>WQNJ02000082.1:36980000-38335000 GCA_016584745.2 Phylloscopus trochilus trochilus
CACTCCTGTCATTCCTAGGCTAAGGATTCTTGAAAACAGAAACTGCATAAAAGATGCAGTCACACCTGAAGTTGGCATAGTTTATAGGTATGTAGGATAATGGTAATATTGCCATTAAGAAATCTACAACCTTCAGGGCTCATGGTATTCTTTATCCTTTATGCTTTTAGAACTTAAATTTGTGTTCTTTCCTTCCCATACTGTGAGAGAATTCAGGAGCTATCATTGTTAGGGGAAAAGGCCCTGCTGCTGCAGTACACGATCAAGAACTGCAAGTATTACAAGGACACAACCAAGAATAAAAAATTAAATTAAGAGCAAAAGAATGAAGAAGATAACCTTCAGTTAGCCCTGAAAAGGTGAACATCCCCTCACAGCACTGGTCCCTGTTCAGTATTGTATAACACATCTGCAGGAGGTAGTGATTCCCCATCCCTCCCTCCCATGTGTGCCAAACAAACTCAGGAGGCAAGCTCCTTTTTATTGGCTTTCTTACAGACTGGTTACCTACTGTGAAGTAGATATTTCCAGTTTCCAGCTATTAGGCAAGAAAAGGTCTAGTTATAATCCATTATAAGCTTTCCTGACAATGCAGGTTTTTCTGAACCTTGAGCAGGAGGTGCTGTAGAGGAGCAGGATTTACTATGGACTCCTGATGTACTTACCTGCACTTCTGTTCTCATCTTGATCATTTTAAGTGACTTTTGTGAAGAGACTAAACCTTTGGCTTTGTACACCCCTCTTTAGAACTACACCTATACCTACCAGCTATATCAGACCCTCCAGACGACCCTAGAGACTTTCTAGATTAAAAAAAAAAAAAAAAGAAGTGTTTAAATTGCATGGGCTTTTGCTTTGTACCATTTGTGAAGAACTGTTCCACAGTAATGTGTCCCTAGGTTGGAAGTTCTTGAATAGTAGGTGAGATATTCTGCAGGTGATCAGGAAGTTGAAATAAGTCAAAAGACTCAAAAACTCTCATGGGTGAACTCTCTTGTTGAGTCACTCACTCAAAAGAACAATTTGTTTTGTTGATTTCACCTTTCATTTTTCTTTTTAAAAACAAAGGTTTGAAGCAATCTGAGTTTTGCTACTGTCAGGGAAAACAGCTTAGATTACAGATACCTATTTTTTTAAAACAAACTTACAATTAAAACAGTATAGTAAGCTATATTAGTATAACCTACCCATAAAAAGTTATTAGCAAAGTTCTAAAGGGATGGAAATGTAAGAAATTCCTTAACACTGACAACATCAAAGTTGAACACAGAGAGGAGTAGAAACTGCCTTTTCACCTCTAACAAAAACTACTGCCTGTAACTGCTAGGGCACCTGCTGTGCTATCAGCACTGCAGATCTTTCTGCCAATATACTGCCTGTTTCCTCTGATGTGGCTGCCATCCCCTGTCTTCAGCTCTTGGCATGTGCACAGATTACTTCTGGATGCAGCAGTGAGTTTACCTCTAAAATCTGCTTTGACTAACACATCTGAAAAATGATACTGCAATATCGTGCAATCTTTCCAGGCAAATTAATTAATTTGCCAGAAGCCTCTGTGTGTGGAGTCTCGCAGATGCAAAGGGCACGAGGAGGCTGGAGACACGTTCTCCCTGTTGGTATCACCAGCACTGATCCCCTGCCTTGCTGGCTGAAAAAGTGACTGCTCACCTGGCAGTTACCAGGGGGAAGGGGCTCAGACAGAATTCTCATACTGCAATTCACATCATCTCACCTCAGTCAGTTGGATTGGGCCTGTCCACACATGAGATTTTATAGATGAATGAATTTTTAGCAGAAGATTTATTAAAAGATGGCAATTTTCCACGACAATAATTGCTTTATTCTCATCATCCAACAAACATAAAAATGCTTCATTTTTATCTTCAGATTATAATTCTCATTATTACAGTTGAGAGAGAAAATGTCAATAATTGTTTTGCTGCTTGGCATTTTTAGACCAATTGCCATATATCTTGAAAGAAATTATGAGGTGCATTACAGGAAGGTTGTCAGCTACATTAAACACTGTGAATAGTTTCAGTAGCTGTAATATATAAATTTACATATATCATCCTACCACCGAAAAGCACATTTTAAAACTAATATTTGATTTTGCTCCTTCTGCACATCTTGTGGTTCCATTCAAGATGAAATTTAGCATGAGAAATTGTCCTGTGATGGAAAAGAACATCCCTCAAAGTGTGCACACCAGTTTAGAAAGATGAATTTATTCTACTTCAAAGAAATGTATGTTCTATTTAGACTTGTATTTTATCACACTGAGTTTGGATCTTAAATATTCATTTTGATTATGTATTATTTCACTGATTTATTCCCTCATTAATTCAATCCTATAGTAATGTGATCAACTTCAATGGATATATTTAAACTGTTACATACATCTTATCTTTTTGTGCTACTCCAAATTCCTCCATCAAAATAGTTAATTAAGGAAGAAAATCAAATTTTTCTTAATCTCACACTAATGCATAATTTTTTCCTTGAAAAAAAAATACAACTTCATTATGAAAATGAATCCATGAAGACATGTGAGTAATAGTAGAAATGAGCATAGCAAATGAAAAGTCGACACAGTATTCATGTTTGATTTAATACATCAAAAGTGAAGCAAGAGTGTGTCTAGAGAGCTCACAGGTCATATCATCTGACAGATATGTAATACCCAAATGAGTGCTGATAAGAAGATAAAATGAGATATATCTGTTTTTCTCCCTAATGTTTTGTGAAGTCTGTTTGTACATACTCATTTTGGTGTCTCAGTCACAAAGGCAGTGTAATACAAAAGAACTTGGGACCTCAATTTTTTTCTCCTCAACAAGATTTTTTTTTTCCTGAGACTTAGTGCAGAATCATTTACTCTATTCCTGATTTTCAAAGAATCTGAAGGAGTCAAGTTCTCTTATCTCAGTGGAATTGATGATCCTTTAGCCCCTTGCTTCTCGGATGACTTTGAAAATCCTACATCCTTTCCTTGATTATCCATCTATTGGAGAGAACATAAAATTTACTTATCTGGGGTATCCAATATGAAAAATGTGCACACAGTGCTGAAAGATGACGGTGATGTGAATATGATCAAAGGGGAACAGGGGGTTAGATTCAAGAATAAGGCAGTGATAATTTAACTGGAGGTAAAAACCCTGCTTTTTTATTAGCAAAAAGGGGGGACAGTACAAGGCTTACAGTAAATACAATGTCATTCAAACTACAGACATTTAAGTTGATGACAAATTCCTTTCTTTTTTTCTTTTTTCACCCTTTCTTTATTCTGCTTCTTTTCTGACTCAGTCACCAACATCAGCAACAAGAAAGTAAAAGCAGCTGCAGCATCTCCACATTTACAGGAGCACAAAGTACTATCATGTTCTATTTGTATCACTGCTGTGGCCAGTGTGACAGGCTGGAATATTACAAGGATAGGTCATCATTGAAAAGTGGTATTTTATTTCACAAAGAAAAAAATTGTTATTAAAAAGACAGCCCGTACTTGGTGAGTCCTATTTCTGTTCTCAGTCTAAGTAACTTATATTTTGATGACAGAGAATTTCATGCATAGCTTATGCAAACTACTTTTTAAACAATTCATAATGTCTGTGATTGACAATAGTAAAGCTACCAATTAAAAACACCCCTAAGACACATCTACTGATGTGTTTACAGTTATTCAATACAGATTTCTTATAGTACCATGACCATCAGTTTCTATATTTGGAATCCTTTCTGCCTCCTCCTAATGAAATAAATATCAGCTACAATTTTCTCTCTCCCTAAAAGTAGAAATAAAATACACAGGATATTCTAGAAATTTATAAGCAAAGAACATCTAATTGTTCTTTATGAATTGTTGAAGCTTAGAATAGGGCTTGAGAAGGTATATGTCTAAAAAACTAAATAAAAGCATTGTGCATATCATATTATTATGATATATTATGATTAATATATCATAATAATATTATGAACTTGAATAAAAAATAGATAGCATCTCAATCAAGTAAATTAATTGTTGGAGGCTTGAACAGAAGTCATAATAGGGAGAGAATACTGCCACAGTTTGGCTAGGGAATTCAGTTGCAGACAATAGTTTTATCCATCTTAGGAAAGCTGCAGAAGTATCACTGAGTGTCTTCAAGGTCAAACATAAACTTGACATCACATCACTTATGTCAGAAAATGATACATCACAGTTATACATTTATTAGTGTGAATAAAACCTTATATGCTATTTGCATTTTGAAAGCAATATTGAAATATTAACTCCTAAATCCTCAAAACACCCTAGAAAGATTTTTAGGTAGAACAGATCATGGAATCACAATATTAAGGAGGAAATTAAATTCACATTTCTAGGAAAAAAAAACTATATAAAAACTGAATTACATTAAGTATTTTCCATTTTTTTTGTGTATATGCAGTTCATAAGGATAAAATGAAAAAAAATCATTAGATCAAAACAGCAGCAGAAGAAACTGGATTGCTATATAAATTCCAAACACCTTGGGACCTGCTATTACTGAAAATAACTTCACAGTTTTTTACATGTAGAATTAAGTACACCAACGAAGATCATAAAATTAAAATTGACTTATGATTCAGTTGAAGATCTCTGTTCTTTTAGACTAAAAACCTGCCGTTTCCTACCTTTATGTCTTAGGCAGATTTTTTTAATGACAGCTTTCTAGGAATTTCATCCAATAAGGGTCAAGGGATATCCCAGAAGATATACTAGAAGTACTCTTCCCACCCTTTAAATCTTCCAGTTTTAAAGGCACATCTATTTTCTCAATTCTGCCTCAATTTCATCAGTAGGGTAGGGATACTTATATGGTATCTGCTTTACTCCAAACTTTCCCACAGTCCTACACCCTACAAAGTCAGAAGTCAATAGTCATCTATTAACTTTTTAAAATTCTACAAAAGAGGAATTTTTTTTACAAAGTAAAAAATGGTGGGAAAGAGAAAATCGGATCCATTTTGAAAAATTCAAAAACTTTTCCACCCTCCCCAACAGCATGGAAAAGTTGACAGAGAAAAAGCTTTTATGCAACGTATCCACCATTTTATTAACTCTGCCCCAATTAGGTCAGAACTAGCTCCACACTACCAAAATTATCAAGCCAAAAAGTGGAAGGCAGTCATTTGGATCACTTTACATATTACTTATATTCACAATGTACTTTTTATAATCACAACATACCCTAAACCTTATTAAATTAATACTTTCAAAATATGTTAGCTGTTTTTTATGACTGTACCACACAGTTATTAGAACTTTAGATCTATCATTTAATACCCTTTTAGAAGGAAAACTATGAGCAACCTAAAGTCCATGCCAAGTATGTATCACATATGGCCAACCTTTCTTTTGGGTAAGTATGGAAGTGTCATGGTCTTGAGCATAAAGCAGAAGCATAAAGATCTCTGACCTTAGTCCATGCCTTGAAGAGATCTTTTAGACATTTGAAACTTACAGAAGGGGTCAAACAGCAAGTTTAACAGGTCTGCAGTCAGGAGGGAAATAGCTGTTTAAATGTGAGTATGTGAAAAAAAAGTGCATTCCTTAAACTGATTGTCTTCTCTATTTACTGATTGATTTTTTTTTTTTTTTTTTTATTCCTCATCAGGGCACCTCACATTAAATAAATATAACCAGGTCTATAAAAACAGAAAGTTTCTTCCAAAATGACAACAAAGAAAGATAAAGTCTTTTTCTGTTCTCAGGTTTGGTTTGGATGAAACCCTCACTAGGACAGAGCCAGACAGGATTGTTGGGAGATCTTTTCTTCTCAAAACAGGTATTATTAAAAAAGGATAGTATGCACAAAATGAAACAGGTTTCAGTGTAAGCTGCTGTTGCAGACTATAAGAATAAATACTATAAAAGCACATTTAGCATTAGAATTAAAATAATTAGAAAGAAGGAAAATTTAAAATACTTTTATTCTGCCTTGCTTCCTCATGCTTCTTTCCTGTCTTTACAGCTTATTCTTGAATCTATTCAACCTAGAGTAAAGACCTCCTGCAGAAAACTTATGAACCATTCATTTAAATGGATAGCTCCCAACAACCAGAAATAATAAAATTTGTTTGCAGACCTCCTGCCTAGGGTCTATGAGGAAATAAAAGAAAATCCAGCTTTAGCTATTCAAGTTGAAGCTGGTTTCAACAAACATGGACCTTTATAAACTGGAAATATCTGAAGAGACAAAGTTCAATTATTTGCACCTAATAATTAGACTGAATTAGGCAAAATATTTATCATTAAATGTCATCAGGGTGGTAGTCAGGAAAACTATGATCCTATGGAAGGATCTTTCTGATCTTCAGATAGAAAAACAGCAATTTGCAACTGACAGGATTCATTGAAGGAAGAAGAAACCCTGCAAACAAACCCACTGGTAATAAAATGTTTGCCATGTCACTCAAGTTCTTATATTCAAAAGCCTTTCTGCTGGTAGTACCAACTGAAGGATGCAATTTTGCACAGAACTGGAAAATCTCTCCCTCATGGGGAGTAGGTTGACTGTGGCCTATTAAAGGAAAAGGAAAAGGAAAAGGAAAAGGAAAAGGAAAAGGAAAAGGAAAAGGAAAAGGAAAAGGAAAAGGAAAAGGAAAAGGAAAAGGAAAAGGAAAAGGAAAAGGAAAAGGAAAAGGAAGGAAAGTTAAAAAAAAAAAAGGAAAAAAAGAAAAAAATCCCTAAACATTTTATTATGATAATATTGCTCTTATAGTGAAATGATACTGAAAAAAAAAAAAAAGCAGTATCTTTCTCAGTAGTACTAATTCTACTGAAACTTTCTATTTCAATTGGAAAAGCAGGGAAGTGTACAAATAGACCTTTATCATTCTAAGTTTGGCTGAGAAGTAAAAATAAAGTCGAAATTTATCTCTGAGGTTTTATATGCACACATAATTGTTGAAAATGTGTTAGACTATGTTGCTTTCCACAAAAACAAAATTTGAAGTGAGAATTTCATACTTGTATTCACTGTATCATGGTCACAATCAGATTCTGTAAAGTCTTTTCAAAATGAGACCTTTTAAGTGGTAGTCTTCATTCTTACTATCAAGTTTCCTGGCAACTGAGTATCTGAGCTTCCATTAAATCCAAGATGCTTCAGGAACTGTATTACACTTTACTCCTTTTTTTGGCTCTCTAAATAGATACCTAATGATAAACATTGTCTGAAGGGAACAGGGATTTTCTTCCTTTTTATTTCCATTAAGGTCAATAGTTCACTACTTCGATCACTGCAGACCTGCCCTATGAGTCTGTAAGACAAATCAAAACAACCAAGGCTGTGTAAAAAGAAAAAAGAGAAAGAAAAAAACACATCCATCCCATCTGACAAACTTTAAAATTGATTGAAGATGATAGAATAGAAATAGATAACACTAGTTTCTAAGATCAGTATTTTTGTCAAAGTCCTGCTTTTCTTAGCCCTGATTATTTGAAACTCTAACACAAGACATGGAGACACATTGACCAAAAATAATATTTCCTTTACAGATGGCAGCTATGAATATTGCAAAAGAGCTCCTGAAACTTTTGTGAAAAACCCTTCCAAAAGTGCATGAATTATTTCCTTCAAAACAAGTAAACCCCTTGATCCAAGTCTGGTAGAAATAGGACTTTTCTAGGAAAATAAAGAAAGACAAGATGAAAAAGCAAATCTGACAATGGAGTTACTGAAAGTTCACTTTGGAGATGTGCTTTTTTACCACATCACTAACACATTTCAAAATCACCTGTTTGCCTTTCCATTTAGTCTTGCTTTCATGAAAGCTTATGGTTTAAAATTAGTCTTAGTACATGTCAGCATTACTGTATAACTAGAAAATGTTTTTCAAAAGGATATACAATAAATGCAACATCCATAGACAAATCTTTCTTTTTTTTTTTTAGAAAAAAAAATTCTGAGTTCTACATTTTATCTTACAAGCTTTTCTTGATGTGTTTCTCACACTGGAAGAGACTATATTTGATAAACTGATCATAATAGTAATTTATGGATGTACATGGATGAGTTGCAGTGACAGATGACAGTTCATATTTTACTTTTGGTGCCTCACTTCACACCATTTAACTACTTTGGTGTTCAGTGGTGGGACACGGGAACAAGTCTCTCAAAACTCCAGTCATCCAGTGTAGGATAGATTGTGGAGATCAAATCACTACATAATTTTCTGCTAGACAGAAATAGCATGTCTTGACATCTCACTTATGAGTGCATATGCAGAAACCTTATAAAAGAAGACCTGGGTAGAAGGAGCACACAAAATAAAATAAGAATGCTAAGAGCCCCCCACACACACACCACACACACATATATAATTCCTGTACATACAATCATAATTACTCAGAAATCTATGAGCTCTATGAAGTAGAATGGTACAGTAGATAGCAACCAGCAACCACACATGGAAACAAAAAGCAGCTACACTGACACATTACAGCAGCTGCAAAGGACAGCCCAATAGTTTTGATGGATTCTGCAGCTGTCCAGAGATTTTTCTGCTTGTACTATCTTGGGTGAACTAACATTTACTTCAACCTCAGCTGCTTTAGGTTTCATTAGGGAATGCATTTAATTCAAAATAAAATTTTTCTTTCTTTGATTTTCCCCATTATGGGAGATTTTACTTTTCTTTCTTGATCTGGAATAAAAGTTCCAGGGATGCCATTTTATTGCTACAAGGGAAAAAATAGTGCATTCTTTGATCTTGCCTGAAAGGTGCATTGTCCTAACTTTCAGAAATTGTCTAATCATGTGCATGCTGCAACACACAAAAATTACAGGAAAAAGTTAAATATTTGAACATAACACATAGTTATACTTTAAGACATTATTTCCATATCATCATTTTGTTTCTAAACTGCCTTAGCCTTGATTTCTGGCCTCTTCCACCATATTTTCTGCTTGGTGTGGTGCCATGTGATTTTGAGTCACATCTGAGTATGTTCCCTACCCATATTGTGTATATCTTGCACAGCTTTTGCTTCCAATAGAGCCTTGTAAAATTTCTTCAGGGAATGATTTATGCAAGGTAGAAAAAGTGCTACATTCATATGTGAAAATTATACTACAGTATTGTTCTCCCAGGAGCCATAAACAGATCAGAGTCCAGTTTGTGCTATGGAAAAAGAACTATGAAGCTCATTGGGACCTTTAATCACAATATGCTGGCTCTGAACTGAAGATCCATTTTCTATCATGTCCCATTGGACTAACAAAAATCTGTTTGTTTATGGAAGTTAATTTCAAACTTTTAGCACAGAAAAAAAGGATACTGGAGGTGTTGCCCAGTTTTCAATCAAGCTTGACCTTATTAAAAAAAAATAATTGCATTGTTGTGTAGTGTTTACAAATCTGTTTTTCAAAACCCATAGATAGTATTAAATATTTTTTTTTCTCTGTGTCCTAAGAATGTTAGGAAATACTCTTACAAAACTAGGAAAATTTTTATTCTGCACAGTCATCTGTGGACATAAAAGTGTAAAATAAATTCTCATCTGGTCAAACTTTTCCATCAGTGGCTTCAGCTGCACTGGTAAAGTCACTTAATTGCAAGAGAAAAGCAGTGAAGCCACTAGAAACTTAATTCTCTATCACTGATTTTATCTAAGCAGAATAAGAGTCAAAAAATCTGACAAAATACCACTCACAATGTCACTCCATTTATCAGGGAGGCCATCAAGATTTTACCAATGGAAAAAAAAATTGACATGGTATAAAACACAGTAAAGAATCGCTAAGCTTTCTGTGTGGTTTTTTGACCTTTGGGTAAGACTTGAATAAAAAAGTTCTGAAGGTAGATTATACTTAAATTAGGACTTATGTTGACTGTTGACAACAGGTTAACAAGATAGGAGAAAATACTACATATTTCTAGATTTTCCCCATATGGTTTTCTTTAGGTTATGACATCTGGAGAATTTTTATATACTTAACAGAATATGGCAGCTGATTGCTGACTCACATGAGGACTGCAAGCATTGGAGGGCTGGAAGCATGGAATGGAGAGGAACAGCTTCCCCTTTCTGACAGAAGGGCATTCTGACCCATACTGGTCATTGTTCTCAATGACTTTAATGATAATGACAATGTAATAGAATAATGTTAGTTTAAATCATGGTTATAGCTGAAGAGGTGCTTTGGAAATAATTCCATGCAGAAAAGGAATACTCTTGAGCTGTGTTACAACCTCATATCCATCCAAATACAGTATTTTATGCAGAAATATGCATGTTAGTTACTCCTTGCTAAACCCTAATTGGTGCTTGTCCTGACCTGTCATTCTTCAAAAACGGATATATTAGATTTATATATTCAGATATATGTGTGGAAATCACTGGTACATGTCCTCATGTCAGACAGCTGAGATCTGAATTTCTCACTGCTATAATGCAAGCTGTGAAAGACTGAATTTATTAGAATGCAAGGGTCACTTGCCTTAGCTTTTCTTTGTTGCAAAAAATGTAAAACCCGTATTACACAGACCAATGGCAAGCAAAGGACTTGCATTTCAATTTCTAATACTTTGACTTCTTTGTTTTGCTACTTCTTATACTGTCTTTAGGTTCTTTCCTATATAAAGTATTTAAATATCTAAGAAAACTTACCAGAAGTCAGAAAACAAAAGGATAAAAATTTTTTAGAGATCTTAAAAAGATCTTAAAAAACATGGACACTTAAATATCTTAATAATTATATGGTAACTGTCCAAATAAAACCCAGAAATCCATGTAATAGTGGAACAATGATTGATTCAACAGGAATTGAGTTAACCACAGAGAAGTAAAAATAGTCAAAAATGACAATAGTCAAAAATTCAGATTTCATACTTACACTTGAAACTTATATTTTAATGCTTTAAAATTGGGGGAGTGGTGTTATTTTTAGAAATTTTTTAGCAATTTGATGGCAGAATGGGGAAAAAATTACTTGGTCCACTGTTATATTACTTCATCACTTGCTTAATGTGCCTAATTAAGATGAAGCTATTCTGGTATGACAGTCCAGTAATACTCAAAATAATTACCTAGCCCTGTTTATATAGTTTCTAAATTAGTACTGTCTTCATGAGATCAAGCACAGCTAACACAATTAATTTATCCTCATGATAAACTGTCTCTGAGGTCAAGGGTGTTCAACAGATTTTAAATCAATATTATATAATAGCTGCTGATTTTAACTTTAAAAGTAAGTGCATCTCACTTGAAGTACTACTGACAGCATTATGAAGCAAAAGACAATGTACCTTAAAATGTAAGAAACCAGCTTAATTAGGATTCTAAAATTCCAAACAATTTTGAATAGCTCTCTTCTGCTACTCCAGAAAATACTGCCAAGACCAAATGGTAGAATGGTCTACATTTTAGTTATTGTGAACAATTCTGTCAGACCTGCAATGCATAACAAGATGGAGTGCTGTAAGTTCTTCAATAAAGTTCACTTTGATTTGAAATGCAATTTTGAAAAACTTCCATAGGAAAATAGAAATTTCCTATTATGTTACATTTTAACTGATGCTTTAATTTCTTACTCTTGCTTGAGAAATAATTAGTTATTACTCATAAGGACCCTTCAAAGACATGGCAAAAATGTTTATCATATTCTGAGCTTTTAGAAAGAGAATTTAAAGTTATATTCTAAGTTTCTCTCTATATTATTTCATGTTTGCATGCTGTTTTTCTGTTTTTGGAGGAATGTGAACAATTTTAAAACGTAAGTAAGAAATATAAAATATTATTATTTGCATGCATGCCTTTTAAAAATATTCTGGTCATAAATGAACTTCAGAAAATGGTGCATATCCCATGTTGAATTATAACATAGTTCAAAATATTTTTTAATCATAATTAACATAACTTCACTTTCTATCTTTCTGTTAATTGCAGAATTTAATCTCAGTTTATACATTCACACTAACTTTACTAAGTTTATCTTTTTCTTTTTTATTTCTCTTGCTGCCATGTGCTCAAAATAATAATTTCTACTGCCAGAAAGTGCATGCTTTTTCAGATACCAATGTAAGAGTCAAGTAGACTAGGATGCTCTTAAAAATTTGAAAATTAGCCATACAGTCATGAGATAATTACATTTAATTGAAGTGATTTTTATTCCAAAATGTGTTATTCTTTCCCTCAATCACTCTCAGTATTACTGCAAATAATCCAGCCATAGAAGCAGGACAAAATATATTTTATTTCTTAATGCCTCTCTGTCAAAATACAAGATGTGTGTAATTTTTCCTAATTAGGAAGATGGGATTAAGAGCAAAAGTTGTATTCAAAGACTGTATTCTGAAAATGCATTTAGGTTACCCCAAGGGTTGTGTTTGAAAACATCATGTCTTTGGAATGCATAAAGTCTGTTGAGATCTCACCAGAAATAAATCAACTAGAAAAGAATCAAACAAATCTAGTCAAAGCATTAAGTATTATAACTAGATTAGTTATATGAATGAAATAAAAGGAAAATATTTGCTCTTTGAAATAACTTATTTGGGGAAATGAGGGTACAGCAATGTTCCTACTTGTGGCTTATTGCTGCAATATGCTCTCAGTCCAGACTGATGGTTCAGTATCAAAATAACTTTGTTAATTTAAAATTCTTAACGTTGTTCTTTGTTTCTCAAAATTCACGTTGACAGGAATCTGTTTTGCTTTGTTTGTTTTTTTAAACTAAACATTGTTTTCACGTTGACTGGTCTCCAAGGATTTCAGGAAATCTGCTGGAGCCCAAGAGAAGTCAAAATCTCTAAGCAATCTGAATTTAAGTTGTATTTAGGGGAAAAAAGCAAATCAGTGCTGCATTCTTAAAGAACCTGACGACTAAGAGGGAGTCTCTAGTGATAGAGAACTACAGGGCTGTTAGTAAGCAAAGAGAAAATGAAGCAGCACATGCACCAGTACAACTAAAAGTACAGTCTACCTCTAGGAATAAAGAATGCAAACCCTGATCAAAATCTTGAGCACTCCTGTAATAATAATAAAAAACCAAACCAAAAAACCATCAAAAAAACAACCCTACAACAATTCTGGAAATGAAGTGAAAGCAAGAGAATTGTGGACAGAAGAAAGTGGTAAAGAATCAGCTATGCCTGGAGTTTTGTGACATGGACAAAGGAAATAGTAAAATTCATTGAAGGCATATAAAGACATAGGAAGTTTACTATTCCTCTGTGTTTTTCTCAAATATAGCTGTTACCTAAATTCTGTAGCTACAGTCCAAGATTTTGTAAAAGATGGACCAAATCAGGAATGTCAAATCATCTGCAAGATGATTAAGTTTAGCCATACTCTAAATAGTATTGAAAAATCTGTTAATTTCTTTGTAAATGTAATTAAAGTGTTTAGGAATATGTGAAAAAAAACCCAAAAAACTCCCAAAAACCCAAACAAACAAACAAACAAAAACCCCCAAACCAATCAACCAAAAAAAACCCCAACATGGTAAGCTTTGATTCCAGTTTTAGCTTTATCATTTAAAAATAATTTGGAACTCTGTAACAGAAAAATGCAGTGACCAAGGTATAGCATCAGCAGGATTTCAGAAACAAATGAAGCACAAATATCCATGGAAACCCATTACCTTTCAATTTGGTAAGAAACATTTATCTATTAAAATGCAATATTCAACATATGTCATAGAACTGTGTACTAGATTTTGGGTATTCTAGAGAAACAAAAAATACACAGTTGGTGATGCCTTTCTCCTCCATCCCCAGGCCTGCTCTACCATTTCAGGTGCACCTGAGAGGTTTTACCAAAACTGCTGAGTGATGAAAGGCTTGACCAGATCAGCTTGCAGGGTGAAGCATCTCTGACCACACCAGGGGCTCTTGCATGATACAGGTGGAAACAACACTGACTGCAACAGGAACATCAGCTGCCCAACCAGGGTGGGGAACCATCAGTCATCCCCCGACAACCTTGGAATATTTCCTACCTGAATCAGCCCACATGGAACCATTTTTCCTGGAGTTCTAGAAGAAATTTCCAAATGTTTTGGGAATTCCAGTAATAACTGATCTGAGAATGGAAATTTTGCAGATGACTAAAGCCAATCATCTCATGACCTTTTGAACAGTCTTGAGTGAGTTCCTTTGAGATCTCCTTGACCTCTGAGGGCTGCATGCAGCACCTTTGAGTGGGATGCCTCTTGGAGCTCCAGAACCCTCATGCCTGCAACACTCAGAAAACCATCCCTGATGATGGGGCCTAGGCTGACACCCCTCAATGCCCCTCTGCTCCTTGACATGTAACCCATGCCTGTTCAGAAATGTTGAGAGATTTGACCTGAGTATTCCACTGAAATTGAGGGGAATTACCTTTATACATATAGATATCATTTTACACCTCTCTTGATGTGCAGGCACGTGAATTGATTTTGGTACGAACGTTGTTATTGGGAATTCGTAATTAGGTCATTGCCTAATTTAATTGTAATTAGGTCATTCCCTCTATTTGATATCTGCTGATTAATAATTCAGGATTTTCAAATGGTTAAATTTCCTATGTTTCAAAAACATGATGTACTGCAGCAAAAAAAAAATTCAACTCACCAGAACTAATTGTTAGATGGCTTTTTTATTAGTACTTTTAAGACAGAACATGTACTTTTGGGGTCATTAAATTTCTTTCCCTAATAAAACAAATAAACAAACACAAAGATAATAAGTTTATCAGCCTAATTTCACTGACTTTCTATTTTGACTTGCTTATGGCAAGATTGCAGAATCATCAGCCTTGTGTAACAGGAACCACTGCTGAAGGTATTGCAACTAAAAAAGAGGTAATAAAGTAGAATAATGATAGTAAATACAGAAAATACCAGAACAGCCCTTATTTGAGGCAGTATCACAAGGATGCTCCCAGGAGCATGAGCTTGTCTGAGTCTCTAAATTCTGTAACACTCAGAGGTAACAAGTACCAACAAAAGGCTCAAAAGAAAAATTCGTCAGTCACCATAAATGATCTTGTTGTGTCTTCCAGAAATCAAAACAGTACATAAATATAACACAACCTATGGGTTCAAATATGTTAGAGTGCCCACTCAAACTCAACTATACAGTTTAAATTGCAAAACCATTTAAGCTAATCACAGTAAGTATTTTCAGTCTATTCCTAACCCCTGTTCTCTATTGATTGCAAATGCAAAGTTTGGCTTTGAGATCTTGAGAGAAAACCCAGCTAAAACTAAGGCCCCACATCAACAGGCTTTGCAATTACAAACAAACAACCCTTGCCTTGAAGCCTTTATAGTCTAATAGAAAACACTTTCCTATTATTCAAAGTAGAAAGTACTTTGTCTTATTGGAGCAATTCCTGAGATCTACTTCACTCTTGAACAACATCTACCAAATGCCCATTCACTCAGAGCAGATGTTATTTTGTGCTAAGAATTCTGTTAGATTTCTTGACAAAAAGCACTCAAATAGTTTAGGTGAATTTAGAAAGAATCTCACTCTCTGGAAAGTTAAGTAGACAAAATCAGATTGTTCGGGGAGATTTTTTGGTTGGTTAATTTTTTGGGGTTATTGTTGTGTTTTGGGATTCTTTTTTTCCATTGAAGGCACAGGCAAAAAAAAATAAACACATTCAAAGCAAAATATTCATATTTATTTTTTTTTTCTTGAAGGAATCAATTTTCTAAAATAACAGTATTAGAACCATCACATAAACACCTATTAGCAAATCATCCCATTAAACTAAATGATTAACATACAATGTACAGAACAGATCCTTTCCAATTCAGCTGTTCAAAACAACTGTTAAAGGAAAAATGTCTTGTGCAAGCAAGAATTTAAGACAACTGTAGTGACTTAATCATTAAACACAGGATGAGCTTAATGAGAGGTAAATAGCAGATAAATATGCCAGATAATGTAGAAAATAAAAAAAAAAAAAAGGAAAAGAAGCAGTGTCTATTATTAATATGTTCTTCCCACTAAGAGGGAGGAGAGAACCCCCTTGTCTTGCTACAGAAGGCAAAAGAACCTTATCAAATAACATAAAATAAATAAATAAAGCTGATCACCTAATTTATATAAAATAATTGGCACCTATTTCTAGGTTTCAGTAGAATAAAACTTGTATGAACTCTCTTACATAACACAGGTGAATAATAGTTCCCATTTCCCATTTCCACCACACTAATGGAAAATTAACATTCATAGAACTCTGCTCATCTTAGGACCCTGAAATTCAGAAATATTATTTTTTACATACCAAAATTGTTTCCTGAATATTTTAATTTGACTTCTAATACCAACCCAGTAGCAGGATCTTGCCCAGTTTCAGTACATCTTTATAAATCTTCTTTTAAACTACACTTCCATAGAAATGACAAATAATTGATTTTGACTGTCACCCTTTGGGGGAATATGCTGAGACACATAATACTGAGAAACTGAGAAATATTTGCCATTCTAATATAGTCATTGTATATTGAAAAAGCTGTTCAGAATATGTTCTGTTTAATTTCTTCTTTCCCTTCTAGCATTTTTGACAGGTCTGTCCCTTATGTATGCCAAGGGTTTGCTGTCTCTATTAAAATAACAAACCAAAACAAGACTCAAGAAGTCATTTTGAAATCAGGAAAATTCTGAGATATGTACATCTAAAATTTAATGTAGTCAGAGGATGAATACAACAGTCCATTATACTCTTGTTCTGATCATTTTATAAACTAGAATTGGCCACACTCCACAATATATTACATATCCTTCAACCATTCAATGAAAATTGAACCTTGTAAACATGTGGGGCAAAAGAACATATTTATATATTTCTCCTTTTAATTAGAATCAGGGTAGAATTATTGCTTGAATTTAGAAGATATTCAGCAAATGCAAAATACTTAGACCCATAAAACAAAAGTTGGGGTTTTGTCTACAGTGGTTTTAATTCCATTGTGAAAAGTCAAACAGATTTTAAAGATTTTAAAAATTGTGTAGTTGTTATAGGTTTGGGTTTTTTCCACCCATCAAAAGCCTAGATTTTGAATAAGAAGCTACAGCATATCTGTATTGTGTTTATTTTTAGAAGACCGAGAAATACAATATTTGCTGTCTGCTGAAGTATAAAAAAACAAAAACAAAAACAGACTGAGATCAAGAAATCTCTCATAAATATCTAATGTTGTCCTGAACGTCTGCCATAATCCTCGCTAAAATAATATCACCTTTTATTTCATTTTTTATTTTAGAAAGAAAATTAATTGCATAAACAACTTGATGTGAGCAACAATGTGAGAAAATATTTCTTCCAGAAGCTTTAAATAGCATAAAAGAAAGAAATAGCCTCTCTCTAAAAGATTTTCTTATGAGTAAGTGTTGGTAATGAAGTATTTGATAACTCTTTAACACATCAAATAGTTTTAAAGAAAGTACTTTTCCGAAAACAATTATTCCAATTTTCTGGATTTTTTAATTTCATATGACTGCGCTCTCTGAATTTTTGTAATCTTTTTGACAGTGTAAGGAAGGTGCTGAGCCTTTTTTGTCTGCTCTGCATAAACTCTAGGATTTTCATAATACAGATTTTTATAATGCAGTGTGGCTTTTTAAAAACAGTTAATTTTTCGAAGCAACATAACATTAAGCTACTGTCTTGTCCAGCCTAATTACTACAGGGCTTTACTTTATGGCTTTAGATGACAATGAAAACCTGTATGTGATGGATAGAGTTTGCAAAATCTGTTGGGATGAAAGGCTCTAAATAAGATTATTAAAACTATCCATGAAAAGTGTCCCATCAAGACATAGTTGTACTAATTTATAGAATTAATATGTATAGAAAGTTACTCCCCAAGTGTTTTACCCTTCCCTGATTGTTTTATTGATTTTATTTTTAATGGCCAGGCCCAGAGACTCCCAGGCTGGCCAGTCATTTAGTGACAGGTTCAAGTCTCCTAAATTATCTTATCTTCACATCTACGCATCAATGCCCACAGACTTAATCCTATGTCACAGTGATCTCTGATGCAACACAAGATGCACTTTTGGAAGACTTAGGGAAGCAAACCAGATAAATTTGTTGTGAGGCAAAAGAGCCAATATCACCTTCCACCAAAGTCATCAATTATTTCCCAAACTTTCCAAGGCACAGTCAGATTAACAACTCTATACCACAACAAAAGCATGATGTCTAGATTAGCCCTGACACCAAGATAAATTCATTAATATTATTTATTATTTAATTATAGATATATAATTAATTATTTCATTATTTAATTATTTAATTATTTGATAAAAAATAAATTGCATCCTTCATTTCTTTCCTTTATTTTTTACATAGAGAAAAGAAAAAAAAAGAGCTTGTGAAATAGGTATAGACCTCAATATCTCAATCTCTTTCCCAGATCCCCATGTGCTAGCACTCACTTGAAATGGTGAGGATGAATTCCCCCAAGCAGTGAGGCAGTTGCATTCAGGTACCACCAAGACTGATCCAGTCCAAGAGCATTGTTTTCTCCAAGACAGAGGAAAACACCCCACATTTATTCATTCTGTTCATGTATAAAAATTATGCCACTCTACATCTGTGTGCTAGTAGCTATTTCAAAAATTTTCATAATGAGATGTTTGAAAAATGCATCCTAATTAATAACTAACAAAATTTAATTCAACTTTCAGAATAAACAATGCCATGATCTACAACAAAACTTAAATATAAGCCACGAATTGTCACCTAATGGTGCAAGAGTAGGCAAAATCACAGAAGCAACTTTAAAATTTATTATTTCCCATAGCCTTCAGACATTTTAACGTCCTACTACCAGTGACAATAAATTAATTAGAAACTTTTAATAGGATACTGTAAATTAGGCATTGTGTGCAGTAAAAAAGAATTAAAGAACAGATTTATTTATGAAGAAGTACTTCTTATGGCTTGAAATAACAAGAAAATATTTTTACTACAAATTTGGAATAAACTACTTTGGTATTTCATCACTTGCATTAATAGCAGTAACAAAGATGAGGACTCTTTCAACAGTAAAAGAAACAGTAAGTGTTTATATATACAGAAATAAACTTTTAAAGATCACAGAATTATTTAACATTTTGCTTAGTGTAAGGAAGGAGCAGGAACTATTTTACTAGGAATTAAGTGAAAATGAAGTATTTCCATTGCTGGTAGAACTTCAGCCAAGGAAGGCCCATGAAGTTATTTTTGAGATGAGCTCAAACCAGAAAAAGAAGACTTTTGCTCAGGCAGAGATCATGTGTATTACTTGAAACATTTCTACTGAGACCTTAAACTGGATACAAGACTGAAATCCCTGGGATGTCTCTGAGTCTTTTCTGTCTTAGGGGCAGTAGCATTCTGCACTCAGAGGTGTTTGATAAGAGGGCAATACTCAGTAGAAAGAAAACCAGTGATGATCTCTGAATAATCCAGTCAATATGTAAGAACTGACAGCAGTCATGTATGCTTGCAATTATGTTTACACCCTTTTAGTGCCTAGTTCAGGATATTTAGTCAAAGTACTATTTTTTTACTGTGGAAAGTTATAAGGAGAACATTAAAAAATAAAACCTAATAAAATAAAGACTATAGAATCTCTTTTTGACATAAGAGTAAGGAATAGTGCACTTTTTGTATTTATAAAAGATTAGGCAATAATACATTCCTGACAGATATATATCCTTCCAGACATATCCTTGCCAATGAAGGACATTTTAGCATGTACTTTGATTGTTCTAATTAAATATTCTTCTAAAATAATTCTAAATTGGTTTCTCATTTATTCCAAACTCTGTATTTTCTCTCTCTTACACAATCACTAAGCAATTATAGAAATCTCTTTGAGCAGAGTATTTTGCAACAGTTCTACAAGTTCTCTGTCAATATCTCTCATCACCAAAAAAAAAAAAAAAAAAAAAAAAGAAGGAAATAAATTTAAAAATACAAAATCTAACATATGAAAACCAAAATCATTATATACATAAAAGTATTTTTACAATATTTATATTTGGGGGGAAACAGAGCAAACTATCCACCCACTTACCACTGTGCTTTCATGGTAGAAAATGTGTGGCCTTGAGCACTGAAACACTTTTTTTCTCCTCTCTAGTCTGCATTTGTGCTCCATTCCAGAAAGAACTGTTTAAATTTGGTGGTTATTAAATCATCAACATCCATATAATCCAATTTAGATATAAAAGAGAGAAATTATTAGCATGACCATGACTTTCAGCACTGAAGCCTGGATTCTTGATATCTTCTTACTTTAAACATCTACAAGGCAAAAATGTGATGTTCCTGACAGCATGGTGCAGCAGGAAGGAGGTCTAGAGAAGGCATGAGTCATTCACAAGTCTTTTGCAGGCAGGGATAAATACTCTAAAATGTAAATGCTGGACAGTTAAATGTATGAACAGTTGGAATCTGTAATTTACAGAGCAATTTCTACATCTAGGGTATCCTGGGAAGGCTGAGTATAAGTAATAAGGCCCATAATGCAATATTTAAGGTCCTCCAAGACCTTAAAAATTAAATATACCCTTGATATTTATGCCAGTAAATAAATAATAATAAAAAAACCCTTGAGAAATTAATAATGATATAATAGGAATATTTTTGAATCAATGAAATTATGAAAAATACTCATCACAATACCAGTGAAAAATACCAGTCACAATAAGTGAACATCATGAATACAGCATAATTTCTTCAAAATTCAGACCCAAAACTTCATAATTTTGCTATTGAAACTGCACCACTTAAAATAATAAAATGAAGTTAAACCTGCAACCCACAACTGGATACTAAATACAGATCATTGAGCAACTCTTAAAACCAATGCAAAGAACCAATATTCAAAATTGTGCATATTTTTAAAATAAAAATAATGGTTTTAAATTCTGAAGCAATGATTCAGGTATGTAACTTCACAGCCCAGATCTGAAACTGTTGTAGAATTTCCCTTTTTGCAGCTTTTTAGCATGTGCCTGTGACACAACAATCCCCCTTAAACCCCAATTCTAATCCCTGCTTGCTTATTTTCTGTATATTAACCAAGCATTAGTTTCCAGTGGTTTTGCTGGTTTGTTTTGGGGTTTTTTTCCTCATACGGAACGAAATGTGGATCAGGGCTGCAAGGCAGATCACAAGAGAAGGAAATGAAATAAGGAAGTTTAGACAGATGACTGAAAATTCTATTCTAGCATTCATCCATGGTAAGATGCAGCCACACAATACAGCACCTGAGCTACCTTGTTCATGATACAGATGGTGTTTCAGTTTGGGTAATAGTGTGCTATTTTGAGGACTCATGCTCCAGAAAGAGAAATAAGCACAGAAAATAAGAGACAAGTTGTCTGGCTATCATGTGAAAGCAGATTAGAAAACTGTGGCTTTAGTGCACTGAACACGGCCCGACAGGGAAAATGACTGCAGCCTGTAAGAACAGAAGGGGACGAACATCAAGGACCAGATAAAACTGAACTGCAGCTCAGTCCTGGCACCAAAATAAATAAATTGCAAATACAGGTAGCTGAAGAAGTTACAGTCACCAAGCATTAAGGAGTAAAGAGACAGAAGAATCTCTCTGTCACAATAATGAGAGAAGAAAATAAATCCTTAATTACTTTAAAGACAGAGCTCAATACATTTCAAAGGGATTAAATGATGTGCTACCCATGAAACATCCTTTTAATCTTGTGTCCCCTAATCATAAAATACGTCAATTTCTTAAAAACTGAAATGTGGTATTTCTTTTCAGCACCATAGGTTCTGATCTCAGAAAGTCTAGTGAAAAATTCACAATAAGAATATTTAAGAGTTCATGACCTGAAGTGAAACTATTCTTAGATTTCATTCACATTATTTATAATGCATAATGTTGTTTAATACCATGCCATTATGCAGTAAAGAGAAACACACCTGCCCTCCCCAAATACACCTGAAAAATGTAATTACATTTTAACCTCTATTAACATAATCATCTAATCATACTGTTGACTATTCATTTTATATAAGCATTTGACTCTATGTATTTATTGAATATTAATGAACACATTAATTTTTATTTTTCCAAAGTAGTCCTACTCAGAAATAGTATTACACATCTGAAGGTTTTGTATATTTTTCTTTTTCTAAAACAGTTCCTTCTTCAGTACCAGACTATTCACTTGCTTGTAAAGCATTTTCAAACAAATCCTGTTAATTCTGAATATGGTTCACTAAGCAGCATGATCTCATTAATAAAACAAGTTGCTACTCTAGTAAATCAGAACGCTCAGCTGTTTTAACTGTTTCCCTAATGGAAATTCTAATGATGTCTTCAGTCAGCTTCACAGAAGCCTAACATTTTTGAAACAAGACCCAGCAAAATAAAGAAGCAATGAAAAGAATGGAAACAGTGCAACTTCAGACTTAGCATTCTGTCACAAATAAATGTTAACTAACATTGGATCTGCATTCTTGAGGTTAGTTGGAATATTTTTGCATTACTTGAATTTTTATTAGAAAGATACTTTTGTCTGTTGTACTGAACTAAACAAAATTTCTAAGTGATAAATTCGTGAGTTCATGGTATTTCTAACACAAGAGAGAAAGGAAGAAAGAAAAAGCTTGATGGATGGCAAAAAGAAAAGAACACTCTGCAAACATATATTCAAAATGTACTCATACATTGCATAAGAAAATAATAAATGGATAACAAATGGGAAGGAGGCTAGGTCAAAGGGAAATGTAAAACAGAAGCAGTATTTTGCACAGAAATATAAGTTTCTGCAGAACAAGACATTATCTCAGGGTCTTTCAGTGTGATGTCCAGTTTAGGATGAATCTCTTTCTTAATGATGATAAGAAAATAACGCTTCTGATCTTCTGAAACTTTGAAATGTGTGACACACCCACTGCATTTGTAACATCTATAATACACCTTACCTTCATCCAGACACCCTCAAAAATCCACCTTCCTGGGAAAATGGTGATTTAGTAAGGCGTTAGAAAAAAATGAGACGAACTTTTTTTTTATAAATCTCATTTGAAGCTGCTCAAGAATCCAAAAATAGTGCCAAGAAAGGTGATGGTGTGCAGGCAAAGCAAAGAAGAATGGGTAAGTCTTTCTAACACCTTTGTGCCTACCTAGATACACATCTCACTTAAGTAATATGTATGTTTTTCAAATTGTGGAGCAGAGAAAGAGAGTTGAAGTTTCAGATAAAAGGAGTTGAAGTTTCAGAGAACATACTCATAAGCTCTACTACCTTTTACATATGCAGCAAAAAAGCATATTCAATTCCTTGATGACATTCTATTTTGTAAATCAGATCTTAGACTTCCTTCAGTATTCAAAGCATTGAAAGTGCAGAAAAAAAACTTAATTGCTATTTTAACTGCTTCAGCTTAATGTGTTACTTAACAGTTGTATCTTTTTTTATGCTTGCACCACATAATTTTGTTTCCTTTTCAGTTCAGCAATTTTACAGTCAAGAAATAAAAATGTAAATCTTTAAAAAGTTAACTTGAAATATTAAAATTCAAATTACATTATTTTTTTTTTTTTTTAACTTTAGGCCAAGCAGTAGGTTAGTGTTGAAATCAAAAAAATCCTCTGGCTTTAATACTAGACAGACCTAACTTCTTTCAACCTGAAATCAAGTAATTCAATCCAGCAATTCAAATGTGCAAGTGCCAATTACCTTAACAGCACTTTTTTCTTATGCACGACTAGTAATTTATAACATGATTTCAGAGTTTGGTCAAGTTATTCAGCTGAAATGATCTACTTCCAAAACATCAGTTTGGAATTAATTCTTCATACCCATTACCATTTGAATCACATAAGAGGGGAATGAAATAAACTACCAAGAAAGTAGGGTTATTATTTTCCTTATGATGCTCAAAGAGCTTGCAAGATGAAAAGCATACAAATTGGAACTGGACACATAGCAACTAAGTGGCTATTCTGTCACACTGCATTTCACAAATAAAAGCATCCTCCAGGTCCTTTGATTAAAACATGAAACAGGCAAAATAAGCAATACTTGCAAGACATCATTCATGGAATATCTCTTGTACAGCTCAGTGCCTAATCACTTTTCTTCCACAAGAATCTAAAAATAAGTCTGATACTCCTGCTGGTCATAAATACCAAATAGAAATTTACAAGTACTTTAATTAAAGACCAAAGAAATACGTAACTATGAAAGTACCACAATAGACCATGTCATCCCGTACCTTATTTCATTTAAAAATGTATCTTACAGCTAGTGAAAGTTCTTAGCTAAACAGAAAAACAGACACATCTGAACAAAATTGTCACTTTCTACTCAACTACTTAAATGAACTGCAAAACTATACAGATTACCCAGACCTGAAAATTTCTTAAACCCTACAGAAAAACAGGATATTGGCTAATCAAATCATACCTGGATAAATTGCTTGGTTTTCACAAGCCCCACGTCTCCAGCCTCTATCTGTGCTCTTGACAGCTTCTCCTCAGTTTCACTTAGCCAATGATTAAATCTCTTCATGTCAGAATGAAAAATCTGCCACTTTTCCAAAGATTTGTCAAACCGCCTGCAAGTAAAAAAGGAGATGAAATAACAATCTATTTATACTTTATTTATTGACTAGAGAAAAAAAAATAAAGAGAATAATGTTGGACGTCTGAGGTTAAAATCAGTATGATATTGATGGTATAATATGTTAGCATTTATAACAGTTATATCAAATGGCAATATGGCAGTACCTCTGGATACTGGATACCTCTGGATGCATCACAGATCAGTGTTTTATCAATTTTAAAATCCTTTTCAAGAAAATGCAATGGTCTTCAAGTGAATTTCCACTTGCATTGTGCAAAGGTACTCTAACAAAACCATTTTCCTATGTTTCTATGTTTCAATTTGAGTATTTATAACGATAACTATGAAAAAAAAAAGTCCCAAAATAAAAAAAATTATTGAAAAAAACTATAACATTAAAAAAATAGGTTTTTGAACAATAAACAAGGATGAAAAATATTAATACCATGCCTACAAGTCTACACTTCTCTACAAAAAGACCAGACAAGTACTTCCAGCACTTTGGGAAGATCTGACCTGTTTTTGTCTACAGTGACTGATTGATCTTCTGCTTCAAGAACTGTTTGACTTGGCCACTGCCAAATACTACAGAAATTAACTGAAGACAGATTATAAAACAGATTAAAAGGGGGGGTTGCAGATAGCCTACATCTTCAGAAATTCAGTTATCTTGTGTGTTAGATTGGTGTGGAAATGTAATCACTAATCAGAGATTAGCCAGAATGATTTGTTAGAAGATCATCATTAAATGTGCTACTGTTGTTTAGTTTAATAATCCTCCTTTACAGGATTATAATAGATTTTAGGGTGTACTTAAAGGATAAAAACAAAGATGCTCAATTATTTCTCTAGGAGATAATCTGGTTCTGTATGGGCAAAATATACAATTATTTGAATGTTAAGGAGTTTAATTCACCAAACAAAATGACATTACTGTGAGAGAATACAGATAATCTTTTCCATTTTACTGATGATTTTTCATTTTTTAGAAGAAAATATAAGCAGACTATTGACCTGATTAAATATTGTAGTCACTCATCTAACTTATTTATTAATATGACTGTGGTAATTTTTCATGGTTATATTTTATTGTTCAAAATTAGTCAAACAATAATTGAAAGGCTCTTTTTTTTAAAAAAAATAACTACCTTACTCGGAGTTACAAGGAAAAAATTAATTTTACCTAAAATTAATCACGTCAAAAATAAAATTAAAATTCCATTTCTTTTGGTTCAGAATTATCTGGCATTTTGGACACTATATTAAAACATCTTTCCTCCTGTTCCCCACAAAGCAAAATTACTCTTCTCAGCATGGGAAGCTTATCAGAAGCTTAAATGTAAAAAATTCAGTAGGGGTTGATATTAGTATCATTGAATTTGCATTTCAGAACTTGCAAACTGAATCTCCCATCACCGTACATTCTTCCTCTCTCTTTTGCTCTGGGAAATAACAGTTGTACTAAACAACAATAAAAAGTTGCATCAAGAAGATATGCATATTTAAAGCTTAAAAGTTTCCAGTGCTTATTGCTCATGTTAAAACAAAAACAAAACCAAAACCAACTTGTTAATCTCAGTATAGGTATAAAACATAATTAAAAATCAGAGAGACTTTATCAACAGGCCAAGCGACTTAAATCCAAGGCTCTTGCAGTGATTAAATACCTAAATACTGTTACAATAACAAGAAAAAAATGTAATTTTTGCTGCAGTGGCAGGTGTTGGTCCATTTGAACATCATCAAGCAACTTCCTGCTCTGGGAAGTTATTGGACACCTCTCCTGAGTATTCCTGAATGAGAGTTTCCCTTGCTGAATCTCTGTATCTCTGCTTACACATGATACTACCTCCAACAGCTTTTTAAACTTTAAAAACAAAGAGGCTTTTCTTTGCTTGTTTGCTTGTTTTACTGTGCACAATCCTGTTACCAAGCGGTAAGTTCAAAACCCACAGAAGGAGAAGCCTATTTAACTACCAACTGAACAGCTAAATTGCTGAAGCCTTGGCACAGCAGAATGGAGAATAAACTTGTTAGAGAGCAGTACTCTGAGGACTATGAAAACTCAGAAAGTGCATGTCTGCCTCAGGAATCCCCAAGCACACAATTTGGAGCAGAGGAAAATTAAAAGTCTTGCACACCCTCACCTAGAGATCCACCCTTGTTTGCCACCAGAGACAAGTCACTGAGCCAAAATACCCCAGTGCAGCCATTCATCTGTGCCTTCACCTGCTCAAACCCCTTCCCTCTGACAGGCATGAGCCAAAGCAGTGGCTTATGGGTGGCCACTAACAGTGGATAGTGGGTGACTGTCTGAAATCTGGGCACTATTTCCTTCCTGCTGTGTCCTTCTCTCTGGTTTCCTTAGCACATGCCCAATAACAAGGTGCAAACAGACACCCTGAGGCTGAGCAGGAGGTTCTGGATCAGAACGTACTCACATCACAAAGCACACAAGCACTGCACGTGAGCTCTGACACAATAAGGCAGCTTTATTCCTCTATCTTGAGCATGTTTGTGTTGATAAGTAAAAAAACAGCTGTCACACTGGCCCAATTTTTTCATATATGTAGTGACACTCCAGCAGGGGCCATGTTAATTGCTCTTGTGGGAGCAATTTCATTTTATCGTATTAGTACATAATGGATTTATTTTGCCTCCAAAGATCAAGAAAGAAAAAAAAAGCAACCGAAGACAACTGCTGGGCTGTACACACAGCACAATTTACATTGTCATAAAAGTGTTGGTTTCCTTCCTACCTCTCTTCTGAACCCTTCAACCTGACCTTCTATAAGTAAAATTTAGTATTTTTGGTAGTATTGTACATGATATTGCACAGAGATTTACAAATGCCAGTTTGGATGTCCTGTCAGTGGAACTCTAAACTATATAATGGCATTGCACTTGATGTTCTGTGTCACAAGACTGGTTTTTTAATAAGCTGTGCAAACCTGAAAGGAAAGACCTTTGAAAACAGGAAAGACCTTTGAAAACAGGAAAGACACAAACATAAGATGGGGTACAAAAGGCTGTTGGTTTGTTGTTGTAAATGAAGTCTTAATTTTGCATCTGTGTTTCGATTAATTCCTAGATATTTTGATAACATTCCTTGATAAACTATGAAACCCTCTTTTGTGATAGATTCTGGTTTAGCAAAACTTCACAATTAATTGACCCACAGGAAAAAGAACACTTATTTATACAATTTCCTAAAAGACATTATTTATGTCATGGAAATTGTTATTGTGAGAAACATGCTTTTTATTCTTCATATTGAGAAAAACATTCCCTAAACTTCATTTCTATGCTGTTGCTAAACAATGTATTGTAGGATTATGCTAATATTAACCCACAATTTTCGCAGTTTTGTCAGCTTCATTCAGCACAATTAGCACCTCGTAAAAAATACACAAAACATCAAAGTAGTATAAATAATTATGTATTAGAATGTGAGAGCATTACCTTTACTATTTAAGGCCATTCTTACAAATAAAAAAATAAGAAATCTTGTTTTTGTTAAGCAACTTCTACAATTAAATTGCTTAAAGAAAGAGCTAACCCATTTTCAGAGGTTTTGATGTTTTCATTTGACTTCACAGAATTCATGTGGATTCTTAATTTATATTTAATTTCTATATTCTCTCTGCATTTGGATTCAAAGTGATTATCTCATTTTAGACACTGCTATATCTTGATCTTGATCTCAGGTTTTGCTGTGAGTTCATTCTGGGACAACACTTAGCTCTACATATTCTATTCACACCTTTGCAGCCTGTCTTCCTCCATAAACGACCAAATAAATAATGAACTGCAACCAAAACAACCATAGCAATGGCATCCATCAATTCAAAATTAAATTTCTCTCCTCTTCCCAGAAAGCAAGTTCTGCAGCATGACATAAAATAAAACCATTCTACGTTACAATTACATTATAAACATTTTGATATCTTGCATTGTATTGATTGTATTACTCTTCTTGCCCTAGTTACTGTTATCATACCATTCAGTGTCCATCTCTATCAAAGAAAATGACAACTAAATTGGCTAAGAAAAAGCAAGGTCACGTTAGTCATTGTTGGTTTTTAGGCATATACAAATCCATTTTTATTATACATGAGAGAGCAATAAACTAAATAACCACTCACAGTTAATAATTACACAGCAAATGCATTGGATCCTAATGGATGCTGTGCATCATTAGTTCAAATAGAAACACTCCATATAATTTATAAAACATACATTCTTCTTCTACACTAACTAAAACTATTTATTAGGAATATGAACTTCAAAATTCCAGTTCTTTATTTCCTACAAAGTTTTCCTTCATCAGAACAGAGATGCAATCATGTATTTTAGAGAACTTTGTCTCAACACCTGGATTAAGGTAGGTAACAACTTTTCCCTAGAGAAAATAAAGAAATGCTTGATTAAATTGACTTAGGTGAAAGAGTAGCATATTTTGCAACTCTTGTACATTAAAAATATTCATGCAATGGTAATAAAACCACAAATCTCATAACTTTCTGAAGTTTAACCATCAAAAGCATGATAAGGAAACCCCAAAGCAAAAATTTTAGCTGGAACAAACAGTGGCTCAATTTTATGGAAATCCAAACCAGTATTTCTGCCTGCATGTGAAGGGTATTACACACATTTCACCCTCACAAAGTGCACACTGCACTTCCAGCCAGGCTACTGCAGCGTGTTAGTATTACCCACCCCATGGTTGCATCCATCTGACAAAATTAAACATGAGTGAAAAATCACATTAACTTCTGACTGTCAGGGTGATGCTCTCCTCCCTTCCCTGCCCCAGGGGCTCTGACCTGCTTAAGGCCAGTTCTGATGTGGCACAGCAGCACGAGCTGCCATCGGCCTTTAGTGAGAAATGACTGTGAGAAACCTCAGCTGGGGTTTCTGCTCAGGGCTTCAGGGCCATTTCTAAACTCAGACCTTGACCTGGGCTACTCTCTTAGTCTGTCCACAGCAGCCAGAGCCAGCTTTGCTCTCCTCTTTCAGGTATTGTGGGAACTTTGGGAGAGGTGCCTGCTTGCAGCCCCTTGCCCTACCCTTGCTGTGTCTTGACACTCTCAAACATCCCTTCTGGAGCTCTCCAGAGCTGGAAGCCTCAACTGGCCTGTGTGCTGCTGTTTACACAACACACTGAGCAAGTGCTGTCCGTCAGTGTCTCAGTTCCTGTGACTACAGGATGGTGGCTGGAAGGCAGGGCAGCCAGCACAGAGGACACGTCCTACTAAGGGATGTTAGGCTGCCTGGACTGCCCAGCCACACTCACATCCCATTGATCCAGTGTCCATTAACAGCTGGAGCACACTGGACAGGCTCCTGGAGAGAGCATCTTGTACCTGGGTTTCATTTGAACTAAATGCAGAGCACTCTTTGGTGTGAGACAGAGCACAGCGAGCAGCTGGTCCCAACCCAAACAAAACACTCATGGACAGATCCTAAGTCAATACCAGTGAAATCCAGCAGCCCTTTCTGCTTCCCAAGTTCTGCTGCATCCCATCTGGGACAAGGGTTAACAACAGTTTCCACAGCCTGGACACAGAAACAAGTGCAAGACCCAGATTTATAGAGAGCTGGAAAACCATATCCAATTGGGGGAAATCTGTTCTCAGAAATTCCTCAAATTACCGTCATAATTAATAATTCTTTTCTTAAAAAATAGTTTCAGTGAATTTGTGGCATAAAGCATAAGTATGTGTAGTGCAAAGTATATATTAGAGGATGTCCCCTCAGTAGTCCCCTGTAATTACTATGAAGTGCCTAAATCCCATGATTTCCAGTGACAGAGTTCTTAGTTCAACCTGCAATAACATGTTTTATCCTCCAAAATTGCTCTGTTCAATTTTATGGTTCCACTGCCTACCTTGAAATCCCCCTACAATGGCGGCTTTAGAGCAGGAAGAAAAACAGAAAATGGATAACACCAGTTAATGCTGGCTGTTGACTCCCTGAGCCTGAAAGATGTTATTTATCCTGTTTAAGGTGTGGTAGATGTGTACAGAAATATATAGTGGAAAATTAGATGTCCTTGTTTCACTGAAAATCATAGTAATAACAGAGCACTTAGCATTATCTTCTTAAAGTACTGATGCCTATATTGGCACAAGTTTGTTTGTTGTTTTTTTTTTTTTTGTCTTTTACAGCTTTTCAGTCAGTTAAAAACCTTTCTAATAAGTGACTGCTGTTGGGGTTTTTTTTTGGTGGTTTTTTTTTTTTTAAGTTTACAATAAAATTTCATTTAAAAACCCTTTTCCCTTTAATTTTGAAAATTCATTTGAGAAAAGAAATCTAGGTCCAAGTAACAGTTACTAGGTCTTATTGGAAGAATAGCATATAGTAAAAAGTTCTGGTTTTTTTTCTGAAACTAAAATGTTGATGACTTATATGACTTAAAGAATGGAAAAGCAGAGAAAACAGTATTGATAGATGAAAGTGTTCATCATACTGCTATTAGGGAGAAAATATTTGTAAGTCATAAAGGGCCTGTTTAGATTAAATACCTTACAGTATCTTTTCTGTGTTTAACAACAACATTTTAATTAATTCTGACACCTGTTAGTACAATAGAAAAACAAACAAAACTCTATACTATACTCAGAAAGTATATTTTCCAGCATCATTAGAATTAATAAGTATTTTCACAGAAGTGGAATTTGAAAGCTTGCTTTTTTCTTTTGACTTCTGTGAATAATGATTTACTGTGATGAAAAAAAGTATTTGGAATGCCCAGGATAAACAGGAAAAAGACAATTCATTTTGTGGAAAAGAAGCTGAATGGTAAAGGTTACCATAACAATGGCAACTACTTTTACCTAAAACCTAGAAAAAAAGATAAGTGGCATGTTTATGAGAGATTTTATATATACAAATATATATTCTCCATATATATAGATACCCTAATTATACACACTAATTTACAAAAAAAAAAAATGTTCACAATATTATATATATTGTGAATAACAAAAGACCTTCAATACTGTCAAGTAAAATTTATCAATCTAGAAGTTCTTCATGAATAAATACCAAAAGACATTTTGGTTAATGCATATGATTGTAATACGGGGAATTTAAACAATGTATAGATGCCTATAAGGGATGGTATCAGAAGGTTGCCATCTCTAGCCTAACATGCAGTAGAGAAAAAGTCATATTCTACCACTTGATCCAACTCAGTTAGGAAAGTTTCTAATGACTGGATGGAATAACGTCCAGAAAACAATTATGAGTCCTGGAGGTAACCCTCAGAAGCATAAACTGAGGCTGTTCTGTACAGGGGAGGTTTAGGGTGGATATCAGGAAAAGATTCCTCACCCCGAGGGTGGTTGGGCAGTGGAACAGCTCCTCAGTGAAGTGGGCAAGCATCAGCCCTACAGAGCTCAAGGAGTGTTTGCACAACTCCCAGGCACAGGGTGTGACTCTAGAAGTGCCTGTGCAGGGCCAGGAGTTGGACTCAGTGATTCTTTCAACTCAGGATATTCTGTCATTCTGGGTCTAGTAAAGAATCCCAAATACATCATCTTGTCTGTTCATCACTGATCTCAAAGAATAAAATATATGTGAAAGTAGTTCAAATTATGCTAGCAAGCTGTAAATTCAAAGAAATTGTTGCTGAGATGATGCTAGAGGCCAGCTTTGTACAATTTTACACGGTCAGCTACCACTGCAAAGGCCTTCATAAATCTTTCTGGGCAGTGGAGAGTCTTCATTGCACATCCTATTCTTCAGTAATCAGAAGGAAAAAACAGAATATAATTGAAACACACCTAAGGTTATGCAGATTAAGACTGTAACAGGTAAGTTTAATGCAGTTTCTGTCTTCAGTTATCTCCTACCTCAAACACCTTTTTTGTTTTGTTTTGGTTTGGTTTAGAACACAGAAGCTAACCAGAAATCTAGTCTTTGGGGATACAGCAATACAGCAAGAATCAATAGAAGCTGAACAGACATAGTCTGCTAATCAGAGAAATGAAGTTTACATATCTAGGAGGCTCTGATCTTTCGTACAGTCCACAAGTCAGTCCCACTGGACAGTAAGAATTATTCACAGAATAAAAGCTCCAAAATGGAACTTAAAAATAAGCCTAATTTAAAACTGATATGTTCAGTTTAACAATCTTTATTCACTCTCAATAAAGAAAGTAATTAGTAGAATATATGTGTATTTAGATTAGCAGTCTTTAAATGAGTCATAACAATATTATAAGTTTGTTTGCTCATTCATTTAAAGTTTATATTGAGATATTAGAGCTCTGTTTAATAATATAATTAACATGTTCCATTCTCCTCTGATTTGAGTACAATAACTTTTACTTTCTTGCAGAACAATGTGCAATTATGATCCTAAAGAACTATAGTTAGATTTTAGGCATAACAGATTATAAAGAGAAAAAGATGAGATTTCAGAGCAGTTACAATTAACTTTTAGTTATTAAGCATCCCACTAGAGATATTTTTAGTTAATACCTGTTAATTGAGCTGTCAGGTATATTAAAACAGACTTGATTAAAATGTCCATTTCTTGCCACTGCTACTGTGACCTAGCTATTTAATAAAGCATATTTTACTTCCCTGTAGATAAACTAACCAAAGCAAAGTGATGCACAAAGCTTTGCAGAATATTCATGCTGTATATTTCACTAAGCGATTTTTCCTAACTCATATTTTGATGTTTTAGAGAGACCCACTCTGGTATGAAAATTCACAGCTATAAATCTTTTCAGTATTATATCACAGAAGAGAGCCCTGGGTGCTTTATTAGCATAAAGAGTTGGGCAGCATGATGGAGCTGCCCATCTTTTAAACATGCACACATAGTCGTTAATTGGCACATAATGACTTCATAGGCATTTTTACAGCAATAAGAGTATTAGGGTCTTTATCACCCCATTGTGTCATACAAAAACATTAATCAGGCACTATGAGACATTAAATCCAGAATTTTTTTTTTGAATTATGTACATTTGGCTGATTTCTTTCTGCAACTGCAGCCTCTGGCAGCTAGAGAATTTTTTGTGTCATAAAAACCCCATGAGAACCCTTTCTAGGAAAATTGTCCAGGATTCACAATGATAATTTTAATTGTTATATAACGCAGGCTTATGTTGAACTTAATGTGGATGTTTTAATTTGCCCATAAAATCAAGGAGTTTGGAATTTGGAAACAAATTTTGCAAGCAGGTTTGCACTTTTCTTCAAAGTAAAAAAAAAAATAGCTATAGTTTGGACTGTGACAACATTTACTGTTTAATTAAATTTACAAAAAGAAAATTGAAGCAGGTAAGGATCTGGAGGAAGACTGTGAACAACACATAAGAGACGAAGGGGCAGGACAAAGTTTCTCCTGGATCAATATATTTTTTTTTCTTTCAATACTGATCCTCTCTGTTAGAAGGAAGTATGTCTTCTATGACTATTAATATTTAGCGCAATGAACAACTCAGTTTTAACAGGAAAAAATGAGATGCTCTTGTAATAAATGCTGTATATAATTCGGTTTTATTGTATATGTTTCTGGAATAATGTAATAAATCCACACCGTACCTTTAAATCAAAACTCCCCTGCAACTGTCTCAGAAGCCACATACCTCAAGCCGTGCCTGGAGCCACCATCCAAGATTGTATCATCGCTGCTGGCACCCAGGGAAATGAAATCAACAAGAGAAAGAAGGGTGCACCTGGACAGAGATGGACGTTCAGCTTCGATGGGCCTACCAATGACCCACAGCTTAACCACTGATATGCATCTCATCCATACTATCTAGACAGTGAATCCCAATACCTGATTCCAGTAAATCCACTCATGGACTGTTCACTCCTCAGAAATCTTTTCAGCCAACTGGCAGCTGAAAATCAAGACTACGTGTATATGTATTCAATGAGGAAGCAGCAAAACAGAGTGAGATCACGTACTGTGCAGCAACACACTATCTAAAAGTGGGACCCTCAGTGCACAGGTTGTGAATGGTGGCTGTGTAGCCATAGTTTGTGCCTGCAATGTTTTGATTTCTCTAAAACTGTTCCCAGGCACAATTCTGTCAACAAGGAATGCGTTATTGTACACTATCCTGTTTTTCTGCATTCTTTCCCAGAGGAGGGAATTTACTTGATGTCCCTCTGAGTCGACCAATGTGGTCTAAGGATTCCACCCCTTGGGTGGGTTCTTTGCAAAAAGGTATTAGGGGAAGTGGCTCGAGAATAAACACAGATTGGAGTCATCTCAGCCTTCTGAAAATTACGAGTTGGTGTCCTTATTTCGTGTCCTATTGTGACATGGCTGGTACGGTGTGATAGAGGCCGTATCTTGTGTTCACCCAGTGGCAACCCCAGGCTTGACACTGACCTTGATTGTGGCATTTCTCGATTGTTCCACTCAATTGGCATCCTGGCCTGTATCAGGAATGGTGTGGCCAGCAGGAGCAGGGAGGTCATTCTTCCCCTGTACTCGGCACTGGTGAGGCCACACCTGGAGTGCTGTGTGCAGTTCTGGGCCCCTCAGTTTAGGAAGGACATTGAGAAGCTTGAGCGTGTCCAGAGGAGGCAACAAGGCTGGTGAGGGGCTTGGAACACAAACCATATGAGAAATGACTGAGGGATCTGGGGGTGTTTAGCCTGGAGAAAAGGAGACTTAGAGGCGATCTTATCACTCTCTACAGCTTCCTGAATGGTGGTTGCAGTCAGTTGGGGGTTGGTCTCTTTCTCCAGGCAACAACTGACAGAACGAGAGGACACAGTCTCAAGCTGCATCAAGGGAAATACAGGTTGGATATTAGGAAAAAGTTTTTCACAGAAAGAGTGATAAAGTATTGGAATGGCCTGCCCAGGGAAGTGGTGGAGTCACCATCCCTGGATGTGCTTAAGAAAAGAGTCGATGTGGCACTTGGTGCCATGGTCTAGTTGAGGTGTTAGAGCATGGGTTGGACTTGATGATCTTGAAGGTCTCTTCCAACCTAAAAATTCTGTGATTCTGTGAATTTTTCAATAAAAATTCTTTTATTGATCATTTGGCTGATTCCATTTATAACACTCTTAAGAGAAATAAGGTACAACAGATTTACAACAGGGACTGAGGCTTCAATCCCCTGCCTTTGTTAATCCTATTTCCCACTTTACCTTGAGGCTGGCATCTCAGGGATTTCCAGCCTAGCAACAGATTTTTTTTTCTCCAACTCTTCAGATCTGCTTGCCAGATACATAAGTTAGAGAGAAATGGCAGTTTAGGCAGGAACCAAAAAGAAATGGCAGTGTCTCTCTGGAAGACAAACCTGACACTCCAATCCCAGTCATGGCCCATGACCTAAGACAGCTGCAGGAGATTTCTGTTTCTTACACTGCTTGGACAAATAACCAATAACTTCAAATTATCATTACATTTTGCTTAGAATTTGCAGAACTGCAGTTCCAGGGTACAAACTTTTTTATCAGTAGAAAAAAACACTGCTTCAGATTTTCACAAAAAGATTTTGAGATTCCCAGTGCTTTGTCTCCAGCAGTAAAAAAAGTCTTGAAAATCCCTCCTTGCTTCCCAGAGTAACAAGCTAACTGCACTGGATGCAATTGGTTCTCCACAGATACTTCATCCCTTCCTCCTGTAACTAGGAAACACAAAGCTATAGTCCCTGGAGGATAAAGTAATGACAGCAAAGCTCTTTAAGCTTAAGGGGAAGGGCTATACAGTTCCATTTACAAGATGACAGCCAGCTTGATTTCTCCAAAAAGAAAACCCCTAGAGTGGTTTAAAAAAGGCTCCCAGTCCTCTGCCAGCTCCTGGGAATCAATACAGCATTCTCATTCAACTAATTTCTCCCAAATTGCTGTGGGAAAGGACATGCTAAGTTGTTTAACTAGGGAAGAACAGTTGTTTTCTATCAAGATGTGGTAAGTTTTTTTTTTTTTTTTTTAGTTCTCTGGGCCCTGATTATGTCTTGTTCAGTCCCAGGTGAATCCGGTGACTGTCACAGGAACATTCCAGCACCAGGGAAGAACTGTACTGATCCTGACAGGGCTTCTGCAATACAGAATGGTCTGCAATTATGATGAAAGTGGTGCTTAACTGTAGAAGAAAGAAATAGCTGACTAAGCACATTGTGCTCTGTAAATACAGATAAAAATACTGCACTCACACCAAGATCTTTATATTTTTAGAGAAATCTTAGTTTTTTTGTTCCTTTAACAGTACAAGTCAAATAAGTACACGGAGATTTTTTTTTTTTAAAGTGTGTTTAAAATTCAAAACTTAGGGCTCTACCTACTCAAAAAAAAATTGCCAAGCAGGTATTTAGCTTGCTTGAAATTACTGTGGAAGAAAACATGTTGCTTATTTGGAGACTTAGGCACACAAAAGAAAGGGGAGGAGAAAAAAAGTAGAAGGAATCCTACTCCTTTCAGTGCTAGCAAAAAAAAAAAAAAAAAAGCCCAGTAAAACAAGCCATTGAAGAATGAAACAATCTTTCTTATTTTTGGACATTATGCCTAGGGAAAAGCTTTGACACACCACAAAGTCTACTTACCTATGCTTTGCTTCCCTTACATAGCAAACATCTCAAGGTTCCACTTCAGGGGTTTTTACTAGATGGAATTACATCCTTGTATTACAAGGTTCTGTAATTAATTTATTCCACTTACTATAAATATGTCTCAGTAGAAAAGCGGATGACAGAAGGAGCTGCACATTTGTGGAAATCATACACAACACACCATTTGTATTACTTATAATATCAAGAGCATTAAAATGAGAATCACTTAAAATTATATTTAATCCTAATTGTTAGATTCTTCATTGTCAGAAGTAAAATCTTCTTAATATCTTCTGTGTAACTTCCAATACATTTTTTTTCTAATAGCAAATTAATTCGACAGCCACCTCCATAGAAAATTTAACTGTGAGTGTGCAATGTACATAAATATATACTTGTCTGTATATGTATATACATATACATGTATATATGTATATATCTTTATGTATATAAAGGCTTTATTTCAATTTCTCACTCCTTGCCTGGTACATGCTGATGACTTCAGTGCATAATTTACATTTCAAAAGATACTTCAAACACAAAAATGCTGACTAGGGAAAATGTTAAAATTCAAGGATTATCACATCACTGTAGCCAAGATTTCTTGTGCTTTCTACCACTAAGGGGGAAAAGCGGTGATGCTGTAAAAGCCCAGGACTAAAATTCAGACATCCTGCTCAGAATCTGTGTGCCACTCTGGGGTAGTAATGTACCTTTCCTTCCTCACAGAGCACTAATGTCAAGCCTAACTACAAAAGATTCGTGCAGATGGAGTGCAAAATTAAACCTGTTTAGCACTGTCAAGGCTGACCCGGCTGGGTGCTGGGTCCCTTCCAGGGTGTACATGCACTGCACAGCCTTAACACCTCTTCTTACACAATAAAAAACCCATCTGCAGCAGCTGATGGCCACAGCTTCCATCAATCACCAGGGAGTCCGCTGGACCAGAGGTTATGCAACTGGGTGGCAGATGAAGATTTGGGAAAGTTGTTTAGGTTGGATACCAGGAAAAGGTTTTTCACCCAGAGGGTGGCTGACCACTGCAGCAGGCTCTCCAGGGAAAGCAGTCACAGCACCAAGACTGACAGAGTTCAAGAAGTATTGAACAATGCTTTTGTAATTCTTGGTGTGTCCTTCCCTTCTAGCACAGGGTCAGGAGTTGGATTCAATATTCTATGATTCTACTACTGTCATCATAACCTCCACTGAGCATGATCCCACAGCTATACGCTGTTAGTCAACCCCACTGCTGTAAGTCCATAAACCCAAAAGGATGTCACTGTCAAATCATGGTGCTAACAACTTCACAAATAAGAAACAAGGGATCGACATATTTCTGTTGTAGAGGATGAAGAGCTCCTGAGTGCCAACTGTAAGCTGAGATAGCCCACTCTGGTCCCTATCAAGGCTGTTTATTTCAGGAGTCTGAAAACTGTCATTAGATCCTCATTCTCATCTAGTTGTTTGGAGAAAGAGAAGTTGCACTTCGTCCTTCTCTCCTTCAGCAAACATAGGACTAGGTTGAGCAGTCATTAACCTGGAGGTGAGGTTTAGCTCACTAGATGATTTGCTGAATTTGTACAGAAAGTCTCCTTTACAAACACTGCTGAGAGCAGCAGAAAGAATACTGCTGGGCAGTTTTAGAAATACCAAATATGTAAAATAACGATGCATTCATAGTGGTGGTGGATTATTTACTAATTCTTCTCTTTACCTAGGACCAAGGCAGTGTATAACACAGTTATCCTCATTACCTACTGCTATTCCTTCTCTGTAAACAGGTAAGGAATCTCGAGCATCTTAGCTTGGCACCCTTTGAAAGTGCTAAGCAATCAACCTTGCTGTCATTTAGCCCAACTGGCGAGGAACCCTGAGTGCATCCCAGGATTTACACAGGTGATAAAAATGAAAGTATATTAAAAAAAAAAAAAATCGAAAATGTAAATGGAGGAACAGAATGAGCTTAGCTGTCTGGCCGTCTTGTGAAAGACAGTTGTTGTTTTGAAGTCACAAATAAAAGAGAGAGGGAAAATTTTAGAGAGTTAAAACTGTGGGTTTTTTAAACTTCTGCTCAGTAATTCATTGTTTAGTGACCAGACAATTCAGAGTTAAGGTAGAGAGTAACCACTCCATGCACTTTAATCAAAGTTGGAAATTTATACAATATAAAAATCTTAGCTAATGATAAGTCCTGGAAAACTGCAAGTTCTTCACAGACCTTTTTATTTTCTTTCAAATACTCTATTCATCGACATATCATATTCAAGACTGCAGAAGCCTACAGAGCTTAGAATTCAACTGTGATAACCTTCACAAAAAGTGTGCTCTTCCTCTCACTTGGAGAGTGAAGAGGCTACACATAGCACACTCCCAGTCATGCCAGCACAAAGGGCAAGCTGAATCACAAATTCGATTCTCAGCTTCAGTCTCGCCTATTTTCCTTCTAAGTACACAGAGGGCTCAAAGGCAGTTCACTGAATGTCTACAAATGCTGATTTATCATTTCTGCTCTGTTTTAACATGTTCTGCAATGTTCAGATCATGGCAAGCATGTTCTACATTACTGTTTCAACATTTCTAGCAGGTACTCTCAATGCTATGCATTCTACCTTTCTATTTGCAGTGATTGAAGGCACAGACCATGCTGCGCAAGCAAAAGTCACTTTATTACACCAATCACCAGTATTCATAGTTCTCTAACTTCCCTACACAGTTTTCCACTTGGACCCCTTTGCCCTTGTTCCCTTAGCAACACAATCTTTTTGGTTATCAAGTCCCTGTTACATTGTCTTGCACCAGCCATGTCCTTGTTACATCCTCTCTTGCCAGAGTGGTCAGAGTGCCCAGAGTGATGTCTGCACTTCTCATTCTTGCCTTGAGTTTATCTTTTCCATGGCTTCCACTGTACCAGAGCCAGGAGGTCTGTTGCACTACCCAGCTCAGGCTCTGCAGCTGTCTGATCTTCCACACTCTTTTTGTCACTATCTTCACTGCTTTAGAGGAACACTGATACTTTAGAGGATACTTTGGAGGATCATTGAGTTAACAGCAACACTTACTGAAATAACCTGAATTGGGGAAGAAAGAGGATATGGCCACTGTGATTAGCTCCTATTTTCTTTCACCAGGCAAGATGCTACATCTTGCCTGCACTGAATGTCTCGGACTTGATTTCGAAAACTAAGCATCTGTAGCTTCTGCTACTATCAACTATAGCATTAGATGACAAGTCTGAAAAAGAGGTTTAATAAAAACAGCAAATCCAGGTGGGAATTGACTTGGAGACACAAACCTGACTGCTAAGTCTCTTTCTATAAATGTTTTCATATATGATTGTATATTTGTGCACTATTGCTCCATGGACCACAAGCTGAAACAAAACCTTGCTGCAAGATGGATTCTATCTCTTTCAAGAGCCAGGAGTTCTACTTTTTCCTTTCCTATAGTAGTGCAAATCCATGGAAAGCAGTGGAGCTGCTTCTGACTTACAGTGCCATAAGAGAGTCGGCATTAGGAGGCAGAAGACAGATGGTTAAGAAGCCTTGTACTTACATGCCATCAAAGTACAGACCCCCTTCCCTTTGATGTGGATAATTGCCCTCTTATTCTTACAATGGAACAGAGTGCACAAGTATTGTTTACAAATGTAACTGCCTGTTCAGAACTGATTGGAGAAATGATGCCAAAACCACAATTGTGCATAGCTCAGTGGTTGGTAGGATCACCATGACTCATGGGAGCTTCCCATGCAGACACCTTGGAAATATGCTTTATCCTGCTACAGAATGTGGAAGATGATGGTGCTTTACAGGATGCAAAAAGACTTGGGGAATTGACCAAAGGATTGTGCATCCAAATGGGAGAAAAAAGATGCACTTGAACTGGTATTGCTGTTGTGCCAGAGGATTTAAAGATAGTGAAGAGAATTGTTGGTCTGTTTAGTGCCCTGCAGGGACAAAGACACTCATGGTTATTAGAGGAATTTATTTCTGGGCTTGCAGCCTCCCACAGTGTCTACTAAAGAGTATCAGTTCAGAAAGGCAGCAACATTTTCTCCTTTTCCTTTACTGGCAAACTACAGTGGTTGTCATTAATCACCCTGACAATATGAAAATGCAGCATTATTCTGTTAAGTATTTCATGCCTTCTGACTTTTCACTGATCTACCACATTGTCAAATGCTATACACACTGACAAGGCACACAGTTGTGTGTAGTGAAAAAGGAAAAAAAAAAAAAAAAGAAAAATTCTTAAAGCTATCATAATTAAAATATTTGAACCTGGGGTGTATTTGACCTTTATGGTTTTTAACTTCATTTTCTTGCTTGATTATATTATTGATTTGATTTGATTTGATTTGATTTGATTAGCATAGTGGGTTTTAAAATTAATATTTGTTGTAAGATGTTAGCCAGTCTTTCATCTGTTTAGGAAAACCAGAAACACTTTTTCCATGATATAAAATCCTTGATGGTAAATTCCTAATCCCACCATTTCTACACTGAAATAAGAGGAGATAATAGAAATAAGTCACTAATTATGGAAGAGCCTTAAAAAGTCCAGAGAAAAAGATTCATGGAACAGTAGGTGTCTGTACCATATTTTTGTGTTACATCAGGGCCTGTGAACCTGAAAAGGAACAACTCAGTGATTCCCCAGATTTATGTTTCATCTTGGTTTCCAGCTAGTCAATGGACATTTTATATCCTCACAGGAAGGAAAAAAATATGCTGGAAAGATGGGAAAAACCACTTTTCCTATTAGCCAGTCCTGCAGATTGCTGGGAACATGGCAAAACCACCAGGCAGCCCCAGCCCCATGGGTGCAGTGCTCAGGGGAGAGCAGGGAGGGGAGAAAAGGAGGAGGAACAGGAAAAAAAAATCACAGAAAGAGGGGCAAATATTTTCCAAACACTTTGCTATTTCTAACATCTGTCACAGCTTCTCACTTCAGTCCCTCCTTATGTTCATAAAGGTGGTACTTGAGGGAAGAGCTCCTGTGGGCAGACTGTTAGGATGGAATTTAAGGTTCACTTCTTGGTAAATTAGAATATTTGTATCTAACCTTTAAAAAGCATCTGAATATCACAGCTCATCCTGTCTCATTTATGAACAGACAATAATATAATTTTTTAGGATGTTTTGATTTGATTTAGCCAGATTTGTTAAGGGAACTAAAGAAGAGGCTAAGAGGACTAGAATAGGAATTAGGAATGATTCAATCCATAAGACAGGTTCTATTATTGCTTATGATCTCTTTGCATGTCTTCATTAACCATATGACATCTGAGTAGAAATGTCTCGTGCACAGCCAAAAAACACTTCTGAAGGTTTTGCCAGGGAGTAGTCAGGAGAGAATCTCATGGATCATGGGAAGGCAATGTGTCTGAAGTGGCCCTACAATACCACAAAATCAAGCTTTAATTGCAGAATGTCTGCCATTAAAGGAGACATCATACGCACAGCTTTACAAAAGGACAGAGTCTGGCTTTGAAAAACCAAAATATTCAACAAATGTCTTGATGACTTCTAGAAAATTCTGTTCTGTAGTAAAACCTCCAAATTAATTGGGCTGATTATTTTTTAGTTCTATATGGAAAGCAGTCACAATTACTGGATTTTATGTGCTATAATAATACAGGCAGTCTATATTAAACACTGAAGCATGTTAATAGATATTTCCACAAAAGATTAAAAATTAAACATTTTAAAATTAAACATTTTAAACATTTCAGACAAAAGATTAATAATGAAACAGTTTTTTTCAGACTACATACCTAAACTATTAATTTTTCCAAGATAACAAGTTTAGACTGTTTGCTGCTTTAGAACACAACAATGATTCTGGATGTACAGATTTACTATTTCTTGTCAGCATTTTCAGATATCCCTTTTAAAAACCAAGGTGAAAATTTTATCATATTGAAAACATTAAAATAACCTAGATTTTGGCATAAAATCTGAGATGATGGATGAAATTTGAGACAGCCACTGAATAAATACTAAATATATGAATCCTAGAAATCGGAATTCTTTAAAATGTGCTTGCTTTTAAACAGCTATTGAAACTGAGTTTACATTGTTGGTTTTTTCTTCTTTTCTCTGAGAATGGAAACAGAGGTATTTATTTCTACTGTTGGGAATATATGTAACAAATTATTGATTTTATGTCTATTTAAAAAATATTTAGAATATTCTCAGCTACATTTTCCTTGTATTTTATTTTCCTTTAACTACGCTAACAGACAAAACACACAACTATTGATAGCCTATTTTTTTTCTTCAGTATATTTTCTCATTTTGTTTGTAGAAAATTCAATTTCACATTACCATATCACTTCTTAGTCCATATGATTTCCTTCTCAAAAGATATAAGGCTATCATGAGATACATACTGATGAACTCATAGGATATGAGTTCACCTCTCAACCGTGTATTTCTGGGCATGTGTGTGTCCTGCTCATAATAATATTATCAGAACACAAGGCAAAAATTCAATTCAAATAGTTATAATCACTGCAGAAGAGAAAAGGGAACAGGGAAAAAGAAAACTCTCCTCCTCGTGGCAAGGAAGTGGCACAAGCCAACACCAGGGTCAAAAGTTCTGATCTGAACTAAAGGAATAATGTGCCCGATACACCAGTCAAAGGCCTCCTTTTGCCCAGGAAGATGAGTGCTCTAAAGCCCTATACCTGGAGACCAACCTGGCAAAGCCACATATAAAGCTAAGCTTTATGGCAGCCAAGAACTATGCAAATAGGTGTAAAACCACTAAACTTCAAGTTCTGCAGGATAAAGTGCTGCATTGGTCAATAAAACCTGGACCATAAAGTCTGATAAAGATTAAGTTTTTTTACCCTTTCTCAAAATGGTTCCAAATACAACTGCAATGTCTCTCAACCTGAGAGCAAAATTAAAATGGAGCAGCTGGAAGCACTTTCATACACGCATGCAGCTACACACACAAAGATAAATGTACAGGGGATTCAAACTATAGCAACACGTTATACCTTGAAAGGCAAATTTATGGCCAGGAAAAACAGTTCTGCAGCCAGACACAGCACTTTACAATAATAGCTAATAAAAATGGTGGAAGGGAGCTCTTTGTTTAATAGTGATAAAGGAAAATCAAATATTATCACTCTTTGAATTTTATTAACTAGAACTGACAATAAAATTTGAATGTTTGAAAGAAACACTGTGAGTAAAATGATGAAGTATGAAACTTAAAAGACATTTCTGAAAATCTGCATAGATAGAAATGATATTTACAGTTTCTGGATTGTTGAGAAGAAAGTGCTTGGTTTTCTGAATTTTTTTAGATCTTTAAAAGTTCAAGAAATCCAAGTCCTTTCCTAGATAAGATGGACAGACACTGCAGGACCACAGAACAATAACCTCTGATTATAAACATATTCCAGAGGTCTATATTATGCAGATACTAGAGAGAGACTGCAGGAAATCTTACTGATAAATGCATGAGACTTTAGATGTCTTAAAAGGAGAATACTTATATCAGAAGGTCCTGATTTCTTTGCAGGATTTTCCACCAGATGCCCTCTACCATTCAAATAAGCATTATGCATTTTCTTCATGAGTATGACGTCAGAGTTCTAGAAGAATAAAACTGCATAAAGTCTGAAAAATATAATGATTCTATAAGAAAGGAGAAGGACCAGCAGGATCCCCCTGCTCTTCATGCTTATAGGCATGATTGAAGAAGGTGAAGTCCTAGAAGTAGATAAGGGCAAGTTGAGAATTATGTGACAAAACTCAAACCCTACAAGTCTTTTCCCCCAGCCAGGCTGCACCCCAGGACACTGAGACAGCAAAGGCTTTACAGCCCAAGATGTCACTGGCTTTCTAGGCTGCAAGTGCATGTTCCCTGCTCATATCTAATTTTTCATCTACCAACAACTCCAACAGGGTTGTTCTAAAATCCTCCATCACCCATCACAGTTAAATCAGAGGTGGGAAAGTCAACATGCTTAGTCACAGAGCTGCCTTTCAGAGGGAGCTAGATGGGGCTGAGCCAACAGAAGTCCCATTAAATTAATCAAGAAATGCCAAGCCCTGCACCTGTGAAGGAAGAACCCCTTGCAAGAATACAGTTTGGAAATTGATTGGCTGGGAAGTGGCTTTTCAAAAAGGGATCTGGGGTCTTGTGGGCAGCAAGTGGGACATGAGCCAGCAGTGTGCCTTATTAGCCAGAACAACCAAGTATATCCTGGGCTGCATTGGCAGCAACACAGCCAGCAGACTGAGAGAAAAGACTGTCCTTCCTCACTCAGGTCTCATTGGGCCACATCCAGAACACTGTGTGCAGTTTTGCACTGGTCAAAACAGGACCTTGATGAACTGGAGCGAATTCAGCAGGGCAACACCACAAAGTCATGGGGCTGGGGCATTTGTTCTGTGAGGAGGTCATTGAAGAGCTTCAGTCAGGCCCTTCGGAGGGGTGCACAGTGTGAGGATGAAGGACAACAGGAATAAAAGCAAATGAGAGGTATAGACTAGATATAAGGAAAAAAATATTGCATTATGAGGACAGTCTTGGAAACAGATTCCCAAGAGTTTGGTCAGTCTCTGCTGTTGAAAGTCTTTAGGGCCTGTCTGGCTAAAGTAACCTGGTCTACTAGTGCTGACCATATTTTGTGCAGAATGTTAGACTTGGAGAGTCCCTGATGGTTTTTCCAACAGGAATTATTCTGTGATTCTATGACACTAATTGAGGAAAGGAAAACTCTCTAAGTCATCATAGCTAGATCTTACACAGCACTTTGATCAGTAGCTCAGGACAAAGGCAAAATATGGGTACAAGGTGTAATCACCCAGAGATAAATTGCTAAAAGGGATTCTAGTGAATTTTTTATGACTACTAGGCTAAGAAAATAACACCTAAGGAAATGAAACTTCACTGATTATGTTGCCCATCATTTGTTTCTAAGAATAAATTTTCTAGCCTTTTAGCCAATTTCAGCCAAATCTGAGAGAGAAGTCTCAGAGTGCTGTTATAGAATTTTGAAAAAATGGTTGCTGGAGAGAAGAAAGAACATTTTACTTGTTTTAATGCTCCAAAAAGACAAGCAGAGGGTCCATGAGTTCTGTTTTGATTGACAACTGTATTTCAGCCATCCAGCTAATGCATGCACAGATGCAAAACTCAGGTAAACTCTATTCTGTGGGAATTACATGCAAATTTTTTGCTTTATTGCTTTTCAGTCTTGGCACCCACCTCTTTTTAATTTTCTTGCTGTCATACAAGACTTGTGGATAGAAAGAATAAATCAGATAATCTGAGTAGAACTGAGGCTATACAGTCTTACAGTGTTATCCTTACGTTGCCCTAATAGATAGAGAATTGCCTCAAGGTCTTAATGGAGTTATTACTAAACCCAATTTTCCTGAGTGATATCAGCCTTAATGATATAGGAGAGCAGCAAAATAATTGTAACTCATTTTATTTTAGTGTAACTGTTGAAAGAACATTTTCAACCTTACAACACAAATGAATCTCTCTTTTACTAGAAAAGCAACTAGACACTTAAAACAATTACCAATCAGATGAAATAATGAAAGTCTAATCTAGAAGGAAACTATACATTCCAGGAAGAAGCAAAGAGTATCACACTGGAAAGAACTACTTGCAATGCATCTATGGCATATCCCCTGCAGAAGCCCAGAAGATAAGGGGTTAAGCAAGTCTCAAACACTGGTAGCCATGGAGTGAACCAAGGGTTGTTGGTGGGAACACAGTATGAGTAAGAATTGCATGTGGCTGAAGAAGGGACCAGGCAAAGGTAGGGCAGCACTTTCCTGGAAGAATTGTCCTTGTTCTGGCTCCTGGAGTGAAGAACAACACAGGGCAAGTACAGGAATGAGGTCGAGGAGAGGACATGGACTGTTGGCCAAAGGCCAGCCCAGTAGTCTTTATTCCCTGATCAAGACTCCTAAAGTTCCCCACAAACTCTCTGACCTATTTTCAGAGAGGTCTAGAACAAAATGATAATGATAACTAATTTGTATAGAAAGCAAGAAACTTAGCTCCAGGGTGGGGAAACCTTAGTTTTAAAAAGATGCCTCTGCAAAGCCTGGGTGGTGCTCACCCCATCAGCGGGATCCCTGTGGCCCTTTCTCTCTTTCTCTCTCTTTCTCTTTTTTTCTCTCTCTTTCTTTTTTTTTCTTTCTTTTTCACTCTTTTTCTCTTTTTCTCTTTTTCTCTTTTTCACTCTCCATCTCTTAAATTTCTCTCTCCCTCCTCTCTTTCACCCAACCCGTTTGTCAAAATCCACCACTGTGTACTTATAGCAAAACAAATTTATACCAATTTCCATCATGTGCATAATTTGGTAATAAAATTTTGTAGATGTTTATGGCCCATCTGACTTTTGTTGTTCCTTCCTGAAAATGGCATCTATTAATCGAGGGTACTCCCTTCCTGTTAAGGATGGGATGCCACAGTTCCCTCAAAATAACAGCAAATAGAAAAAACTTATTTTGCTTACTTTTACAAAACATCCCTGCAATACTCTGCTTCAGTTTAAGAAGGAAACTTTTTTTCCTATGTTAAACAATATTCCCAGTTCCACAGACAAATAAAAATAAATAAAAAAAGAGCTAACTTAATCTCAAGGGTCAAAATTTTTGGGACCAGAATCTACTCTATTAATGGGCAGTCTACCTAGTGCTATAAGAATTAGACAAAGTAATTGGGTTTTGTCAGTAACATTTGTCAGTTCCATTGCCGTAACATTTTGGATAACACCAGAAATACTGACTAGCTGTCACCAAAATTATACTTGCCCATAAAGAAAAGAAAATTTGAAAGCTGACCACCCCCAATGAATTACCGAAGGTCACCAGGACAGAAGGCTGAACCTTATAATCTCAAAATTAGTACCAAGATCTATGACTAACACAAAACTTGCTGCTTTCTACTCCAAACATATTGTGTGTCTCCTTTGTCTCTTTGGCACATAGGGGTACATGTAATACATTTAGCAAAAGAAAAAAGTTCCTTTCAAACTGCCTTGGAGGACGAAGGAGAAAATTATATTCATTAGACGACAGCAACAACCTGTACTGAGAGCTGAGAAACAACAGTGATGAAAACTGTATAAAACAGAAAACTCTAACTTCTGACTTTAGCTACAGATGTTAAAAGACTAGGCTCCCTCTACTGTCAAAAATGCTTTCCCAGGAGGTACTTACAGGGAGGTGTACACTGCACCATGGCAACCAGAGAGCGGCAGTTCCTTAAAAAGCGTCGAGGGAATTCTGCAAAGGAGCTCCCCTTAGTACATCCAATATGCATTGGACCTAATGGCAGTTCCTGCAACCTCGTCCTTCATCCACTGCACAGCTGACCCAGCTAAATATTCACCCAGCTAAAAAATTCTGGCACTGCACAATGCAATGATTCAATACCAACAATGGAAGTACACCTTATTTGTCAATACTTACAGAAGGTAATAGAAGTCACTGCAAATAAAGTTTGGGACCTGAGGGTATCCTGCAGTTCTCTTAGGCTCTATCTACATGGATGGATGCAGATAGGCATGAATGAGCTCTGCCTGTGCTTTGAGATGGCTGGCTGTAAATCAGGACTATCTCTGAATGCACTAACATAGCATTGTCCCTAAAGCAAGTACACCCTTCATTCCAGCTGTGTCTCACAGCTTGTGACACTGACCACCATGTCGTATTTTTTTGTGTATCTGACATGAAGGCCCAAGACAGTTCATATCCAGATGGCTCAGAGTCTATTTGCTTCTGCCTGCATTTCTCTTCATACATATTTGCATTCCCATAGTTCTACAGCCCACATATTCATGACTAAGCCATAACATTTCCCAGACATTTCAGTGAAAATCTTTGTTTGTACAGCAGAAAAAGGCTCCACAATAATTCCTGTATGAATGTGGTGCAGTTTTGTCACTGAGCATTTTATAGGAAAGTTATGCTAAGTTATGCTAATTGTCAGGCTTGAGGGTTGGTGATTTTAAAACATACAAGATTCCTTTTCAGATGAAACACTTTCACAGCACAAACACATGCAAGATTATCTCCTCTACTCAATAAAAAAAATTCTGAATTATTTTCACCTCATTTTACAATACAGTCACCTTCAGTTCCCATACCAAGAATTTTCTGTTTTAAACTCTTTAATTACACTATGACAGTGAATTGATAAACATAGCTCTTTTCCCAAAAGCTACAATATTATTTCTTATCCTGCTTCAAATTTGCTATTTAAGTTTTACAAACAATTTTAGATTTTACTTATAGCTGTTCCATTTAGAAGATGATATTATATACAGTGCCTCATGAAAGGAGACATTTTAATGGCCATATGTAAGGTAAAAAAATATTTTCCAGCTTTGCTATAAATTTAATCTTTTTAGTTATAAACCAGGACACAAAAATATTTCTATATATTTCGTGTTTCTTTACATTATAAATATTGACAGAAAGCCCTATCTAGATTCATAGTAAAACATTTATGTTATATTACACCTGCTTGTTATGCATTATTTTATACTTATTTGCAAGCAATTAAGCAACCAATGAAACTTACCAATACATTAACTTGATGGTGCAGTATTATGGGGGCAAATTAAGTGGCAAATTTGTTGCAAGAATTTGATTATAAAGCAACTGCTATGAGGAGCATTTTTTTGTACAGTAAGCAGGGTATGGAAATAAATTAACAACAAATGTTGGCTGTAAGAGTCAAGCATAATAAGCTGCCCTTTTCAAAATCCAAATGAACAATTTGAGTCATTGTTAAAGAAAGCAAGGAAAAAACCCTACCCTGCATGTAACTAAGGCATGGTAGCTATTCTGAGATTAACATTAGAAAGGAAATAATTTTCTTCTCTCATTGGGGATGAACTAATCTGTTCTGGTTTTCACTTTCACCTTGAATCCTGAGCCAAGGGTAATTCTAATAACAAGACTTACAACCTCAACAGAAATATGTGAGCGGATATTTTTTTGGAAGAGAACAGCCACTATTTCTCACTTTCTCTTAAAATACCTATGCATTCCACTAGTTGCTTTTCTCCCTGTACTGAAACAAAGCCAGCTAACATTCATTTTTGTCATTCACTTTGTCAGAGTTAAAGCAAGTACAAAGAAATGCTGACTGGGCTTAGTGAAAGAGATGTATAACAACACATTTAGATATAAATTAAATTGCATTGTTTTGTTATATTTTCTAGTTCAAGATTAATCTCCCCTAATTTTATCTATCCAAAAGTGATGCCTCTAGCCTTATCTTCTCTGGTGTACCTGAAGAGTCAGCAGATCCACTATATATAGTGCAAGTTACCTGTGAAATGATTGCCTGGCAGTGTTTGATTGAGAAGGAACATAGGCTAATACTGTAAAATAGGTAACTAAAACTTGGATAGCTAAAGGCAGGTCACATGACTCATATCTACAATGACCTCACATTTGGAGAGCACCGTTAGTGCCACAGATGGAAACTGGAAATCCACAACTGAGAAACTCTGACAAGATAAACATAAATAGCCTAAATGGCTCCCTAGTTTGTCTAATTAAAAATTTAAAAAATCACTTACAGTAATTCTATTTTGATGTTCCTTATGATAGATATGGCACTCAAGGCTACAAAACCATTTTCTTAAAAGTTCTAAATGTGCCCCTTTTATCTTTTGGTTTCAGTTTGGATTCTTTGCAAGGCTAAATAGTTGTATAATGAACAGTCAGAAGGGGAGTCAGACCTAAGCATGGTTTTATAGAGGGATGCTAATGAGAAATCTATACAAGATTGGCATGGGATGAATGAGAGAGTTGAGCCCCTCTGAAGTAAGAGGCTGAGGCCGTGAAAGAAGGGTTGAAATGTTTCTGGAAATCGATATTCAATAAAATAACTTCCTCAGTATTCCAACATCTGGGTTTGCACGTGTCAGTTGCTTATAGAAACTACTCCAACAAAAATCTCATACTATGAAAAGATAACTATACTCTTAATACATCACTTGGGCTGAGTGCAGATCTCTTAATACTATATCTCTGTAATTTCTACTAAGCAAGAAGAGCATAGAAGCTGGATCTGATTCAGATATCACAGACAGCCATGGCCTCAAGATTTGCTGGATCTGCAGTAATTTAGAACATATGCAGATTACTTACATTTGAAAAATGTATGTATTTCATTTCTTTTTCCTAATATCTTGATCCATGGATTGGATTAGATGTCAACTCAAAAGAATATATATCAGTAAGGGTTTATGATATCTGCTACTATGTGGTCTTAGACTTTGTGGTCTTAGAGATATTACCACAAAATTTTATTTTTCTGACAATGAATAAATTCTTTATGTATAATAAATGTTTTTTGTTACCAAGCTAATCAACAACTAACTTAAGGTTATTCAGAAAAGGTTAACACTTGTACAGTTATCCAAAAATGAAACTGATTCTTACTATAAACTTAATAACTATCTCTTTATGGTTTACTCTTGTAACTATAAAAATTTCTAGTTGTCTGCAAATTTTATAAAGCCATCAGTGTATTTTTATTATCATTATTATGGATTTGCCATCTTTTCTGATATAAGATTTGCATTTCACTTTTTTCTATTTTTCAGAATTATGAAGAAGCACTTTCTAAAGATATCTGATATCAATTTCCCCACATTCTCTCTAAACATTTAATTTTTAGTGGATTTGAGATTAATTAGATGTGCATTAATATAGTCTGTAATGTAGGCTCTGGAAGATAATTCTTAAATATGATATGAAAAAGGTAAAAAAATTAGTTGCCTTAATTTTTATGGCATTAATATGAGAGGCACATTAGAATTTTGTCATGAAGAAACAGATTCAAAAATATTCAAGATCTACAATATATGTAAAATTTTAGTATTTTGCTTTTGAATTATATTATTTGAATTATATTATTACATACATTTGAATATTTTTCTAATATTTTCTGCCTTGTGTGTCCTTTTTTTTTTTTTTTACATTCCCTTTTGCAATTCCTAAAGAAATATTTTAAATTACATCCATTCTGGAAAACTTTGTTCCACTTCATTGATTCACTGATTTCTGGCAGTTTCAGTGCTCCCTTAATTTTAGGGAGCACTTGTTTACAAAAGCAAGACTGAGGCATAAATATCCTGGGAAGACAATATCCTGAAAGGACAAACAGGATCTTGTACAAGTGGTATGCTGGTAAGATAAAAAATTATATAAGACAGTAATTTAAAAGTCTATCTTCTTTTCTGGTCTTTTTTCCAAAAGTTATATGTTCCCATTTAAGCTATATAGGGACTCAGTGTTAGTGTCACTTCCTAAGTAATTATTATTAATACAAAAAAAAAAAAAAATCCAGTATTTAGGACTGCTGGAAAGAAGGAAGACTGTTGTGAAATTCACGTACAAGGACAGGAAAAACTATGACATCTGAGTGACTATTCTTACTGGCACTGAAACTTTACCTTGCAAAATTCAGATTCTATTACCCTAATACAACTGTTGGGAAAGATAACATAAAAATTTAGCATCAAGCAAAGGTTAAAGTTATAAATTAAATCATAAATTGCTCTTTAGCTCACAAAAGACAAATCATGCCACCGCTGTTTCCTGGAGTTTGCTTCGCACTCATAAAACTGAAGGAAACAAATTCCACCTGGTGTAAGATGATGTTACTCCCATTTATCTGTTGGAAACATGAGTTACCATGTTCTGAAATTAACTGGAACAGAAAAAAACAAGTCACTTCTATCAAAGAACCATGCTTAGATATAGCCTTGACTTAAAAAAAAATAGTAAGTGAACATTAATATTTCACTGTATATGTGAAAAAGTTTGCATTCATCCTAGGTTTCTAAAGCCACTGGAAGGGTACTCCAGGATGACCACTGCATTTTGGGGTGTTTTTCCCAATTAAATTTGTCTGTTATAATACACTAAGTACAATATGCACTCTTATTTAAATACAGGAAACATGCTAAAGTAACAATGTGAAATAAGATTTTGAAATACTGTAGAAAAACTGCTCTTGTAAAGCTATTTTAGTGCTTACCATTCATAGTGTATTTCTGTCAAATTGGCACAGGCTCTGCTATAAAACAAACTGAAAATCTATTTTGATTTCTAATTAAAAGGAACTCACTCTTGAGTTAATTACAAAGTATCTAGATATGAATCAGGACTTCTAGGAAATCAATTTCACACAAAAGATTGCAACATGAAGGTTTCTAATGGCTTCTATGAGATTTAGAGAAAGCTCTCTGCTAGTAACTGCAGTGGTAAGGAAAGTTGCTTTGTTCTTCCATCTGTCATGGTGATAGTTGACTTTTCATTTATTAAAATAACAATTTCCATGTTACTGCAATCCTTTGATTTCATAAAATCAATATTCAGAAATGAACACAGTTTCAGTATATTTGTTCCTTGTACCTTTCAAACATGAAATACTCTCATTCACTTAGACACGCTCCCTTGAAAACAAGACAGCTCCAATAATAATTCCAAAGCTGTCCTTTAGCATCATCATCATCAATAGCATGTCTCCTAAACACAGCTTCATCCATGTCTCAAGGGCAGAGAGACTGATACTTTCACCCCTTACAGACACAAACTGCCAGAAGTAAAATGCTAAAGGCTGTGTTGTCTTCCTTCACCTCACCCCTTGGATTCGGGTGCAGTCCAAATGCACCTCCCAAAACAGCAGGAGCTATAGGAACCATCTTGAGCTCAAACAAAACCTCTTAAACAGCTACCCAATAAGGCTGACACTAAGCCCAAAAGATTTAAAAGAATAAAGAAAGGTGTGTGAATCAGACAGCAGTCAAGCTTATCATCACCTTGAGTTGCTGTCCATCATACTGCAAGAGGATAAGTCCCCCAGGGAAATGCCAGCTGGACAGTAATCATACTTTACAGTTCTCTGGTGCCTTTATCTGATGACCTCAAAATACTTGACAAACACTAATTCATTTCACCTCACAAGACTTCTGCTGCTGGCTAAATACCACTATAGCCTAAATAATGAATAATTGAGTGTCAGTGATGATAGTCCAAGCTTTCAACTTACAGTAAATTGCTGCCCTTGCTATGCACCTGCGGCAGAAAATGCCCATGAGGTGATTGCAAAGGTTTCTCAGAGACTGGTCCACTAAAACAGTAACAGGCTGAGAAAAGCCAGTCTCTAGGGAAAGGAGATTCCAAAGGTTTCTCAGAGCTTGGTGCACTAAACCAGTAAGACTCTGGGCAAAGCCAGTCTCTGGGAAAAGCTCAACACCAAATATCTCCTGGTCTTATTATCTGTGTGAGCAGATTTTCTTCAACCTCTTTTCTATCCTTCATTTTTGTGCATGGCATGACAACTTAGAAGGATTTTTCTTACCACACCAGAACAGGACTTGCTATTTGAAAACAACAAAACCAAAATAACACCAGGCATAGAAGAAGAGTTTGTAAACTTTACCAGATTATAAATATCTCAGTTTCCTACACTTTAAATGTTGAGGCAAAACAAAGATGACAGGAAGATTACTGACTTAGATTTTTTTTACTATTAATCTTTCTGATTATTATTTTTTTAAAGCTTTACTCTCTTCTCTCTCTAGCAACTTAAAATCAGTGAGTGGCTGACAGTGGAAATAATGTCTCTAGAATCTGCAAAGTGGTAGCTGTTTACCAATATTACTAAACAAAGAAAACATGAAAGTTGCCAAGGATTAGATTGTAGAAAAAAGTCAGTGCAGGTTAAACTCACATGATTTTTTTTTTCTTCCAGTAACCACTTAGGTGTTTAGAATCATATCTGATTCTATCTATCATTAATGCCATAATTATTTGCACATTAAGCAAATTTTGTTTTGTATAATAATGACCAAGTTTTTAACAACATTTTCTTAGATAAGTGATATTTCAAAACACGTGTAGTGCAAAAAGTGCACTACAAAATATCAATTGATATTTTGATCAAATATAATCTACTGTCTTTTGAGGTGGCATGTCAAATAAAACTTTTAATGTCAAGTTTTCAGCATTGCCTGAAGAGCCAATTTTGTAAGTCTTTCAAATTGAAAGTTTCAATGAATGGAACTAGTGATATATAGATACACACAGATATATTGATTTTCATTATCAGATTAATGTTGAAGAATCTCAGAATCATTGCCAAGGACTTTTCTATGGTAATTCAATAAATGCTTGAAACTATGACTTTTTAACCTAAGGCAAAGTTATCTGTTAACTCTTAAACACTCATGCTGGAAAAAAGGTATATCTCATTAATGATAGCAATTTATGTACCTTTACTAGTTCAATGGCTCAATGCAAGTGATAGCTGGTCAAGGTATTTTCATATTTTCAGTTTTACAGAAATGCCCACAAATGAGATTACAACCAATATAAATGTTGTATGCTTAGTTAGAAGGAAGCATTGTTTGTGACAAAAAGAAGCAAAAAATACAATCATCAACAACAGGCCAAATATTAAAGAAAGCATCAGAAAGAGCAAGTTTTATGAGTTACTTACGCCTGTCGGTCCCTGTACATCTTGTTAACTTTCTCCCATTCAAAATTGAGTTGAGTCAGCTTCTCTTGTATATTTGCTGCTTCCTTTGGTGTAACATTTTGCAAAGCCGGTGTCTTCTTGTTGTTAATAATTTCTACATGGCCCTGCAGTCTCGCCAGGCTATCCTTAATGCTCTGTAATATCAAGATTTTAAAAAATGAAACAGTGTTTTCATAAATAAGAAATAATTGTTCATAAGCAAAAGAAATTGGTACAAAACACTAATTAAACCATAATTTTGATAATAAGACTGATTTTATAATAACCTGGTATAATAACTGAATGTCCATCCTTTCTTTGAAGACTGAATAAAATAGATCTGAGGAAGGTGATGGTTGGAGGGGAAATCAAGTGCTATTGACTCAAAAGTTCTGCATGTCAGTATTTACATTTCTTGACTCCTTCCAGTTCAGGAACCATTCCTTGGAGCAATCACCAGGAAAAAGCCTGAACCCTACAATCCCAGGTGGAGCCTGCTGAGGGACTGAGATGATTTTTGTGATGTGTAATGTGACCACTGTGGGATTGCAGAAGAACTGAGCAAGATGCAGGGAGAAAGTCCTTAATAACAACACAAAAACAATTATCTGGCAAATCAAAAAATTGGGCATCCATTTCATTTGGCAAAAGGCATAAACTTGGTACAAAAATGACACTGCAAAATCTCATGTCTCTGGGACATGACAGTAAAGAAAAAAGCATGTCCCTTGACGGTTTTTTGGTTCAACTTGAAAACTAATGGGTTTCTTTTTCACTATCCAAGCTTCCTAGAATGAGATAAACAAATGTCTTGCAATCAATCTATACAAATGAATCAAAAGAAATGTATGGTAGATGTTCAGCAAAGAAAATTTCACACTCATTGATTAAAAACCATAGCTTTAAATATTTGAGGGTTTAGACATAGAATATCACAGAGCTTCAGTAATAATTTAAAAGGAAAATAATCAAAAATCTATCTCCTTTAACATAAAATGAGTTACTTTTAATTTAAACAAATTAATTTTACGTCTCAAAAAAATCTCATTGTTTTTGTCTCCTCTCATGTAGGTCTTTTTTTTACATGCCCTTCTCTAAATATTTTCAAATTATTTACTTTCAAAATATTTGGTAGTCTTTTCAGATTGCATATGATACATCCAGCCAAACTGTACTCCTTACTGAGAAAGTGTTATATTTCTATAATTAAAAAAAATGTTATTACAGAACAAAAGCTGCTTTCTAGATAATAAAAGGCACTTAGAAAATATTTTGAAGGTAGAATTCAAGGCACATTAAACTGCATTATCCAAAATTCTTAAGTAACAGATGTAATTGAAATTTTTTACCATGTCATGCTGATTTTTTTTTTGTTTTAGTCATTCATTCCCTTTCCCTGGTTTTAATCAAACTAAATAGTAATTTTCAATTTGTTCCAAATTACTGGACACTATCAAACCATTTTAAAACTGCATCAAACAATACCAATTTTCATGCTGGTTTTAAAGTGTTGCTTTACGAGTAACCTTCCATGTATAAAATTTAGTATATTTAAAGCTGAATAGATGTAGCTACTAGAAAGAGATTGTTAGTCTTGGAAAGCCATTTATAAACTGGATAAACCTCATGGGCAGCTTGAACCAAACTGCAGCACTTCCCAGTCCATGAACAGGGAAGCCTTCCCTCTCTCCTGCCTTTTTTTTTTTTTAACTTTTGGAGTCTAATACTTGTCTGCTGTGAATATTGATTTGACTTCTAACTCTGCATTTCCTGATTTTTCTTAACAAACGTGTATGATATCCATGTAGACTGTATTTATCATTTCCTCTTCATTTAACATTTATAAATTCTGATTCAGCAAACAGGTTTGTTGTTTTCTTTTTTTTTTTAAATAATCACATAGTCCACATCATCTCATGGCTAGTCAACTTCAAAATTCTATTGTAATGAATTTTATTTAAAAACAGTTTTTTAGAACCATGAGTATGGCAGAGTGCACTGGTGTATTAGTGGTAGTACTAATATGAAGCAACAGGGATTTAAGGATAATTATCCAAATAGTTTTCTCATCCAAATTGCCAGATAAATATTTTAAAATCCCTAGGAACTTAATAAAAAATCTGAATAACACTGGAAGTGACAAAATTGCTTGTAATTTTTTTTAACTAATTAAAGTTATTACACTGCATTACTATTTTGTAAAATATAGGATTTGAAGTCTTTACGTAAACGTGAAGGTAATGCATTGAAATAAATGCATACAAAATCAACCCACAAAACAAAATAAAAATACTTTGGTTTCCCTGGGTTGCTAGAGCTCTAGCACTATAATATGCTATTTGTTGGGGGAAAAGAAACAAACAAAAAAACCATACATTCCATAACGTCCCCCATATGAATAATAATTAGAATTTTTAGGTCTTGAGAAACGTGACTTACATTTAGCAGACTAAATGAATATTTATAAATCAAAAGAGAATGGTAGATGTCTTCTCTCTGGAATGAGTCACAATAAGGAACATGTTTCCTCCTTGTCAGCAATCCATCATATGGAGGGAAGGCTGGCTGGGTCTGTGTCATTACTCAACAAACCTCATTTGACTTTCCCAAAAAAAGTCTCACACTCAGTGTTCCTTTCTCAGGTCTACTTAAATCTTTGTTTCACACATTCAGGGCATGGATAAGTAAGATATTCAATGTCATTAATCTGAAGATAAGAAATATCAGATGATAAAAACATAAAACGCCTCCAAATATTCCAAGATTATATCCCATGAATATAAAAGAGGCAGCATCTTCATAAAACCTCATCCCTGACTAAAAATTTGCATATTCAAAGAACAGGAGAAAATGTAATTGAAATGTTATAAGCTGCCAGGACATACCTAAGCACCCCAATGAAGTGGCCTTCTCTTCAGTAGGTCTGGGTATCAGCTCATCTGAGCCACCCAAGAAGGCACTTCTTGTGTTCAACATGTCTAAGCAAGCAAATGAAGAGTTATATACATCCCTATGTATATTTAAATTTTAGGCTTTTTCAACCAAGCTGATCAATTTTCTAAATATTAAAAATAGATTAAATACATCTAAGCACTTCAGAATTTGTGACATATCCCTTAATGGTTAAAATCAGTGGTCTATGAAAAAGGGATAGAATTTCTATGCCAGATTTTTGCTTTCATTTAAGGCTGCTACAGAGAGAACAAGATGACACAGCTCATGTACTGTAAATATGTATAAGAATGTCCAGAAGAAAAAAAAAAAAAACAACAAAGAAGAGAAACCCTGTATATATACACACGTGTACACATGTACTCATGTATCTCACACATATCCTGCCCCTTCCTTTCATGCTGAAGAGAATGATCTGCAAGCAGTTACCAACAATGCCTGGGGAGATTTTGTAACGTGGTTAACAGAAGCAAACACAGCTTTAATTTTTTTAGAAAAAAAGGGTAACAGAAAATCATTAGCTGCTGAAGTGACAGTAGCCTTTAGGGACTGATCCATCTCACTGCTCTTAAAAGAGAAATCCGAGTGCTAGAGACTCAAGCCTCAGTTCATTTTCACTACCTGGAATTTGTCTTTATCTGCCAGAGAAAGACAACTTCCTGTAAAAAATCAGTTCCTTGGCTATTTGTGTACAAATCTGTCACCAAGCACAGTGTTACTGACAGATCTATTTGGAGAGTGCATGTGAGCACACTCAGTTCTAAGTTATGGTTAATTGGGTTTTATTGAGCTGCAGCAGAAAATCACTGAATTTCACATTACATGATGCTTCTTGATAAGAATCACTTCATATACATCAAATACATATTACAATGTGTAAAATTAAAAATACTTTTTTTTGACATTCCAAAAAATTGTAGAATGATGATTTATAATTATATGTACAGCAGATTCATTACAATATTTCATGCTTTTTGTGCTAACATGAAACCCAGTAACAGCACAGTTGTTAGTAATCATGGAAGGCTGGAAAAGTTCCACAAATAATTACAATTTTAAAATCTGTATAGAAATATGAGTTACAATATCTCGTATGGGTATGACTGGCGTCATAAACCATTTTGAAAGGGGATCCTTGCTGCCAGAATCCTGGATGTGTGATGTATACAATGAATTCCTGTATTCTGAAATATGACACAGTAGAAAACAGTGCAAAAAAACCCTGCTCTACCTGTTAGTAGATGAAGGATTGCCACAGGAAAAAAAAAAGAAAAGATGAATCAGAACATTAAAATATCTATATTTAAAAATAACACAGAAACCAACTCCATTTTTAATGAACTAACCAAAAGCCCTATGGGAAATACAGAAGAAAATGAACTAGAAGCAGAATTGTTGGAGTGATTATGCAAGATATACATTTATCTTACATATATAAGAAATCTCTTCCTCAGAGCCAGATGGCTTTCCATATAAAACTATGACGTCATTAAAAAAATGATAGCTAAGTGTATAATCATATTCCACAATAAGATGTTCCTGCCAAAATTAAGAATATGAAGAAAAAAAAAAAAAAGAGACACTAATATGTATGGGCCTACTTCAGGTCTGCTGTATAATTATGTAATGCAAGTAACCACAGGAAGTTTTGAATTCAAAGTTATAAGAATTAAGTAATGAATAGGGAAAACTGTGCCATGTTTATGACAGTGATCCTTAAAAATCTACTATCTACTTTTTCACCTATGGTTATAAATTAGACTTCCTAAATTCCAGGTATACTGTTTGATTTTAACATACTTTTCCTACATGTTAGCAAAGAGAAATATGTGTTGTTTTATTCTCAGGTTAATCAGTGGGTTTATTTCAGTGTATACATCTCCCACTAAATAATCTGGGGCTCAAACAAGTCAAGCAGCTTGCATGAGATGATCATTACACAGGAAAACTTTGTCTTAGTAAGAACACTATAATTGTATTAAGAAGAATATATGCAAATTTTCACACTGATTTAACTTTTAGGAAACATTTGAAACATCAGTTGCAAGGAAGGATAATTAGCTAAAATATTAAGGCATTTTATCCCTATGTTTGTTGATGTAATGGAATCCATTGATTGTGAAATCAATCCTACACAGGAAGCTCAAAGATTGTCAACTCCATCAGTATGAGAATCATCAGTAGCAGACAGAAATAATGTCCGTGCTTATAACAACAGTGGTCCTGTTCTGAGAGTATATCTGCTCAACTTTACTAATCCATCAATCTAAGAACCACAACTTTCTGTACAATCAACTCGAGTTTCATCTTTGACAGAACTGTAATATTGAAATTCTTTGTTAAATACTGTCAGCACAGTGAAAAAGAAAAGCTGAGGTACTGTATAATACTTGAAAGAGCTCATAATGGGATGATGGAAATATTGCAAGGCTCACTTTATGAGATGAAGTGACAAGACTTGGTTTCTCTATCTGACTTTTCCACTCCCTAAAGTGGAAAGGAGAGAAGAGCATTCCTATGAGCTAGTTTTGGCAGATACACTAAATGTGCTCATTAAAGTATTACAGTTTAGTAAATGTTCAAAGCTACCAAATTTTTGCTGCAAAACCTCATCCTTTACTACTTCACATGACTTTGATATAAAAAATCAATGCTATGACAATTGATATTAGCAATTTTTAATTTGCATTCAATATTTATCCTATTTTATAATGAGAAATCATGTTTAAGTCTTACTAAACATATTTACTCTGGAGAAAATGTTCAAAGCTGTTACCACTGATTTTTGTAAATAAACTTATTTTTCTTTTACGGATTAATTAAAATGGATTCTTTCTGAATGGGAGTGAAAAAAAAGAGCAAAATCTCAGTTTTAAAACACAGAGCTATTCATGACAGTTCTGTAATTTGATTCATGCAAATCTGTCAGAGAAAAAAAAATCAACGACAATTTAATTTCAAACCTTTCCCAACCAGCTGCAGAACAATTTCTGCACTACTTTTCTATTTTTACTGCAGGATAATGACAATGATGGATGCTTCTCCTTGCAAATAAATATTCATTAAGCAGGCTCAGATCAAACCTATACCCTTCCAAAAGCCCACGAATGTGCAAGACCCATTTGCCTCTTCTGAGAGATTTATTTTGGAGGAAGATGGAACTGTGCCCACAAATGCATCTCATAACAATTTAATAGTTCAGTTAAATTAAACCTATGGTAGTACTTACTTGTAACCTCAGTAATCAATATTATTAAAGTTGGTGTCAACTCCAATAACACCAAATATATGTGGGTGAACAACAGATTACTTATGGATATAAACCAGATAAAGCTAGTCCAAATGTAAGGCATTAAGAAGAACTAAAAGGAAGTAAACTTTCTGAGGTAGACCACTGTTTCTCCATCCAATCTATTAGTGAACAGAAGTTCATCAACAAGGATATAATAAGTGCTCATTAGCCATGATTGACATAGTATATGACTAGTTTTTTGTTTGTTTTCTTACTGCTTGTTTGTTTGTTGTGGAGAAGAGAATTAAAATGAAGAATGACAATTAGATTGGCATGTTTTGTGCTTCAGTACTCAGACTGACTTTAATTTACTGGTACTAAATCAGAAGTGGTAAAAGAAACAGGCCCCTAGTATTTGACACCTATTGATTGGCATCCTATTACCAGTTCTGTGCTTCCTTTGATCCAACACTCAGCTGTTGTGCTTCACCACCGAACTCTGCTGCCTCGCCAGGAAACTGAAAACATCCTGATTTTCACAGGCTGATAAGAATATTTGTGTGTGTGCACATGTGCGTTTATCCAAATGCCTAAAACATATAATATCTATGAATGTATAAGAATTATAAACAGATGTGATTTTACAGAAGCTAATAGCAGCATGTGGATATTGTTACATACCCTCTGATGTGGAAAGAGATAAATGGGCTCACACAGAGGAAAATTCAGAGCATATAGCCAGAGCCACTGCCCTGATTCTTTAATCTTCCTTCTTATAGCTGACTGTAGGCAAATTCCAGCCTCTTTAGACTAATATTTACTTTTATTTAGAAATATTCCTTTTCCTAAATAATCACTGAAAAATGGAAATGTAGTCTTCTCTTCATGCTGGATGACAATTTGGAATTGCTGTAATTATATACAGCATTTGAGCACAATTTTTTACAAGGCTTTGCTCACACAAACATTATTCTGCAAAAGCTGATAACTCATTCATCTACTTAGGCTTACAACTTTAATCTTATTCTCTTCTTATGTCAATTCTGTGTTGGTTCCACCAATTTGAAAGGATTTCAGTGTTGCACGCATTGAACAAACCAGGCAGTAATATTTCAAGCACTGAAGAAACTATACAGTAATACTTAAAGTCATACTAACTATATTGAATTTGCTTTTTCTTAACTACATTATCTAACTATTGAATAATATCCTCTGTGAAGCCAGAGGGATACAACACCTCTGTTCAGCTAATTAAATGGAAACAGCTACTTGGAATACAGACCCAATAAGATCTCAAGTTTTTTTGTCTAACATGGTATGCAACACCTAAATTTTACTTGGTTTTGCTCTTGTTCCAATAGGAACAATTTTACAAATCACACACTAAAATAAAACAGCCAAGATTGGGTGTGGACAGGGTTACTTAGAAATCACTTGTACTTACTAATCACAGAACCACAAAATCACTTAACCACTAGGATATGAGCTCAGTTGGTCAGAACATGGTGCTAATAACACCAAGACTGTGGGTTCAGTCCCTGAATGGGCCATTTACTTGAGCTGGACTTCATGATCCTTGTGGGTCCCTTTCAACTCAGAATATTCTGTGATTTAGATTGGAAAAGACCTAAATCAAGTCCAGCCATTAACCCAGAACTTCCAAGTCCACCGCTGAACCATGTCCCCAAATGCTACATCTACATATTTCCTAAATACTTCTAGGGATGGTAACTCAGCCATTTCCCTGGGCAGCCTGTTCCAGTGCTTAAAAACCATTTCAGTGAAGAATTCTTTTTCCATTATCCACATACAAACATTTAACAACCAATTCTATCTTTAAATATATTGTGCATCTCCTATCCCTTCTCTCACGAGACTTAATATGCAGACACCCTAATGTTCTTGTCCTCCAGTTACAGGTTAAACAGGTAAAATAAATGAACATTTCAGTGTTTTTCATATTTTGCCCCCATGTGCCCCCAAACACAAACATCCATATATGCACACACCACAGAGATGGGCTTAGAACTTGTAAGACAGATGTCTCAGAATGAGCACAGACTGCCAGCATACAGAAGCCCCCAAAAGATGCAACATAATCATTGCTAAGAAAATCTTTTCATCTTACCTTGAGACACTCCTCTTGTTTGAAGAGATCCTCACAGTCCTTAGCCTGCAGAACAGGAGAATTAAGGCGCTCTTCCACTTCAGACAAGGCTTGCAGAAGGTGAAGGATCTCTGCCAGGTATGTAGAAGGCACATGAGTGGTTTCCATAGTCCTAGTTTCAGTCATCACAAAAGTTGTATCTTCACGAATTGTTTGCTAGTATAGATATACAACAGAATGCTTCCTTTAGTTTCTTAACACCAGACAAAATTACAACAATGCAATTTCCAGTTCAAAACCCAGAAACAAAAAACGTCAAAAGTAACTTCCAAGGAAAAATGCAGGAAATATCTGAGGTTTCTGACACAGATCACTCATATTCCTTGTGTGTTTGAAATGGTGGGTACTGAAATTAATCCATGCAAGAATGTGCAAGCTTTTCTTCTACTCTCCAAAGAAATACAGAGAGGAAATGCAAGAGTATGCTGAGATTATGGTGTTACTGAGATTTTAGTGCTAGCCTTTTCATTATAAATCATCACACCTCTTGAAAAATCTGTCCTTCATTAAGAAATTTCATGCATGCCAAGTCTAAAATAATAAATAATTTCAAGGTATCAAGTAAAATAATGACTTGTATAATAGACACAAACCTTTAAATAGAATGCAACATATAAAAAATATTCCAATTCTATACTTCCAACTATACTAAAAACTTATTCTTTAATCTAGAAAGCACAATTTGGAATTTTCTGATTTGAATGGTCTTTAATGCATTCTTATTTCTGAAAGAAAACTCAGCAACACACCTCTTCATGAAGTTAGGACTTCTTTATTACTATTTTTTAAATGAAAAAATATGAAATAGACACCCTATTCTGGAAGCACATGCATACACCAAATGTAAAGACATCCCAGAATGTTTTGGTTCCAAGAAAACACTTGGTTTATTGATGGCATTTCAAAGCATACTGACATATAAGGTAAAAAAAAAATAAAATTGGTTGTTTATATAAATTCTCTGTGTTTCCCATTTGATTTGTTAATGAATCATAGAAAAAAAATGTGCTTTGGAGCAGGGAGACCTCTGATTGCTTCTGTTCACTAAACTCCAAATACTAAATCACCTGCATGTCCTTAGAAAAAGGGAAGGTTTAAAATATCAACTATTTGTGGTTTCACAAGCATAAGTTTCTTTATGGATTCTTAGCTGTGGGACCAAGATCCTTTGTGTTTGATGTCTGTCTTTGCACAAATATAAACTTTAAGTATTGTTGGCCTCAAAGAACTGTACATGTAATTGTTAGTAAATGCTCAAAAATTCTATTATTTTGCTTTAGAGCCATTTATGTGAAAGACAATTGATCAATGGTCCTGAAGAAAACAGTATCATTATTTAGCTACTCATTATGCAAAATAAAACAAATATAAGCACACACTACCTCTGCAAGGTGTCTCATTTTAATTCAGGACATATTTCTCTCTTCAGTTACCGAGCTGAGTCATCTGGTTCTTCAATTTTCTTTAGAGTCTTAAAATATGCATATACACACTCTAGAAGATGTATGCATATCACATATAAAGCCCATAAAGTTATCTGTAGACTTGTGTTATTCGGTTGCATTTCTTATGCAAATTTAATTGCTTTGCTTACACTTTTCTCACTAAATGACTTTCTCAGTACATCTGCTAACACTGAAACCTCTCTAATTATCATATCACTGCTATAATTTTTATTATCTAAAATAAATTGCCTTAAAAAAAAATTCCTTGCCCCCCATATGTTTCATGAATCACAGGCTCTGCAAAAGTAACAGTTTACTCCAGTGAACCTAAAGAAAAAGCTGTCCCATTTGAACAGAAAATGGGAGAATCTCAACAGGCCACTGAGACCTGCATGCAGCAATATATATTTTAATTCCTCAAGACTACACTGTGACACTTCTACACAGAGCAATGAACTTCAGACCCACACAAGGAGCATTTTAACTATACTTGTATTTTTCTTTTTGATTTGGAGAACAGAACATTTCTACTCACAGTAATGAAAAGAGCACGCTAGGTGTGCAAGGGTTTCCACTCAAAAAGAGGTCACATGAATATGTAAAGTACCATACAAAATCTGATTAGTTTCTAGAGTCGTGTGGGATTAGCCTATTCTTTTCAACTCAAATTTAGGCAAATAAACATGTATACACACATATATGCACATGCATGTATTTAGATAAAACAAAATCCGTGTCTTCTCACTCTAAACTATTCCTGAAACTACAAAAAAGTCAAGCAGAAATTGGATGTGTAAGCACTTCATGGATATCACACTTAATTATTTATAGTGTCAAAATTGGGTACCTTTCCGTCACTGTTATGAAAGAAAATGTCCTTACAGGAAATTTAAATATTTCTCATAGATGGATGATTAGTTGTATAGTTTTACTGTTTATATTCTTGATTAAATACTACAATCGGAGAAATAAGTAAACAAAAGGATAGATATATAAAAGTAGACACCTACCAGAATCTGCCCTCATATTTTGGTACATTACTAATTAAAAAAAAAATAAAGTAAGTCATCTACTTTTGCTGTCAAAATCTTCTTTTTATGATGAAAAAACAAAAGAAACAAAAAGCCACAAGCAAAATAAATTAGTTTCTGAGTACTATTATTTTTAAAAAGAGTTTAAAATTTGATACTACTTTAGAAATCAAGGAATAGGTATCTTTGTCTTTACTGGGTTTTTCAACAGGTCACAGGTGTTTCTTTCCTTCTATCTTTCCTGCATTGAAGGTATCATGACAGAACCCACAGCAGAAGCTGTCATCTTTCCCCATGGAATGGAGGGTAGGCATGTCCAGAACTGACAATTTTAATCAGCTAAGAGAAGCATTTTTAGCTTGTCCCAACTGGAATTGCTTTATGGTAGACAATAAAAGAGGCAGAGTCCTTCCTTATACTCTGGACAAGCATTTTACTAGAAATGCAAAGCTGTAGTGAGAAAAAAAAAGCTTACAGAAAGAGATCACAGCAGCTGGGAGCAACTACTCTTAATATAATATTAATTCAGTAGAAATATATGCAATTGCTAATGCCAAAATGGCTCATCAGAACCATGGTAGGTTAAGATTTTATAAGGATTAAAAGTCAATAGGAAAGAGGAAATTAAAGATTTAGATAACCATTTAAGAATGGGTTTGGATAAGCTGAATCTGATAAAATGGCAGAAAGCTTTAGAGTTACTTAAAAATTCTTAAATTAGTATTTTAAAAAAAGTAAAAAGTACAACATATATATAAAATAAACTGTTAAGTGATTGGGAAATTCTGGGGTAACTGGACCTTTCCTATATTACTATTTCTATAAAATACAATTTTAGTGACATTCTTTTTTTTCCTTGATTGTCAGTAATATAATGATGTGCAAATTTTTTTTCCTCTGAAAGAACAACTTCTTTTGTGTAAGATTTAACATTTCATGCATTGCTTGTTATCAAGTATTATCATGTCTCGAATAGTAAATTGAATTTTCTTCCCCATCATTACATAATTTTAATTAAGGGATGCAATCCTTTCAAACGTATGACTGACTCCACTTAAACTGATTTTATTGATAGTTACCATGCCCTACCAGGGCAACAAAACCATAGGAAACAAATGCATGACCTGTCCCTTAGAGGGAAGGCCAATAAGCAAAACCAAAACAAACCAATCAAAAAAAACCTACAACAAAAACTCAACAAAAAAGTACTGGAATAATGCAGATTTTGCAGAGAAATTCACATACCTTCTCCACAGAAATACTTGTGATCATTACTGCCTACATCTAACATGGTGGTGGCATCAGAGCTAATTAGTCCTGGAAAATGCTGCTAATTTCCATCTAACAGTGGAAAATTTGCTGTTAAAGTACCTTTCACCAATCTCAGTGTATCCATCTCCTTTCCTCTTTTTGCAGAGGAAATAGTCCCAACATCACTTTTGCTGTTCAAGAGTTTACACCCAGAAAGCCTCCAACTTTCTCGTGTCAGATCTTGACAACAGTTTCATTTTTTGTTCCCTTCTCTGACAGGGCTCCAAAACTTAGTGTCTGTCTGTGCTTTTGATTTAATGGCTTCCCACAAACATGGGAGGAATAAAGGTGCCAAACACTCCCATCTGCACTGTTACACCTCATCACTGGTCCTGGCAGCATCCTGGTGAGAGGTTTCTGGAAAACAAATGTGCCTACTCCTGGAGTGAAACAACACTTGAGAAAGAATTCTTTGCAAGCAGCTGTATATGAGTGTAAAATGTCTGTGACCTCTGCAGAACAAACGTGGGGTGCTACACACATGAAAAAAAAAATGGAGCAGACAACACATATCTTCTGGACAAAGGCAGTGACACCTGAGAGAGTTGGAAAAACTGGTGAATCACATGGTATCTCCTAGCCCATGTTCACCATCAATATATCAAATAAAGAATTAGACACACAAAAGTATGATAAAATGCTGTCAGAGGTCAAGAACCACTTTAAAGTACATATTTAAAAAAAAAAAAAGGTTTTATTCACCATTCCTATGCCAACTGTGAGTGGTGAGGTCAGCTAACCTTCAGAGAACTTTATTCTGCCTTCAGTGTTGCTAGCATATCTTACCTGTTAGTGTGCATATAAGTAGAAAGATCAAAATTATACTGATTACATGGAATTTTCACTATGAGGTTGGATGGCCTTAGTCAATCACAAACAAGTTATCAGTACAAAAAGCAATATCTCTTTTAAGTACAAAGAGACCTAAATCCTTGATGCAGGATTAAAAATGTATAAATTCCTTATGTAATTCTATGAAGACAAGAAAGACCTTAAAAGACACTTGGAAACAATAAAATGTCTTAAAAATATTGAGGAAAAAATAATATTTTTAAGAACATAAATATAGCCTCATGTGTATGATTTTTCTTCCACTCATGTTGCAGAGTAGCTGCTTTCCCCAAAATCCTGCACACTGCAACACTTAAACCATATAGTTTAATGCTTGTATCTGATTTCATCAGTCACTCATATAAAAAAGGGACTTTAAAAATATGCAAGACTATTTTCAGCACTGTTCTTGGACAGAGAGTGCTTTTTGCCTTCACAACACTTCTCTTCTAAGGCATACCTTACTCAAGAAATGCTGCTTTAACAATTTTTCTTCTGTGATAAAATGACTTGATCTATACATAAAATTAACTAAAGCCAGCCAAAATGAAGCTATTCCTAACAATGGCATCAATTAGAAAACATTTCAGTAAATTTTAGATCCTAGGAGTAGCAATAGAAAATTGCAAGCTTTGATTCTGAAAATTATCCATCAACAGACATCAACCAGCCTGAACTGAATTCCATTTATATTGTCTTATTTGTCCCCTTCATAACTTCATTGAAATACAAAAGTTTTCTATGTAAGAAAATTTCTCTTTCTTGTATGTATAGGCTTAAATTATGGGATATCTCCCAGTACCTCAGACAATTCTGCTACATTCTGATGAGTGCATTATTTCCTTATTTTGATGTGGAGAGGGCAGGGGAAGGGCAGAAGAAAGATACAGACAAAAGCTATAGCAATTAATTTAAAACACTAAATCCAGAGTATTCATAGTTGTAACTTTGTTCCAGGTTTGTTTGTTTGTTTGTTTTTGTGTTTTGTGGGTTTTTTAATGTATAGTTTATAGTTTAAAAACTATGACAAAGCATTTTGCTACTGCAGCCAATCCTTTGCGTTCCTCACACCCTCATGCCATTGGAGACCTCCAAGATGTCAAATACACTTGGTCAAGTAGTAAAATGAACACCTTTGGCAATCCCTTTCTCACTTGCTGAACAATGTTTTTGTTTTATTCTGGCTTAGATTATTGCTTCTAGACAGGAACTCTCCTCAAACTGAGCCACAGCTACAGATTGAACCTCAAAGCAGCTTATTTGAAAAATAACCCAGCTCTCCTTACTAAAGACCTGCTAAATTGCACAGAAATACTGGATTTCTAAGATGACTCAGAAATTCCAGCAGTTCTGCTGTTAATTTTTAACCTGGTAACTTCCACTGGTATCTACTTGCTAAGCAAAGAGAAAAAGAAGTTAATTTCAACTATGATGAGACTGGGGCAGAAGACTCAAACAATTCAGTATATGTGATGTAAATAATTTTTTTCAAAGAAGAAAAGAAGAAAACAAATAGAGGAATGTGTGTATTTTACCACATCTGCAATGTTACCATGTCCTGAAGAAAAACAAACTAGAGTAATATGATGGCATTATTGACTAATTTGAACTACTCAGATACAGAAAATGTCTCTTGTTCTAAATAAATTAGTCATATGTCATAATTACTTCTGATAATGATGGCATATTTCAATCTTAATAACTACAGTAGAGCAAAACTGACAAAGAAATCCCCATCTGTAAACAGGTATCTGTAACATTTAAAAAGGGATTATTAAATCCATTAAAGAGTCTATATTATAAGTATTTACCAAACACTGCTCAGACCATGCACAGTCATTAGGATTTTGGGGGGAGATATTACCAATGAACCAAGAGAGACAGCCATTATCACTATTAGAAATCACAAAATAAGCAAATGCTTACATTAGGTTTTGGAATGAGAAAAATCAGAGCACTGCAAAATCTACATCCTAGACTGATTTTCAACAAGTATTTTAAAATGTTGTTTAGTATTTTATAAGGGTTTAACTGGAAAACACTTTTGTAATTGATTTATATGTGTACCTTCCAGTAGACAAAACATATTTCGAAGTTTTTATATGCTAGCTATAGAATACATAAATCCAGAGGAGTTAGCAATTTCTTGGATTGATCTTGCAATTATTCACACCTAAAAGACATATAGACATTATGCATGTCATACTTCAGTAAATATCTACTTGACACTTCAGAAAATTAAACTTTTGTACACAGTCCTATATCCCTGCAGCTATTATGTTCATTTGTGACACACTCTATTGATTTTGTTAAACCAGTACCATAAACTCAGCCACACAGCAGGAAATACCCAAAAGAATAGAAAGAATTTTAAATTATTTTTTCCTCAAAATAGAATTTCAAAATCATATTTCTTGGACAGTGATAAGCAATAGAGGTGAAACAGTGATAATAGTGGCAGAACTAGTATGACACAATTTGCTGGAAGTCAGCCTACTTAAGAATAGATTTTGGAAAATGCCAACTTATTTAATGGCTGATTTATTAAGACTACAGAAGTGCCACAATCTTAGACAGCATTTATGCTGCCTAAGGGCAGGAAGCTTTGGAGCTGTCTTGAGTATGTATGTGTAACTACTGAGTGATCACTAAGAATCAATTAATGATAAAGCTCAGATATTTTAGAATACAGAATATTGATATCTGAATTGACTAAACCATTTTGGAATTGACTGCTGACTTGTGATGCTAACTTTCCAGATATTTGTCAGCTGTATTTGTTAGATAATGTTGACATAATTTAGAAAATAAACCAAAAATAACATTAAAGTACCACATCTGTAATGAATGCAAACAGCTTCAAAGAGCAGAGTCCTAAACCTTAAACTCTTACACCTTCCAGAAAAGTTAAAAACAAATGTTACCTAATTATTTTCCATCTTTAATCCACATTTATAGAGATATGATCATTCATAATAACAATAGATTTTGTAATTTAGGCTGATTTTGTTACTTCAGGACAAAAAATTTGTTTCTTTAAATGATGTGAACAAAACTGCTGTCCATCCAGCAGTTTTGAAAGCTTATTGAATATGCCCAAGCAGAAAATTCACCACTCACACTGTACATCTACAAATTTGCTTCCTTCTCTACCTTTGTGGGTATACTCAGATGCATCCATGGGAAAAACAAACAAACAAACAAACAAACAAACAAACAAGAAAACAAACAGCCACAAAACCTCCAACCATGAATGATGTTGACATTCTGAATTTTAGACAAGAGATGAACATCATCTCTTAAAAAAATACTGCCAGTTAGGGCCAGATCACTCTGCAGGAGGTATTTTCCCTTATTATTCAATGCAATAATATTGCCAAGTAATTTTTGACACCAAAATCCACACCATGCAATTTATTACACTAATAAATCATAATATACTGTAGCAGAGAAAATAAGATGGTAATTAGCTGCCCTGTTTGCCAAATAACTTGGTAATTATAAAGAAGAAAATATTATAGGAGCATAATGCTCAGTTTAGTCTGAAAGCAGAGATCACTGGGTGCTATGTGGTACATGATTTTTTAACCAAAGGTTTGATCTTGTTTCCAACTCAACCATTCTGAGAGTAGTGAGAGAAGCCCATGGCATGGCTAAGACCACATTTGTATAAATATATAATTTAAAGAGAAATTTCTAACTCTGCTTTATGTTGCAGCAAGAGTTTTCACACCTATGTCATGAGGTGAAGATATCAAGCTTCACTTTAAACTTGAGAATGCAATTCAGATCACTTCACTAAAGTTTATAACAGATAATGAAAAATGGCAGAGAAAAAACTTTTTGTAAAGTTCCATCACTTATAATATGGGATTTTTAAACTTAATTCTATAGCTAAATATTATAGCTTTGCAGTGATGAGAGTAAATACTCTACAGAATTAACAATGAAATATGAGAGAAAAGATTATGTTTTAGAAAAACTCAGAAAAGCACGGTAAATGTGTCCACTTATATAAATAAAGCTATGGATTTTCTTCACTTAAATTACTGCAACACTGCATGCATCCACTTTAGACAGAGAAGGTAAAGTGTATTTTAAAATGCATCTATAAAATTAGCTCTTCTTGAGCTATATCAAAGACAATATCCCCCTTCAGTGGATATTGTCCCATCTTTCCCATAACCTTATCTTCAATCAGACAGAAAATTAAAGGATTTTAAATACAATTAAACAACTTGGAATACATTTTCCAATAGGAATTTCCAGGTTGATGGATGCTGGAAAACAGGTGTTAACATTCACCAGTGATTCTTTTCCCAAAGTTCCTCATTCATCCTCATGCTTTTTGCAAACCACAGTCAAGAAAGTCCAGTCTTTAGCTATGCTGTGTAAAGCTATTTGTTTAAAAAAGGTGCCACTGCCAGTGTCAGAAAAGTTAAATGGTGTCACAGGATCACCTCTGTCCTGTTCTTAAGAGACCCAAAGTGCACAGGTGAATTGGATACTAATCCATCACTGTACAGTTCTTCTGTCCAGTAACTGTTTTCCTGCTTCTTCTAATGTCTTTTCTCTCTTTTATTTCTCTCTCACTCTCTCTCCACTCATTCTAGAAATAATGAAGAATTAGTTTGCTTTTGCTTCTTGGCAACCATTACTTGTTTATTTAACACAAGAAACATTAAGCAAGGATAAGAGAAGAAAACCACTTCATTTCAGTGCCAGTATTTGTGAAAACAGTGGAAAACAACAACTGAAAACAATGGTAACACATTACCATCAAAGTGTTCATGACATTTTGATGCAGACAGATAATCAGGACATCAAGTCCTGCGTTTATCTAATGGTGATATATTTATTTAAATTTATGGTTCATTTATGTTTTAGAAAATATCTTCATATATAAACATATTTTAATGTAAAAAAAAAAAAAGTTTAAATTTTATTAAACTAAATAAATAGAGCTCCACAGGGAAATATTAACTGAAAATTGCAAGCTGCTCTTAAAGGTTGAAAGTAAGCAAAGTCTTGAATTCAAAATGTAAATTTGATCAGTCCTTAATCTGGTTACAGAAGTTGATCACATACTCTCTCACCTGAAGTGATTATCCAGTTAGTAGAAAGGCTTTTTGAATTTCTGAATGCTTTAAAGAATCTTAAAGAGAATAATGTATTTTATTTGGAAAAATGAAGTACTAAGGGTGGTGTGGTATTTTATCCATGCTGCAGGCAACTATCGAACTTCTCAGACTAAACCACTTACCTTATAAAAATAAATGAAAGTTTTGCATAACTACATTCTTGATCTAAACATAGTCTAATTGGTATGAAAAAGACAGTTTCTCCTGTTGTTTATCATTTTATCAATTCCATATGGCCAAAATCCAGGCACAAATATTTCAGTAGCAAAATTATCATAAATTTCAATAGAATGTTTGTGTGTGTCACCAATAAAATTACTGAAATTGGTAAGCCTTTTTTTTTTCTTGTATACAAGAGTAGGCACATAATTTTGACAGATTGCAAGAAATTCTCTTCTCCCAAAGATACTCTGTCTTGCTATTTCAAGCATACATATTTCAGCCAAGAGAGGAAAGTTGAAAGACCACCATGTATAATAGTAGAAAGAATGTTGAGCATTTTGATAAAATATGGTAGTAGGACATATATGAAATAAGAATTCACAGTGTAGGCTCTGCAGCTGTATCCATCCAGAAAATGTTTTCTAATGATAAAGGCCTTCAGCAGTCTACACCCAGAGAAATTTCAGTCAGCTCCAGGAAAATCTTAAGCTGAGCCATGACAAAAACATGCTCATAAACAGTTGGAATGAAAACGTTGGGAAAAAAAATTCTAGAAAACAGACATTAGCATAATTTAATCAAACTTCATCAACATATTGATAAGTTATTTTGATCCTTACTTGAATTAAAGGATCCAAATCTACCCTTTTCTCTGCAATGGATGACTATTTACAACATCCTGGAAGAGTGGTTAAACTGTTTCAGAAAAACAGTGTAACTGAAGATTCACATTTAGTCTGTAGCAGGGGGAATTGACACCTTTTCTGAAAATACTGTGTGACTGCCAAAGCTTAATGATATCAGATTCTGCAGAGGTGCTTTAGAAATAATTGTTCCTTAACCTCTCTAATGTTATTTTTTATTCTTTTTTTTTTTAATATATGCAATTTTAATATGCAAAAATTGCATACTGTTTTAGGATTAAACTATAAAAGCTTGTGTTTTTTGAAGAGTATCTTAAACTGTCATGAATTTCTTTGGGATTTAGTAGTTAATCATAATTTTATAACATTACAGTGAAATATTTCACTCTTTTTTATAAGTTATTCATATTTCACCACTGGTGTTACTACCAACTGATTTTCTGCCCACTATTTATTCTGCCACATATGAATAAAGGCAACAGTGTGTGATAGAAGAAACTTGTACAACAACAACAACTCCACATTTTTTTCTGCTCAATGTAATTTTAGGTTGTGTGTAGTTGCATTTATGTATTTGTGTACCATGTTTAATCTGTAAATGAAATAAACCCACCTTTGTCCTTATAGAATGTCATATGTTACTTGCTGACAATTTTCACATAGAAGACCACTATACCAAACTGATTAATATCTCCAAAATGTTATTAAAGAGAACATGCATGTTTGAGGTGATACAAATATAATATACTCTATTCTCAAAAGTGGTGACAGGAAATCACTTTTTCTAAATATACACCAATACATATTTGTCAATTAATTGTTGGACCTTTACTGCTATGTATTTGTGAGACAGTAAGAATTTAACAAGGATCTAGCATTCTAGAAAGAATAAATCCTTCTGAGGTCATAGTTCCTATATCCTTCTGACAGGTGTGCCCAACAAATACTGGGGAAAAGTAAAATCCAGGGGAGCATGATAATTCTAATTTCACACTTTGATATAAAAATATATATAAGCTCCAGCAAAGGTAAGAAATGCAAATCTGTCATTAAGCAACATAATTAAAGGTTTTCTTCAGTGCAGTCTTGCCATGTTTATTCAATGAAGCGTAATGAATTGCAAGATACACAGTGAAACTAAACCCTCAATGATTTATAATAACAACTTTCAGTTGTTAAATAACTCCTGTGGAATACATCATAAATTATAAATAAAAAATGCAGCAGTTTTCTATTTCTTTTGCTTTAAAGAAAAAAATCAATTTTGTATTTTTATTGTATGGCTTTATTCAGTTGTTGGTTAACATAGAAAATCTCTGTGGAAGTTATTTTTGATAGTATATGCATGTGTTCAAGTGAATAGTTTGAATTTTCATTTTTCTTTTATATTTTAAAGTCTTGCACAAACAATTAATGCATCCTCACAACATCCCTGTGAGGTAGGTACTTATGCTGTTTAAGAAAAAGAAAAAAAAAATCCCTTGAGAAATTCACTCTGATTCACTAATTCACCAAAGTCAAAACAGTAACAATAACAAGGCTGTTGCACTTCTCACTGTGATTTGGGTGACGAAAATATACTGCCTCTCTTGTCTCAGTAGCTTCTCTATAAATTCTGACTTATTTCACATGAATATCACCTTAATCATTGTCAACAGAGCAAGATACTTTTCATGTGAAATGAGAAGGATACAGTAATTGTCCGTTGTACATGTAAATTTCATTGAATGACCTTATTCCCTAGATAAAGAGTAAGAAATAGCCTTCTTGCATGAAATATTTAAAAATATTTTAGAAATTCTCCTTTCAAGATTATAAATATAGTATATAATTATGTATTTTAAGAATAGAAACATATGTAATGGTTATATGAATTAAAAAAGTTGGTGAGTGTATTCATCTGGGCAGTTCAAAAACATGCTGATGCATCTACCTTACATATTTGAAAGAAAAATATGCTAAAATAAAGTTTATTGATCTGTTAGTAAAACTTTATAATGGATATATTCATCCTCTCTCATGGTAGGTGGTGAGTGACATAAAAAGCACAGTGACAGCAGAATGTTTTTATATAAATTGCAAGCACAATCTGATTTCTTACTTGATTATCAAAGGAACAAATATATTCATTAAAAAAAGCCAACTCATTTACAAGACAAAGTGACTCTCACTCTAGCTCCATGTCAATATAAACAATTTGCGACTGATTACATCCATCAAGTTTAATATAAACCATAGTAATCTGAATAGTGTAATCAGATGGAACAAGATTTAATAACATACAAACCAAAGTTAATGTTTCTCTGATTGCTTCCATTAACTGCATAACTATCCAAAGTATTAGTTTTACATATACATTATGTAACTTAGTATTAGAAAAGTTAAAAATACACAATATGGTACATTATATAGAGGACTATATTTATCAAAAGTTTATACATATTGCTGATTTTTGGAATTTTTTTTCCTTTTTTAAAACATTGTTTACCATATATCAATTAAAAAACAACACATATTTAAATTTTCATTATCCTATCAGTATGCTCCCTCTGCAATCTAGGTGCATTCAAAAAAATAAATAAAATTACATTTTGATGAAACACCCTTTTACCATTAGCACTTTAAGATTACAGAGAGCACATAAAGCAACAACTTCCTTAAAAGCAAATCTTATCTTTCTTCATATAAAATCAGAAGCCCAGAAAACAATGAGCTGAGTAGTAGGAATGGCAAGAAAAAAAACATTTTAGTGCAAAAGCAGCCTCTGGTAAACTTCTAAACTGGCAACACTCAATACATATCTTGTTCATAAATCTGGAATATTAACAGTTTATTTCCCTTTTATTTACCCAGTTATTGCAGTATGTATAAACCAGTAAGAATAAGTGTATTTTATATACAACTAAACAACTCAAAATCAGAAGACATGAAGATGATTTGTAAAATTATGTTTTTATCCTGTCAAATTTAAAGTTACATTTTCTTACAAAAACTTGTTTGAGAGTTCAAGCATTTGAAGAAGAGATTATGTTCATAGAGTCATAATTTTTTTTCCAATCGCTTCCTAAAGTGAGTATAACATGTTATGGACAAACAAAAAAACCAATTAAAATTGGCATGGGATGGGTAGTTTGGAAAGGACAACTTTTGTGTTTTACATGTTCAGTGAAAAAAATAGATGCATGGCAAACTAACGTTTTTAAACTGATAAATGTTATGGAAAAATAATGAGGCAACAGAAATAAACACATATTTTTCATTGCTGAGTTTTTTGTAATTGACTGATTTAACTTAAGGGCAATTTTAAGACCAAAGCAGATCACTATTAAATCAGAGTATGTAAAGCTTCCCCCAGTTGCAGACAACAGGGATTTTCTTATTAATTTCTGAAGAGTTGACACTGACCCTGATGCTCTCATTGTTAGTAGGATGCTGTTAGTAGTAGCAGTTGCAAACATATGGGTTTGCCAGTAACAACTCACAATTTGTGCATAGTTGAGTCTTCGAAACTGAGCAAATTTGCTCTCAAAATCTTGCCAGCGCTTGCTGAGCTGTATCAGGGTTGGCTCCACTGCTTTTGCAGCCCCATCCTTAGACAAGCGTTCAGCCTGCCTGTGCACCGCATTCAGATCTTCCTTCTTCTTCTCCAACTCTCCACCAATCTCCTAGTGAGCAAAACCAATACAGGGCCCAGGACAGTTAGCTAACTAGATCAATCAACTTAAAATTAGCAAAATACTTCCGTCAGAAAAGCCATTTCCATTTTATTGTCACAAGTAAAATTTACAGCTTATTTTCATATTATTCATATCGTATTTTACATTTAAACAAAAACAAAAATAACTGAAATTGAAGAACCTTCTTGGAGATGGGCTGTAGAGATCCTAAGAGTTACTACACTCGGAAACTGCTAGCAGAGGCCGACAGTTTCCATGCTCAGATTCTTGCTAGTACACTGTGATGGGCAATTGGAGAAATTATTTTCTCAGTAAGGGTCAGCTTATTCAGGACAAATGGTGCTCGAACAGCTTACAAATGTACTATTAGACTCTTTAATGTACTAGTTAACTCCTACTTTACTCCGTGGGAAACTCAACAGAGAATGAAGCAAAGAAAGACGATGTAAAATAAACCAGGAAAACCTTTGACAGTATGTAAATAAATCTATAGAGTTTGACAGTGACATATGAATATGTTCTGATGAAAATGGATGTGCTAACATGAGATAGAGGTCATCCATATATTGGTAAGTCATTTGTTCATCTGGAACAAAGATACATAAAATCAATTACAATTTTTACTAGAAAACATTTGATGCTTCTTAATACATTGCTCACTTTCTGTATTATTGACAAAACATTATATTTAGTGTGTTTCAAATTATTATATATCATTCTGCATAAGAAACAAATACAAAATATAGTACAACAGAGAAATGTCACTTTGAACACAGATAATTAGGGTTTGTTTTACTATAAATAAAAATAAAGAACTGAACTTATACTTTTCTGTAGGTATAAGATAGGATTGTTGCATTTGCTGTCTGTTCAACTGATACACTATTGCTCAAAAAGTTCTATCATTGCCAACCCAAAACAACATTACCTTTAGCTTCTGCTCATCTTTGTGGTCTGGCAGACCGGCTAACTTTTTCTCAATGTCATCCAGCCATGTCATTAGGTCATCAGCCTGCCTCTTGTACTGATACCATTGATGAGAAATCTCTAAAGCCTTTTTTCTTCTTTGAGCTCTCAAGTCCTGTTCACAGTGCAGACATTATTAGAATATGAATTAAAGGCTTATAAAATATGAACTGGCATGTGTGCACACTGAAGGGAAAAAAACGTGTACAAGGTTGCTAATTTTTAATTAAATGTTGATATTTAAAGCAAGTATATGAGTGAGTGAACATATTTACATCAGTTTAACAATTTTTTTTTGTTTTTTTTAAAGGAGTTTACCTATTTCAGTGCTGTTCACATGTTGAATAAATCACTGAGACAGTCACCAATATTCAGAGAAGTTAAGACTCTTACATAAATGTCAATATTTTATATAAAACACTTCTGCTCAGAATACTTACTGGACAGATGGAAACACAGCCCACTTAGTATCTAGCCAAAAGTAGGACTTCTGTATTTTGTGGACTCCTGTGAATTTCTAGCCTGTGTGAAAACTCTGTAGCTATTCAAATGAAAATCACTGCAATGCAGAAATGTTTGCAAAAACAGGTTTCCTTTATCTAAATTAAATACCACATACATAACAAATGCCTTGTGTTTATAACTCTGCATTATAAAGGATTGAAACTTCTCTTTAGCAGGAAGGTATAAAATGTTGGGTTTTTTTTTCCCTTAGAAATGTTATTAAATATACATTTGCTTTAACTGCTTAACTTCACTCATGCAGAATTCAGAAAATATTTTAATTACTCTAGTTTATTATTAGGAAGTAAATTAAAAATCACTGGTATATTTTATATAAAATTCTCAGATTAATTTGCCTCAACTATTCTTGATTTTTTTTTTTTTTTCACCAGGGTGAATGCCTTAACTGAGTCACCCAAAGGAAAATCTATCACTATACCATAAAAACAGCCAGGGAGGATCTGGTCAATAGCACAGTGCAATAAACACTGTTCTTGTTTCTCCAACATAAAAATTATGAATTGCTTCCATTTAGCTTGGAACAGTCAAAGATACACATAACAGATTTCAAGCTTCTTTTAAATGTGGACAAAACAACAGTTTATTCTAGCTATCCTTCTGAATTCACACAGATCTGCAAAACTGTAAGAATTAGAATTAAATCCACAGAAAAGGAAAGAGCATGCATAAAACAAGCAACAATAAAATGTAAACACGTCATGTTCCCCAAACCAAAGATAACTTAATCAAAATTATCCAAAGAAAGAAAAATTCTGCTTTGCTGACAAGATGAAAATTCTCTTGCAGTAGGCAGAGCCTAAAGCTCCAGGTAGGTGACCAAGGTGACTGCCTAACTGTAAGGTTCTCTCTTTCCTCACTTGCATTTGCCATAGAAAGATAACACTTCCAATTATATCTGTTTAGCTGCTCCACATGGCATAGAAACACACCACGTGTGTTTCCAGGAACAACATCACACAGTTTTGCCTCCTGGATTGTGTCAGCTCAGAATTTTCATATGCAACTTTGGGTTTCAGCCTCTTAGCTGCTATGTCTATTGGTACTACCACCTATCCTATTCTAGAGAGGCTCTTCTCACAGGAATGTAGTGTGTAATATTTTACTGAAAGAGAAACAACCTATTCATGGCCAGAAGTATGTTATTCAGCTGAGAATATAAGTTTGCAGGACCTGATTCTAACTAAGGTCTTGACTGCTGTTGGAGAAGTATAAAACACACATAACGTGTAAAAAAGGAATTATCAACGAAATCAGTGTTGTCCAATTGGCAATCACACCGAGGTAATGCTGAGGATAAGACAGTACTTCTCAAGCTGGAGACTGTAAAATGCCTTTTATGAGGCATCAAGAGAACTGTATAAGAAAATACATCTATAGCCAAATAGTTCCAAATTACTCATCTCTAAATAGTTATGACAACTCATTTAACAAAAAAAAATGCCCTGGAATGAAGAAAAAAGTAAGTTTAACAGCATGTGCTTATAACTATAGCTCCTATACCTTGAGGGCATTATGTTTAGTCCGCAACAGCTGTTGTTTTGTCTTTATTTCCTCACGTTTTTTCTCATCTGTGACTCCCTTTTGAAGCCTGTCGCCCCTTTGCAGCAGCTCCTTCACTGTGCTCTCATCCTCTTCACTCTGATTAAAAAAATAACCAATATAATGTGCATTTTAATCTAATTATTACTTAAGTACTAGCAGACACAGACTACACTGAAGTAATCACATAACAGCTACTTGCAGTTGTATACCGACGATCAAGTAACTTTCTGCAATATATATATATATATATATATAAGGTAAGACAGCAGACAGCATCTTCAAATCTACAGATTTTTGGTATTAGAGCTTATGCAGCATCCAGGATAACAGCATATAAACGTTAGAGGCAAAAACTGGAAATATATTTTACTTTCAAACAGAAAGAATAGATATATGTAAAATATTCTAAATCACTGTCAGTAGAGATTGAAATTACCAGTGTACTGGAAAACCATGTGATTACTGACCACTCTGTGCATCATCACATTGCAAACCAGCTGTTCTGACAGGGCAAATGCTCTCACAAAGCATTTTTACATAGAAGCCACCTACAAATCTACAAATCTTTGAAGCTGAATCTATGTCACAGCTTCTGGCAGTATCTTGAACCACTCTAAGCACTTGATGTAAAGAAAGGGAACTGAATATGCTCAGGTAGTGGAAACTGCCCCATCAAACTTGATTCACTTTGAATTTACCACTTCATACGCATGGTAAATTCTGTATGCAGCACATACGGCCTTAAATTTTATTTTTCCTGCATAAAAAGTCCTGTAAAGGTTCCTTCCAGCACTGATATGAAACAGACACCTTTGAAGAATTCCTTAAAAGTAAAATAATATTGAGTCTTTATATTGGTTGTAAACAAATATATATTTGAGCTTGCTGAGGACTCAAGAAGAGAAGGTTGTAAATATGAATCTCCCTTTTTGCCCAGCCAGAAAATGTCATTCCTCTGAAAATCACTCTGGAGAACACACAACACAATCACAATAGTAGCAAAGCACTGCAGTACTTTAGTCCTCTTTTTCCTTTCTCCCTCTCAGCAAATATGAATAAATGGTTTTATGACTTGCAACGATAAAACATAAGTAATAAAGCTTACAACAGCCACAGAAAGTATTTACATTAAATGTTATAAGCAGATTGGTTAAGAACAAATTGGCAAGAGGCATTTCTTTTCATGAGCATTTATTTTTAGTGAATGTATTCTTTCGCTATAGTGCCTATTTTGATACATCATTCTGACTTTTCCTGTTCTTCATACTTCCACAGAGATTTTAAAATTCATTCCATGTTCTGTAATACTGCTAGTAGTAGTACAGAACCCACGGATAACATTCCTGGTCTGCTTAGTGTTTTCATAAGGGACAAAAAATGCTCTTCTGATAAACTAAAAATTAAGTTAGCACAAAAAAAAATTAGTTAGAGCTACTTTGGGACTTTTGATTTTATAATATATCAGCATAGCAAAATAGCCCAAGTTATATCTTAAGATCCTAACGTAAATATGGGTTCCTGATTTTCACTCAGGTTTTTTCATCTCCCTGCTTATTTTGCTCAGACTTCCATTTCAACCAAATTACCATATCTTTATTGAAGTCCTCCTCTTTCAGATTCACTCCCTGCTGAATTTCAACCTCCAGTGGTTCAAGCATTTTTTGTATATCGAAGTCAAATTGCTCCAACTCCTTCAAAGGAATGAAGGGCTAAAATGGGAGAAATACAGAGATTATTTATTTAAAGGACACATTTCATAGTTTTATTAGAAACAGAAATGAAAAGAGATATCTGTGCTACCCCCTATTGCTAAAGCAATGGAAGACTTTCCATCAGGTTGAAAAATATCTACACCATATGCAAAGTATCCAAAGATATAAATAAAGATACAAATTTATGTAGAATTTCCATGTAAGTAAAGAAAAGAATTTTAAGGTGAGTGAAAATTAAAAAGGAAAAAATAAAATACATTCTCACATTTGTGTGTAAGAACGAGTCCAAATAATTTTTTTCTAAAAAATAAATGTTTATACTATTTGTTAAATGTGGTTTGTCAGAAATCATTCATACAGCAACAAGTCCATTCAGATGAGAAAAACCCTACTATTAAAAACTGAGAAAATATTAATGTTAATCTGGTTCAGTTTTGAAATCATTGTTTTCTCACATAGAATAGTAGAAGTGTAGAAGTGTCAGGTGAATGCTAGAAAACAAAGGACAGAAAATCTTTGTGTAAGATATTCCCCTAATAGTATTTCTTAAAATACTGGGAAAAAAAAATCAACAGAAGTTCAGCTTTTGTTTCAAAAAGCCTCAATAAAAATTCAGAACAACAACAACAAAAAGTCAACCAAACAAAATAGACTCAATTGCTCCAAAATAAATCACAGTATAATTGTCTTGTTTTAGCTTAGTTTTCAGTTTTGAACTCTCCAGCAAGTGCTGCTTATTAACAACAAGCCACCACCTTTTCTCAGTCTGACATGAGTGCCTGTGAATATTTCTATGTACAATATATAGTGTACTTATTAAGTGCATTGCAAATGCTTCACTTGCAATTTTTTCTTCTTTCAAAACTTTAAATGCAAGAAGAAGAAAGAAAATCTTAGTGGTTCTTGCATAAAATTTAGACTTCAAGGTAATTAATGCTTTTTATGTTCTAGGATCTCTCATATGTGTACCTGTCTTTCTTGCTAAAGACTTAAGCACATTATATCCTAACTAGTTCTCTTTTACTCTTTCCTCTGGTACAATTGTGATTCTATGCAAAAATTTTAATGAAGACAGCAACAATAAAAATTAATTGGTTAAAACTGAGAGACTGGATGTCAAATGAAATCTGCTCACAGATGACCTGGAAGACTAAGGGTAAAAAAGCCTTAATTGTATCTGGTTGATTATTTTAACAACAAAGATTTTGCACATTTACAAACATTAATGGAAATATAACAATGTACAATATTTATAGAGAACAATACTGTGCTTACAATTTTTCATTAAGAGGTTCAAAATTACACTCATCATGCACTTCAGCTGAGTTAGAAATAATAGAGAACTACACAGTAATTTCTTCTCAAATGCTCTGAAGGATATTTTCTAAAGTACTTAAATCTTATTAAAAGACAAACCAACTACTAAAATTGGAATATAAAATTTATAGTCTATGAAAAAGACTAAAAACAACAAAAAAAGGAAAGTGGAAAGAAAAACACTAAATGAATTCCAGTAATTGAATGGCATTCAAAGACTACTTGAAAATGTTAAGTCGCATTTCAGTATACTATGAACATTTTGTTAATTCTGGTCATGACAATTGTATACCACCATTCACTGACTTAATGGATCATTTCTTATTTACTTCACTGCTTTATTGTTAGTATTAGAAAAAAATATAGTTAATTTGAAGACAGATGAGTAATTATTGAAAATTGGTTATAAGAGCTATCAATCCTCTTGAATTTATGTTTTAATTTCTCACAGAGTGAATAATTTTACCTAAACATAGGAAAATAATAATAATAATAATAATAATAATAATAATTCCAGCTAAGGAAAATAATAAGGAAAGTACAATTACCTACATTATACAGGTGGACAGTAATTTGGTCCTTTATCCAAATGCATATAGCAAGTCAGTAGAATAGGCAATAATTCAGACCAGTTTATACCTCTCTATCTGATGCAACACTTTTAATAGTAAGTGAATTGTGCATTTTCCAAAGTCCTGGAAAAGGTCCCCTAAATTCTATTTACCATTATAATTTGTGTGCTTTATGAATTCCTCTCATCTTTCTGGGCACTTCTTCTCTAAATCTTAGAGCAGTTCTGCCAATTCCAGCCTACCTTGCCTTCAGTAATGGAAGAAAACCTAAGAGAGAAGGCTGCAGGTAGAAGATATTTGCAGGCTGTGTTCTGAAGACACTTGATCTTGATTAAGAATCTTTTGTCCCTTCTTTGAGTGAGCCCACATACACTGAACCCCCAATAAGCCATCTACAGGGAGTCCCATTTTTCCCTAGGACAAACAATAATTTTACAGGATCCCATCAAAGGCTGCATCAGCTCTGCAAGTTTACAACAACATGGAAGTGCCAAGTAAAGCTGAGATGGAAATCCAGACTGCAGATAGCAGGTTTTCAGAGCAAAACCATCAGACAACACAGTCCTTGCAAAGATGTCCTCAGTCTACTGTTTGTACATGTGTAAGAAGTAGATAAGAAGTTGGAATGGCTGAAATACTACTGATGGCCATTAGGAAAAAAAAAAAAACCTGTTACCTTTATTCAGAAGACATTATTTTGCTTCAGAAATGAAACCTAAATAAATCCAAATATCCACAAAGATGTGCTGGTTAGGCAGGATATGGAGCTCTGCACAGACCCCAGCAACTCATGGAAACTGTGTCTCTGTTCTTATGCTTTTTGCAAAACTTATTTCCTGCGTTGCCATGGACCCTCTGTGCATTTATTTCCAGTGTCAGTACAGTGACCAGCAATAATAGTTTAGATCAGGATCTGTGCATTCCCATTGTCCCATATACCAACCTGCATGGCTCCCTCATTTAATCTGCTGAGTAGCTCTTCAGAACAAAAGCAGCAAATACAATGGAGAAAGTAGGTGGCTTATGTCCCTCTTCATTCCAATTCAGAAGGCTCAAATTGGCTAAAAATTACCTAATCCACACTGAACTCAGATTCAATGGTCAAGGTGGTTGTACAGATGAGTAGCTGAAGTAAAATTGATATAATCTCTACCTCTCTGTTTCTATCTCAAGCACTGGTGAATCCCAGACTCATAGGAAAAGACTAAACACACTTGAAGAAAAATCAGCTCTCAAAACCCAACTCATACTTTGCGAAGCTAGAGACTTACTAATTCTCAGACGTTCATTTTTGTAAGTTAAAGATCTAATCAATGTTACATTCAAATAAAGTCAGTGAATACTTCTAATTGTGAAACAGTGAAAAAAGACATTAATGCCAAAACCCCCAAATCTTCACATTTAACAAAAACACAAATCCTTAGGTTCTGCATTGTTTTCCTTTAAAAGCTTTGTTTTTTGAAGGAACTGTAGCCTGCTCCATAGCTGCAATTGTGCACCATACACAAACACCATTTTTATTTAATGCATCTCCTTACGGAAGCAAGTCCTCCTACCTTCACACTCTTAATTCTCTGTGATATAGCTGCAAATCGCTGGTTGAGCTCTGAGAGTTTAGGCTCTACTACTTTCCTGCAGTGATCCCCACGGTTTGTCATCAAGTCTCTGGCCTGGCCACGCACAGAGTCCACCTTGGGGTGAATGTCATTCAGCTCAGCCTTTAAGCGCTACAGTCCGTGAGCAAGAGACAGGGCTTGAAGTTAGTAATAAATGCAAAGAGAGAGAAAGAGAGAGAGAGAGAAAGTGTGCAAAGGAATAGGGAGCAAAACCACAAAGCAAATTCAGATAATTATGCATGAGTGTGTAAATCCTGTAGAAATACCTTAGATAACATTCCCACTCGTATCCCCCAAATTTATGGCAGGAATGTATCTACTTGTCTGTTTTAATATCTCCTAGAGGAAATTAATGGTGATCATTATTTCTAGGCAGATTCTTATCTGCAATAATATTGCAGCATATTTCAGGATGCACTAAATTATTCTATGTTCCTAAAGCTAGGAAGAGCTGCTAATTCATGTATTATAGAAGTGGATGTGTAATTGTTGCTTTCATTACTGTTCAGGGCCATAGTTCAGGCAAGTAAAAATGACCAGATTTAAGAAAAAAAAAAAAAAAGAAAAAAAGAAATAGAAAAGTCATAATTTTTTCCATAAATCAGTCACAAAAAAACCCCAAAAAACTTTATCCTCTGCAATATTAATCTTAAAACTAGATCCCAGTACAGGCAGAGGCCAAAAATAGATAGTAAGGCATTTGGGAATCAGAAATACAGTTGGGCATTAAGAACTACATTTTACCCTCTGCATGAAATGCCTTTGTGCAATGAAAACATATATACAGGTATTGATAAATTTACTTTGTATCTGATGGTGGCAAAATTGTTCATTCATCTACAAAAGCCAGTCTCATAATCCTTCTGAGATCAATGAGGCATTGATTTATGCTCTGCCCTGGAATTTGTAAAATTTTGCTGTAGTAAATGGCATCATTACATTAGCATCAGCAATACAATTCTGATTTTGATTTGCAAACTCTTACTCAGATATTATGTACTGACCATGGAGTTCAATACAAAGTGAAATTTCCCATTGACTTCAGAAGAAAAAGAAAAGTCCCTGTAGATAATAATTTGATGTTGTTCTTAAAGAAGGTATTTTAAATGAGATATTTTAACATACACATCCATGTTACAAGCTAATTTTTCATCACTTGGTTAAATGATTAAATTTGCCAACTAAAACCACCTGCTCAATACCCGTATTCTACAGGTAGTTCATCGTATAATATTCTTGTCTGTGTTGCTGATCTGGCCTCAGTGTAGGCAATGTTTGTAGAATTAAGACATTCATATGACAGAAATATCATACATATTGAAGAAGTATCACAGGAAAACAGAAATACAATTAAAATGAAAGGGGACAGAAAAAAAATATTCAAACAAAACAAAACCTTGTGTTAAAGGAGTATTTTCCAGCAGACATATGTTTAATAAGCTGCTGTTCTACTCACCAGGAAATTCCCAAGAATTATAATAACAATCTGTTTTTATTTCTGCGGGGATTTAATTTTGGTAATACAGAGCAAATTTACTAAGTAATCTACATGCTGCCAGAGGGTAGCTTTATCACAGAAAAAATAATTTTAATCCATTTGTGATACCTTTTGAAATATGTTAGCTTTGACACAGTCCTTTTTAGAATAAAATTAATGCTTTCCAGAAAACCACATTTTTTTACCTTAATAATTTCCTCTTTTTGCTGGGGTTTTTGTTTGTCAGATTCATCCAACAGTATTTCAGCCCGATACATCCAAGTAGTGACATTAGCTATATTCTGATCAAAAGCCTCCATGTGCTTTTGATATTCCTGTATGTGGAAAAGGTAAATACTGCATACAAAAAATGTAATCAGAACTGAAGTAACAGCTGTACTTATGCCAACTGTGGCAAACATGCACACATTATGACATTATGAAGACTTGTTTATTTTACACAGTAAGTTCTTGTTTTGTGAAGGACAGAATCTGCTGTTTGCTTGCTTCACTTTACATGTTAGGTTTCTTTAAAAAGACATTCTAGGAGACAGAGAGAAGCTTCCAAAGTGACAGGGAGCAGAATGATAAAATCACAGCAAGACGCAGGTGTCGGCAGCTCAGCGAGGCTGCTGAGAGGAACAGGAAGCTGTTAGCCAAACTTACTGGAGGCGCAAAGGAGTGTTTCCCAAGAACAAGGTACAGAATTCATTTTGGAAAGCCAGAAAATTGACTGAAACTCAGATGGCCACAAGGATGCACTCTCAAAATCCCAGTCGAGATGGGGAGCTTTGTACCTAAACCTCTTACAGACATTTCATCTAACTTCTCTGCTTTGAAACTTTGCTTTATAAAAGCTATTCTAGTTGATATTCTGACAAATCTTCATGTCTCTGCTTCATTAGAATGTGGCCTGGATGCATCCTGCACAATACATGTGTAGACCACGTACCCAAAATCAAAGGTACTACTAGTTCTTTTGGCCCCCAAATGTACTTCCCTTTATTTTACATTGTTCTAAAATTGGTAAAAAAAACCCCAAAACAAACCAACAAACAAACAAAAAATAACCACCCTCCCAACTACCTCTTCTAGACCTTTTTATCATATATTTCAGCAAATATTAACCACAGAATCCAAAGCAGAGAAAGGATGTACAGGCATACATAACTATATCAACCAGTAAACTCCATTATATGTTTCTTATAATCAGTTCACATTAAATCTGTGCACCTGCTTGATTCTGAATGAAATGCTTAAGTTTTCCAGATACTTTGACCTGGATACTGTACTCAGTTGAGGAAGCCCTGCAGTGATGCTGTGTATTTATTGCTAAAATATTTGTAAAGCAGCCATACAGACGCTAGTGGAGCTCTAACACATCAAGCCCTGAAAAGTCATGACAAAGGCCAACACACCTTTAAAAATCACTCTCGCTTCTCTGGGGTAAAACTGCATTCCCATGCTCTCAGGAACAGAAACAGCATGCAAGATTTCCCAAAGCATTCTGACAGCCCTGTGGTTCTGGACCTTCCATGGTTAAGGATTCAAGCTGTCACCTCTTCATGACAGAATGAATTTGAAGGCAGAATAAAGTTATGTGGCTATCTGTAGTTTGAGCCAGCTGGGGATGTATGAAATGTGTATTAGGGATTTTACTGTCTACTAGGCTTAATCCAGTCTCCTTAAGGAATTATCCTCACCTAAACGTGCCCTACAAATCTATCCAAAGGAGGATCATGAAGTTTTGAAAGACCCATAGTCTTTCAGCATATCAGGTGTGCACCCTGGGAAGACCTTACGATGTAGTTGCCTCTGAAATGAATGAAATTCACACACACCAGAACTACCTTGTGTTGTGGGCCAAACCAACTTGCAGGTGGAAACATATTTCCCAATTACACTATTCTAAACAGAAATGCTAATGCAGCCAAAAGTAGCTGATGCTGTTGGTATCAATACTCAGACTTTCTCAATTTATCTGATTGTTTTTTTTGCTTGACTACTGAAATAGTCTCTCTCCTTGAAACTTCATTTAATTTATTAGGAAAAAAAAACCCCAAACTAAAAACGGGTAAGAACTATTGAGACAGACAGGATTACAAACTGCTAACAATCAAGATTCTACTCAGTAATCAATCAGATTCTCAAAACATACACAATGTGCTAAACTACAATCCATCTGATTGTGTACCTGTGTATTCAATAAGCACAGTCCATGGCACCAGAAAAAGCACTTCTATAAGGCTGGGCATGTACAACTGGAAACCAACACTTCCTCTGTGTGAAGAAATGCATTTTCCTTACCAGTAAGAGATTGAACCATTCCTCAGCACGTGAAGTTACCGCTTTCCAGTTACTGTTCAGCAGGCTGAGTTTATCGTCCACGAGACTTTCCTTCCCTTTCATCACTGTCTTCAAGTTCTCTCCTAAATCACTGATGCCCTTAAGCTGGGCCTGGCGTTTCTCAATTTCCTTCCGTGTCGCCTACATGAGCAGAACAAGAAATAAAAATTCTGGGAATTAAAAATTATCCACACTAAGAACACAAAATGTTTAATCAGGCAGCAAGCAGTCTTGCTTCCTATGGGAGGGGAAGGCATTCTGTGAAGAGCAGCAAATACAAAGTAGATTGTTTCTCTTGAGCTCTGATAAAATTGTATATATTCTTCATCTTCTTGCAATAGCTGAATTTTTAAAAACTGTGAATACAGGATCAATACTTAATTATTAAAAATTAATCCAAATTTTATAATATTTATATAGAAGTTACTTTTCATATAATAAAGTCAAATAGTTATCAAATGGCACATAAAGCTTACATAATAAATGGGACAATAATACACCATCATGATGCCATCTTAAGACAGGGAACTCCATCAAAAATAATCTAGTGAATATTTTATTACTTTAATATTTGTCAGTGCAATCTTTTTCAGAAGAAATCATGTTATTTTCTTCTGTTAAACTTGTTTCCTAATTTTAGAAATGCATATTTTCATCACACTCCCCTGGGATTTCATTCTGCAAACCAAAATACTATAACAAGCTATTGCCCATAGCATTTCTGAGCTTGAACAACTTCAACACATACACAGTGCTATAAAGTCACATTTCCAGAATTTCTTCCCACTGTTATCTTACCTCATAGATCTGATATGTAAGGTTACATAATTTACTCATTATTCACATCTTAATACTCACTGCAACAAGCAAGTCTAACAAAAGGAACAAATCCCAACATATTTAGACAACATGTTAAAAAGCAGGTGTTTAAATACTAAACAGTGAGATGACACCGTGCAAAGTACAGCAGTTTTACTGAATACTCAAGGAGAGGCACAAACTCCTTACACCTGATTTCACATATAACCCCTTTTATGAGAGAAATTTATCTGAGATCCTTGGCACCTGATAGCAATGATCCAGGCATACAAATCTCTGGTTATAAAATAAAATTTCAAGCAGAAATGAAATGTTCCAAGATGAACACAAACAGAACTTAGTGGAAAAAGAAGAAGCACTAGTCTTCAGAGACATGGATTTATCACAGAAACTTGAATACAATAAAATACCAACCCCCCCACCAAAAACAAACAAACAATCAAAAACAAAAACAAAAACCCAAAAATAAACAAACAAACAAAAAAAAAGAACAAGCAAAAAAAATCCACAAAACCCAACCAAAAAAATACCACAAAAAACCCCACCAAAACAAAAACAAAAACAAACAAACACTCCAAACAAATGGCAAACACAATACTTCCATCTCAGGATGAATGCTGTTATGCAGTAGAACCCCACCTTTATGACCTCCACACTATCACATCTCTCATGGTCACAGATCGGTATAATTTTGTTGATAATGTATTGATAGTGAAAGTAGAATGTTCATTTTTCAAAAAAGACAGTATAAAATGATGCATTTTGGAAAAATAGAATCTTAACAGTACCCTCAACATTTCTGGTGTGTCAGGCTTAAAGCAGCAGCTCACTTCCTATGCATAACAGAACTCAGGATCTTATTTTGCAATATTATTTCAGAGAAAAGGTCTCACACTTGTATTTCATGCAAGTATGAGAAATTTTCCCCATTCTGTCAATTTTATAAAATATAGAGGATATGTAATAGAACCAAGGCATGATTGATGCACATTATTAACAATATACTATATAATTATGGAGCTTAAAAAGGAGAGTTTAAAATTTCAGCAGGTCCTTGTCAGGTTAAAGGAAAAACATGCCCTCTTCTAGTACTGTTTTATCTGTTTCACAGCAGGTGCAAAGTGTCATCATGAAAAAAGAATAACACAAAGGATATAATTTACCTTCAGCTGAGGATGGAAAATTTTGATCAGCTTTATTTCTTTTTCTAAGCTATTTACTTTTATTTGGAAAAAGACTCTCTGAAGTGTATTTATCACTGGTTGTGGTTTCTTTGGTATTTTACATTTATGAAAATGCCAATCTTGGGCTATATAAATAAATAGTAACTAGTAAACAGATGCATCAAACAATTAAATGTCTATTAAACAAAACTGCTTCCCCAAACCCAGACATGTAATTCCCTATGTGTAAGAAACAAGTTATTCCTTTCAAAGTAAAGCAATAATGTAAACTAAAGACTAGATGCACCTTTGGGCAATATGGGTTTTAACTCCCCTGTGTAACTGCAAGTAAGGGACACGAACCAAGTAAATCACACTTCCCCTCATTGTCTCTAAAAAACATTGTGACCTTCAACACAACATTGAAGTGATGAAAGCATCTTCCTCAATACTTTAAATCCCTGGTATTACAAGTCCCTATGTATAAAGTACTGGATCCACTGAATCCAACTGAAAAAACTGTAAAGTCAGTGGGATTCCACGCTGCATTATCAGCTAAGACTTCCTCTTGTAGGTTATGATGTGCACCAGGTAAACTAACTTTCTTTCACAGCTTCAATAAGCCATTTTTGGTTAGTTTTAAATTTGGCATCTCTGAATTATACTCCTAAGAATTTCCCATTTTTCTTTCTAGTATTAGTAGAAAGTGATAGTCTACACATACTTTGCTCACTGCAATATAACAGACAGAGCTGGTAAATTTTCTGTAAGAAAAAAAAATATCAAAAGCACTGCTACTAATTCAACAACATTATATAAAACGAAAAAGAATGTGTTGTGATGCCAGGACTTAATTAAGATTATTTCACGAAAATTCAGGGAGAGGTTTTTAAATTCTCCTAATTTTTAAAGAGCAAATTCCACACAGCCTTGCTGGATTTGAGCTCCTTTCTGGTTGTCATAACATGAAATTGCATGGAACCAGCTGTGTGGTTTATTTGAAAATATATAAAAAAGTTGTAGAATTTAAACTACATTTTTGTAGTTTGTAGAAAAAAAAATTGCAGAATTTAAATTAATAGAATTAGCTCTGCAAGTTAAGAATGACATTTGAAACACCCACACCTTAAAAAAAACCTGCAACCCCCAAGTCCCAAACACCATTATAATGTGTACAATATGAAACGTTAACAAAAAAAGTGGTGAAATTCCCAAAAAGATTAGGCAATTTATACATTTGTGCTTATCAGGGTGAAAATATGCAACATTTATAAAATATATAAGGAGTTGTGAAGAAGCAATTTTTCTGATATAATCACGGCATTATATATCATTATAATATTATTATAAATTATTACTACTATATTATTATTATTTCTTGGAGAAACAAAAACATGCAAACAAAAGATTGAACTTAACATCATAATGCCCAGCATTCACTTACAGCTGTGAAAACCTATCAGCAATGTTGAACAGTTCCAAAACAGATTATATTCATTCTGCTATTAATCATTAGAGTGAAGTTATTATTCACTTTTTTTTTTTCCTTAAGACTAGTACTTTTATTTATAAAACAAAATCTTATTCAAGTGTCTACTACCTGCTGGAAGAGAAAGGCTCCATAAATACTTCCAGGAAAGATATCTCCATTAATATATGTATACAAGCTCTAGAGATTATATGATTATATTAAGAATATATATATATGATTATATTAAGAATATATATATTATCAACTCTGTTACACATGCCACTATGTAGGATCACCTCTACTAGCAGATACAAGAATTAAGATGATGTGAATCTCTCCCTACTAAAATTTCAGTTATTCATTTAGACCAAATTCTGAAGTGCCTTTTTGGAAGAAGCTCCTGTACTTCCACTTTTCTGGAAGTACCAGTTATGGCTATTTGGTACAAAATACCACAATGAAAATTCTCTGACCCCCAAAAAATATATTTGTTTCACTGACTGAAATGTTTCCTTTGATTTTTAAGGAGCTGTTATTCTTTTCTCACTTGTGGTCATAACAAAAATGTTGGTAGCCTACTTTAATCAAAAATGGGGGATTACACCACCATGGAACTCCCAGGACTTGAACATTTCCAAGAGAAATGGCATCTAGGTTCCTGACATCCAGGAAATTAAAGCAACCAGACAGACCCTGGTGCAACTCTGCATGCAGAGCATGTCTCAGTTGATTAGTTTCTAATCCCCTTCCCAGAAACATCAGAATGGGAAGAGGGAGAATCTGAGCTTCCCTTGCACCAGTTTCATTCATCAAAACCTCAGGAAAGGAGCTGCAGTACAAAATAAAAGTTCTGTTTAAAAAGCAGATTTGGATGGAGTGAAATCCGTGCAGAAGGCAAATCATGCTGCATCGTGTAAGTCATAGGGATGAGCTTTGCTGAGAATTTATAAGTGGTTTGTAGCTGCATACAATATTATTTTACCTACTCTACATATGGATCCATAGGATGACAGGATGAATCATGTTAGAACAAATAATTGCAGTTCCCTGTGCAGATATTTACACTTTGAGTGGTGTTCACGGTTCTCTCTGATCCCACTGCGCTGTGACATACTCTTTATCTTTCAGTTTACTAAAAAAATACTTACAGGGGTTTTTGTTACAACTTTTTTGTTTTGTTTTGTTTTTTACTTGACGCTTTTGGTTTACCGTGATGTTTTTGTACATCCCTCCCATCACCAAATACCTTAGCGGGAATTAATTATGTCTGAAAACAGAAGTTACATAGAAATGAGGGTTTGCGTGGTTTTGGTGGTTTTGTGTTGGTTTTCTTCTTCTTTTTTTTTAAATTATTTTATCATTTTGTTTTTCTGAAGATGTAGTACAAAGAGCTTCTGATAATTTTATAATGATAAAACTACCATGTACCAAGTTGATCTAATGATGGTTTTTTTGGTTTTTTGTTTTTGTATTTTTGTTTTTTTTTTTTTTTTGGTTTTTTTTTTTTTTATTTTTTATTTTTTATTTTTGTTTTTTTCCCAAACAAACCAGAATTTTAAGTAAATGCAGGGGATAGTATATTTAGATTAAAAAACACAACAACAATGAATGAGTGAAGAAAAGTTCTGTGTGCCTTTACACTGCCTGTGCTGTGGATTACTTGAAAATACTCTTTGCAATTTGAATCTTTCTAAAATAAATTAGGTGGCTCAGCTCTCACAGGTGGGATTGCAGAATTAATCAGAAGCTGACATTATGGTCTTCTCAGTGGTTGATTATACATATTTATTTGTTTATTTACAGCCCATTTTTTATTTTTATTGCATTTTAGCCAGCGTCTATGAATCAGTTGACACAATTTACAGTTTGTCTTCTTTTACGGATATTACTGACAGGAAATATGTTGCTAAATGTAATTCTAAGTACTTCAAGTCAACTTTACTCACTGGTATTACACACTGTGTTAAAAATCAGATTAAAGCATTGGCAGAGTCATACTGCTGATAGTAGGGAGTGATACAGAAATTTCCTGGTAATACCATCTGCCATTTCCTTTTTAAGAACATGGTTTCCTGGCAATCTAATTCTTATCAGTCCAGTTCCTGATTAAAAGACAAATAAACCCTGCAGTTGTTAATGTCTTCAGTGATAAATATGTTCACTAAATCAGACTTTTAATTATAAACGGATTTCTAATATACAATGTTTAATGACTATCTTTCCACCCACATGTCATTTTTCTTATCTATTATAACAGAGCTGAATTCAAATGGAAAGATTTAACTTGTCTCTACTGAGCAGAAAGGCAGGATTTACAGTCTTCAGTATATTGCCCATCTCATTTCACATAACTCAGCCAAGTTTTTGTTCCATTCCTTGAAAAATTCTACACAGGAACAAATAACACATTTCCCTTGATGTCCAGATTAATACTATCTTTCATTACCTTCATTTCTTATTCAAGATGGACATTCCTTTTTATTTCTAGGTGTTTATATATTGAAGACAACGTTCAAATGTATGATTTCTTTTAGTGTCGACTCTATAATTATCTTTGTAACCCTCTGAGTTCTTTTTCACTTTTAAGAAGACATGGGTGCTGAAAATGAATTAGAAATAAGTGCACTAATAAATATAACTGCTTCCTTGTCCTATAAAGAAAAAAGATTATTAGCTCTCTGCTTAGATATATCGACAGCAGCACACATCCAATTTTCAGTTCATTTGCACTATTGAATTCTCCTCTCTCCCTCTCCATTTTCCATCTTAGTTTTTCTGCAGACTTTTGTCACAATGGGAATCTGCTGGGCTTAATTCATTTCCCAGTGCATTTCATTAGACTGGTTACTGTCTTTGGCAGCCTACTTACCCAGGAAGTCCAAAGCCCAAAGCTGTGACATTAATCAGATACTGTGAGGCTCTGGTTCTGGGGACTAAATTATTGATGTACAATTTTGTGTGATGCCTCAGTGAAATCCACATAGGATTATCAGCATTGTACTTATTTATGAAGTCTTCACAAGAATTTTTAAGTGTCCAGGATAAAATGCAGCACTGTCTCCTAGTGGGAGTAGATTTTTTAGGAAAAAGTATAATTCACATAATTCCTACAAATATTTACACTTGTAAGTCTAGGATTTAGATTTACACATATGCTACCTGTTGGATTGTTCCACATTAAAAGTCTGCATATATATATATGTGAATTTCTGTTTGTATTTCTTAAAAGGCATTCTTAAAATGGAATTTTGAAAGCCACTCAGCACATACATATTTTGCCAAGAGGCAGCTGCTCTCACCCAAAGTTGTTTGTTTGTTCTTATTTTAGTGATGAACTGAGTGAAGGGGAAGAGCTGAGGTACTAAATGAATTTAGTTTGTTGGGAATGCTTTGGGGAGTGTTTGAAGCCAAAATATCCTTTTTTACCAGTTTTTTTCCTTCAAAACTTTATGTATCAATTCCCTGTGAGAATTCCCAATACTCAACAGCAGTCTTTAAGACTAGAAAGTGGAGTAGTTCCTGTCTGATATATTTTTTCATGCTAATAGTTTTTATTTTAATTAGCTCTTGTTACCTTTTTTGATTGTCTTCAGATAAAAAAAATATGTTGCATTTGTTGTAGAAAGCTTAAGACATAACAAAGACTTCCCACTGTGCAGCTGCACTAATCATCAGGTTTTAGTTCCTAATTATGCAGCTTCTGAAGCATTAAGGTTCATATCTAACAATAAAGTGATATTAAGGACAAATCTTTCTCTTTAAAGCCCTGAGAAGCTACATACATCTGGATCGAAAGGAACATGAAGTGCACGTTTCTGTTCCAGCAGAACTGTTCTGCGTAGTCACCACTGAAGATCATTTTTATTTTACTGAGTGAATGCCCTAACTACCTAGCAGGTTAGTTTGGGGATGTTAAAACATGAAGATTTTCTAATTCATCCTAAAAATCTGACATTGGTCCTTTGTTACGGGTGTTAAAGAGTCACTGGAAAGCTGCACAGCAGAAAAGAAATTGGGGGTTGACAGGTATGAACATGATTCAGGTGTGCCCAGGGGGCCAGGAAGGCCAATGGCACCTGGCCTGGATCAGCAATGGTGTGGCAGCAGGAGCAGGGCAGGGATTGTCCCCCTGTACTGGGCACTGGTGAGGCCACAGCTCAAGTGTGGCACCTGATTTTGTGTCCCTCACTACAAGAAAGGCATTGAGGGGCTGGAGCATGTCCAAAGAAGGGGAATGGAGCTGGGGAGGAGTCTGGGGAATCAGTCATGTGAGGGGCAGCTGAGAGAGCTGGGCATGTTCAATCTGGGTAGTTAAGTATTGGGATGGGATGTCCAGGGAAGTGGCAGAGTCACCATCCCTGGAAGTGTTGAAGAAACAACTGGACATGGCACTCAGCGCCGTGGTTAATTGCCGTGGTGGCGCTCAGCCAAAGGTGGAAGTCCAGGATCTTGGTCTTTTCCAGCCTTCATGATTCTATGATTCTATGATCACAATATCAGTCCAAGGGAAAAAGAGGAACTGCAAAAAATTTACTGCAGGAAAAGCAGCAAGTGAAAATGAGAAAGCATCAGGCAACAATAGGAGAGAACAATGGGGTTTGCAGGGATTTAGGTTTTGATTTGAAAACTGAAGTAGTCAAAGCAGTAATTGTAAGTTAATAGGAGAGAAAGTTGATATTTTTGGATATCACTTTTAAAATACTGTAATTGTTAGAGACTGATGACCAAAAAAGAAGAACTCCAAACCCAAGAAAAGATGAATAATATTACTAGAATTATTCTAGTATTGTTATTAGTTTTTAAATCATCAATGCATTTTAAGGCTAAATATACTTTATCAAGCTCAGAAACTTGAAGGGGTTAGTTAAAAACAAACAAACAAACAAACAAACAAAAAAAAAACCAAAAAAACCCAACCCATGAAACAAATTTTATTCAAGTGCCTTAAATCTTCACTGCAATTAACAAAATTAGGAAGACTGCCTGTGTATAATTCATGACTATTTCTATAATGCATAGTTAAACTAGTAAAATGTTTAGAGGATTTCTCTCATTAAGCACAGCAGAAGTGGCGTTTTTTTTTTCTTTTTTTTCATAAACCCCCATACTCTTTAAGGGGATTTTTGTTGTTTTTGAAATTCTATAGAAACACTTGTTCAAAATGCTGCTGGCTGCACATAGTTATTTGAAATCTTGAAGCTTTGGATAATGTTGAGCATAATGTGCTCTAAAATGCAGATTTTAGTATGTGTGAACAATGATGACTCGGTTTGTTTATGTCCTCAGCTAGATTGGATTTCTATTACATGTGAAGAAAATGAAATAGATTAGGTAGTGTTGAGTGATAACGTACCAAGTTTTAACATCACATTAACAGAAATACTCTGTTTTATACAGATCTCTTGCATTCCTCAGTTTCTGTAAGATGTTTATCTAAACTGTGATTTTGAGCAAAGTTTTGACTTAGGCTCTCAGTTTTTAACTTGAAAGATGAGTTCAAGGTGCAGTTTCATTGAAGCAGGAAGCCCCCAGAATGCAAAGGAATGAGCTGCAAATCTAAGAGTAAGAAAACAAATATCCTGGCTGCTATCTGAACATGTGGAATTTATAATGTTCCGGCATTTTTAACCTTTCATCTACTACTTAATACCTTTCTAACCATGAGTGGAATGGTGTAAGAGGTCTCCATTTACATGGATACTGGGTGGTTGATTTATAGTAATTTCAGTGAAGATTACTGCAATGTGAAGGTGAATTGTGCTATTGATCTCTGCAGAGGCAAGACAGTTTAAACTTTTCTGAGTGCTAAGGTGAGATAACGCCAAAACATTCACTAACTTCCACTAACTGAAATGCCAGATTTTAAAATTCTTTTTCTTAATCACGAAAGAAATCTATCTCTCTGTAAGATTCACGTGTGTGTTACATTGTTACCTTGCCCCAGGCAATTTCAGCCTCCAAATTGCTCGGCATCCCCTGCACAGCCGATCTCTTTGTCAGTTCCGCGTCTGTCGCTGCCAGCCACTCTGTCAGAGCATTGATCTCCTTCCGCAGTTTCCGGGACAATTTCAAGCATTTCTCTAACTCCTGCTTTTTTTCTGTCACCTGCAGAAAGAGAACTTGTAGTTATTAACCCTTCAGTGAAACAGGTCCAATGGTTTTTATATAACACTTTCTGTAGGTCACTTTTCAATAAAAACTAGACCTGGGTTTCCACAGGTGTAGTTGCACTTTTGTTCCCTCAGTATCAGTAATTTTGCTGCTAGAATGCAAAAACCTACCAAGAAAACCTACCAAGAAAACCAAGAAAATTATGTGCATAAAGATGGAAGGAGTTTGAACTAGTAACAGAGCTCCCAAAATCTCTTCCTCTGTTTTGAAATCGTGCACAGCACGATTGCAACAACTGAACTAGAAACGGTTCCTTGAGACACAAAACAGATGTGAAAACCCTTCACAGGGCATATTTTAATATAGGTGGCCATTAGGAACTGGGATTCCTCAAGCTTTTTTCTATGTGGCTAAGTCAAAAAAATGCCAGTCAAAGAAAGCCTCCAATCTTGAAATACAAATATTACTGAATAATGTCAAACCAGAGCAGCACATTTAACTTTAAGGTTTTAATTTTCTGAATGTTTTGGATGTGAAGTACTAGAGATGACGTCTGCTTTAGTTGTAAAGTTCTTTTAAGCTTGGTACATGGTAGCTGGAAGGAAGGCTGAGTATTTATGTTGCTTTGACTGTCTCACACTGCATTTTGAAAGAAAAGGGCAAATGCAACCTTTCTTGCAAGCCCCTGAGACTCTTCAGGGAGAGGAATAAAAGGTTTTACATAATTAGTAGAAAGTAGAAGAGTAAATTAAGAGATGTTAAATGGGAAACTACACTGCAATAGACATTAGGCAACAAGTACCAAAAAAACCATATTAATAAATTATGGTGTGATGAAGTTTAAAAAAAACCCAGTCAGAGAAGCAGGATTAAAAGTGTCCCATAGATCACTAATATTTAAAAGAAATTCCTAATTAGCTTGAAAGTCAAATAGTAATCAAGTTAAGACTATAGCCACTGATTTGTATTTAAGTATTTTTAAATAGAAAAAAACCCCAACTTTCTACAGTGTTAGAAAACTGGTATCAGCATCTACTAAAACTATTTTGTACCTTGCCACTAAGAACAAGTAATGGCACAATGATCAAATTGATTAGTAGATCAACTGCCAAGGAGAATTTGAGGTTTTAAAATGTAATAGGATGTTACAAGGTTAGGTACATGGCTTTTGCTATCCTTGAGTAAGGAGATGAGATTTGCCTGGGGAAAAAGCTATAAAGTGTTCCTGATAATTTATTATCACTCTGTAGAGGCTTACTACTGAAATCTCATAACATTTTTCACTGAATATGCTTTATGTGCTTTCTTGCATGCCAAATTTATTAAATGAGGCCACAGAACTTACAGTCAGGCCAAGAGGTAAATCCCTGGGAAAGACCATAAAACTCAGCTTTTTAGAACTCCATTCACACATGGAGCCAGGTTTTCTACCTCTTCTTCTGAGAAGTGAAATAGCAATTGTAAATAACATTAGCAGCAACACAATGCAAAGTACACTACACTGAGTTTGATTGCCTGTTTAAAAATTTTAAACACCTGGTATATTACAAAATTAAGTTACTGATACTTGTCAAAACAGAGAGAGAATATTTGTGTCCTTATATATATCTCTAACATGTGTTTATTACATAAATAATACAACAGTATCTCCACATACATGGCATATACCCAGAGGTAACTGATTAATCATCTTCTTAGTACTTCCAAATGTAAAGATGTATTTTCTACAGAAAAATAGGAAACAGTGCCCTCTAAAGGCCTTCTAGGTCAGAAAATGTGATCCTGAGTTTCTTTATATATGAGGAGGCCTCTTGAAACAGTACCTACAACATCGCACAAGTGAATCTATGCTGGAAGATGTGGTTTTTTTCCCTCAGACTGCACATTTCAGTCCTGAGACTTACTATTAGTTATAACTATTGTTGGTTTTATCTTAAAATGTCTTTTTCTCAATGCAATCAATTAGTGCTGATAATGGCTATTCAATTCTTTTATTTCTACATATCTGGGCTTCTGTGACTTTCTCTTAAACTGTTAATTACCACACCGTGTAAAAGTAATTGTGAGAAATTCCATCTAGGGCAGCAGAGGTAAGCCCAGCACTGCAAATTTTTGAGACACATCAATTTGCAATATGGCTCACTTCAAGTCACTAATGGCTCCCTAATGGCACATTTTTATCCCTTCATTAGATGAGAGAGGTTTCTTACAATAATGGCACCTGTTTGCTGCTAAGTTAAACATAATGCAGGAATAAATGCCACAGTTCTTTCTAAAATAATGGAGAGCTCAAACATATTATCCAATCCCAAAGGACAGCTATTCACACCTACTGAGGCAAATTCCAGTTTTCCTGACATTCAAAAGATTGATATCTCTTAACATCTTTACTTTCTAGCAAGAGAGCTGTTTTAATTCAGATTCCCTAATGAGTATTATCTCTGTCAAAAGTAACATAACTCTTATTGTTTTTTCACACTGTAGTCACCAGGGCTTGATTCTCATTATCTGTTTAAACCACATACTGGCCTTCAGTATTACCATGGGCTCATTTTCTTAACTATTAATAATTTATGATTTAAATAATTTACAATCTAGAATATTCTTCCTGTCCCATTTTGTGCTTTTCAAGTGTGTAAATTTTATAAATAACCAGACAGGTATTACTTGTCTTTCACAATTTTCAGTCACCTAGTCAGAGCACCAAATTCACTCTAATCCTGCAGCTTTCAGAAGCTCTTTGAATGTCTAATGAGGTTCTAACGAGGGCAAGAGAAACAAAACAGAGTAATAAAGGACACATTAACTGAATTATTTAAATGAAATCTTTAGGACAATTCCACAATGCCTCTTCTTAGTCTTGTTACTATTGGTTAGGAGCCTGCCCATCCTACTATGTACAGTTGACTTTTAGGGAAAATTGAGTAAACAAAACAGTTTCCCATTGGGAAGTGGCATACAGTGAAAAAGCAAGTCAGGGTTCTTGACATTTATATGTGGGAATGGTCATGACAAAAACTGACCACATGCAAGTGCAGAGGCCACAAAACACACTGGTACACACGTGCTTCTCGAGGAAAGCTTCAGTGGCAAGAGCTTTTTGTTCAACTGCTTTTTGAACAGCAAGAAATGGAATTATATACTTTAAGATGTGTACCATCATAGGCAGAAATAATTTAAAAGGTAGACTTTTCTCTTTTATGAAGCAGCCCTATAAGTGAAACTTGATCTAAGTAATTTCCTAATCTGAGGTGACACTTTGAGGCATCAGAATGAAACAACATCCGCCATCTGAACTCCAAAAAACAACAAACCAGCAGAAAAAAAACCCCTACAATATTAAGAAAGTAAAATTTTGAATAGCAATAAAGGAATTTGTTTATTTTCCTAGGTGGTTGGGCTTTCTTTTTCATAACAACTGAATAGCCATGCCAGTGATTGCCTTTGCCTCCACTCTTTCTGTCCCACTGGAAGAACCTTGAAAGGAACCAGTAAAAAATCCCATTTACTTACCACACTGAGGGTACTTTTCATTTTGCCAGTACATGGTTTTATATTAAACCCACAGAACTTACCTTTGCACCCAATTCATTATATTGCAGCTTCAAAGCTGTAAGCCTTTCATCCAGCTCCTTTGGGTTCTCAGTCTGCTGCTTCTGAACAATCTGCCTCCCAGTTTTTATCACTGTTTCCACTTCAGACTTCACCTCACTCAGGTTTTTATATAATTTCTAATCAAATAGAAATATAAAAGTGAAACACCATCATTAAAACATGAAAACTAGAAAAGACCATTGGAAGTATTCAGAATCCAAATGAGCAAATTCAGAACAGCTCATCTTTACAAACAGTGACCTCAAAGACCTGTCACTAAAACCAGTGTTAGAAATTATATAGATGAGAAAGCACACATCAGTATTAATTGTTTTAGGCTTGTGACCAAGGTTGTTTTCAAACTTAGATAATGCAATATTTAAAGCAACAGATGGCTTCTATCAACTCATACAGAATGTCATATGTATATGAATTACAAATAGCCACTAGTTTTTAAAATCTGTCATTTTTTCATACTGCTAAATCCAGAGACTGGAAGGATAGAGGATTACCCCACATTCAGTAAGTTTCATACTCTAAAAAAATTAATTAATTAAAAATAATTAAAGTTAATTAAAAAAAATCTACATAAAAAGTAACAAAATTAGGTGGACCTACAATTACTACTTTATTTACTTTAAGCATTATGTATATAGTCCAACTCCTTTCTAGATGCTTAATATGATGACAAATTCTTCATTCCTGAAAACCTGTTAACAAATTAGGAAGGTGTTGTATGATGCACATTGTAATTCTGATTATATACTACAACTAGATTTTGAAAAACAGGAACATTATGGGAATCCTTGTATTTAAAGATGCTCTAAAATTACTGTAAGTCTTCTACAAAATACACCAGGGCTGTAAAAGCCAGTTGCTGAGTGAAGACACTTTAATTCAGTACAGAGCTTCTAACTACCACATCATTCTAATAAGAATGTCATTCTCACAAGAATACAAATTTAAGAGCAATTTCATTTAAGAAAAATGAAAGATGTAAAGCAATAGCATTGACTTGTCTCATGCTTATTTTTTTAAATTTAAATTCTTTCTACATTTGCATCTGAAAGAGGTTGGGAGGAGGAAATCTTCAGGCATGCCATTGTCCCAAGGGGGAAAAAAAATAAAACAAAAACCCACACACAACAAAACCCCCCACAAACAAACGAAGCTGAACAACAACAAAAAAAAAGTAATCTACTTTTGCTGTCAAAATCTTCTTTTTATGATGATCAAGAACACAGTGTTTAGCTTTATTTCTTTTCAAGTGTAAAGGGGAGCAGGATTATAGTGATATTAAAGAGGTATGTACAGATTTTCCTCATATTCTTTAGGATATGCTCAGACATCTTTTGCTCTTGAACTGAAAGAAAGCCATAGAATGCCACCTCATGGAAGTTTCAATCTATGGTTTTCCATCATATTTTGTGTTTCCTGGCTAGAACAGACTTGTGCTCTGGTACATCTCTTTTGGTTATGCCACAGAGTTCCATGACTGTAGAATATTGCAGGAAGTAGAGTCAATATAGGGAGATAAATTCAGCTGCAGGACAGGGACTGAGAATTAGAAAGGGATCCTAACTGGTATTCTCACATAGTGAAAATGCAGATCTAGAGTTTTAAAGAGGGGTTTTGTTGTTTTTCTGAGGTTTTCATTTGTTTGTTTGGGTTTTGGATATTTTTTTTTGTGTGTAACTGATACTTTGTTTCTCATCTGAATTAAGGACAATAATCTCTAATTTTTAGCTTTCTCTGCATAAAGCCAACAGAAAGACAGCATCTTAAATATTCACCATGCAATGATCCAGCTGTGATTGTACTACTTCCTGCTCAACACTCTTCATCTCCAGCTTGGGCACCTGCAATTTCACTTCATCTAGAATTCTTTTACATTCTTGGAGGCGCTGTTCAAAGTTGGCTGGCTTCTGAAACAAGCGAAACTTCATGGACACATCCTGCAGCTTTTTCTGAAAAGTAAACATGGGTGAGTCGAAAGTGGGAAATCAAATCAATGCTGCAGACAAGTCTCAGTCCTGTTACAGAATACTTAGAATAAATTTTCAATCAGCAATTTCCTATTAAAAGAATATAAAACTTCTGGGGAAAATGCCACTGGCAGAGAATCTTGGGTCTTCACTGGAGGATAAAAATTCTTGCATTTTCCAGGGCACTGGATGCAGCAGAGCCTGTGGCAAGAGAGCCTGTATACACACATAAAGAAGGGGAGAAGTTTTGTGCTTTTCAATATGCAAAATGTTTAGGGGCATGGGAAGAAGACAGATTTAATGGCTTGAAGGTAAGCCATTCACATTGCAGAGTGAATTCTCTTCAACTTCATCAGTTGTTGCTTCTTGGTATGAGGAGTGAATCTTAGTCCTTCAAAGAAACCCATATAAAGCAGCTTGGCAGTAAGTAGGTCTAGCACAAACCCCAAGATTTAGAGTATAAAATTGATTTATATTTCAATTTTTAAAAAGCTTACACTAGAGTAAAAAGAAAGCAATTTGAAGGCAGAAAAAAACCAACTCTGTGACAAGCTTGGCTTCTAATTTCACCATTTTCTATCTTTGTGCATTAATTAGACTGCTTGCTCACATGATCCCTAGCTAAGGGGAAATAATTAAAAATAAAGAAAAGCAATTTTAATTATCTACTTGAAAAAGAACTGATTTCTCTATAGAAGTACAGAGTGAAGTATTATTGAATAATGTCTGGGGAAAAACAAAAAAAAAAAGAATAAATGTCACTAAGAAATAGCTAAGTAGTTAAATAGGAGCTCAGCATCTGCAAACACACTTCTGATTTTTTTTTTTTCTTCAAATCCTGGACACTTTATTCCACAACAATGTGGTCTGTGCCACACAGATTTGAGGAAAAACTATAACAGAGCATGGAATTGGTCTATTCATAGATATTGGTAAAATCCTTTGCCTTCCCATGTCTATCAGATTTCTGAAAAGGAGGCAGGAATCACGAGTAGCAGAAACCTGGGGTACCATGGAAAAGGGTGTAAATATCCAGCAGCTCCTTCCAACAACTTTCTTCATAAAACATTTTTTATCTAAGTGACATCCAACGAGATAAGAAAGGAAGTCTTTCTGTCAATAAATAAGTGGACAATTAAATAAAAGTAGGAAACAAGGGTGGGAATAAGAGGTCTCATTTTTCCTCAGTGTGTTTGCATGAACTAAACTTGTACGAAATTAGCTTTTCATTCTCCTGTGACACTTCCATTTGATAAAGATCGAATACTGTGGGAATCTTGCATTGCCACATCTGTATCAGTCACCACTTATGTTGGTCAGTACATTAAAAGTTATTTAGAAAGAGAGAATGACAGTATTAATAGCAGAGAAAATTAAAGCCATCTGTGAAGAATCGCTGAAGGATTGAAAAGCACTGAGGATCTGTAGGGGGAAAAAAAGGCAAATTATTTTTAATTCACCCCAAAAAACTAAGCACTGCAGAAAAACACTAACCTTGACATTTTAGCAGTCTCACTCAAGTTCTCCCAGATAAAAATAACAGCTATATTATATACTTATATTTATCTCCAATGGTTTTAAAATAATACCATCTCAATGCTTAAAAGCAGCAAAACTAGCAAAGTAGGTATTTGGAACAATTTGGAATATAAAGAAAACAAAAATGAGATACCTGTCAGTACAAAAGTCATTGTATAAATTCATTTTGTATCTGAATGTGTTAATTTTTAATTACTTTGTTTCAAAAAGTCATTTTTAAAATAGAAAATTCATAAAGAAGAATGACAGGAAAATGAAAACTGTTTATCTAAAAGTCTCAGCATGTTTTTACATATTTGTCAGTCTAGAAAAAAGACAACTGAGAATGTATTCAAAAAGTTGACCAGAAGAGCAATCAGTACTGAATTTCAAAAAATAACCATCCATTAGAAAAGATTTTACATTCATGTAACAATTCTCAGTCTCCTAGGACTAACTAGGTACTATATCACTATGGCAGAAAAAGATTTTTATTTTGCCAATCATATTTTTCCCCTTAAATTTTAAAAATCAGAACTTAACTCTCGGCCTACAATAATTTAAAAAAGCCAGGGTAAATTTGAGCACAGTTAACAGCTGTTTCAAAATCTCATTTATTTATTTTTATAGTCTTTTACTTTCTGTCCAGGTAATTGAACTAATACTAGAATAAATGTGTCAAATTAGAAATATTATTGAAAAAAAAAAAGGAAAAAAAAAGAAATAATTTATTTATAGGTGAGAATGCTCTTCAGAAAATAGTAAGTGAAGACTGATCGCATGAAATGTGTTTTACCACTAAAGGTAGCATAATGATGGAAAGGAATTCAAGAGAGTTCAGTGGCCTAAAATCAAATACAGTCATAAATATGTGTAACAAAGGGCTCAGCTTCTACCTGCTTTGGCAGTTGATATTTACATTATGCATGTAAATTGCTACTTTTTTGTTTATATTTTATCTAATGTTTGCAAAGCAGTGTCTCAAGATGACCTGCACCAATTTTTCAAAACTCAGACTGGTGCACATCATCAACTAGAGAAACCTTACGAAGAAAAAAATGTCTCCACAGAGGTGGATTAATGAAAAAGGCACCCAGAAAGGGTTGTTGAATTCACAAACATTTATTTAAACAGTCATCTGGTGCCTGCGTTTCACTGATGAAATATGGGCAACTTCACAGCTGCCATGGAGACCATCAGAAGGTGAGTTAGTACAAAGGAAGACAGAAAAATGAGGAAACATAAATATTCTCAACAAAGAAATCTAGTCCTGTATATAAAATGAAGCATTAAAAAAAGACAATTTGTTAATTTCAAATTAACTGCTAAAAGGCAATTAATGATCCCCATAATAAAAACTAAAACCCAAACTGAGGTGCCTAGAAATACTTGACAGGGTTGAATCAAAAAAAGGCAATAAAGGAATTATTTGTCTTTCTAATGAATTATAAAAATTTGTTTTGCCACCTACAAAAAAATCCCCAACAAAACAACAACAAAAACCAGCAAAATAGTCAAGAACCTATCATTAATGGGTCAAAAATGTGTATTTTTCTCTGTTGTTTATTCAGTCTTCCTTATCAAGATCTATCCATTTCTATTAAGCTAGATGAAATAACAAATTATCTAACATTTTAAACTCATCTTAATTTCATAGTTCAGCATACTCTGTATTTCAAATGCAGTTTTACTGAAGATTTCCAAATATTTTAACCTATTTTTGATAGCAAATCTTTTCCAATACCTCAAAACTTACATCAAAAAAGGCCCACTGTAGTTTTACCTCTTGAAACTTCAGCACAACCAAAGCACCCCTTATTTTACAGTGTCCCTACCAGTTGATTACATCAGTCCTGCACAGCTTAGAACTGCTTCCAGTGACACAGGAAGGCTGGAGTAAAAAAAAAAAAAAAAATGAGCAGGAAGAAGATATGGATCTGGCTTAATCCACTCTGATTTCCTGGCAAGAAAGGAAAGCTAAAGCAAAAGAGACACCTTAGGAACACTTCACGGTAGAGTAACAGTACCACTCACACTACTCATTTGAAAGAGGGAAGGAAAAATGGCAGAAATCAGATTTGCCTACCTGTGCCACATCAATTTGGGAAAGCACTCTTTTGGCAGCATCTTTACCCCGGTTTCGTTTCTTCATCTCTTCCAAACTAATCTCGTGGCTTGTTAATTCGGATTGTATTTTCTGTTGGGAAACAAAGCCAGCAAATCAGCAAGGTTTGAGGGAAAATTGCATGCTGTTTCAATTATTTGCACCAGTTGACTTTGATACACATTGAGCAGCAGTCTGTGCAGCACTGCCAGCAGCAGGAGGGAGGTGACCCTGCCCCTCTGCTCAGCCCTGTCTCTGGGGTGCTGTGTGCAGCTCTGGGCTGCTCAGTGCAAGAGAAATGTGGAGCTCCTGGTGCAGCCCCAGCAGAGGGTGATGAAGATGATGAAGGGACTGAATGTGGATTTTTTTATTTTTTTTTTTTCTGAAGGAAAACAACATTTTTCATTGGTAACAACATTAAAAATTAATCATAGAAAGAAAAATAGAAAGTTATTTGCTTCACTATTCTTAACTCTTCTCACTTTCACAGCATCACCAGGCAAGTTGAGAGAAAACTGAGCGAAGGGTCCTGCAAGTATAACATCATCTTCACCTTAGAGAGCTCTGCTGTATCTAAACCAGGACACAATTTTTGGCATGCTACTGATCAGAATCTATGCTCAGTATCAATCTTCTGTAGCTAAATGCACAATGACCCACAGTTCATTATTATACTAACTGAATGTATTTTCTAACACACATTGCTTGCTCTGTCTGTCTGCAAAATCAGAGTGTGGTCCAAAGGAAAACATCAGATTTTTTTGGTTCACCATTAATCAACCTTACAAGACAAAATTAACTTAAGCAGTGTTGGCTAGTGCAATGTAATGGAAAAGAATTCCCAGAAAATATATTGATACAATATACTCCCAGGAGATTCACATATAATGTTTAAATTTTTAGAAAATAAGAAATTGTTATTAGCAGAATCTCTAGAAAGCACTACTGAAAAAAATTACCCTATGAAATAAGGACACGAAGCTATGTTCCCATCATGAGATGCATTTGAGGCCATTACTTACTCCTGCATTAAGAACTGACTTTTTATTTAATCTTTTTTTTAATGGCATATAGCATTTTGCAGATGCCCTGAAGACCAGCTATAATTCGAAATATATGTACATAAATTTATCTTACACTACAGTAACCTTAATAGTAAAAATTAATATACATGTATTTTTAATCACATTTTCATAGGTTATTAAGTACAAAGCTGTGTACACCATATGCTGCCTACTTTATACTTCTATTACATGGTTATAATGACTTGTATACCATTATAATGTCTTACATATTTCAACACTTCACTGAAAGCAGGTTTTCACAAGTAATATTAAATATGTATTAAATTTTAAGAGAAAAAGAAAAATGCATGAAACCATTATGTCTTTACTAAGTTTAAAGGCAAGAATATATATGATTCTAAATTATTCAGTACTATTTGGAGAATTAAAATATTTTTCTAAAGCAAAGTATTTGTAAAAGCAAAATGACTAGCAGAAACCTCCACATTTAGAGGATTTTTTTCTTCTAAAATTATCAAAATTATATATTTTTGATTTTTTCCTATTCTGAGCTCTCCTTGACAGGGCTATTTAAAAAATGCCCAGAAACATCTGAAGCAAATAATATATTTTTTCTAAATATGATATTTAATTTTTGAGAAAACAGAAATGGTCAATTAAAAGAATGACTCCAGGAAGAAGAGAAGGATTATTTAATTGTTGTGCATTTATTTTGTCCTCCTCTAAGTTTAAAATTTCCACCTGAAAAGTGTTTGAGTTGAAACAGGATTATCTTCCATTTCTGTGCTGCACACAAACAAAACAGGTGGTGACTTAGTTAGTACCTGAAGCCAAATAATTTTTTCATGTCTTGGATGGTATAACTGCATATGAAAGGAAGAAGTGAGTCTCAATGTTAGAAAATAATACTATATCACACCCAGTATCTCAACAGTTTGCTTCCCCACCTCATCAACTGTTTTTTGGTTGCATTTTCCAATTTACTTTGTTCAACCTCAGAGTCACTCTGTAAAGCACATAATTGAACGGTTCTTATCTGAATAGGTCAGAACAACACAGCACAGATTAAGAGCAGTGTTTAAGCAATTAGGTATTATGGGACATTGCATAGAGATATTTCTATCTTGCTATTTTAAATTGCTCTGCAGGAGAGAGATGAAGCATCATCTTCTCTGACATCAAAATATGGAATTGGAGAGAACAAACACATTAGAGGAAAGATTAAAAGAAAAGTTAGTAAGGCTTATAGCAAGTAAAGCCTTTTTTTTATTATTTGCTACTGCTACTCACAGGCAGAAAAAATAAGTCAGTCACAAACTAATATAAAAGAATTTATAACACTTGACTGTGATGTCCATTATAATTACATTTTTAAGTGATCACTTTGACTTTTGTGTCTCTTCTGACTCACAAACTTATTGCATGAACTTCTTAAAATCTGTAAGAAAACCTGTCCCCATCTCCTCTTTTCTCAGTGGTTCCTGTCTATTTCTTTTCTATTTTTTTAATAAAGAGAGCAAAACTTGCCCTCATTTAAATTGTAGAACATCAGAATATAATAAATTGTATGTAACCAAGCAATACTACTGTGCATCAATTATTGTGTCCTACAGGTTAAGGATTCTCATTTGCCACCACTGGCAATCTTTCAGGAAATTTGCAAAAATTCATATATATATATAACACACACAGAAGATGATGTTACAGCACAAATGACATACAGGTAATTAACTGAAACTGTATTCTTTGTTATGGACACTAACTTTCAAGAAATATAAACTGGAGAGTCCAAATGAGAAAAGAAAGGTAGAATGGGGTAGAACCATGACTGTCAAGGCAATACTGAGCAAGTTGGACATGACAATGCAAGTTGGACATGCAGTTAAAACAAAGGGCTCAGGTGCTATGGAGATGTGGAGAGGGTGACAACCTGGACAGTAAAGAAATCTGCATAGATATTCAAACTTAATCTATAACAAAATGTAAGCTTATGTTTCTGAATAACACTTATCAGCTTTTCCCTCTGACCGCTGATCCACGCCTGGCTGAACAAAACAATCCTCACAATTTCCAGCAGAGGAAAGGTAAGTGTAGATAACTTAAACATTTTCCTAAGTAGACAACTCTGAGTTCTTTGTCCCAAAATATTAGTCTGAAGGCAATGAAGCACGGCATCATCTTGACAAGTAACAGCTTGAACAACTGAACCATTCTGCCATTCTATCACCACATTAACTTTGGTTTTGAACAAAGCACAAAGATATTATAAAAACATTATTATAGTCACCTTCACTTGGAAAACAGCCAGGCATGTAGTGCTTATCACTACAGAACTGAAATTATCCAAGGATTTTATTGAAAAGTAGATTATTTTGCACTTTTCAAAAACACACTATTAAGTTATTCTCCACGCCACAATTTATATAGTTTGACTGGGGAGAACAACAGATAAGTGATTTGTCATATGCAGGTGAGAAATTAAATAAGTCAATTTTCTTTCCCATAATGTAAAAATATTCATGTAGTCACTCAGACTAAGCAGAAATACAAAGTAGAAATTCTCTCTTCCATCAAAAGTCATTGAATAACAAAACTAAAAATAATTATTTGAAAAAATATTTTGTCATATAAATGTAATATTTCAGTACTGATTTATTTATGTCTTCTCAATTAAAGAACAGTTTAAAAAAAGTCAACAACTGCAAATTCTTGTGATGATGACTTCATATTTTTGGTAAGTTAAGAAATATGAAAAATTCTTCCACTGGGATCATGAGATCAAGCATGCGAACAAATAAACTTTCCTTTTGGAATATTGCTCTCAAATTAACCTCACTCAAGGTTCTGTCATAATTTTTGTCATAATCGTCACTGATTTATCTGTGTGGTTGCTGTTAGGGTTTTTTTGTCTGAATACATCACCTTTAGTTGTACTCCAAATAATTCAGGTAACTTTGTCTCTCTAGCATTAAAGTCTCAGCGCCACATGGTGGAGTAAGAAGCACACAGAATTTACACTCAAAAAGTGATCCTAACAAGAAGTTGAACAGCATACATTTGACTGTTTTCATTTCTGTCAAGTTTCTGAATAAACTAAACTGATCATTCCACCTAAAAAGAGGAGCTAAATATAATTTTGTTTTCTCAGGTTAATTTCTGATCAGCTGAAACAAAGATTACTCCTCCTATCAATGCTCTAAATGGATCTGAATTTTTTGAAGCAAACACACAGAGCTCCCAAGCTCAGCAGCTTTCTGATTATAAATTCCCCCATATGTTCTTTTAGAAAGGTAACACATATTGCTGAATGGGTTGCTAAATCCCCCAGCATGGATAAACTGATCCCTGCCCAGAAAGCAACACCAGTGACTAAAAGACTCCCATTCCAGCTGTGCAGGCACTATTGTAGGTATCTTATAGGAATGAACTGTTCTCAGCTCTACAAAAGAATGGTGCCAGCAGAAGCTCCACAGGAGACGTGGCCATTCAGGATGTGCCTGTTCTGCCACTGGCTGGGATGGCTCTTTGTTGGAGGAATGACTCAGTCTACCTACCCACATAAAAACGATTGTTTATTCCCTTCCCCTCTAAGGATTTTAAAGAGATTCACAACTGAACTTCAGAGAACTTCAATATTTGCGTTAGACCTGTTCATTTGTTAATTAAGTTTTTTTCATTAGGTCTCACTGGCACCATAAAATAAAAACATGAAAGGGATGAACTCAGCAGCCTCTATGCTGGTTTTCCCACTGGATATAAAACAATCAGGTGATCCTGACATTAGACAATAAAAATCTCCAGAAAAATAACAAGTTCTGCAAAGGCATTGAGCTGAAATTCTCTTACGAAAGTGTGCTAATTAAGGTTGATTGGGTTTTGTGCTCCTTCAGTTTTTGAAGTTCTGAATTCCTTCCTTTTACACAGTCTGTAGTAATTCCCAGTATGGTACCTGACGATGCACATAAATCAAATGCACACAGGATGTGTGAAACCACTCCAAATACACCAGAAAAAAACAAAAAGTACATTTTGCTATAACTTTTTTTCTTATGCATTCACTCCATATAATTACAGGATGAGAAATTAAACTTATGCATGTTTAAAAAAATGCTCATTTTTATCTGATTAAAAAAATGCTTTACATCATGCATATTTCTAGGAGGAAGAAAAATAACTCAAGAGAGTCAACAGATAGCTAGCATTGTTTAGGATTCAAACTGAAATAATTTTTCTAAATCTGTTATACTGATATAAATTAGAAGAAAGTAAAGTACGATAAAAATTATTTTCACAATGAGACTGATTCCAGATGTGATTCTATTTTCAAATATGGTATTTATAGTCCTAACATACACATAAAAATATCTGCATGTACCTACAAGTGCACACATGCAAAAAGTAACTGAAAGGTACATCCATCTACATGTTAATTCAAAAGACACAGTAATGTTTATTTCTTAAAAGAAAGAGAAAATTATTTTCAGGGCTGAAATGAATAATTCATATATATTCAGCTCTGAATGTATTTAAGATCATCTAAGGTACTCCATAAAACACTTTATTTTTTAGAATTATTTATAACTCTACAGGCATGCCAAGAAACCCATAATTGAATATCTCTTCTAAAATCTGTATAAAAGCACTCATTTTCAACTTCCCTGTAGCTTTTTTTCCCTGTTTAATTTTATAATCTGACTGCCTAAATTTAGATGAAACTAACAGAGAAGTTGAAGTATATAACACTGTAGAATGTTGACAATTTATTGCAAAGATGTTTGGTTTTATTTCATTCATATTCTTATCCTCTTAATACTACAGTAAAGCAGACCTTACAGAAGAAAGAAAGAGTAAAAATGATAATTAGATGTGTATTTTTATTTCAAATGCTAAATAAACAATGTGTAGAGATTGGGAAAAGCTTTCTCTGTTGAATTTATAAGAGCTGTAAAAATTCAAATATAAGTACACTGATGTGCACATTATGAAATAATTAACAACGTTGCCTATGTTTCAATAATTTAGTAACAAACCACATAATCAACTTTGCAAAAGAGTGAACTAAGAGTAGTGAGGATGATGAGTTTTCTCTTTCTAGGATTGGAGCTGGATTTTAAGGAGCCACATTGTTTATCCTTGCCTTTTTAAAATTACTGCATAGTCTTATATGACATTTATGGTCCTTTACATCTTCTGGACCGGTATATAATATAAATCAGAAGGAAAATATGACTTTACTAGGAGAGTAGCTTAAACCTCTCAAAGTAATCCTACACAAAATTTGCTTGCACTTTCACGCTGATCATGTTGCAAATCCTCTTTAATGACAGGCTGAGGGACAACCAAACACTCTTTGGTTGATAAAGGAAAGTAGTAAACGCATAAGCTGAACCTGTGTATAACTTACCTGTGCTTCCTGAGGGACCTGTGCTGCATCCACCCTGTCTGCAGCGTAGGCTGTTAGCTGCTTGTCAATAGCAGCCAGAGACTCTTGGATCAAGCGCAGGGTTTTGTCAGTCTCCTGTGCAGATTGAATGCTCTGCTCAAGACTTTTCTGTCTTCTCACAGCCTAAGAAACAAGGACAACATTAGAGCATTCTCACCAATAATGCATACAATATATTTTTTCCACACATTTTTTTTTCCCCCAAAAAAAAATTCAGGCAAAGAACAAGACAGAGGACTCCTGACTTCCACTCCTCCACCTTTTTGTAGGACAAATTGCGCATCTTTTTGCCACCCATTCAGTTTTCCTGTTAAGAAACAAACAACACTCAGATTGCACAGACAAGTTCTAAAAAGTGAGGGATCCCAAAAAAAAAATAATGTATCAACTGAGGATTTCTATTCAGAGTGCAAGATGGCAAGGCTGCAGAAGCAAACCATCCTGACAGTGCTGTCTTTCCTTCTGAGGCAGACAGGCCCTCCTGATCTTATTATATAATTCAAGAGACTTTGTTTACTGAGAATAGGGTTACTGTCATCACAATCCTATCCAAAGCAATCCACCTCAGTAAGTGAGAGGGATAAAGACTCTGTTGAGCTGGATTCCTCTTATATGAAGCATAAATAGCTGTTTGGAAGCAGCAATGCCAACTTTCTTCTTCTGGTGGGAGAAAAAAAAATTGAATCTTGCTTCTACTCCACCAGTAGAGCCACCATGGCTTTTTACACAATCCTTTTTTGGAGAAGGATGTTTTCCTTTCAAAGAAGCTCAGTTTATGGTTCAACAACTCAGGACAATAAATTTTCCTTCCAAGCTGTCCTTAGAACACACATATATTAAACACTTCACATAAATGAATCAGCTTTAAATATTATTTGCAACACTTTAATAAGGCATTTATCAGGTAATAAACAACCCAGTACATTCTTCCATCTGTCATTGAGTCTACCCACAGCCTCGTATTTTATTTGGACCCCTGCTAGTGCCTAGCAGAGTTTCTGCATTATGCAAAGCACACAATAATTACCAACAACTTCAAATACAACACATTTTTTCTGTGTACAAGTCCAGCCATATTGCTGCCCACAGAAAAAGGTGACTATCTTAAATTGACAAGAGTCAATGGTGAAAGCAAACACCCTCTAAATAACATTGCTAGGTATCCTGCCATTTTTCAAGTCAAATTACACTTTTTCTCTCTGCTAAGCCAGCTATACTTGAATTTGATTTCATACCCATTACAACACTCTTGCCTTGAACAAAAATATCTCTCAGCAGTTCAGTGAGAATATTTGATATATCTGCACCTTCTTCATGGAGCTCAGATTCTTACAGAGTTTCACATGTAACAAATGAAGAAGATTATTTCTTGTGAGCACTCTTGCTAGCTGTTTGACTTAGTTAAAGGATAGGGATCCTACCAGTATTTTCTATATTTGTTTTTGTAAGCTGCTTTGTGCTATTTCAAAACAACTGATCAGATAATCTTGTATCACTGTAGGTTCGAGGAACCTTCTCTGGAACTGAGCAGCTTTACATATCAGACTCACGCTGCCAGTGATAATGGGAGCACCTAAACCACCAAGGTATTACTACCCTACTGCAGTATTAAAGCTTGCTTCTAAAATGACTTTTATCTTCACCTGATTTGAGATTTTAACATAAAAATCTTCTCAGCCTGTTCAAAGCAGCAGGTTTAAAAACCAGAGCTGAATTTAAAAACCACTGCTTCCATTTACCTTGGCACTTCTTAGCACTGATTTGTAAGCCTGGCTAAGATACAGACTCTCTATCAATCCATGTGCGTCACTATGGGCTAGATTGAAAGACACATTAGATCAGAAACAAGGTAAGTAGCTTTCTACATCTAATGGGTAAGGTCATCCTCCTGGAAGCATGGAAGAACCATGGAAGATCTTTCCTGCTTTCACTGATCTCCGTGGTTTGCTGTCAGGCCTAACACACCCACAGAACCCATTCCTCCTGAGGGCTGCAGCGTCCCTCTGTGCAGAGAAGCTCACCATTTAAAATAAGACACTGGAAAAGTTCCATTCTTATGGGTCACCCAAATAAGCGTCTGCACTTTCGGGAGAATTCAAAATACTGGACACAAATCTGGAGTTACATGAGTTACATCTATCTGATAAACTAGTTTTACAGCAACACCTGAAGCTTTGAGCCTGTGTTAAATGCTGTCCTATGCTAACTACAAGTTGGAATCAGGGACTTGTTTAAGTACAGATACATTTGCTGCCAGCCTGAGAAACAAGAGTGCGTGCATGCAATGAAGTAGCAGAATGCATGCAAATTCCCAAAGACTGAAAATCTTAGAAAGAATAAGGGATGATTGAAAAATTGTCATCTTTGTGCTGATACCATCAGAAACTACATATATAAAAATCCCATTTTAGAATAAAAAAAAAAGAAACGATTCCCAAACTCATTAATCAAATATTATAGCAGGTAAGCTTAAGAAAAAATTACAACAAATCCTTGCCTGGGTCTGACTGAATTTTTACACTTCTATTTCAAGTAAATATAAAGTCAGATAAATATATATTCATGCTTGTGATGTCTTTATGTGCACACAATCTACACACAAAGCAAAAAAATTCCCCTTTCATTGTCCTCAGGGAGAATTTGACTACAGCCTGAGAACCTGTGTGATATTTTACCTCTTCCAAGTGAGCTGAAAGTACATCTTTTCCCAAAGCTGTGAACAGTTTAAAGTGAATGAATGGATGATGTCAGACCAAGACATGAATGCAGCAGTAGAAGGGAGGAATCATTTTGGCAATGGGAGAAGAGACACACAGATGAATTTTGGGAAATAGTATCTTCAGAGGTGTGATGATTTTCTCAAATATAAGTGGGTGCTACTGTAATTTTTTTGTCTGTATTTCCTACTGGAAACAGATCCTGGCCTGTTTATCTAAAGTCAAGCTCATACCTGACCTTGTTGATTTCCCAAAACAAATGGAATAAAAATCTGTACAATCATCTTATAAAAGGCATGATACACTCATGTAATGTAACACATTTTTCCAGTACACAACAGTTTATTCAAATATCTAATCTTTTTCACTAAGTAGGTCCCTGGTACTACCACTGGCTTTGCAGAATAATGAGTAAATTCAATCAAGGGAAATGCCACAATACTGAGAAGCCACCTTCTTCTCTTTCAGTAGAGTAGGGTTGTTGGTGGGCACAAGCATTAGAATGCTTCACAAAAAAGAACAGCCCTACTACACACTTACACCTCTGGACCTGAGTTTCAAATTTGTCCTTACAATTCACGTCTGTCTGTATGAAAATCTATTTGGGCCTATTTTTTAAAGACATGTGAGAGTTCAGAGCTGAAATTTTAAATATTTATGATATAAAAATATTTTAATTTATGATATTCTGGGTGGTTCATTTGTTTATTTGTTTCCTGAAATATTATGGGTTTTCTATTCAACAGTGGAAAACAAATAGATAACACTGTAGTGTGTAAATGGAATATACCATTCCTGAGAATATAACAAGAAGCTCCAGCTTTGCTATCAGATCATAGTCAATAAAGCTGAAGGCTTTGGTCTCTAAGGAGAAGTGGCTGACAGTCAATTGCTAAATAGAAAATCTCAGGAAAATAAACAACTGTTTAATTATTTCTGAGCCAGCAAAATGTTGACAGCTGTCAAGGAAAACTAATTAAAAGAAAAAAATCTGCTGTGAGGCATTATCAGAATGAAAGAGAAACAAAAATATTATGGAATAATTTTTTAATTTAAGTTTCTACAGGGTTTTTGTAGCTTTTTAGTGGTTTCATGATAAACCACTTTTTATCACACTTTTTATGATATGATGTTCTGCATAAATCTGTTTACAATTTACCAAAGGTAAATTGCAGGAAATAGCAATATTGCATATTATCCATATAAAATGCATTATTAAGGGAAAGGACCATAGTTAATTCTTTGGTGTTGAATATTCTGATGTTATATTTATAAATATTGTCACTTTTTGTCTAAGTAATACATTTCATCCATTTAATGACATCAGTCACATGCAATTACTAAGATGTCAGAGTTTTAAGGTTAAAAACCAAGTAATGTTGTTGAGGCAGTATGCAGTAGTTTGGCTGTGGGAGAATAATAGAAAAAAAACTTTTGAAGATTATAGCATTTTTACTACAGGGTACATTTATTTAAAATACAAAATTAAATTAATTAATTAACTTTTAAGTTAGAGCTCATGGAAAGGGGTCTGTTAAGAAAAGCAGAAATTGTAGCTTGTTGGGGGTTTTTTTGTCTCAGTTATACTCCTGTGTTATTGAGAAATATTGCCACAGGCATAGTTAAAAAGTTAGGAAACTTTAAAATTCCTTCCTAAATTGTTTCAATTACTTTTAAATTTAGCCTGACTTGGTGTTACAATGGTTGTGACTGAGATATATCACAACTTTTCTGTACCCCTCATATCAAACTTCAAACACGTTAATCTCCATTTAATCTCAGAGTGGATTAATGTTTGTGCTTAGACTTTAATTAGAAACACTTTTTTTTTTTTTAATTCAAAACATTATATTTGGACCCATGAATCTTTCATACCCTCCAACCTAAAACTAATTCTTCTGCAAGTTCTAGGAATATTACATCACGTGCTTATTGAGTAAATGGCTACAAATATTTGACCTCCCAGCCATTAAGTGATATTCAACTTTGATCCACTGAATTCCAAAACTGCAAATTATACCAAAGAAGACTTTTCTATCTCTTTAGGTTGTCACTGCAGACAGATAATGCCTCAGAACTTTTAAAAGCAGCCCTCTTAGCAGCCTTCAAAGCAATCACGTGGAGATGGGGCGTGAAATCTTCTTTCTCCTCCAGAGAGGAGAGCAAAACAGAAAAATTGTCAAATGATGAATGTGTGCTCTTTGAAAGAAACCAAAGGTAATCTTCAGGGGAGTCCTAAAATGAATTAAGAGACTGGACCCAGTAATAATAACTGAGTGTAGTGTAAAGTCAATGTGAACAGTAATGTTTTGTACAGTTTTTTGCAAGCATAGTCTCAAGAATATCTGATTGACATTTCTGAAGTTTGCTGGACAGGATGTAAATCACTTTCAGCACTGATGGTTGCTTGCAATATTAGCTTCAAATTCTTCAGTGTTTCTTAAATCCCATCTATAGAGTTGCAAGTGAATCAGTCCTTGAAAAGTAAGGACAGGGTATACCTTGCTTATCAGTCAGCCCCAAATGCTCAAAAGCAAACTAAACACGCTCAGTCTTTGTTAACTAAAGAAGATAAAGCACACAAACATAAAGCCATTATCTGCCTTTAAAAATGAATCTCTATCTCAGTAGCAAAGCTGCATTGTCTTGCAGCATCAGTCATGTAGAAGTGGGTTGGTTTGGTTGGCTCTATTAGTAGTGAATAAATATTTCACATATCAGTTTCTGCCCACACGAGCTTATTGTCTTGATAATTACCCGCACAATTATTCAAATAAAAACAAATAACCTCACCACTTTAGGATTGCCAATTAGCCTGTCTGAAGAAGTGACCTTGAACACGACCTGATTTGTGTTATGTGCCTGCAATGTATTTTTATACAAGGAGAATGCTGGTTGAATTTCAAGAGACTACACAAAATTCAATATCAGGAATCTATGAAGAGAAAAAAAAAACAACACGTTTTTCTAGTTCACAGTCAAATCTCACCAATAGTATTTAAGTACTTATTATCTGATCAAGCTTTCAAAGAAGCTTTTAAAGAAGCCCTCCACTCCATTTTTTTTCTATCTTTGAAAGAAATTGGAGAGCAGTGAATAAATTTCTAATATATATTTGCCTATATACTCATCCAAATTATTTTCAGAACTCACACAACATTTTCATTATGTGCTTTTGACACTAAACCTCAGCAGCTTTCAAGAATATTGATTTAATATCTATTAGTGATGACTGAGTAGTATTCAACTATCACTCAAAAAGACTATTTGAAAGTGTTGTTCTCACACCCTGGAAGCCTTCTGCATAGTTATCCAGAAATTTATATTTACTTTTCTGTTATGACACTGTCTGGCTGCACAGAATTATGTGAATGCCTGCACTGCACCATAACTACCACCAGGCTCTTCCCCTCCCCATTCTTCAAGTTTATTCTCAGAACAGCTGAGGATCCTCCTATAATTTTTACTGTAGTGTTTTTACTTCCACTGTTTTCAAAAACAAGTACATTTCTAGCACCACAAAAGAAGCAAAATTTTTTTCATTGTCATGGTAGATTGGCATCTGTCTAATACAGCTGCTTTTCAAAAATCTGCACTTGTGCATCATTTATATCATTGTAACTGAGTAATTTTTGACAGTGTTTGTAGTTTATCTTCCAGCATGTTCTGCTTACAGTCATAAAGGGGCTTTCTACTTCCTTTGCTAGGTCTTTGCCTAATAATTCTTTCTGATCACCACCAAGTACTGAGCTGATATCTTCCTCATATTTCCAGCACATTGCTAGATTAGGCTCTCCTTGTATTACACATTTCTCTATTGAAGTGTCTTTTAAAAACTTTTATTGATACAAATGCACTAATTTATTGTTTAACAAAAATGTATCTGTAAGAAATATTACTCATATTTAATTTTGAAAATAATTTGCTTCTCACTAAGAGTTTTGTCAGAGAAAAGATCTTATATATGCAATTAAAGATTTAATCCACTAGATGGTTACTCCAATTTTGGAATTTTGGTGTTACACATTTTACTGGTTTTGCCTGGGACTGAGTTAAATTTCTTCACAGGAGCCTGTATGGTTCAGTGGTTTGTATTTGTGGCCAAAACAGTGTTGATAACAAAGGGATGTTCCAGCCATTGCTGAGCAGGGCTTCCACAGCACCAGGGCTTCTCTTCCTCCCTCTGCCCCTTCCAGGGAGCAGGCTGGGAATGAGCAAAGGGCTTTGAAAGGACACAGTCAGGACAGCTGACCTGAGCACTACACAGGGTCATGCTCAACAACAAAAAGGGGCGAGGAAAAGCGTTTCCAAAATTGCCATTGGGACTGGTTGAACAAGTCCCTGGAGGAAAATTGAGTCTCCTGAAGGAAAATTCTTCTGCATGACTTGCTTTTACCCATTTTTTCATTCACTTATCACAACATCGTAATTGCTATCCATGAGTTTTCTCACTTTTGCCTTTTCTATAATCTCCACCAAAGTACCAGGAGATGTGGAGTCTTGTGGTGCTTTGCTGCCTACTGGAGTTAGGCCACCACACCCATGAAACCACTTCTAATGTAAAATTTTGTTTGTGACCTGTTTCGGAACTGTATCAACAAAACAACTTTTTTTTTCTTTTTTTTTTTTTTTTTAATGGTGTTAGACTGTCCTCTGCTTAATGGGAGGATCATTAAATATACCTCCTGCTGAAGATCTTCCCACCGAGTATTGAACTTCTCAAGTTTCTCATTGATCAATTCATCCAAGATTCCACCATCTGTCAAAGTCTGAGCCAGTTCCCGAATCTGGTTGCGATTGTCTTCTGGATGTCTCATTAAACGTTCCAAAGACTGAAAAAAGCCAAAAAAATTAGCTTATTTACCTTTTTCTAAATCAGGTTCTACAGAGAGATCCCAATTTGCCTTAGGAATATAAAAAAGAAATTTCACATTTCATATAGAACAAAAGTAGAGAAAAAAAGGTGAAATAATTATGTTCCATGCCTTGGCAACTAATGTTCTATAGTACGTATTATAAGGCACAAAGATTTTTCATAAAGCAATATGAAATTTTAAAGATGTGGACTATGCCCAATGAGTTCAGTGACAGTACTTGTACCTTAATATAAAAAAACCTTCTTTAAATATCTAAATGGATAAAATTCAACAGCAAAAATGGATTATCAATGCAATATTTTGTATTTTGATGGACTACAAGCATCAATTTTATTTCTACTAATTTTAAAGGCTCCATGAATAAAAATTAAAGAATAATAAACAAAGTTGCACTGCTATGATGAAAACTTGCCCTCTCTGAAGCCTTCAACATTTTATTGATTGGCTGAAGTGAGGGCTGTTTTTTTTTTCCAAGAATGTTTATTTTATCTTTACCAAAACTGTCTATGATACCCAGCACAATACATTTAATTATTGTTTGATTTAGGTGGATTTGAATTCAGAACCTCATTTGTTGAATCTAGTAAGACCTTAGGACTTCCAAAATATTCTGCACCTTGTTCATGTGTAATGCTAGTTCATAGTTTGGTTAGAATGACATGAAATTTACAATTTATCAACACATATGATTATTTAAGTCAGCACTTACATCTAAAGACTCAGAAATCTCTTCTGCACCTCCCTGGACATTTTCAGTTGCTTTGAGTTTCTGCTCAATCTCATTCAACCATTTATTTTCTGCATCCAAATATGACAATAATTCTCGCCAACATGCCCATACCTCCTGATGAAGAAAAGGTTTATTTAGATAGAAAATCTCACAGAAAATTTTCACTCATTAAAATACTGAAAACATTCATGCCTCTTCCCCGACGCATCTGAGGCTTATGGGACCATATAGGTGATTTTATTTACCAGTACTCATATCATTCAAATTAATATAAAACACAAGTAAAGCATCATTTTGATTAAACAGAGCAAAACCACAGAAAATAACATGAAAAAGTGAACTTCTCTGCAAAACAAAACTTGAATCTTCATTTTCATGCATCACTTTATATTTTTCTGTAAAGTCTTCCTATATAAATATAAAAGTGAGCAGAATTTTTAAAGACTCATGTTAGAAATTTATGTTTTCATTATAAAAATGCCCTTAGATGCCTTATATATTCTATATATTAATTGCTTAAATCACAGGTTTGTAAAATGTCAGCTTTTAAGAATTCAGACTAAAACCTCTATGGAAATTAATCCTAAACCACATTTAGTGGAATTTATAGACCTTTTAAGTGCTAGAGTACTAAACATAATGTTGTGAAATGTTCTTATTCTCCTGAAATTAAATTATTGTCTAATATTTTATTTACACAGTGCCTGAAGATACTTAAATAAGCAGATAAAAATGGCACTTTATACACAAACAAAACATTTAAATGCTCCATAAATAATCTTTTTTGTTCATTTTTTTCCTTAGCAGAAGTTAAAATAATGTTATTGAAATGCATTACACTCTTAGCAGATGAAGCTTCACAGAGTGCAATTCATCTCACCTAAATTTGCTCATACCAAATTAGTGTTATAGAGGGATATCAACATGCAACAACACATCATCAATGATCAAGGTACATAGATTACCAGTTTAGACTACACATCTAATTTTCCACAGTGAAATTCTGACAAGACAAATTTTATCCTGGTATATTATTGTCCTGTATGAGGTTAGCTCTTGCAAATTATTCACAAACAAAATTTAACTCTTGCAACAAAAAATGATATCTAATTCATTGTTACTACTGTATAATATAAAAGCAGTCCCATGGCAAGAATCCACAATGGAGTTGGCCAAAATGGCAAGGTCAACTCAAAATGCATAAGAAATATTCAGTTTGCCAGCAGAGCAAATGCTGTTCCCATGCTGAAATAACAACACCTGACCAGCTTCAGGGCCATTCAATCAAAATCCTTAGCCATGGAAGAGAGAAGCCTAGAGGAGATGATGAAGAGAACATCACAGGGTTGCTACAAAGCCAGATTCCTGGCTTGACCTCAGGAGGGATAAAGACTTTGTGCAGCCACTGCTGCCTCTGACCTAAGAGCCACGTCTCAGTCTTTTGCAACACAACTCTCCAGCAGATATGAGTCTCAAAATAACTTTCTGTGTGGCTCATAACATGAGGTATTGGGTATATGGCTCATAAAGCCAGGATAGCCTTGGGCTACCCACAATCCTATATGATAATATAGCTGTGCTCTCCACCTTACTTCTTGCAGTTAGAAGTGCTATAAATACAACAGCTGACAAGATATCAAACCTCCAAAGTCTTCCACTTTCCATTCAGCCTGCTGCAGAGTTGCTGGTAGCTGGTAATTAGAACATCAAGCTCTTTTTTCAAAGCCTCATGAGCTGCTGGTGGAGCCTTTGCTATAAAGTTATTCACAGAATCTGTAATAAGCTTCACTTTCACCTCTTTCTGAAGGGCTTCCTCTTTTGCTCTCTGGAAAGGAAAAAAGGAGTTGCAGTCCTGGTTTAAGAAGGAAACTTATTTCTAGGAACTATCAGAATTCTCTGACAGAATTCTAGAGGGAGAAAAATCCCAAACAAAACTACAATAAAACAAAAATACAACAGGAGATATTTAGTTCCCAGACTTCCTGAAATAATCTTAAAGGCATCCAAAAAACTTTTGTTTTATTTCATTGCCAATACACAATACTCAATACAATTTAACATCTCACAACCATCTAGTGTTCTGCAGCTCTCAGACTAATGGAACCTTTCACCACTTTTTTTTTTCTCCAAGAAATGCTCCAAGCACTTTTAGCATCATAACTTATGAACCAAAAAAAAACCCCAAAAAAAAAACCAAACCCCCCCCCCCCCAAAAAAAAAAAAAAAAACCAAAAAAAAAAAACAAAAAAAAAAAAAAAAAAAAAAAAAAAAAAAAAAAAAAAAAAAAGAAAACCACAAAAATCTGTTGTGTTACAAATCCATGCATCCAGATTTAATGGTAAAATCACAAGCAAGGCAGAAAAAAAAATCTTGTCACTGTCATTATCCTGCATTTAAAAGGGAAGTCAGAAAATAATTTTTCTCTATTTTATATCCCACACTTTTTCTCCTCCTTTGTTATGTAGGCGCAGGGAAAATATCTTCATGCCTAGTACTGTTTCCTCTGAATGCTTTCTGGTGCCTATGAATGGAACCATATCACAACTGGGAACTGTGATGTTATAAAAAGTGTCATCAGTGCCTACCAGCCTTCACAGGAATTTACAATGGGAACTCCCTGCCCAAAAAAACATCAAATCAAAACCATATTCCTGACAACTTTTTTCTCTGTGGACCTGAAGAAGTTCATGAACCAGAATAGCTGTGATCAGCTGCCATTGCTAGAGGAAGTTTACAAGGTTGCTCTTGACTTGCCTCTTTTCTAGCTTGGGAAGAAATGGGCTGCAGAATGAACAAGGAATTCTGATCCAGATTTTTTCTGCTGTGAGATCATGACAAATGATCTGGTTATTTCCTAGGCCAAGGTGTCAAAGTCTGCACATGGCTGTACTTCATCTGGGTACAGAATAACTACTAGGAATCCATAATGGTGATTGTATATAAAACTATACATTTTACCTCTTTTAATATGCAGTGCAATGTATAAAACTGAGTTTTGCTATTTAGTTACTAAAAAAGAACTGTATCTTTAGAGCAGATATTTACTTCTGATATTTTTCTCATTTACAACTGAGTTGTTCCATAGATTTCCTTATATTATGTGTATTATGACTGGCAGCAAATTATTTGTGTCAGTAAATAAAGAGATCATCAGTTGCGTGATCTGAAACTCTCAAACACTGGAAAAAAGATGGAAAATAAACAGTTTAAAAACAAAGTGTTGGATAGATTGTCAAAGCTATATATATATAATGCCAATCAGGTTATAATCTGGCTTTCTGAATAGCACAAGCCAAACAATTCACCTTTGAAATAGGAATTAAGCCCACATCCAGTGGCTTAGCAAGAGTGTATTTAAGCATGTATCACAAATTAGTCATCTTGTCCAAAGGCATGTTCATCCCACATGAAGGAAGCATTATTAATTCAGATCAAAATACGTTATTTCTATTTTCCTATATTAAAGACATAATATTCATACAAAGCCCACACCAAGATGCATCCTAACATCCTATGGTTTTTTTCTACTCATTCCCACGCAAAGAGGAGACATAAAACTGGTTTCACTCTACTGCTGCTAACACCCAATTTTTAGGAATTATTCCTTAAGTTGAATGTTGAAGTTACATCCAAATCAATATCCAATAAAGCAAACTGGAAAAAAAAAAGCAGTATGGTGTTGGGGAATATCAAATATCTTCTAGCATACTCCAAATAGAAATTACTTCAAACCACCCACTAACTTTAGGCAAGTAGATCTGAAAAGGCACTTTCCTAAAAGAAAGAGGAGACTTCCTTTACAATGAGAGCTTCAAAAAGTTTGAACACAACTCAAGGAATTATTTCATCTTTTACCTTCAGCTCCTCAACAGCTTTCTGTAACTCATCAGGTGTTTTATACTCAAAATCTCTTTCCAAATATTCTTCCTCAGCTTGTGTTATCCACTCGTGCATCTCTGACAAATCCTTTCTGAGACTCACAGTCTTATCCAAACCACCTTTTAATGCAGCCTTCTTAGCATAGGCCTTTAAGAAAGAAAAGATTACATAGTACTTGAAGCAAAGCTACTGTACAAACTTGACAGTGTTTTAGCCTGAAAAGAATCAAATTAAATCCTGTATTAATAACATTGCTGTAATTAGGAGATGTTAACAATTAATTTGATAGATATTAATAACAGACAAAAAAGTACTACATCCTTTTTTTAGCAAATCACGGCTGTGCAGAACGAGTTTGTAATGATTCTAGAACGAAAATCTACACCATATGCTGATGTCATCAGAAAACAAATCTGGGAAAGAACATCTCCCAGGGATTATCTTCTATAAGATGTAAAAAGAATAACCACAGGAGACTTTGAAAGTGCATTCAAGGGTGAAACCAAATGCTCTTGAGCTATAAAGTCAGATGACCTTCTCACTAGCTTGAATGCACCTTACTAGAGAATAAAGTAATATGCATATCTTTCTTCTGTTGATTAAGTCACTAATGAATGTCTCAGAAAGGTGAATATCCTAAAAATAGGCAAAGAAAAACCCCCAGTCTCCTACTGGAAGAAACTATTGTAAAGGAAAATAAATACTACTGTCAAAAGATTTGCTAATCATTAAGTGTGGGTTATAATTCTGTTATATAAGTCATTTATAGAACTAGATAATATTTTAGGTCACCTCATCTCAAACCATTCTCTGATTCTATGAATTGAGCATTAACCTATCAAAGTTGTCCCTGACTGATCCATTTACCATCTTTCAAGAGCATTAAAAAGCTTGCATCACAAAAGTAAGTTGTAGTGGTGCCATTTCTCAGAGTTGGGTTTGAAGAGCTTATTGTTCCAATATTCTGCTCTCTGGTGCTGCTTCAGTAAACATTATTTTCAGCAATATCAGGAGAAATTTTCTTAGTATTTGGTCTTAATTTCTGACATTTATTGGTTTGTTACTCATCCTTGAGGACTGGCTGTTAAACATAAATGCTGTTCTACATAAATGTTTTACAAAACAAAATTGAGCAACAACCAGGGAGCATAAAAGGAGAATTGTGGTTCAGCAAAATTGTCTCCTCCTCAGCCCCAGCACCAGAAGAGAAGGTAATCTCCTATCACCTGAAAAGAGTGTCTGAATTGTCAATGACAATTGCCAATTGTCAGCTCTCACAGTCATATTAACAGCATGCATATCAACCCAAGCTGACTTTTCAAAATCTTTTCTGGAAACCTCCACAAACCAAACCGATTTTTGTATTTATTACTGATGTATTTTAATAGTTATTACTGAAAAAGTTGTGTTAGAGATGCCCACTGAGAGGGAATAATTTGTGCCTTGTATTGAATGAAATTACTACAGACAGATTTTCAGGGAAGTCAGAAGAAAACTGTGACAGACTTCTATACTTCTATACTATAAGGCAATACTTGAAATTTCTGTGAGAGAAGTTCAAAGGTGTCCAGCTTATTAATTTTACAAAAAAATCCATTAAATACTCCACGGTAGTGAAAAGGGAAAGACTACAAAACTAGATCAATAAAATGTCTTAGAGAATTCAAAGATTTTTTTCTTTTTAAACTGTGTTTATCAAAAAATATAGAGAGACTATTTTTCATAAGTAAAGTGAAAAATAAAAAATTTAGAAAATATTATACCCATTAAAAAGTAAAAAAAATTATAAAAATATACATTAAAGAGGAAGACAAGAGAAAGAGCAAGTAGGAAAAACTTAAAGGTAATACAAGATGAAAAAAAATATTTGAATTGTCATAAAGAATAAGAATCCAAATGCCATCAGTGAAATAATAGTAATTTTTAGCTTCCTTACTCTGTAAAATTATCTATTAATAATGCCTTTAACTAAAATAAAAGAATTTTCCTTTCCTGTTATGTCCCATTTTCTGAAATCCATGTGACTACTGGAGACTAATTTATATACCTGCATATGTGCACAAACTTAATTCTGAGTTACTGAATCATGAACCTTTCACTGGTTTAATGTCTTTTTTCATCCAGAGTAATGACATGCAATTTCAACTATGTAGAAGAAAACATAAAACTAAATGCAGAAATTGATCGTTTTGGCAAAAGCCTGAACAACACCTTCAGAAATCTAGTTTTGCAGGAGCCATAAATTACACTGCTGTTAGATCTAATATATTAGTCTATATCTTTGTTACAAAAATACTAAGAGATTGTGTTATAATTTAAATAAACATACTTTACATATACTTCCATAGGCTAAATTACACTCTGTAAAATATTAGTTGGATTGATATGCATAAATTCCATTTCATATCTACTGCATATGTATAGAGGGACAAGTTCTGACAATGAGAACCCTGATGATTAATTTTAAAAGAACCAGTCACAGCAGGAGTCTTGGTACCTGTTGGCAAATGTGGTCCCACTGAGCATTGAGATCCTTCAGCTCTGACTCTATTCTGGAAGCAAATTCTGGCTCTGCTTCACTCTTCATTTTCTTCCCAGTCTCATTAACACTGTTCAAACTGGGCTGGATTGTCTGGATATCATTTACTAAAGCCTAAAGGAAGAGCAGAAATTTAGGCAAGCAGCATTCACACAAAGTTTCAGATATGGTATCCCTATGCAAATGTTTTTACACGAGATTCTGACTTGTCTGGGGTTCAGATCTCCAGTCAAATAAGCACTTACCTATGAAAAAAAATTAAAAAGGAAGGAGCAGGTGTAATGTTGCAAGCTATTGTATACCAAAGAAAATGATGTGATTTTTAAATGCTATGTATGCACTATAAATATATACATATATAACGTTAAAATACATAAACTATATCTCTTGAAATGGTTCCCTGCTGTTGGTTCAAAACATGAGAAATACCTTGATCTTTTATTCACCTTTCTGAAAGAATATTCCATTATAATGGTAAAAAAAAATGATAATTCTTATTTAAATAATGGCTAAGAGAAAGCATGAGAGGACTTGCAGTTCTGTAAGATCACTGTGTATGTTTCATAATATTTACACATCCTGCCAGAACATTTACAGAACCTGTAAATTCCACTGAGCATATAGACAGGGACCATCATGGATTACAAGATTCACTGCACTTACACACTCTGTTGGGACAGCAAGAAGAATTTGCAAACCCTGTGATGGAAGTACCAATACTTCATGATGCTTTAAAACTCTGCTGGGATAGCATCTTGGAACTTGTAAGTTTAGTGAAAAGAGAATGGCTATAACTCATAATACCTGCAAATTCTTTTGGTACAGTCAGAAGAGTTTATAAATCACATGAGTAACATATACAGAAAAAAGATCCTTTGGCACAGATTATACAGATTAAAAAAATAAATATGCAACATTCACAATCTCAACAAAGTAAATAAACAGTTTTATTTTTTTAATCAACTGAAACAGTTGATTTTAGAGGCTACTTACATATTATTTCTTGTATTTGATGGTGTGATCCTGCTATAAATACATTTAAAAAATGTCACTGTGCACAACCTTCTGGGCATTAAAGTTTCCTTGGTTTTAACTGAATTTTTCTTCAAACCCAGGACATGCAAAAGGTTCAAACACACTGCAGAAGGCAATCCCCTTTCTATACAAATTTATTTTTAGGAACAGTAATCATTTGTGTAACTTCTGTGTAGGCTCAGCTGATAGAGAAGAACTGAATAACTGCCAAGCAGGCAGGTAATACTCACTGTACATTGCTCAAGTTGCTTTTCCAGTGCTTCTGAGTCTCCAAGGGCAGGCCACTCTTCCTTCAGAAAAACATCCACTTCAGCCATCCACTTCTTCAGTGTTTTAGTGTCATTCTGTGTATTAAAAAGACATTTCATTGCATCACACAAAACCTGACTGGCAAGAGTGTAATTCATCCTGACACTACAAGTAAAACTCATTGCAATGTAATTTTAACATTATTGAACTGTCTGAAAGTACAAACACAGCAAACAAGCAAAACCAATTTTACCTCTGGCTGTCATCAACACTTTAACCTGCACTCTGACCATTTCTGACCAAATTTAATGTGTCTATGAGCAGACAAGCTTATGGCTCTCAAATTTATGCCTTCTAGATATCATTTGTGTTTGGATACTGCATGCTTGTTATTGGTTCCTTCTACGGCTTCAGATTACTCATACTTGGCATTTAACTCAGCCTCACCCATCAAATGTTGGTTTCATTTATACTTCAGACTCCTTTTGGAAGTTATATGTTCTAGTGCCTATTTTTCTACCAGAACACAACACGGCAAAACACCCTTACTATTCAGAATGAAAAAAAAAAACAGTGTAACTGAAAGAGATTCACTTCAGAAACTAAAATCATATAATGACTCAATGAGTCATTTCAGAGTCTCCCAGTTACTGTTCCTAGCACTAGAAGAGGAATATTATTTCCATAGCCTTTGTTTAACTCTTGCACTAACAAAGAAATCTGAACATCAAATACTTGAAAAGAGGGAATGCTACCAGTCCAGGCAACAGTACATAGGTAATCTAATAATTTGAAAAGTAGAATGAGATTTTAAAAATACCACTTAAAATTACGTTAGAATGCCAACTTTGATAATCAGATGCACATATTAAATTAAAATACATAAATGGCAAAAACTTTAAAAGTAAATTATAAAGATTTTTTATAAAACTATTTTCATCACCAATGAAATACGTATTGATATTACATGCCGAATTAAAAGCTGAATCAAAGCACAAAAATGACAGAATAGAAACTGCATCCTAAAATGTATACAAGTATGCCTTAGTAACTATTATGAGACAAGTAATCAAAGGGAGCATTTCCCTAATGTGACTGATATACTTAGAAAACAATAGGTTATCATGGAAAATTAACTGCATTAATAAAATTATTCATACAAAAATTATCAGTACACTTCAGAATGGCAATTACCAAAACACTGTTGAAATGTCTACTGTGCATTTCATTATCCAACAGTAAAAATAGTTCAGAATCATATTTCATGATGAAACTTTAAAACCTTTATAAGAAGACTTTTAGTTCATTAATGTGGTAAAATATATATCTGGTGGGATTTACTTAAAAAGAGATTAGTCTCCTGCTAGCAATGAAGATCAAATGTATGACTCGCATTTTTAATCAGATTGTAAATGCATTTTGTTTATGAACACTGATTTCATCATATCCCACACTGATGCATTCCATAAATTACAACAGCTCAGACAATAATCTGGATGAGAAGTCATTCAACAAGCTCAAAAGACAATGACTTTTATATTAGATGTGTACCAGAGGGACTTCAACAATAAATATAGGGGCTAAAATTTGTGTGCATCAACAGCTCATGCTGCTTTGTATGTTTTATATTAGCATGGTCATGATGCTCAGAGAGCAGCTTTTTAAGAGCAGTGGGGAAACCTCTGAATTTGGCAAAGGGGTGGGAGTGAAGCTGGGAGGCAGAGAGGAGGGAAAAAACAGAAGCTTGAATCTCTGAAGCAAAGTGACTTGCTTTTTTTATGTGGCAGTTTTAGGAGTAGGGTGGCACCTGTGAGGAGAGGACAGGTGCTGTACTGCGCTGGACACAGTTCCAGCACAGTAATCATTTGTGTAACTTCTGTTACACAAATTAGTTCTGTTAAACTTCTTCCCCCTGTGGAACCACCACGGGACGTGGCTGATGCTGTGGTGAGCTAGTGATGCTCAGTGGCAATGTAGTTAAGAAAGGGCAAAAATGTCAGGCAGACAGAGGAGGAGTGTAATAAAGTGAGAAACAACCTTGGAAAAAGCCTTACAGGCACCCAGGTGAGGTTCCAATGCTGCCATTCTAAATATCTGAAATACACTTCTGCTTTCTGGAAACTGCCAAGCAGATACTACTATATTACAGATGACTAATAATAAAGTATAAGTGAATTCAATAAGTAATTAATTAATTCATATGGTACAACTATTTCAGATGCATGGTTAAGTGCTTCAGCTACATTGAAAAAGAAGTAGAGGAACATTATTTGCAATTTTCAATGAAATTAAAGCTTTTTGCTAGTGAAACAACATAGGCAGAAACAGTCAATCAGAACTCAAAGTAAAATCTTGTACTCATCAAAATCAAGCAGACATTTAAATACATTTTTTTGTCATGTTTTGATACCTCACTTTGGTGCTAATTTCCGGAAGCACCCAAATATGTTCTGCCTTAGTCCCACAGCAACAAGCCACCACGCACAAGCTGAGGCTTGATTAAGAGTTTGATTCACCTGGAACCGCTGGAGTTTGGTCAGGCGCTCCTCCAGCTTCTGGCAGTGCTCTGCCAGCAGTGCCGAGAGCTTCTTCCAGCGGCCAAGGACCACCTCAACCTCCGCGCGGTAACTCTGGCTGACGTCTGCAGGGGCCTTCCTGGACAGCCCTTCCACTGTTGTGCTGAGATAGTTCAGGCCTTTCTGCTGCTCCTGCAGGGAACTTTGTAGAGCCTGTGAACAGGAAGCAAGTGGGATCCCAGTTCACCTGCTAGGCAATTCTCTCCGTTTAGCAAACACAGGCAAGACATAGAGGTCACCTTTTCTAAAACATGCAATGGCATAATTTGCTGAGCAAATTGGAATTGTTTTTCTCATACAAAGTGGGAGGCTTTTTTTTTTTTATTATTTTTTATTTGAACTGAGACTATAACCAGAGGTATTTGTACTTGTTAATAGCTGTGATCTACATACATCTCATTAATTTGTGATAGGAATTTACCATGACCTTGATGATGACACTTTCAAAAGAACCAGAGAAAGAAACCAGAACATGGAGAAAAAGAACAAACTTAGAGAACTGATTCTGTGATATAACATTTTTTATAACTTCTCAAAGCTTTTGCAATTCTAAGCCCAAATTTACTTCATCTAGTTTTATTTTCTATATTCTACATTTTATTTCTGAATATGCATCAAACAATATGTTCATTAGCCATCTGAGAGTAGAAGCTGTCTCAGACATCGAGATACAGGGAAGGTTTGTACCCACTGGCAAAATTTGTTCCATATTTGTCTCTGCTTGTAAATTTGACAGGAAATTTGTCAAAAGGCTGTGCTGCAATTTGCAAATCAGAATCATTTTCATGTCAGCACTGGAAAATGAAATGACCTAAATCTATATTCTACTACCAGAACTATCATCAAAGGAATATTTTATATACCACAGGGAGAAACAAGGGCTTTTCCTTAACATTTTCAATATCTAATAAAATTGCTTTCAATGGTGAACACCATTTTAAATTCTTTAACTTCAGGAATCAATACAAGCAAGTGATCACTGTCTCCTGAAGCCCTGGCCTAAAACCCAAATGAGCATTATTTACTCAAGATCCACAGGCTTCAGCAGATTCATGTACCAACTTAAGAGTCCTGTTCTTCAAAGTTTCTCAGCTGAGACATTTGTGCCCACAGCTTGATGACTCACCTTGAGTTCCCTGAGTCTCTGCTCCATGATTTCATATTCAGCAATTGCAACCTGAGGCGTGGAGAGTTTAGTTTCTGACTGCTGCATCCACACAAGTATAGTGTTCATTGTCTCCTTGTAGTGCGCAGGAGGCAAACTGTCAAAAACTACATTCAATGGGGAAAAAAAGGGAAGGAAATAAAGGAAGGAAGGAAATAAAACAATATTTTGCTTCACTGTTTGGTTTGCTAACAGAAGACACTTAATAAAAGACCAAGCCTTACTGAAGTCTATGGCTGTTTGGCAAGAGATCGCAACAGGCCCCGTGTGTATTGGAGCTTTTAAAAAAAATTTTGGAAGCAAAAATATTTTGAAAAATGTTCCTTCTAATGTTTGAGATATCTCTACCATTTTGTGAGTTTTGTGTCATTTGATCCTGTTATTATAGGTCAGAAGACAACTTATATGCCCAAGACAACTAGTTTAAATATGTGTGTTCAGAGATCAATAGACAAACCATTGTATTTAACCAAAAATCTAATTTCAGAAATGTATTAAGAGCTAGGTTTCCCTTTTATGGCCCATGTTTATGTGTTCAATGTTTCTGTTCAAGTAAAATGTTCCATTTAAGACATCTGTTAAAAGCTTTGAAAATTAATCTTCCTTCTACAATAAAGTTGAATGTTATTGAACTGTGCTCATTGTGCCAACATTACAGCTGCTGCAAATAGACAACATCTGGCACACACATGAGCAACTCATTAGCAGATGCATTCCCTCTGCCATCAACAACAGTTGCCTCTATACTCACTGAAAAATGTACGAACAAATAGCATGGCTAGTTGGAACTGAAACATTTCCAACTTGTTCATAATAATGAAGAATATAAAAGCTCAAAAATATTTGCACCAATTTGTATCTCCTGTATCCTTTTCAATATTCCCTGGTGTTTCACAAAAAAATGTACAGAAAAATAATAAAGTTTCTCAAAAAGTAGTTTTGACAAACAACACAGTTTAAAATTTTTAAGTGCCAGCTCGCTTACATCATACAGCAGTGCTTGGCAGAATGTACTTCAGATTTTAATCTAGTTTGTTTCAGTTGATCAACAGAATGCTACATGTAAAAAACCTTATATTTCCAGTCAGATATCATACCAACTTTCCAAAACCAGGACAATCTCTCCGGTGAAGTATGCACATTGTATGGCAAACTTTCCTCATAAAAGATTTGGCTGATGTGATTTATCACATATGACTGTGGGTTTACAAAAGATAGGACTTGGTACCAGGAAAGACAAGAATTTCTTTCCTTGTGAGGTATTTGTGCACACAGAAATCAATAGTAATATATTCTTGGAAATGCCCAATTTCCATCTCATCCAGTAACATTTTAAATATTTTTTCTTTTCCTTTGTGAAATTTGTGTTGTCTTTGACTCATTTAATCCAAACAATTTCTACTTTAGAACAGAACATACGTTCAAACTCTTCAAGTGAATGGAGATATAATTTCAGCAGTTCAGCTATCTTAAAGAATTATACAATTCTTAACTGCAGTTTTATTTAGAAATATGAAATGGAGTTTAGTGTTGTGATGTAATGTTTGACTTCTCTAAGTCATTTTGCTCTTTAAATGAAAAACAATTTTATGACTAATATATAACTTCAAGCATTTAAGCAAAAGAACAGCTATTTTTGGTAGCACTGAGGAGTAACTCAGAACAGGTGAAAAACTGCTAGAGAAAACACCAAATTGCATCAAACTCTTATCCTGTAACTTTGTCAATAAGAATAAAACTTTTAAAACCATCCAAACACTGCAAGCATTTCATTTAATTGTAATGAGCTATGTTTTCTACTAAAACATAAACATGGACTAAATAAGGATTCAAATGGGATGACTGATTTGATTTAATTGAACTAGTGTCTTTACAATTTGGTTATTAAACATTAACTGTAGAAAGCATATTTAAGATGAGTGTAACCGTAATTTTTTGATTTCACTTTTCTAGATTACTACAGATTAATAATAATGAAATACTTTTTGATTCTTTTTTTTTAAGATAGACAATGTGTCAGCAATTTCATCCACGAGGAAGCAGATAAACATTTAGGATGGCATTTAAGAGCCTTTATTATTTTAGCAGCACATGATGGCAATGGTGATAACTCAGTCAAGCTCCTACAGTGGGATTCACATTACTCAGTTACAACTGTTCTAAATAATCTAACTCATTTATGGCCTCTCTGTGGGCAGCCTGAATCTCTAAATTCCCCATGCTAATAATATAAACCCACATTAAAGACCTGTTTCTTTTTTATCTCAAAAATTGCTTTCTGATACTAATATTTACAGACTAAACTCCACACAATAAGCAGATCTCATTAATATGGATTCTGCTGCATGATATAAAACACTAAACTGGCAATGAAGAAGATACAACATGTCCTCAATACTGACCTAGATTGGATTCAGCAATGCTAGGTCCATGACAGAAGTGTAACAAAATATCTCAGAGGATATATTAAAATTATGTTACTGTGACATATCAGAAATGTATTGCTCTATTCCACTTGTAGGGAATGCATGTTGGTGTGATTGACATTGTACCCCTGACCACTGACAGGCAAATACATTTGCACTTGCATATTTCTTTTAGACAAAGTCCGTATTTTGGAAACAGAATGTTCAAATAGATACTTGGTTAGGATATATTTCTAATAAATAGAACTATCCAAACTTGCGAAAATATCTTTTCAAGTAAGTAAAATACTTTGTTTATTTTACCTCACAGCTTACTTGTTTTTTGTGACCAGATTTTTCAGTCAAAAATGTTTTCCCAAATCAGAAATGAAATGAGAATACAATTATCTCAACAACTGTCAAATCGCAGTGGATAGGTTGCAATGTGCTTCTCCTGCAGTCATTACAAATCCCAGTGTTCATCACACCATTGTGAAAGGCAATAAATATAATCTATGGGACCTAAAATTTACTATTTTAGTAAAGACTTATTCCCTGAAATAAATTAACAGGATTGAACTTCATGTATTTCCAGTAAAAATCTCCTCAGTAGTAAATGCAATTTAAAACCAGCCTGATGTTTTCACAACTTGGTTTTACTTATTTTGTTATACAAATACTTGAACCAATTCATCAAGGTCTTTATACTGATGTCTTCATACAAAATGTGATTCCCAGACCAGAAAGTCTCAAAGTGGAATCATAAGTAAACTTGTGGAATACTTGAACAATGTTATGCAAGTGATTTAAGACTTCCAGTTCTCTTTGTTATAAAGGTCTTGAAAGAAACAGAAGGGAATAATAGAATCCAGAGTGGTTGGAAGGAACCTTGAAGATCATCCAGTTCCAACCCCCATCATGGGCAGGGACACCCTGCCCTAGATCAGGTTGCTCAAGCCCCATCCAACCTGCCCTTGAACACTACAGGACCTATTGTAATAGTAAGTATCTTTCAAAGACACAATTATTTTTTTTAGGTGGGTTTATTTTTCATCCATAAAAATATTCATTTTTGCCACTGAGGGAAAGGATAAAATCACCTACAGAGTAGAGGATATTATCTCATACACATTCATTTCACAGGCTGCATTGTCCTTTTGGTCTTGATTTAAATAAAAAATAATTACCGGAGAAAATGGCTGGGGGGAAAAAAGTAAAGGAAATTGCTTGCATGCAACTTATTAAAACAATAAATTCTCACACACATCTGAACTGTATCTTCAGATTGAAAGACACATTTAAAGAAGGTCAAGCAAACTTTATCTCTCAAAATCAAAGAGCAGTGAATATTTTTACTAGTAAATCATAGTTCAGGTCATAAAGAAAACTTATAGTTATGAAGTTTTCAGGGTACTTGGTTAAAATTTTCGTTTCTTAAGTATACAATGATTTGTGAAAGATTATTTTATGTATCCTTACAAGTTCACTACCACTTGCAACCTATTTCCAATGCACTTAAAGCATCAAAATAAGTTAGCAGTTCAAAGGTTTAACTAAAGCAGAATAATTACAAACTAAAACTTCAAATGGTTGCCATACTGTTGTAGTTACTGTAGTTTATTATCTTAAAAAATTATGCCAAGTTTGAATTGCATGAGCTCTATGTAATCCAACACTCTAAGATGCTGTACTAATGGATTAGAGAGAATAATGATGTGCATGCAAAATAAAATTTTAAGCATGGCATGGATAAATAAAAAGTCTAAAGATACTTGAAATTACAGAGAATGTAAAAACTTTCTAAAGTACTTCCTGAAATAAACAGGAGAAACATCATTTGAATGAAGATGAATAATTCATCATTAATAATAACAATAGCAATGATGACAATGATGACTTCACCTTTGGGAATTACTGATCCTGCAAAGGTAGAATCAGAACTTGAAAGCACAGTGCATAAATTTATGAAGCAGAGAAAACGGAAATAAATATGACTTTTTCTTTGCCACCTCCATCTTGATACTTTCAATGTTACCTATGACAAAAGCCTTTTTTTTTAGTTACTTGCTAAAAATGTAACGATTTTCCAATTTCCCTCAGAAGAACATGTATCTCAATGAGAACATGTATCTCAATCAAGGCCATGGCTGGGTAACAGCTCAATGCAGCGAGACTGAAAAGCAGAAGCACCTTAATGGAATTTAGTTAAGTCACAGAGCTAGAGGAGTGCTGGAATGAATCAGCTGCCACTCTGGAGGAAGTTTGGAGCAAGGAGTATTCACTTACCTGACAATTACTGTCAGCTCTCCCTGGGCTCAGGGGGAATGGGAGGCTGACCAGGCTGCTCCCTAGAAATCTCTCTGACATAGCAGCAGTTAATTTTAAGACAATTAAATATAAAGTACAAAACCTCCCTTTGCACCAGGGCATTACAAAATCTAAGAACCTCCTTGGGAAATCAGGTTATTCATATTTGAGTCATTGACAGTATTGTCCATTCCACTCCCCTGTGTAGATTACCGAACAGTTTCAAGCTTGGTCTGACCTTTATTTTTTCCATATACCAATATTTCAGACATTAGTCTAAATGTGTTTGGGGAGAAGAGAGAGCTGCAATGCTAGACATATGACATTCAAAATGACATATGGATATACAGATATTCTATAAAGTGAGAAAAATGGGCTCGTATTTCTTAATATTTATGAGGTTGTATCTCTTTCATAAACAGCACCACAAAATAATGAAAAGTCCCCAACCAAATATGTTTCAGAATTTAAAATAGGTTTATAACTGGAAATTCTAATCAAATCATGGAGAAAAACATGTAAGAAAATCTGAGTTAGTCTTTAGTATTATTTTATTGATAAATCTGTGCAGTAGAGAGAAAATACTAAGCACTCCTGAATGTTAAAAAAAAAAACAAACAACAACCCAAAACTTAGCTGCCATCAGTTTAAACAAACCACAGTCAAAACCTAAATAAAAACAAAATAAAAAAAAATATTTGAGGGAGACAATCCCCAAAATTAGAGAAAAATGTTTATGAGAGAAAAATTCCCTTGAAACGCAGAACAGCTAAATACCCCTATCCAACAGAAAAGTTAACAAAGCAATGGAACATTAATTAAAAAAACCAAACAAACAAACAAAAAAAAAACCCTCACAAAATAAACAAACCTCTTATGATGGTCAAAACCAAATATCTTTTAAACATAAAAATCAACCTTAATCATGAATCAAAAAAGAAAAATCTTTTTAAATACATGTAGGTTTTATGTACAAGAAAGAAAAAAAAAAGGATCAAATACTATAACTGATCTGCAATACCTCATTCAGTTCTCATGAGAATTTTCCTGCTGCAGGGAATAACTAATTACAAATAATGTATGTAAATAAAAGATGGAAAGATCTGAAATACTCTAACAAAATTTCAATGTTTTCTATTAAAATAAGGCCAGAAGAAAGACATGGGATGTGGCCCTGCTATACAACACAAGGAAAGTAGTAACAATTGTCCAGGGCTCCATGCAATATTGATTCAGAGACTTCTGTTGCACTGTAGGAGACTCTCCAGCCTGTTCAATGCTTCCACCTCAGGGCAGCTGTCCCTGCAGCTGGCCAGGGCTCTGGAGGAGCTTCTTGCAGCCCAGGAGGGGGAAGGAATACCCAGGAAGAACTTTACTAAAGCCTATGGCATTACAGTTCAGGCAGCAAACACTGTTTACCTCACTGGACTAATCAACTAGTTAATTCATGACCTCTCACTACAGTAAAATTTGATGTGGCAAGCCAAACAATTATGGAGGTTTATAGATGGAAAAGAAATCATAAAGGAGCCAGTATTTATACTATGTTTCTGTTGGGAGAATAGCAACTCATTTCAGCATACAAAACATAGTCATACTAGTGGTTTTTACATCTTTCCCACTCTTCATCTTCAATTCAGAGTAATGAAAAAACTTTATACTCCTTAATGTTAAATTTCTACAATTCATTCTTTCATCACTTGCTATGGGACACTTGCATTTTATTTCTTCTGTTCTTCCCTACATCATCACCTCTTCAGTTTCCATATGTGAACACATGTAAAATAACTACAGAAGTGAAGTAATGTAGTATTGAAAAACAATATCCAAGACTTTCTGTGAAAGAATTTAGGAGGAATATTAGAAAGATCCACTAGAAGGAGCTAGTACTATGTCAAATTTCAAATCAGTACAGTAATTTAGAGATCTCAGTGGTTTAAGGGGCAAATACTATCTTTGTTGTTGAGAAAAGTTAAATTAATATTTTTGTCTGATACTTTTTTAATTTCATAAGCTAATACAGAAAGTGTACAGCAATTACTGATATGTTATGTATCATTAATTAGAAATACTTAACTTTCCACTTTGGTATAGCATTTTGCCCCTTTTGAAAAATTAATTTTAATAAAAATATCACATATAATGTTATTTGCAACACAGAACACAGTCATGTGTTCTGTATTGCAAATAGGAAAGAGTTGGCCACATGATGAGAAACTAGAAATGCTAAGGTGGCTACTCTCTTTGATGAGATTTATGGAGTTAAATTTTTATTCTGTGAAAATCTAGAGCAGATTCACTCCTGTAATTTAGCTGTCTTTCCTCTCTGCTGACTGACAGAGATAGACTGCCTTGTCTTGTAATCCAAATAAACAATGACAGTTTTATGGTGCCAAAAAATATCACTGAATCTATCCATAAACGTACTAACAAGAAGAAGTTTGGTGGCAGAACTACACCGAGTGGAAGCTTTGCTTCTGAATAGTGTACCTTCCCTTGATTTCTTAATATAAAATATGGATTGAATTGATAATTTTTGAAAGACTAATTCAGTTGCAAAAAAAAGAGCACCTAAATCACACACTACTGGTTTAGTATCACACACAAAAAAAGAAGAAAATACAAAACTGGGAAAGCAAAATATAAACCCCTATTATATGTGTTTTAGTCAGGCAAATTGACTTGTCAAGAACACTTACTGGTCTGTAGCTGCTTTTCTCTGGCATGCATGTCAGCAAATATTTGTTTGAAATGGCTGGTAAAAGCGGCAAGATCAGCATCCAGAAACACTGGTCCTTGTTCTTTCTCTTTGAGTGCTTGACTTTGAGCCTTTAGCCGCTCAATCTGAGGCTGCAGGGTTGACATTCGAATTATTTCATCCTGCATGTTCGAACAATAAAGGAAAAAAAAGTCAAGATATGGCTACCCAACAAAAGAAACCACTAGTGCCATAAAATCACCACTGTTTCAGTGCACATTACACAACTGTCTTGCTTCGAAATACATCAGTTACAATACAAATCAATTCAACACTTTAAACCTTTCCTCACAAATCAATACCTCTACTCCCAATAAAATTGTTCATTGATACCACTGCTTAAAGTCATCTTAAAGTTACTGTCACAGAACATTATGCTCAAAGAAAGGGAACAAGACTGTATATTAAAATTTCTATACAAAAATTTACATCCTTTTCATCCTTTTCAACTCTAAAGTTCACATCCTTTTCACGTAAAGCTGGGAAGAGAAAAACACCACCTGTACCATAATCCTGGACCCATGTCTGTTAGATTATGTACAGACTAAATAAAATGAAGTAGAAAAGGAGAGATGAAGATGCTGAGTGGTTTCTAGCAGCCTCACAGTAACACATTAGAGGCTAAGATTAGGATAGCACAGAGCAGCTGGAAGGGACTTTCAGGGAACATCTATTCCAATGGCCTGATTACTTCAGGGCTGACAAGTTAAAGCACGTTGATGAGGACATTTTCCAAATGGCTCCTAAAGACTGACAGGCTGCAGGCACCTCCCCAGGAAGCCTTTTTGTTACACTCTTTGAACACCCTCCCACTCCAGTCTAAACTTCCCCTGGCACAGCCTTGAACCATTCCCATGTCCCTGGATGCCAGGGAGATCAGCACCTTCCTCTCCACTCCCCCTCTCAGGAAGCTGTAGAGAGCAATGAGGGTGTGCTGTTATACCTTGTATACACTGCAAAACGTGCAACTACAGAATATGAAAGAAATGAGCAAAGTAAGCCAAATGCAGAGATATTCAAAGTAAGCCATAGCAGAGATATTCAAAGAAAAGTTTTTAGCATAAGAACAGAGACCTTTGTAAGTACAATGCTAGCTTGGAAATACTTGAAAATCAAAGTAATAACATACATCTCAATTTAGGTTTTAATATATTCTGTTTGAGAGCTTCTGGAGTCAGAGATTTCCTAAAGATTTCTAAAGATTTACAAACTTTCAGAAGTATGTAATTCAATTTATAATGCAATACTACACCTCAATATATTCCTGTCAATCAATATTGGCTTGTAAGCTCCCCACACAGAGAATTTTCTACAGTAAGAGAGAGAAGCAAATTTTTACAATGATGCAGCACACAAAAACAATTAAGGAGAATTATAAGTGAACAGGTGTGACAGTTTTTGTACAACTATTGTGATTATCTCATGTTGTAACACAAGAATATTCCTCCATTTGACTGCACAATCCACACTGAATCAGAACACAGGGTATGTAAGAAGTAAAGTGGTTTTCAGTGGCAGAATTCTGGCCTTGAAGACAATGTTCAGGTATAGATCCTTAACAGAGGTGATGAGCAACATTTTCTTTAAGAGGAACCAAAGACACAGATTTTTACATGAAAATGAAATATGAAAAAGACTTTAAAGCCACAGTTCGTTCTAACTGTGTATCTTAATAACTAAATATTTGGGGCAGAGTTTTAAAGACCCATATCCCGGGTTTTACTGCCTCTTTATTTCTTTACCAGTCTTTCCTTCCCTTGAACAAATATTTTCAATAATTACTTTGTATATCCAAGGAGTCAATTTACCATTTTATAGTGAAATATTGTAGGTCATAATCTGTCCCACTGTTGGAACACCTATGAAGCACAGTATCATAAAAAACTTGAAGAAGAATCTCTAACCTTGCATCTTTCTAACTGAGATTTCACTGTAGCAGGATCTGTTGCTGGTGTGGGTTGTGCTTTCAGCCAGTTCTCTGCAGTAATTGCTGTCTGCTCCAGTTGCTGCAGCTGGGAGTAGAAGTCAATGATGTTATTTTGGTACTCCAGCCATGCCAGTCTTTCACTCAGCAACTGACAGAACTCAATCCAGCGGCTCTTCAGCTGCTCTGAGGCTTGTCTAATGTTGTCAGGATTCACACCCTCTAGAAAAACAAGAGAAGAAGATGCTTAAAGATAAACAAGTTACAAAGAAAAGGAAAAAAAAAAAAGTAGGATAGTTTAACAATTCAATTTCTCTATTTGAGAGCTCATAAATCCAGTTAATGATTTATCACCAAATAACAGTTCTGAATCTACAGATGTTACACATTAATGGGGAAAGCATATCAAAGATATTTAAAGTTTCTGCCTGGGTACTTTTGTTGCTATGGGAGTGAATTATAAACTACATTAAAGTACAAGAATGGGAATAAAGCAGAAAGTAGAGATACAATACATAAAGCTAATTAAAAGTGCTGTAAGAAATAACAAAATGCCTGACAGCTGGATTTTGAAAGCTATGCCTGGACTGTAATTAGATTTTAATGTACAAGACTGTTGCTGGCTTTTCTTCTTTAAAAAGACTGATTACAATTAATAGGAACTATATTCCACATCTATTTTGAGGTTTCTGATAATCCAACCCATAGATTTTGCATTATATGTTATTTTAGAAATATCATAAACATTAAGGAATAAACAAAGTACCAGATCAAACCTCCAGCTAGGCCAGTCCTGAGTGTTCAACCATGACCATGAAGAGACAGTAAGACAGCCAAGAAACCATAGGTGATGCTTCTCCATGGTTATTTTCAAAGTGTTTAGTTTCTCTGATGTAGTTTGCCTATTTCTGTCTGTTGTTCAATAATCATGCTTATATTAAAGCTCATAAAATAAAACTGACTTTAGTTATTACGGACAAGGTAATCATCTAGAACAATTAAAAGGTAAAAAAGATCTCTCTTCACTTTCTGTGAAGAAAGTAAAGCAATACATATGAAAGATAAGAAAATGTGTCTTAAAATAACATAATTCATAATCACTATGTAACTTCAACTCAGGATGACTTCAAAAATATTAACTTAATAATCTCATTTATTTATCAATGGAAGTTTAAATGTAGTCCCTAACAATTTTTTAATTGTAATGACATGTTATGAAACACATGGCAATAGGGCCAACATTGATTTCAAAATGAGTAAAATTCTCAAATCATTGAGCAATGCCACATGCTTAAAAACACTTTAATAACATCATCACATAGTCATACAATAGCCAATCAGTTAAACAGAAGCTATTTTTTTATCAAAATAATAAAAATTAAGAGTATTTTTCTTTAAAGCAAGTTTAAAAGCAAATGAGACAAATGCCTTCCATGCTCCACTTCTGCAATCTTTCATACACTACTGATATGGGTTTTGTGGTTTGTAATCTGCACTCCAAATCTGCAGGAATATTTCTTTACCAGGATTAAAAAACAGTAAAGTTCATTACAAGATTGGAAGGTAGGACATAAGAAATAGAGTCCTAATTACAGCTAAATGCTGTAATAAAAAGTACTAGAATTTTTTTTTTATATAATACTATATTCTGAGGAATTGCTGTAACGCATGCTATATAGTAAACCACTAAATGATAATCAGGCATCATGTTTGTTGTGGAGCACCACAGTGCTCTGGCAAATCCTGTTCTGGATCCAGCTCAGGGTATTTCATTCAGAGTTGCTTGGAAACAGCCCACTTGGAAACAGGCTCTGCAGTACCTGATAGCAGCTCTCTGGATATGCTTTTTTCTCTGGGATGGTGCTCCAGCCAAACAAATGGTACAGCATTTCAAAAAGCAAAACTATTGAAAAAATAGAAATCTCAGTACTACTGGGAGCTAATGGCAACTGTAGTGGTTGGAGCAGCTCCACATCCACATTATGCTCAAAAAACTGAAGAGCACATTTTAAGGACTGAGCAAGGATATAAAATGAACCTTGAAGTATGAAGAGGTAAAAAAAGGATTGTGACACACCTTAATAAAATGTAAAAGTGATCTTGTCTCCTGTGAGTGTGCGTGTGCATCTGGAGATGCAGTAGCATAGCTACACTTTCTAGAAGTGTAATGTCAAATGTGAAGAGGCAGAATAAACCTGAATGGCAAAGCACATCTGAACAACAGCAATCACAGACAACCAGGCACACAGATACTAAATCTTAACAACAGCAAGAACAAACATATGTATAGACAATAAGACTTTAACTATGCTGTATTTCAACAATTGTTTCTGTTGTGGGTTGGGTATAAAAATGCTGGATGTTCATAACAGAGAACAGATTCTCTTTGCCACTGTGTTCATTATTATCTCTGAACCTGGAAGACATTGTTTGTGAGCTTGGCAGACTAGATATAAAAAGATCATTCTATTTATTCCTCCTTTCCTTTCTTTTCAGCTGCCACAGTCTCCCAAGGACCCTTAGGCAAGATTATGATTACCAGAAGTGCAGTCATGGATTCTCCACACATAATAATACTTTTCACTGCAATACTTTCTTCCAGGATTCAGACAGGACTGCATTTCAGATGAAAATCTGGATTCATCAGATCCTCCCTTCTTATTTTGCTCAAAGGTACCTCTTCACATGACACATTTAAAAGTGGGAAAATAGCCACTATTATTCAATTTTTCTTTAATTCTTTTATTTAACAACTAACCTTTGAGTCTAAATATGATTCCATAAATAGAGAAAGAAATGCTTTTGCTCTTCATGTTCCTGAAGCAGACAGTACAAAACTGGTTTATGCAGAGTCATGTTTGGCAAAATATTGCAGAGATGCACCTTCATTAGGCAGAATATCCTATTGAAAGGAAGCTAAAATCTCCATAACATGTGTTTTAGAACTCTTGTTCCTCAGTCCACTCAGATAAATCAAAATCGTCCATCAGATGCCAGCGTGTCATTTCCAGAAGGATGTAATAAAATGGCTGTTACTTGCAGTTGAGATCATTTGAGCACGTTTGACCCATTGGTGACAATCAAGAATTTCACAGAATCAAGGAATTGTTGGGGTTGGGAAGGGACTTCTGGAGATCACCCAGTCCAATCCCTGTGCCGAGGCAGGGTCACCCAGAGAAGGTGACTCAGGAATGTGTCCAGGTGGGGTTTGGAATGTCTCCAGAGAGAGACATTCTATGACTTCCCTGGGCAGCACTGCATTCCAGTAAAGAAATTCTTCCTCTAGTTGAGGTGGAACTTACTGTGCTTTACTTTATTACTCTTTAATAAATTAAAGAGTAAATTATAAAGCAATAAAGTAAATTACAAAGCAATAAAGTAAATTATTCCTTGTCCTGACTGAACTTTTCTTCTCTGAGAACTATGATTTCTTCATTAATTTGAGCAACTTTTATAAGGCACACCAGAAGTGTACAAGCAAGCAAAGAAACAATATAGAACCCATTTTCTGGTAAAGCATTATTTTATGAATAGTGGTTGGTTCATACTCTTTTCATGTTTCTCATTCTTAAAGCTTCTGGTATAATCATTGTATAAATATACTGTACCCAGAGGAAACAGATCATTATCTGAAGTGCATTCATTAATTTTATTACCTTGTATACGGCACATAACAAATTGTGCCTGAATATTTTTAATTGTGCAGCACCTTACATGCAAGTGGTTTGGAATTGCCACTTAATATGAAATATATCTTGTTAAGTGCATCTGTCATTTGCACAGTTCTGTGATAGAATAATGTAATATTATTTGTTTTTTTGTAGCTTTCTACTCTTGTGTAACTTACAAGATAATGTGTTTCTTCCACAGAATGGTAGCAATTCTAAATTACATGTTTTATTGCAACAAATTGATTTGTATTCACTTTAATGCTTCCTGTCAAAATTCTCTGATTATTCATTTTGATGTCCTGTTTATTCTATTCTAAACTACTGTAATAGCCAAGTGTCCACTCAAACTGCTAAACTGTTTCACTTATGCATCAACAGATGTTTTACTCTATTTTATCATATGATTTAGTAAACAAAACTTTTTTTTTTTCCTAGAAACATTGGTAAACAGAATATATAAGCTTCCACTGATTAAAATCACCAGACTTATTTGAAAGTATGAGCAAGGAGAGGCAAAGCACAGCCCGTGTGGGTGGTTGGGTATGAAGCATCCAGCAAAAGCATCAGTGATTTCCCCTCGTGGTGGGAAAAGCCCTTCAAATAGCAATGTCCAGACACCCTGCCTACAAACACAGGAACAGCTATGCTGTGGGAGAGGGCAGATCTTTCCAGTATAAAATGATTTTGCTGACAGTGGCTGACACTGTTTACATAAGGCTAGAGGAGTGTCCTGTGTAAATGTTTCCTCAGAATATTTCCCCCTGCTAAGAAAAAGAGTAAATTAAACCCTAAATAAACCAGTCCAATCCTCTCCAGAATCCTTTGGTAGGTTTTTTTGTCTTTTTGTTTGTTTGTTTTGGTTTGGTTTTTTTACTTATTCCCTCTCCTACCTATCGCAGGAAAATAAGCAAACAAACAAACAAAAACCAACAAGAAAATAAATATAAATGATGCAACAATGGAGTTCAGCACCAGTCTGAACTTGCTCTTATAATCCACCAGAGGTCTCATCTTTTTATACTCTTCACCTATTACATTCAGAATCTTGTTTATGAGCAAAGAGAAAGAATATTTTACACATTAAGTAAAGCCAGGAACTCAGTGCCAGCATAATTGGAAGCTTAAGCAATCTAATCATTATTAGTCAAGATCTAATTGACACAGAACAAGTAAAAATTAACAATACAATTACAATTGTCATTACTTGACTTCCAAACTGATCTATGACTTAAATCTGTTTGCCTTGTGTGGTCTTTTAATTACAGATTATACTGCAAATGCATGACAATCATCAATTCAATCACTGACTCATTTTCCTGAAGAAGAACAATGGGAGCATAATCATTTTTGATCTGTAAATTGTGGTAGTTAGAAAGGTTTTTCATTAAAACAACATCTTCCCTCCACTAGATGTTAAAATGCAGATCTCTCACAAATCCATACAGGCACATGAAATAATTCTAGTTCCTTCCCATTTTATGGAAAAGAGTTTCAGCACTGGAACAGGAAGGTATGAAGGAATAGTTAGGCTGTTCCACTAAACATTAATTTTGAGATTCAGCAAACCTTTTTTTTTTCTTTTTCTTAGTGAATACAACAACCAAAAAAAGAAATTATTACATTACACAAGACACAAACATTATGGAAACTTACTTGAATTACTGTGGAAAATATAAAGCTGCGTTACTCTATTACAGTTTGAGATGAAATTTTAAAGTTAATATTTTTACTTAACTTTTAGTTCAGTTTCAGTTGAACTAAATTGCAACCATTAATTGGAATTAGATCACAATGATTGGAAGAAAAGACAAATAGAAATTAAGTTGTATTCAAAAGAATGTTGCATTCAAATTCATGGCTTTACAATGGCAGCTAACTTCCTCCACCCTCAAGGAGTAACTGAGCATCTCACAAGATACTCCATTTGCCAATTTTTTGTTAAAAACATCTCATAGTTCTCACCAACTAACGTTAATTATTTGTTCTACTCTCTACTGCTGGTAATTACTGCATTAATTAACCATTCCAAACGCTGTTCTTCAATTTGCCTTTGCATTAATGGAGCAGTTGAAAGTCCCATAAATACTCAAGATTTCAAGTCCAGAGGAATTGTTTCTTTTTTCAAAGGGATTGTTTCCTCCCTAAAGCCATGACAATAAGAGATCTTCATTTTCACAGCCAATTAACCTGTCAGCCACGCTAGAACATTTTTGCTACCAAGGCTACCATAATAAATGACACAGACCTCAGAGCAGCTGACAAAGTTGAAGAAGTTGATAAAGTCATGCTGGCTTAGTTAGTCTACCCTGTGCCTGCCACCCCGTTGGAAGATGTGCTTCCTAAAAAAAGAGGTGTGATTTGAGAGAAATACTGGAAATATTTGTATGCACATCTAGCCACATGTAAACCATGAATAAGAAAGGACTGAGGGAGGGAAAAACAGAGTCTTGAGTTAAAACCCCTTGAGAATAATTAAGACAGAATTTAGTCTACTTGATACATGACATGGTAGGCACTACAGTGTAGGGTAAGTATTATTTAAGATGGTAGTGAGTTCTGCAACTAACATCAAAATCAGTCATCATAAAGTACTACATAATCCAAAGAAACTAAACTGGAATTCTTGAGGTGCAGGGCTGCATTTGTCCAATGGAAGAGTGGGACATGGCTAAATATGTCCTAGACAGATTCTGCCCAAAATAGGAACCTCAATGTGTCAGCATGCAAATTTCAGATGCTTCCCTAAAGTCATATACAACCAGTTCTCCCAGGCAGAAAACACTTTAAAGAAAAAACAAACAAAGAAACACACACACACACACAAAAAAACCCCACCCAAACTTTTTATATAATCAACCCTGGAAAAGTGCCCAAATTACTTTAAACATGGTACAGATGTTACTGCCTTCAGTCTACTCACGGAGTCTGGGAAGCGACTCATTGTAGCAATTGTTACAGTAATGATATTAAATATGTCCTACACGTTAAATATGGTCTCTGTCAAAATATTAAACCTTCATACTTAAGCAAAGTCATCGTAGGATTCCATCAAATTTCTTTAGCTTAGACAATTAGTACCTCAGACTAATTTCACTTTCAGCAATTTAAATATTGGTTATTTATTGAAAAAATTAAAAAGAAAATATATGTGTTACAAATGTCAGTTTATTCAGCATTTGTATTTCTGGTAACCATACCAGTATGATAAATGTTGGCCCATGTTAATTATTTGATTGCAAGACAAGACAGTCTTTGATATTAAGAACAATGGTGTGAGTTACAGTGCTTTTCATTTATCTTTCTTTGAGTTTTGTTTTTCCCTTATCTACAAGTTCAAAAGAATGGCATAATGTAATCATTTCTTTGGAAAGAAAAAAAAAGACAGAACCCTTGTACCTATTTTTCTTTGTTCAAGAGTTGTATAAATTTTGATGATTATTATCTTCGAAAAACCAAGTGCCAAAAAATTTGTTCCAAACCCCAATAGAGTGTTATATTTTCTGTCATACAGAACATTACAGAGATCTGTATATTACAAAATACACATTGTATATTAAAAGTCAGGAACTATTTTCCCCCAACTGGTTAAAGTAATGCCTTTCAAGCTGTCTAACTCAGATGTGTTAATGTACTTCAAAGCTTAGAGAACTCATAAAATAAGATTACAACTTAAGTCTCTGCACAGAACACATTGTTAATATACAATTCATTACAGTGAGTTTCTAACACGCTTCTTTGCATGGTACTAAAGCGGTAATACTTCTTTTCTCTTTTCTAATTAACAGATTTCACATTCAGAAATAATAAAAGAAATATAAGGCAATATCACTTCACCATTCCATTTAGACAGTATGTGCTAATATAATTCTGGTGATAAATATGAACCTGTTCGTTTATCAAATCCCTAAGAAGATTATCTAAAGCAACTCCCATGTAATTACCATTCACCATCTGTTCCACCAGGGCCTCAGCTGATCTGCTGGCATCTTGCAGTTTTCTGTACTTCTCAGGCTTTTCTCGTTGGATGGCCTGCAGCATGACAGGAAAGGTGAGTATTTCAACAGAGGGACTTTGAACAAGAAAGTAATTAATCTCAGGGATGTCTTCTGATTTCTTGAGAGTTTTCAACCCTTCATATTGCCCTGACTGCCCCCTGATTTGCAATGAAAGCAGCAGGTACCACAAATCACCAGGAAGGGAGTCAAAGTCATAGCCAAATACAAAAACTGAGAGACAGAACACAACAGAGCTGGCAAATGACACATATCAGCATTTTACAGACAGATAAAAGACATAGAAAGTAAGAGCTATTTGAAGCAAAAATTAACCATTCTCACCAAACCACAGGGACTCACAGAATTCTAGTATCAAACCCGTGTAAAACTTGACTGCTTATGTTACTATTTTGTTTGATAACAAAATAACAACTGTAAAATGCATATATAACCACATGCAGCAGACACATATATATGGGCTATTAAGAGGAAGAGTTAACTGCAGATTTAACACAGGCTTCTCATTATGTATTGTACTTAATACTCTTGATCCACTTTTCTGTACACAAAAATTGCTCACTAATGTTCAGGACAGCTAGTAAGGCCTAGAAAAGGCCAGCTGCTAAAATTAGAAGATATAGTAGGAACCTAAATATAATTGTGGGTCAGTAGAAATACGGGTGGAAAGCAAACTCATTTTAGATCTGAGAGCGCATGAATGCTGCCTTGAAATTAAAACCATGAAGCCACTTCATTGATTTTAAACTAAATTAGTTGCATGATTTAGGTGTAATTTAGAAGCTCAAAGATGCAACAAGGATCCACGGTCAAGTTTGATGCCAAAAATAAAACTATATATATCCCAGAGATCCTGACCAACACAGTGTCCCATAAATCAAGCCCCTCACTTTCCTGCAGCACACACACACATACAAGAGGGTATGTCCCCCCAAATCCTACACAATGTATATGGAAACATTACACTTGGCCCTGGTTGCAGTTTCCCAAGTTGGCTGGCCCCACCGGGCTTCCCTCGTGTATTTCCACAGCAAAGGTAGATGCTGCATGACTTCAAAAAGTCTCCTCAAACTGAAAAGAAAACTCTAATAGGTGTCTAAGAAAGCATTTAGGAAAATAACCTTATACAATTAAATTTGGAACTTTCAAATAGATTGTTGCACTCATACGGAAGGAATATAAACACCTTTGAGGAAACTCTCTTAAAATAACTTTTAAAATGTGATGTTTAAAACATCTTCAGTTTTACAAGAAGCAACTCCCAGGAAGACTTTGTAAGTGAGGAGACACAGAAACTTGAAAGAGAAATTTTCAATTAAATTCATACTTTTCCTCAGCCTACCTACAGCTGCTATTCATTGGTGCATACAGAAATTGTTAAACAGCAGGCTTTCTAACAATACCTCAAAGATCCTTTTTAATACTGTAACTAAAACAATTTTGGATAAAAAATATATAAAAAATAGAGAATAATAAAATATGTTGTACTTTAGAAACGTATCTTTAACATATAAATAAATTACCATTGAAATATTGTGAAATTTGATCCCAATAAATTACAGATGACTCTATGAATTATTTCTCATTTTTGTAGGTCAATAAAATCTTGTACATTCCACAGAACAATTTAAATATTTTCCAAATTAAAAAAGTAAATGAACTCTCTGCAGAGTTCCAGAATCTCTTACAGAATCTTAAATAATACTACTCTGTCTATAATGCAAGGTATAATTAACATGAGAATAACTACTGAGAACTCAAAGGAATCAGTAAAACAGTAAAATACACTGAAAATTCTACTCCGTCTGTAACACCAGGTGTGTAATTATCATGTGTATAACTGTAGTGAGCAGAAACAAATCATTAAAAAAAAAGTTCATAAAATATGCTAAAACTTATCTTTTTAAAATATAAAAAATTATATGACATAAAGGCTTGTGGAAGTCAACCCTTCCCTGCCCAGCATATGCTATGTGTGCAGGAAAACATGGAGAGATGTCCACCTCTCTCCTGAAAGATTCAAGTTCCCAGGTCCTGGTAGAAAATGTGTGGAGTCCTTAAATAAATATAAAAGATTTCACACATATCAAACTTTCTGTTAACTACTTTTCTCCATTCATTTTTATGTAATGGGCATATATTATGCAAATGAAGGTCTAACACTGGTTGCAGGAGGACAAACACACACAGGAAGCACGGTGATAACCAAAAGAGGACAGACAGAACTCTTGGTTCCTCATACAAAGACAAATGATGTGACATGGGCAGAAAGGAGGAAATTCACTCCAGGTACTCAAAACATTGGCCACATGTTCCTGCCCTTAGTCTGTACACTGCCATCGTTTGCCAAACCTGCAAAATGTGTCTTGGGTTTCTAAGATCCTCAGAAGAAATATTTCCATAACCCTGTGTTAAGTGCCTAGAAATGAATAGAATAGTCCTGGAAACACCTCTCATTTATCTCTTTGCTCTGCTTTCTTCATTTTTTCCTTTATTGAAGGGGACCATCCTCTTGATCCCAGTTCATTTATGGCACAAGTAGAATGGGATAATTTTAAAGGGATTTATGAAGTTCTGAAATTTAAATTCTGTACATTATAATAGACACACTTTTTGAAAATAGTGGCTAAGCCACTTCAAAATATCTCAAATATATAACATCTCCCCTTTTTTAAACTCTTTTTGCTTTCTGGAAAAGATTTTTCAGAGGAAAAAAAAAAGAAAAAAAAAAGGACACCAATATTAGAGGGAAAGGTTAACATTACAGGCTTTTGTCTAAGCAGAGATTAATTCTCTTTTGGACTACTTTGCAACAGACAATGCAAATGTATTATATCCCAGATTTAATTGAATGAAAAATATTATTAATTCATCTTTAGCTAGCCAAAGGCAAAGGGGCTATTTTTTACAAATCTAAATATTTTATTTGACCTTGAGATTTTAGTTGGCAGTTAATGACTTCATAACCTAGAAAATACTGATGGCTGGAGAAATTTGGATGCTATTCATATATCAAACCAACATCCATCTTTGAGAGCTCTGTTAAAGGATGCAGGGTAGCAGTACTCCCTGACCCTGACCATGACTCCCTGTGATGGTGACCCTTCACCCCTGAGGGCAGAGAGACAACATTATCATCACCACCTCTGACAGTGATTCAGCTCTCAAATATCCACGCCCAACAAAGCATGCCTGGAAAAGGTCACTAAAACAAAACAAACATAAGAGAACGGGGCTTCTAAGAATGCCAAGAGAACAAATTTAACTGTCTAGGATATCTGACATTTTCCCTTACATCTGTTCCTTGTGTTTATCTTTTGATCCTGAATTTCTAGGTGCTTCTTCTTGGCAAACCAAAACTCTTCTCAAGGATTTTTATTTCCAGTTTCTTGTTGGATAGTCTCATATCCAACTGAGTAAGTAGGATTTACTACCTGAAATTGTGGAGGTTTTTTGCACCTGAACCTTCATATGTTTTAACTTGCAATATTTAAAGTTCATTATAGCTTAAGAAAAACATAGAAGTCCTGAGTCATTCTTATGATTTTAGTAAAACACACATGCTAACTGTAGGATATTTATGGTGGGATGCAGTATAACTGTATTGACTACATTAGTGTTTGGATGCCTCTCTTACTTAGGAGTATGGCTGTTCAACAATAAATCTCCTACTCTTATGGCTTTGCAGTCTCCTTGCCCAGGTAAGGTAAATATCTTTCTTCTGTATCAGGGAAGGGATATAAATACTTTTCTTCTCCCTAGACATAGGAATGGACTTTTGCACATATCTAATATATTCAAGCTACATAATACATCTGCCAAAGGCTAATTTCCTGCCAGGATCTGAACAGCAGCTGGCTTAGCAAACAGAGTCACTGCATTTCATACAGCCTGCTCTTGGCTCTGTCTCCCCCAGGACTCCTCTGAGCTGGGATGGGAGAAAGCTTTTGCACTTTATGAATCACCAATGATGGCAAAAGAGATTTCCTTGTGGATTTCATTTCCGACTTCTCTGTCCCTCTATGATGCAGCAGATGCACTTCCACTAAATCTTATGGAAGTGACCTCTCATCCATGAAAAATGATGGGCAGGAGCAAGCTGCCACAAGAAAACAAAAACAAACAAACAACCCCCCCCCCAAAATCCCAAACCAAACCAAACCAAAACAACAAACAAACAAAAAAAAAAACCCACAAAAAAAAACCAAAACAAAAAAAACCAACCAACCAAACAAACCCCTAAAACTAATAATCTGTCCCCAAAAGAACAGCAGAAAAGAAAGTCATGACAAAAAGGCTCTAGGACTCAACACTGACTATGGTAGGGAATAAAGGGCAGTTCTGACACCTGCCAAGCACAGGTGTTCTGTGATAAACCAATTTATGTTATTAGGGCAAAAACCCCTAAATGATAAAGTAAGGGCAAGATGGGACTTCTGCACATGTCTGTAGATGGTCACATGCATGCACAGATGAGTACAACACTGGGGTATGAGTGTGGATGTCAGTGCATGTCCTGGTTTTGGCTGGGATACAGTGAATTTCTTCTTAGTAGCTGGGACAGTGCTGTGTTTTGGATTCATTATGAGAATAATATTGATAACACTCATATTTTGGGTTTTCTAAGTTGTGTCTATCGTAACTCAAGAACTTTTTTTTTTTTTGGTATATCTCATTCTCTGTCAGTGATACACACACACACAAAAAAAACCCCAAAAAACCAAAAACCAAAAACAACAACAACAAACTAAACAAAGCAAAGCAAAACAAACAAACAAACAAACATACAACTAGGAGGGAATGCAGCCAGGACAGGTGACCCAGACTGGTCAGGGGGATATTCCACATCACAGAATGACATGCTTAATGTATAAACTGGGGGAGTTATCTTGAAGGGGCCTTATTTGGGTTCAGGGAGGGGGCCTGGCCTTGATCAGCAGGTGGTAAGCAATTGCATTGTGCTTCACTTGTTTGTTGTTTTCTTTCTATTATCTGAATTATTATTTGCTATCGTTACTACATTTTATTTATTTCATCCACCTATTCTTATCTCAACCTACAAGTTTTACTCTTGGTTCTCCCCACTCCACTGGGGTGGCTGGGGGGAAGTGAGCAGGTGTGGTGCTTAGTTGCCAGCTGGGCTTAAAGCACAACAGTACAATAAAATCTATTTCAATTATCTCTCACATATGTTTTCTTTTCTGCATTTCATTCTCATTTTTATGCTTTCTTCAACTTACTAGAGATTGTATAACATGTTAAAACACACACTATCTTATTTTCCATTATTTGAGGTTCATTTTGAGAGAACTAATAAATAAAAGTGTTAGCAAGCAGCAATGAAACAGTTTAAATCAATGAACTGAAGAGTACTTTCTGCTTTGTTTCTCATTTTATGGATGGAGACAGAGACAAGAAAAGACAGGACAAGGAAAGTCAGGTCAGGACAAGTTTTAAGACCTGGCATTCAGAAAAATTCAATATTTTTCTTTACTTTTTTAAAAAGTGTCTTCAAAGACTTGCACTAACTGAAAACCATTCAGCACACAATCCATGTAGCACTTGTCAAGTGCCATCTTTCAGAGCTCTCACTTTCAAATTAATACATGTAATAGAATGTTTTCTCCCTTACAGCAACAATAAACTTCTAAATTTAACTTGATTTTCTCTATAAAATGTTCATTTTAAAAGCAGTGACAGTCTGTGAAATTAAAACAGATCTTGGTCCTTAAAAGTATTTCCAATGTTAATGAAGAGACATATTGATTTTTCTTATATCTATTTAGAATTACTGGTTTGTCTCAGACCCCTCTTGATACAAAAAAGATCCTTTTCTGCACTAATTTACTGAAAAAAAAGTTGGAAATTTTTTTGTTAACAATTAATTTATCAAATTTCTAAGGAGATCAAAGGAACATCTGGAACATCTCCTGTTATCTTTATTGTCTGGAATTCAAACTTTAAATGCTCATGCACTGGTCAAATTCCACACATCTTTCTCCAGTATTATGTGTGTTTTCACCAGCTGAGATGAGACCTGGATAAATGTGGTGGGTAGTGGCCTCCCAGCCCCAGTGTTCTTCCTCAGCAAAGACAAAGCAAGAGCTAGAGGAATTCCAGTGGGGACCAAAGGAGGTCTGTGGGTCATCCACCTCCACCCCTTCATTTGCAACAATCACCACCTCCTCCAAAGCAAAGAAAGGAAAGAAGGAGAAAAGGTGAACCACGGCTCCTGGATCCTTTAATGCTTTTACAAAGTCTTGGACAACATGAGGTAGAACCAATGGGAAACCTGACCATGCGGGTAGCCTGCGTAATCTGTAGATCAAGATAAGCTGATTTTCATCCTTGAAATAAACATGTTTCTCAAAATGTGAATATATGAAGGGGTGATGTGCATTTTGTTTCTTTTTTTCTATTTCTTTCTTTTAAAATTTAGACTGGAGCACGGGGAAAATTTTATACATATCTATTAATGTATTAGATGAATACTATTAACTCAGTTTGGAAGCATGTGAATCCATCAAATCTACTCTGTGTATTTGATCCAGTCTGCATATATATGTATATTTATGTATATTTCACATAAGATGAAGTTGTGGCATGAATTAATTCCATCGGGATGCATAATTTGCATAGTTAATGAATGTTAATAACAGTAATGACAATGTAAATAACTAAAATTATGGCAAGAAACTTGGAATTTAACACAGAATTTAAAAATATACGTTTACTGTCATAAAATTCTATGTTACTCAATCTTATCATAGCTGATTTATGGTGGAAAAGGAGAAAATGAGAAAAAACAGCAGCCAATTTAAATTCAATACAGTAACTTTGTTCCATCTCTTCATGTTCTAGGAGTAGGTATCAACACAGGTTTAAATGATGTTCCATAACATACTATGCTACTGTCTGAGATCTTTATAAAAAGCACTCCTTTCTCTTACTTGCAAAAGATGGGCTTTGTTTCATTGGTCTACAAAAAAAAAATAAGGAAGACAATTTTTTAACAGTTTAGTTTTCAAGGGATAAATTCAGTAATTCAGCCTGTGACACAGACACACACAAACATAGATACTTAAGCAGTGCAGAACCATTCACTTCGGCAGGAAAGAACAGTTTTTGGTTCTGATATGGTACTACAATAGAGTAAAAAACCCAAAACAATAAAAGCCCTGTGGAAACTTGATTGCCATATATATTTTACAGCTCTCTAAAAGGAAATAGATAGAGATTTTCTTTAGCATCCACTCAGTGACACTTTTAATATTCTTCAGCTTATGCATGTATAATGTCAAATTAAGCTGTCAGCACAGAATGATGTTGCATATTTAAGAAATTATATATAGCCTTTGGTATAACTTTACCTAAAACTTCCATGGACCTAGAACACCTTAATTAAATATGAATATGTATAAACAAAAACAACAACAAAATCTATGTGCTCAGACAGTCTGTGTAGTAACATTAGTGCCAAAATCTGAAATTCACGGAAACGGTGAACACTTCTAAATTTATCTTGGACAATCAATGCACGTCAGCCTACACTTGAAACCGTTTAAACTTGGACTCTGAAAGCACTTTGACAAGCTAACACAGGCTAAGAGACATGTACACGAGTAGTTTCTCCTACATTGACTCTTTCTCTGAGGTCTGAGAGGTTCCCCTCTTTCCGGAAGACGGCAAACTCAGGGCTCTGCAGCACGGCCTCGGAGCGGGTCATCCAGCTGTGCAGCTCGGTGGTGTCCGAGTCAAACCTGAGAGACAGAAAAGTGCAACGAGGCTTACAACTTCCACAGTTTCAGCAAACAGGATTGGCAGCAAACATGGTTGTTTCAACAAGTGGATAAACAGCAATTTCTATCAGCAAAAAGGCAGTTTTAAACTCCCGTGTCTCATCAGAGAGTTCATAAAACTATTCACTCAAATCCAGAAACACAGAAATACTTCTTTATTGTTAAGACCCGATTTGACAGCTAAACAGATGCAATAATTTTCACAGCAAGTATTCTAATTTTTCAAGCTAATGTTTTTGGAAGATATGAAAGAAATGCCTGTCAGTGAAGAAAGAGTACCACAAGTCCTGTTGGCTGAGCTGAGCTGAGGATGTAAGCCCTATCTGACTGACCAAATGCAGCCTTCAAACCTGTGAGATCCCTGTCCCAGCTTGTGATAATATTATGAAGGAAATTCAAGCAGAAAATTTGATGAAAGAAGCTTTTTACTGATTAGCTCAGATTTTTTGTAGAATGCAATCACTAATAAACAAGTAAAGTATAATTTTCCACAGTTAAAGCTTTAGAATCTAAAATTAGTATTCCCACTCTCTTCACTTAATTTATAACAAGTTTTTACTCTGCAGCCCTCTTTACTACATTCTGCATTCTTTCATCAAATTCCTTTAAAACTAATCTTAATTTGTGTTAATCACTCTTCAGGTAATGTCTCAAAATGCAGATACTTAAATTACTAATATCTAGAAATTTCAAACTGTGATTCAGTATCTATTGTAATTTTTAAAATAAAAAGCTTCAGACAATATTTTTTCTTGGTTGTGCCACTCTCTCTGATTGCATTTCTTTATTGCACTGTATGTTCTAATATTTATATCCCTTTTGCAACTGCCTTTCCTTCTGCAGCAATACAGTGAACACAGCAGAGCAGAAAGACCCAGGGGAAAAAAAATCTGTATCTTTCAGTTTGCTTTGTGACTATAGTTGTATCATTTGCATACAACTGAAAATCTACTAAAACCAGTAACTTGAATAACAATTATACCCCTGGAAGAAATAAATTATTTTATAAAAGTACACTTCATTTCATACATGGATTTATGCTTCTAAAATACTAGAATGCAAGGCAAAACTCTGTGCTACATAAATCTACGCATACAGAAATGAAAAATGAATACAAGAAAGAGTTCCATGCTTGAGCTAATATTTATGCTTCCCTTTTTTCCCTTCTCCTGCAATTTTTTGTATTCATAAATAATGAAAGCAAAAGAAAAAGAATTACCCACTGCCTTAATCTCAGTCCAATATTCTACATTCAAATTATAAACTCTTAGGAATAATTCTGATTAAAAAAATCCTGATAATACTAATTGAATACTCATTCAAGCAGAAAAAATGGGACTGAAGTAATGGAAGGTGTGGGAAACTTCCATTTTATAAAGAACTAAAAATTCCAAGGCAAAACACAAAATAAAATTCCCAGATGTTTCAAGGAATGTCTGTGCTGGTAACAGATTCTAATCCTCTAACACAAACTCCACAGTCAGTTGAGAGCGTCCTACTTCAGCTTTATATCTGATCATTAAATCAACTGCAATTCTTGAAATAAAATGTTATCATCTGTTCTACAAATAATAACTGCATATTTGATGATCACAAAACACCAGACATCTGATAGCAATGAAGTTTACCAGTCCCTGCGTACTAAAGTTCCTTGACTGCAGGTAAAATTGTATGAGTTCTGGTATTTGTTCCATTCTGAAGCTGCAGGCAAGCAGAATTAGTGAGAACAACTCTCTGAAAAAGAGCCTGGTACAAGACAAAAATTGACAAAAATGTTTATCAGAGTTCAGTTCTTAAAAAAAAAAAAAATGGATTTAGCCCTTGCCTCTGCAACACCTGGAAGAGGAATGGGAGCATTTGGGATAGTTTTGACAATAAAACAGAATAATTAGGAACACATCTCATGGCCCAGAGAGCCATCAGATGGTGGCAAGTATTACATATAGATCTTTAAGGTCCCTTCCAACTGAAAGCACTCTATAATATAATATGATTCTCTGATATGACCAAGTTGGTATCATGTAACAGACTGCTCTGTCACTTTCAGTTTCTTCTGGAGATAAATACAATTTCAGAAACAAAGCCTCCTGTTCAAAAAAGGGCAATAGAGAGGGGGGCAGAAAAGAATTAAAATAAATAGAAGTTAAGTCTAAGTAGCTTTTTGCAGTACATAAATATATTTAAGATAAAATTTAAGATGTTAAGATTTAAGATTTTAAGATTCTACCTAGTGAGACAAAAAAAAAAAAATCATTCTATCATGTTTATCTTGTGTAAAAGGAGGAAACACTGTTAGAAATGGCATTTAATCATTCTGCTTTAGTGATTGGATACTTCCTTTCTAAGCACAGCTGCAGGTAGGAATTATATTAGCTCTAGATTGATATCAAAGTACAAATAGTCTTTAAATCTCCTTGGAACAAGAATACTTTAGACATAAAATAGTGCAATACTGCCTTTCTATCCCAACAAACTTCAGCTCAGGTAGAATCTGTAAAAATAGATCAATGGAAGTGACTAAACCAAAAATCACTTGAGAAATTACTCTAAATAACTTGTGATTTAACAAGTACATTGGCATGCTTCCCACCTAAAAATTCCATTTGATGCAGAGGATTTATTCTTCTAGCAGAATTCAAGCTTTTGTTTTCCACTAGTTTTTTCTTCTGCTGTTCCTCAAGAGAAATACCATTTTTACTGGTCCCACAGCCCTTTCTTTACACACCAGCACATGTCAGCTGAGTTCAAGAGGAGATTTGTTTGTATTATAACATACAAACAAATTAACTCTTGTTACTTAGTGATTTCCATAAGTTTTTTTATTAGCTAGGGGACTTCTACTAGGACAATAGTATATTATGCTGGTGGGTATTTGGGTTGCAAATTCCATGCAGAGAAAGAGAAAAATGTGATTCAATTAAGTTGTGAAACTTCTCAAAGGTGAGTTTTACCATGTAATTAATAAAGAAAAGGAAAGGAAAGCCAGAACAAGGAGTCAATTTTGAACAAATACGTGGTGATCTAGTAAGAAACTTTGGAATGGGAATCTGAAGCAGGCATATGGCTTAGGATGATCCAGAAAATCAAATTGTGGAAAATGGAAATGTGACCAGCATAGATTAAAAATATGAGGATTTTTTAAAAAATATGCTTTGAGTAAATAGATATACAAATTCAATGTTGAACACAGGAACATGAGGCATGAAGTGCCTTCCTGTCATGTGGCCAGCATGGTACATAATCTTATCTCTAAACTGAATGACTTTCATCTCTAAACTACATTACTATTCCCACATTACTATGCTACCATGGGCAGACAGTGGTATCAGTACTTTATTCTTTTAACAGACAGAAATTGCTTGACAATTTCCTTTGCTCATTCATTTCCTTCCGTCCCCAAACAAAAATCACAGCGGGCCTGTCACCACTGCAAATCTTGGGCAGACATAAAACCATTTGCCTACATATTGAGTTGGCAGGGAATGATACAACTTTGATCCAAGAACCACTTTACTGAATTATTTCATTTCCATGTCTGGACTGAAATCCCCAGCTCGCCAGAGGTCTTTCTCAGCTTGTAGCTCTTCACTGCCTAGAACATATCAAAGAACAACTTTGCAGCACATGGTGCCCATTGGAAGAATTATTCTGATCTAATTCCCTGTGCTGTCTTTCTTCCTCCTCTGTATTTGTAGTTGATGAGCCATTTGTTGATAAATAGAGATGTTCTTAACTTCTAATTCAACCACCAATTTATCCATACAAACATTTTTAACTTCCTATTGTTTTAGGTTTAGTTGTCAAATAATTTTATTTCCTTTTGGAAAGGAAATGCTTTGAACCTCCCTCTACATTTGTGATACTATTAAGTTTAGCCCCATCAATGTTATGAGCAGTGCAAGAAATACCAAAGCAATCCCAAGTGTGTACCTCCAACAGAAATTTCACTAGAAGCACCAGGTTTGGAGCACTCTTAAACCCAATCGTCACAGCCTGCAGCAAGCACCAGCTGACTGGTACCACTCAAATATTATTGCAGGTAGTTTGAGATGCTAAATGTGAAGAATATAAATTCTTTTTATTTGTCACTAATCCATTTCTGACCTCACAAAAAGGATAAAGGATAAATGCTTAGCAAGCACTAAGAATTGCCCATGTATACAAACCTCAACATAAGCATTCTTCTTACAATCCAAATGAAAATGTTTATTAATTATTCCCCTTCTAAGAAAGAGAAAACTATTCTGTTGTGTCTCAGTCATCTTTTCCTTTCCTGGAAATTTTTCTGGAATTTTTCCTTTTTCTGGAATTGGCTACAGACATAATGAAACCAAAAACCACCAGGAAAATTGAAGATATGAATATCTTCTTTTTGAATTTGTTACCTATCATTAGATAACAATACCAGAGCACAAGCTGCATTTCTGTAAAATATTAAGTCAAACCAATGGAGGGGCTATAAAAGTGTTAAACAATCACTACTTAGTCCTGAGTAGCATAATTCCTTGCACAGAAATGGGATATATGAAACAATAGCTATCAAAAAGACCATTATAAAGTCACTATAATTTTTTCTTTGATAATTATTTTTCTCCAAAAATCCAAACTTTTTTAAATAATGAAGGACTGGAATCCCAAATATAAAAATTTTCAAAAAAGTGAGGGCTTCTCTCCTCTCAAAAAGTTCATTTAACAGCTGTTAAAGGAAAAAAAACCAAAACAACCAAACAGAAAAAACCAAAACACTAGATGGAGCAACTATCCTGTTTTAACACACCTTGCTCTTCAAAGGGCATTGAATCTCTCTCAAATCTTCAGATTAACATACCAATAATAATGTTATGACAAGTAGACTTTCCTTGGAAACCTTAGGAAGCATCTAAAAAGATATTTACCAAATTGCAAAGAAAGGTAGTTTTGGTTGTTATTAAAGCATATTAATATTACAAAGATGCTTAAATTAAATATTAACTAGCTCTTACTCTGCTATTTACATATTTTTTGCTATTTAAAAATTAGCATGAACAGAGTAGTTTTCAGATTTTTCTATGATATGCAACTGACCTTTTTTTTTCCCCAGAATATGTAAATACCACAAAAATAAATATGTTATCTTGCATATCTTTCTCCCATCTACAGGTTTTTTCAAATACTATAACCTCAGCCATGTTACATTTATCTCTAGCTCAAATGCCTAATACATACTTCTCAAGATCTGATTATACAAGTATTTAATCTTTCTCAGTTTCAAACTGATTCTTGTGAGAAAAGGAGATTTTCTTTGACTAGTAACAGAACTTAACTCACCTGAATTATTCTGACATTTTGAAGCACTAGTCCTGAAGCAGTTTTAGATTTTGGGGTGGGACAATGGAGGGGAAAGAAATAAGGGAAAAAAAAAAAAAAAAAAGTAATCTGGTTCTTATCTCTGCTTTCCTCCACTAATAGCAAAAACTTGCTTTAAGAGGCAAGGAAAAATCAACAGCTTCCTTCCTATGCATTTGTGCCACAGGAAATAAAAGCAATGGAAATGTGACATTCAGTCCTCTGCATGTTATTGGTCTATATGTCAAATTGCTTCTTCTTAGTTTCTTCAGTTTAAATAGAGATTTTTTATACTTTCAATCCTGATAAAACACTTGGCATGCTAGCAAGTTTAATACTTCAATCTTAGCCATCCATTTTTTTCACTTTTGCTTTGTAGCCCTGGTTCATGCCTGTGATGTTTTGGTTTCTCTGAAACTTTCCCAGAGAGTTTTCTGTCAACAAGAGACATGTTTTCCTAACTGTAACCTTTGTTTGCATTCCTTTCCCTAGGAGGGACTTCTTCTTGATGTCCCTCTGACTTGACCAATGTGATTGAAGAAGTTTGTCTTTCTTCCACCCGTTGGGTTGTTCTTTGTAGAACAGCATAAAAGAGAAGAAATTCCCAGAAATAAATGGAGTCATAGTCAGCCTTCTGAGCCGGAGTCTGTGTTGTTGTAATCTTTAACAGCATCATTGCTTAGTAACTGGAGGCCCAGTACACTGATACAATATTCACTGAGTAGCCAAACTACTCTTCCTTCCTTCAATATCTAGTATCTAAAATACTTAGTTCACGGAGAAGCAAATCTGGGGCACAAATCTTTCCAAGCCTGTGGCAATTGGGCCTGATAAATGTACTTCATACTCCTTTACAGAACCAACACTGACTAAAATCTGAGAACAGATAAAAGAAACTGGCAAAACCTGGGAGCATTATTCACCACCTCCAAAAAAACCTCAACCCCCAATGTGTCTTTCCCTCCCAGGCCTAAAAATACCAAGCTACAGCATACAGTGTGTTGTACTGTGACTGCAGAAAGCAACCAACATAATCTGGTTATTCACCTTTGGAAGGTTCTGAAGGGCCTTTAGTAAAAGCTAAGGTTTTTTTTATCAAATCAAGACTGAAGAGTACATAACCATCAACTATTAGTTATTAAGTGCTCAGGAAAATTTTGTTTGGAAAAACACACAACACATAATGATGTAGGAGAGGTAGGTTGAGAACCTACATTCTTTTAATATATTAAAAAAAAAAAGAAAAATCAAAAGGCATGAAGCACTATGGGCCTTGTTTATCCCTGAGTGCAGTTACAACTGGATATAAACAAAAAACCCTGAGAAATCCTGTGTCTAACAATGTACCCAGAAAATAAGTGACTGGCTGTTTGGGAATACAATGCTTTATCTCCTATCAAAAAAAAAAAAAAAAAAACATTGATCAAAAAGGTGTCTAGTCAGCACCCAAAATTTTATATGAGCTTTCTTCTTCCATTGTTAGGCTGATATCTAGTATAAATTTGTATTTTCTTGTCTTCGAGAAAGACAACAGAAGACAACAGCATACTATAAAACGTGTTTGTTTCCAAGACTGCATTTTTACATATTCATTACAAATATGAATTTCAAAATTTCAAAAAACTGTTATTCTAGGCTGAAACTTCTTCCCCAAAGTCTGCTCTCAAAGTGTTTTTCTGAAGCTATTTATTGACTGGCCCTCTCACTGTAGAACACCTGCTTGGACTTTCTAGAGACTAAAGGTACATAAAATGTGGGGTTTGGTGTTTTCTCTGTTCAGCTAGAAATGCCAAAAGGATTAATTGAATGAAGAACCACTGCCTTCAGATAATATAACCATCTTTCATCCTGCTGCACAGCTCTGGATATTTCCAACACTTTGCACATTCCCAAAATGTGGGTCTGCTCACAGGAATAACAGCCACACTGAACTACTTCTCATGTGCTGGTGCAATGGCATTGTTAAAACAAATCCAGTAATTTCAGCACACAAAACAACAGTTAGAGCATATTATGGTGCATTAAACAATCAACTCCCTTTTTCCTTCTGAAAGTCACATTTCTCTCCTAGCAGATCAAAAAGTCCAACTTGTGCAGAAATGAAAATAATTTTAAATAGCTAAAAGAAACCACAACTTATTTAATTATCTACAGTCATCCCAGGCAAAGACTGAGAACTACAGAGTGTTCCATCTTGACTCTTATCCAAAAGTTAAACAGAAATTATATGGTGAATGCACTTATTTTAGATAGCATTAAAACAAATCAGAAAGCCTTGAAACCCAGTATGCATGGTGAAAAATCATTAACAGTCTGTAAATTCGGTAGCAGATCTCCCAGTAATATATCTAAAAGCAATCCTAGTCTCAAAGTTGATAATGCACCCTATTTTCTGTACAAGAATCAATCAGGTTTATATATAAACTTGTTAGTTGCAGTGCTTTAGACAGACATCAGCTAAAGCACTGTAGTAACACATAATTATCAGTTTCTATAAACCAAGGTAGTTTGGAACAAAACCAATTTCCATAATGCAGCTAATTCCTGCCCTCAGGCAGTGTCCTTGCCTGATGAGTATGAAGTCTGAATTCTGCTGTACCCTGCCAAGTTTACTTTCAGTATTAAGGCAAATTAAAAGAATATGAGCAAGAAGGAAAATATATGCTAACAGTAAATATATAGTAGTTGAAAAAGGAACTTCTATGCCAATTGGTCTCCAGTTTTATAGTAGTCCATATAGCAACAATTTTCTTGAAGAATTTAAAAAATAGATTTTAAAAAAATCATCCTACTTCACTTAGTTCTAACTAAGATAATGCTTTCTTTTATAACAGTAGTCTTGCACTTTGCTTCCTTATGAAATAAGATCATTTCTAAAACTTTCAATTTGGAAAAAAAAGTAAAAAAGTTTTGAAATACCAATTATTTAAATACTTCAAAACTGCAGAGAAATTTTAATTCTTAATTTTTCAACTTCAAAGTAAAAAGCAGATAACTATTTTCACGACAATGACCATGCTATTCTAAAGGTTTACTGTCATATATAAGCCAACAGGGCCTCCATCCTGCTTCACATCTTTGCACATTACTAATGAAACATTAACAGGAGTACTAAGGGTTATAATTCCTGATAAGTAACAACACTGCCATCTAAAAATTCCTTCAACAAATTCAGGAATTACAGCTCTGTTGACAGTCATTGCTCTACACCCTTTTGAGTGCTTGTGTATATATTAGCAAAATATAACTCTCACTTATGATTTAATAGTAACCTAGGATACAGGAAAAATATTCCAAATGAGAACTTTGGACATAGATTAAATTCATTCAAATTTAGCTCACAAACTTGTTTAGACCAAGCACTTTCCATAGACATAGGTTATCCAATTTAAGAAAAAGGCTGAGAATCACTTTTACATAACATATAGAGAGTTCCTAAATAATGATGCTGGACTAGAAACATTACTTTTAGAATGGTTAAACACAGATATAATGCCTATGTATAAAATATGTCTATTATTTCAATAACATAAAACTTAAAAGTCAGATTTCTCCTATTCTTGCACTATTTCATTCTTCTTAATAAGCAAAACACTATTTTACAAGAAAATACTTGTCCTGGCAAACACATTGAACTAAACAAAGATATTGTCTATAGAAATGAGACACTGAATACAGTTTCACATCCTTTTCAGTCCTGAAATCTATTACCTTGCAATTCATGTTCATCTGAATATCAAAAAAACATTTCCAAAACAAACATTCCAATGAATGTTTGAAATCTACCTTCTTAGCATCTCATTTAAAAACTTAGTGCTTGAGCCAATTCTGCTGAAACACATCAGAATGTTTTCTCCTGACTTTAACTAGTGTTTAGTATCAGCTTAAAATCCCTTGTCACTTGTATTTGAGTTACACACGAAAAAAACCCTGAAAGTAATAATTATGAATGTTTCACCAAACATTAACTGCTGCTGCAGAACTGCTATTTTTACTCTTGACCCAGAAGCCCAAAATAATACAATGAACTTCAGAAAGAAGGCAATATCTCCATTACTAGTATTTTAACTATTATAAAATTCTTCTTAAAGAACACAAAAATCTTAGAATTAATGGAAGGCTTGCCCTAGTCATGTGGGATCCCCACGATGCCATACATAAGGACTTAAATGACTATAATTACTATGCATTGATATTGATGTCATCATTAACATTCTAAACTGCTAAACAGGTGTAATAGAAGCACAATATAATCCATAACCCATGCTAAGTGAAGAAAGATAATAATCAGCTAGTACCCGAATAGAGAACAGAAATATAATTTTAAGCTCAAAATAGCGTACAGAAAAATATTGCAGTCAAATGACTACTTTTGCATTTTTGTCCAGACTCCATCAATATTCTCTCTCTGTCTCTTGATGATTCTCACCTCTTTCTAATTTCTGAATCCACAAGGAGTTGCCTTTTTTTGTGGGGTGGAGGTGGTGGGAGTTCCTCTTTAGCATGCTTAACCAGGATTTGCTCTCTTGTGGTCACCATAGTTACAGTTTCCATTACAGTTGTCTGTGTCAGAGATGTCTGAGTGGTAGTGACAGCCTGCGAAATCTGCGAGAAGTACAAAAACAGAGGTCAGACATGATTTGAAAGACTTCAGTAAAGACTGTTTGGAGGAGCAATAGAAAATAATGAGAAACTGCTCTCATCTGATCACAGGCTGACCTTCAGAAAAAAAAAACATTATACACAAGTCAAGCTGGATTGTTTTATCTGACTCACGCTGTGTGAATAAGATATCTGTAAAAGCCAATACCAAAATCAGGAAGGATCCTAATGAACTTATTGCTCCCTGTAATCCATGTTGAATGAAGAAAAAAAAATGAATGGAATTTTACAATGGAATTGAATGATAGCAAATAAATAATATGTTACTATTACTAAATCTTAATTTCAGACTGCCCCCAGTCTGCAAATTTGCTCCTTGAGAGGTTATAAAGGCATTAAAATGGCACTATATTACTAATTATTTGTCTTACCATTTATAAAAATCGACAAATAAAATGTAATCAACTATAACATACTTGCATGAAAGGGCAGTTAACTTTCTGGCTGGAAATCTTAAATTACACATGCTCTAGAAAGCAAATTAATTTGCATCAGTTTTTATTCCATAATTAAACCCCCCCAATATTTAGGGGTCACACCAGATACTAACACCCATGGTATGTAGCATTGTAAACACTGCCTATCTAATGCATTTAGCTTTGCTCCAGTAATAAGAAAAAACCCCATTGTATAGATCAGGTGCATTAAAAAAAGAATGATGAGAAATATTTTTTTTCTGATATTTGTTTGTACACTGCTTGTGCATGTACTGCCCATTCATACTTTCTATATAACATTTTCCAACTCAAATGTGGGCAGATGTTCTTAAATCCCTTAACTCAAGAGAAATAGGCCACCTCTTTTTTTGATTCTGTCAGATGATGGCTCATTTGTCAAAATGCTCTAGTTACAGCTCCAATGACCACCTCACAGTTTAAGGGCAGTGAAATGGAAAATAAAAGAACAAAAATTATACCAGGAGTAGAAAAGTTTGCACACCTGAAAAGCCCTGCTTCTTTCATTTTGCTAATATGCAAGAATTTGTGTTTCCAATTCAACCACAGAAATGCCAGTATCTAGAAGTCTATGAAACTATAAACACATTCCCAAATTATCTACTACTTCTTGTATCAGAAACTCAGTAAAAGAATTGAGTCAGCTTAGTTATTGAGACATAAGTGCTTCTATAAACAATGAAGAGGCAACCAGATCTAACACCTTTCCCACAATGCTTTCTCGCATTGAAAAAGAAAAATAGAATGACAAGGAAAGGGGAACACTGTTAGCAAGCTGCCTCTTCCCAGCAGGCAATAATCAGCAAAGCCAAGAAACCCAAAAAAACACCCCAACAAATTCCTGCCAACTCTGCTGAACTCTTCACATTGTCTTCTATAGAAAAGTCCTCCTGTTCTTTGTCCAGGCTGACAGTGGAAGTGGTGAGTAGGGAAGTGCTTTACCACTGTAAATTGTTGGCATTTCTTACACAGAGCAGTAAACCTAATCTTGTGCTTCCACCTCTAGAAACAGGCAGCTGTCTAGGGTTTAGAGCAGACTCTGTGTCGCCCTGTTCTCCTCTGCTTTTCTAAAGTTCATTTCAACCTTCTGATGTTTTATTTTTTGTAATGGAGTTTCTCATGGACTATCACATAAACAATCTATTGTTATTGTAACTGTTCCTTTATATTTACATTCTTCTCATAAGGGGTAGACTGTTGATGAACTGTTGGGTTGACCAGTGTGGTTGGAGAGGACAATTTTCTTCCTCCAATCCATGGTCACTGTTGAATTCTATAAATGTCGAGATCTGTAAATAACCTGCCTTTTTTGCCTTGGACATCTTATCTTGGACATCGTTCTTTTGTGTCGAATTGCAACAGACTCTAGACTACTAAGAAGACAAAAAAATTTAGATTCAGAGCAGATTTTTAAAAAAATATATGGATTAAATATGTCAATTGAATAAGCTGCTTGTGACCTGCAGGGATTTAGGTAACATATGAAATACAAAGTTCTATAGAAGAGGAAAACATCCAGTTGACTTTTTAATCACTAAAATGTTACGTTGTAACATTCTTGTTATAGTTCTCTCAACAAGATGTATTGATTTTGATTTTTTTTCTACAGAAATATTGAGAATACTAAGTCAACATTTCCATATATTTTTATTGAAACTCTTTTTTTCCATTTTCTTTTCATTAATTAGAGGGCAGAAGGAAAAGCAAGTTAAAGCTTCTGATGTCTAGGGTTGCATGACATTTGAGGATAGAACCTGATGTCATCTCTTCCTGAGCTGACTGTACATAAGAACAGAAAGAATTTCTTGCCTATTATATAATTTTGGGTACAGTCTTTCTGTCTCTCTTTCCTCTTCTCATAAAATTCTTATTACACTCTGTTTTATCCAAAAATCAATGGTAGGATGGTGTTTCAGACACCCAGGGTCATATCCTGCCATGTTTTCATTTGCTAATCAATACCAGGGCAGAGTTTCCAGTGAAGGAGGTGTAACACAGAATAAACCACAGCTTGGGCACTGTAGGAATCATCTGCAGCTTAATACCAATTACAGGAGCATCAGCTTCAGCTGCAGATGGGGAACTGCATTTCAAGAGCTGGCAATTCAATCACTGCCCAGAGCAGTCAAGGCACAATGCTGTGGGGGGTAATGATTGGGGTGTGAAAACAGTAGAAAGGTATTTTTCTTGCTTAATCAATAGGAGTGGAGGTTAAATACTATGTGCTTCAAAAGGAGAATGGAGATGTGAATTTGGAGTTTATAATTATTCTAATTAGAGACAGGGTAAGACTAAAAGGTAGATTGCAACCTTACTGTGCAAGATGAAGCTGGTTCACATTTAAACTGCATAAACTTTAGTGTGCAAAGGACAATCATTAAAAATATTAGAAATTAGGAATCAGAAAAAAAAAAAAGAAGTAACTTATTGCCTTAACTGGTGAAAAAAAAAAAAGAAAAAAGAAAATAAACACAACAAAAAAGCACCTACCAAACAAAACCAAAAAACCCACCCCCACAAAATCAAAAAAAACAAACCAAACAAATAATAATAATAAAAACAAAACAAAAAAAAAAAAAAAAAACACCACACAAAAAAATCCCAACCAACCAAACTCTGAACGCCTTTTAATCACCAAAGTGGTGTGTTTCATGTATTATTCAAGGATAGTGCAAATAATAACTCTACATTTTCCTCAACCCTCTCAGTCCCTTAATAGCAAATGTGATTCTGAGAAGGGGCAATACAGAATAGGGCTTTTACCCTCTAGAAAATCATATGGAAAGGGCTAAGGTGACTCACAAGGCTGCACGTTTAAAGGTTTTCAAAATACAATGCTTGCCAGCAGTTTCACATCAAGCACATCTTCAAAACATGTTAAAACTCATCTCTTTTCTGAGCAGACAAATGCAAATCTTTTTCATCATCTATAGGCAAACATATGTACAATGTGTGCATAGCACTTCAGTAGTTTTATGGCATTTTATTTCTCATTTATACAGCAGCCTACCTTTAATGCCAACATTTATTACTGTCTTTGGAAGTGCCCTCTGTCCTGATAAACTCATAATTTTCCTTTACACTCACTTTTGGAGCTGTCATCTGTTCTTTGATGAAATTTATCTCTGTGAGTGGCGAAGTTTAGATGAGGAATGGTGTTTTCTTTAGTTTGGAAAGATTTTCAGTACAATTTAGTGGAGCATAATGATCTCAGCAAAGCTGGGTTTAGAGTTTCTGGAAGCTCCACATCGAGCCTAAGCAAGCTGTCCTTGTCCTTGATTCCACTGTGTGGTCAGTGAAGGAAAGCTGACATTTTCATTATGAGGACAAACTGCTTTTTAGATTTCTCTCTCTCTCACACCCTTGCCATCCAGTCATTTGTAGCAGCAGCTTCAGCCATGTGTTCTGATTAGATGCTTGAACTCAAGAGCAATTAATTCAGTCAAATGTGGGAGAAGTCACATTCTACTTTCTGCACTTTTCCTTTGGGATTTATAACTACTTTATATGTCTAGTTGGAGAATCATCTTTGAAGTCAGCCTGAGATTGTCTCTTCCATTTAATTTCTTATTTTGTTAAAAAGTTAATCATTTGGCAACACTTTATTAAGAGGGGAAATAACTAAGGACAAAAATGCAATTATGGGGTCTCTATGAAAATTATTAATCATAGAATCCTGTAGGTTGGAAAAGACATTTAAAAACATTGAGTTTAACTATTGACTTAGCTCTGCCAAGTCCACCACTAAACCATGTAAAGTTAATTTTGAAGGCAATATCTAAGCTTGATGAATAAAACATAAATTTTCTGATAGATTTTAGTGGAAAATATTCTGTTTTTCACCCTCTTCAAAGTCTCTTCCTCCACAGTTCACGATTAGAGAACATAGTGAGACCTTGCATTTTTTCTTGCAGTGTAAACACATAAATGAGCTCTGCAAGGAATACATGTGAAAACCTCACTGAAATTATCTGCCCTGCCTGGACAGAAACCCATGGTGACAGGAATGCCATCAGTATTTCACAGAAGATACTTCTGAACAGTGTAACAGTGCCTTAGGAACAGGTCCTTCAGTCAGGCCTAACTGTGCAATGTTTCCAGAAGGTGAAGCAGCATTCCCACAACAGCACATCACTTCTATCCCAAGCAGAGCTGCCTCTCCTTGGAGGAAAACCTTATTCACTGAAGTGTTCTGCTGTGGTAGGACAGCTACACTGTTTTGGGAATCCAAAGCATCTTCCAGCTGGGCTGATTTATGTTGACAGACTCAGGACTGCTCACTTCATTTTCTGTAATCTAAGTTCTATTTTCAAAATTGGTAACTGCATTTAGGAGCCATCACCAATGTGAACAGGACTTGAAAAAAATCAGAGTGACTTACTAGCTTCCTCAAATCATGTGACCCTAGCCATCCCAAATTCAAAAATCAATCTCTGGAATTGTCCTCTGCTTTGAAACAGAAGCTTTTCTACAGCAAATATACTGTAATTAAAACTTATTCTCAACTCCTAAAGGCTGTGTACACAACATGGTTTTGCTTTCTAAGTGAAATTGTGCCCTTCCCCCATTTTCTTCCTTTATATTCTCCCAGACTGATTTTTCCAACTTCAGCTGCTTTTTCTAACTATCACAGAGCAAACTAAAATATTAAGGTATGAGTTGAAAGCAAGGTTATTAAGAGGGATTCAGATCACTACATGAAATATAACAGTTTTTCTTTAGTTACCCAAACATAATTTGGTTAGATGTACTGCTAGAGAGCAAGAAAAAAGGGCAGCATGCTCAAGGGAATTGGATCAAACTGGCCAGAACTGTGAGAGACCTGTATGGACAGGACAGAGGTATCTGCTGTAAGATTCTGCTCTGTGCTGTCTTAGTAAAAAGCCTTAATATCTATTTCCCTTTTACCAGTCATAAAATGACAGCTCAAAAAATAACCCAGTATTAGTGAGATAATGGACAAAAAGGGAGGTGGTTTGGGTTTAAATCCAGTAAGAAAGAGATGTTAACAAGATGTCCAGGTAAAATAACTGGATATGGGTTTGGGTACTACACCAGAGCACTGAATTTTGTTACCTGGTTAAAAATCTCGATTTCTTTTTTTAATATATTACAGTTAACATAAAGTGGTCAAAATAACAGCAGGGTATGTTTTCTCATTGGCACTTTGGTTACAGGTTCAGATTGATTTCTTTATCTTTCCAATATTTTTTTTTTTCTTTTTTTTAGCCTCTTTTTTTAATCTGCAAATCAGCATATCATATGCAGAAGTAAAATAGCAATCAATTATAAATTTTTAATGTTGAAAAAAAAATAAGTTCACTTTAACTAGCAGACAGTTCTTGCACTAATTTCAGAATACGTGCTATTTCAAAGAGACAGCTATAAAAAAAGTGTGTTATTATAGCTTAAAAATAAATTAACTGGAAAGGTATTTTCATTATGGTTTGTATAATTCCTGAAAACATAGTTAACAACCCAAGAAAGTAATCAACACTATAAAGAGAGATTAAAAATTAAAGAGATAAATAAAATTCTGGAAAAGCTATATTACAGTTGTATAATGCTGTCCTAAAAAGAAAATATGTCTTAAGCAATCACGCGGGGAAAAATTAAAACATGATGACAAACAGCACCAAAACTACTTCAAGCATTTGACTGCCAAAGGATCTGATTGCCACAAACTGATAAAACTGTTTTTTTACAAACCTGTTTAGAATTGCTCTCCACCTTCTGCACAAGGCTTTCCCAGCGCTGGGCAAAATTTTCAAGACGACTCTCCAGCTTTTGAGCCACTGCTTTATTTTTCACAGCTACAAGGAGATCTTGGCTGAGCAACTTCAGCTTACTCATCATTTGCCTTTTCATTTCTATATCTCCTTTTAGGATCTGTTAAACAAAGTAACAGAAGGAAGAACACACATTCATACAAAAAAAAAAAAAATCCAAACCAAAAAAAAAAAGTCAAAAAAACCGAAAACCAAACCAAAACACCCACAACACCCACAAAAGGGAAAATCAACAAACTTAGAAGAAAAATCATATGGAGAACATCAGAAAGAGCTGTAAAATGGGTAAGGGCTCCTATAATTCCATGATGTTGTTTGCATAAAAACTACTGGCAGAGCTTACATGGCAACATAATATGGCAGATGGAGCAGCTCCAAACTTCACAGGAGGCTTCAGGTGGCGACATGAATCAAAAAGCTAACAGTTGTGTTACAGGGATAACCTTAAAACGGCACTGATGTTAACAACTATATCAACATGTCAAACAACCTTTCTTTAAAGTTTCAATGTACTTTGCTATATATTGCATATTGGAAAAAAAATGCCTAGAAAAGAAATATTTCATCCCAAACAGAATTAAAACATACAAACAAATACCAAACAAAGAACCCAAACAAACAAAAAACCACAAAACACACCATGCCAAGGGATCTTGAAACTCCTGAGATCAGTACATGCAAACCTGCCTATGAAACAGGCTATTCCTAAAACATTCATTCTCTACACCCTAATCCTGCTAACCATGGCCAAATTTTGAACTCTCTATGCAGCTGTGGATTGCATTCTAATCCCCAGGGCATGAAAGGGATAATCAAACATGTGGTTAGACAACAGAATTTAGTCTACACATACTTTCCTACAGCTATTCAATCCAAAATTTTAATTAAAAATACAATTTTTAAATGGTAGGTAGAGTTAATATCAAAATTTAAATTGGTTTACCCCTGAGAAGTAGGAGCTAACTTTATATTAAAGAATCTCTCTTCAGAGTAGTAGGAGACCTAACAGATGGTGAAAAGTAGATGCAAAGCAGTTAGCATGTTAAATTTCAAGCACTCCTATATTTGACCTTTTTTTACGCCTACAGTGTCAGAAAAAGCTCATGTGGAAGCCACCATACACAGAGTGGGATAATTAAAAAATGGTACCCTGTGAAACATTAGTTAGTTCTGAAGAACAGTGTTTGATCTCCAATCAGCCAGCCCACAACAGCTGTATAACACACCTGTGAGTCAGCATCAATCCAAGATACCTGGAGCACAAGCAGGAAGTGAAACACTACAAAAAGAAGGATGATAAACTTCTCTTTTAAAGATACTGCTCACTGTAACTTAATATGCTTTTCTGACAGCTACAGTCAATCTGGAAAATTAAAAACTAGGAGATTCTGTTTTCACATTTCTTCATAAAAAACCTGTCAATGTGCCACAATAACCAAAAATATGCTCTGTGGTTTTTTTCCAGTACAAGAATAGACCTAAAATAATAATAGCAACTGCAAAATACGTAATTTGCCAATTTGGAAGGCATGGTAGTTTGCTTTATGAAATTAATTATCAAATATATCAGTCATAACTTCTGTCAAGTAGATAGTGTAAACCCTGATATTTTAACATTATAAAGTGATTTCCTTATTTTTGGTAACGTGGTTCCATTTTGGGGTGTTTAAGTTTTTAGTTCTTGCTTTTTTTTTTTTTTTTCCCCTAAAGATCAAAAACTTACTTTGCTTACTGTAATAGCCTAACCAGCAACACCCACTCTAAAGTTAGTTTTTAGCTGCAAAGAAATTAATTAATTAATTAATTCCAGTCAAAAATAGTTTATAATTTCTTTTCTATATGTAAAAAAAAAACAAACAACCAAAAATTAGGTGAAAATATTTAACTCTATATTAATGGAATATATACTATAAATATGTAGAGGTAGATGCTGTATACCTTTGCAATACCTTCTCAGCATTATTTCCAAAAAAAAAAAAAAAAAAAAAAAAAAGAAGAAATATCACAATTTCATTTAACAGACTACAAAAATGGACATGAAAATAATCTATGTTCCACATTCTCAGTACATCACATCATCCAGCTCAGTCCATGTTCTGTTTCACCCTATACCTTATGTAAAACTTAAAGAGTCAATTGTAGAGTCAGTGAATAACTGGTAGGTGGAAAATTAAAAAACAAACAAACAAACCAAAACAAACAAAAAAACCACCCTCAGTTGTTTCAAGGAACTGGAGCGACTACTCGCTAAACAGTTTTTCTGATGTCTTCTGGAAGATCCCAGAAGAGAGCTGATGACAAATTTTCACATAAATACTGACTAAATCCTTTGAAATAAACTGCAGTCTGTGGAGGACCTCACACCAGAACAGGCAGAGGTGCTCTGAAGGAATTTGTCACCCTGTGGAAAGCCCACGCTGGAGCAGGCTCCAGTCTGTGGACATTAATGTGATATAAAAGTCAAGTTTTCTCCTACTGTGAACAGTATCTCAACAGATCTGTTTCACATCAGTTAGAGTGCTTAAGGCCTTGTAGGAGGGTTGTAGAATTTCAAATCAACAATCACAATGCTAAATGTTTTAATAAATTACCTTCAGGAATTTCCTTCTGCTTAAAGAGACTGGCTAAAGAAAACAATCATCTGGCACATAAGTGAGGCAGAAAACATAGGATGGAAGCCCTTATGCAATATTACAATATCAAACCTAAAATTCTCAAGGTCGAGCAGGAACGAACAACTAATGCTGTGATTTCTTGCTGCAAATGACTGGACAACTGAGGGATCAAGATATTATATTGTTAAGAATACAAACATTTTTTTTCTAAGTGAAAAGATACATTTTTTTTATTCCCTCACAGAGTTGCTTTTACAACTCAGACCTAATTATAAGAGTGATCCTTGGTGACAGCTTCTCCTCTACTACATTCAAACACATGTCAAAATAAAATATACCAAAAGACAGGAGCAACATGCATGTCAGGGTCAGGACAGCATGATCCCATTTTCCCCTATTTCTAAAAGCCTGTCCAAGAGGAGAATCTAATCCCTGCAAAAAAAATTAATGTGGCTGATATATTAGTACATATTCCCAATGGTTCAGACAAAATTAAAATAGTAAATTCCCATACACAAAACTTTTAGCAATTTGGCATTGTGTGAATGTAAAAACACATACTCACTGGAATTTGGAAACAACTGCTACTAGGTCTAAAAACTGACAGAGGGAATTCCAAAAGTAAAAGCTACTTTTCTGCTGCAAATTAAAGACACTAAAGAGGCAGTTTTCTTCTAGCATACCACCAATATTTAAATACCTAAATTATTGCATTATGAATCATGTTTCTAAAAAGATCAAAGTTATTCATGTATAAAAAAGAGTAAGTTGCAATTAATAAACTACACCTTTTCTGCTAAGGATGACATGATTCTTGTTGAGATTCAGGGCTATGGAAAAAATAGTTTTATTTACTATTTTATGTTCACTCAGTTTTCTGAAAGACCACAATTATTTCATGACACTAATGCTCAACAATTCAAACTGGCAGCATAATTTTAGCATAATTTTAACCTCATAACAGTTCATTAATAAAACTTATCAAAATACTTCAAAAGTATTTCCTTCTTAACATCATATTTTCAAGCATTTCTGAAAGGTACCCAAACTGGCCCTATCCTTAACACTTGCAAGCCCTTAATAGTCTGCTACTTCACAATTTGTGACAAACATTTCAACCCTCTGTACTGATGTCCTCTAACAACCTTCTGAAATCCAAAAGTACACATTTTTTGAATGAATTTGAATTTCTTGTAATACATTTCTCTTCATGAAGGTGCTCTAAAGCTGTACTCTAAAGAGACTGAGTTGTCTCTAATCCATTATGTGTTCAAAGCCTGGCTTGAAGTCAGCTTCAAGACTGTTCACATGTTAGATTGCTAGAATTTCCAAGAAGTATATGCACTGAAGGCAAGTACATGTTTTCCTTCCTTTACAAAGAAGTTTACTTAATCCCAAGCAATCTTTAATCAAAATCCAAGTCTGTACTTCTAAATACATGTTTTTATTAACCCCTAAACAGTTGCAGAAGGAAAAAGAAAGAAGAGGAGAAAAACCCCTGTGTGTGGCAGTGTAATAATTAGTGTCTCAGGATCATGCCAGAAAATCAATCTTTTGGTTCTTAAATTAACTACTGAGTCATTCAATGAATCAAAGGAACATCTACCAATAGTTCTGGACCAGCTACAGTGGAATTAAACAATCAGTCTGTATGTTTATTCTTTTAAGCTTTATACATTTGTATATGTGAGGATAAAATAGATTGAATTTTAGAAATATCACAGTTACTCAAACCTCAGAAACATCACGGTATTTCTATTGACCCAGAACCTGAATGTTTCTATTTTTAATACAGAATGATGAGAGGGACATAAATCCTTAACTAATTTTTAAAAATGTAAGGTTGAGCCTTAGATACATATAACCAAGATATGTATATCCAAAAAAATATTTAACAAACAATATATATATAATTGATATGCCATATTGATTACTTAATAATTATAATACTAGTCAATAATAAAGAATGCCTGAAAAGCTTACCAGTTTTGTTCCTAATAAAACAGTAATTCACCTACTTTAACCAAAGCATGGACATGACTATTTCTTTTCCCCTGAATGCTACGCAATCATCATTACACACAAAAACAGCACATAGTCTACCATTTTCTTTGCAAAGGTCCTACTACTGTAAAGCCATTGGCAAGTCTAGGCTGCCACGAGTCTTTCACCTCTACAGGCACAGCCAGTCCCACGTTTCCTCCATAAAGACCATGCACAGTGGAGAATTTGCTGAAGAGGGAGGTGGAGGATGTGGTGCAAAGAGTGTGTTTTGTGCACGTAAGTACATCTCTGATGCTGAGGTACAGTTGTAAAGTAACACTAATTTCAACATTTCATAACTTCTGAGCCTTCAGCTTTTTCAAGTTCAAGGAAGGGATGACAGTGTAGGATAAGTACTTCCTCCTATGCATATTCCTTTGCACATATGTATATATGCACATATATATATATGTCTCACCCACTGTGGGGGTGGATGGAGCCCCGGTTGCTCTGCCCTGGAGGGAGCCATGCTGAGGAGTTAAGAAAGAATTTCACAACTTCACCTAGAACCCCTAAGATAAAAAGCAAACTCTCTGGTCACGGCGACTTTTCCGAAGACCCACAAGTCCCCTCAGGATCTTTGTCCTAGGTTACAATGTAAAATTGTGCCCAAGGTATGTATTCTATCCCCATGAGCCGTTGGAGCCAAGGTGGGGCAGTGTTTTCCTTATCTTCTGTTAATGAGCCCAACAATGCCTCCCCAGAGGAAGTTATCTCTGTTTAATGGGCCATCAAGGACCACTGCATGACTCATAGAATGAGATCATCCCATTGTGAGATGCTCTGCCCAGGGGGAGGAGCCAAGCATTCCCACCTGGATATAATCCAGGGTTTGAGACCTCACTAGCAGCTTCTATCCACTGGACTCCCAGAGGAGACAAGAGCTACCAGACGTTTCTACAGGAATCACTGCTTTGACAAGAACATCTCAACTGGATTCCTGGAGGAAGACTGGACCCTTCTCATCATCCCTGGACCCTTCTCTCTTAGGATCATCTCTGCTCCAGCGGAACCACATCTGCCACTCCAGGAGGATTTCGGGACTGCTTCAAACACCCTGACCAACAGGGTGTTAGGTTGTATCATTCCATTTATTTCACTTTTTTTTTTCCTCTCTTCTTCTATTAAATTGTATCTCTGACTGGGAGTCTCACTGGTTTTGCTTTCAAACCAGTACAATCTTATGTAGATCTGTTACAAACGATTGGCTTTGTACCCTTTCCCTCCCACCCTGGTGTCCCATAAAAACCCCTGGGTCTTCCCTGGTCGGCAGGGTACCTCATCCCTGGACCCCTTTTGCTGGTACTCTTGCAATAAAGTTACCTCATGTGGAAATTCCACACGAGACCCTCTCTCTCTCTCTCTCTCTCTCTCTCTCTCTCTCTCATCACAGCCGGCTAAAAGAGGAGCGAACTCGCAAGGGCAGGAGCTGAAATCACTGAGCTGAAAAAATCACTGCTCTGCCCCCTTGCTGAGACGCCTCCCTGCCAGCTGAGGAGCGCCCTGACCCCCCAAGAAGCTGTCTTTAGCGAGACACCTTTTGGGGGTGATTGTGGCTCTCTGGGTCCCAAGTGGCGGACCCCACCACCAGCTAAAATAACTGGTGCCCGAACAGGGACAGAGCAACCGAGCCTCCGCCCAGCCCCACAACGTATACACCAACACTATCAACAGAGAAACTTTCACTATAAAAGTATACATATTTCTAAGAAACCCAAATGCTATTTTATTCCATGAACTTTTGACCAAAGATACAACCAAGAAAAACATCTCTAGCTGGTGGTTCCCTTATCAGCAGGGCTACGGACCAACCTATTCCATCCACAGGAGGCAAAGCCCACTCCCCAAGTGTGAAACGGATTTTCTGTTAAACCGTACGGTCTGAGAGTGGGGTAAAGCCATGTGCATGCAGACTCAGGTCAAGGAAGCTGAATATAAAACAAGAATGAAAAATACATACAGCTAATTTGCTTAGATTGGTCAGCATTTCATTCTGATCTCCAAAGCCCGTTGTATGAATTTTGCTCACAGCATCCTCTTTCTCGGTAAGCCATGCATCAAAAAGGCACTGAAATAAAATTGGAGAGAAAAAGATTCAGTTAGGCCTTTCCTACATATATATATATATAAAATTGTACTTCCCATAATATTTTGAAGAATATTCCAGTTTCTAAGAAGCTTGAAAAGCTACTCACCTGCTCCTCTGCAAAATGCTGCCATTTACGAAGAATATCTTGCAGAAGGACCCATCGTTCTTCTGTCCATCTACAGATGGCTGCCCACCGTTTTCCAAAGTGCTGGAGAGAAATAAACACAGAAAAGAGTTTTGTATTTGTTTAACTTTTTCTTCCAAAACAAAGAAAGCTGTTTTCCCTATGGAAAATTTTCCTTATTGACTTTTTTTCAGGCATATGCCCTTAAAATATGTTGCATATCACACTGAAATGGATTTTAGGACCATCTAGAAATAAAACCAAAATGGAGAGAATAGGGAAAGCAATAGATCTAAACACAGAATATTTTAATACTAATCTACAGGCAATTTTCTAGCAAGTCTCTAATACTACACTTTCAAAAACCCACTCTCTTTCAAAACTTTCTGCCCAAAACAGAACTACTTGAAACATAAACATGATGGCCTAAGATAAGATGTGGCCAAAGGAAAAAAAGAAAAAAAAAAAAAAAGAAAAAAAAAAGAAAAAAACCAAACTCAACACCACAAACAAACAAACCCCAAATAAACAAACAATAAAAACAACAAAAAAACAAACAAAAACAAAAACACATCCCCCAAAAAACCCAGAAGAACCTGGCTTTTAAGTTGGATCATCAGTACAGTTGATCAAAGCTCTTATGTCTTTTAAAATCCCACTGAGGTTTCCCAAGTATTTGTAGCACCTGCTACTATGTATGTATTTAAATTACACAAAACACCAACCATCTTGTTCTCTTCTCCCTTATTTTAGCTGATAATAGAAAACTTTTATTGCAATGATTTATGGTGACTTAATTACTTCTGGACACCAAATGCAAATTATTCAGCTGCTCTCAAATTAAAAAAAAAAAAAACAACCCTCTTTTTCTGAAAAGATACTCTATACTACTGTGTTCTTAAATTTTCATCCACTTCAAAAGCATATCCTGACAAAAAGATAATAGCTTCTTCCTTTTTACATATTTAGTTATTTACTTCATGACACTTATGGATCCTTTATAGCTTGAGACATTATATGATAATATATCTTTTTTATTTACATATTTTTCATAGAGATTATAATTTAATTTTAGTAAAAATGTAGCATCCAAATTGTGGATTTCACTTCCTAGAATATGGAAGATAAAATTTCAGAATGCCATCTGAATTTGTTGCTTTAACAGTTTTATTTCACAGTAAAAAGTCAGCAGATACAGCATTCCATTTAGTGGACACTAAAATCATAAAAATCTTCAATTGAATATTTTTACCTTGCTTATTACTAGTTCAAAAATCATAAACATATCTTTCCTCATGGCTATTTTATAAAAATCCTTATACCTCAGTAACTTTTAAATAGCTCACATCCAAGCAGATGACTTTTCTTAATGAGTACAATGAAATAAAACATTCTCTCAACAACAGCAATAACATCTCCATCAATTATCACTGTGGTACACCATCAAAAGTATTTTTTGTTTGGTCCTCTAGAAAACACCAAAACCTCAAAAGAACAAGATCAAACATCTGGCCCTGCATTAACTGTGAGAAATATATTGATTTGCACAGCAGAAAAGTTAGTACAAAATGCCATTTTCAGCATATGATTTCACAGCTACAAAACCTGCCTTTTTTTTTCCCTCAATAATTTAATAAGACCTTTTATTTTAATAAAGTAAGCAAAATTACCAAGTAAGTACACTGATAAAAGTGGTGATTCTGTGACCTACCATAAATCTAGTTATTTCTCATGAGAGGCCATAACAACCACGAGACCAAGATACACTGTTTGGTTGAATGGATTTAAGATATGAAGTTTCAAGTCTGAAATATCATGTCAGGACTGTTATTTATGAAGTAGTTATTATACTAAATCTCATGGTGCTCAACTTCAACTCTCTATTCACATCAAACAGTTGCCTGTGTGATGCCCAGAAATTCAGACTGCTCCAAGTGCTCCTAAAACCTGGGAAAACAAATATTCGGAGAAACTGATGGAATCCACACTAACAAGTAAAATGCCCTCCTGTAAAAAAAAAAAAAAAAAAAACAAAAAAAAACCCGCCTTTTCTTACAGCCCTAACTTGAATTTTTAGAGAAATCTGCATGCAAAAGATTTTTTTCCTACTCAGGGGACACTGAAAGAGTATTTCTTATGACTATCAAAATCAGAAGATGAAACACTTTAGTCTGCTAAAAAGTCAAAGTAAGGAAGCACAAGAAGAGAAGAAAATGAGTAAAACATAACTCTTGGGAACACTGGACTAAAATAATGTACTGCAAGCCTGCAACTAACAGAGTTTACTTGATAAATGCTTTTCAAGTCAGGTATAGCTATCCACTTTTAAAATAATGAGAAAAAGGGGAAAAATGCTTTTGCCTATATCCAAAATTTATTCTTTATAACTGAATATTTAGCCCATTCACAGAATTTCTACCAAACAACACTAAGTTTTGTGTGCAGTGCTGAAATGGTCAGCATTTCATACATCAGCACATGGAGTGGGAGAAACAGGATGAACTGGAAGCACTGGTCAGGTCCCACAGCTGTGATGTTTATGAGACTTGGTGGAATGACTCCCACGGTTGGAAATCTGGGATGGAGAACTCCAGGCTGCTCAGGATGTAAACTATTCTTCAGAGAATTATGAGAAATTTATAGATCAATAACCCTTGTTCCTTATGGGAGATTTCAGCTTCCCAGGCATCAACCAGGAATATCATGCAACTGTTGGGATAAGCAGGTCCTGGAAATCCCTGAAGTCTGCAGGATGTAACTTCCTGTCATAAGTGCTCAGCCAGTCAACTGAAATAGTCTACTCATTCTTTAACATTCCTCACTTTGATGTATTTTTACAAGAACTACCCATGCATCATCTTCAATCAAAGGACAGTACCTCGAATAATATGAATCCTGGAAAATACACTCTCAGCTCCCTTCCCCTAGCAGGGGAATAAGCCATCAAATAGCATTTGATACACTTAACACAGATTTCTTTCTAGCACAGACCCTGACCTCTGAAGCCTGGGGAAGCCTCTAATTTGAGCTAGCTCACAAGAGTCCTTAAGAGACCTGTTGTCTGCTGGGTATAATTAGGGAAAAAATGCCCCGGCATTCATGGCTTCTGTATGTTATCCAGCCATTTCTCTGAGCTGAAGATAATTCCCTCCATCTTCCCTGTAGAAACGAATCAGAGTACAGCAACAGCTTTGCTACTAAAGTGGTTTGATACTGCAGCACTAAATATAGATTTGAGCCTTATTCCACAGCTTGGTAAATCCATGGATTGAGTTTAATTGGGGTCTTGGAGTTTTAAGTCTAAACAGTGGGTTTTTAGTAGCAGCACAAACTGAGCCTCTCAATATGTCACACACTGGTGTTACATAAGCAAAGTAATGTAAAAGTAGTTTTAATATTCACACTCACCCAATCTAGCTGTAGTCTCTCTAAGTACCTTAGGGGGACAGCTGTTACTAAGAAAAGCCCTGAAATTCTGTTTAGTTTTAGTTTTCCAAGCAAGGATAAATTTTCAATTAATGATTTGTTTCAGGGGACACTTTTGGCTTCTATGCCATTAATTGTTTCTTAAATAGATATATTTTTGCATAGACAATAAGACTTAAGAACTTCTATACAGTTCATTTAAAATCAGCATAAATTGTTGTCAACCTTCCTGAGACATATAATCTCAAAAAGTTCATTTTAGGCTTATACAGACATCTGGGGGAAAAAAATACACAATACATACATAGAATATTTATATGTATTAAAATATTTCAGGATCACCACCTCAAAAAGAAAGGTATAACTGAATTGCACCTGCTTGGAAAATGCATCTTTGTCTATTACATAGAAATAACTACTCATTTTCTTCTTAATCTGATCCTGACCAACACCTCAGTGAGCCAGTCTTATTAAGCTCTTTTGTCTGACAGTTCATGCTCTTGTTTTGTTCTACTTTTAGAAGTCAGACTGGAAGATATATAATCAAGCTTGGAACTTTCCTCCATTGTGCTTTTCGTCAAATGCTCTAATGGTTGTGCCTGTCAACACATTTAATCTCCTGTGCTTGCATTCAGGCTGCAAGTGATATGAAAAAAAAAATAAATAAAAATTCCAAACAGTTCCTGTACACAAAAAAGAGGTGTAACATTTCACTAGGCGAGCAGGTGGAGTATGGTAACTCTATTCTCCTGGGCATTAAGGTATAAAAGTTTCCACACCTCCCTAAACCTCTAAACCCTATAGCTTTATATCTGTACTTGGGTTTTATTAACATCTGTAATACTGCTACATATTCCTTGACTTCCAGAGCAATGGAATGATTATGCTTTCTCTCAGATTGTTCTGTATGGAATTGTGAATAAAGGACGTAATAGAAGAGCAAATGGAGTGTTCCACACCACCCCAGGCTGTGCTCAGAGACGGCCTGTGCTGCAGGGTGAGGGGATTCAGGAATTGTCTTTCTACCATCTTTCAAGGAATGTACTTTTTCCAAGACAGTAAAAATTGGTACTTTCTGCAGTAGTGCAGTTACAAATTGTGTATTTCCAGTGTGTGGAAATTAATTTCCATTAATTATTCATTATGTTTCTTTAAGGTATTGCAGTAATGTCTGAGTTCTATTTCATGCTTTATTCCAATATGGGTCAGCCACAGATGCTGCACAGGATAATAATGGTACCTTTCCAACCATTGTAATAATATAGGATGAAGCTGTGTCATCTGGTGTTCCCTTAATTCCTCTTTCTGAAGATGAGAAATTGATTAATAGTCTATCAATCCATCAATGATTCACTTCTTTTCCACACTATTAAAAACTCTCATTTCTACATCTCCCAATTTATGAAGGGCCATAAATATCAACTACTGTTAATTATTTTTTCTCTTCTTCCATTCAAGATATTTTACAAGTCTAGTTTAGCTTCTGGAGGCACGTTCTTGCTAGGGATCTGCTTTATTCCACTGAACAGTTCCAAGGAGCTGGCTGGCAAGAAATTCTGGAAGGTTAAGACTATTTTGAGCAGGTGCACCACAGTTCTGACACTTAAGATGAAGTCAAAAGGAACTAATAATTATGGATCAGTAGAGGCTGCGTTGTTATCTTGGCTGGGTTGTGCCCCTTGAGTGACTAAGTAGCTGCGGTAGAGAGAACTGAGAATTACATTTGAAGCATCTCAGCCAAACCTACTCTAAATTCCAAACCAATTACTAATTTACTGGTATCAGAACCCAAATTCAAGACATTCAAGACAGCACACAGCTATACCTTCTGGCTGAATGCATTGATAGATTCTCTAGAGAAACCTTGGGTGTTAATGATTTAGAACCCACAAACTCTTATTTTGTTAGGTAATACAGAAAAATGAAAGAAAAACACTTTCTCCTCTCCAAAAGAGAAAAAAAGAAGGAATCTTGGCTGCAATACTGCAATTCCTCTTGAGCTATGTGCCTGGAGAGCTGAACACCAACACAAGAGAACCCTCCTTTAATGTATCTCAACATTAATTATCGACTTTTGTTTATCCAATTTCATTCAGAAGTTATAGTAAGAGCATCGGAATATAAGTAATACAGCAATAGCAACTTTTATAGTGAACTTTTACTATGAGCAAGTTAATAATTGAAAAAGCTTTTAGAATATCTTGGCTGCTAGTTCTGTCACAAATGTATCGCCAACATGTCATTCTTTTAAAGATACTTAAGTGATTGTATTTAGAAAATACAACTAAGTGATAGTCCCTTTGTTTCCTAAGAAACATGGCCATGAGAAAATAATGGGAAATAAATTATGACTTTCCCCCCAAAAGTGCTTTAGAAAAATACAGAATTATCTTAATATTTCTTGATAACCATTGTTTGCCTACAAATTATGATCCTGTACACATTCACTATCTTCTTTTGCTTACTTAAAAAATTTCCTATTTCAATCTTTTGGGACCAGCATTGCCATTTAGTCATTACCTGAAGCTGCTCTTCCAGTGCAGCAGTAGCTCTGTCACCACTGGTTTCATCCACCACCACTACCATATGTGTTAGGGAATTCACCTTGACTTGTTCCTGTTCCAGATCTTCTTGAAATGCCTACAATGAAAGTATATGTGTTAGGGAATGTGTTCATAAGTAAAAAACAAAACAAAACAAATGTACCATTGACTGATTAACTCACATAACTAACTATGAGAACTCCAGAGCTTACTCACTCACACGTCCTAACATATTAATACAATACTCCAGGCTGAAAATTTTGCTTGAGAAATAATTTGTTGAGTTTATGTACAGATATTCACATAATATGCATACATACCAATAGCCTGCAGATTTTAAATAGCCACTGAATTCCACTTTGTTCTTCAAATTATTGTATGAAAACCTTTTGTTTCAAATTTGTAAGAATATAAAAAAAATCACATATTTTTTAAATTTCATTAAACAAGCACTTACAAACTTCAGCTTGGCACCCCTACAACATGACTTACACAGGAGAAAATTGCTCAGGTGACCCACCATTAGGAAACTCATGCAGTACCCTAGCTTCACCCACTGCAGAAACCAGGAAACTAAACCAAGAAACTAAACAGAGGCATTTTATGATTTCTGCATGTCAGAAGAAAAACTTGCTTGTCCTTTTTTTTCCCTCACTTGCCATGAAAGATGGAACCCCTCCTTTGCTATAGTTAACAAAACCAAAACCAGCTCAGCTCTGGCACCAGGATCTGAGTGGCCAGATCTGTTTTCTCCTTCCTTTGCTCAGGTGTAGCAAGCGGGCACACAACAAAAATGGAAGAAGCTAAAATGGTGTTGGTAATGAAAATTAAAACCACAGAGATGACCTCATACCACTCCCCTGAAAAAAAATCCCAAGGTATCCAGGACTCCATCTAGCCTGACACACTTTTTGGGTGTCTCTAACTTGCTTCAAACCAACGAAAGAATGGGGGAAACAAAAGTCCTTAATTCTATTCACAGTACTTCAGCTTCAGTGTGTTCTAGGGTTTAATGCATGTATAGTGGAACAGTTAAACATGGCCTTGTCACAAGAGAAACCTTGACTGTGTTACCAACTATGTTGAATATCACAATTTTGTGGTTTTCTGCTGCTTTTTCGAGTAAAGTAATTCACTCAGGTATGAAGTGAATTACTGCTGAAAATAAGGTCACACAATCTAAAACTCTTTGTCATAAAACATCTAACTTTAATGTGAAAATTTAAAAAAAACAAATAAAAAAAAACCCCAAAACATAATGTGGTTATAAGCGATAGGAAAGGAATTCACAGACTACTTTGTTTTCAGGGCATAAATATCTTACCACCCGTTTCAGAGTTAATTTCTTTCATGGGCATATTGAGACAATATAGGAATCCTCCTTTTTCTGACTTTCATGCCTGTGAGTATCATTTGCTTCAGAGAGCTAGACTATAAAACAATTCTCAAGGACTGTGAAGTATACTGAATTGTTAGAGTCATCCCTGAAATTTAGACTTCTCAATGTTTTATAACCCAGCATTTGAAAGAGAAGAGGAGGCAGAGCAGTCATGGATTAGAGTGGATAATACAGCTCACTTCCCCTACGTTTAACCCCCTCTTTAAGCCAAACAAAACAAATTCATTGCTCCGTAAGTCTACAGCCATGGACAAGGTGACTTTTATTTCCTTATTAGCTGGAATCTGACAGATGGCACCCCAGAACAAAACCAGAGTTAACAGGAGTGGGTGGCACTTTGGAGATGGGAGTCTCACACACATTGTGAAAGACTCGAGAAGTCATGGAGCAGACGAACCAGAAAGTTGAACCATTATCTAATCCTCAGGCAGATTCAATTTACTCTGAAGTAAAAGACTGTTCTTTATAACCCAAGTGTCTATTTTTATCATGAAGTTTATTAGTGAGAATTGTTTGTTTACAGGATCTTGTTGGAACAGGAATTTTTGATGGACAGTTTCAAGGCAAGAGCACACTCTGTTCAAATAATTTAAATGGAAATTTCTAACAAGTTGTGCTGAGCTTATTAGAGAAATAGCAAATTTTCAGGGACTTAAAATGTAAGATGGATATAGCCGTTGATGAATAAAGATAACAACAAGAGAAACTCATAAAACTCCACAATTCCTTTAATTCCTGTCTATCAGATACCTTACACAACTCCAACATAATCTAGTTCAAAGTGAATAAAAAGGCCTACCAAAGTCATCCAGGTTCACAAAGACAAATCCATCCTGATATCTGGACACTGGAGAAGTGTCTCATTTTACCTTTTAAATTAATTTGAACTACTAAACATCCTAGTACTAAAAAAGGCTTAGATGTTTTTAGAAACTTAATGAAACTAAAAAAATCTACTAATTATATAGGGTATCACATAAATTTGGAAAAATAAAACCAGTGCAATTAAAAGCACAATTTTAAAATTAATTGTAACATTTCCAATACAATGTTCTGTTTGAACAGCTCAATAGTCATTAGATTTTTACTGAAAAGTAGCTTTCTTCCTTTACAAAATTATAAAAAGGGATAATTGCAGCAGGAAAAAAAATAGTTAAAATGCTACTAAAAAAAACCCCAAAACCTGAAATATTTAACTATTCTTCCAAAATATACTGACTATGCCAGATTTCTTACCAGAGCTCTGTACCTTCCTAATGGCATAAAATTTTCTACTTCACCACTTCAGTCCACTCAGAAAATTTTCAGTACTATCAAGATAACAACCTCATACATTTTGGACCTAAGCAGCATGCTGGGAAGAATGTTGTGTTCTTTCTCTACTCTGATTGTTGGTTACCATTCCCAATGCACATTAGTGGGGGTTTTTTGTTGTTGGTCTTTTTTTTGTTTGCTTTTTTGTTTTTTAATATGACCCAGCAGAGCAACTGAAGTGTCAGTCACAAGAACTCAAGACCAATATTTTTGCAACATCATTTTAAAATACATAGAATAAATAAATCAGATGTATAGAAATCATAAGTCAAAGGGGGATACATAACATGAAATAGAGTGAAAAGTACCTACTAATGAACAGGTAAAGAGAGGAAGGCAAAATTTTAAGAGTAAAGTGGAGACAGAGGCAAGATGACAACAATCCAAACCTATCATGTTTGCTGAAGTCTGTTTCATCTGAAATTATGATTGCCTTTTATATCTTCAAACTTCTGGCTCCTCTTATGAATTTACAAAACATTGTTTTCTGATACAACCAGACTCATGTGAGACTAAGAGAAGACATTAAGGGGTTTTGGGTTTTGCTTTTTTATTTTCTCGTTCAATAATGAAGCAATAACTGTCCCATTAAAATTCCATTGTTTCAACCCTTACTATAGAATGTAGCTTTGCTGTATGTAAAATTCAATGAAATTACATGAAACTTTCAATAACTGAAAGGATGGAAAGCCCTGTTCTTTGGCTTCTGAATAAGGCAAGTGATAAATGAATATGAATGTAATTAAAATTAAACCCAAATCATTTTATTTCCAGCATTTCTAGCTAAATTGCCTCTCACACATGAAACAGATTTGAAAAGTAATACGCATAAATAAATAATGTTTGCTAACTCAACACACCAAAATGAAGAACTAGCATGTGGAAAAGAGATTTCTGCATGTCTTCACACAGAATCTTCAAATACAAGCTAAATACCCATTTTTCTCAGTATTAGAAAGAAGCAGCATAAAGAGATTGCATAAATAAAAGGATTACATTTTATGTTAGTATTCAAGCATAAAATGCATAGAAATAGGGGTAAAGTTATTCAAGTCTTAGTATTGATGTATTCAAAAACTTTCATGTTTCTTTCTCTAATTACCATTTCATAATTACCTGCTGTCTTTTTTTTTTAAAAGAAAATTTAATGTCAGAAAATGTCCTTAGCTAGCAAACCCTCATATTGAAATGCATTGTCTGCTCACAGGGCAAGCACAGAGAGCAGCAGGAGCTGCAGAATTTGTATTCTTCTTCAGTAGCACTCCTTAATCAGAATGCAAAGAAATCATCTTTAACACACAAGTGCATCATGAAGACTTTTGCAGCTTTTGACCTATTTTTAAAAGAACTGTAAAAGCTGATTTCAGTTTGAATTGTTTTTTCAGGATGATCTGCCCTCTAAAACCTGGATTAGCACTGACACAGGCCATGAAGCATCGGGTGTTAAAATCTCTCAAGATACCTTGCCATGGCAAGGAGCTGCTTTGAGCCATGGATGTAGAGACATTAACAGGTCACATTAAATCTCCACCACCTCACAAATCACCTGTTTTCTATATTTTTATGTATTTCCTTATCATCATCATGTGCTATAGACACATATATAAATTTATGTTCAAATCAAAATTAATATGAAGCAAGGTAATCTAATCCAGTAATGGAATCAATCTATTACACAAGCTATCCTCGCTCTCCTTTTAGTTCTTAATTCTTTCAATTAAAAATTTACTGCTATGTAATGTGGAATAGATTGGCTAAACTCCATCTTACATTGTATTCCCTTATATTGTATTCCTGAGGTGATTTTTTGTGGGTGCTTTTTTGTTTGTTTGGTGGTTGGTTTTTTGTTTGTTTGTTTTTTGGTTTGGTTTGGTTTTTTGGGGGATGGGGGGTTGGGTGTTTTGTTTTGTTTTTTGGGTGTGGGTTTTTGTTGTTTTTGTTGTTGTTTTTTTGGTTTTTTTTTTCGGTTTTTTTTTGGTGCTGTTTAAATACATTACCAACAAGTATTTTCTACTGTTAGAATGTAGTGTATTTTACAGTGCATAATATATATTCGGTGCAAATATATATTCAGAATCTCTGGAGTCCTAACAATATTATATAATCTGACTACTGCATCATTGCTGCTACAATATGTAAGAGAAAAAAAAAAAAAAAGCAAGATGCAAAAAGGAAGATACACAGGTATTAAAAAAAACCTGATCTATTTTCACTGTAATGTAATGAAAAGATGTTACAGCTGCCTTGCATATTCTAGTATATTTCTTATATATAAAAATAAAGCAATGTTTTAATATCAGAATAAAACTCACAGTTGTGATAAAGTAAGTCTACAAAAGCTTGTTAACTGTACAGAACAATAAATATTAAACCAAGATTTCATATTACTTTGCTGTGCTCTAACAGCAGGAGTAGAGCTTTTAAAATGTCAAACACCCAATTTGGTTTTTATGCCTTTAGAAGCACACCACAGCATACCTTATGCTCTTCTATTTGACGCTTTAGGTCCTCTAGATCTGGACCTAAGGGCTCCAAATCAGTTTTCTTTGTCCTTTCCTCTGTTTTTGTCAGCCAATCAGCTAGCTGGACTAGCTGCTGATTCTGCAGATCCATTAGGATTTTATGTAAACTGTAAAACAAAGAAAAAAATAATTGGAATTTGTAAGCGAAGAAAACAACAGAAAGACCTGCCCCGCACACTAACAGATTTCCACAAGGTTACATTTGAAGGCAGAATAGAAATCTATGCTTTGAAAGGGGAACAGGCTGCCCAGGGCAGTGGTCACAGCACCAGCCTGACAGAGCTCAGGAGGTGTTTGGGTAATTCTCTCAGGCACGGGGGGTGACTCTTGGGGTGTCTGTGCAGGGCCAGCAGTTGGACTCATGACCCCAATGGATCCCTTCCAACCCAGCAAATTCTATGGTTCTATAGAGAAGGTAACTGAATTTTTTTAAATAGTTTTGTTTAGGAAAACTGCTTTGAAGCTTTTTCTTTAGGAACTGACTACATCATAGAATATTTGGTCTGTTAAAGCCTCGTCTTCTGGTTTCATTTCTATTAGAGCCGGAGTTCAAAATTTCTACGCTCTGGTTTTTTTTAAAGCTTCTTTTATCCACTACAAATATTTTGAAAAACAGCTGACCTTACTAGGCTTCCTTTAATTTAGGATATTAAATAGAAAAAATACTATCTTTTCAGTTATTCAGTGGAAAATACTCTGAAAAAAAAAACCAGGAAATACTTCAGTATTGCCTAATCAAATCATAGAGCCAAAATTTTCTGGCCAAAAATCCATTAGAGATTTCTACTTACACTTGCCTGTTTATAAATTCTCTAAACTTTCCTAAACAAAATCTTCATCAACAGTATTCTATGATTTCAGGTTTTTTTTATCTTTTTCTTTTTTAAAAAAAACAAAACACTAGAAATTGTATTTTAAAGATCGATTTAAACCACCAGAGGACTCACATTGGATTGTTTCCATCCTAATCTCTCCATTAATTATAGATAGAGTACAGAAAGATGATGCCCTGTTTCAATAAATCCCATGCTTCACAAGGGATTAGGGATCTCAGATCTCAGTCCTTCACTTTCAACTGTGTATTTTATTGTCTTGAAGTTCTAAGCTAAGCTATTATAAAGTACAATGCTTCATCCTGGAGATATTCCTCTTATCAATAAATTAAATAAACTGTACAGAAAACCTGTTAAAATAAACTGAATTTAAGAAAATGAAAATATGATGAAACATGTATTATACATTATATTGGTATTAGTCTGAAGTAAGGAGCATAAACTTAAATAATCACAAAAAATAATCACAGTTTATTCCTAAACAAAAGACTGTTGCTTCTTTCTTACCATTCACCAGATACTTCCTTGTTTTCAAAATACTTTTATGAACATCTGATATTAGGGCTTAGCATTTATTTATATACCTCAGGAATATATATCAAAACCTTTTTTTTATAGTGTGGCTCTCGTAAGTTTAAAATTTTTAAAAATCTCTTTCATTGAATTGAATGTGTTTTAAAAGTTGTAGAACTCCCTATAAGGTGGTAAAATGCATTGGTTTTTTCTCTACAGTGGCATATTTATCACTGAGATGCTTTAGTATAGAAAAAATCCTGTTTGAGAAAGGCCAGGAGGAAGAAATTAAAAAAAAAAAAAACAAACAGACAAACAAACAAAAAACCCCACATAAAACAGCAACAACAACAAACCCAGACAGTTTTCCTTCAGCATGCTAGAGCACTGCTTATTAGAAGAGTAAAATATTTTCAAAACATAGTGAATACATGAGAAATACAATCTGGGCTGCTTTTACAAAAAGGCATTGTTGTGCTCCAAACTTCCTCTGGCATTCTGATCCCCTAATCATTTATTCTAGGACCCTTCCACTTTTATAGCATCTTTATCACTGTATCTTCCTCTTGCCCTTGTTTATTGCTTGTTTTTGTTTTCCCTGTGCTGTAAAGTGTGGTACTTTTTCCTCACACTTCCTATTACCATTACAGAGGTCAGACAGCCTTGTTGCTCTCATCTTCACAAAAACCATCTCTGTCTGGCTAAACGTGTCACTGTTGCCTTAGGGACAAGATTACAGCAATGTGCTCAGAAGATTGTGCTTTAAGCTGAAGTAGAAGATGGATCCTGAGAGTTTAAATTACGTGTAATAACCCAGAAATATATTATATTGTGATATGAAAGCTGTTTATAATCCTCTAGCCAGTTCCTGGAAACATAGGGGTTTGACAAAAAGGCCAGAATTAACTATATTTAAGTATATCACTCTTAAGAATTTTTCTCTTGCCCTATCCCACATCTCATTGAATTTATCACCAGGTTTGTTTGTTTGTTTTTTTGTGGTTTTTGGTATAGGAAATTAAATAGTAGCACAACACTCTCTATGAAGCCCCTATCACTTTATGTCTTCTACTGATTCATATTACCCAACTATGACTTTAGAAGATACTGGGCCATTCAGTTCCCTAAGGAATGACCTCCAGCTGCAGCTGGGAGATGGGTTTAAAAACTGGTGTTAAAGGACATTTTAAGCAGACAAAGTGCCACTCAGAGATGTAGCTACTTGCACATATGGATTTAAATGAAATTAAGTATGGCCAATAAAAATCCCTACAGTAAAGCATCATAGATTTTTCTTTCCAAAAAAAATTGCTAGAAGTGGAATAAGTTAGGTTGAAACATCTGAAACCCATCAACAATTTTATAGTCACAGGAAGACAGAATAAAGGAAACACTGTAAATACTCAGCAAGCTGAAAAAGAAAACAAATTTTTCGAATTGCTAAGAATATGCTGCAAGAAAGAGAGTTATATCATGCAATGGTTGAGAATCACAGTTTGCTTTTTAATGCAATGGACAGAGCCCTTAACCCCAAAAGGTAAGGTAAAACTGGAAATAGCTCAAAGAAGAGCAAGGTGAATAACTGAATATGTTCAATGTATATTTATGAAGAAAGCAAGAAAATATATACTTTATCTCTGTATCCTGTAAACCAAATTACTCCCCTGTGGCACAATCATAAGCCCTTACATTTGTGGAATTTCTTATCCCAGATGGTGCTATGTAAATCAAAATTTCAAAATCAGATATAGTAATATTAAAAATCTTCAAGGATTATTGTGGATATTTAATAGATTATTTCTCTACTTCTACTTCTAGTTCAACTTTAAACTAGAAGTAGAGTTTCTAGTTTAAACATTTAAATTTCTCATGTCATTTTCACTGATGTTGGTTGTTCACTGCTCTCCCAAGTATAGCAGTTTTTAAATAGTGCAATTTTCACTCTGATAAAACCATAGCAATATTTCCAGGAAAGCTAAGTTCTCATTTATTGTTTTAATGAGACTGAGCTTTACAGGCCTTAAAGATTTGTTTCCCTTATCCTTTTTTGTCTTTGCAAAGATTCTCTCCTTTGCAGCTCAATAAAGTGTAATACACTCTTTGTTGAAACAACTGGAAAAAGGTGAGGTAGGTTATGTAAATTTTGGTTGAAGTGTTATCTGTGTTCAAGTTGTTGATAGCTGCTGCTTTATGTGGCTTCCAGGCTCCAAACAACACTGCAAGGTTCAAAATCACCACACATCAAATTTCAGGTTAAAACAGATACAAGACAGAGTTTTGTTCACAGTGAAGTGAAGGAAAATCCCAACTGTTAGTCAAATTCAGGATTGTGTCAGTCAAAATCAATATATATTATTTCACCTGACATATTACTTACTTGCTTTGTTTTTCCATACTTGCTACCCTGAGACTTTCCCAACGAGAATTGAGTAGATTCATTTGTTCTTGGATTTCATTCTCTTCCTCATCTGAAAGTTTTCCGGTTGATAGAAGTTGACTTCCAACTTGCAAAACATTACCGACACGTCCTTGATGAGCTGTTAACTCCATCATAAAACCCTGAAAAATAAAAATTAGTTTTCAGTTGCATTCTTTGAAATGAAAGAACAGAATTTAACCATTTTGCCAAGATGATTTTCAAACTCCTCACCAAACCTTGTAATTGGAAATAAACACTTTCATTTTTCTTTAAAGGGCAAAAAATACGCATTCTCTGAACCAAAATTAATAAAAAAAAAAACAAAACAAAACTCAAAAAACAAGCAAAGAGAGTAGAAAAATATAAATATATTCCAAAACATTAGTATAAACATATACCTCATGGGTGTGAAACTGCTCTTTAACAACTTCTACGTCATTGGATATATCTCCTTGTGCTTGTAATGCATCTTCGGCAGAGAGAAGCCATGTGAGTACTTCTTCTAAAGCAGTTTGGTAGTTTTCAAGATCTCCAGCCCCCATCCGCATGGTGCTAAATTTCTTTTCTTCAACACTTTCTAAAAACTGATCAAAACCAAAATTGTAAGAGCAATGAAAATGGCATCTGCTCAGACAGTTCTACAAAGGAATAAATGGAACATCATTTATTTTATTTATTTAAAATGGAACACCAAAAAAATCAGATATAATAAAAATCTAATACATAGAAGTACTATAATAAAAAATCTAATACATAGAAGTACTTTGTAATAAAAAGTCAGTGAACTGACCAAGATCAGTTAAGATGAAGGGAAATAAAAAAAAATAAAGAAATCTCTTATTGAATTAGATATTTCACACTGATATTCAAAAAACCCATCCAGTGTTCTGAATAGTGAATAATGACAATAATATTTACTATATATTTAGAGAGGCATTTACCACAACAGCTCATAAAATGATATATGCAAAAAAGTAGCAAGTTACTTGCTGACTTTGAAGAGAATCTATGGAAAAATGACATTTAAAAAACCCAAACCAACAAACCTTTACACTACATGCAATGCTAGGCTTGAGCAATCCACAGACATGTCTTTTGTGAAAACCATTCTAGGAAGCCAAAAAAGTACAAGACCTCATGCAAAATCATAACTTTTTAAAACCAAGCAAAAGTGTATTACTGTTGATTTCTCTTTTCTGCAAAGGTCAACCTTATAATTATTTTTTACAAGCCAAGTATCTCTTATGAGAACAGAAATCCCATTCTTGGTCTACTGCCTAAGCTAAAGAGAAATCAACAAGTATTTATTGATTAGTATGACAGTAGAAAACAAGGACAGAAGAGAAGCAAAAAATGCATTTGCTACAGAAGATACTATGCCATATCTTTTTAAAAAAGTTCTGAACAACTTTAGCTACTTTGTTAGGAGTCTAATTTAAAAACAAACTATACATATAAATATGCTTATGCTTCCATAAAAAAATTATACCAAGGCACTTAATGTTTTTATAGTTGGCAAAAATCGTTTCTACTGACAGATTTGTGCCAATAAAATGCTCAAAGCAGCTAATAAAGCCTTTCATTGCAGTTTAGAACTGAAAGTTAAAGTTTATCACTAGAACCACAAGCAGGAACACAGCAGGCTCTGAGTTGGAAGGGACCCCGAGGATCATTGAGCCCAACTCTTATGTGAATGGCCCATTTGGGATTAGAGCTCAACCAAGCGAGCTGACCTCAGGAAGTGCAATGCATGCAATGTAACCACTAAAAATGAAATCTTCCATCTTCACAACAACAGCTTCATTCAGAATTGCATAGATCTAATACATGAAATTTATGCAGATCCCTAACTACATGTTAAACTAGGTAATAGTCATGACTCTATTTCATGGCTTAATGCAGTTCAGTTTTTAGCTAGGGAAAAAAAAAATCCACAAGCTATGGAAGTGGCTTGTGTGAGAAACACAATGGTCAGTAACTGAACCCTCATCAGAAAAAGCAGGCTTGGAAATCTGATGAACTTTATAGTTGTTTCCTTTTTCTTTGCTGTTTGTTTGTTAAAAGGAAGTATTATCTTACAGAAATATAAATAATGAAGCACTGAAAATGGTTGGCATATATCCCTTCTGCACAAATTAATTTTTGAACTGTGTGTAATTCTAGATTTCAAATAATATACAATGCAATAAGAAATTGCACACAATCATATCACATTTTTGCAGCAAGATATCATTTCTTCCACTGTGAAAGGCATAACTTGATCAGTGCTTTTCCCAGTTAATATATTTTTTTTCTTTCCATAGCAATACTTCGTGGTATATATCCATATCTGTTACATTTTAAAAAGAATACCTTAACAGTTGAGTGAGGTTAGGCATATCATGTTTGTAGAGATCTGTGATGATCTATGTTGTCTGCATTTCTTTGAAAATTCTTCATCTGAAAATCCTTCTTTCTCTAGATCAGACACTGAATTGTCTCCTGTATAACAACTGCTTAACTAAAGACCCCCAACAACACTTTGTCTGAGGATCAACTACTAAATATAATTTTCCCTAATGATCAGCATTTTCTCTGCTTTCTCTCATGCTAACACAAATATTATACAGAAGAGCACTGAAAAATCCTGGACTCATGACCTTCTATGAAAAAATGGTGCCTAGACTAATTTCAGATCTGTTGTGATATCTCTTGAAGAAGTATAAAACCCAAAAAGATTCTAATAAAAATAGAAACCAAGAGTTTCTTCACAGGTTTTTCAAACTGTGTCCTCAATTTAAAACAAACAAACAAACAAACAAACAAACAAACACCAATGACAACAATAAAACAAACAAACAAACAAAAACCAGACAGTTTTTTCACATAAGGAAAACAGAAAAAGACTAGAAGAGGAATACATAAGTATAGAATTCTAAAAACACTGTAAATGTCTACAAGGATAAAAAAACCTCCTTGGAGGCAGCCGTGGTTTTTGACTTGACAAAAAATATATATAAACACTGTTATATTTCATGTCTACTACTTCTCTCAGTACTGTTTTCTCTCCAAAAGATAACTGGCCACCCTTGCTTATCCTGCATATCAAATGAAAAGCAGCTATCAAATCAGTGGAATTAGCTGTAAATGGAACATGAAACACTTAGAAGTGGGCAACTACTGACCTAATGATTACGGCACATTCTTTGTATTAAAAACCAAAACCAAAGTAGTGTTTCAAAGATTATTATACCAATCAATCCCATAATAAATCCCAAATTTAAGTGTGCAGATCCTACAGCACTATGAATATTCCCAAAATGAAATAATCCACATAAGACAAAAAAGAAGGGAAACCTCTGATTTTTATAAATCTTATTAGTAGGCAACCAAACAGAACAACCCGTGAGTGTTCTTGTTTATGAATTTATATGAAATCTCTTTCAAATTCCTAAAAAAGTCAGAAAACATAGAATTTTAAGGTGTTACATATGTTACACAGGTTACAACATGTATAGCACAGATACTAATATGGATATCTGATATAAGTTCTGATGGCTGTTTCTAATCATATTTTTTAAGATAATGAAAATCAATCAAGACAGGCTGAAGTCAAATTTCTGTACCCATATAATACTAGGAGGGCTATTCTTAGGGAAAAAAAAAGCCACCTAAATATGGATAGAGTTTCATTCTTAAATCAAAACCTATTCTTAATAAAGTATTTAATGAGTATGCCACACAAACTTGATTGCCTGCAGTTGGAGCAAAACACAGAGTAATTTAATGAATAAAAACTTCAGCAAAATCTCATTGTGATGGTGGATCCCTCCCTCCTCCTCAGGCTGCAGGATCATCTCAGAAATACTTGTGGGCATTGGCCTGGAGCTCATCACAAGTATTGTCTGCTCCCATGAACTAATGTTGGCTAACGAGCCAACTCTTTCTTAATGAACAGTCTTGGAAACTCATTTTTCTCACCTAAACGAATGAAATAATCTCCTGAGCGGAACTACAGTGCAGTTATCCAGCCTTTAAAGAAAGTTACTGACCCACATACTGGCCAAGATGGAAAGTTATTATGAGTAAAGCCAATTCTCTTGTGACCCTGGAAGCAGCAGTCCTCAACTGAGACCTGTTGAGCTCTCCAGGACGGCAGCAGGACGTGGACAGCAGCCTCCCTCTGCAGTGAGCCCTCTGAGCCAGTGAACTCTCAAGTCTGCTATACTTGGGAGAGCATTGACCAACATCAGTGAAAATGACATGAGAAATTTAAATGTTTAATGAACACTGCATCACATGTAGCTGGGAATCAGTCAGGCAGTCATCTCACAGACTGTTTTGAAAAATGATCAGACACTTTTGCATGTAACAATCCTGGTCATTCTTATGGATTGATGTAAAAAGATTATTTTTTTTTTTCCCTTTGCTTGCTATTGCACATAGACGAATTATGCCAAGATAAAACTATGGGAATTTTAATCTCTGTACACTTCAGCATCTTCTGCTTGGGTGTGGGGGCTGAAAGACCACAAGGACTCTGAAGATTTAATTTAAAGTATAGTAAATGAAAGTAAAACCCCTCTGACCTTCAGAAGCCTGGAAAAAAATGAGCTATTCCTGGCAAATATATGAATTAATTCACAGAATTTAAACCATGATCTTGTAGCCACTCCAAGCCAAGAATGTGAAGGAACGAAGTGTTCCTCACCTACTACGGCATTATGTTCCTGAAGGGAAAAGGATTTGTTGTGTGTTAGCAAATTCTCCAAGAATATTTCTATTAATACATAATGAGTGATTCTGAGTTCTAGAAATCAGTTGGGCAGCTTTAGAAAGTAGCTTTACAGGATACACTTAGGGTTCATTCCAGCACTCTTATTTATATTATGTATTTCCTTCCTTCAGAAACTGCTTGTTCCACTGTAAAAGATAAAGAATGTGACTCTGGACATTTTGAGCTTTTAAACTCAAAGACATAAAATTTTAAAGAACATTTTTTATTAAAGGCAAATTTAAGTACAGAGTATCCTTCTCATTTTGAACACCCCCTTTGCAGCATTACATCCTCAGAAAACAGTTCACATTATTCACTCTCTAACTATGCCTCCATCTAAGAATGAAACCATTGCTTATTCTTTCAGCTCCTCAAATTTTCTCCTTACAAAATCTATTTTACATGTATTTGTATTTCAAAATTATGACTGTTAAAATGTTAAATGATAAAATGGTCTTTTCAATAATCAAGATTATGTTTTCACAACAGACGAGTCCAGACAGAATAGCTCATTTCTGGTAATAAAACTTACAAGACAAATTGGTTGAGACCACTTGTTATTACAATGTTAACAATTTCCTTGTTCTAAACGAGGCTAGCATTTCCATTTTATTAAGTATTTTGAAAACATCGATGTAAATGAATCTTGGGTAAGAAAGTTTTTTGGGTTTTTGTTGTGGTTTTGGTTTTTTTGGGGTTGTTTTCTTTGGTTTGGGTTTTGTTATGGTTTTGGCTGTGTGGTTTGTTTTTGTTTTTGTTCTGTTTGGGTTTTTTTGTTTTGTTTTGTTTTGGGTTTTTTTGTTTGTTTGTTTTTTGGGTTTTTTGGTTTTTTTTTTTGGTTGGTTGGTTAGTTGTTTTTTTCCTGCTATTTGTCTGAAAATGCACACAGGTTTGGCCTTATGATAAATCTGAAAAACTGCAGGTTTTTCTTGCTCAGTTGAGACAAGTTACAAGATTTTTAATACTTGATTTTCTCTGAGGTTCCATTTTTACTGCATATGTTTCCACCTGGATGAATTGACCTGTCCTTGTTACTGCAGTTTTGAGATGCAGCAGATTATTAGGTCATTAAAAATCAATGGAGTTTAGGCAATGTATATGCTGAGGAGAAAAGCCAGAGCCAGGTACTGTTGACGAAAGTACATTCACTAGAAAGGAGGGAAAACGTTGGAACTACTGAGGGGAAAGCGGTAAAAGAAAAATGAGTTTCTTCAACTACTCTACTAGGAACAGCTGGTACAAATAAAGACTGAAAGAGACAAATAAAGAACTTATTGGCATTAAAGCAAAACTTGGCACCTTGGGCTCTTGAGTGTAGAAGTTTATTTAAGACAACTAAAAAACTGAAAAAAACTGCAGTCAGCTGGCTTGGGGACTAAGACTTGGGAACTGTGAGGGCAGGTAAGATATTACTGAGACTTAGACAAAGGCTGCCAGCTGCCTATAATGATCAAACTTTCCAAAAAGCAAAAAAACTCATTTTGCATACATGGTCAAGTGAGACAGTGCTCTGCAAAAATATTTTCTCCTTAGCTTGCTTTCTTCAACACACCTGTACATGGAAAAATATCAAATCAGGTTTTGCTTAGTAGCTACTTGACTCAGAGTGTATCAAAATACACTGCTTTTATAAAGTCTCCAGGGAAAAAAATCAGCCTCTCTTTATTTATTTTAATTTTGTTGAGTTTTTCTGCTCATAAAATGTCTTGGTGTTTCTAGCATTGCTGATGACAAGACACCAGTACTGGCCTCTCTAAGGAAGGCACTTCCTATTCAAGCAATTAAGAACCCTAGCTCCAGACAGAATATGATTTGGTGTAAATCAACTGACTGTGACTGGACAGAATTACTTTCACCATAAACCTACAGCAAAATTATGATTTCTTCCTGTTGAAAGGGCTAGTCTACCCACCATTCTTCAAACGTTCCCTTTCCTGATGAAAAACCTGGGCACATTTTAAGGGGAAATATATTTCAAGCGCTGTCATGTCACGCAGTAGACTGTGAGATCATTTGGCCTCTACATCACACATAAATAAGACTCCACTCTACAGAAAGAAAGGTGAAATTCTCATCCCAGGATAAGTTTTCAGTACTAACTAATGACACTTCTCAGAATTCTTCACCAGTAAATGGTAACTGGGTCCTGAGGAAAGGGTATCACAGGTCTGGAAGCCTGGTGGGGCTTTTCCCAGTAGTGCTGCCAACAATGTAACTCCAGATCAGCAGATTCAGCTTATTTGAGAAATTCCCAGAGCCTTTTGTACTGTCACATACACACAGACAAAAAAAAAAAAAAAAAAAAGGCAATTTTATCCGCTAATGATGATCAGACCACCTTAAAATTTGAACTGTGATCACAGTGTAATTCAGTAGCATGAAAAATACGGAAGATTGAAAAGATAATGCTCATGCTTGTTTAATTTTAATTTTTAAAATGCAAATTCTAAATATAGTAATGACTAAAGTAACATCCACTTTGAAGGAGACTGCTCTGAGAAAAACATTTTAAAGGATCTTTAGAGATTTTTAACATCTTCAAAACATTCTTTGAAATGTTTTATGTCCTAAATTGTATTCACAAAATCTCCATGTGGAGAAAAAAATATTAAATATATAAAGAGAAAACCTAAATGGAAAGAGATAAATTATTTCTTAGCCAAGAGATATGCAAATTTATTGTCCAAAAACGTACTGAATTATTTCTTTAGCATGTTCTAGAGGAGATTGAGATAGAAATATAGACTGTACCTCATTTCTTTTTGGCAAAAGACAAATAAAAAAAAAATCAAAAGATATCTTGCTAAAATACAAGTGGAGATATTAAGATTACAGAAATGCAGGCCAAAAGCAAAAAGTAGAAAAAAAATCTAGTTTTCTTTCTTTTTTTTCCATTTTCACATATACTTCATAGTGAATTCTGCAGCCTTACAGTTCAAAAAAACTATAAAAATGTATAAATGTGGCTCCATCATTGTGGAAGAAAAAGTAGCCTTCTCTTTTTAGCATCCCATTCAGTTGTTATTTTTCCCTTCCCCCCGCCCCTCCATTCTCTCTCTCTTCTGCTACTGCTGTCAGCAAAATCTATGTTATCTCATAGCATAAAAGACCCACCAGTCTTCTCAATAAGAATATTTAACTCCAAAACTCGTTTTATATTTTCACATAGTGCAATCGCAAAATGCCTTCAAAAGCATCAACAGCCTCAGCAATTAACTTCAACAAGATATATCTCTAGGATATATTTTTCTTTTGAGAAATAAAGATTCTGAAGTGAGAGACAATTAGTGGATGCACTATACAGTTTCTGTGAAGTTGAGGTTGAGCTCCTGGAGATTTCAGAGCATTCAGCAACATGTGTTGAATTGTGCTATTAGACTTGTAAGGAATTATTCAAATAGGTGGTTTTGCAAAGTCATCTAAAATCTTTGTAGTGAAATTTGCTTGAATAAGCTGAATATCCCATTCATGACTCTTATGTGGTTTATCCATTTTGTATTTAAACTCTCCCAAAATGTATTTTAGTTTCTATTTAAGAGCCTCTCCTCCTTCAATGGAAACCACTGCAATGAATATATTTTCAATTTAAAATTAAAAACCAACCAGAAGGCTGTTACAGAAAAGGATCAAGTGATTTAATGTTTGGTAGGTTTTTTTTTTCTTCTTTTTCATAATTCTGTAGTGTAACTACCTTGCTTGTAGCTACATGCTCTGAATAATAAATCAAAAACTGTGAATCAGTCAAAATGATAACCAATAATCTCATAATGGGGTTTTTCTCTCTTCTGAATGAAAAGCTTCAGGTTTATAAATGGGGTATTAATACAGAAAATATTAAAATATTTCCAAGAGATAAGAATGGGAACTAACAAGAAGTCCTGGAATACTGAAAGTTATATAAAAAACTTTCCTAAATTCTTACAGAGAGAAGCAACTGGGTAGAAGAACAGGATAAAAATCCACTGAGGACTTTTAAATAAAAAGATGTTATCTCCAGTTCAAGAAATTTCTGAGCCACAAATCAGTGGAGAATGACTAAGTGAGAATACTCAGATGTAGTCAGACACAATTACTAAAGAGGTGGGCATGAACCAGTGAGTTACAAGCTTCTAAATTCTCATTATAGAGACAACGTACAACTAATATGTAGCTGCAATACTCCTAACAGACACTAGTAATTCTGAAATTGTCAGTTTAAAAAATACATTATAAATCTGCTTTTTCAAAACCATATTCTTATCTGTACTCTTTCCTTCTTTCTCAATACTGATTTTTTATCTTCCCCTTTCTGCTTTCCTTTACTAGTTGAGACCTAGCAAAAAGCAGTTTCTTGCTTCTGGAATTGCACATCTGTTGAGATTTATTTATTTATATATAGTATATTCTTCTAGAAATAAATTAGCTATATTTGCTCTTCAAATAATTACCAGAATGTTGAAACAGAATCTCCAAATATTTTATCAAATACTTTTTCCTGATATTGCTGATGTGGCAGAAAATAATTGCAAGTGCCTTACGGGTTAAATTTTGCCAAGCAATATTATCCTTCCCCATATCACAAATAAATGGACTTACATTCACTAAAATATAATGCATGACTAAGTCAAAGGCATTAAATAGCATATTCATTGCAGTAGCCATCATGTACACACAGAAAAAGGGAAAAAGGCCATGTAAAAGGCTAAAGAGTGAAAGGAGAAGTTAAAACTGGGAAAATTAGGAGGCTCAACAGGAATGAGTTAAAACTTGTTTTAAGCCATCATTGCAGAAGAGAGTGATTTTGAGACTGAATTTAAAATGGACAGGAGAAACCATGAAAAAATGAGAAGCAGCAAAGATTGCATGGCATAAGAGAGAAAGCATTTCCTTGGTGACATAGAGAAGACACAAGAGCACTGTGATTAAGAGTGTGAATAGAAGTAAATGAGATCAGAGAAATAATGAAGGTAATTTTTAGGACCAAAGATATTGGACAGAAACTGCATGTATTCTGGAAGGCAGCAGTCAATTATAAATAGACTAGAGGACACCTTTAAAAAGGTAATCATACTGAACAAAATGACATTGGGGGCTGGAATAACATACAACAGATACTGTGCTGTGAAATTGTACCTTCTAATTCATTTGGCAAATGAAATTCAAGTGGGAAAACTTATGGAAACATGTAGTTGTTTATAGTATCATGCCTCAATACCTTTCAGAATGGACAAAATTCTGTAGAATCCTTATTTTTTGAACCTACTCTTAAATTCAAAGTCAGGAAGTCCTCATCTCACTGATAGTCTTTGCCTTGCACCTGAAGTTGCGGCTCTCTGCATGTGATTCTCCGGACACAATCAGTGTATGCATGACTGTTTTTTTATTTTATTATTATTTTTATTTTATAAAGTAATCTATAGAACTTTTCCTCTCCCCTTCTCCCTTTTCTGGTTTATGGTTTTTGTTTGTTTTGGACAGACATTAGAATGTTTTTTTAAATTTTTCTGTTGGTACTCCAGGAGCAATGTATTAGGATACAAAATAGAGAAAAATCAATGTTTGATTTGCTTTACTGTTGCAAAAAAAAATACAAAACTGAAATTGATATGTGTTGTCCACCAAACAAAGCACAAACCACTTCAAACTCCTAGACAGAAGACCTCTCGAAAGGAAAGTTAGGAAAATGTTTTGCATACTTCTAGAGTGAAGAAGTATCAGCCTTAATACATAAGATTTTGCAATTCAGAAGCTGATACAAATATACTGGACCAATAGTTCATAAGTCAATTGTCATTCTGTTCAAATGAAGATAAAAAGCACTTTTGGTACAAGCTGCAAATATTGCTATGTTAGATAGGATGCAAATACCAAACAGAGAAATCTGGAAAGATTACAGCAGAAATAAAGAAGGTAGGGGAAATATAAACCTGGAAGACTGCCTACAGAAACATCAAACATAAAACTTGCATATCATACAAGTATACCTGTCTACACTTTTTGTGGTTTCAGCTTCCTCTAAATACAGGTATTTATACATTAATGGGAGCTATGCTTAACTTAAGACAGGTCTTTATCCTTTTCCTATCAATGCTTAGAAGGTAAATATATTCTTTTTCAAAATACTTTCCAAATGGCTTGTAAAAACTTCTCAGAACTAATTCCATAAGAGATTGCTACTGTTTTCAAGTAACTACTTTGATTTTTTTTTGAAAATTCCATTTTGTACTCGATTAAAATAAACATTATTTTTTTAAAGTTTGATGCCTGACGACATCATCCACAGCTTATTTAAACTGCTGTTTTTGCTCTAATGACATCACTATCAAACAACTAAAATGTCCTTTTTCATTTTAAGAATGATTTTTTACATCAAAATATTATTTCTTTGCTACACCTTAGTTAAGTTCTAACAAAATAAATGCCTACTGTCCAAACACCATGTTGTCCCATACAATTTTTATATTTTTGAATATAAAAATTTACTTTTGCTATGTGTTATTATTCTTTCAGAACTGGAATTTCCAAGTAAATTTTGAACATCTAAAAAATCATTTGTTACCATCAACCCCAAATGTATTTTTCTTTTAAAAGGTATTATTTATTCCTCCTTTTCCCTTAGATCACTGATCATCAAAGACCAACATACCTGTACTAATAATACTGCTTAGAATACTTATAAATCTTAGTAAACTTTAAAGCAAAATTCTTTAATACTACTGTACACAGAGACAAATGCTTTTGCTGTAGGAAATAAACATGAAAAATCAATGAATATTTTCTTTTCTATACTTGGATCTAAAATCTGTACAGGCAGACCAAAACTAAAAACTAAAAAAAAATACATTGCAGTATCTTGGAGGGGGAGTCTTCTACACAAGCATTACAAGACAGCTTCTATTGCACTAAAGTCATTGAGGGAAAGAAAGAAATCAGGACTTCCACGATCACTAGAGATCAGTAATCCAGCCTTTACAAAGGTCACTGCTTCAGGCAAACATGCAGACCTCCCTGCCATAAAAATGTGAACTAACAAACAATCCACAGCACTTCCTACAGACCCTGAAAACAGACAACTCTAATGGTACTGTTAAACACAACAGGGGAAAAAAAAATATTGACTATCACACAGAACAATGATTTGGGCAAAAGGACATTCCAGAAGTAGAAACCCTCATTGGCTCTGCATGGGAGTGGGGAATTTATTGTTCCTTCATTTCTCAAAACCAATAGAACCGTTTGTAACACACCAAAAATATTTTAGATTTTACCATGAAGAGTTTTGTATGCAACTGGTGGCACAAAGGTTTTCTCCACAGAAATCTTAACACTTTCTACTGGAGTAAAAAAAAAGTAATTTCCTCAAAGTTACAGCTACACTTGGGCAATTTAAGGGTACAATGCATATCCTGCACACATTTTTTGAAGCTATATTAATTAAAAACCCTGACTGGTTTTATTTTAGATGAATAGAATTCAACCATATGGTGATGTAAGACAGGGCAGGAAATTTAATCAAATTACATGAAAGTATTGTAATTAAAACTCAAGGAGTTTTAATTAGAAAATGCAATGCTTAATGTTTTCATCATATTCATATGTGTTTAACCAACACTGCAGGTAATCCTCTGAAAGCCATTAAATGCCAAAGTGAATGTATCCTGTCACAAAGACAGGGTGGAACTGCTGGAGCCAAGGAAGCTTCTCTCATTGATGAGAGCCAGCAAAGCCACTGAGAATGAGGAGGCTCCAAACTAAACTTTCTCTCCTACTCCTGAGCACATGAACAAAATGTGCTGCTGCTGCTGCTACATCAATATTGCAGGATTTCTTTGGATTAGGGGTCTGGGTTTTTTTACTCATGCTGGTAATAATTCTCAACAGGACACACAAAAATATGATTAAATTAGCACATAAGCAGACAATCTCATCTTTGATGTCTTTTTAATTTTACTAATGTCAAATCTAGATAAATTAATGAGTAATAAAAATCCTTAATAAACTAAGTTTTTAAATAAAGTAATAATTCCTAAAATTATGAAGCAAGATTTCATCATACTATTGAGAAGTTCATGTGCTAAACAGATGAGCAAAATTTTAACAACGCTGTTTATAATGATGCTATAATTTTATCTCTAGAAAAATACTTTAAAATGCTTTTTTGTGCTAAACTGTACTGATTTGAAAAGTTTTTCAAAAGACATGAGTCCTGTATAATTTTTTTTTTTTTTGCCTTTCAGAGGTTTTAATATATATAGTGTATATATATATATATAGTATAATGGAAGAATGCAAAGAGTAAATTGCTTGCTTTCTCAATCTCAGACTAAATTCACTTTTCTTGTGTGCATAAAGAGAAAGACCTTTCTTAGGTGTTTGAAATGAGGATGCATAATGACCTCAAATTGTACAAATCTTCAAATTATTTTAATTTCTGTCCTCAGATTAGGAAAAAAATGAAGACCAGTCTGTTTACCAGTAAAGATTTTCATTAACATCATATCCTATGTTTTATCTAGCCCTTCCTTTGCATCAAATCCACTGCTGATACAAGCAATTCTGCACTGTTACCTAAACTCTACAGGCCAGAAGGGGTATTCAAATTTACTAATTCATCATTTTACATATTATGGATATAAAAAAATAAAATGTTCACAGTAAATGAATATGCATCCTTATTTGCTGCATCTACATTCATCTTTAACACACCATACGCTTTCTTTATGTTCAAAATATTCAGTGACAGAAAATTACTTAAAAAAACATTTTAAAATGTTATACATCTTATTATATATCCTATTGTATGCCTTGACCATTAAGCTATTTAGCAATCACAGAAAAGAGATTTCTTTCCAAAATAAGAGAGGCAAAAATACTTGAAAATTCAGTGAAATTAAATGAATCCTCTCACTCATATTAACAAGGCTTTAAATTTGGCAAGATCAGATTTTCAGTACAGGTTAGAACATTCAAAACAGATTTCTAAAAAAGAAGCAGTTGTATCACTGTTCAAATTTGAAATTAAGAAATTTTTTTAACTGTGATTTTCAAAAAAAACAAAAAAAAACAAAAAAAAACCCCACCAAAAACAGATGGAACTTAAAATAGCACTGAAACTAGTTAGAAACACCTAAAAATAACTTGTAAGAAAAAATATAGTCAAGGTAAAGTTATGTTATTGAAAGTATGTACAGTTATCTATTTAAAAAAGTACACATTCGCCAACAATGTACTCAGTAAATAACTAGTAAAACACTTCCATGTTTCTAGCAGGAAAAAAAAATATAGAAATTACAAGAAATTACAGAAACCTTCGACTTTAAAAGTAACATAAATCAAGTTTACTTATTAGAAAACGGTTTGTTCTCAAATATTTCCGACCAGTTATAGGTACATTCATGATTATGACATTATCAATTTACTGTTAGTGGATTCTATCTGAATATACAGCAGATATATTTTATCTAGGAATTTCAGCTTTATGAAAGACATGTTACCCTCTCTTATCAGACAGTAGGGAATCCACTAACAGATCAAATGGGAAACTCCATGTTACATTTCCAGTGTCCCTTGTTAAACAAGCTTTACAGTTATTTAGGGAAAAAAATATAGTTAATAAACTCTTACATAAAAAATAAGGGTTTCTCTCATGTTTTTTAAGGTCAATTAAAAACAAAAGTTATAAAAGGGATGGGAAGGTTGGTAAGAAATCTCTTTTTATGACAAACTAAAGAACTGTTATTACCCATTAGAGATGGAAAAAAACCACTTCATTAGTGAATGTGAACAATGACTTGTACAGGTTAGATAACTGTGCAAAGATGCTTGGAGCAGAGGCAGCTGAAAGTCTGCACTACACTGCTGAAAGTCTGAAATTGCACTTCTGAGCTCCTGGGCTGATTCCTGCTTCTTGCCAGCTACAAGTAGCAACAAATTGTCTAGACAAGGTTTAGCATGATCTAAATCCTGCCATTATTGAAGAGGCAGAAGACAGAAGCACTCCTGGTGAGGCTCATGATGAGTTGTTCTTCTGCCCAGAGACTGTTGAGACTGGGAAAGCTACGGTCTCGTGGTTATGCAAAGATCACCTGCTGATGCAAAGAAGCATCCTGAAAATAATTTGTGTCAGGGAAGAGAATGGGATTTGGAAATAAGGTGGAAAAGATGCTGACTAGAAGAAAGATCCTGGAAGATCCTGTAGATCAGAGAATTATAGAATATCTCAATTATAGAATATCTCAAAATGGGATGGATTGATTCCATCTTCCTCCTCCTCACAGGACTACATAAAATTGAATCATATGACTAAGTGCAACATCCAGACTCTGCTTGAACTCATAGGCTATGACCACTTCATTGGGGAGCTGGTTCCACTCACTGACCATCCTCTCAGTGAAGAGCCCTTTCCTCACAGCCACACTGAACTGCCCCTGATGCAGCTTCGTAGGATTTCCTGTTGCTGGTCAACAGAAAGTTGTGTGGAGACAAGTAGCAGGTGATACCTAAGAATTTTGGGCAGTAATGTCCAACATCTGTTAATGCAAAGCAGTGGCAGAGCTCAACCTAATGGCAACCTCTCTGCCCTGGAAGGGAAGTTGAGACCTCATGAGGTCTGCTCTGGGGGAAACCAAATAAATGAGTGTGAGAAATAAAGTAGACTAAAAGCTCTGATATATCAGAAACTAGATCCACTACAAGTTATCACTTACCCATGAGGGTACTAACATTTTTTACAACAAGAACTCTTGAAAAAGAATCTACATTCAAACAAACAAAACAACCCAGAAACAAACAAGCAAACAAAAAACCACACACAAAGTAAGTTAGAACTGCTGCTGATGTCTATACACAAGGCAGTGACAGGAAACAACTGTCATCTTGACAGACCTCCAGGCTCAGACAAGAAGCCATCTATTTTCCACACTGTTGTTGAAAATAAAAAAATACATAAACACACTTGAAAATGTTTGCTTCATCATTTTTCAAACTGTGCCTTGAACACATGACATCCAGGAGAGCTATCTAAGAAATCCAGAAGACTTGCACTTAGCTTCATTTTTCCATCTCTGAATTTCCTTGTTCTGACCTCTGGTGGCAAATTTTGCTATTTTATTATGCTCAGCCTAAATCCTAGGTATGGTGGGTTGAGTGCCCACTAGAATTATTTACTTAGGGATTTTACTTAGCTCTACAGAAACAGTTCCTAGCTTTCTGAAAGTTTCTTTTTAAATGAGAATACCTAGGCTAACACCTGGGAATATCATTATACTTGTTGCCCAAATTATATCCATCATGTTCTAATGACTAAATGTGCAGATAATTCAGTATTTCTGAAGTTTCCTGCACTCTACTTTAAATTATGCCATAAATCCCCCCATTGCTGACCCAATGGGATATTTTCTGTGATAAGTATCTTACATAAGAAATATTACCAAGAAGTTGGAATTAAACTTCTTTGTGGCTTTAATTAACTATCTTCTGATGCCTTTCCAAAAGAGGACTTTACCATAAGGTAAACAGGACACTATTAAGGTCACAGTTTCTAAGTAAAACAAAGATCTGATTTAGTACAAAGGAGAGCAATAAAACAATCCTGTGATGCTGTACCACTAAATTCTGTGGCACAGATGAACCCTAAAGAATCCCAAAGGAGGGCAGCAGTTTTAAGGAAGTTAAATTGTTGGCAGAAGACCAAGAGTGTGGCAAATTAAGGGTCCAGAAAATCACCATTCTCAAGGGCAAGAGTGCCAGAAGGGTTCTGTGCTGTGGGAATAAATTCAACTTTTATAAGGAACTTTTAGTCACTTTTCAAGTTAATTATTAGTTATGAACTGACTGACAAAGTTCCATACAGAAACTTGGTAAAATCCACACTAAAAAACCCAGAAAACACAAGCAAACTGCATTACAATACTTCTGTAAAACACAAATAATGACTGAATAGTTAGGAAATTCTCACAAATAATGACAAGGTTGAAGCCTGAGGTGAAGCTCCTAATTCTTAGAACCTAAATCAAATCATTATGTGCCAGTGAATACTGTCCTCATTTACGCTTCATCTCAAATTATTTCAATTCAAATATAATTGAGCTTGTCAGTTTAAATGTTAAAGAGCAATTCTGCACACAAATGGTATTTCATACAATGTGGAATGAAGAAAACATAACTCCTGCCAAAAGAATAAAAATGTACAATCATAGAGATCAATAGCCTTGATTTTGAATGGTTAATTTAAGGCAGCCAAACTCAGACTCACCTTTCTGACACAACCTGTCAGAAGCTTATTTAGAGATGTACCAGTCTCAAAATACTCACAGATTTGGTTCATCCTCATTTTTTCAATGCTTGTATTTTCAGCAGTGTTTTTCCAAAAGAAATAGAGGTCTCTCTCACTCAGTGTGCAGGTGACACCGAGTTGGGTTGGCATATTGATCTGCTGGAGGGTGGAAGGCCCTGCAGAGGGGTCTGGACAGGCTGATTGATGGGCCAATTGCAGGAGGTTCAACAAGGCAAAGTGCCAAGTTCTGCACCTGGGTCACAACAACCCCAGGGAAGTCTTGAAGCTTGGGACAGAGTGGCTGGAAAGGTGCCCAGAAGAAAATGAGCTGGGGGGCTGGTGACAGCAGCTGAACATGAGCCAGGTGTGCCCAGGGGGCCAGGAAGGCCAATGGCACCTGGCCTGGATCAGCAATGGTGTGGCAGCAGGAGCAGGGCAGGGATTGTCCCCCTGTACTGGGCACTGGTGAGGCCACAGCTCAAATCCTGTGTCCAGTTTTGGGCCTCTCACTACAAGAAAGGCATTGAGGGGCTGGAGCAAGTCCAGAGAAGGGCAGCAGAGCTGGGGAAAGGTCTGGAGCACAGGCCTGATGAGGAGCAGCTGAGGGAGCTGGGGGTGTTTGCCTGGAGAAAAGGAGTCTTGGGGGAAACTTTGGGGACCTTATCACTTTCTACAACTATTTGAAGAAAGTTGTAGTGAGGTGGAGAGGTTGGCCTCTTCTCCCACATAACAAGTGATAGAAGAGGAGGAAAGGGCTTCAAGTTGTGCCAGGAGAGGTTCAGATTGGACATTGGGAAAAATTTTGTCACTGTAAGGGCTATCAAGCACTGGAACAGTCTGCCTAGGGAAATGGTACAGTCACCACTCTTTTGAAGGAATTCAAAAGACCTGTAGATGTGGGGCTTAGAGACATGGTTTTGTGGTGGACTTGCCAGTGTTAGGGTAAGTTGGATTTGTATTTAAATGTCTTTTCCAATCTAAATGATTCTGTGATTCCATATCATAAAAAATTTCTTTTCCAGGTACTTCAGTGTTTCACAATTTCTTTTTTCTTTTATGTTGAACCCATTTAAGGCTGCATATTTTATGTTCTGTGGAGGTAGCAAGCAAAAATGAAAGCAGTGAGATAGGAGTTTTGCCTTGGATCAATACTAGGAACTGCTCTGATAAACCAAAATGAAAAGTAAACACAGCATTCTTCTTTGCCAGGTGTTCAATGAGATAAATCAATAACACAACCCCTAGTGCTTTCATAAATATAAACAGAAGACAATGAGCAGTTTTAAATGAGGATTTTGAAATGTCTCAGAAAATTAACTTGAGGATCTTTCTATTTGTATGTTAAGCTGGATATTTTTAAGTGAAGCCTTATTACAGAGAAGACATACAAGACAAAATACAGACCTGCAAATTCAGGCAAGCCTTCTGTAATTGCCAAGGGGTAACTGCCATCTAAAAACTGTCAACATAAATATTTTCTGTTGGACTTTTTTTAGAGTTCTTTCAGGATATTCAAGGATTCAGGTTTTGGAAGTGGATTCCTGTCCCAAGATCATCATGGGTTTATCAACACTGTCTAAGTAAACAAGGTAAAGGAGGAAAAATTGTCTTGAATTTTAGCAGGAAAACTGCTATTCATATTAACTCTGCCATTTGAAAATGCTTCACTGGCTCAACCAGAAGCAGTGAAGCACTGACTGAACAGGTTTGCAGAGCAATGAATATTTTTGAATTTCACAAATGTCACAGTTAAAAAAAGCAAAACATTTCTTGCCACAATTTGCACAACAGAAATAATAGGTCTTCCAAGTACTCCTGAGTGACAGAATAAGAATTCAGAAAGGAAGGGTGAATTTGAAGGCACACAAGTGGTGGAGCTACTAGGAAGAGTAAAGATAAGAAAAGTGAAATAAAGTGAAATGTGACATAAAAGAATAGACAAGGGCAGAAGATATAAGAGAAAGAACTTTGACAAATGATGGTGTGAAAGGAAATGTTATTCCTTCTTGCCAATATGGAGCTCAGAGAACCACAGTTCATATCTCACAATTTCTGACAACTGACATATGAAGCAAATGTATGATGTGTATCAAGAGACATATTTGGTCAAATTTCAGGATCAAAACCTTTGGAAAGAGGTCTTATTTAATTATGATTATTTGAGGGAAATTATAATATCCAAGTCCTATAAGCTGAAAGTTTGCAGAGAAAGAAAGAATGTTTGAGAAATTTTGAGAAAAAAAGAATGATTCCATGATTTCAACAGAAGACCAAAATGCTTTGTGAAAATTGCTTCTCCATGACATCACCAAAAATGCCATGCAAATTGGCAGGCCACAGTCAACAAAATCTAATAAACTTTTCTTTGATAACTAGATGGAAACGAGAGTCAATTTCTTAAACTTTGAAAAATCCAAGAAAAAAAATGAATTCCTCTTAATTTGTTTATTGCAGTCACCTAGAGAAGTAGATTTTAGTGAAAAATCTTAAAACAGTTGCATTATTTATAATGGTATCCAAATATCATAATATAGCTGGCAGAAATTTGAAAGGCTACTAAGAAGTGAAAATGAAATTATATTTATTTTATTTAGCCAAAATATATGGGATTATTAAGTTATACTACCCCCATGTATCTGGAAAAAAATTATCAACCACTATTTAAACTGAACTATAAACTTATTTTAATAGGTAGTCAACAGCTCTTCTTTAAGAAATACATAGCTGAAGGCAAAAAATAACTAATTACTAGGAATTCCATATATTGATTTGGGATATTAATTGTTATTATTTGTAATTCAAGTTTATCTTGATTATAATAAAAATTTGCCTGGTAGATTTCACAAAGGGTTCTTAAGTGAATGCTTTCCATTTGTTGATAGCTATTATAGCTGTAGCACAATATGGCTCAGACTCTGGTTAGGTCTTTAGCTTCTGCCAAATTAGTAGAATTATAATATTATTGTATTAATTATTCCATAAAACTGTAGTAGATGAAGCTTCTAACTGCAGGAAGAAGAGATCTGAAAACTGGAATGCAAGATGAGGACTGAATAATCAAATTATATCTTAGTAAATCTCAGCAACCATGCTTTGTAGAAACGATTGTATTTCAGTTTATACATTCCTTTTAATGGTGGAGGTGCTGACAAAACCTGCAACTGATCACAATAAAAAACCTCAAGAAAAAAAGAAAAAATCTATCCTATATAATAACTTTTCATTACTCTAAAATATCTGTATAGTGTCTAAGTAGAACAAAACAATTACCATCATTTTGAACACCTTATTTCAAAGCTGTGTGACTCATCACTGCAACACATTTGATGTTAGAATAATGTAGCAGGGCTCATGTTTGTGTGCACAGGTTTTCTATCCTGGAGTATTTAAAGGAAGTCATTATTCAATAAAATACTTGAATACACAATGTTGAATAGAAGTATAATTTTGCAATAGATTTTTAGATGTTAGACAGAATTAAGTACCCCGAGGCAATCTCAAACTGTAGCGCCACATACACACAGATCTTTTCTCCCTGAAGTAATGAAAGGAAAGCACATTGCAGTACACAATATGACCTTTGGGTCTCATACTTGTCAAAAGTTATAAAAATTCAACTACTGAAATTCTCATTATAAGCATTACTTGAAACAAATTTTATTAAACCACCTCAGCTATTTAAAAATAAAAAACAAAATAAATAAGTAAAAATCAAATATAACCCCTTAACCTCAGTACCAGCAAGATGCTATTTGTAATAAAAATGGCCAACTGTTGTAATCTAATAATCCAGGGTTAAATTTAATGTTTGTTTCACCTTTTTTTCCAACTACAGTAACCTTCTGAGAAATACCATCACTTACTATTTTTGTAATAGGAAGGGTCAGAAAAAGAAAGAGAAAGCCAATGGCTCTTTTTTTTTTTTCTATAACTAAACCTGAGGCTGTAATATAATAGATGCCAAATACGGTTTATGTTAGATTTGTTCTTCTAATACTTTTTTAAGGCAATGAACTATTTTCAAAAATGACTGAAGAAGGAAGGAGGTTTATGACTCCAGAACAGCAGTGCTTGAATGTTAATCATCCCCTACAATCAGCACAACAGCTATTGCCAGCCATGCAGAAATACACAGGAAAAAGTAACCACTCGACAGAAAAAAAAAAGTCCTGGAAAAAGCAGGTCATTACGATCAGGTAGATGCAAAATGCACAAGCTCTTTCACTCCAAGCACGAGCTTAACAAAAGGACTCTCTCAAAACATTACAATATTGACAGACCTGTGGAGGAACCTGCCTCCTTTTTTGGTCGGGGGATGTGACATACACAGCTTGTGCGTACGCGTAACTTTTGAACCGCGGTTTAGGAGAAGGCGAAGGTCCCTGGGGTACACTGACTGTGATCTACAAATAAATTAGAGCGTACAAATGGGTACGAGCACGGGCTCTAGAAGTAAATATTGATTTTTTTAAGAGCAACTGAAGAAAAGGAAGCAGGAAGGGCATTTTTCAAGGACAGTGTTGGTATTCAGCAGGCAAAATGGGATGGTATTAAGGAAACCTCTCATTTAATCTGACACCCTTACCAAAAGCAACAAACTGTCAGGACTCAACACCAGCAGAATACCAATGTAAAGTGAAGCTTCTTTATAATTTACAAGCAGAGGCTCAAAATGCAAGCGATCTTTTGTCACATCTTGAATAAACAGAGCTAATACTTATCTGCTCAGTGCTCTAAAAGAGAGTGAGCATCCCGTAACCCAACATACAGATTAAATTCAAGTAAACTAAGTATAAAATGAACTAAACACTTCAGCAGAGGCTGTCTGATGGTTTCAGTAAAAAATAAAACTGACATTGCAATCATAAATTCATTCCAAATATTATATGAGTTTTTTGAGAGGACAACTGTAAACTGAGATTATTTTAAAATGCAAGTCATTGTAAATAAAATACTAAAAAATTAAAAATGTATCATGACTATGGAGAAGTATCAATACCTATCCTCTAAAAAGGTAAAGATGTTTCTATCTGCTTTAAAAGGTATGCCTCCCCAAATTTGTTTGTCCTTGAGATGCCTGCCATCATCAAAATGTACAATGCTATACAACTGAAGGGCAAAGAAGTAACTTGCTGAATAATAATTTTTAAAACAGTCTGGTGTGAAATGAAAACCAGTATGAAAGTACATGCAGAGAAGCACATTTGACCTGGCTTGAAGAGGCTTTGCCCATTTTACCCATGGGGCTTTTGCCTTCCACTGGCCATTTGACATCAAACTCATGGGGTAGGCAGGGAAACAACCATTTCAGAGCAGCAAGATGAAAGCAGAAAAGTGAAACTCACTTCTTGTGAAAAATGCTGTTCATGTACTTCTATGTGCTCTTCTCTAGTGACCCTTGAGTGCCGTGGCAACATCTCCACCTCCCTGATGGCTTCCATGGTGACTTGCTGGGGCAGGACTTGAAAGAGTGAAGTCACATACATTAAGATGGACTTTTTATCTGGACAGGCAGTTGCAACATCTGGAAAGCAAATTAACACGTGTCATTTCAGTTTCCACATTCGACATGAGAAATAGCCAGTTAGTTTCATGGAAATTTTATAGATTAATGAACAATCTATTGTGCACATGAATACTCTAGAGACCAATTAGAACCTAATCAATTCCAAAATTGCAGAAGAAACTTGCATATCAATGAGAAGGAGCCAAAGTTTATACAGGTAATGTTATCTCATTCAGCACGAACTTTCCATGTATATTTATTGTGTCAAAATGCAATTTGACACTGTGATCCCCATTAAGCAGGACTAGACATAGGAAAAAGTGTATTTGCTTGTCCTGTATAAATAGTGCAATTTTTAAAAAGGACAACCTTATTTTCCAACTCATGCCTTTTACATTCTCCCCACATCATTTAGCCACTGAAAGCAACAATGATGTAGGGGAAAAAAATTACCAGTTTTTCTTGGAAATGGGGTCATGAAAACCAACGACTGAAGTCGAACTATAATAAAGCTACATAGCTTTTATATTCTGCTTAGTCTTGCATTCTTCATGAAATCTGTGGAACATCAAAGGAACACGGTATTCACAGACATTAAAAACATAATAAAAAACTAAAAAAAACCCTAAAAAAAAAAAGCCCTATAAAATCTCTATGGTCTTCAGCAGGCAGTACAAGAATCTTTGCGTGAACACAAAGATGATTTCAGCTTCTGCACATAGTCATGTTATACATCAGCAGGAAAAGTATTTTCCCTGACTCAACAATTCAAGTCAATAACGATTTGTAAAAATGTAAGGCATGTGGCAGCTCTTTGATACACTTACTTTGTTATTCGCCACTGACGCTTACTTCCTACGTTCAGTCTAGTGAATCAAGATGTAAAAGGACAGATGCACAAGAAATTTATCATTAATTCCATAAATGTTTTAACTTGAGTGCTGGCAGAAAGCCAAGAACTATGAGTTTTTACTGTATTAGATCAATCCTGTCTTAGCTAAGATTTGAGTTAACAGAAAGAAAAAAGTCAATGATTCTGCAATCAGAATGAGCGGCATCTCATTCTCTCTGCCTAGAATGTGGAATGGACATGAGGGAAGGCAATTCACATTAAAAGCTTCACATATGTTTGGAAAGTGAGAAAAGACATTCTTTCAATAATTTTGGTTTGGCTTTCTGACTCATCTCCAGATCTTTGCTTGATACTTTATGAGAGACAGCTAAAGGTTTAGTTCTACTTAGCACCAGCTGGAAAAATGGCACATTCCCTCCAGCGTTCCCATATATCCATAATGTAAGAATTTTATTATAAGCATCTTCTTGGCTACTCTTAAATATTATTACACCATTTCATTATATTTAGTGTGCACCAGCAATTAATGTTTATATCAATATCCATGCCTTCCTACATGGAAGAGTACACACTGGACAATCAGTACCAGCTATGATTTTTCTATTGTTTATTCATTATTTTCCTTTTCAAAATGTCCTGTTAACCAAATGGGAAAATACCTTATCATTTATCTACAAAAATATCTCAAATAATAAAGAAAATGAGTACCTAGCAAATCATATACATGACAAAAATTGTTTACCCATTCTATCTGACAAATAAAAAGCACATATGCAGCTTTCAAAATCCACTGGCAAATAAGAAAGGATTTAATTATTTAATGACAACAAAAAGCTAAACAACTACAGTTGCAAAGCCAGGAATATCAATTTATCTCTCAAAAGTCTTTTTTTATGGGCTCCTGAATTATCAGAGCAGGAATGACTTCTGCTGTACTTTGCCTTCATATTTTCTTCTTTTGAACCTTACCCTGATGTAACATCTTTACCTCCTGCTGAGTGTAATGGCTATTTGAAATCCCAGTAGCTAGACAGTAAATAAACTGAAATCCAAGCATTTTCTTGCAAGGAAGTTCACTATTTCTTTGTAAATATGCCTACTTCCATTTGCGGGGCAAAAATATCTGTCAAACCAATACACACCTCTTAAAAACTAATCTCAAACTCTCAGAAAATACAGAAGATTTTTAATAAAAATAAGTCAAGATATGTAGACTATGCCATTTTTCCAATGCTGGTTTTGAGAAAATTATCCAGGATTTTTTTTTCTCCAGACCAATTTATTTTCTCAAGTTCAACTCAGATGCAATTCTTTCAGAAAATTTTCATCAGATTTCTAGTAAAAGGCTATCCAGAGTAGGATTGAAAAGCATAAAAAGAATGAAAAGAAAATAATTAGACTACAAGTCAAAAGGGAGTTTTAAATGGGAAGCATTATAAGGTTAGCAGAAATTATATTAACAAGTTTATCGATAAAGAACCTGAAAGATTTTGGAAAGGTCTGGAAACCATCCCAGCTCTTTAATAAGATACAGTTACAAAAATTGCTGGAAAGGTTTCCAAGATAAGTGTTCCAGTTATTGAGAGGAAATTTTTTCAATTAAAACTTTATGCTGACAGATTAATATTTTTCAAAAGAAAACAGTGACTTCAATGTTTCACATGGACCATTCTGTTCAGACAACTTTTCTTGATACTTTTGGCAATCCATGGGATTACTTAAAACGTGGTTTCTTTAAGCATCCTTTATCATCAAAGAAACAAAATTACCTTGCAAGACCCTAATTTTTTGTGCTCTCCCTGAAAATATATTCACCCCATGACCATTTGGAGAGATTAGTCTGTCCAGGAAAGGTCTGCAGTCAAATTCAAAAGCTACAGACAAATAAAACAAAACACTTCTTTTGATATATTGACCAAAATGCCTGTCTGAGTCTAAGGAGACATCACAGGAGCTCAATTTTGACCATGAATTTGAATTTTAGTGTAAAATAAGATTCTCTTCATCTAGAAAAGCAGTTAATTGGTAAACAGTACCAAAAGAGCAGAAAGAATCTGAGTTCACCCCAGAACATTAAAATCATTAAATATAACCCTAATCCACTGCTGTTTAAGTGCAGTTGTCTTTAAAGGGTTATTACAGGTTTAATTTGGGAAGCAATTTGCCTGATAAAAGTTCACTGCAGCTTTTTATTAGCAAATATTATTGGTTTTTTGATGAACATAGCTACAAGTTTGACTGTTTGTTAAAGATGACCACGATAAACCTGAAGTGTTCTCAAACTAACTGCTTTCTAAATAAATCAAACTCTTCAAAAAGTGATCCAGCACCCAAGTTTTATAAGCCTTGTAGTTCACAAGTGGTTTTGTTCTTGCACCCATATTTTTGGTCAATGATCAAATCCCTGCTAACATTAAAGAATGAGTGAAAATGAGGATGATATAAAACACATAAATAAGTTCCTTACCAAAAAAATACAGGTCTAGTAACACGAATAGAATCCAGCATTTTCCTACACAGTGTTACATTATGTATACAAAGCCACACACAGAGCACAAGTTATAAGTGTTTATGGAAATATTTATGAAAATTTTCAAATACATGGCTATTAATGCAACTGTTCCTTTTGAATAATATTTTGCTTTCTCCAAGCTCTGACCAACTAACAGTTCTGACACTATTTGTGTCAAATAGTTTTACTATTTGTGTTTACTCTTTGTATCAAACTAGTAGCAAAATAACTTTGAAAGAGGAGAGCTTAAATGTTTGCTGCATTGCCAGAAAGATTATATTTCTGTACATAAATTGCTGATCTGGTTTCTTTAGATTAAGATACAAATACTGAAACATACTATACATATTTCTGAGAAGCAAGATAAGATTTGAGTCCTAAAAATCCTTTGTACTCAACAGAAGCAGCTAGGATTTTCACAGAATCACAAAGTAGAAAACACAGAAAACTAATTTCTAAATCTATACATCACCTAATACTGTTTGCTTCTATTACAATAGTATTAGAAAATCCCAATATCTTAATATTACCTGCTGCTATCCCAGATAAGATTAAAAAAAAAACCTGTGCTAAATAAAAAATATTGCCTTCCCTTCCACAAAAAAAAATTTGAGATTCTCAAAGCTGTTTTGAATTTTCAGAGATTTTGTGGGTTTTTTCCCCAATAAATAAAGGCTGTTATTTCTTCTTCTATCAGAGTAGGGTTTGGGGGTTTTAAAGGCTTTTTAATGACATGAATACAACATTAATACTTATTACAGGTTCTATTGTTATTTCCAAATGCATCTGTTTAGAAAGCAGAAGCTCTCAGATTCCTGAGATGACAGAAATCTATCAGAAACATAAATGATTACTTTCTAATGTAAACTCATTACAGGAGATATTTCCTCATCCATATGGCCACTCCTAGTGTGGCACCAGTCTCAGCTACAGGATCGAAGACGAGGGCACAGAAAAGCATTTATAAAAGTGCAGCCACAACTCAGATGTAACTTTTGTTTATTGTACCTTTTAGCCTCAAGGACAAGGGTGAACTTTTCAAAGCATGTTCAAATATCTGTGGTAATCTCCCTGACAAGGCTCACCAAAACAGTTTGAAAGAGCTTTCATAAAACCCAAGGTATATATTTTGATCTCATTTTTATTTGGACGAAACAAATTTGCAATTGAAAGTGCATGAGACTGTACTAGTAGAAATGAAATGGCTTAGTCTTAAAAAGCAAGAAAAACATGTAAGATTTAATTCCCAAATGGATGTATTAGAAACCTAGGAATAAAAAAGTATCTTGAAAATTTTGCCCCTAAAACTAAGGGAAAAAAAAAAGGAAGAAAAAGAGGGGAAATTTTAAACTTTATAATTTGTACTCCAAATACATATAATGGTCATTTAGCAAATCTATTCACAGACATTAATCTATGATAGAATCATGAGGCCTGTCTGAGATTTGCTCTTACTGGTGACTTAATTCCCCGACTGTGAAAACATGAGCCTATATATAGTTTATTCTTATTCAAACACCAAGAAACAAGCAAGATTATCAGGCAAAGATTATAACATGTTTTGCTGAAATGTATACATACTTCTCCCTCAGTCTCCACTTGGCCACAAAATGACATTTTCCTACAATCCATGTTTATACTAATGATGTGACAACAGCAGGAACAACAGAAGTAGTAATGGTTACTCTACTGACACTGCTGCCACAAAGACTTGGAGCAATAAACAGTAAGCTCAGACAGTAACTGCAGTGTCTACTCACAGTTATTGACCTTTTTTGCTTCTCTTTTAGACTTGTAATTATTGTCTGCCCTGTTGTTTTTTTGGGTTTTTTTTCTTTGTTTTTGTTTTTGGTTTTTTTATTTGTTTTGGGGTTTTTTTGGGGGGGTGTGTTGTTTGGGGTTTTTTTTTTTGTTTTTGTTTGGCTTTTTTGGTTGGTTGTTTGTTGGTTTGGTTTTTGGTTTGGGTTTTTTTTGTTTGTTTGTTTTTTGGTTTGGGTGGGGTTTTTTTTGTTCTTTTGTTGTTGCTATTGTTGTTGTTTTGGTGTTTTGTTTTTTTTTTTTTTTTTTTGGGTTTTTGTTCCACCAGTAGATTGCATATTAAATTCAAAATGAAGGCAATCTTTGCAAGTAATCTCAAGGAGTAGCTCTGGACTTGCAGATAGACAAAAATCAATGTATGAAATACTGCAGAACTGTAAACACTGGAATGTGGAAATTAAAACTGATGATTTTAAAACTTTGTTTTGAAAACAAAGTTAAAGCGAAGGTCAAAATTTTTCAAAGGCTATTCAATAGCCTACATGAATAGACATAGTGATCACAGTCTATTATTTTGCTGAATAAAATTCACATTTTACAAAATTAACTGCTAGTGAAAGGCACAAATTACATACAGACAATTTAATGAGAGCAGAAGCCTGGAAGACAGTCCACTTACACAGCTAGTGGCACTGGCTTTTTTCTTCTCTCTAGATATGAATAGCCATAAACCTAAACCACTATGAAAATCCCAGGGGAAAATGGTTTTTGTTTTTAAACAGAGATTTCCTTAAGAAAGTGAATGTTTTAAACCTGATGGTTAAGACCTAAAGAGTACATCCAAAATGCTGAACTTTGCAGGCTGTACTAAATAACGCCACAATCACAGCATAAGAAAATATCCTCAGAAGATGAACACATTTGTGTTTGCCTTTTAGAATTACAGAGACAGGTCAGGATCTGTGGAATTAAAGTACTGCAGAATTCAAGTGTATCAGGTATTAAAATATTTGGTGGCAGAGCATACCTTTAATCTGTCTGAATGTCTGTTCTGATTTGCTGTGTGAGTGTGAAGGAGCCTTAGCCTGGACTAATATGCCAGCACTATCCTTGTTAAGTGAACTTGATGCTATCTCTGGTTTTCAAAACTGCAAAATCAGACTTAATGCCTCCTCTGAACAGTAAAGGTGTTGCTCATTCTTTTTCAGGTTCCTTACAATATTAAACATTGATTTAGTAACACCAGAACCTTTCCACCTTAAGCTATATCAAAAGTAAGTGTCTTAGCAGCAGAGACAGAAAGAAGTAAAGTCAAAATAGCAAAGAAATGGTTTTAAAATTTGGGGTATGATACATGTTTACCATATCATGTTTTATACTAATATTTTTGTCATTGGGTAGGAGCGAGCATGGCTCTCATCAATTTGCTGAAATAACAAATACTAGTCAGCAGTTAATATACTCACCAAACTGAAATACACCACTGAAAGCTACAGTTTGATTTTTCAAAACATGTAAATACAGTGGGGTGGGTTGGGATAGGAAGGGCCAGAGAAGCCAGAGAAAAAAACCCTAAAATATACCCTGTCACCTAGTTCCTAATGAAGAGTCCTGGAAATGCAGACAGATCAAGGGAGTTACAGTGTCTGAATAGGGAATAATGTTCAAAAATGGTAATATTAGCAGTCACTGAAACCGTAATTTTGCTAAGAGTATTAGAGGTATTTTCAAACAGGCTAATATTTGAGAGAGAAAATGAGAGAGAAAATGGGACAATATTTCAAAATACTCTACATTTTCCACTTAGCTTTTATAAATATTTAGTCTAGAGAAACTGCACAGGTAACTATTAAAAAAAAAAAAAAAAAAAAGAAAATTAGAAACCAGAATCCAGTAACTAAAGATTTTATAACTTTATATGGAGATAATTTCATTACTTTTATTTCACTGTAGAATCTTTCATAAAGGTAAGACAATATATGGTATGAAATCCAAACAGCCGATTCTGAATAGACAATAGAAAGAGCCTTGTGCATACTGGATGGGTGATTCCATACTTTGTAAGAGAATATAATAGTTCTTTAAGTGATATTAAAAGAAAAGAAAAAAAAAAACCAAAAAACAAAAAACCAACAAACCCAAACACTGGGAAACACAGCATTCTTTTGAAATAGAATAGCACTGGGAAGAACAGGGATTCTGTTGCTAGTATCTGTACCTTCCTTTTATTCCCATCTGAAATGTCCTATTTCTGACATCAAGCTAAAATCACCTGAGGTTAATTCAGTCCCAAACCACCAAAACAGAATTCTGAATGATACTACAGGTAGCTTGTACTTTTCCGCTCTAGAACCTTATGGACAACTGGTTTTATACGGAACTTGAGAAAAGCAAAATGGGAAAAAGAGTGAAACCTAAGCAAGAAAGTGTCCAAGATGGACTAATTTGGCTGTAAACTGAAACTAAGCTGTTATTTGCTTTGTTATGATTTATTAAAAAAATGTAACAGAAGTTTTAAGGAACAAAGCTAAAGTTCTATCCAGTAAAATTCCTAAAGTTTAGATCAAGGTCAGGTGTAAAGTTAAATCTGGATTAAAAAAAAACCAACCAAACAAAAAAACCAAACAAAACCCCACAAACAAACAAAACAAAACCAAACCAACAAAACCCAAACCAACAAAACCCAAACAAACAAACAAAAAACCCAAACCAAACCAACAACAACAAAAAATTAGTGTGTATAATAGCATCTTCAACAATAACTCCTGTTTTCCACTAATTTAGGCCAGACTACTGTTTGCAGCTACAACACAATACTTTTTATATTCAACAGACCATACTTCCACGGGGCATGCAAGTTTGATTAATTTCAGCTACCAAAAATCAGAGTTTTCAATTTCATTATTAGAGACTGGAAAAATTCATAGCTATTAAGGTTCAATTACATATAGGATATTTAAGAAAAAAAAACCCTCACTGGCAGAAATTTATGTGAACAAATTGATGTGATGTGTCAGTTTTAAATTCGAAGAAGTGGTTTCTTGATGAATCTTATGGCTACACACCTTGAATTTTCTCATTGCATGTGTGAAGTGGCTACATCTAGATGAAGACCAGTTACCTGGATAATATATGCTTCTATATGTATGACACATAAACAGTATAAAAATGACAAATGAGGTCTTCAAGAATGTTAAATGTAGCAGATGCAAAGAGCCTATTTCCACTTTAAAAGCATATCTGAAAAAAAATACATACACATCTTGAAAAAGTTGAAACGAATTTTAATAATTTATATATATTGCAATCATTCCTGCATTGAAATGCTAAAGAAAGAGGTTAGAAACAATAAATGTTGTAGGGAACAGATTTTTAACATTTGAGGGATTATTTCACAAAGAATGCAGCAAATAGATTAACGTGCTGATCTTGTTCCTTAGTCTGATCATGAGGAAAAGCAGTAAAAATGTATCATGCCAATATAAAAATGCAAGTTTTGACTGAAGTGTTACTATGCACTTTTCATTTTCCAGGAAGTTATTTAAAATCTACCTGTAATGCAATTTAAGAAAAAAACCCCACCTTAAATCTGATTATCTGAGGAAGAGAACTGATCAAGCTTGACAGTCAGAACTTCTTAAGCCCATACTCTGAGGCTGGAAACATCTGCTCATGTCTTACATGCTTACATTTGCATAAATGTAAGCTTCCATTTACATTTCAACCATTTTATACATGGCTAGTGTTGGAAAAGCAGAGAAAGGCAAAGAACCACATCTGTCACTCCAGAGGACTACAGCCACAATTTAATTGGACTGCTACCAACACCCTGGCTAACAGGGTGTCAAGTTGTATTCTGACTCTGCAAGTGTTTTCTTTTTGTTTGGTTCTTTTTTTGTACTACTACTTTTTTTTTTTAACTTTCCCTAGTAAAGAATTGTTATTCCTATTCCCATATCTTTGCCTGAGAGCCCCTTAAATTCAAAATTATAATAATTCAGAGGAAGGAGGTTTATATCCTCAAGGGAGGCTCCTGCCTTCCTTAGCAGACACCTGTCTTTCCAAGCCAAGCCAACATGCAGCACAAAGAAGGTGTTTTGCCTTTTCTAGCCAATGCAAGCCTCAGCCTGAGTAAACAGAAGTGTGTGTGACACTGATGGGCGTGGAGCAGCATGTGAGAGACCAAAGAGAAGTTAAAATGCTGCAGCTTGGTGGAATCAGACTGGATTTGAGGACATCATACCTATAATACTTACTTCAAAAGTCCCCTGCAAGATGGGATAGCTGTAAATATGCAACAACAGTAGCCAGGTGTGACTGGGGTGCCAAATGCTATATTATGTGTGTATCAAAAAATATTAAAAGAAATATAGCAAATTTCAAACGTGAAACAAAATACATTAAACTTATTTAATACATAAAAGGAAAATTGCAAATTTTAAAACATTACAACAATTACAATCTAGTGGTCAGCACAATAGCAGCACTATAATGCTTTACTGTGTGCTCTGAAAAAGAAAGTCCTTCTTAGTACTGTATCAGAAGGGCAATTGTGAAAGAAGGGCATACATGGGATACCTGAAATCAGTATTACAGAAACACCTTGTTTATTAGACATGTTTCTGACTTCACCATAAAAAGGTTCTCTTACATTCCTCTCAGTTCAGAATTATTAATTGTCTTCATGGTCTTCACTCAGTGAAACAAATGGATGGCAAAATTTCAGTACTCAGACAGCTAATTCCAGGAATTTCTGATGCACTACAGGAGCAATTTAGAAGCACAACAATTGTCATGGATGGCTTTCTTAAATAACTCAAAGAAATTTATGTTTTTAATGCTTTAAATACACAAATGACTAGGCCACTGCAATACACGTAGAACCTAAATCGGCATGGTAGCAGCTTGTGAATGAGTGCTATGGCAGAGACTTGTTGGGTCTGCCTGGACTCAAGGATGAAAGGTTAAGAAATGGTAGTTTAATCTTTTCAAGAATTTCTAGAATTGACAAATTTTTGGGCATTCTAAATGAAGCCACCCTTCAGATTACGTAGGAATCCCAGTCTAAACAAAGCACAGGGAATTTTAATGCTCTAGTAGTTCAATGCTTTTCCATGAACTCCACTCCCTTCCCTTTTTTTTTTTTTTTTTTTTTTTCTTCTTTTTTCTTTTTTCTTTTCTTTTCTTAATTTTTCAGTTATGGGAATATATATCCATGCAATAGCCTGGCCAAAATAATGATAAAAATAATGTGTCATGTGTGACTATTCTTAGAAACTCTGATAAAGCATTCGACTAAAGATGCAAAAGAGCTTTTGCATATATAGCATACATATACATATTTAACAACTAATAGTACATCAACAGAGCATGTGAGAGAAAGCTGGAGATTAATCAGTGCAGTCAATATAACGTAAATAGGAGTTAGGAATGCATTAGAACAACAACCAGTTTTATTATATATTTATCATGCATTATGCTAATGAAGGAAAAGCAAACAGCCTTAAAAATGTGTTTAGATAGGACTATGAAGCAATATGAAAAATAACAAGGTTAAATCTAAATATTAGTTGGTGAATATTTTAAGAAGCAGAAGGATTTGTAAACATCGAGCAGGGGCTAAGCATAAAAAAAAAAAGAACATGTAAAAGTTTAAGAAAATATATACTCCTGGAAAAAATGGTAGAACTGCTAATTCCACCATTAGTATATTATCCCTTGATAGCTCACTTACAAGTACTAATTATATTTTCTTGAATTATCTCTTTTTAAAATGAAACAAATTACATAATCTTCAGATTCACCAACCAAATACATATTTGTCCATTAATTACCATTATTAATTGCTAAAGAGGTTATGTCATGTCAGCGATTAGTCCATGTTTTTCAAAACAAAATATACTTTTGAGGCCAAAACAATTTAAATACGAACTTCTATTAGCATTTTGGGGAAAAAATCATTAGAAGAGGTGTTGAAAAGTTCCACATATTTGGTTTTAGAATTGACTTTTCCAGGCTGAGTAATTAAAAAAACAAGCAATGCTACAGGTACAGGGCTCAAACAGAGCCACAATGAGAATAAGAAACATTCACGACTACAGTTATGGGAGCAGAGTCTAGGATTGTAAATGACAGCAGTGGAGGCCAAGACTTTCTTCAAGTCTTTCTTTAATTGGCCAGTACTAGAGAGACTGACTTTAGCCCAAACATAAAGGGTGGATTTAATGGTTGTTAGCTAAGAAAATGTACATAATCTAAAAATTATGCAGAAGAGGTCACCTTTGCAAACTTAAATACATGAAATACATGTCCAAACCCACTGGGAAATTTTCATTTCACATTTAAACAGAGTACAGTCTTGTAGTAAAACTCCAAACAGATTATAACAAAAAGGTTACCAGTGTCTCCTCTCAGTAGTTTGTTTCCCTAGATTAACATAAAAAGCCAACAAAACCCAAAACCATAGAACTGAAAAATCTTCCAAAGCTAAAGGAAAACCTAAGCAGCTCTCCCAACTTTAAACTAGCAATATACAATACTTTTTAAATTACAAATAATCTAGTAAATATCCCCAAATAATCATAAAATGGACCCTATTCTGCTTAGTTACTTTTTTTTTTGCTTTAGGTCTTTATTTGACAGGGTAACTCCTGAAAATCTCTGGGTCTGGTTGTGCAACCATTTTCACCAAGCAGGTTGTACAAAGGCTGGCTCAGCACTCTAATAATTTAGCCCATCTTACCAAAAAAGATAGTGATTACATCAAAAATGAGCCTGCAGGGTTCAGATAGGACAAGTGAGTGACAGTCATAGATAAGCATCATGTTTCACCAACTTGAAGCACTAACAGTTTAGTAATGTATATTCTGGGTCTGCACAAACCACTTTTCATAAAACATGAAAAGTTCTAATAGCTTAGAAATAGCACATTTCCAAATCCAGAGTAATAGACTTAATGCAGACTGAAGCACTCCGTTTGCCAAGGACAGATACAGCAGCAATGGGAACCAAATGCCTTCCCCACACTATTCTCCCACTGAGCCCCAGCTGAGCAGAGACCTCAGCATGAGCAGGAGGCATACTAGGACATTCTCAGTTCTGGAGCACACAAAGAAGGAGTGAACTATAATTTAAACTGTTGAGTAATAGTATGAAATCCTTATGCCACCTAACCAGCAAGGCTATACAGCAGATGTACTTACAACAGCAAAATCACATTCTTCTACAAGCCTGAGTCAAGGGACACCAGCAGACAAACACCACAGTTAAACCTCCCAAAACTTTCTGTAATTAGATCCTTCCTTCCAGTCAGACTGCTAATGTAAGTGAAATTAAACTTAAAGCACTGTCACCATTGCAAGTAATACACAGTGAGCAGTTCCAAGTGTCCAGAACTTAAGCCTCACCTACATGGTTATTTCAAAGGCATGCAACTCTTAGCATGCATAGGTCCCTACTCTGTTCATAATTTGTTACGACTTTCACCTAAACTTGAGGGTTACAAGGATACCATTTAACAACACAACTTGCAAAAAAGGTACTAAGTATACAAGTAATAGAAAAATAAAATTCCCTACACCCGGATAAATAGAGCATCAAACAAGCAGAATCAAAGTAAAATACTTAGATATTTTCTATAGTGTCTCTGTGCTCTTGGCACGGAATAAGTAGCAAAAATTGAATAGTGCATTATTACTGAAACACATTAAAAGACCTTACAGGTCAGGCTCTTTTTGTCATGTTTGTGTTCTATCATTTAATCTTAAAATAAACCCAAATGTTACAGTTTTCTGAAGATCCTCCTAGAGAAAACATGGAAGAGGAAGGTAAGTATCTCTGAGTAATCTCTGTTTTACACGTGTTTTTGCCTTCTTTTATAAAATGTTAATATGCAGTAGACAGTGATATTTCCTCAAAAACATCCCAGCCTTAGCAGGTTACCCAACAGAGAGTTATTGATTTAAGACAGAGTTTGATTTTTTGAAGTATTAATGGTTTCTGTTCTTAGTGTTGCACTGGTCATTGCAACAGATATTACTGAGAAGAAAGTCAGGAATGGATTATTAGAAAGTTATTAGTTTAATGAGAATTAGAAATCCATAAAAGCTTGTAAATTTTATGTTTCTTGTATGTGGCCAGAGTATTCAAACAATAAAGCATTCATAACTGAGATCCCAAGTCTTTCAGAAAACAGCAGATAACTCTGGGATATATGGTGAGTTGTCTCACATCTACTCACATTGTTGTATCCCTCTGGGGAGGGTTTACCCCAAAAGGAGCCCCAAAGCTGTAACTGTGTGATGTGACCCTACCTTCCCCTGCTATCTCTGACCAATTGGCTCAGTGCCAGTTATCTATCCTGGGACAGAGGGTCTACATAAACCCCTGTTCTTCCTTGTTCGTCCTCTTTACCTCGTGCTCTTTTACCTCCTTGGCTCTCTCTTGCCCCTGGAATCCCTTCAAGAATAAAGCCTTGGAACAATCCTAGGTAAGGAGCCTCTTTGAGTCTCTTCCCCTTTCCTGATATAACCCTAGCCCAAAGCCCTCCAGAATCTGAGCTAGCAGTGGGGGCATAAGCAGAGGGCGGAGAGCCGGGGATAAAATATCAGGTCATTTCTTTTAAAAAACCCCAGTGGTTAGAATGGAAAATCACTATAATCTGAACATCTTGCGTCTGTTGGGTAGCCAATATGCAATATGTCTCTAGCATCAATTAATTCCTAGCGGAGTAAAAAAAAAAAAGAAGTAAGTTCTTAAGTTCCAGTCCATCACTCATAGAGGGAATCTCAGCAGAGGAACATGCATATAAATAAATTTCCAATTCACATCCATGTCAAAACCTCCCCAAGCTGCATATAGAAGTTATGTTGCCTACACAAGCCAAAGATGAACTGGCAATCTTGGCTTTCAGAACAGTTCACAAAGATAAATTTATTAACACACCAAATGATAATGTTCTATTTCAGTTTTTGAAAACACAGTGATGCTACACTGACTAATCTGATCCCCAGGGTTTTCTCCAGCCCGTTTTGTCTAGGACACAACCTCTCTTCCCCACCTTCTGGGTCCGTGTTTCCTTCAGCACCCAAGGCACTCAAGCAGTCCCAGTTGCTGGACTCTCAGTGAGAGAACAGCTTTGCAATTGTGCATGGACCTCCAAGTCTACCTTTCCCATTCCATGTGCATTTGTGTACTGGTGTTTACATAAGGGAGATGAGAGATACCTCATCACAGAAGTGTTTTTAAAAAACTTCATTGTCCCATGTTCCTGCCCTTCGCTTCAGCTTATTGTACCCCTTCCCTGAGACAATTAGGCTATAGCTGTCATCATAAGATTACACTTGTTGCCAAAGATGTTCTTTATCCACTTTGACAGTCCTGTTAAGCAGGCATTGCTCCTCAAACAGGTCCCCATGGTGAAAATAGCCCAAATACCCAGCTGTAACACCAGATCCATAGTCAAATGTTGATCTGAAAATTTGCCCAGTCCTCTTTGAGCTTTTCCTCTTTACCAGCAGGAGACAGGAGAGCACCCTGAAGACACCATGTCCTTCATCCTGACCAGAACTCTGCAGTCACTCTTTAGATATCCAAGCACTACACATTGATTAGTGCCCAAATGAATGAACAAGGGGGAGTAGCCAGAGGGTCAGATATGTGCTGGGAGACTCTGCAGCCTCTTGGATCCAAGTGGCTGAGAAGCAACAGACCTCTCAAGACATGGTCAGGTTTGCAGAGGAAAGCCTTTCTCCTGTGAGAGACACTTTCAGGAAATATCACCGTCCTTTTCTTCACCCTGGCTGAGGTGTATCTGCCTCTGATGCCTCCTGTGACAGAGAGTTATCTTCCTCACCTGTTGCACAGGCTCTTCTTCAGGGCATAAGAAGAGAGCTTTTCCAGAGAGCATCAGGGAGCTGGTGTGGGTTAGCTTGTGCCAACCTCTGCTGCAGGGTTGTGCTTCTGTCAGTTCCAAAAGAGCAGCCAGAGGTTGATTGCTATCAGCTTCCCCTAAATATCTTATCTAGAACTGCTGGTTAGGGAGCATCAAGCACCAGCTCAACTGCTTAGAAAGGATTGATATAACCAGGGGGCAAGAGCACAATAAACAGAGGCAGCCAAAAGAATCACAGCAGTACACAAACGGCTTCAGAAGATTTTAAGAGTAATAAAAAAAAATAATTAGGGGATGGTAATTTCCCTCTTACATGAGCAATCAGAGTTTATACTGATGAACACTAGGAAACATTTTCTGAACAGATAATGTGTACCTGAGAGCACATTGATAATGCTCCTTACAAACATTAAAATTCATTCATACCTTGGATGACATCTGGTTTAGTTCTGAATAATGTTTTGAGAAAATGAAGCATTCCATAAAAATCACAGTAGCCTCCAAGAAACAGTTTAATCCATAGGTCTTTAGCAGAAAAAAATTAGCCATCCTGTTTTCTAGTAAGGTTTCAGAGGTACCCAACCTATACACGTGATAGGTGTATGCCTCCCTAACCCAAACAATAGGTCCAGTGAAAGATGGGTTCATGAGTAAGTTACTAAATAAAGTTCTTTTATCCACGGTATACACAGTGTCAGACCATGTTAATGTAACATTTCAGTTTGGCTACAGAGTCTGTGAATCTATAAAATAACTGCAGTGATATAAACCACAAAAATTTCAGCAGATCGCCAACATGTATAAAGAATTATAGTCTATGAAAATACCAAAGCATTTCTATTATTATTCTGTGCACTATATAGTGATATAGTGGCTAACAGTACTGCTTATATTCTAACAAGTATTTGCTAAACTGTATTTAAGAGGAAAAATAAGGACTGATAAAGCACACTGATGTGGACATTTTGTCCCTATGATCCAAGGAATTAAGAGTAAACAAGTCATGCATTGACTTCGAAGTAGATATTAGTAAGCACCTCTTGCAACAGGAAAAGTCAAGAAAATATTCTCTTAATCTACAGCTTTCATTCTGAGGAAGAAACATTCTGTACATTTTTTTGTGGGAAGTAAACTGATAGGCTGAGAATTTTTAAACTTAGCATGCAGTTTCACAAAAGTTTTATCTTTCAACCTTAGCTTAAGGAAGGAAGCCAGGACAGTTTTTTGCTATTCCTACCTGTCAGATGTTGCACTATCCTGCCTCTTTGCTTTGAGAATGCACTGGCACGTTTAGCTCATTTCATAAAGAGGAGATTCTAAGTTAAGTCATAAAAAACCCAATGCAAAATAAAACCGAAACCAAAACCAGAATAAATATTTATCAACCAGTTAAGCTCTCTGAACCATTTCACTGTGGAATAATAGTGCAGTGCAGGAGGAAGGAAACAGATTGTTTCAGAGCTGACTGGCTTAAATGCTGTGAAACCTTCCCTCTGGCTGCATCACCACTGCCCAGCTCCTGACTGATATAAGGATAACACCAAATCAAATTACAACTAGAAAATTATACTTGTGATTCCACCTGTCTAATGCCAATTTACCAAATTAAAACCAGCTATCATTACGCTACGGATCAAAGCAAACAAATTTCTTTTCAAAAAAGTGTATTTTTTCTAAAATAAGCATTTCATAAAAGTTACTGGTATGCAAATAAAGTTTTATTTGTTCATCTTGTCTCCAGACATAGCACAGAAGTGCTATAACAGACTGAAATTGCCAGATAGGAGCATAATCTCATTTTGGGTATCCAACAAAGATTTTATTACTTCCTTTCCCCCCCGCCCAATTTCATTGTGCATTATTTCTATTGTAATTCTGTGTGAGTGACTACGAATGCAATTCTTTCTGTTACACATTCAATTATTTAAACATAGTGAAGTGTTAAATTACTGTAAACACTTTTGATGGCAGATGCTGATATTTTAAAATGGCACCTGATGGACCTGTTTCATAATTATTTATAATGAGCAGGATTGTGGAAGAACTGTTCTAAAGGGATTTCAGCAATGCAGCTTTCCCATGCTTTAGGAAAAGTGGTTATGTTCAATAAATTACCATACTAAGTTCTTTTTTCAAATCCAACTTATGATAAGGGGTATATACCCCTATGAATTTATATTCAGCTAATTTGCTGAGTTAAACAGCCAACAAAATCAGCATTGCTCTGAGCTTACACTCTCCTACAGATTTATAAAGAATTCTATACGAATACTACAGATTGCTGAAGTAATGCTCTCTTTTAATTTTACAATACAGAAAATTAAAGTAAGGTAACTAAACCAGAATGGCAAAGAGCCTTGTGGAAAAGAGGAAACTCTACAGTACACTAACTGCTCTACTGGAGGAAGTAGCTTAATTTTTCATTTCCTTGTAATCAACAAGCAAGTCTCTTGATAAATAAATAAAGCCAATATAGTTCTAAAGAGGTTGGTGGCAGCTTTTTCAGAGAGAAGTTGTATCTTGCATTTATAAACAGCCCTGAGACATGGAAACCCACTGACTTTCAAAGCCACTATGGAACACAAGGAACAGGTTCCACACTGACTAAAAGGCCTTTGTTTGCAAAAAAGCAAACTCCTACTTGAGTATTTCTGCTGCTGTGGTTCAATATGTAAAATGCCTATTTATGTTCAGTATATATATATATCTATATATATATAAGAGCCTCACTGCAATTTCTTCCTTTATTAGGCTCTGCCCAAAAAGCCATTATAAAGGTCTGTGTTACGGCCCTCTAGGCACACACTGTTCCATGACCCTAAAGAAATTAATCTGTCTTTTAGTTTTATATTCTAATTTTAGTCCAAGGAGCCAAGTCTCACATCATGGAGCTGTGTAAAATGCTAATTAAAAAAAAAAAAATTCTTTCTTCCATTTCGAATGTAGGCTTTCATTAGTTGCAATAACCACCAAAAAAGCAAGAACATAACTGTGAAGTACCATGCCATTGTATACATTACAAGGGCACAAATCAAAATACAATTAAATCCTGAAATACTTTGCTTTCTTTCAAATAATACAGTTTAGGACATAAGTAGAAAGATCTAAAAATACATAAACCAAGGTTTGATAGTCACCCTAAAAACCCATAAGTTTTAACAAATAGCAGAAAAAGCTAATTTTTTTCTTAAGTCATAACTAAACCAGACTATAATCTACAGGAAACTGTAGAACCTTTTTTAAGTATGCCTTATATGTAAGTCTTACATACACAACAGATTATGCAAAGTAAGCATCATACAGTTAATGGTTGGCATTTTCTCAAAATATTAATATACACTAGTAAAATGAATTGTACAGCTGGTTAAGTTTTGGGTTGGTTTTTTTTTGTTTTTTTTTGTTTTTTTTTTTTTTTTTTTGTTTTTTTTTTTTTTTTTTTTTTTTTTTTGTTTTGTTTTGGTTTTTTTTTTTTTTTTTTTTTAATTATCTTAGTGTATTTTGTCCAGAGTGTTTTCTGGCATGAGACAAAACAGATAGAGTACATTCCCTCAGCACTAGGATTGAGCAGCACAGAATTTGATTATTCTATTATTAAAGTTAAACAAAAAAGCCAAAGTAAGGAAACATCATAAAGAGCCCTATTTCCAACTATATGTTGATTTGAAACTGAACAATTAAAAATAATTTCATGCCAAGCTGTAGGTCAGAATAATGTGTTATACAATATTTCAGCCACTGAAGCCAAGTGTCTGGTTATTTCAGTAACTGAAATGTGAAAGTGAATTCTGGCACCTGTCAGCCTATGATAAGTTTCTAACAGACTAATACTTGTCAGGGGAGTGATAGCTGATTATACAGTAAAATTGTACTGGAGAAAGGTGATGAACATACTGTGAAGGAAAGATTTAAAAATCACACGAGTCACTATAGCTCATGGCAGAATAATTCTGCAGTCCCTTGTTTTAATTTATCACATCAGACTATACAATACCAATTTCATCCAACATTTCCCAGTGGAATACTTGCAATACAAAAGCATGGCGCAGGCAAATGTACATGAACTTTGATATATCTAGTGACAAATTAACTACAGTAACCTTGCTACTAGTGTCAGTCTGTATTTAAGAGGATGGATGCTCCTCCATGCCATGCTCACAGCCCGTACAACTGAGAGAGATGAGTGCCCTCAGGGAGCAGCCTGTACCCATCGATTTTCCACTTACTCCTGACACCTCAGAGCAACCTAGAGTCTCTTCCAAAAAGGGACACCTTTTCATAATACCGAGTGAGCATCTGCCCATTGAGAGCAGGATGCATTTGACAGAGTGCTTTGTTTTCATACGGCCCACATTGCAGCAGCAGAGACAATGAAACACAAGATCTGATGAGGCACAATTGTCTAAGCAGAGGTAAGAGCCAGAGCCCACCCTGCTCTTTGTGGACTGCCAGGAGAGGGACAGCATGAGATGAGCAGATGTTACACAATTCATGAGCAGCAGCTCACCTGCTGCAAGCTCTTACTGCACACCACCCAAATACAGCTAAAGGACCCAAACTGTAGGAATTAAAATAAAATAACACCTTGGTTTTCAGTGATGCTGAGCACCTTTAGACAATGTGCAAAGCTCTAGTTATAAGACACCTTTCTTCTTCCCAATAGGTACAGAGCAACTTAACTCGGGTACTAGTGACTTTTATCTATATTTAACACTCACAGAAAGCCACAGAGTAAAGAACTAGGTCCTATAAAGACTAGAATTTCTGGGCAAGAACTATATGCTCATGTACTGTTACCTTATGATGGCTGGTTTACTATATTTATCATCAACATATAAAGTAAGATGCACCTCTATTAGTTGCACATCACAATAATATGCAAATGGAATCAGAATCAATGTAAATCAACCTCCAAATTAAATCTGTCCACACTTAAGAAATATTCTGAAGAGCCTGATTTAAAGCACTACTAAACATTAAAGAGTAAATAGCTTGATCATAGATTTCTTGGCAACTGTCATGTGAATATTTCATATTTAATTTTCAAATAATTTAGCCATTTCAAGAATGCATATCAAATAATATTTTCCATTTAAAATTATAAAAGTTGTCCATCCTCTGATACTTATTTCTAAGCAATTTTATGCTACAATTTTAATTCAAAGGATGGCTGACTGGATCAACCACCACTCTACTGTTTTATTAAATCATGTATCAAGCAGTTTGATTCTGCACAGCTAAACAACAGCCCATGTTCAGAAAACTAGCAATTGGATTGCAAGTAGCTCATCCATGACCAAAACAAAACTCCTCTGAAGTTTGAAATAAATTGTCTTGAATTCAGAGCAACATATTAGGCAAATGTGATAAAAAGTTAGAGGTATGTAGATATAACTGCCTATTACAAACCAGAATGTTTTTTCCCACTTCACAGCTATCTCAGTAATGATCAGCTTTAGTTGAAAAAACAAATTAACAGAACTGGACAGATTCCTGGATACAAAAGTTCTCTAGCACTACTGAAGAAATATTAACTACATTTACCATCTGTGAAAGAATGATAATGCTTGTGTACAGTCCTCACAGGGATTTTTGCAAGGTTTAATTAATATTTTAATGTGTTTTGTAGATTAAACATCCAATAATAGCGCAGCAAACTATTCATTCCATTTAGGAAAAGTAGTTCCTTAAAACAAAACCAAGAAACAATCATTGCAATATCATTACACAGAAGGAATAAGATTATAAAATTATATACTTAAACCCTTTGTAATAGCTAAATTGCAGCTTTTAATGAAAATCCCTCAGTTTTCCATGTTTTTGGTATTTTGGATGTTTGAAAGTGTCTTTCCCTAAATTTTCAGGCATAATTTAGAAGTCATGTCTAGTCCTGGGTCTTTCCCAAAGCCAGGAATCCTCAACTTTTCTCTTAACAGAAAAAATCATGCTCTTGACAAAGTGTGTTCTTGACTTCAGAGCAAGAACACTCTCTCAATTCCTTCTGTATCAGAAAAGTACCTATTATCTTCAGTGAGGCTGGTAAAAATCAGGGTTGCTTTTTTTTTTTTTTTTTTTTTTTTCTGAATAAACCTCAAGAGAAGGCTGGATTTGAGAGAATGATTCTTGGAAACTGAGAAATTCTACCTGCCAAGCTGGTATGAGATACTTGACATAAGACATGTCATGCCATGAACAACATCTTCCAAGCTGCTTGCACCACCTAATACTGCATCTGATCTATTTCACTGTGATAAACATTGACTGATGGCTGTGTTCTCTGCAGGGTGTACACCAGGAAAGGATGAGGTCAGTGCCATTTGAAAAGCTAAGTCCTGCTACTTGGAGCTGGATTCAGCTTTTCACTGATGTCAGAGTCACCACTGGAAGAGACATTGAGTCTTCCAGCGTTGTAATGGATAATGAACAGAGGATTTCCCCCCTCTGTCTGATTCTTAATCAGCACATGACAGCATGAAAACTTGTAGTAATGAAACATAAGCCCATGGCAATTCCTTAACTCTCATGATAAGATCTTCCAACATATTAATTGGAGCCTAGGCTCTTTCTAATCCTGGTGATATTCTGTTTTGTTCTATTACATCCATTTAGGATGATCACCTCATATTTTCAGTGGGTCAGGTTGAAAGAAAAAAAACCTAACTCTACAGAGACTGTTAAAGGCAAAACAGGTGAAAAGACAGGCAGCAAAAATCAGTCTGTCTTCATGTATCTAAGAAATTTAATTCATAAATTTTTAGAAACAAACCAAATTTCTGCATTTAAGGTAATTAATTACTATTAGACTTCTTTAAAAATGTTTAACCTCCCCCCCCGCCCCAAAAAAGAAAAAAAAAAAAAGGGACAGATTAAAAATATTTGAGAAGGGACAAAACATTAATTACTGACTCTTATTTGGCTAGCAAGCAGAAGAGAGGCAAGAGAACAGTTTCAGAGAAAGAGAGAAATTACTGTAGAAGATTCAGTGGCCTGGACTACAAAGAAACAAAGTTTAAAGTTTCCTTCCAGCTCATAACTCCTGTCACACAGGCAGCACAGTGTCCATTTATCACTTGCCAGATTGAGATTCAAGAGAAACAATTCAAAAGCAGATCAGGGTTTAATCACAAGGGAGCCAGCAGGATCACCTTGGAAAGTGGAGATGAAAGGGAGCAATGAAGACCTAAATAAAAGCAAGTCAAGAGGGCTGAAGAGAAGTTACCCAAAGTATAATTCAAGAAGCTCATATCATGTCCAAATGGAGAAAATAGAAAGGATAATAAATTCTGGCAGGCTTAGTGTAAAAACAACAAAACAAAAAACCCAGAAAGACTGGCCCAGGAGGAACAACCAGCAAAACATATGAAAACTACTAATAAATCTTCCCTCAAATATCTCCAGAGACAGAGCCCTCCTAGAGGCTTTGCAGAAGGAAAGGATCTGCACAGCAGGAACATGTAAAGACAACAAGGCAATTACTGAGCATCTAAATGACTTATTTGAATTTCTATTCAGTACAGCTTCCCACACTGAAATGGTCTGTGGGAATGACCAGGCACGGTATGCTAGAAGGGCTCAAACTCTGAGCAGAAGTGAACAATCACTTCCCTCAAACTGCAGGCAACATTCTCAGTCCTACAGCTGAGTATGTTGTTGGACTTCATTGCTTCAAGTAAGACCTGCTGACTCAGGCTCAGACAGGAATTATCTGCAGACTTGCTGCAGTGCAGCTCCTCCTGTCACCCAGGTAATGACTTTAAGACACTAAAATATTATCAGCCCTTCTCTCCACCTCTGAGAATCACAGCCATACCAACCACCTGCTGGATTTTGTACCACTGATCACAACCTTTTTAAACCAGGAATCTAGCCAGTTTTCTATCCACAACTCACTGAGGATACTATGAAAAGTATTGCTAGAATCAAGGCAAGACATTGTCTTGGCTTATGGAACTAAAAATCTGTATTCTATTTCATCTGTTGAAAGCACTTGGGGAGATGTTTTTCTTTATCTCTTTTAACTCTGGGGGGAGGGGGGCAGATGCCTCCTGATAATGGGCCAGCTGTTCAAACCAGATGGGGCAATGTTTCTTACCTCTTTCACCACCACCTCCAAGGGAATATCTTCTGCTAGTGGGCCATTAAGGCTCACCAAGGACAGAACACATTCCATCATCCCATTGTGATATGCTCCACCCATGTGGGGGGAGCCAACCATTCCTACCTGGATAAAACTGAGACATAGGAACACAAGGTATCTGGTTCTACCGGATTCCTGGAGGAAGACTGGACCCTTCTCACCATCACTGGGCCCTTTTCTACAGGATCATCTCTACTCCAACAGAACCACCTCTGCCACTCCACGAGGACTTTGGACTGCTTCCAACACCCTGACCAACAGGGTGTCAGGTTATAGCTCTGACTGTCAGGGTTTCTAGGATTGTTTTTTGTTTGTTTGCTTGTGGTTTTTTTTGGTTTTTTTTTTACTACTACATTTGTATTGTTAATATTCCTAGTAAAGAACTATTATTCCTATTCCCAAGTCTTTGCCTGAAAGCCCTTAATTGCAAAATTACAATAATTTGTAGGGGGTGGAGGGTTTACATTCTCCATTCCAAGGGAAACTCCAGCTTTCCCTGGTAGATACTTGTCTTTCCAAACCAAGACACACATATTCATTGATTTCCTCTTATCCCCAGCACTATCCATCTGATCAGAGGAGAATGTCCACACATAGTGTTCCCAATCACTTTCTGATTCCCCATGCATCTGGACAGTTTCTGGGATAGCTGGTTCCATAATCTTGATGACAGAGGCAGAGGAGACTGTGTGTTCCTGGATCGTCTTCCTTCTCCTTTCTGAAGATAGCTGTGACATTTTTCCAGTCATAGGGAGTTTTCCCAAATGTCATGAAGTTTTGAAGATCACTGTCACCAACACCTCCCTCTGAGTGTGCCGCCTCTCACAGCTAAAGGACTACTCAAGGAGGATCACCAAACAATGATGAGAGACCCAGGGCTGAAGCCCCCCAACACCCACTGGAAGGATGTAAAGGCATCCAAAGAGATTATTTCACTAAACTTGAGGAGAACTTCTCACAGGTACCTCACAGAGACTCTTTTTGTCTGTATGCATGCAAGTGTGCATATGCTATATCAAACGTGCAAGGAATGCTGCTCTCCTGGTTTTTTGTGTACTATTCCAGATTTGTAAATTAGGCTTGCAAGTTACTGTTGTGCTATAGTAAATACTTCACCTATATGAATCCTTCGCTAAATTGTTTGACTTCAGTGATCACTTAAGTTAAATGCTGTTAAACTGAAGTGCTGGAAGAGGAAAGGAAATGTGAATGATACTGAGTATTTGTAGATCCAAAGGAATTCTGCTTGGAAAACAACACCTTTCTGCTGCGTTAATTTCATGGAGAGATTCAGCTTAGAAAAGATTTTCTGCATAAAAAACATTTCTGAAGGCAATTCCATGAGGTCTTCATTTCAGGATATTATTTTTTGTTAAGTAGTAGTACTTTTAATTAGCCATCCACAGTTTTGTGGAAGTTGCATTACTCCTAGCATCACTTTTTAAAGAAAATTAACTTTATCTACCAATTTTAAATAGAAAAGATCATTGCCAAAGAATTAAAAAACGCCACAACATTCACACCTGCTAATTAACTTTTCATCCAAATATTTTTCACTCATGTAACACACTTAGCATCCGAGACTGCTCCAGTTTAGAAAGAGGAATTTTCTAGCTATCAATTTTAAAAATAGAGAAGTACCTCTTTGCATTTGGCCACATCATATGCAAGAGAGAGAGAAATAAAAGGTTACTTAGGCAAGCACTCCCAGTGTTCTTTGCACTGTTTGAAAGACTGTTGTTTTCCAAAGTTGAAGGTAAATTGTGCATTCCTAATGCAGAAGAAATACTTGTCTCAGCTCATTGAGCTAAAGCCATTGTTCAATAAGGCTTCACCTATACAAATATACAGTTCACATAACTTTGAAGGTCAAAAGAGATGAGATCAATCTGAATTTCAGAGGTCAAATACACCAAATACTTATTTTTAACTTTTTATGTAGTAATTCTGAATACTAATGCCAAAGCACATAAGAACACACAACAGATACACTGGAAATATTCTTTATATTTTCTCTATCCCTAACATTTAATTCCCAGAATCAGTTTTAAGAGAAATGCAGTTCTATAATTTATAGAAAAAAAAGTAACAACCAAAACCACAGAATACTAAGCATAGAAAAGGTATAACATGCATTTATGCATACAGTGAAAAATATTCATAGAATAAGCTACAGACAAAAAATAGTGCTAGAAGGAGCACATGTAAGCTGGGAAAGGCATGATGGAGTTCTGCTGTGCCATTCTAGATATTTTCTACATAAAAACTATTTACGATTGAGTATAATTCAATGCATATCACTAATATTCTAATGTTGTGTGTTTTCTTTGCACAAGACTTCTCCTTAAAAACATCTTTTAAATTCTAGTTTTCATTTCACAGCAGAATCCTTTCTTTTAATAAATGTGCAAAACCCCCTTGATTAATAAAACACTATGCAATTACTGTAGAGCTCATAGAGCAGCAATGCATCTGAGCTTTATAAATTCTTTCAGGTATCCTCAGGCTACAATTCATAGAATTCCACTAGCTTACATGGGAATTTTCTGAAAGTTTGCTCCTGTCAGCAATCACCTTTCACTCTTTAAAAACAGGAATAGCTAATACATCAGTTTATAAAAATTAATCTAGATGCTTGTTTTTCTAAAGGACAATTATCTTCCTGGAGGCAATCTAATGGTGTTTGTAGTAACCCTGGAGAACCAGAGAAATGTAGAACTTACGAAAGTTAGATCAGGAGGTAAACAAAAGCCACATACACATCATTCCCTCATCATATTCAGTTTAATTCATTTAAATCTTATACTATTATGGTCTTGTCGGTCATGCAGACACTGAAAAAGTAAAAGCCTTCACAGTTATACAAAATTGAAGTATAAATGTGTTTCTGACTTTGGTCCCAGATGCACCAAGGCTGGTTTTATATTTCTTGACCTTAGGAGGCCATCGTCAATTAGAAATAGCCCAGGCACTTGCAGCAATCACACTTATAAGACAACTTCCTTCAGGGATGGGGAAGACAAGATTGTTTTATCTTTTAGAGGCCAAATAAATCCTGAATTATCACCTGAACAACGAAAGTTCAAAGTTAAAAAAGAAGAGTCCTGGACAGCACAATAACCAACATCCATTTTGATTTGGACTACACTTTTATTTAGTTACATTTACTTTGAGGGTTGTGAGTTGACATGGCTGGGAAACAAACGCTATCCACAAGCAGGTTCACTCCCCATGGGACAGGGAAGAAAACTGAAAGTACAAGAGTAAGAAAACTTATGTGTTAAAATAGACAGTGAAATCACTCACCAGTTACTGCTGCAGGCAAAACAGACTCAGTTCAGGGCATTCGAGTTCATTTATTGCCAAATAACAAAAGCTGAATTTAAATACTGATTTAATTATTGAGAAACAATAAACTACACATAAATATTTAGGGGAAAACAACTTTCTCCTTGAAATACCTTTGCCATGCCCAACTTCACTTTCAGGCTCACTTCACTTTAAACACCTTTCTTTACCTCCTCGCTGTTCATCTTTTTCCCTTTTTCATTTCTCTCCTCACTCATTGTTGCCACAAGTTCCACCCAGTCCCTTCAGCCAGGCAAAGACACACAGTGTCAGTGCTCAGTGATTTCTCAGTTCAGCTAAATTAAAATAAAAGCAGAAACTTTGAATAAAAGCTACTCTTTTTTAGAAAAAGTAAATTTAAACTTCAGATTTATTGTGTGTGAGTTCTGAAACTGCCAAACACGGACAACAATTTTTATGATAATTAAGCTGGCAGTAGATTTCTTTTAGGTTTCTCTATTATATAGAATCTCTATTATAAAGGGCATATTAGCCAAAAAAATATTCCTTCTACACTCATTTGTGTAGCTAAAGTTGGAAGCCTAGCTTTCCTCTCACTCTTAAGACTTCCCAAAAAAATTAGGATGTTTCATCACTTAAACAAAATGTAATTTTCATGCAAACAATCCAAGAACTCTTTCAGTCATTTTCTACGCTATCCCTCATGGAGATATTTCTTCTAGTTGGGACACCTTTCTATACAGCAACAGCTTTAAACAGCATTATTTAAAGAAGTATTCTGAATGTGTCTTGTCTATCTTTGCTCCTCACCCACACTAATTGATGAAAGGTGGTTAATTTTCTGTTGTGTTTGTTTTTTCTTCTCCAGCACTTAATGCAATTTTCAATCCTGTATTTTCCAGAACTGAGCCATTGTTGCCTGCAAAATTTTTAATCCCCTGACTGCTTTTCAGCATCTGGGTCCAAGAATATACTCTGGGCACACTCTTAACTACATGTGTGCACTTACACGTGAAATCTGACCACAGAGAACAAAAAGGACCCATGGTGATTTCTGACTGGAAAAATTAAGAAAAAGGGCAGCAAATTACAGTTTGCAGTAGCTTTAATTGTCATGCCTTGAGCACAAGCAATGCTATACAGCCACGTGGGAAGGCAGATCACTGATTCCTGTTTGTCCATTGCAGCTCTGGAGTCATGGTTGTGCAAAAGTCAGGGAGGCTGTCACAGCAAAATACTATAATAATGAGGGATCTCAATTACTCTCATTTAAATTGTGTAAGTATTATAATGGTAAGTAATGGAGAAATTTGATTATTTTTTAGATATCATTTGATAGTGATTCTTGGAGAAGGCATTCAGCAAATACACAAGAGCAAAAGCAATTTTTCATTATGTTCAGAGCTGCATGCAGGCTTTGCATAAAAAAATACCAAGAACCACTTCATATGGCATTAATGTACTCAAATTCAATATGATTGATGATATTCCACTTTGGGCATCGATACAACTATTTTTATTAAATCCACCATTACATTTAAGTGACTTTGTGACAAGAGACATCTTTGGTTCCAATGTTGAAGTCTTAATCATGTACAAAGATTACAGTAGAAATATTAAATATTCATAAATTCTTTGAAAAGTCTTGAAAGTTTTCTATCTATTTAAGGAAAGCTATGCAATCATAGCATAGCACAGTCAAGCACATGTTCAGAGTGCAAACAAGTACTATTTTCAGGAAGGGGAAAAATGGCCAGAAAACATATCAGAGAGCAATTATCCTTGCCCACAAGCAGTCCCTTGCTGCTTGGTGATTAGAAAGGAGTTTCAAGAGCATCAGTCCATTTGCTCCAAAGTCAGTTTATTTCAAGCAGTACAAGTAATTCACACTATTTTCTCTCTGCTTAACACTGTATTCCTTTAAAACATACTGTGGGTTACTAAAAAACCACTTTGATTTGCTCTTTAAGCCCTCTCTCCACTCACATTCAGAGGATTGCATTAGTTATGCCTCACACATAGCTTTCTCTTATTTCAGGCTGGTTTTTTTTTATGGAGCAACTTAAGCTGTTTGGCAGAGCAATCCCTACAGATCACATCTCAAAAACATTGTTCACACATACACTTTAGTGATACAAACCTCATTAATTCAAAGCATTTTTTTTCCTATATTGATGCTCTTGCACTAAATAATGTATCAATACACTTTATGATAAGTGGAGGAATCAGAACTAGCAGAGGATAATCTACAACCTGCTTCCTGCGAGATGTTTTACAAAAGAAAAATGCCCCAACAAATTGAAGTAAACTATAAGGAAAATGGAATACACCCTCCTTGAAAGTAATTCCATAACCACTCTAACAAAACACCTCACTCTCTTGGTTGGATTCCAGGTGGAAATTGTGGCAGAAATTATCTTCTACTCAATCTATAAAACAGTTCCTATATCTACCAAAAATGAAATCCATGTTCTAATTTTTATGTCAAGATTCTCTTGTAGCATTCATTTACTCATTTCTTTACACCAAGCTTTCAGAAAGTAACTGCCATGAAACCCACTGCTCATTAAGGCAGCAGTTTAAAAACTAATAGATGGAAATGGGAAAAAAAATAGAGGAAAACAGAGAAAGTGTCATTCCCTAATGCCTTGCTCCTTTAGTTTTAACTTTCTTTCATGTAAGTGCCTCATCAGTGACTGCCATTTGCCATTCAAACTTTTCATAAATCATGTTTGAACTTCAATATCTACAGCTGAATCAAGGTTATTCAAGCTATATTGTTTCAATGAAGCCACTGAAAATCACCCACAATGATAGAGTTTTACAGTAATTTAAAAACAGGGTTCTTTTTTTCCTATTTGCAAAGCAAATAATTCCCAGAAAAACCAAAAAGTGAATAACATCACCATCCTCTATGAAGATTATGATAATACAGCTTCTATCTCTTTTAACAGTGAATGTCAAGGTTAAAACTATTTTAAAAACAACTGAGAAAAAGTAAGCAAGTATCTTTTTCAAGTTTCTGTAGTCCTGCTCTCCATACACTTTCATTTTAATATTAAGAATTCAAGAACTGCCTGAGGGCAGGTGATTCTGTTTTCTATTTCCAGATTCAATCATTTCAAGCATTACTTCGTGTTCTCTTTGGAACCAGTAGAAAAATAATACTCACTGTATAGAAAAGAGAAAATTCTCCTCTCAAGATTTTTTTTTTCCCTAATCAGATTTCTGTACAGGAAAGCCATTACAGTGCCCAAAATGTCTTGTCTGCAGGATTAACACAGACACACTGAGATAAGGAAATTAATTTAGGCTTTAGATATGTTGCATTGTTAAGGAAGAATGTCAACGGAAGATGAAAATCATTACAGAGAGAATTATCTCTCTTAGAGTCTTTATAAAAATTTTTATCTCAAGAACAGTCATGCTAAAGGTTAGGATACATCTCACAAAGTTGAATTTACGCACACAAACTAGTTCAGACTTGCTCAGAGTCAGAGCCAAAAAAATAACCTTAGAAACTCAAAAACTTGGATCTTCTGTAACTAAAGATCCTAAGAAGCCAGCTCAGAATTCAAATTCTGATCTAGAAATTAAAGTTCAATCACATTAATTCAAAAGCCCAAAGTTTCACAGGAATTTCTTCCTTTCATTTATTTTCTATGGGCTCCAACTCAAATCTGCTTCTTCCACCACCTGGTGGATAAACATGTTTCAAATGACCTTCATCTAACAACAACCAGAATAAGTCCAGCATTTCCACTTGAGGCACAATGACATTGTTACATTTCATATAACAGGGCATTAGTGGGAGCATACCTGCCTCAAAGCAAGTATAAATCATTAACGCTTATTATCGCCTATTCTATTTCAAATCCAAGATTTTAATCAAATGTCTCCAATTAACATGGTCCAATTCTAGCAGGTAAATATCTTAATCATCCTTCCACTTGTGACCTAAATAAAAATACAGAAGTTTAAGATACTTGTACGAGTTCTTCCCTTAAATTAGTAATCCCTTTAGCAGCTCTTCAAATCAATAACAGAAAAATAAGAGTATTTTCAAAGTGGAATATGGGATTTCTAAACAGAGCAAATTCTTTACCATAACAAAAACAGAAAAATAAATTGAAGGATATTAAGATACAAAATATGGGAAAGGGCTTATTAATTTTAAACAAAATTCTCCTCTAGATTTTTTTTAAGTATTTCTCTTCAAGTGTAAATCTTGCCATTCAAGATTTACTCCACACTCCCATACTCCACAAGTCTTTACACAAACCATTTCTATTTTCAAAAAGCCTTTTTAAAAAATTATAGCTATATTTATATATGCATTACAGTGCTGAAGGTACTGACTATGGAACATTTTTCTAGTAACTGGTATTTTATATATATATACAATATATGTTATGTTTAACATTTATGAGTATTAAACATTGCAAACACAATGTTTTTACATTTTTTTAAATTATCATGAGACAAAATATCCAATAAAGATACGTGCATTGCTATGCACCAGCAGAAACTCATCAGACTATATGCTGAACATTTACCTAAATATTCCTCCTTCTTCCTTTGTGATTTTAAGACAGTCAAAACTCATTTCATTCTCTGTGTTGATGCCTCAGACAAAATAATGCTGTTATAACTGATCTCTTCTCAGTTGTCTTCCATCAGTGATTATTTTGAGCAACCATTATGTACACAGTTCCAAAGGGCTTCATTCATTAAATTACAGAGTTTAAAAAAGCATACTTAATTCTAGCCTAAAGCATGGATTATGGACATTAAGTCCCAGCATAAAACACACATAAGAAAAAACACCCAGATTGAACTTTGACTAGTATTTGAACCTTAATATTTTAACATTCTTATAGAAAAGATTTATCTAGAAAAAAATAATGCTAAAACACAGTATTATTAGTGATAGACAGAAAACTGCATACATTGTGATGCAGTGGCAAAGAAACCTATGTGATTGTCAAAGTAGACCAATTATTATAATTTGCCAGTCCAGAGGCACTGTAATTGTAGAATGTTAACACAGTAAAATTATTTTATTTTACGAAGTTCTTTATAACAAGAAACCTCCACAATAAAACAAAAGAAGAAAAAAAGAACCACCCCATTAAAAAAAAAAAAAAAGGTTGAGAACTGTAATTTCCCATGTAGCTGAAAGACCATGCAACAAGGAGGAAATATTCTTCTTAAGCAAGACCAGGAGGCTACTTATAGCAGAAACATTGAGATGTAAAGAAAATAAGTATTTAGAAAATTGCTTTTTCTGATGTGCCTCTATGCTTGGGGGTGCAAGGTGATAGTATGCTAAATCCAAAGCTTTTGAAAAGCAAAACATTGTCAAAAAATAGGCTCACAGTACAAACACCTCTGTATTCTTTACAGCATCTGCAACACCTAGCCTGCTTCTTCTCACCTTGGAAGAAGCTGGACAGGAGATCTAGCTAAGAAATGACAGAAGACATTCCAGTACCTCATCCAAAATTCTCTCAGCATCACGTGAAGAACAACATTTGTGGTCAGTGAGGCTTATCAATTTAAATAACATTGTTACAAGCTCAGACATGGTTTTACAGAAACATGTAGTAGTATGCCTGAATTACACCATCACTGAAAATCCAAGATGAATATGACAATTATCTGGAAATATGAAGATACCTATTCTCTGTTCATTATACTAATACTACCCTTTTATTCACAAAACATTTTATATGTGTCACCACTGTTAGATTCTGCACATATTTTAACATAGCTCTCATTTCCATGCATTTTTACTCAGCTAACCATTGCTGAACTACTTACAACAGCAGCTGCAATGCAAGGTTACTACAGAGCTCTTTATAAATCCAAGTTCAGTACTTCAAATTATATTATAAACTACACACCCTTCATAATAGAAAGTCTTACAATTTATTTTGTAGCATACATGCCCTGCTCCAAAATGAATCACACCTATTTAAGATTTTCCCATCAATAAGAGGAAGGGCCCGTTTTGTCCTTGAGTCTCTTAATGCAGTACCCTTCAAGTCCTTTATTTCCATGGAAATCTGTAAAAGTTACTGATTATTGAGTTGTCTCTTGTTAACTCAATTGCTCACAGGTCAAAAAAAGTAAAGTAAATCTACTCACAAATATGGAATATAAAGTGGGGTTAGATGGTGTTTATTGAATTTACTACTTTTGTTGACTATTTGCTTAAGACTGCAAAGAAAAAACATAATTTTCACCTTAAGAATGGGTAAAGAAGAAATGAAGTTTCTTGAGGGCAAGTATTTGTCAAAAGAAAGTGCAGAGTAGAATATTACAATGATAATATAGATCAAACTAGGAAGCATTTGGAAAATGTATCTATTACAAGTTCATTCACATAAAAATTCACCCTTTCCACTGTTAGCTTTGAAGGCATTTCCATAGACCTGCTCTTGTCCTGCAGCTCATATCTGGGCTACAAATTAAAGACAAAGCCCCTGATGTGACTGTGGTGTGTCCAGAACTAGAGCTGAAAATTGTGCTGACAAACAGTAAATCAATAGTTAAAGGTTTGTAATGCTAATGCTGCACTTTTAATTGTGAATCCTGTAGACTTTCCCCTTATTTAACCAAAACCATTCCTGGCTTTGAGAACCAAAAGGAGCCTTAAGAAAACAATATTTTTTAACTTTATTTTCTAACCATTATTATGAGATTTTTGTGTAACTGAAATAACGATTTCTAGGCTCCAGACAGCTTTTTTTATTATTATTGTTATTATTCTCAAAAGCATGATATCAAATGTAGCTCTTGTGACTTGTATGTCACCTGCATTTAAAAAAAAGTATATATAAATATCCCCTCCCACCTTGACACTGTACCAAGCAAAATATGGCTAAATTCTAGGGCACAATAGAAAAAAAAAACAACCCAAACTTCTCATAATCCTTTGGAATAATACATACCAGTAAGGGTATTAAGGGTATTAAAATGAGCTGGAAACCAGTATTACAACTGTATACAACTACAGAGCAAAGACATGGTTTACAACATCAGGAACTACAGTGCTAAGAGGTTTTTTTTCCCCCTCTTTGTGCTCAACATGGTGGAATCCATTACTGTTGAGATACAGAAGTATAGGAAGTTAAGATCAAACAAAAAAAGTTATCAAATGAAAAACTGTCCAAGTCTCATTATCACTTAATAATGGTGCCAAAAAATCATGTCATCTTTGCAAATTAAGGAAAAATATGGAAAATATGACTGGGATGGATTACATGAGTTGTTGGTGGGGTTTTTTTTATCAGTCTACACAAAGTGTAAGAAACTGGATAATTACCTAAAAAGGACAGCAGAAATTATATAACTTCATAGCCTATTTATTATCAGGCTAGCACAAACAAGCACAAGGCCCAGGAAAGTGACAGCAGGGAAAAGTTCGTTAAACCAAGAATCAGGTGTTCAGGCACACAAGCACTTCTGCTGCTACCACACTAGCACTCAATTGTTGTAAGGGGAAAAAGGACAGCTCAGATCTATTCCCAGATGCAGTTTCTGAGAGATCACTCCTACTTTTTCTCAAAAGATCCTTCAGCTCCAATGTGGCATGAGTATTTTATGCCATAGTAAAACATAAATGCCGTTATACAGCCAATAACATGTAGCTGTTATGTGTTGCTGACCACAGCACATGTAGCTGTTTGCTTGTCTTCTCCCTTGCTTGGTTAAAATTTTTAAAGCTGTTCCAGAAAAGTGAACATACAACAAGGAACATAATAGCCATTAGTATATTTCCTGAAGTTTGTTTGTGAAGACTGGAATGATGCTCCTCCACAAATTCAGTACAGATAAATGTTTACAAAGAACCATTTAGGCCAACAGCATCCTGGCCTGTACTAGGAATAGTGTGTCCAGCAGGAGAGGGAGGTCATTCTTCCCCTGTACTTGGCACTGTTGAGGCCACACCTTGAGTGCTGTGTCCAGCTCTGGCCCCTCAGTTCAGGAAGGACATTGAGTGCTGTGTCCAGCTCTGGGCCCCTCAGTTCAGGAAGGACATTGAGTGCTGTGTCCAGCTCTGAGCCCCTCAGTTCAAGAAGGACATTGAGTGCTGTGTCCATTACTGGCCCCTCAGTTCAGGAAGGACATTGAGTGCTGTGTCCAGCTCTGGCCCCTCAGTTCAGGAAGGACATTGAGATGCTTGAGCACATCCAGAGGAGGCAACGAGGCTGGTGAGGGGCTTGGAACACAAACCCTGTGAGGAACAACTGAGGGAGCTGGAGTTGTTTAGCCTGGAGAAGAGAAGGCTCAGAGGTGACTTTATCAGTCTACACAAAGTGTATCACTCTCTACCACTCCCTGAAAGGTAGGTGTAGTCAGTTGGGGGTTGGTCTTTGTCTGCAGGCAGCAACTGACAGAACGAGAGGACACAGTCTCAAGCTGCACCAAGGGAAATGCAGGCTGGATATTAGGAAAATATCCGAAGCATAATAAAGTATTGGAATGGTCTACCTGGGGAGGTCGTGGATTCACCACCTCTGGATGTGTTTAACAAAAGACTGGATGTGGCACTTGGTGGCATGGTTTAGTTAAGGTTAGGATTGAATTGGACTTGGTGATCCTGGAGGTCTCTTCCAACCTAATGATTCTGTGATACTTAAAAATGTAAGCCCAGGTTCTTCTTAAAAGATGCAGACTAATCTTAACAGCTTGATTTAAGCTTTAATACATACAAGTTGCAATTATAGATATCACCACCCTTTGATTAATTTGCTAAAAATATTTTAAGTCTTTTGCCAAAATTTTCTTAAGTCAGCTCATACCAGCAAAGATGGCAAATATCTTCATCAGTAATTGATGCTGAGACATAACAATAACTTAAAATAATGAGAGTGAAACATATAGAGCCATAATTTGGAAAAGTGCTCCAAGGTTAGATTATTTTTATCTAAAATACTTTCAATTCAAGAGAACAAAGAATAACAACCTGAACTATTTCTGCTGAAAACAATCAAGCAAAATTTTTTCTGAAGTGGGCAAGTCAAACTTACATCCAGAACACCACAGTTACCAGAGAAGAGTGACAAATCAGTCAGAAATTTTCTTTAGTTGTATCAAAACTAGTGGTTTTATTTTAATTAAAAATAAAGAGAGCAAATTAAATAGCATTTAAAAAATACACACAACTGTGTTAAAAGTTTTCCATATGCTAACTTGCCATTCAAGTCTGACCAGAAATCAATATAGAAACAATCTGGTTTGGACAACTAATATTTGGCAACAAATATTAGGTTTGAGCAAGCAAAGCAAAATAACAATTTATTATTTGAAAGGATCACAGAGAGCATTACTGAGATTTAAAATATCTTACCTGCATATTAGTACTTACATTGGGATACTTTGGCCTAAGTAATTCGATTTGCAAACATTTTTTTTTTCTTTTGAATTTTTCCCACTATTATATAGGTCTTCAACAACTTTCTTCTAAATAAAACTTTCCAACATATACTGATTTCCCCTACCTGATCTTGTACTTTCCTCTTGTTACTCTCATACTCTACAGTATGAAAGTACTACAGTAATCAACACCAGATAGAAATTTAAACCTACTTACATTTCAGTCACTGACAGCATTCAATCAAAAAGATCACAAATCTGTTGAGTTGGAAGGGCTCAGAGAGATCACTGAACCCAATTACCTGATCCAGGACTTCCTAAACCCTGATTAAAAAAGTATTCTTAGTAGCCAGTATAAGTAAGGGTAATAGCAGGAATGATTATCTCTGCATGAATCCAAATAACAATCCAGATACAAAAGCTTTAACTTATGCAACATAGTTTTTATACGAAATATCTAGACCTAAATTATCTTCACCACTTCGCTGACTGAAATGGAGATCAAATTCTTTAAAATGTTTTAAAAGCTGCTCACGGGATAGACTTGAAATATCAACAACCTTAGTAATAAATTCACTTTTTCTCCTGGGACAGACTTTAAATACCAGCAACCTCAGAAACAAGCAAACTTCATATATAACCCAAAAAACCAGTTTGGCCGAGTATAAATATTTACTTTTCAAAACCTAATTGCTGAGATAGACCCCTAGTCATCTGTTTCAACATGTATCAATCATCAGTAATTTCAGAACTCAAATAACCCAAACCCTTTCTTTTTTGACTACTACATTGGGTGTAGAAAAGTAGGCCTCTACTGAATAGCAGCTTTCTACTTAATATTTTCAAAATTGAGACAGCAGACATTTAATGAACAAAACTAAAGTGTTCACAAATTACACATGTGCTGTTTTGACAGGTGTTAAATTACATGAAAATAATGTTTCACCACTGCATACTCTCTTTTATCAGAATATATTAGCATTTTGCAGCCAGAGAAGTGTGTTGTTACACAATATGGTATTAGGAGATATTTGAGTACCTAATTAGGAGACTTGATAAATACACAATGTAAAATTACAGAAAGAATCACAGAATCACAGAATTTTTAGGTTGGAAGACACCTTTAAGATCATCAAGTCCAACCCATGCTCTAATACCTCAACTAAACCATGGCACCAAGTGCCACATCCAGTCTTTTCTTAAACACATCCAGGGATGATGACTCCACCACTTCCCCGGGCAGGTCATTCCAATACTTTATCACTCTTTCTGTGAAAAACTTTTTCCTAATATCCAACCTGTATTTCCCTTGACGCAGCTTGAGACTGTGTCCTCTTGTTCTGTCAGTTGCTGCCTGGAAAAAGAGACCAACCCCCAACTGACCACAACCACCCTTCAGGAAGTTGTAGAGAGTTATAAGATCACCTCTAAGTCTCCTTTTCTCCAGGCTAGACAACCCCAGCTCCCTTAGCCTTTCCTCATATGGTTTGTGTTCCAAGCCCCTCACCAGCCTCGCTGCCCTCCTCTGGACATGCTCAAGCATCTCAATGTCCTTCCTAAACCGAGGGGCCCAAAACTGGACAGAATACTCAAGGTGTGGCCTCACCAGCGGCGAGTACAGGGGAAGAAGGACCTCCCTGCTCCTGCTGGCCACACCATTCCTGATCCAGGCCAGGATGCCACTGGCCTTCTTGGCCACCAGGGCACACTGCTGGCTCATGTTCAGCTGGCAGTCGACCAGCACCCCCAGGTCCCTTTCTGCCTGGGCACTGTCCAGCCACACCGTCCCCAGCCTATAACGTTGCAGGGGGTTATTGTGGCCAAAATGCAGGACTCAGCATTTGGATTTATTAAACTTCATCTTATTGGACTCTGCCCATCCTTCCAATCGATCCAGGTCTCTCTGCAGAGCCCTCCCCCCTTCCAACAGATCGACACACGCTCCCAGCTTAGTGTCATCTGCAAATTTACTGATGGAAGACTCAATACCCTCATCCATGTCATCAATAAAAATGTTGAACAGAACTGGCCCCAGCACAGACCCTTGAGGGACCCCACTGGTGACTTTCCCCAGCTGGATGCAGTACCATTCACCACCACTCTCTGGGCTAAGCCATGCAGCCAGTTCCTAACTCAGCAGAGAGTGCTCCAATCCAAGCCACGGGCTGCCAGCTTATCTAGGAGTATGCTGTGGGAGACAGTGTCAAAGGCCTTGCTGAAGTCCAAATAGACAACATCCACAGCCTTCCCTGCATCCACCAGGCAGGTCACCTGGTCATAAAAGGAGATCAGGTTGGTCAAACATGACCTACCCCTCCTAAACCCATGCTGGCTGGGTCTGATACCCTGGCCATCCTGTAAATTTTGTGTGATGGCACTCAATATAAACTGTTCCATTACCTTGCCAGGTACCGAAGTCAGGCTGACTGGTCTGTAATTACCAGGACCCTCCTTTGCACCCTTTTTGTGAATGGGTGTCACATTGGCCAGCCTCCAGTCATCCGGAACCCTGCCCATGAGCCAAGAACCTTGCCCGTGAGCCAAGAATATTCTAGAACCTCCAAAAAAGATTTCTCCCTTGCATGCACACCAGAAATGCTGGGTTTCAATCTAGAAATAAATTTACTATCACAAACAAAACAGCTATAGCTCCTCATGTTCATGTTTTCAGATAGGTACCAAATGTACTTTTCCTTTTGAAATGTTTACAGAGGGAGAAAAGAAATAGGTGGCTAGCATTGTGATTTACAACACTGTATAGCAAATAATTACAGCAGACATTTGGAAAACTACCAATGTTTTGGAGTTTTTCAGTTGTTGGCTAAACAACTGCAAGTATCTTTGCCAAAACCAGAATAAAATGTTTAATCAGAAGTGACTGTTGCATAGAGAAAATAACTTATTCACTAATCTATTTTAAGAAGAAAGTTTAACCAATTATAGAAAACACTGTGACTACATTGATTCAGTTGTACAACTCAGTTTTCAATTCCAATCTCATTCAGAGTTCACAAGCTCAATCCCATGCTTTAGCAAGTAGAAAACTTCTTCCTCCAGTGGTTCACCAAAAATGAGTTCTAGAAATTAAAGAGTGTACTAGGCAAGAAATCCTGTGCCATTCAACTACATATATTTTCAATATTTCTACTAGGGAAATATATGGGTTACAAGGTTATTAGTCAACAATTGAGCCAACTATATTTAAACATTAAGAGGCTCAATGTTTTCTTTAAATTTATTTTTGCATTTTGTTGAATACTAGTTCTTCCCATGAAAAACTCACCATGAGTGAGTCACTGAGAACAGCACAAACATATAGAAAAGTTCATTTATGAGTGGCTTAATAGGAAATTTCATGAAAATACAGTAAAAGTATCATCGTATGGACAAACCCCATATGTGTATACACACACATATATAAAATACAACAGCTGTTCTAATTGCTTTGGAGTAAAGAATGTTTCAGGAATAACCTCTGAGGGAAAATTACGAATCTCTTAGAAATGCAAATGAAAACTATGTCAGAGAATACAGAGAAATGTATGAAATTCAACTGAACATGTGAAAAGCAAGGAACCTTTCAAACATGACTGCTTAAGGATGTATAAAAGATAGTCAAGGTAAAAGAGGTAATCATATTACAGCTCAGATTAAATAATAATGAGACATGTCATCCTGATAAAATTTCAATACACAGAGAAATGTAAGTAATATTTAAAAATTTGAGTATCTAGAGTTTGAATACATGTTTTGGATATACATTTAAAAGTAATTTGAACTCAAGATCTTTCCAGAAGATATAAAAGATGCAGATGCTCTAGACCTTCAAAACAGAAATCAACTTTCTGAGATGCCTCCAATTCAGTGCATGCACATTAAAACACTGGCCTCAAAGCTAAAAAAAAATTCCTTCAGAGCCTGTACATATAGGCAGCTTTATGCTGTTTCAACAGAGCACAAAGACAGCACTAAAAGTAAAATATTCTGCTTTTTATAATTTGTTTTGCAAAATATTAAATTCTTGTGCCAAAAAAAAAAAAAAAATTATCATCAAATGCGCAGCAAAACTGTTTTCCTACTTAAATTAAAAAACAAACAAACCACAACAACAACAAAACACACACACACAAAATAACTTCACCAAACAACATAAATTCTACTAACCTTCAGGATCAAGGAGTTTCTCTATTCCCAGGTGTTGCCTGGCTATGTTGAATGCATGGTCTAATCGTTGTACAGGTGACTGCTGAGAAGCAACAGCATTCCAATCAAATAGGTCTGGTCTAAAGCAAAAATAAGAGGAACAGTAAGTTTCTTATTTTTTTAGTCTTATTCATGTATTTCAAAAACTAAGCATCAACATCAACTTTTTATTTTTGTAATGAAAGGTCGTGTTAATTGGCCCTGGGACTAATGAAGCTCAGTTTCTAATGGGTTTGTATTCTATTCTCATCCATCTCCACCACAATCACATTGTCCATATTTCTTATTCTCCACCAAGTCCCAACAACCCATAACCTCACATCCCTGAACCACTGCTGCTCTTCCCCACAGCACACTGCTCCCTTCATTCCAGTCCCAAATAGTGCTTGAGTGGGAAAGATCAGGTGCTGTGGCCATGCAATCAGAACTGGCATGTGGCAGGATAAGCAGGACAGAACTGCTGAGGCCATCTGGGGACCCTCCTCCTCTCCCCAGCTCCCAGTCTTACACTTCAATTAATATTTCTAGGAGTGAAATTTCTTCTGAGATACCAGCTCACTGTTATATCAGATTAAAATTGGTGAACAGGTTAAAAAATTCATAGAATCACAGAAACATTTGGGAAACACCTGTAAGAATATAGAGTTCAACTCTTACCCTAACATTGCCAAGTCACAATTTAAATGCTCTTACAGGAAAAGACAGAATGACCAAAACTGAATTATAGCTCAGATGCACAGTCTGGGACCTTGTATTAGCAGCTGCAGTATTTGCAGTATAAATAATGTTAGTACTACACCATCTTTGGCTTTTCATCTGAGAGTTATCCATTAGGAAACCAGAATTTGTTATCAGGCACTCTGGAGAAATAAAGTTTAATCAAATACTCTGTAATTACTGTGCATGTAATATGAAGAAAAACAACTATGCTATTTGTGACTTCAATACAGTGTTCTAAATCAGAGGACATTTAAATGTATAATTTCAACTACAGATAAATCAAGCACATTTACACAATTTAAATTTTTAAATTAATGACAGATTTACTCACATTTTTATTAATTTTAGAAGTTAACTTTATATAGCCTCCTGAGTTATAATAAATGGAGAAAATGTTCACTACATCATACTGTAAAAATGTCAAGAGAGTAAAAATCACAAGAGTAAAGAAAAAAATGCCCTAGTTATTCTCCAGTTATCTACCTTTGCTCTCTATTTTTTTCTGAGAAGGGAGTGATTTACATAGTAACAACTAAGTTATTCTAAGTTATTTTGCTCCTCTCTTCATAGATGCTTAAATATTAGAGTTTTCTCCTTCCCACATGCAGAATAACTCAAAAATACTAAACAATGTTAATTTAATATTACATCTGGCTGGGGACAGGGTGGAGGAGGGGGATGAAGTCTATGATCCCATAGACTGGTTTGTGTACTAAAACACAGGCACACAAAATACACACTATGTGTACATAATTTGTAAAAACACTTTTGGCCATTCTCCTTTAACAGAGGATGCAGTTACCATTGTTCACAGCAGCCTACATGATGCTGTGCTCTCAATTTACAGATAAACAGCGCTCAGAGCAAACCAGGTATTACCAGTGTGCTTACACAAAGCGTAAGACCATCTCTTCTTTCCTTCACTCTAACTTCCCCAAACCAGTGGGGGAAGGATGGGCAAGAAACTGAGAGAGGACATAGCCAGGACAGGTGACCCAAACCAGTAATAGGGATGCCATATAACTTGCTCAGGCATAAATACCTGGGGAAAGGAAAGGAACAAGGTTGGGGCTGTTTGTCTGGGAAGGTGTCTCCTGCTTGAAGAGTGGTTGGGCATCAAGTTACTGCCTTTGCATCTCTTGTTTATCTATTCTCTTTTCCTCCGTGTATTAAAAGAGTCTCTCTTTTGACTCAAGAGTTTTCTTGCTTTCATTTTTCCTATTCTCTTCCCTGTCCTGGGGAAGAGAGGGTGAAGCAAGCAAGTGGCTGTTGGGTGCTCAGCTGCTGACTGGGGTCAAGCCACCACACCCCTCCACCTTATTCTGCAAGCACACAGATATTACTCAAATCCTTATTCTCTCCAAATTTAAATTAAGGATAGGATGAACAAGCTCATACAGCAAATTTAGCTAAGAGAACACTGTAGTAGCCACACAGCTGTCTCTTATGACTATCTTAAAAAGCTTGGCAAAGATGTGTTGCATATACACTACATAGACTAGAGTGTAAAAAAAAATTGGTAAGAAATAGGATAAGGAGAGGAAAGAATTATATCCAAAAGACTACTTCTAAATTTTTTTCTTTTTTCCTTTTTTCTTTTCCTCTTTTAATTTGGCTTAAAGTTCTAAGCACACCTGCAATGTTCAGAGCAGCACATTACCTTCACATAATCATTTCTTGTTTGATGATACAATATTTTATATACAGGAACATCCTTTTAATTAGTCAGGACTCCACTGGGCAAGAACATGAGTATTTACAATTGCACCTTGAGGAATGTCATAATATTGTCTTACCCCTCCTGAGAAAACCTCTGTCATCATTAATAATATCTTAGATAGTCAATTTCATCCAGTTTTTCAGTTGTATAATCCAGGATGGAATTTTCAAGTTAATCTACCAAGATAGTCTTAAATTATTTTCATGACATCATCTGCAGAGGTAGGACTCTTAATAAAAGGCACATAGAGTTTTTGTTAATTTGTTTTTGTGGGTTTCTCTGATTTTTTTTTTCTCTTTTAAAAACCAAACACTCCAGAACTCACAAGAGTTTCAAACATCACGTCTTGACACCTGGATTGAATTTGCATGGTGCCTGTGTAGAGGACATGCAGCATCACTTTTCACTCCTTACAGATGGCAAAAACTTGAACCCTCTGAGATGCAGCCAGAAGAGAATTTGTAAAGTTTAGTACGTCACTGTCAGATTGCTTCTCGATTTTCTTAGTATTGTACATAAAGCAGACAACATAGAGTCCCAGACAACTTTCAAGTATAAGGCCACCTACTGCAAGTCAGCTCTGATAAGCACCAATTTAATTAAAAAAAAAATCAAAAAGCTCTCTCTACTCCAACAGAAATTTAATTTTTCCAGATTTTCCCTTTGTTGAGAGATGATGTTGCTATACCCATTTCAGTAGCTTTATCACTAGAATAACAGTGTCAGCTTGAAGATCAGCTTCTCAGTGCTGTGTGTCAGGATGTTTCACTGGGTGTATCTATGTGGCAACACTGCCAAGTGTGATTGTGAGAAATATTATAGCCTAGAAAATTAATAATGGTAGTAAGTGGAAAATAGCTTTTGAAAATCCCCAAAACAACACTGAAACTGATTTTCAAATTACAACTCTTATTAGCTTTCTAAGGAGCTTTAAATAGAGGAGTGAGAAGGTATGTAACAGTAAAGAAAGGAAATGGAATACGGAGTCTCTGCCTTCATTTGTCCTCTCCATATTGTTCAAATAACACCAAGGGAGATGAAATTTATTCTCATATCTGCAGCTTGGGTCTTGTCTAAAAGGGAGCAAACCCAAGGAATAATAACTAGCATTTCTCACTCCTCTTCCTGAATACAACCGTGTGCATTTTTCAAAGAAGTTAGAATTAAGTAGAACATGCTGAGCTTTATCTAGCCATTCATCAATCAGCTCAAATAGCACTGGTCTTATGTTTATGGCAAGATGATTGTGAGCCAAAATTGAAAGGATTGAAGGCTTCAATGAAAAAGTTTGCATTGTAAAAATCGAAATTTCTACTGAACATAAGGTAATTTTTGTACCAACAGTTCTTTCCTATCACTAGCAGAAATACAAAAAAAAAAAAAAAAAAAAAAAAAAGGGAAAGAAACCTGAGCAGCAGAAGCCACAGCCAGCAAAGCATTGGCTGTTAGACATAACAACCCAGTCCAGATATGGGATATAAGGCTCCGTCAACCCAGGACACTATCACTAGCAGAAATATAAAAAAAAAAAAAAAAAAAAAAAAAAAGGGAAAGAAACCTGAGCTTTTTCAAAACATATTTCCAAGAAAAGTAAAGTTAAAAAGAGACTCCATACATCCCCACTCTGACCCCCAGTCACATAACTTACACCAGAACTAGTTCAGCCAGAGAGAGAAAATTTAATCTGGAGTATACTATTAACAGACAAATCCTGACAGACCTCTGTGTAGAAATTAAAGTCCTGGATAAGACAAGCCACAGTCTTCCATTATTATAGACAGAAATTAGTCATATCTAGATCATAAAATTTACTATCCCTATTTCAAGGCAAAAGTTGTGTGTTTGTTGCTTTAGCTTTTTATACAACAGTATCTTATATTGTCAGAACTCTCACAAAGAAAAAATAAAGTCAGGAGAGAGTAACTGATGCATAATCTAGTGGTTTGTTAAAAAAATACTATTTTTATACCTCTTCATCCCATTGTTTCTGTTTTCCCTTTTCCTATAAATTACTAAAGAAAAACTTCTTTTTCTGCTTCTGTCCAGGACCTCTTCTTGATGATGTAATTTTCCTTCCCTCCTCACTCTAGCACCCTGAAGCAGAAGCAGCTGCACTGAAGTGCTCATTTATAAAGCAGTCACCTGGCCTAAGTTCAAGCACTTTAAAGAAGTAAGGAGGAAGATAATGAATGCCACCTGTTCCCACTTCAAAATCAGGCTTATAGGGCCAGGGGAGGAAAGAAAAAGAGCCCCAAAAAAGTTAGAGGAAAGAGGTAAAGTTCTCTCTGATATCCACCTAAAGGAAAAAGATTAAAAGAAGTAAATGGGGAAAGATCTTTGTGATCTGGAGCCTGAGGAAGGGAGAATTTCAATTGTAGAAGGACTGATCTCTCCAACAGCAAAATACTTTAGTTTCTGTATATTCAATTTCTAGGGTGATGATTCCACTCCACAGCTGTTGCCTTTTTTTTTCAGTTCAATGCAAAACATACCATTCAAGAGATGGTGCGTCAAGTTTATATCCTGAAAATTCCCACTCTGGGCTCACTAATGTGCCCTTGCAGATTTGCCAGGTGACCTGTGTTATACTGCCTCCTGCACTCAGTATTGAAAGCTATTGAAATATTGAAATATTCAGTATAGCAATATTGAAATATAGAAATATTGAAAGCTAAAGAACCTAAATGTTTATGGAGACATGGTGATTACAGAGATAGGGAAATCTACCTGAAGTAACCCCTTTATAAAATGAGAGAGAAAGAGCATTAGAAAAATCTGATCCCAATCAAAACAGTAAGCTGAAAGCTAGGGATTGGTGGGTTAAAAGACTATAAGAAATAAAGCTTTCACTGCTCTCACAGAATATTGTGTGGTCAGTGCTTCATTATAGTCTCTTACTTTATCTCAATCCTTTTAAGGATGTGCTTAGAAAATTCATCCCGATGCAAATTTCACATTACTGTCTGAACTTCTTTAAAAAAACACCAAACAAACAAACAAACAAACCAGCTACAAACCAAAACAAAAAGCCACCTGTTCATCAATGAAAACATTATGTAAGAGAAATGAAAATATTACCATCCACAAAGGAAAGGGATTGGTTTGAAAAATAAATACCTTTAATGCTACCACAAAATCTATCCTCATTTTCAGAGAGTCTAAATATTATGGAAAAAACTTTGAGTAGCATCACTCTTTCAGGGTTGGAGAGACTTTGGTGTTTGGGGTTTTCTGTTGGGTTTTGAAGGGGGTTTTTTTGGTGGTTTTTTTTTTGTTTTTTTTTGTTTGTTTGGTTGGTTTTTGGTTTTTTGTTTGTTCTAGGTTTTTTTTTTTTTTCTTTTCTTGGTTTGTTTTTTGTATAAGTCTAGGAATAGTGCTAAAATTGGGGAAATGTGCACACACCAGGCACCAGGCCCACTGTACGAGTTAAATGTAATACCTGCTTTTCAAACTATAGCTATCTTTTCTTATGACTAACACTGCTTCCATTCCTGTCAATGCAGAGGAATAAAGTCAGAGAATAAAAGGAAAAAAGAAGAGAGCATCTGGACAAAACTTTTTGGAGAACAAGGAAATAGAAAGAAGTGGAACAGGAGAACAGGAGAAATAGGGAATTCTGGGAAAATAAACCAACCAACCAACCAACCAAACAAACAAAAAACCTTAACAAAACAAGCTGGAAAAACTGATCAGGGGAAAAAAAAGGAGCTAAATTCAGAAGTGTTTTGTCATCAGAGTGTTTATCATTCTATGTAAGTAAGTCACAAAATATTTAGAAAGCACAGGATGTGTGAGACATCAGGTTTCTCTGAGAATTCACGTAAATCACTCTTGGGACAACTTCTCTTCAGTGTATATTCAAACTGTCTTCTTTAGGCAATAAATCCTAGACACTCTGACAGCCAGCAAGTCTCCAATGTACCTGCATCATAGAGTGATTGAATTAGGCTCCTTAGAGAAGGTTTTTTATTATTAAAGGATACATTTAGGAGCTCCCAAGCACTGAATGTCTTAGTGTACCTATTTAATTGATTCCATCTGGAATCTTGAAGGATAATTCAGTGTTCCCACACAGTGAACATGAAATGCAAAGTCAACAGAAATCAAACATCTTCAGTTCATCTTAAAAATTACTGCATCAGGGCTTTAGAGGAAATAAGGAAATGAAACTTTTGCAGAGAACTTAGTGATTGAGGTCCATAAGATGACTGGTGTGTCTTGGAGACTTGCCTCCAGGAATCTGACTGAACACTTGCCATTTCCCAGATAAGTGCAGTAACTACTGGGCAAGAGACAAGACTTCAGTGGAGTAATTCTTCACTTCTATTGAAAATAGGCTCACTGTGCAGAAAGCTATGCAAGATTTATGGCAGAAGACAGAAGAAGAGCAAAAGCAGGCTTAAGTTTTACAGCCCTGAATTACAAAAGCTGAATAAAGTGCATAAATTCCAGTAAGCAGGAAATGAATGTTCATATGGTGAACTTTGCACTGAACTGAACACAGCAGTGCACAAAGTCTGACATAGGACACAGAGATTTGTCTAGACAGTCCCAGTGTGGTTTACTGGAAACTGCTCTCCCCAGCCAGGAACTGATCCTGAATAAGTTTCTCTGTTCAGACTTCTGAGGTTATTCCTATGCGGAAGGACAAAAAAGAATTTCTGATTACTGATTTCAGACACCAGATATCACATGATCCTGCAGAGCATGCAATCTGAATATCTGAGTATCAGGTACCTTAATCAGGAAACAGGCAGTCTGATATTGTCTCTAGGTGGAAAGATGTTGTGGAAAGATGACTGGGGTAAAATCAGAGGAAACTGAGAAGTTACATTCACATCCTTAGAGAGGTTACAATGGTATGGAAATTTTAGGGAAAAATACAGTTGCGGCTCCCTGGATGGCATGTGGTTGGTGTGGTTGAAACCTGTTGTAGGATGATTCCCCACACAGTGGGATTGTTGGTCAGTTTTTCCCATTGTCCTTGGATTTGAGAGCCCTGCTCACCATCTTGCCTTTGTTCCTAGCTGCCATGTGGGAACAGTCAGCATCTTTCTTTGGGGAAGCCACAGGGAAGTGACCTGCAGGGAGCACCTGTCATCCTCTTCCTGTCCCGGCTGCCACATGGAACAAAGTCAAGGGGTGACCATCTTTTTGTGAGAAAAACACCCTCTCTTTCTGTACCCTTTTGTGATTATTATTACTATTGTTGCTGTGCATTTCTTATTCCATTGCTGTCTGCTTTCAATAAATTGTGATCCCAACCCAAAGTCTGCTTTTGTTCCTCCTTTGCAAGAAGGGGCAGAGGGAAGGGAGTGGCTTATTTGGAGTTTAATTTCTGGATGGTGGTTAAACCACTACACAGTCAAAAAGTTCAACTCCCTAATAATTTGAGCAGTCAGCAACCTGGTAGGACAGCCCCCTTTAAGAGAGAAGTATAGTAGTAGGAGAAGAGAGGTTGGGAAGTTTATCACATTGTAAAAAGCAATTCTGCTTTAGAAGTAGCAATGACAAGAAATGGGTCTTTTAGATTGACTTGCACATCTTCCTTAAGCCACGTACACAGAACCCCCAGAGAACTCTGAATCTCTAGAGGTAGAATTTTATACAGCATAGACTAGAAGAAGGCAACTTCTGAGAGAGGCTAAAAACTCAAATCAGCTGGTGGAATTACATGAAAGGTTTTGAAAACAAAGGCTACCTTCTCCAGCTGTGTCCTTGCGAGGCAAATCCGTACTTTCAATTCAGCAGCTATGAGAGGCTTTCAACAAATACCACATTTTCCCCCTCTAAGTAACCCACAGGAAAATCTTCTCCCTCTGGGATGACCTCAAAGGCTTAGTTTCAGATCTACTCCTTGTTCTTCTCACAAGTTTCCAAGCCTGTTCTCCTCGAGACTATCTTCTTGGGATACACACTGAAATTCCAGAAAAGGATCTGAGCTGTGTGTATTTGCTTGTGCTGTGAGAAGCTCTCCCTCCATGAGAGGACTTAGTATGACACAAAACGCAGCATCCAGGTCAAAAGCAATGGTTGGTCAGTTAAAAGAATGCTGAAACACACACAGAGGAAGCAGCTAAACCCCCTCCACACACACATATCCTGTTACAGCCATCTCTCACAAGCTTACTGAAATAGTGAAAAGCTACTTTTCTTACCTGTGGCTGTGGAGGAGTGCATTGAAAGCCAATCCATCAGACCAGCTAGTGGTGAAATTGGTAACGTTGACCTGTGGGTAATTGCGAGTCGATTGACGGACCCAGCTCAGCAGAATCATCTCACTGTTTGTCTGCTGCAGTCCAGCCATGATGTTTTTCATTACATCTTTGACCTGCAATAAAAGACAGAATTTGATCAATGACTGAACTTATTAAAAGCTGGCTATTTCTTTCCTTGAAATGAAAAGCCTTCAGTTAAATAAATTTCAACCCTACAGAAAAACTCCGAAGTAATTAAAGAACATACTTGTTTTCACAATATAATGACAGCAATCAATTCTGAATGCTTAAAGAAAACAGCTACTGACATCCACGAGATGAATTCATCCCTGTGCCACAGGTGAAGCAGGGACAGAGAGGGCACATTTGTTAGCATCACTTGTGGTAACAGAGCTCTTTCAAACTAAGTATTTCTCCTTGTGGTTTTCTTTGATCTGGAAATACATCCTTAGTTAATATGATACATTACAGCAAAAGCTGATAAAATGATGAATAGCATTCTCCTCTCATTGACAGAGCTGAAATAGTACCAAGGCAAAATAAATTTCCTCAGCACACAGGAGATAATGTTTTTGACTTAAAGGTGCAAACTATATTTGCATATATGCACTTGGACAAAAGTCAATTTCATTGCATGCATTAAAGGAGTACTGCATATGCTTCAATTTTATTATTTTAATGAAGTTAATATTCCTTTTTCACTAGAAAGAGTTTACCAATCTACAGTTATAATTTTACAAAAAGCCTAAAGGCTTTTATAAATATTATCCTAGAGTTTGACATAATGCAGTAGATTTTTTTATTTCCTATCAATTTCTTTACTAGTAAAAGAGCACATAAAACTTCTATTAAGAATTATTTTCCTGTAAAGTAACACCTTTTAAATCATTTCCTTCTCCATAAATCTTTTAGAATAGCAGCTCTTTTAAAATATTCCCTAAGATATAATTTAACTATAATGTTGCTTATTGCTGCTTATTAACCTAAGGAATATTGCATTTCATTATAATTTTCCCCCTGAATTGCTCTGCTGCCACTATCAGTCTGTCAAAGAATAACATTCAGGGCAGAATCTACTTTATGATAAAGAGTGGACCAATTTGAAACTGTAAAAAATTGTAAGATAATACGCAGAACCTGTAATCTGAAAGAACAGTCAACAACAATAACAACAATTAATCACCATGATATTGTAGAAAAAACAGAGATAACCTTTTATTGTTGAGTATGGTAAGTTGCTCACTAGTTTCACAGCAATTAATTCAATAATTTGATTTTGTGAAGATATGAATTACTGAAATAACATCTTGGGTTTGCATCTCAAATGCATATTGTTCAAAGAGTATCAGTGCCCTAAATTTTCCTTTTGAGATTTAGGTGTAAACTTTACTTCATATATTATTCATTTCTAAGATGGAAGGGGAAATTTATCCTCTCTAAATTTCATGGGATATGTTCCTGAATTTAGTCTTAGATTGTAATTTGCACCAATGAAAATTAATATAAATTCTGTCAGATAAGAATAGAAGTTTTTTTATAGTTGTCTCCATTTTTACATCAGGAGACAGAAAATAAAGTGTAAGAAAATTAGGAAATACTCTCTTTATTTTTGCTTCACATGTCTGAGTGGGTGTTTTGAATTTCCTGACAATATTTTTAGTGTCTTTATTTTTGAGAGATGCCAAAGTAGATTTACATAATGTAGTAAGAAGCTGAGATTTGGCCTCTGTATTCCCAGGTACCTTTACTACTATAAAAATATAGAATCTATTTTTTTTTTATTTTTTTCTCCATTAATTTGGATGCTAAAAGAAAAAACAACAACAAAAAAAACTTTTGGAATTTGCATCTGTTGTACCAAACTTAAACAATATGAAAGACTAGAAAATAATGAAGTTACAGTTAAGGAGGCTTGTCCAAGCTAAGATTTCATTATTCACTTTGATTTTTATCATATGCTTGTATTTAAAAATGCAGATTTTTCTGAATATTATAAGCAAACTTTAATGTTTGAACAACACCTTTGCATTAAAGGATAGCTGAATGAATGCAGGAGCACCATATTTAGAAATAGAAGGGTTCATAACACAGAATTGCTTACGTGTTTGAGCTGATATCAAAGAGAAAGGAGCAATGTCTATGAACAGTGATGATTAGACAAAATCAATTAAAAAATGGGCATCAGGAAGGCAATTATTCAGAAGAATCCAGCTGATGAATCCAAACCCAGCATTTATTTTTACTTTTCAGTAAATGAATACAAAAGTTTCAATCTCACCTTGTTGAGTCAAATATGCTTACAATGGATAAAGTTTTACTGTCTTTTTCCAGCATGTCTTTGCAACAGTAAAGGCTGTTAAATTCATGATTTTTTGTTGCCTCCTAGGCAAAGTCAGACATTTAAAATAACAGAGTAAAAGGGCCTGATCTCATCCTGAATGCTGAGGCCACTTCCTCTTCAGTGAGAGCTGGTGGATAACTCCACTTCTACAGCTGGAGCCACCTTGTCCCCTGAGTGTCCTGAGGGACATTGCCATCTCACCCCACCTGGCACCTTGGCAGCACCAAGCCACACCTCTGCAGGCACAGCACCACTGTCTGCAGGATGGCTGGGTCCTGAAGCAAGATCAGTGCCTGAGCACAAGAGTGCTGGCTGACATTTTGGTGAAAAGGAAGCTTTTTGAAGGCGTCTCGGTCAAGATGTACTGCAGGAAAAATGGCACATAGAGGTGAGCTCATGTCAGCTGGAAGAGCTTCCAGACAGACAAACTCCCTCAGCATCCAGGCTCAAATACTACAGCTGTTTCAAAGTGCCTCTGCCTCATGCTGTCAGGTGATGATTTGACCTCTGCTACTCATTTCTTTGTTACCTCTCCTTTCTAAGGCAGTGTATCCTGGCAGGACACAAAGCTTTCAGGTGTAGGAAACTCTTAACTTCCAGAGTACAGATATACTTGCTCTTCCTGGGGAAAGGACATATGCTGTGGCAGTAAGAAAAGATTAAATTTTAATAGAAGGTGGCGGGGGGAAAGGACAACATAGACATCACTGAGGTGGCTTCTGAAATGCCAGGCTGCCAAAAGGAAAGCTGAGGACAGAACAAGAGCACTGCTATTCTTGTCTCCAGATGAAGACAGTGGCCAAAGGCAGCACAGCCAGCCCTGGCTCACAGCAGCAAGGGACCTTTGATCTTCCCACTGTAAGGCCATGTTCTGGAATCTGGGCATGTGTTGCTGTGTGTGCAAGATGACAAGGAACACAGCATGATCTCAGGCTCACACTACATCTCCTTCACCTAAAACCAACGCTCAGGCATGTAACATTTTGTATGACTGGCATTTTGTTTCAGTATGCCAGACCCTAGAAAAGAGAGAGGGAAGAGATAATCTAAAAAGAAAACTATTCTCAAAGCAAGAATTTTTCATTTTTCTTAATAAAATAGGAAGCTTACATCTCCTTGACAGAATTACTTAGCATTTTTTACTTGCTAGATTTCAGGTATTCTCACTGCATAGATTACATTTTTATAGCTAGAACCATGTAACTCTTTCCAAGTACATTTGATTGAACACTTTTAAGGACATTTTCATAGATATTCAAGACACCTATCAAAGTAAAGGATATTCTTTGTTCAATGATTCAAGGTGGATTGACAGAAGTGTTTCATTTCCATAACCAAAAAGAGAAATTAAGTAAAATGGTAATTCATATTAAAATACTGATGTGCACAATAACCCTGATGCCTTTAATAAGTCTCCAAATGAGTCTGACAGGCTGTTGAAATGCTCCCCTCTGAAATATTTTCCTTATGTATAGATCTATTCTTTTATGATCTTTCCCAGAGAAAGTCAAAATTTGGGCCAAATATTTTTGCTAGGGGTTTTCTTTCATGCTTTACATGAAAATAAGTTCACTCCTAAAAACAAAACTATTTACATACTGCCATATAGAATGTTTTTTCACTCCTAAGAGAGTCTATCAAATACAGCAGTTTGGAAATTAATAGCTTTCCTCTGTTTTTACTTAAATGTTAATGCTGCAGTAAGGCTGGGAACACAGCTGTGAGAAAGAGGGCAGCACCTTCAAGAAAATACAGTCTGATGGATTTAGTCCTGTAAAGAGCTTTGGCAGCAGGTGCTCAACTCAGAACAATGATTCAATTTCAGGAAAACTTTTCATAATAATGTGTAAAAAAACCCAAAACACCAACCAAAAAACAACACCAAAAACAAAACCAAACCAAACCACCAAAAAAAACCAAACCAGGCTAGATAAGAAAGAAAACAATCACCACAGAGGATACAGAAAGCCATGATATCTGCACAGCACAGAGATGAGAGAAATCCTGTCTGCTGCAGTGCCTACCACCTCTACCACTGCCTCTCCTCAACAGGACTGCTGATATATCCTTTTGGATTGGTACTGGCATTATCCCTTCCATGCACCTTTCTTTCACAATCTCCTTTTTAAAACTGTTTTTACACTAAGAGATTAACATTTTTGTAAGAGACCATCATGTTGTCATATGTAAGTACAATTGTGTCCTTATGTGGTCCTGGCTGCAGGACATGAAACTGGAAAAGCTTCTTGCAACACAAGTGTTCACACAAACAATAATCTCTTTTTTTGTTGTTGTTCTTTTTTGTTTTAGCTGCGGACAGATGAATTTCCTCTAGTGACTTTCCTCAGGATCTGCAACAGCAAGATTGTGTGGTGGTCCCTGCACCATCCACAGGAGATAATTCACTCCCTTGGAGAGTGGGCAGCCCCTAGTCTCTCTCAGTTACCAATCATTCCCCTTTGGGAAGTCACCTTGAGAGATATCCTTATAGCTCAGGGCGAGCAAAAATGCCTCAACCCATGGGCAGTCCCTAGGCTGCCTCAGTTCACAGGGACCCTCCTTTGGGAAGTCCCTTTGAGAGTTTTCTCAAAGAGACTTGTGAAAAAGTCTCACAAAGAGAGTTGTGGCTCAAAGTGAGGAAAAATACTTCAACCCATGAGCCTTTGCAGTTCTATGTTAATATTTCATACCCCATTGGTTATTCCCCTTGTTCCTGGTTTTTACCACTCCTGATTGGTTCTTTTTGGATCCTTCCCCTGACTGATCCCTTTCTTGATTCATTTCCCCATTGGCCAAGCTGTGAAACCCCACCCCTGGCTACCCTATATAATCCCTCTCCCCTGGGACCATTTGGCTCCTTTCTACTCAGGACCTTGTGGAATAATGCAGCTCTCCTGAAGAACAGAAAGACCCTGTCTCGCTGCTTTTACTCCTGTGTCTCCCAGGGTGGCAAAGGCAGCTCTGCTGCTCAGGCAGCCCCACAAAGAGCAAATCACTCTGCACTTGAGAGTGCAACAAAGAGCTGATCACTCTGCACCTGAGAGTGCCCCCATCGAGCTGGGTGTCTTTTTAAAGATGCTTCTGACAAGGAAGGCTGCAGCACCTTCACCACCAGACCAGATCATAACAGGACTGCACCAACAAACACAAACTACACAAGCATGCACTGAATCACTAGCCTGTGTATTCTTATTTATTTGTCTTTAGGCCTTCCACAGACTACAAACAAATATAGCAGTCTTGGTATTTTACCAAGCTGAGACAAGCGGCAGATAAGTTTGACTGACTCTGCATGAACAACGTATTGTGTTTCCAGCTGCTTCTTGCCAGGGACAATCTGTGATAGGCAAACCAACAGGAAGAAGAATTTCTTAGGAAATTTAGAGCTGTATCTCACCATAAGTTCTGTCATAAGTTCTGTCTATATAAGATCATACCTACCAAAAACAGGGCAGAACAATCACAAACATATTCAAGATCATGCAATTAACTTCAAAATTTGAAAGAAAATCTGGAAAAGAATAGACTTTTTCCACAGAGCTGTAAATAAGCAAATTTCCTTCCAACTATTCCAATACCTTGAGGGAAACAGGCAGCAAATGATTGGCTCTTGAGTATTTTGGTTCTTTTAAGGTGAAAAGCCAAAATATAAATCTGCCATTTTATTATTTTCTTTTTAAATTACTCATCATTATGCAACAGCAACAGGGTTATTATTTAATAATGGCTTCTTGTTGCCAATCAGGTTTTAGCTACTCTTTAGAAAAAAAAGAGACACTAAAATTATTTACAGAAATTTGAGTAAAAAGAGAAGTCCAGAAGGTGCAGGTCACTTTCAGTACTTCATGACTAGAACAAAATGAAAGACGGTGATGCCTTTCTGATGCCAAACTGATTTTTGGCTTTTTGCTTTTATATGTCTTCATCTATTTCTAGCTCTTTAGCCTATTATAGTGTAACTACAAAGATTCATAGCCAGCTTTTCACCTGCTCTGTTAGACAGAAAGACAGAATATATTCTTAAAGGCCATAGTCCTAATCTGGGAACCAAGGCTAAAACAGCATCTTGAGACATTTCTCATAAACAATGTATAGTTAGTATCTAAATGGGGGGAAGATTCTGGAAAAGGGTGGAACCAAGGGAGGGCATTATCTCATTACCTGTGCTTCTAATTGGGAATGCCTGTCAAGTATGCTAATTTTCTAAACTTATAAAACTGTATGTATGTGGGGTGGGCATTTTTCCATACTTGCCACTGAGGCCTCCAGTTAAAGAACAGCTTTTGAATTACTTCCTATACTAATATTGCCTCAAAAGTCTGTTGTTTTATTTCTATTTCTTTAAAGCATCACAGAACTCCAAGTATAGACTAAACTTGGACTGAATCATTATGACTCTGCTGACAAATAGTCACCCCTTTAATCACTGATTTCTAAATATGATCCTTGGACCTTTCACCCATGGGTAGTTCAAGCTGAAGCAATGGGTACCATCACAGCTGCCATCACAGTTATCACTGGGCTCAAGATGAAGCTTGAAAGGAATTACTTTTGCACTGCAAACAAAAGGGTTTTGGTTTCGACACGGCTGCTGTCAAAAAGCTCATCAGGCTACACCAGAACCTGTGTCTCCTGTGTGTGCAGGTGCACGCTAAGAAGAAGGGTGGGAATGACTGAAAAGAAATTAGTAAGTACACAGCTAATACTAAAGTACACCTTTAACACTTTTCTTCAGGATAAAATATGAAAAAAACCACAAAATATTAATTTGAACATAATCAATCATCTCAATCCATAATTTATACAAATTAAAACAGAATGATTCAAGGATTACTGGTAAAAGCTGCATAGGTAGGTATCACATTCCATCTGCTCTTAATAAGCAATTTTGAACAATTTTATGCAATTAAACTAGGAATATTGAAACAGGAGACAAAGGAAGAAGTGAGTTAACTATCCGCAGCTTTTCTCTGTTGCTGTTGTCCTGTAAAATTAGAATAAAAATGTTCCCTACTTTGATGAAAGATACATATCTGATTTTTGATAAGAGTGTTTCAGTTTTAAAGTCTTTTAAGCTTTGTTTCCCATCATCTTTTCTTGTCATTCTATGAAAAACTTGTGGATTATCACTTGGGGAACATCATTAACACTAATGGAAAGACTCTTAGCCCAGATTCATACAAACACAAGGATTCAGAGCATCTAGATGCTAGATCTTTTTGAATTTTGATATTACTGTCATCTCAGAATTTTTTAGTTAAGTGTCCTCATCTACCATGCTGGTTTTTATAAGATCCATATCACAAACCCTCCTTTCTCTCTAAAGAGAAAAGAAGCTAAATGAGCCACATCTGCTTCAATAAATAGGCAGTCTAGCAGCTCTTTAGTGTTCTAAAAATAATTCTTTCCAGGATGGGTCAGCAGCAAAAAAGCAACTGATGAGATTATTTCATTAATACAGAGAAGCCATTCCTTCTAAGATACTAAAAAAAAAAAAAAATCCACATTGGCTTTTTTATCCATTTTTGTTAGGATAGCTCATATATATCATCTTGCAATATCTGACTGTGATATTAGAGTCAAAAAAGTTTCTGCTAATCTTGTAAAAACTATTTTGTCTTCTTAATATTGTCAGTATCCTTGATAATATGTAAGCAGACTGCCATAATATTAGCTAATTTAGCACATTGCAAAGTTTATGTTTACTTTGTAGGTTGTTGCTGGATAATAATGGGGAAAAGATCAGTGGAATTAAGGTATTTCAAAGGAAGTAATGAGCAGTGCCACTCACCTGCCAGTGGAGGATTATATTCCAGATCAAACCAAGGGTCAGCTTATGATTTCCATCCACAATATCTGAGCTCCCTATATTTACCAAATCAACCTATTATAAAAACAAACAAACAAAAAAATTGTAAAAGATTAATAACAAGCATAAGAGGTTGGAAGGAGATGAAGGGATAGTCTAAGGCAAATCTCCCATTTGGTTTCTGTTGTTCCACAACTCACATTTTATAAATGGCACAATTAATGTTCTGGAAAAAAACAGCAGTGATCTGGAGTTCCTATTATTCCAGTTACAGCATGTTGTGAAACATAAAATGAAAAGTAATAGTTATAATAACTCAAATATCTTTTATATTAAGCTTCAACAATTACAAATCACACAGACAGAAAACCTATACTCTGCTTTATACTACCTTACATAATTTAATTTACTGATTGTTAACACACACACATCTAGACACTGTAAGAACCTACAAACCCAAGACATTACATATTTAGATTAAAATAGAACTTAATTTTCCTTAATTAAATTCTATAATGTATAAAGAAATATACAGGATATATTCTGGCATACAGATAAAGCAGCGATTGTGACCTAAGCAAGTCTTTTCCACAACAGTTCATCCAGTAATGTTGTTTTCCATAATTTTATCATACATTTGCAATTTCAAAATGCATAATTATTTACCACCATGGAATTTTCCTTCCTCCACATGGGAAATGATCCTTCACCCTCCCCCATATTTTATGCTATCTGAATAAGGAAGCCAAATTCAGGGTTATAAAGACTATAAGCTGTCCTGCACATTTGGATAGAATTACAGCTCTAAAATTGGCATACTTGCTGTTTCATAGATGCAGTTTTTCATGGTCAGAACTGATGTTTTTTATGGCAAAGTACCCCACTCCTCACAAACTACATTCTGCAGTCCCTAGTGCACTTCTGAAGTAGATTTGAAGTTACATCTGCAAACTGACTAAAGTTTTGCACCCTCAAAACAAGCTGCTTTATTTTCATTTTTGTTTTCTTTTTCAGTGCATCTGTGTATAGGTAATTTTTACAAATTAGATATTTTATCAGGAACCCTAAAACTCTCAAAGAGCTCTTTTCTTTAAGAATTCCACATTTTGTACTAAAAGCACATGAAAATGGCAGTTCATTCTAACCATCAATGTCTTGGAACGTTTCCCTGATGGAACTTAGACTTTACATGCTAAATTTAAAGTGGAGTCCCTTGCAGCAAGTGACACCCTGCAATGTTTATTAGGGCAGTGCCTGCATGTTCTACAGACCAAATCCATGTTTAGAAGTGGAAACCTGAACACACAGAGCCCACATCAGTTTTACTGAAGTGGAGGAACATTGCCCAGTTTGCCACAGGGAGGTCTGAGCCTATACTGGGGCACCCCCCCACACTCCCCCCTCAACACTATCACTTTGCTATGGGAACAAAAAATCCTGTGAAATGGATTGACTGGAAGCAGCAGCATTTTTCACCACCCAGATGACTACAGAACCTCAGATCAAAGATGGAACATATCAGCAGAAAAATCTAGACTACTCACAGGCTTTTATTCACTCAAGAACGATTGATTTTACATTCCTGAAGTCCCAGAGAAATCATTCATCAAATTATTGAAGCTGAAGGAAACTATTTCAGAGGCAGGTCTTTTGACTTTATACTGATAAGTATATCTTTATACATACTATACCAATTTTATATAGTTTACAAAGTTTTCATTACATGAATATGATGGCAACTGGATGACTACTTCACTTTCTAAAACAATGTTTTTTCTTCTATCTTCTAAAATTTGAATTCTTTCTGTTTTCTTCCCAGATTTGAAAGGGACTATTATTGTATTCTGGAAAATTAGTGAAAAGCACACTAGTGGTTCAGCTGATAGGCACTGAATACTTCAAAAAGCATTTTCTATCATCATTTTAAACCAGCTATGGAACCAAAACCTTCTTGTATAGTGTGATAAATATATTGATGATTTTTTCCCAATAATGTCAAATGTTGCAGATTTTGAACAATTGGAAGCTTTTTCTTCTATTTATTTACATCAAATTTCATTAAACAAAAAGAAAAATCAAGCTGGATGTGTTTATGTCAATCTTATAAGGTCACTTTCATTTATGTACAAATCTTTAGATGGATTACCTTAGATTTATAAAATCAATAACTTTATTCAGCCCTTGAACTCAAGCATTAGTGACCTCCTGCAGCTATCAAGAAATCCAATATAATATACAGCACAGAATACATTATCTTTGTTTTGCCACCTCTTACTGTGAAGTCTAATCAAGTGTTATAGGTTTCTTTTTTATTTATTTATTCTTGAGGAGAGTTATGATAAAAATAGTTGGCCAGAAGAAATGTCTGCTAAAATTATGGGTCCATTAGAATGCCTGCATGAGGAAGATAATATGGGAATATTTACTCAAGAATGATTCACAGGATACTGTCTTGAAAAAATCAATCTTTACTAGGTAGAATTGAAAGTGATATTGATATGATTAGAGATTTGAATCATGAAAGATAGATGCCTTTGAAAATTAACAACAAAAAAACCCAAAAAACCTATTTGAGGAAAAGCCTTGTCATAATTGTCAGAGATTGTGAGTAAATATTTTGATAGTCAGCATCTAGTAACCAGTTATGGATGACTTCTTGTATTTAACTTTTAAAAAATTATTTTAAACACCATTCATTACAATAAAATCATACAGGTTGATCTGTCTTCAGACAGCACCCATTATAAATGTATTATCCAAAATTTGCTGGAAGAGGATTTTAAACTCCTTAAAATACATTCAACCCTGATGGTGAATGACAAAGTATCCAATTCACATTGATAAAGCTGCTTTGACTCCAGTACATTTATACTGTAGACCAAGGTGTTTGATTCAACACCTAAAAAGGATTTTGTGTGCTCTCTACAGGCTATTCTGAGCCTGTCTGGCTGAATACTTACATTATATCTCTGCAAAACGTGGATTGCTTTGTTGACGTTGTTCAGAGCATGAACTCTTGTGGAGCCCTTTTCTTTTGCCTACAAAGAAAGTAAACCAAACTTGACTGTCCAAAATCAAAATGCAGAGTACACTATATGTAACTCAAATCTTACATTACACCTGCTGTTTTCTATTTCATAACTTTATGAGAATAGAATATTTACATGCACTGGGCTTATGCAGCTTCCCAACATGAAATAAAGTCATCTTTGAAACAAAATGGATCCACAGTTAGAAGGTAATTTTCAGTGAAGGAATCATTGAAATGCATATAAAATTAGATAATTCCAGATTATTTTTATCATGATTAGTTGTCTTCTGCATGGCACAATTTAAGAACATTGCTATGGCAACTAAACAGATAAGCATCAGTTTGTTTAATATTTATGTACAAGTATATTATCTCTCGATTTTGAGTCAAAATCTCCCAGCCTTCTTATGAGAAAATGCTGTACTTACAAAGCCCAACCAGGAACACAAGACAAGACATTAAAAAATGTGTGTGACTGTCACTTCAGAATTTCCAGGTTAAGAGCAAGCAGTTCTCTCTTTTCAGACAAGATGGACCATATGTATGACATTAACTCTGCACATTAAATTCTGTTCCAGCTCAAATCCAGATATCTAAATGAACCCTGCCTCAGTCTTGTTTCTCTGTGCCACACTTAGTAAGTGCATACAATAAAGTAGAATATTTTCATTTCAATTATATGCCTTGCAAACTGTTACTAATACAGCTCTCAGTCACAATGTTTCCTCAATTTCAAATGAAACCGAAACCTATTCAGACCCCTAAAAATATTTTCCACAGGTCCTCATCAATGGCAGAAATTAGTGAATATCACCTAGTACCATTATCACAACATTAAGACTTCGATGTACAGTAAATGTGTTACAAAACACATACAAGTTTTTGGCCTGTAAGGCATTCCAGGAGCTCCAGAAGTCTTCGTCCATCTCGAAAATCATTAAAAAGGTCTTCAATGTAACGTCTCCCAAACTGAAATGAAACAATTGTTCTGGTTAGTTCAAATGGCAAAAATAACAATTAAAAAAAGACCAGAAAGCTGTAAAAAGCCAGTATCAGAATAATATGTAGAATGTAGGATGCAAAGTAAAGAGGAGAATACATTTGGGCTCACAGGATTCACAGGGTATCTGTCTTAAAGAGGGTTCTATTGTTTAAAAGACAATGATGCTTATTTAATTCAAGTACATGTCATTATTTCAAACAAATAAGCCAGAACTAAATACTAATTTATCTAGAAAACAAAGAAGACTTGGAAATTAAGGTATAAATCAGGAAAAATAAATAATAATAATAATAATAATAAAAAATATAATTTGCAGAAAAAACCCAAGGAAAGAAACAAGAAAAGAAAAAAAAAACCCAAAACAAAACAAAATAAATACACTGGAAGTGATACAAAATTTAAATGCCTAGTACGTGTTCTGTGTGTCAGAAAAAAAAAAATGGAAGTACACAAAGAGAGATGAGCTAGACTTATTCTAGTCAGTACCTCTGAAATAGATCAATGTTAATAGGGCATGGAATTGTACTGGATTGTGGCCTCACTTCTCTAAGTGGCTGACAGACAACTCACATTTTGCACTTAGCATCAGTGAAAGATGAAAGGAAATACTTGTGATTTTCCCCAATATGACAATGTCAAAAAAAATTACTCTTTCTAAAATTCAAACCAAGTTTCTGATCTGATGCTTTGACTAAAGCATGACATATGAAAAATATAGACTTTTTTTTATAGTCTGGTTGCTGAGCAAGTTTTATGTGCACCTATGAATTTTTAGATATTTTTGTATGTATGAGAGCTACTGAAAACCACAGTAAAAAGTAGTGATTATTTTGTGCCATGCCAAACACTTTCACATGTTCACAGTTTTTCTAATTTGTGAAGTTGGATGGATGCTTTGATTGATTTGAGAGGAAATGTCTGTATTTTAATTTTCTAGAATTGATGCCATGCTACATTGTGCATCTTCCATTTTTACCACAGAGCAATGTCAAATTGGAAATCTGTATTATAGAGAAAACATTTGCTTTCCTGTCAGCAATGTTGTTCTGGTACTCACTACAACCCTCATTAGAGCTGGCTGGGAGTTTTATGAAAAACATATTTTGTTAGGAAGTACCAATTCCTTTGGAAGGCTACTTAAACAGAGGATAGAATTGAGGACAGTATCCAGTGCTAAATTATTTTTTTCTCATCAATACATATTTATGGGTAATGCACTGACTTCAGTGCTATTAATTATTCTGCCATGATCTTGCTCTCTGACTGCTCTTTTGAAGCAAAAGCTCCTTTTAATCCCTTCATTTTTTTGTAAGGCCTTGTTTCTGTTTCATGGAACAAACAAATCCACAACACAAATTTTCTACAGCAGTGGGAATCCTTGTTTTCTAGGCAGTTTTCACACCGTGCACAACCCATTCCAACTAAGCTAATTTCTATTTAACACACATGCTGCCACTTTATTAAATATCTGAAAACCAGTACTGAACAGATACACACATGATTTATTTACACTACTCAACACCTTGAATTTTCTGTTTAAATAATAACACCCAGCAACTCTATTTCCTGTCTCACATTTTGCATGAGAAATGGTTTTATAAAAATGTTTTACATAATGGGATGAAAAAATCATGTGGCATTATGTGAGTCAAGTCATGTACAGAATTCCTGAAGTTGTAGGACAAATTTAAAATTAAAACATGAAAACTAAATCAGAGACTTTATTTTGTTCTCTAATCTTGCAGAACAAAAGTCATTTTTGCAGAGGGGAAATAGAAGATCTATGCACTTTAAGGGAGCTTTTTCACATTCTTTAGAAAGTTGGAGTGATCAATAGGCCCAGTTGTAACACTGTGGAAAAAGATGCGCCCATAATGCTACTGAATCTCTCTGGGAATCTGAGCACAGTGACATTCTGACAATAGAATATAATTATCTTGGTTTGTATCACACAGGAAAAATAGAACCAGCCTTCATAACTGCCTGTGTCTCTGTCTTTCCTCCTTTTTGCAGCATTTAAGCTATTAATAACATTTATGTTTAAATCAATGTAGGCTGTCAAAAATTCTGCTTAGGAAATAATATGTTGGTTTTGTTTGGTGGTTTTTTTTGTTTGTTGGTTTGGTTTTTTGTGGGCTTTTTCTTTTTCTTTTTTTTTTTTTTTTGGTAAAGCTTTTAGAAAGAAAATAAAGACACAGCACAGTAGCATCTCCAGCAGGACATATTAATTACAAATGTGTTACAAGTAAACCTTAAACCAAAAGTTCCATTGATTTTTTAGGGTCTTGGAAGTATACCTTCCATTAATCACAACTAAAAATACACTAAGGCATCCTACACTACTGCCACACATAGCATTCTAAACCTGAGGAAGGCTGGAAGGCTGCTGCCTTTCTGGCAAAGGGGTAATTATATGTTGTTTCTCAAACAGATTGAATGTCTTCACTGAATCAGTATTGCATTAAGTGCTGAGATACAAAGGGCTCAAAGTTGCATCAGGTAAATTTATCATGTCATTGTTGTCTGTTAACTTGAACTTTTGAAAATGGTGAAAAACCAAGCATGGCTAGTCAATGGCTTTGCCAAACAAATGCCTAGTGGCTTTTTATACATTCTTGCTGAAAATAAGTTTTTTAAAAAACTTTTTTAGGTTGTGACCTGAAACCACTGCCCTTTACCTAAGAGGAATGAAAATGTTCAGAAGAGTCTCCTCTACCATTTGTTATGCATGCTGATTTATTACTCATCCTATATTACAGATTTATCCAAAACCTAAGTTAAAAAAATTCCCAGAATAGCTTCAGTCTGTGTCCTGGGTTATGGAAAACAAAAATGTGTGTTCTATTTTCATCTCCTGAAAGTACTGTTCTTCTTTACTCTGGGAGGAGTAGGGCGGGTGCCTTTTGTCAATGGACCAACTGTAGGGCATTGTTTCTTATCTGTTTCACCACCAGTCTTCCCTCCAGGGGGATAGTTGTCTGCTAATGAGCCATTAACAGCTCCTCAAACTAACACATCCCCAAACTATACCCTCCCCAAAGCAGTACATTCCACATTACATCATTCCATTGTGAGATGCTCCACCCAGTGGGGGGAGCCAACCATTTCTACCTGGGTAAAACTGAGCCACAGGAAGGAGAAGGCATCTGGCTTCACCTGATTCCTGGAGGAAGACTGGACCCCTTCTCATCACTACCTGGACCCTTGTTCTACAGGATCATCTCTACTTCACCAGAACCACATCTGCCACTCCAGGAGGACTCACTTTTGGACTGCTTCCAACACCCTGACCAACAGGGTGTCAGGTTGTAGCTCTGACTCTGTCAGGGTTTTCCAAAATTGTTATTTGTTTGCTGGTTTGGTTGGGTGGTTTTGTTTCTTTTCCTGCTACATTTGTATTGTAAGTATTCCTAGTAAAGAACTGTTATTCTTATTCCCAAATCTTTGCCTAAAAGCCCTTAATTGTAAAATTATAATTCGACAGGGGTGAGGGGTTTACATTCCCCATTCTAAGGGAAACTCCAGCTTTCCCTGTCAGATACCTGTCTTTCCAAACCAAGACAGTGAATTGTTGGTTCTCACTCAATTGTCTTTCCTCAAAACCACAGTGATGTGAGAAATAGGGAAAACAAGAGAGAGTACAGGAGACAGAAAGGACTAAAGATACTGGATGTATCTTTAGTGATATCAAGGTGACTTTTCACCAGCAGCAGAAATTCCTTTCTAGAAGTAGAACAAAGTGAAAATCTAAGATAAGACTTTGTTAAAATCTGAATTACTAGAAAGACTATGGATTTAAGTATATGGGAGTTTTATATATAATTTTAATTTACTGTCTTTATGTGAAATAAAGGTTAAAACACAAACTTTCTTGGTTAATGGATAGAGCTGTTGGCTGCAACTGCTTATCTTTACACAACACAAGGATATCTGAAGGAAATCCAAGGCATCTATTGAAAAAAACCAACAAAACAAACAAACAAAACCCAACAAGCAAACAAAACCATGATACATACAGGAAGATAAGATTCTTGTTTTATTGTGGATTAAATTAACCCTCCAACTTAAATAACGACTGAGGAAACGAAGTCACAAATTATACTGGTATTGAAAAAAAACCCCAAACTATCCTACACTACACCATGGTTAACTACATAAGCCATAGTCTTAGAACTGTGTGGTACTGTACAAATAACATGTGAAGAAAATGTGGAATTTGCAGCAAAGTCTTTCTCCAGGTGTTGTAAGGGAGGGAAGCACACTCAGAGTATTCCATGTAGTAACTCAACTGCATGTACATATTCTAGAATGCTTTCAGTATTAAAAAGACTAAAATGATATCTCCAATGTGTCAGCAACTGAAACAATTTTATGCCAAAGAACATTACCTAAAAAACACAAAAGCTGGTGAGAAAGAAAAAAATAAAAAGGAAAATCAGGAAGCAGACTGAAATCAAGTGTTAATAGATAACTTCAGCTGCAAATCTTTTGGTTTGAATACATTTAGGTATCTCAAAACATCAAGCTTCTACTTATCTTACTGCTGTCTACTTTCATTGTCATTCCTGTGTTGCTTCCAAAGACTCTATAATAGACCTTATTGTCTCTATGTAAATTTTACAAATAAATTTTATCAAACAACTAAATTGTTTAATCAGCTTATTCATCAGATACATTATGGAGGAAGCTAATATTGTGGGAAGTATTACATGAAAAGCTGGTATTCTGTGAAAAGCTCTCTATTCAGTGCTACGTGCAAGTCAGTAAGTATTAAAGAAATACAGAGAACATAACGAAATAATTAAAAAATAACTTGCCCAAAGACGGCACAGAAACATCTGTTAATGAGCATTGGCTCTCCAATAACTTAAAGCTCTCAAAAAATTTTGATTAGCATAAAAATGTTAGCATTTATTTTTTAGAAGAAATTAGGAGAGGTAAATTCTTCATTTAAGGAAAGTGGAGCAAAGGGAAAGGAAATAGGGAGGCAAGAGTTGGGAAAAGAGGGGAAAAGAAAGGAAGAGAGAGTGATTAAGAACAAATATTGAGGTTTAAGTGGGACCATGGAGAGGGCACATGTGGAACTGGAATTGAAAGTATACATCAACCCCAGAGGCACAGCTGTGGGAATGGCAGGCAAAAGAATCACAAATCGGGGGTCTTTAAGGAAAGTTGTTGCTCCAACTTCCAGTGGATATTTCCCAGGCAGAATGGAAGGGCTGATTACATTATTGGCTCTGTGGAAAGAAGTCCTAGTCCACTTCTACAAGAAAGAACTGGGGAATCTTGTGATCAAGAATAAAGGGTCCTGCCCCCAGTCAGGTGGAGTAGAGGGATAACCAGGATTACTGGACTGTGTGGATTTGAGGGCCTGGCACATTGGCCTCAACTGGGCACCAGAAAGATCTCTTCTGTTTTAAGCCCAGTTTGCAACCAAGCCCCACACAGCTGCTCACTCATTTCCCCCACCCCAGCCACCCAAAGCCCAGGGGAATGGGATTTGGCATCTGTTAATGGGTAGTGAGCAACTGTATTCTGCATCACTTGTTTTTCTTGGGGTTTATCTGTATGGTTTTTGGGTTTTTTTCAAATCTACATCATCATCATCATCATCATTATTTTTGTTGGCAATTATTAATTTTTTTACCTCAACCTACAAAGTTTTCCTTTTGATTCTCTTCCCCAGTTGCACTGGGAGGAGCAGGGAGTATGGAGTGAGCGAGCAGCTGCACGGTGCTTAGTTACCAGCTAAGCTTAAACCACAACAAGTCATAAATTTTCTCCCACAAACATGAAGGGTAGAAACGTACTTCTATTTCCTAAGATTCATAAGCACTCAAAATTTCAAGCAATGAACCCATAATAACAGCCCCAGCAAAATACATGATAACAGAAGATTGAAACACAACTATTATTTGAAGTTTTTTTAATAAGCATATATTTTTACTTCCTAAAAATGTCATTTTGCTTCCTAAAAATGTCATGTAGTAGATACATTTTCAAGGTTTTTTAAGAAAAATTACAAAGGGTAAAAACTTGGCTGAAGAAGACATTTCTGATTTTTCATTTTCTTTTGCAGACAAATATGCACTTAGATTACACTTTTCATTTGAGGCAGACTAGACTGTAAGAACATTAATAGAGCAAGACAAGTTGGATGATATTTCTTATGCATTTTACAGCATTATTGGCTTATTATGATCAGTTCACAAGGGAAATCTAGCAACTGAAACTATCAGTAGATGGAGAGAAACAGAGAACAAATTAAAAGGGAAAAGGCAGTCTAAAGACAGGGAATTCAAGGTTCATCATGGCACCAGACAAAATGTTTAAGGTTACATTAGGTGTACATAGGAAAGACCAGCTTACAATAAAAGTAACAGACACAGAAATCTTTCAGACTTTTAAGACAGATAAACAACTGAGATTTGATCTTGGGACAAGACCTTTGACTGCACAAGGTACAGGAAACCTGGACTGCAGAGCCTGGAAGGAAGCTGCAATGCATTCCATCTGTGCCCCCAGCATGCAGGGCCATGGAACAGAGAGGCAGAGATGCCCTGCAGTTTGCCCAGGACCTCAGAGTGCTAATTGATAATTCAAAAATTTAAAGGACAAGATCCAGTCCAGAAAGGCAGAAGGACATAAGCCATGAGTCTTCAGCTAACTTTTTCAAGTAACTGTCTCAAGTTCAGTTTGTAAATCTCTAAATTTTGCTGAACAGATGTCAGTATGAAAGAAATAAAAACTTTAGTTGGTGCACAGATGTTACCCTTAGTAAGACTTTAAAGAATCAGCCTTTTCTTGCAGTCAAAATATTTGATATCTCACTCTGTGAAACAATAAAGAAATTAAATTGAACTACTCTCAACAGATCTTTTAAGTCGGTTTTAATAAAAGAAGGACTACAAGTACTTCTTCTTGCTCTGCTAAACATATTAAAAGTTCAGTTTTTCTCCCCAACATTCTTGCTTCTTGTTTGTTCAATTCTTCTGGGAAGTTCATCAAAGTGACTGACATTTTCTTTCACTGATGCTGGATTACTATTACAGCAGAAAAGGATATTGTCCCACTCCAGAGGGAAGAAAGATGCACCAGGCATTATTTAATTAGGCCTTAGGTTCATGGACTCATGGGAAGCATCAAACAATAACTTGCCAGGTACAACATCCTTTCTCCCTTCAGCATTCCTTTCCCTGTTAGAACAAGGATGCACCTCTTCAACTGTAGCTGAAACTCTGTGTTGGTCAGTTGTAGATCAAACACTGCACAAGCACTTTGCTTCCTTCTGTCAGGGATCCAATCTGCTTCCCAGGCTTTATTGTAGACATCTCTATTTTTGCTCTCTAGCCTAATTTTTCAGGGAATTACACAGAGGAGTAACTGATGGACAGCAGTGACACTGTTGTACACCACAATAACACAGACTCCAACTTCAGAAGGCTGATAGTCTATATTTATTTATTACTGGGAATGTCTTCCCTTTTATACCATTCTACACAGAGCAATTCGATTGGTGAAACAAAGACAAACTTCTTCAATCACATTGCTCAGAGCAGAGGGACATCAAGAACCAGAGGGACATTCCCCTCCTAGGGAAAGGGATGCAAACAAAGGTTACAGTTAGAAAAACATGTCTCTTGATTACAGAAAATTCTCTGCTAAAGAGTTTCAGAAAACTAAAACATCTCAGCCACGAACCAGGGCTACCTGGTTCTACACCAGGTATGGTGTAGAAATGGCTAAACCATTTCTAAAATGACTGCTACTCACCAACTGAGAGGAAGCTATACAACCCTCCTCTAGAGAAGCCACATTATTCTCCCAGTCAGAGATCTAAATGCTCCTGTACCTTTCAACAGAGGAACAATGGCAATGCCTGCAGCAGGCCCACAACACCCAACACTACCCTTAAAGAGGGATCTGGGGGCAGGTCCTACCAATTGTCTGGAGGCAGTTCATGTTCATGGACAGGACACACACTCCCAGAATAGAAGCTCGTTTCATATACAGACCCTGAAGTTAGGGAATGATACCAGACACTCCTGGGACTTCAGTTCTTGTAAAAGTGTATTTTCCCCTCAGCACAGATATTCTATTTTTCTAGTCTCATTACAGACAAGGAAATTTGTACACACCTAAGTTTCTGAGCAATATGTGTTATTTGCATTCTAAAATAAATCAAAAAATCTAATTTTAAGTGCCATACATACCCAGAAGAGAAACAGAGATGCATTGACACACGCAATGATGTTATAATATCTACCCCATTTCCTTACTTCACAGAGACTTACCTCTTAACTAAAAGTAATAAATGTGTAATTTTAAATATTTTAAAGGAAACAAAATTTCTGTTTGGCAAGCACTGGGTGTTCAAGGTTGGCATCTACTGCATTTCTTTTAAACAATGCAAAGCTTACAGGGATACACAAAACAGACCTGGCAGCTGTCTTTTTCACCAGTTTAATCTAGCCAGAAAATGTCATTGAAGCATTTCTTTTTTTGCAGCATATGATGTTCAAGGCCATTAAGGACTGGATGACTGGCAATGGCATCAAAAGAAACCTGCTGGAAGTGGGAATGAACATACACTCAGCAAGTTCCTACAAGGTTTGAAGAGTGAGTTATCAATTTAGAGTCAAGGACAGGAGCTCTTCTTTTGACAGGACAGCCAGCTTCATGCAATCTAATAATTGACTGCAATGAACTTGTTTTTCTTTTCAAGTATAAATATAATTATGTTCCCCATTCTGCAAACAAAGCTATAAAGAAGAAAACTACCGTAAACTAAAAACTAGTTTTATTTATAGACTTATCTCAGATGTAATTTTCAGTACAAAATGAAATGTTAATTATATTTACATGTTTGAGAATACTTGTTTTAATTTACAGTGCTTAGGTATTTTTTGAGGCTCTAGAGGGTAGAGTTTTAACAGCATTTTTATACACTAGGAGCTGAAGAGATAAAAATGATGGGTTTTTGAAAGGAAGAGCCAGCCCATTTACAAGTGGAGAAACACAAACTATCTAACAGATGCCAAAGACAACAATTTTGGCTAAAATTCTCATTTAAGAGAGGAAGAGTTTCACAGCAGACTGTTCCATGAATATTTGTTATTCAAGTAATTATTTTTCCTACACATTATTATTTTCTATGACTAGAAAACAGAATAAAAGGGAGTATCTTCAGTCTTGATGAAAACAATAAGTTTTAGTGCAAAACCTCAGACAGCAGAGGAAGATTCTGAAATTTTTGATTTTTTTCTTACGGGTGCTCTGAATCTTACAGAACAGCTTAATTTTTATTCAGAGATCCAGGATATGTAGCACATACTGTGTTTCCTCACACATGAAGATGCCCTTTCTGAGTTAGGATTCTCCTCTAATTGACAGACAGGCTTTAGCTGTACTTTTTTCATCAGCTTAGACCTTAATCCTTATCCACACAGAATATATAAGGTGTATAAAGGGTAAGTGGAATTTCAAAATTTTGGTTTGGAATCCCTTCAGGTATATAATCTCATCTTTGAGAATAAATAAAACAGACAAACCTCTTCTAGTGTCTATACTTGTAATAGGCAAATAGTCAAGTTTCTAAAAAGGTGTAACTGAATTCAAACAAGACAAAGCAACAGCAATTTTCATGAATAAGAAAACAAAAAGAACAAATTCCCTATTTATAAAGCACTGCTATTACTTGAATTACAAATTCTATATAAACAAGAGACAATCTTGATCAGTTCTCCTTTGACTAGGACGTGAAACAGGCATACATGATGTGTCTTGCACAAAGCTTTAGAATGAAACTAAGTTTGATTCTACACCATGGTACAAATACTTGGTAGCTTCATTTGTGTGTTTGGAAAGTGGTGGCACTGCCCACCAAAACAGAGAAAGTACCTTGGACAGCTGGGTTAACTAAATCATTGTAGCACATCATCCAGTTTGTTTGATTAGACATCACCCATTGAAAAAGTGCAAAAGGCAAGAGTTCTGACATTTTCTGTCATGCTTCTATTCCCACTAATTATTGTTTTGGGTTTTTTTTTTTTTTGTTTGGCTGGTTGGTTGGTGTTTTTGTTTTTTTTTATTTTTGTCTTTCATTAACATGACTTGATGAAGAAACACCTAACTATTATTTTAACAAAAATCACAAACGAATGATGAAAGGCAAATGGGGTATCATACAGAAAATAAGTAAGTAATGAAATTATGTATTTAGTCTTTTTCAGTGAGCAGTCATCCTGAAGAACAAACACAATTTGGCAGCCAAATAAAAACTAAACTCTTAATATATCAGAGACAGCACTGCTTGCAAATATTTTTTTTCTTCCAATTGTATTTTCATTGTCTCAACTGAACCTTTAGTACTGACTCACCCTCCATCCTAAATAGTCACAGCTATTTAATCAAACTTACTGGATTTTCTGGCACACATAGTTACTCCCTGTCACCTTGCTACATGGAATAGTTAAATTAAGTAAATAATTATTTTAAATATTGCCATTTAGACCTGTAGCAATGGTAAAATCTATGTCACCACACCTGAGCTGGCTGGTGACCATTTTCACTTGGTGAAAAGGAAAGGCCAGTATTTATTTATTCAGAGTGAAGTTTACACTATTAACTGCTGTTCTGTGCTGAAGCCCAGCTGAGCAGGAGGACTCACAGCATGCACTACAACCAAGAACTGTTCTGGCACTTCCTCTACAACCACTGTTTTTATTCCCAACAAGCTTGTTTGCAGTAAATGAGATATTAATTTAAATGACATGCTTAAAAGAGTGAGTATACCCCCTCTGCTTGAGCTCAGGCAGGAGTTTAAAATAGATTATTCCACTTTTTTTCTCACCTAGAGAAGTCAACCATAACTTTAAAGACTGAAAATCTGCCCATGAAAATACATGCCTAAAAGGATACATTTTTTCAATGCAGTCCATTCCTTGGCTTAAATTTTTTATATATCAAGATATATCGTTCATTATCTAAATCTGAGAAACTGGTTTCTATTAAAAACCAACAAAAAAGACCAAACAAACCCAACAATTTTTTGAACTACTACAAAAAATCAGTAGTCTGCTATAGAGCATTCTTCTATATGTAAAAATTCAGAGCATGCAGAATGAAATCCTAGAAAGAAAAATCAGCAAGAGGACGGTATTTGCATGGGAACAGCAGAACATTTTAGGACACAGTGAAACAGCAGGAAAAGAACAAAAGCAGAAAACCTCTAATTCAAACTTACATGTGTGGAAGCCTGCTAGTCTGACAACAGGCCACCCAGGATGAGCTGTGAGTGTGACACTACCATTGCTCAGAGCTGCAGGAACCCTGATCTGTGTGACAGCCATTCTCCTGCTGCTGGACAGTCCAGTCTGCTCCTCATTTCACAACCATTCTGTAGCCCTGGTTTGTGCCTGTGATGTTTTGGTTTCTCTGAAACTCTTTCCCAGAGAGTTTTCTGTCAACAAGAGACATGTTTTCCTAACTGTAACCTTTGTTTGCATTCCTTTCCCTAGGAGGGACTTCTCCTTGATGTCCCTCTGACTTGACCAATGTGATTGAAGAAGTTTGTCTTTCTTCCACCCGTTGGGTTGTTCTTTGTAGAACAGCATAAAAGGGAAGAAATTCCCAGAAATAAATGGAGTCATTGTCAGCTTTCTGAGTCGGAGTCTGTGTCATTGTGATCTTTAACAGCATCACCATTCTACTTCACACCTCATAGAACTCATGAGATCCATTTTCAGATTCTATGAATGGCCAAAAGCATGTTATAGTTGAGTTTTACATTATGTGATGATATATGCCCATTACTCTAGCACTCTCTAAAACCTCAGGTTTTATTCTCCCACACTGATACAATACTGTGATCTGGTATGCTCAATTGGGATATTGGGAAGATATTGGGAAGAACGGGAAAACAAAGGAAAAAGGATTTTGTTTCTTCCATAGATTTTTTTTCATTTTTCTCTTGGAGTGCTCCTAATGTAAATAATGTATGCAGGTAACACATATATTACATAATTTTCTTACGATGAAAAGAATATAAATTTTCCATTTTTCTTCCTCCCCAGCTCATCAAACCACAAGTAATTGTTTATGTGTCAAATAAATGAAATGATAACTGGTCACAATATTAGAAAACATCTTGACTAGATTCTGAATTAGTATTTCTATGAGTTCTGCACATTATTGTCTGTTAACAGGTTCAAAATATTTTTATGTTTAACATAGTATGTTGCTTTGTTTAAGCTACCAGCAGGTAGCATGCACATGCACCTTGAATCACCACATTTAATTATGGTAGCCTATCAAAAATGATTGGCATATGCATCTTTTGTAATATCTGGCAATAAATGACACAGAATCTCAAGGGAATTTATGTAACAACTTGCATTTGTGAATCTGGATCCCTTCTCATAATTAATATAAATAGCAACATAAGATGAATTTCTCTTCAAAAGCAATTATTAAAAATTGACTGTAGCAGAGTGGATAAGAAAGAAATAAAGAGATTTTAGCTTGCATTTTAGTTGCCTTTTCTGTGTTAATAATTTATTAGTGGCTCTAGAAATCTGTTTATCATTTTGTTGGATTATACCACATGTTGTGCCCATCAGTTAACTATATATATGCATATATATGCACACATATAACTGATAATGTAGGGTTTAATTTTAATCTTGTTTGCATGTCATTCTTATAAAAGTAGTTCAGTGAAAAAAGTAGCTCTCACCCTGAAACTATACAAAGGAAACAGAAATATTCTAGAAATACATAACAGCAGCCTGAACACAGTGGAATGAACCAACACCCAAAGAGGTACCACCTATCTGAACATGGAAAACCATACGTAACACCAGAGCTTGGGGAAGATGGTTTTGACTTCCTGAATTGAAGCCCACACAGCTCAGTCTCAGAGCCTCAAATCTGCAGCCATCAGGGCTCAGAGTGTGACATGGAACTCACAGCATCATACCCTGAAAGTTTGACCAGTGAAGTTGTGCATATGCACTGCAGATCTTTCCATCTTCCAAAATTAGAACCATTTTCTGAAACTGAGAAAAGAGTATCCCCAAAGACATCCCTGAATGCATAAATCAAGGCAGCAAAAGAGAACAGATATGGGGCAATTCTATTTTTCCTTTCAAAAATTTCATTCAACAATTTTTAAAAGAAAACTTTGACGTGAAGGAGTCTTGGAAAAAGACTTAGAGCTGCATCTTTTTTAGAAGAATTCTGGGCAACATCCCCACTGCTGATGGCAACACTCTGTCACTGCCATCTGCCTACTGAACAGTATCCTCAGCATCAGTGGTGATATTCTGAGTCATGGAAAACCTCACACCTTAAGTGCCTTGGGTACACAAAGAGGAACCCCCTGCAAATGTGGGCACCCTCTTTGATTTGCCTAGGCAAATTTCCAGTGGCTGGTCCTGAACAGCCTGCAGGCTGCTCCTGGTGTATGCCACACATCATTCCTGCCAGGACTAATGCATAAGGGGACACTGTGCCTGACTCAGCACACTCTTCTCAGAATTACTGGGCCTTTGGGAAGCAGCTATGCAAATATCAGCACAATGTATGGATGGTGTGTGGACATGATGTATGTAACACTGAGAGGTTACTGCAGGTTACACAATGCATGGGTTCACACAATTCATGAGGTTCACTCCACTGCTGCTATGAATGTTAATCAGATATTGGCTCTCCAATCCACATCAGGACTAATTAAAAAGTGTTATTTACTGTAGAGTACAGGCTTGCTCAGGCAACTGCCTGACATTAATCAGCCCTTGAATGCTGGAATTTAAAAACAAAAATATGCAAAAAATTTATGAGTAATGCCAGTTTTGTTTAGTGTCAAACACTATTAAATCAATGAGGATTAAACGAGTCTATATTCAAAGATACTTACAAAATAAACAACTGGTTTTCTAGAGTTCATTACTGCTTTCAAATTTTTCTGTTACTGTCACTGTCAGAATTTTTTTCATGAAAATTCTAGGAAATGTTGCTGGTTTACTCCTACTAAATTATTTAAGCTCCATAGAAAGACACACATAATGATCTGAGGACAAGTGTCACCTTGAGATTTCCATTTTTCCTGGAATGAAAACAAATTTTATGCAAATTCTGAAGTATTTACAGCAGTTTTATTAATTTTCTTGAGTATTGTGGTATTTCCAGTTTAAAGCTCGTTTGTATGAGGACAGATATTTTAATAAGGTCTATAGTAATAGGATAAGGGGTAAAAATTTAAACTAAAAGAAGGAACATTTAGACTAGATTTAAGGAAGATTTTTTTTTTTATGTTTATGGTGGTAAAACACTGGAACAGGTTATGTGATGGATGCCCCATCTCTGGAAATATTCAAGGTCATTCAATGGTTTATTGGGAGATATCCCTGGTGAGAACTAGATGACCTTTGAAGATCCCTTCCAACCCAAATCCTTCTATGACTCTACAGCACTGGAACAACCTGAACATAAGTCTCATCCTAGAGGGAGTTGTGCATTGACAGTGTCCTGTTTCAGCTGGGTAGAGTTAATTAATTTCTCCTCAGTAGCTGTTACAGTGCTGTGTTCTGGATTAGGAATGAGAATGATGTTGACAACACACTGATGTTTTGGTTTGTGCTAAGTCATGTTTATCCTAAGTCAAAGACTTTTCTTTTTGCCTCATGCTCTAGAAGTGAGAAGGTCAGCAAAAGAAACTGGAGGGGGCACAGGTGGGACAGGTGACCCAGAAAGCCAATTGTGTCCTGGGTTGCATCCCAAGAAGTGTCAGCACGTCAAGGGAGGTGCCAAAGGGATATTCCACACCACAGACTGTCATGCCCAGTATATAAACTGGGGAGAGTTACCCAGAAGGATGGTTGATCTGATTTCAGGAAGGTGGGGTCTTTACTGGAATTTCATGTGCTGTAGTTCTAAATAAAGTTTGTGGAAACATGAACACAAATATTGAAAATAGACTTCAGACTGATTACTTTTCAGTTCCATTCAAAAGAATACAAATTTTTGCAACAACAAATCAGAAAAAAAATATAGAATGCATAAAAATGATCATAAGTGCAAAAATTAAAAGAGCATAAATAGATTATATAAAGAACACTAAAGCAAAACCACAACTGTTTCCTGTTTTTAAATCAGGTTTATTTGCTTTTAATTAGTTCAAATGAGTCTACAATAAATTGAAAAGATATCAGTAATCAACTATGCATTTTGAAATTTATTTTTTACTAGTAGCTTTCTGTTCATTCAAATATGTGTTCTCCTTCCTACATTTCTTGGTTCACTGACATTTCAGGAAAACTGCATCATAAGAATTCCATTGAAAAGTAACTTGATTTTGAGTAGACTGTAAATAATTTAAAAGTCATAGATTTAAATGCATGGAACCAAATCTTTTGCAGCAATCTACCTTATGCTAATTAAGTCCTCCTTTAAATGACTATAATGTTTGTAATCAAAGCTCACAATTTTCAAAATTGAATGGTCCATATGTGCTGCCTCGGCTAAAAAATATATGCTAAGTACACTTCTATTTAGACAGCTATGAGATTATATAGTGCTTCAGACTCTTAAAGGATCTTTCTCTACACCAAGTACAATCTTACGATCTTCTTTAATGTCCATGTGGTTTCACATCCATGCAGAAAGCACAGTAGGACTCACTTCATGGAAAGAGTAGGGTGGATAACTTAACACTGTAAAATATTATAATCCAGAGACCAGCGGAACAAGGTCTCTGGATTTCTCCAACAGGTCAGTCTTTCTCCAAAAAGAAGAAAGGACCTCTAAGATCATCTAGTTCCAACCCTGCTGCTATGGACAAGGATACCTTCAACTACACCAGGTTGCTTAGAACCCCATTCAATTTAGCCCTGAACACTTTCAGGGATGGACCAACTACAGCTTCTCTGGGAAACCTGTTCCAGTGTCTCACCATCCTCACTGTGGTTTCTTCTTAATATCTAATGTCAATCTACTCTATTTCATCTTAAGGCCACTTTCCCCTTGTCCTATCACTACATGCCCTTGTGAAAAGTCCCAAAGTGCCTCTCCAGCTTTCCTGCAGGCTCCCTTCAGATACTGGAAGGACACTATTAGGTCATCCCAAAGCCTTTTCTTTTCCAGGCAACAATTCTCTTAGCCTTTCATTGTGGGAGAGTTGCTCCAGCCCTCTGATCATCTTGGTGGCCTCCTTTGGACTCCCTCCAACAGGTCCATGTCCTTCCTGTGCTGAGAACCCCAGAGCCGGATGCAGCACTGCAGGTGGGGACTCACCAGAGCAGAGCAGAAGGGTAGCATCACCTCCCTTGTCCTGCTGGCCAGAGCACTTTGGCTGCAGCTCAGGAGAGACTTGGTTTTCTGGGCTTCAAATGCATGCAGCTGGTTCATGTCCAGCCTCTCACCCACCAGCAACCCCAAGTCCTTCTCCATGGGTCTGCTCTTGATTTGCTCATTCCCCAGCCTGGATCAAAATGAGGAGTCGTCCCAACACAGCTGTAGCACCTTGCATTTGGACTTGTCAAGTTTCATGAGATTTCCATTGCCCCACTTCTCAGGCTTGTTCAGATCTTCCCAGATGGCATCCTGATCTTCAGGTGTGTCAATTGCACTGCTCAGCTTAAGGTCATCTGCAAATCTGCTGAGGGTGCACTTGATCCCTTTGTTTGCATCATTAATGAAGATATTAAATTGCACTGGTCCACTAAAAGAAGCTGGAGAGGCCTGGGATAAAGCCAGCACGTGGCAGCTGCACATGCAGAAGGATGTGTTCCTTCACCCAGGAGTTAGCAAAGCTGTGGAACCTGTTGCCAACAGAAGGCTGCAGATGCTAAAACTGGCTTGAATTCAAAGAGTTACTAAGAAGTTCACAGAAGAGAAATTCACTGAAGCTTACTAAGCACCAAAAACTGGTGGATCAGAAAGCCTGTGAGTTGCAACTGTTAGAGACTGTCAGCCTATAGGGAAGAAAAAAACCCAAATCTTGATGTGCTTGCTTTACCAATATATTTTCTTAATCTTCTGCTTTTGGACATTGCTGAAGACAGGATACCCAGAACAACAACCTTTGTTTTTCCATATGGTTTTTCTATATTTGTAAAGACTTTCTATATTTGTATGTGAAATCTGCAGCTGACCGTAGTTTTTAGCTCTGGGTCCTCACCTGGTTTTGGCACAGCACACTTTTACTTGTGTCATTCAAACTATCTTTGAGGATGTCACATTCAGGGACCATATGTAGCTTCTTCAGTGCATTCACTTTGACAAACATCTAATCTGTCAGAACTTCTAACATGTTCACATTTTTTTTTCTAATTTCTCAACAGATTTTCCAAGTGAAAGAAATTGAGAAAATTTCTTATTTTGAGTTTTTAAAAAATCAGTCATTTTCAAACAGGTAACCAAATTAAAATAAAGTTTCACTGCTAAATCTCCAATATACCCAGTATATACTCCAATGACCCCAGTAATGCATTTTAACATTTTAATTATTTTGTCTAATGGAGCCAAAATACAGCCCTTAAAAACAAACAAACAAACAACCCAAAAAAACACAACCCAAAATCAACATTATCTTAGCTTACTAAATATGAAACTGTAATATGAAAATGACATCTTGGAATCTGACTATTTTCAAATCTGTAATACTAAACTCTCAGGAATAATAAATATTCACATTTACATAACCATTTGAAAATCTTTTACAGCAAACTACTGTGCCAACCTCCTTCTTGAAAGCAGGATCTTAAAACTTGAGGTATTGAGTAGCTGAAAGTAATCAAGGGTAAAAACCTTAAGTTTTTATGCCATCCCTCCCATCCTGAAGTTGTCTCAAACATAGTATGTGAGCATCTGTTCTATTCAATAATCAATCAAAGAGAAAGAGACTATGAAAGACGTTTGTTTCATTCACCGTATGAGTTCAAATTAGTATTACCTATTATGAAGCTTTGAAGAACATAATTATAAATTTCAACTGTTTGTGCCAATGCCTTTTGAAGACAAACTCCCCTCACAGCTAATTGGCAATATCAAAGTGCTTCAGAAGAAAGCAAACTCTACACAAAAGCCCTCTCCCCCTCCAGAAGCTACCTACATATCACAGTGCTCATCAATCAGTGGAAAAGAAATATATAGCCAGCCAGCATCTGAATTTCTACAAGAAACAGCCCACGAACATAAAACAGCCAAACAAAACAAAACAACCAAAAAAACCACCCCACCCCCCAAAACAACAACAAAAACCCACAAACAAACAAACAAAAACGTGGAAGAAAACAGGGAACCAAAGAGAGTTGGAATTGTTTGGAAATTATTACAACAGACAAGGCTCTCCTCTCCTGGGCACAGTGTGATATCTTTCTGACAGATAATGCACTAGCTGTGTAAGGACATTGTACTTGCAATACTTACATGCATGGTGCTACAACATTATAATACAAATGTTTAATCAGCCTTTATTAGTATTAGCATTTTCTAGTAAGCCTCTGGCATCTGAAGACTTCAAAGAGTACAACCATATTTTCCTATGCTGAGAACATGTGCACAAGAAGCAATGATCACTGTCTTGAAAAGTCCAAAATCTAATTTCAAATAGCATCAGTTTCCTGATAACCTATTTTTCTTTGATGAAAGCATATATTCCTGAAGGCCAGCTTTTGACCTTAAGTTCCTGTTAGTACTGAGAACTCTGTTTGCAAATATGAGGCCTGCTGTGATGACAATGATGTTTCCAAGCCACATGCATGAAGGATCCTATCTCAGTAACTGCAATGAAAATCAGGGTGTTTTCACTTGGATAGAAACTCACTGCAGTTTGAAGTCCAAAGCTTGCACAAAATATTTGTATGAGAGTTTTTAAGTTAACGTATAGCAGTGTCTTTCATTCATACCTGAAGATACTAATAGAATCTCACTGGTCTTTCTCTCTTATTTTCCTACAGAAACTCACATAACCTGAGTGAGAGACTGAAATGCAATGGTTCATAGCTTGAACATTGTTATGAAGGATTTTTGGGCCGTATGGCAAAACTGTATAAAGAAGATGCAATGACCAAAGCCCACCCTTCTCTGAATAAGCCTCCTGACTGGAACTTTGGACTGTAAGTTAAGCCATCATGTGGGAACTTGAGATAAAAGAAAGGTGATGTTATTGCCCAGTTATCTCAGATCTAGGGAGAAGTAAACAAGGCCGAGGGAGAAGAATGTATTCACAAGAAAGCCAAACCCAGAAGCTGTCCTGAAAATCAGCTGTGGCTGGGTTCATGTTAGGGGAGGCCATAATCCACAGGCTCATCTGCTGAGGCCAGGCTTGCACAGGCTTCCACAGCCAAAGGGGGGAGGCAGAGAGTTTAGGAGGTGTGGTGTAACCTCTGGTCAGAGGCAAACACCAGTAGCCCTGGTTCGTGCCTGAGATGTTTTGGTTTTCTGAAATTCGTTTCCCAGGGAATTTTCTGTAAACAAGAGACATATTTTTCTAACTGTAACTTTGTTTACATTCCTTTCCCTAGGAGGGACTTCTTGATGTCCCTCTGCTCTGACCAATGTGATTGAAGAAGTTTGTCTGTTTTACCAATCGAATTGCTCTGTGTAGAATAGTATAAAAAGGAAGACACATCCCAGAAATAATTTTCAGCCTTCTGAAGTCGGAGTCTGTGTCATTATGGTGTACAACAGCATCAAATACCCATCCTCCCTTACACAAACTAGCCCAGCTGTAAAATTCACCACTCCAGGAAGGCCACATACATGGGATACTCATGTGAAAGACAGCTGAGGAGGTGTCATAAACCATCAAAGACCAGCAAAGCATCCCCCAGATTCATTCCTGAGGCCTTTAACCAGATGACTGCACATGATGCAAAGTGATGCAACAGATCCAGAGTCTGTTGCAAGGAACACTGTCAAACTTGACCCTGCCAGGGGAGGCACCTGGGCATTCCCACCTGGCCTGAACATATATTAATCCATTGAACTCTATGTTTTATGAGAATCTCACCAGAGAGAAGACGAGAAGAGGATCAACAGGATGTCATCAGGATCCATGGAGCAGTGATATTTTCTACTTAATCTGTCTCTGTCACTCTCTTCCTCTCCCTCTCACTACCTCTTTTTCTGTTGCTATCTATCTCTCTCTCTACCTCACATTTACTGCTAAATACAATCCATACTATTGGCTTTGGCATGTGGTGTCTTTTGCACTTGGGAAGAAGCAACTTCCTAATAATTTTAATAACTAGATCCTAACAAGCTATAAAAGTTTTGACCCTGTTAAGGATGCTACACTTGCTTAAATATATCATTTCCCATAGAGGAAAGGCTGTACCAGCTTTTAGAACTCGACACCCCAACAAACTTTATTTTTCTGCTTAGTAGGCAAAATAATGCCAGGGGTTTATGTATTTTCAATAGTAAGGGCTTATCATAACCTTCTATTTTGTCTGTACATTGCTTCTGTCTGAATTTCTTTGTGATATATCCCACATCTCACAGCTACTTCATTGTGCCTTAATGATGTAATAGAAATTGAATTCACTGCACAGACATATTAAGTATTATCCACCTTCCTCCTTTTTAGATTCAGCTTTTTTTTTTTTTTTTTTTTTTTGAGTCTGTTGCTGGCTTTTTTGACTAAAAAGAAGTCCATACTGTTTTTATAGGATATAAATTATTAATAGACATACAAAATACAGCCTGAATTTTTGGTCCTTTCCCCACCCTCCCCCCAAATGTTTGGCAACTTCTTAGTATTGCTACTAAAAGAAGACAGCCTTGTCCCATTCTTACGTTTACTGAGAGTAGGTTCAAAAAGCAATGATGGATTAAATAAAAATTCAAAATGCTCAATTTCACAGATGTTTCTTTACCTTATATTCACATTTTAATGGTAAGACATTAAAATGCACATAATACCTGTTTATGTCTTATACTATAGCATTAGGATCCACTGGAGTGTATTTTGGAAGAATGCATGTCTATATCTCAAATGCACAGAAAGCCTTCTTGGGTCATCAACATCTGCAGTGTGCATTAAAGGACTACTAAAACACATCCCAGACAGTCCTCATAGCATTAAAATATATCTACTTAGAGAAAAGTAGGTTAAACACACACAAAACTACACTTCTGTTACTAAGTCTAATTCCCATATCACTTGAAAATAGCATAATATCTTTTCAGGTCAGGTTTCATTTTATAAATGGAAAGTGAAACCTACCCTATTCTCTATGGAGTGCTCTTCTGAAGAGAACACCAAATTCACCCTCACATTTTTTACTTCAAGATTAGGATGCCCATATAACCTGAATCTGTAAATTATATAACCAAGTCTTAAAATGGCTGGGTATCTTAATATAATTTTTATGCACTTAAAAGAGTTTAAAAGCTGTGTGTTTGGTTCCCCAGCAGAGGACCATGTGGATAAAATGGGAATGCATTTGAGTTGTAGAATCCTGGCCTTCAGGGGATTTAAATGATTCAAAAGCCCCACACTTATGTCTCCTCCCACCAGATACCTGACATAGCCTGGTCCCTGGACCTTGAATTGAGCTGCCTCAGCAGCTGGGCAGCTCAAACTCCTAACCTGGAAACTCTCTTTTTAGACAGCAGAATAGAGAACTGAAAAAATTATATATATATATGTTTAAAAAATAAATAATATGTAATTTATAAAGAACTAAAAATATACCAGTGGATCTGCATGGGGTTACCATGTATTTGTGTATAAATAAACTGAAGAATTGCATTTAAAATCATTGACAATCTGAGTATTTAAAATTAAAAGTGTTTCTGATTGTTTTCTTCAAACAGTTATTTAAATTTCTGAATATATATATATATATATAAATCCTCTAAATAGTGCTCCTTCCTCTGTTTCCATTCATGACAATTTATGAAGCAAATATCTGTTATATAAATACTCCGCTTCTGAGAAATTCAAAATGCTTTAAAATTCCTTCTGTGCAAAACCTGGAGGTAACTGGGCCTTTAAATTCAGACCTTAAAACACTCATCAAACTGAAATTGGGAGTATTTTTGACTAGGGGAGGAGAAAGGCATTTTCCCTATTGTCTGGCTGAATCAAATGCTACTTGTGATGGTGATACAGTTTCTTAGGAAAAAAAAAAAGAAGCTCCTTCAGCCTTCTCCTATACATTACATTACTGTCAGATTGGCCTGTTTGTAACATATTAACCTAAAAAGTTAACTGAACAGTAAATACCTACAAAGACAAATTTTAGGCTTGCCTTAGGTTTTTAGAAGAGCCAATAAAGTCAGTTGATCCAGAAATTATACAGAACACAACAATCTGTTCTTTTTAAGTGCAAGGTGGTGGTGGTGTTGATCAGTAGTACAAAGTCTGCAGCAGGAATGGAGTATTTGTGTCAGCCTGAAGGATCTCTTTTTTTTTTTTTTTTCCTTAACTTGCACAATTGTCATCCTCTCCTCCTCTAGACAAGTTTCAGTAGCAACAAATCTTTTGAGAATGGAATGAGAAGTAGTTCTCCTTTACTTAGCACATCATGGCCTATTGAACAAACCCAAGATATGAGAACGTTTTAGAAAACACAATCTTCAGCTTTTTTTTTTTTTTTTCTTAAGGCTCTCTTAATATTTCATTAAAAATAAAACTGTGTGGTTTACACACATACAAGTGAGATAGTTTATGAGTTGGTTTCTGTGCCATATAGAACATTAAATCCACTCACTCTAAATGCACTGTGGCACTACCGGGGAAATGTCACATCTTCCAAAAACTAAATCACTATAGAACAACAGTAGATCAATCATCCCCCAATCATGATTCAATCTGGAGTGCAAATAATTTAGCTGAAGTCAAGTTGAAAAGTTTTGTTGTCAATTTTTTTGTTTCCTAGTTTCAAATTTATGTTGGATTTCTTTTCATAAGCAAGTAGGAAAAGCTGTTAGAAGTGTTTAAGCTGAGTCAATATAAATTCATGTGCCTCTGGACATTCAGATTGAACAGTGGCAGTAAGTAACATTTTAAAGGTCCTTAATGAATCAAAGATTCTGGAAACTACTTTTGCAAAACTGTAGCCTGGGTACAAGGACTTAGCTTCATTAATTCAAATGTTGAAGTTCTTTCATATTTTAATGGGCAATTCTCAATGGAAACACTTCCAAAAAAATGGAATAAAAAGGATTATTTTTAATAAGACACATCACTGGTATTGGTAGAGGTCATAGATAATCACCAAGCAAGCATACCACTGACACTATTTCCAGAGATTGCAGCAATGGAATGTCTCAAAAAACTGTACTGGAAATACATTGGAGTCTCAATCTAAAATCCTTACTGAAGGCACTGTAATACTGAATATGGGTTCAGGACAAAAAATATTTAGGTGAAGACTTCTGGGAAGCCCATAGGTGATCTGTCAGCAAAAGGACAGATCTTTCATTTCTTCATTGTTGGTTATTTCACTATAGCACTGAAGGATCCTCTGGCCCAGACAACCAGAAAAAAAAAATTACTTTTTTGGTAAAAAAAATCTTCCTTACCTTAAAGCACTAAAGGCACCAGATTGTAAGAATTAAAAATTAGGCTTAATCATTGATTTGGTCAACACATAGAAACAAATCTTTTAATTATCTTTTCTGAAGTCTTACAGTAAAGTCAGCTCTTAATGGATAATCCCACTCCATGCAAAACCAACAAACTTTGTTCCCTCACTACCTTGCACCAGGTTCAGTGACATAGGTCATATAATAAGTACTGTCCCTTAAAGAGTCTTGAATAAAATTGCATTAAAGTAACCCACACTAAGATAATGTTTCCACAATTCAACAAATGTGTCTAAACCAATGTTTTCAAAAATTGCAAGAGTCCTGAAATAATATTTCACCTGCCAAGTTTCCACACACAGAAATTCTAATTTCTGGATTGTAATGAAATCTCTCTGGAAAAAAAATAACAAATGACTGAATACCATGTAGTAGCAGGGCTGTTGTTATGCCAATTTTCTCAAATGCTAAGATACCAAAAGCTCCTTAGGGATGAGTCCTGCCTTGGTAATAAATAATACAAAGCAGAAAATCCTGTGTCTGTAAAATACTTCTGTATTACTACTACATTTATTGTTTTATGTGATTGTATTACTCTCATATAAATTTATTTTGGAGTTTCTTTACTTGTATTACTGTATCTTGAATATGAATTTTACTGTAGGCACCCAAATACTTTGTACTGCTGATAACACAAAATTCTGCCAACCACAGAATGCATATTCATCACAGAGAAACTAGCCAAGAGTTCCAGTATGCCTTCAGCACAGATGTGTTATTGGTGTAAGAAAAGATTATTCTATGTGCATAAACTGTGCATAGCACAGACCACAGACCACAAACCCTTATTTCATAGCTATGCCCAGAGAAGCACCAAGAGCAAAAGCAGTTGTTCCAACAAAAATGTACTTTTCCAGATATTTCTAGGATCACTCTGGAAGAACAGTTTTCTACACCAACCATGGAGGTAGTAATATCTGAAGAATATTAAAACCCCACATGTGACCTCAGCAATTTCTTTTACCCATCATATGGAATTAGAAACAACAAGACTTTGAATTTAATCTGGTCAAAGTTTGTGGGATCATACTATCACACAGATAGAATGGATCTGAGTATTTGAGCTGCATTTGGAGGTAAAAAAAAAAAAAAAACAACCAACAAAAAACAACGAACCCACAACACTTTGACAGGATGTAATATTTAACTTCTTTTTTTCCTTATTCTTTGACATTTGAGACAAACATTCTATCTCAGAACTCAGTGAAGCTGAAAGAAGCCTAACTTTCAAGAAGTTAATTATTTCAGGCTAGGAGCTACTGTGCCTTTCAATTTTTTTTTTTTTTCTGATTGCAGCACTAGAGAGCAGACTGTGTTTGGAAACAGAGACAGTGAATTTAACTGGAGTATGACAAGCAGTAATGTATGCAGGATAATATGCTTACCTAATATATTTCATTTAAAATGCAGAACACTGTAGGGAAAACGCAAAACACTTTGAAATACAATCAAAGCTATTCATATTTAATACTTCAAACAAGAGATCTAAAATGTTGCAGAGGTGACAACATATTACAGAAAATGCCAGCATTTAGTCTTGTCAAATTATAAAATAATAAGCTTCTATTTTAGAATCTCTGAAAAGGCAATTAATTGTGAAACTATTTCACAAAAGAACTTTGTGCCTCTGTCAAAGCCTAATGAACAAAATAGAGATATGATACATTATTTGTCTATTTTCCAATAAGCAAGTGCTGAACCACAAACTGCAGAGCTTTTTGAGATGACTTCTGAGTACAACAGATACTGTAAGTAAGCTCAAATGCTTTATCCATCATCCATTTAGAAGTACACTAAAATTATCACCATCAGTGATACTCTCAGATCTGCAGCAAATTATCTTCCTTTATTTTGCATATGGGCAAAAGTAGGTAAATTTAAATTAAAACAAACAAACAAACAAAACCACCAAAACCCAAACCAAATAAACACCACAGCGTCAAAAAACCTTCACATAATAATATATTTTTATGCATAATGTGTAGATGATACATGCATTTAAAGTTATGTTTGTGAATAAGTCTTCAAATACAGCAAACTAATTATATTAACCTAAAAATCACTTCCATGGTCTGATCATACCAATGATTCCTGCCAATTAAGAATTTTTTTTTTTTTCGTTCTTGGAGATCTAAGAGACAATAACCTCTATGTGAATTACTAACTTCTAAATATGTTTGCAGCTCTAAGCACAGTGGCTAAATCTCTGTATTACTTAGAGAAAAGCCAACAAGGGGATTTTTAGGGGACCAGATTCCACAACAGCAACAAGAGAATCTTTGTTGAACCATGTACAGCAATTTCTACTCAAAATGCTAGACTCTTTAGTAAAGCACAATCAAAATAGAAATCTCCTTGATTTATTGCCAGAATTTTTCTTCTAGTAAATTCAAAATATAAGGGAAAACAAGACTATTCGATTGTACCATGCCTGTAAAGACCAGATCCTTTGGAGCATTATTTATGGTTTAGCATATAAACTGATTTTGCCTTTGAGCAGAATATAAAATCACTGTAAATGAAATTCACTAACAATCAAATTATGTACCTAGTGAAAACTAGTAATAAGGTAATTCAAGTCTAATGTTAAAATCCAACATAAAATAAAATTGAAGTATTCATTAAATTTTAATCTTCATTTTAGGCTCCAGGTCTAGTTTGCCAGTATCATAGACTCATTTAACAAAAGCATATTTTAACATAGTCAGCAAGGTCCTAAACCTGTAAAATAGAAGAAAGAACTGAGAAATCCATGGACATTAAAAAAGTTCTTATGACTCACAGCACATATGTGGTTCCTACACAGTGCTATAGGTAAGACATCAAATATGATCTCTGACTTTGTACATGAAATAATGTTGAGGAATAAATAAAATCTATAATATCTGCTTTTGTTATTAATAAGACCATTATGAGACCAAGAAAGACAGATCTGTCAGAAGTGCTAAGGGCACTATTGTCTTGTCTCTATTTCAGCTACACACTCCTGGATGTATAGACAAAAAGAGTCTTTTGAAACATCACATCTGGACTGCAGCTGCATCCATCTTTAAGGCTCCCAACTCAGTTTTGTTTTTGGAAAAAATTACACTGTCAAATTGGAAAAGACTTGAGGAGGTCTTATGACAGCAATATACCTTGAAAAAACATCTGACAATGAAAAGTTGGAGATAAAAAATCTGTTTATTCAATACAATCCAGATATTTCTTGATTTTGCTATTCATATTATTTTCTGTATTCAAAGCCTACAATATCCAAAAGAAAGAGAACTGCCCTCAAGTGTAAAAAGCACTTGAGATTTTTTTAAGCTGAGAGAGAATAAACATGTTCAGCTGTAGCTGCATAGCTGTATTTCAATATATGAAGTATCTCTACTGCTCTGAAAATGAAGTACTTATGATAAATACCTTTTAATTTTCATTTGCTTGCATTCAGAACAGCAGCTCAAGGGCAAAATATATGTATGCTTGGTTACAGACAGCATGTGATTTAGTAATTCTACAGGTATTAATGACCATGGACATTTGTGGTTTGAGGTCCTTCCTCCTTTTCTCTGTCATACTTTATATTGTGGATTCTTACTCTTAGTTTCATTCTCTCTCACCAGCTTTCTTTACCCACTCTACATATTGAATCAGCACTGCTCTTGGGATCAGAATGTAGATACCTATTCTGGATGAGACTTGTATCAGCATTTATAATCTCAGGAGATAAATATATGTACGAGAGGCAAAACAACAACAACAACAAACAACAACAACAACAACAACAACAACAAACCACACCAAAAATAAACAAACAAACAAACAAAAAACACCACAAAAACAAAACAAAACCAAAAATTCTCTATGTCAATATCTTTCATATTTTGGAACTCTTAAAAACAATTCTACCTCAGTGAGCCCTGTAGAACATAGAAAGGAGTAAGACTCAGTAAGAAAATGAGATCTCATGAGAAAGTGGCAGATGTGTCCAGTGCAGACATCCATCCAATAAACAGCCACCTTATCCATGAGATCATGCCATGTATCAATTTGGGGACTGTCACACTGCATTTCCTACAATTTATTCATGTAAGAAAGGAAAGGAAGCAGAAAGTAAATAATTTATAAGAATTTCAGCTAGGAGAACCTGTTAATGCATTTTACCCCCTTATATCAACTAGTTTATTTTTCTAGGAAAAGGACAAATCTAGTAGTTGAGAAAATGGAATAAAGGCAAATGAAAGACTAAAAGTTGTGCATTCGGGAGCAGAGGTTTGTAACGGGATACAGTGACACACCAGTTTCTGTAAACTTTCCTTATTTCTGCAAAAAAAGTGCATGGAAAATGCAGAGGAGTCACTGTATACAGTGCATTTGTTATATGAACAGCCCCACATTATTTGGGATTGCAAACAGCAGCATATTCCCAGACACTGATAGAATGGAAGCATTATCATGCTTTGGGTTGGAAGGGACCTTAAATATCATCTAGTTTGTCTTGGGTTATGGAACTAAAAATGTGTATTCTATTTCATCTGTTGAAAGCAGCTGGGGAGATGTTTTTTTTTTATCTCTTGTAACTCCAGCGGGAGAGGGGTGGGGGCCTTCTAATAATGAGCCAGCCGTTCAAACCAGGTGGGGCAGTGTTTCTTATCTCTTTCACCACCCATCCTTCCTCCAGGGGATATTTTCTGCTAATGGGCCATGAAGGCTCACCAAGGACAGGATACATTCCATCACCCCCATTGTGAGATGCTCCACCCAGTGGGGACCACCAACCATTCCTACCTGGATAAAAAATGAGACGTAGCAACACAAGGTATCTGATTCCACTGGATTCCTGGAGGCAGACTGGACCATCACTGGACCCTTTTTCTACAGGATCATCTCTGCTCCAAGAGAACCACATCTGCCAGTCCAGGAGGACTTACTGTGGACTGCTTCCAACACCCTGACCAATAGGGTGTCAGGTTGTAGCTCTGACTCTGTCAGGGTTTCTAGGATTGTTATATGTTTGTTTGCTTGGAATTTTTTACTACATTTGTATTGTTAATATTCCTAGTAAAGAACTGTTCTTCCTATTCCCAAATCTTTGCCTGAAAGCCCTTAATTGCAAAATTATAATAATTTGTAGGGGTGGAGGGTTTACATTCTCCATTCCAAGGGCAACTCCAGCTTTTCCTGGCAGATACCTGTCTTTCAAAACCAAGACATAATTTAAAAACCCTTTTATGGGCAGGAACAATTTCCACAAGACCAGGTTGTTCAAAGTCCCATCCAGCCTGGTTTTGTATTCTTCCTTAGACGGGGCAGCCACAACCTCTCTATCAACCAGCTGCAGTGCCTCACCACCCTCACAATAGAGGATTTTTTCCTAATACAGAATCTTCACCTATCCTACTTCATCTACCTTGTCCTACCTAAATGCCCTTGTGAAAATGCCCTCTCCAGCTCTTTTGCAGACCCCTTTTAGGCACTAGGAGGGGCTCTAAGGTCTCCCTGGAGCCTTCTCTCCTCCAGGCAAAACTGATAGTATAGGGTTAAAATGATTTTTTTGTAGAACTGCAAGCGGGTAACTAAGGGGGGTGGTGGTTGGGAAAGGTAACGTTGGGAAGGGAAAGACCTGGGCTTGCTGGTCAACAGGGCCTCGAGAATAGAACGTTGGCTTTGCTATAGTTGCAGTAGCTAAGGTTATTGTTTTAACTAAATCAAGTATGACTTTGGTTAGGGAATCGAATATGATCACTGTTTGGCTAAATTACAAGAAATTTTGCTTAGGAACAATCCAGGGCAACCAATCAGTTTGTAGCTGTGTGGCAGAGGGGTATAAAACATGTGTGTTGCGAATCACTGTCGGAGTCAGATTTGGGTCTGCCTGTGTACCCCGGCTCCTGGAGCTCCTCAATAAAAGCACCTGCATTCCATGATTAAGTGTTTCCAACGCTAACAAAACCACCCAGCTCTCTCAGCCTGTCTACATGGAAGAAGGAAGTGTTCCAGCCACGTGATTATCTTCCTTCTTCCGTCTCCTCAGGACTTGATTCCAACAGGTCAACATCTTTCTGGTGTTGAGGGCCCCAGAGCTGGACACAGTACTCCAGGTAGAGTCTCACAAGAACAGAGCAGAGAAGGAGAACCACCTTTGAATATCAGAGGTATGTAAAGCACAGACAATGACATGAATTGCACAGGAAAACTAATATGCAGAATCATAAGATTCAAAGCCTCTTATGCAATGAAAGTGGTCACATCTCTAGAAAGATGCCAACATTACCTTTCTGGCTATGCTTTCTAAAATTTCAACTCCTATATTTTATTCTGAATAAATGATGCAAATGAGGGCTCATGTTCTGTGAGTGCAGAATCTGGGTCCCTCCCTCCTTCAAAAGTATTTTAAATATGATTAAAAGATCTTACTCTGAATTGTTTTGAAGTAACAGTTTCCTGGACAGGATTACATTGACAGTTTAAGAAACTAATCTTCTACAAAGCAGATTTTACCATCATAAGATTAAATATTTCAAGCATGCAAACCTGATAAAAGCTCAAACAAAACCCACAAAATTGAGAATAAAGCAACCCATGTCATTGTGGGGTTTTTCCTTTATTGTTACAGTATCCTTGCACAAATATTTTTTTTACTTTGTTATATTTTTTAATTATCATTTCACCTTAATGGAAATTTAAATTTTGGCATTCAATATTCTGAACTGAAGTGGATCACTTAATTAAGTTTGTTTTCTCTGAACACAAACCTTGCAGTCAATCAACTGAATTATTATTTCAAAATAATGAATGCCTTATAGAAACATACTTTGACATCAAAATCAGTAAGAAAAGAAGCTCAAACACAACAGAGTATCTTTCAGAATACATAAATAAAGTTCCTGAAAGTACAACACAAAACAAATAAAGAGTACTTGTTAGAATGTGACTATTTACTTGTTTGTGAACATCTGTAAATATAAAATGTACTGAAATTCCATGATGCAGTCATAAAATTTTAAAAGTTTTCATATGGGTTTATACTCAATGCTTTTATTTCAATATTATTTATTCACAGTAGTTCCCATGTGCCCAAGTTCCTCATAATGCAGGCCCAATCAGACATTACTTGCCAGCTCACAGTTTGCAACATAAAGCTAAAAATTTTTATAATGAATAGTTTCACTGAATTCATGTAATGTTAAACATAAGCAGACATACCTGCAAAATCTCCAGTTACATGTACTGAGGCAGAGAAAAGGAGCTTCCCAATTTTCATTCCAATGCCTCTTTACAATATTCCAATGCTGATTACAAGTCTTGCAATTTTTGAAAGAGGTAGTGTGAACCAATTTGCTTGTATCAGCAGAGGGATACAGGACTCCAAAGGTTCAATGCAGTATTTAGCACCATAAAGTTACAACTTTGCCCTGGCATGTGATCATAAAAGCCAAAGGATGGAACAGGAAACTCAAGCATGTCCCAGATTAAATTAAATTAGTTTCCCCAGACAGAAAAGGCTCACCAATGTGGTTTAAAACTGAGAGACCTGACATCAATTTAGACTTTGGGGGTTCCTCACCACGTGTAAAGCGCCTTTGATGGCACCTAGAATGCAGCTTACAGCATGTTCCTCAATGAAATCTACTTTAAACATCCCAAACCCACTATTTGATCTCAACCAATAAAGAGTAAATAAGAAGCTCAAAGGAATTCTTTAAAATAACATTGCTGCTCCAAAGCAAAACACTAATGAAGATGTAGACATACCTGGTTAGAATTCTGCTATCCAATTGCTCAATGATTCATTCAAAAAATTTGAACAGAGTAATGAGGTATGGCTTCCTTCTGCTAAAACTGAATTCCCTTCTATAATCATATATTTCTATTAATTTACCAGCTCAAACTTTTGACACAGTTTCTCATAATTTTTTAGCAGTCTGAAAAGTATCATATTGCTTTTGGATTCACACTTGGAGCCATTTCAAAAAAGCAACTTAACATCTCATTTACCACCCCACAGACAATTTAAGTTGTACATTATATAGTAAACCCAGCAGTCAGTAATTTCATGATTGAGTTCCTTGAGAATTTTGGGATGAATACCAATGATCTGGACTGTGAAGACTTGATGGACCATTGCTGATTTATTACTAATAATTTTATCAATTTTTCTATAAAATGTCCTGGTGTTCTTATTAGAGAAATCCTCACATATGTATCCTGTAGAGAAAGGTGCTACTGAGCTTTTCATGGAAAAATTCAGAATGGTTCATTAAACATAATCAACTTTTAAGATTCAAAGGCAACAGACAAAACCACTTTCTCAGCCCAGCACTGTACACTTAGCTTCTCCTCTCAGGCTTTCCTTCACTGCTTTCTAAAGCATTTATCAAAGTTTATGAAAAACAGATTTTCATCAGGCTTACTTTTAAATAGCACAAAGGCAAGCATGGAGATTTAACTTTTATTATTAAAGAGAGGCAGACAACAAATATTGCTGGTATACAAAATCACGTTTCCTTTACTGCATAATGTAGTATTATTGGTTTTGCAGGTGGATTATATCTACAAAGAAGAATTGAGATAATTAAAGGTCTCAGAAATTAAAGCCACAAAATAGAGTAGTATTATGATTAGCAATCTATTGCAAAGAAAAAAATAGGAATTTATAATGTCTGTTGACAAAACATCAATTGTTACTCACAATGTGTCAGAAAGAAGCCAACTCTAGTCAGTGACAACACCAATGAGTGCTGGTGAGTCACCAGGAAGAGAAGGTAATGAAAAATCTGGCAGCTGACTAATAAGAATACTCATACACTTATTTATACAAAGTGATTATGTAAGAGTCATGCTTTTTGAGGTTGATGGTTGTGTCAATCATATGATGGAGAGGAGTCACAGTACCAGGCTTGGAAAGTGTGTTCCCTCTCTCATGTTTGCTTGTACTCTCTCCTAGGGAGATGGACCTTGTTGAAACTTAACCCTAACATCATTCTTCCACACTGGGAGTTCATGCAAGACAGGCTCAGGAACTCTGAGGTGACACCCAGCAGTGCCACTTTCTGATGGACAGTGGCTCCAAAGCACAGGAGCTTTCACTGAGGGCCAGATGGGCACATCCCCTGCACAATGCAGGACACATGGGAATTCTGCCTTTCTCATCTAAAAACTATCTTTTCATCTAGGTCTGATCCAGAGGACCCCATTCAAGAGAGTTAATGGAATTGGCTAAGCTCCAGGAAAATATATGCTCCTACATTTCTCCTGGTTGAGAATATGTTCACATTTTAGAAAATTGTTTTACTGCAAGTCACTTGCACTAACAAACTAGTAAAGATACTCTATCAATTCCAGCATTACAGGAAATGTATGTCTTCTCTCATTCATAAAAAATCAGCATTTGATCATTCTCTACTTTTCCTTGTTTTTATTTTCTTACTACTTTAACCCATGACTCTGCCACTACACCACTGCTTGCTAACATCTGCCCACCTTCTTTCCTCTCCTGTTGGTGCTCTGTACCTTCTTTTTTGAGTTACTGCACAATGGAATTCAAAGCCTCCAGTCAGAATGAAAAGTTCTCTCACTTTTATAAGCATGCAGTGAAAAATAGCCTTTCCTATATCAGCAGATATTAACCACAAGAAAAAAAAATTAGAAAGTATAGTAACAAAATGCAAGAGGTGTTTCACAGAAATAGTAAAGAGTTTTATGATCCTCATTACAAGTGAATAACTGAGTTTTATAAATAGTTCAACCTCTTATAGGAAATATAATGAAATGTTTTTAAATTAGCCTTGTGTTTCTGTTGATATACTTCAGAGCAATATTGGCCTCAAGGTCCCTTAATGCTTTTTAATAAAGCATACAAGATGAAATAAGAAAAATTAAAAGTCAATTTAAATACACTTAAAAGATTTCAATTTGTACATGTTAGTGGAGTAAATTACAGTTAATGTGTTAAAGTTCTGGGGTTTGTTATTTCTAAAATGATGCAATTAGCCTCCAAGTTCAAATTCAATGTTACAGTATAACTATTTTTAGCAAGTAAAAAATCACTTTACATCTACAGTTAATTGCAGTTAATTCGGCCTTTGAGATATAGCAGTTTGAAAGCAATAATGATTTTTAATGACAATGACAACAGCAAATGCATACACTACTGAGAGTAAAAATGAAACACCCATGGAGCCCAAGAGTGCCCGTCTACTTTTTTTGCCTTTCTCATCAAATTACACTGCAGAAAGATGTTTCAAATTGATGTGTGAAGCAAAGGTGAAAACATAAAAAAGGAATATTTCAAGCACTTCAATTTCGCATAATTACTCTTTACTTCTTGCAATCAGTGAAGTATGTGTCAAAATCAAAACAGTTTTTAACACTAAAAATCTTGTTTGGTACCTAATGAGCTCAACCAGTCAGTCATCGTTCTCCACAGCCCTGAACTGACACTATTGCACGTGCATCAAGATGACCTCTGGAGCCCCTTCCAGCCTCAGCCACTCTGGCCCATCCAGCCTGAATCACACTTTTACCATTTCTCAGAGTTCACTTTTCTTCTTGTTCCACTTCCAAGAAAACAGAGACGTATTCATAAAGCTTTAAATGCCTTAGAAGAAGGAACAAAAAGTACTCCTTCTAAATAAAGAGAAAACACCTGATTTCGAGCTTCACTTATTAAATTTTTTGCAAAGTCTTTAAGAAGTGAAATATTTAAGGAAACGTTTAAACAGCTCATCAGAAGTGGCTATGTAATCACCAACACTCAAATATCTCCAAAATTATAATGACTCTTAAAAGTAAAGAACAATAGGAAATAATTTAAACAAGCTTTTGGTACAAATCTCAGACTAGAAGTACAGTAGGACATAAATGAGATGTCTGTCCTTTTATTCTTGCAGTCTTGTCATCCCTTTTAAAAGTTCTTTTCGAGAGCAATGGAAGTGTAGGATTCCCATTCCTGTCATCAGCATGGTCATGAAGTGAACAACTCTCAGGAAAACTTACTCAGATCTCTGTCCATGTGGCTTCAGAAAAAACCTGAATATGGCAAGATTTTTTATACCCTTCCATTCCAATACACCATATGCACATAAGTAAGTATTCCAGACTTGGGAAGTAGATGGGGCTGGCTTTCATTGTATTATCTCACTTACTATGTTATTTATTCCCCTATGCTTCCAGTACCCTGGAAGATGCAGCTGAGCCATAGCTGGTAATTCCCACCAGCTCTCCTCTGTTTACTGGGGAAACTAAAATGGAACAAACCTGAAGGGCTGCTTAGTGCAGTTAGGGGCATGTATAGATAGGCATCAAAACATTTACAAAGATTTGTTGAATCCTTGCAGAGTCTAGGAAACAAATCACAAATCTGAAATGTATCTGCACAGTGGAGTCAAAGCTTAGTGATCAGGAGTGCCAAAGCTGACAATGGAAATGCATTAGAAGAGTAGTTAATCACAGAAATTTCTTGGTAATGATGATGACAATGGATTGCAAAATTATATTGTGGATTTATGTATTTTAAATGAGCAATCTGTTGTGTCTATATAATGAAGAGTAACCCAAGGCAGAAGAATTCCCATGTTAGCTAGAGTTTAATCAATGGAAAATATGATTGATATGGGTCCAGATTCATAACATTTTCACAATTTTTAAAGAAAATTACACAAAAGAAAATTTTCAGATCTTTAACTACCTGCAAGATGTAAAAGGAAAAATACAGAAATATTTTTTAATCAATTTTCTTAGAAAAATACAAAAAGATGACAGTAAAAAAAATACATTTATGTGTAAAATATGTTGAAAACTCCCTTCTTTTCTATGCCAGATACTGATTGTCATCAATTGCTAAATTAAAATGTCAAAATATATATTACGATTACCATTTCCATCAATACAACATGGTAAAACAGATGAATTAATAAAACACCCTGGGAAAAAAAAATATTGTCTGCTCCACTAAAGTAATTTCCCATAAATTTTCCCAGCAATTTCCAGTTATATATCCCACTACATGAATCTAAATGTTTAACTTATATTTTTGCTCAGTATAGGAACCTACATGTTCTTATGGAAATAAATTTGTCATAAAAAGCCCTTTGACATGGATGAGTTAACCCTCTATTGCACTGTGGAAGTGTGTAATCCAGTTCTAGAATTCCTGGGAAAAAAAAACGAAAAAAAAACGAAAAAAAGTAACCAAAAGTAATTTTACCTGCAAGTGGTTGTCATTGTAAGACTAAAGCCAAGGAGCAGAAAAAAAAAAATTAAAAAAGGCTTCTTAGGTCCTATTTGTCTGAGGCATAAAACTATGTACTTTAAAAATTGGTTTTGACTTTTTTTTAGTGGGGGGTTGATGAGAGTAGGGTGGGTTTTTTTCTTGTTTGTTCTTATCTCCTTTGGGTATTCACTAGTCAGCAGCACACCACAGTGCCTTATGTCTCTTATTGCAGTGTACTCTGGTCTGGTTTTACCCTTAGTACAGAAAACTTGAAATATAATTTTGTACTCAAAGTTTTGATTGCTCTAGACTGAACTAGTTATGTTATATGTTTGTGTAAAGTTGTTTTTAAGCCAATGGTTAAATATTTGAAAAGCTGATTCATGTAGGTGATCAGTTTACAGTGTGAAAGTAAGTTAGTATTATATAACTGCATTTACTTATTACTTTTCTTCCTTTACATTTTCTACATCTGTATATTTTCACTAGCAACTCTGATACTACTTAAAAGCATCTCCCATAGCAATGAGGTAATTTCTGGTCATTTCTTCACAGCTGAGACAGTTGAGAGAACAACCTCTACTGAAAAATGATAACCACTACTTGTTAAAAATGATAACTTGTAGGCTTAGCTGTTATAGAATCATAGAATATGCTGAGTTGGAAGGGACCCATCAGGATCAACAACTCCAACTCCTGGTCATACATAGGACACCGTAGGAGTCACACCATGTGCCTGAGAGTGTTGTCCAAACACTTCTTGAGCTCCTGCAGGCTTGGTGACCACTGTGCTGGGGAGCCTGTGCCAGTGCCCAACCACCCTCTGAGTGAAGAACATTTTACGGATATTCAACCCACACCTCCCTTTCATGCCATTTTCTCGAGTCCTGTCACTGACCCTTTGCTCCTTCTCTTCCCCTCACGAGGAAGCTGTGAGGAACTGCAGTGAGGTCTCCCCTCAGTCCCCTCCAGGCTGGACAGACCAAGTGCCCTCAGCCCCTCCTCACACAGCTTCCCCTCAAGGCCCTTCTCCATCCTCATTGCATTCCTTTGGATGTTCTTTAACAGCTTCATGTCTTTTTCGTATTGTGGCTCCCCAAACTGCCCCAGCACTGGAGGTGAGGCCACCCCAGAGCAGAGCAGAGGGGACAATCCCCTCTCTTGCCCAGCTGGCCATGCTGGGCCTGGTGCCCCCAGGACATGCTTGGCCCTCCTGGCTGCCAGGGCACATTTTAGCCTCAATTGTGTCGCAAAATTAAAACAAACAACCAACGAAGAAAAAAAACAACATGTGATGAATTCATTTTGCCCTTATTTTCTCAATTAAAGGCACTACTAGAATTAAATAATTACTGGAAATAATAAAAGCAAACTGAACTAGCCAATATTGAACAACTGTTTTGACTTTAAATTGCTGAAAGATATTTCCAGAAATACAGATGTTATTTTTAAGAAAGTTCAAATATATGAACCATTACCTAATAAGCATTTTTAGGTATGTGTTAGCTGTTCTACTGCTAAATCATTTGCTTTATCTTCTAAAGCCAATTCTCTTTTACCAAATACTACAGCTTTCCATGTGGAATATCATGAAGAGCTACATTCTAAAAAATTAAATGGTATGTTAGGATACTTTATTATGATAATAATATATCATTTGAAGGACATAGTCACAATTTTGAAGGGCCCAGGTCCAGGGAAAAATGTATTTTAAATCATTATTTACTCTAAGAAATAACACCACTTGTGTTTTATGGCTAAAAGTCAATTAAAACTAAAACATATGTTCCTTATAGCTTGTCAAGTCTTTTTTCTGATATTATTGCAGAATTTCAGAAATAGTGAAAAAACCCCTTGCTACTGAAAGAACAAGTGAGTGGGTGGACAGGAGGTACTGAACAACTAATTGGATGGTTTTAGAAAATGTTTTGACATTTTATATCATTAACTTGGACAAAATTTCTGTTCTTACCAGCCTACACCCATCAGCTGTCTTGTATTTCTAGAAAATCATTGGAGCTTTATTTACTTCTGTGATGTTTTTCAGAATAGTAGATCATTAAATAAAGACTTTTTTTAATAGGGTGTTTTAAGGGATAAACAGTATCCACTGCCAAGAGATTAAGACATAGCAACTACACAGGCATTTTGCATCCAGATAAAGGGCTTCAAAGCCAGATAAACTTTCCTTGAGAAACAATCCGTTACAAGATAAGTGTGCATGAAAGAATATCTGTTCTTTTCTCTCCTATTATCAACACCATCCAAAGTCACTTTTCCCTTTCTCCTATAGAGGCTAGAAAAAACTAAGACTGTAAGAGGTAGCCAAATCCCAGGAGTGGTTGTTTTCCATTCCCAGCTTTAGAATGTGTGAATAAACATTCTTGATGGGCATGGGGATGGACACATACACGTGCTCATGAGTTTTCATGTGGCTGGCACCCAGATCTGACAAGACAAAGAGCAGAACCTTTTCCAGCACACACACACAGCTAACTCTTGTTAACATGAAGCACCGGTGGTACAACACTGTTCTTCCTCTCTGATCAAGAATGTTTTGGATTTAAGATGAGAATAATGTTGATATCATCTGATGTTTTAGTTGTTGCTAAGAAGCATTTCTGTTAAGTCAAGGACTTTTCCAATTTCCCATGTTCTACTTGTGAGCAGGTGTACAAGAAGATAAAGTAGGAGGGAGCATAGCCAGGACAGCTGACCCAGACTGCCCAAAGGGATATTCTATACCACAGAACCTAATGCCCCATATTTAAACTGGGGGGAGTTGAGAGGGAGGGGCAGATTACTGCTCGGAGACAGATGGGTATTGCGCATCACTTGTCTTTCTTGAGTTTCATCTCTCTTGCTCTTACTCTCTCTCTGTTCACTTTTGCTTTATTACTTATTATCATTACTAATATTATTATTAATAATACTACTAACAATAATTTATTGTTATAATAAACATAATATAATAATAATAATAATAATAATAATAATAATAATAATAATAATAAAAATACCACACAGTGGATGTGTGGTATTTATTTGCTGATTGAGGTTAAACCAGAAAAATTCTGTCTCCACTGTCGTGTACACAAGGACAATGGAAAGACTGGTATCATATATGAGTAAATACTGTCAAAGAGAAAATAAAAGTGGAGTGCTTTCCCTCTACTGCCTCCTTCAGCTCACTGTAGAAGCAGTTGCATCCTGTGCATTAACTCTGTGCTTTACCAGAAAGGTCTTTAAGCCTGCCTAAAACACTGGCAGAGGTCTTAAACTGAGAGTAAGATGACTTCCCCTTTAACATTCTCCAGAGAAAACTGCCATTTCATTCTCCCCCTAAGGGGAATCTCTTAAATACTTTATGATAGTCAGTTTTATTAATAAGATTCCTAGATAATTTGAAAAATTTTATTATTCATTATTGCAACCTTTATCTGACAGCTGCCTTGTTGTATCTTCCATTTACCACAAGTTTTCAGAACTTGTGGTAAATTCATTCAGTTATATGCCTGAAGAATTGCAAATTAACTTCCTCATCCTTCTTATAAAATTTAGTAATTTTCATGTATTAATGAAAATGAAATATCATTAAATGTCTTAAAGTTTCATAAAATAGGAACCATTAAGGCTGGTTCACTCCATCAAATTATCTAGTTCATGAATACTATACACAAAAGTCATATTAAGTAGGAAGGTAGCAAGTCTGCAAAGGCCTTGCACTTACTCCTCTGTAAATACCAATTTTCTTTAAAGGCAAAACTAATTTAACAAATACTGAAGAACAGGTGGGAAACATTTGTGATATCTTAGGACTGCCAGTAAAGCATGACAACACTCTATTATTACTAGACATCTGTTTGCAATTCCAATATAAAGTAATTAATGAAAAAATAATTCCTTTCCTAGGTCATTATATATTTGTATATTATTATCCATTTGGTCTAATGTTGATATAAGCGGAAGGGAAATGTGGAGCTAATTACTACTCAGGTTTCCAGAACCTAACAGTACAATATTTGACAACAAATGGAGAGAATTAATGCTTAAAGGCATAGTAATAACTGTTTTCCTTGTGCCAGGAAAGAGGAACTTGAGAATTCTGGAGTGATGACGAAGTAAATTGCACAAATAAAAACCAACATAAAATTTAAAGTAGGTTGTGTGAACTCTGGAAGACAAAGCAGGAGTAAAGAGACATCTCTGTTGACAAGGAAAGATATTAATTTTGCTGTCAGCTGTGATGTTATTGCAACTCAGGGAACAACTGAGGAAGAATGAGTAGGTAAAGTATCTAATTCTATCAAGGGTGATTCTCTGCAAGTAATCACAGACTGCAGTAAGGAACAGTCAATCAAAATCATTGCTGTATAAGCCTGGAGATTGTTCACACAAAATATAACATTAGTGAATTTGTAACAGGCCAGGCTGCACAAGGTTCATCATAAAAATGACTCAAGTTTGGAATTGTAAGGCAGAGACAGAAAATTTATAACTGGATAAAATACTTTCACACAAAACACCTTGAAGTTTTTCCAGCAATTTCATACAAATACAATGTGTAGATTCCTCCTGCATGATCAAAAAAAGAATGCAAAGGAAAGCTTGATGCGATCTCATAAAAGAGGTCAGAAGAGAGCTCAGGTATAGTGAAAAAGTCTTATAGATGTCAGCTAAAGTTAGCCTTTAAAAGAGATCTAGGAAACCTAAAGACAGTTCTGGAGCATTGCTAAGAAATGCAACTCATCAGCTCCTTCCATCTAGAAATGCAACAAGAAACTTGTTATAAGCTAGTTTCCTTAGCAACAGTACTACATTTTAAATGCTGAAAATACTTGAGCAATAACTGAGGTTGTAGCCTGGCAACATGCTGCACGTGAGAAGCTCCTTACCTCAACCTCAGTGGCATAATGACCTCAGAACAAATGGCCACATTTCCAAGGTTTAGACTAAATAAATGAACACTTCCATCAAAAATGCAACCTAAAAGATTTCTCAGCAATCACATGATAGAGTATTAAAATTTATACACTGCAGTGAGTGAAATAAACTTTCACAGGTCTGTGTCCATCTGGGGTTTTCTGCCCCAACTTTTTCTCTACATGGGATAGTGAGGAATATCACAGCATTAAGAATACAGTGGTTGCCAAAAGTGTAAGGTGACAGCACTTGATTTATGACCTCTGATGTCAAGTCCTGTGGTCACTTCTGAACTAAACCAGTACTCAACAGACCCATGCTGACTATATACATATCAAGCACAGGAGTAACAAAACAAATACACCAGCAATTGCTGTAAACAGATGTGAGTGCATGCATACATGCATTGGTATACATTGGTATAATGTAATTTACATGGGTATAGTGTAATGAGAGAGGTGCTCAGGAGGAAGCAGAGAATTCCATTGCTTCAGGGAAGTATTTCAGTGTTACTGCAAATTTTATACTACTTTATTATGTGTATCCAAATTTATGTCTGTACCTCTTGTTTATGGTTTATGTAGAGCCTTTCTTTAACCTACCAAGGTTACACTCAATGCAGTGAAAACTAAAAAAACCCAAGAGGAAAAATCCAAAAGAAAATCTTTCATGTACACCCTTGGAATGTAAAAAGTCTCCATAGACGAAACACCCAAACTATATAGGTATCTGCTAGAAAAAGAAAGAAAAAGGGATAAGGGACTCCTGCAATCCCACCAAGAATCCAGCTCCTGGTCAGTAATGGATCCAGTAATGGAATTGGTAAGCCATTTTACTAAACTCTAACAGGAGTTATCAAGCCATTGAAAGTTTACTTTACTTGTGATATCCTTATAGTATTACAGATATTAATGAGTTACACTTTTCCCCCTCTGTTGCTGTCTATCTCAGTCCTCTAGCAGGAAGAATTCTGCTGGTAATATCACATCCAGTGCTGGTATGGAAATGGTGATGGTGTCATACCTTCATCTTTATCATTAGTTTCCAAAGAGAAAAAAAAGAAAAACAAACAAATAAACAAAACAAAACCAACCTCATCTGCCTGAAAAACTGTTTTAAAGACTGTTACTGTTGGCTTTTCATAACAGTAGCATATAAACCCTTTGAAAGATATATTAGTCAGAATAACCATGTCAAGCTCTAACTGATAAATGTTGAAATCCCCTAAAAGTTCTCCTTTGATTTTTTTTTCTAGGAATGACACCCCTCTGCAGTGAAGCAGAGTACATCAGCTGTGTACTCCTTGTACAAGGAAAGAGAAAACCCACTGACCCTGTAACATCTGCCTACAGATTACAGAAGACACCATCGCTTCTGAAAACTGCTATTTTGGACTGTGAAAGGTTGCAAGCTATAATTTCCATGTTTAGCATAGTGAGAGGTGATAAAAGTGGCCAGGTAGGATTTATGGAGTTTGTTCTGACAGTCTCTGTGCAATTTCCCATTCACGTTATTTTCAATTATTTCCTACTTCATAAGATAAATTGTACAAATTTATGGGAGCAGACAGAGTACAAAGCTGTCTTTTCTTCAGATCACAAGGTCATGTTCCATAATTACTTAATGTTATTGCTTCTAGAAGGACCTATCTAGAATTTTGTATGAGAAGAGTTTACTTTGTATAAGAATTACTCCAATTTTTCCTCAATAGAGAAAAATCAGAGATATTTTTTCTGAGACTGCCCACAAAAAAATCACATAAAGTAATATTTTATTCTAATAAAACTACAATAAACTAGAGATTCTGTGTAAAACTCAGTACTCTAAGACAGGTTTCTTTGCTTTTTTTTTTTCTTTTGTTCATGCTTTTAATATATTTTTTGAAAGAAAATGCAATTTAACAATCTTTTTAAATCAGGTGAAGTTACCAATGACCAATGACCTTGAAAGAATCAGATAAAGCAGATGTATGAAATGGAAAGAAAATAATCTTCACGCTTTTTCATTTAAACACAAAATATTTTATAGATAATACTCAAATATGTACCTCTAGCTCTTTTTGAAATCAACATCTCTAGATAGGTTACCTAGGTCTTTACATATAGCATTAAATTATCACTTATTTTAAGCTGACACTTCGCTATTGATCTTGCTTAGGTAAACAGTGTTAAAAACAAAATAAAACAACAACAACAACAAAAACCCAAACACAAAAACAACCCTAAAAATAATTCCAGTGCCATTTATCCTCATTTTTGTCAGCATAATCATGGATTAAATTATGTTAATTTGCTGTGAAATGTTTACCTCATACATCCCTGGCATTTAGCTGTATGAATTGTGCTTAAAAAAGATTCTAGAAACTATGCCTGGAAAGCAAAGAAACATGAAAAGAAATTGTCCTGCTACAAATAGAAAAGTAAGATGAGATAGAGGGTAAGGGATTGTCCTTTATTTATGCCAAGCAGCCACTAGGAGCTCCCATCCTGACACTGAAAGCTGTGCCATTCCACCCTGGAGTGCAGAGGCATGCAAAAACAAAACCCACGGGGTTTCTTTATTTTTTTTTTAATATACATATTTCCTGTAAATCATTAACATTTAAATAGTAATCCGAACCACAGAAGTCATCACACATACTTTGACACACATCTGAGTCAAAGAGTATTCTTTCATCATCCTCACACATGAATCATTTTCTTCTTAGATCAGCTTTAAAGAAGCTGAACTTCTTTTGAGTGGAATGTGACATTTCCATGCCACACACAAAACCAAAGTAATTGGTAAGTTGCCAATTAATTGCATGCAACATCTGCCCTTAATGGTGATGTACAATGATGTTGACAATAAAGTCTGACTTGCTGAGACTCAGCACTAATTGACAGTGTGTTCCTTTGAGCTCCATATTACTCATAATGTCAGATATTTCTGTTGAAAAACACTCCTTAAAGTCCTCAAAAGTGATTGTGGATGCTAAGAAAGCTATCTGGGACCAAACTGATTGAAAGACAAATTCCATCTCAACTCAAGACTCAGCCCCATCATTAGGTTAATTTAATTTGTGTTGTTTTCTTTACTGCTGTCTGGGGAACAGTGAATTTCAAGTTGCTCTAATTTGTTTGTAACTCAAATTAATTTGAAAACAAAATCAAGGGAGATCAACCTAGTCTCCCTGTTTAGTGAAAAGTCTTATTGCATATACCACGTTTTTAGTAAACAAAATCATTTATTAGTTGCAGCACTGCACAGACACTGACAATGTGTTTTAGGGGAATGCAATGGAAATTATTCAATGGAAAGGTAATGGATCAAAGTTAAGATGTACACACAGCTACTCCTGAGTCAATATTTGCTTGTTATTTTTGCCAGTTATTTTATTTTGGATCCCCATATTCTCTGTTGGCCCAGATGTTGTGTAGTGCCTGGTTATCACGTCCTCCTCACCTCATCCTAAACTATGTGTTTCTATGAAGTTACAGTAATTTGGCATAAAATACAAGCTTTCATTTAGAAATTTAAAAAAAAATAATATATATCTATATATGTAAACGTCAAGGAGACCCCCATCCATACTCTTTGATGTATCAGCCTTCAGCACAATAAAATCTGTTCTTCTGATTACACTTCAGGGCATTGCTCATTACTAACATAACTGGAGATGCATTTCTTTTGTAAAGCACTAATTGGATGTTACTTCTGACCAGAATTTCGGCTGCACATAAATTATCAAGTAACCTTGTACATTCACATCTCAAACATGCTTATTTTTCTGTTTGAAATGTTTTATATCTCCAAGCATAGGTCAATTGATTATGCTTTACTCTCATTACTTGTTTCAAATGTAGATATGTCTTTACCCAACTGCTTAGCATTTCTTAGCAACTAGCAAGGGTTCCCAGTAAAATTACTGTCAATTTTAACAATGACCCATTGTAAACCTTTAAATCACTCCTTTCAATTTTGCCAAAATTTACCCCTCTAATCTTGTATCTGACAGTCTTTTTCAACTTGAACTAAACACATTTGAACATTGACTTACCATGTCTTCTGAATCTTATCAGAAAGTAAAAGCATTAAACTAAAGGACACATTTTGCAGTGCAGAGATGAAACAAACATGTGACATAAATGTAGTAAAAAATATTTATGCTTTATGTGACCATTGATTTCCAGTTAAGCTGAAGAAATTTCAGAAAAACCCCAACCTGTTGCTTACCAAATTGCAGAGAATAAAGCATTAATCAGAGTGTAACTACATCATCATAACAACCTCTAATTTTCTTTTGAAATACATTACAGTGTCCTAAGATCCTACTCCTAATAATGCTGGACTTCTCAAAAAAAAAACCTGTTCAAGAATGAGATAGGGCTACTTTGAAAATTGGATCTTTTGTTCTCGGTACAGAAAATTATTACTTGGATAATCACCTCAAATATTCAATTATTCTAATTTTTGCAGCAAAACAGAAATGACAGGTATTTTGCTCTATTTTACTGCCACTCACAGATTTTCAAACATGTCTTCAGAAAACTGTGGATAAATAATCCACGAAGAAGGAAGTAGAAAGAAGTAATTATTTAGAATTTTCAAGTATAGGTGTTATGCCTCCCAAGAAAATTTTAGAATATGACTACACAAAAATAAATGCTGAAGTTTGCTACATATAGGTAAAACCTTATAAAAGCAAGGCCTTGTAAATCAGGCCTTGCTCTTCTGGCTAAACAGCTAGCCTGTTAATTTCCCATGAGAAAAGGATCGTAAGAATGAGAATCAGTTTGCATAACAATCTATTCTTGTGAGAAAACAGTTTGCACCTATAAAATAAGTCTATCCCTTGAGAATTCATAAGGAAAAAAATGTACACATATCTAGAAAGAAAAAAGTTTGACAGACATGTACACTAACCATCACCAACCAATGAAGGGAGTTTCAATAGATTGCCAGCCAGTTACATTGATACAAAGTCCCTTCTGATATTCCTATAAATGTGAGGTATGTGAATAAGAATTCGGCTATTCTGCAGGAAGAAACAAGTGTCTTTGTTTGTCTCTACTGTGCCAGAAGTTTTTCCTCAATAAGCAGCAGGATTTGGTTTTCAAGTTATTGATTCATCAAGAAACTTCTCAGTTATTCAGGAGGAAGAAAGGGGCTAAAAGGAACTATGAAAATTTTACATCTCTAGAGAGTGTGCAACAATAAAACTATACTGAACACCATTAGAATTTTTACATGATTCCACACATATTTAATATGCCAAGCCAAATTTACAATTTTTTTTGTGAGGAAAATAAAAAACAAACAAACAAACAAACCCACAAATGAAACCAACCCAAAACTCACATTGTAGTTTTTCTGACTGCCTAAATAATCCTTCCAAAACAATTTTGTTAAAACTTCTGTAATTGATGCACATACTTACTGAAGCATTCAGCATAAGAGTGGTCAAGACATTATTTTTATATTTTTAATCAAAAATTATGAAATGTTAAGGACCAAAAACTGAGAAAAGAAATAAAACTCTCTTTCAAAATTTACCTTTAATTCAAAGGTATTTTTTGTTAATCTTCATTAATCTCAATACTTAGCCATATCCATTTCCCACTCACCTTCTAGTAAATTTTTCCAGCCCCTATATCACCAGTCTATTTTTACAGAGGAATCTATGCCAAAAAAACTTGCTAAAAGTTAAAATAAATTATATTTACCACTCCAATTTGTGTTACTTTCATATGGATTCATGAACCAATTTAATAATCTTAGCCTTGCACACAGAGATTAAAAAAAAAACAGAAGAAAACTTGCTAGGAAGAAAAATTCTTAAAAACAATTTTGAGAGCATTCAATGTTTGGACAATGTAATTTTACCCAGACTTTTAGGATGAATAGCAAAAAAATACATCAGGAGAAAGTGTATCACATACTAGAATAAATCTATTCAAGGCTGTGAAGATGTCAAGAAAGAATCTTTAGAATTTATTCTAAATCCACAAGATTAGCATAAAGTTTTGTGGTTTAATGGAAATACATGCTCAGACACTGCAGTGAAAGTGCAAGGTCATGAGCTATCTGTATTTTGAATAAAAGACATCTTGGCAGCAAAACATGCTGGAGTCTCAGAAATCCCAGTATTAAAGACATAAAAATCCTTTGTCCTTCTTGCTAAGTATCAAGTGGTTTTCTAGTAGGTTTTTTAACTGACAAAGCTAAGTGTAGAAGACAACAAGGGTCACTGCAATTAGAAACAAAAAAAAATTCAAAAGATAACAAGAAAAAATATAGGGTTTTTTTTAAGAGGCAAGTGATATCTATTGGGAAATTAAGTTAAAATGTTAAAATCTTTTATGAACCTTCTTCAATAAATTAATAAACAGTGTATGGTGATAACTGAGCTAAATTAAGACCTGTATTTGTCATTAAACTACCTGCTGCTCAATTGCTGTGGTTTAGAAAAATAGGAAGGCATAACTAAACTTTTTTCATTACTGGTTTTGATATTAATACATCCACTGCTTTAAAACAGCTGATATTCAGCAGGTTCATTAATTTTATTCAGTCTCAGCATTTTATTAATTGTTCATGGAATTAAACAAATTATAAATCAGTAAATGCATTTTCTGTGAAACAAGTTAAGGCCTACTGCTGCTATTTCAGCTAACTGCAAAAATTATACTGTCCAACATGTTGCATCACAGATAATTCCACTTTTAGCTTTTATATAAAAATTGACCACAACTGCAGTAACAGCAGCTCATTACTTCCACATTTTTTTGTTTGCAGTCACCAAATTACATCTAATCAAACTTTGCCTAGGGTGATTTCACTATAAACTATAAAATAAAAAAAAATTATACCTTCTTGTAGACTTGGCTGTCCTAAGAAATTATCTATCAAAAAATTCACAAGAATTTCCACCAACAAGAAAATACAATGAACAATAAAAAGTGTACAATAAATCAAAACTCATCCTTGGAAAGTAAAGAAGAAAATTCCATTAAAATTATATATTTAAAATTTGATGGATATGACCCCAAGCAGCATGACCCAACTTTGAGGTAGGCCCTGCTGTGAGCAGGAGGTTGGACAAGCTGACCTCCAGAGGAAGTTCCCATCTAACAACCAATAAAACAAAAACAAAAACAAAAACAAACAAACAAACAAACAAACAAACAAAAGCAGATCTAAATTAGAAGAGCACTTGCATCCTTATTAAGCTTTCTACCAGAATATAACATGAATTTGTATCAATTTCAGAAAAAAAGGACAGACGTTTATATACCAAGAGATTGACATTAGAAATTAATTTTCTCAACAATGTTTCCCATTCAATATGGATTTATTAGCAATAAGCTTATCACACTTTATTATCAAGCTCCTTTTTGCAACGTATGACTGATAAAAATCTTTTATCCAGGCTAAATAAAGATTGCTGGGTCATGAGTCCTCACCTGGGTCATGTTTTTATTTTTACTTACAGACAGGGTATTTCTGTCTGTAAGTCAAAATGGTTGACGTAAAATTTTCACACATGGAGAGAGGAAGCAAATTCCTGTGACATGGAAATCACTTTGACATCATGAAAACCAAGAACACTCAAACTGAGAACTCAAACATCCAGCCTCTAATGTTTACTGAGAGTGCTGTAGATTCAATTAAAATGCAAGAAAAGTTTCAATAAAAAATTGGAATGTAGATTAAAAAATAACAATATTTTAAAATTATTCAACTTGCAGAAAAATTTACACAATAAAAAATTATCCAAATGCTGTAAGAATATTTTAAAGCCTGAAGGAATGTCTAGTATAGTGAATAAACCCTTAATATTATTAAATTGGCAAACTTTTACAATTAAGTAATTCAATTTTGGAATTCAACTGCTTTAGTCAACATGAAAAAGGCGTCTACTGGTTACAATAGGAGATACTTTTTTCCATTGTAGGGAAAGTTGTTAACTATCACAAGATAAAGACTGGATGTTCAGGGTATTCTTGTATGTTTCAAAGAGCCATAATATTGATGCATTCAATTTTTGTTCTCTTCGGTCATGGTTTGCAAAAAGCCTTTAAATATGACACCAACTGCACTTGGGTTGTAAAAATCCACCAAAACCTGAAATAGTGGAGTGGTTTTGTGGCTTTTCTATAGTGTTTGTCTTAGTGTATAGCTTGTTCAGCACACACAAGTTTATTTAGCTCCAGAATCACATAACTTAGTGCTTTTACCAAATATTACTGAAAAACTAGCAAGTATTTTGCTTTTATTCCGTAATGTCCACAGAAACATCTTAGCAGGCTGGTTTATTTTCAAATGGTTTATTTTCAAATTTTTGATCTCCTGCTCATGGAAGTGCTAGTCAGCATTGTAATGATTATGACTGATGTCCTCTATATAGACCAGACTCCTAAATGTAATACAAGGACAGTACTACAAAGATGTTTCCTACTCCAGTTCATCAGCACATAACACATGGTGAGAGAACCCTTTTTGTTGTTTTAGCTCTCATTACAGACTGATAGCCACACTGCTTTGTTCTCCTTGTATCCTGAAAAGCCTTAGTGACATCTCAGGTATTACAGCTGGGTTGAATTCAAATTATTTAAACCAACTTAGTTCCTCCTCTTAGAACAGCAGACTGGCAAATATCTCCCTTTTGTGGGGGAGAAGCCTTAATTCCTACATGATCATTCTGGGCTTTTCCACAGTTTTAACACATCAGTAACCTTTCTATCTCCGCTGTTGGATGACTCTCTACCCCCTACCTCCACATAGATGGCAGATCAAAGCACCTCACTTGTACACCACAAACATTGTTGTGCTGCTACTAGGCTTTTCTCTAGAGAGCCTGGTTTATCCTTTTCCCCATTCAAAACCCATTTAAAGCTCTTTCACTGAGTCCTGCTAACTTCTGCACAAAGATCCCTTTTCCGATTTGAGACAGGCGTACCCATCTATCGCCAGCAGGCTCAGTGTTGTGTAAACTGACACATGATCAAAAATCTAAAATTCTGCTGGTAACACCCGGCTTGGAGCCAAGTATTGATCTGCTGTTTCCTCCCCTCATCATTCCCTGTGTCTGAAAGGATAGGGGAAAATGTTTCTTGTTCCCCCAATCCCCTACTTAGTCATCTCAATGACCTGACGTGTCTTTGATTGCCCTAGGACAGTTTGTTGCAGTTCTATCACTGCCTATCTGAAACATCAATAATGGAAAGTAATCTGAGGGCTGTTCCAGGGCAGGAAGTTCTTCTTCACATTTGTAACCCAGGCCCCAGAGAGGCAACAGACCCCTACAAAGTAGGTGGTGTCTGCATCCCTGTCAGAAGTGAGTTTCTAATGACAAATACCCCTCTTTTCCTTTGTGGAAGCAGTTTGGATACAGGACATAGACTGATTTAACCTCAATGACACCTCCAAGCTAGATGAAGCACTGTCTTGGTAATCACTCATTTCCATTTGCAGAGCCTCATAATGATTATGGCAGGGCACCTCGGGAGGTGGGGCAGTCACCGGGATTGCTGTGGATTGTGTCAGCACCAGAGCTGCTCACCTTGGTGACTGAATTTTTTTCAATAAGATTCCTATTAGTTTACCACTTGCTGAGTTTCATTTACAAACTGCAAATTTTTAACAGGAAGCCAATTTAGTAGGACTGGCACAGCTGCTTGGAATAATAATAATAAAAAATCCACATTTGATCAAAGGCATTGAATTCTGTCTCACTTAAAGACATAGAGGGCTATCCAGAAGTCTTAATATAGTTATTTCAAACTGGTAACAAACCATTCTTTTAATGATGCTCATGAAGTGAACATCTCACTCTCATCTGTTGCTGCTGTCAGGGATATTTTGGTGAAAACATAGCTCAGATACCGGCCCTGTTTGAAGGAGAAGAGCAAGAAATTGCTGTATGTAACACCTATAAAACATAAAATACTGTCTTCTGGCCTCATCTACCTTTAAAAGCAGTGGTTATTGCTTTGACACACAAATACTTTCTGCTTATTTTCCTTGGGGTGCTTACATTTCAGTGCTTAAAGAGACATATGCATATACTCTTTTATGGTTACATGAGAGCTAGTGGGAAAAAGCTCTGTAATAAATAATAATCTGTCACCTTTATTTTGATTACATTTTGAGGCATGTTATGAGTGAGTTTGTCATAGTCTCAGCATTCATTATAGGTCAAAACAGCAACACATGTAATCTCACAGTCGCTCTGACAACATATATGAGGGTTTGTGTTCTGTACAGGGATTTTATTTCTCCTCTGGAGGTCATGCAGGGGAGCATTTACATCTCATATGTTATTCTACCAGAAGTATATTGGGAGAGTATGATCCCTAAACTCGTATCAACTCTCTGTTGTTCTTGGGAGTGTTATCACAGATAGCAGGGGTTCAGTTTTAAACTTTTCAGATAAGAGATGCCAGAGGGCTTTTCAGATCTCAGCTACTACATTTGCAGATGCATCACTTTAATGTTATTGTTATCAACTATCGTAGCTCTTTAATCAGCACATCAAAATACTCCTAAGACCCAGAGCTATGTCTTCCCATAAGAACAAGAGCTCACAAGCAGAAATATGGCAGATGTTTTTCAGAACCCTATGACTTTGTTAGGTCAGTTATGATCTGGTTTCCAGATCACTCAGTGACACCAGTCTGACACCTTCCTAAACTTGACATTCAGATTATGTACCAGCTGCTGTACATGCTGTAGCTGAACTCTGCTACATGACATCACTGCAGTAGAGGAAACACATTTATTTATCTCCAAACTGACCACCACTTCTTCATTTGAACCTCACCTAAGTCTCACCTCACCTAATTACATTTATTACATTCAGTTTGCTGAATATAATAAATGTAATTCATGAACACTTTTTAATATGAAACTATAATTACTTCACATGACTACTCCATAGTAGGTAATTTCCACACACAAAACCCTTCTGTGCATCTCAAAGGTTTATTGCACTGTTTAATATTATAAACTCCAAAAAACCTAAATTTAAGGGAAAACTAACACAATAAATCAATGATAACATTCAACATTAATAATATATAATGTGCCTTGTTAATAGCTAAACTAAATGGGTTATTTTCAGAAAATACCCAATAGATATCAAGGTTGCAGAAGAAAACAACTCTGAAATCTCAGGATTATAGTACACTCTCTAAAATGTACTATAGCCTTACACTCTCTGATATTTTTACGAGTTCTCACAATTCAGAATTATGGTGAGTATCCCAAGTACTGTATTTTTCTTAGAATTATGAGTATTTCTATCATTTTTTTAGTCTTAAAAAAAAATCTGGTCACGACCACTAAGTCATGTCCGAGATAATGGCAGAAAGACCACAAATCTTACTGTACCCACAAACCTGTTAAACCTTCCACAAGTGCTAAACACTCAGACAAAATATACAGATTTTATAAAGGTCACAGAAGTGAAAAGGCAAACCCCTGCTAATCACAGTTTAACACAACCTATTCAAATATTATCTGCTATAATATTTTCATAAGGTTTTCAACAGAGTGGCAAATGAGCAGAGCATAAGCTGTTGAACATTAATTAATTAATTAGTCAACAAGCTGAAAAGAGGGTATTTCTCTTCATGTCAAGTTCTTAAAAAAATAAGACTGTTTTTCATTACGCCCACTTAAAAGAGAAAAATAAAAACTGAGTCCCAACTACAGTATCTCAAACCATTATGATGCTGAGAATTAAACTCAACTTTTAACTACAATTGAATAATTTAAATTGTATTGTACTATTCTTTCTGATTTTACATAAGATATAATAAAAGATATTATTTAAGAGTGATCATGTCCTGAAAAACTTTATTTTTTTAAAAAAAATTGAGTTCTATATCTATCTATTTTTGCATTTTTTAGAGTAGTCTTGTTGGACTACACTGGACATTTTGAGTTCTCAAATGACAAGTTTAGTCCTTTCACATAGAGCTGTTAGTGAATTAGTCTGATACTGCTGCATTGGCCCAATTAATCATTCTTTACCATAAGCAGAATTCAGCCTGAGAATGCAACAAAATATGACTGCCATTGCTGGTAACTTCCATTTGAATGTGCCTCAAAGAAGGAACACCAAGGGATGGTGTCAGCTTGCAGCTGAGAGGGACACAGAAGTCATGTCTGAAAGGCACATCAGCAGGTTGAAGGGAGAGAAAAAGCTCTTACCAAGGACAAAACAGTTTTATGGATACGAAAATGTTTAAAAAACATAAATAAATAATTTAGCAAATAGTACAATTTGTATGAACATATACCAATTTTCAATGTCAATACTGAAAACCAGTCTTAAGAGGAATGTAAGTTTTCTGGAAAACAATTCATGCTCCAGTTGGTATTAGTATGGGCTCTGAAGAAAGCCACTGATAACATATCCCTAAAAAGCTGACTTCAGTTTGGAAGAGAAGTGGAAGGAGTCATAAAAAGAGGCTGCTACAGAAGATGCAGCAGCAGAGGACATGAATTTTAGGTACTTTGTTGACCATGAAACAATCTCCCAGTATATTATCTAGATCCCAGCAGATCACTCCAAAGAATTTCCCCATTTTCACTAACTCTTAAAGCAAAGCTAACTTTTACAGACTTCCCGTCAGACTTCTGTAGGTGCTACCTTGGGTGCTGTGACACTGAGTTACAGTGTTAATTTCTTCTCTGTGGATCAGTTTCTCACACGACACACCTTCCCTTAACTCCTCTCCCCCACCCCTCTTCCCATTATGCCACTAAGAGATCACTTCACATCTTCCTGCCATGATCTTTTCAGCTCTCAGCTCAGATTTCCTGCATCTGAGGCAATCAATTTACAATTCCTCCCTAAATCCCAGTCCCAGTCTACCTCAACACTATTTCAGCTGGCATCCCAATCCTTCTACTCCCTTTGTTACTGCACCTTCTGGTCCAACTCCAATTTCTTTTTTTATGAACAGAAACAAACAGTTATTTTTTAAGATGATGGTTGGATTCACCATAAGCACAGAAAAGATATATGCATACACTGACACAGTTTGCAGCAGCAGAGAGCTGTTATCACAAGCAAGCAGCTACTGAAAAAGAAAAGAAAATAAATGAACAAGAAGAAAAAAAACAAGAACAACAATGAAACAAAAAAGAAAATGTCCTTTGTACCTGGAAAAAGAATGCCACCAGAGTTTTTGCAAAAACATTCTCCATTATTTCAGGTGCTAAAACAGTAAAAACACTATCTGGAAGAGCGTCCTGTTCTTAGATTTCTACAATATTAATTCCATAAGAATAAGGGGTATAGTTTTTTCTGGGCATGGAGTCCTTTTGTCAAAATTTTCAACACTGCACTACAGACACAATTTTTCTTTTTTTTTTTTTTTTTTTTGGCCAATTTTCCATTCCCCTTATCATTTTCTGTCCTCATAAACAAGCTGTTGGTTAGCTAAGTGAGGCAGTACAGCCAGATGACTGTATGTGCAAGCATTTTAATGATGGTTACAAGCAGCAAGCAGTGTCGAGTTGCCACCTAATTAGCTGAGCTCTCAACTCTGCCCTAGGTTCATTTTGAACCCCATGCAGAAACCAGCTGCATTCCCATCTTTCACACTGCACCTGACAAAGACCACAACCTGCCTTTCTCTCTCTTATCCCTATACCAGAGAGGGTACAGCAGTTTTAGTTTTCACTTGGGAACCTGTTCCTTTTTCATAAGATTCTCAATACAAGTTGCATTTCAATAGGGATCAATAAAAGCTTTGTAGATTCCTATTGTAAGCCCAATGCTCATGTATGGCAAAGCATGATGTGCAAAGAACATGTAGAGATCACTCCCTGCCAACCATAATTATTATAGAGAAGACAGAAATACAAATTATATAAAAGGAATAAACTGAAAATAATCTGAGAACTTTACTGCTCAATGCCTAGTGAATATTTGGCAATATTCATACTTAACTTCAGGTATGTCCACTTCACTGAATTTTACTTCCTCAGATCTCAGTAAAGCACCATGGTGTCCACTGGAACAAGAAAGGCCAGGAAATCTGGCAGTGCCCAGACCATGCAATAAAGACAGAGGCAATTTTATATCTGTCAAAGCAGCTACTGCAGGAAGCTTGCCAATGAACTAACTATATGGGAAAAAAAGAAAAAAAAAAAGGGGAAAAACTGTTTTCCTCAGATCATTAGTTAGATTGTGTTTTGGCCAGCTGCAAGAGAAAATCTGCTGCTATGGATCTCTCAACTGTTTTCACCTTTTTTCTTCATTTCCTAACGAGAGGGCATATTAGCACTTTACAGATAAATTTTCAATAATTTGGAAATGCATTCCGTTGCTACAGGATAAGGATTCAAATCAAGTTGAGTCTCAGGGCTGCAGTTAAAAGCTGAGCTAGCTCAGCTGAAGTTCAAATTTCAAAATATAAAGATTTCATAAAACCGAAACCCAGATGTCAGGTCAGCTGAACCCTTAGGGTTTGTGCTCTAATCTTTTTTTCTTCTAATTCCAAGGCAACCAACTCCTAAAAATTAGATAAATTCAAAGCAAAAGTATAAGTTTACTGAATCCCTAGTAAATCTTAATCCAAATGTGCTTTGGTTGATATAAAAGGAATCTTTTAAATGCTAAAGCATTTCAAGGTATAGTTAAATACATTTAAATAATACAAGAAATGTTTTACAGGTACTAAAAGCAAAGCAAGAAAACTAAGGAAAAACAACTGATGTCAATTCTTTAGCTTAAACAGAAGCAGAAAAAAGAGCAATATGCTTTCCCACCCTGTTAAAATGGTTATGCATCACCTTAAATACAATGTACAGTGAGACAGAGAAGGAGCCCTGAAGTGTACTCTAAAATTTTATTTGAAATGCTTAAAAAAAACAACCAAATCTCAAACCAAAACCCAAACCTGAAATCATTTGCATTGTGCTATGTTCACTGCAACATTAAAAGTAGAGAGAGAGACCAATTAGACCAGAATGACAAATTTTCAACTTGTATTTCCAGCACTCCTTGGATTTGGCATCTAAGGACATGCTTTCCTTCCTCCTTCAGCCTTTGCCAACTCTAGGCACACCGATATGGTGAATTTATTTTAAGAATGAGTTATAGCAAGAAGAAGCACCACTATAAATCTGCATGGAAATACTACTGCACCCATTGGAGCTACGTTTCTGGTTGTTTTTTTTTTCAAGGGGGAAAGTATTTTACTAATAGAAAATCTTCTATATCTTGTACTGCCTCAGTATCCCATGTATTATTACACTATATATGGTTAACATAATCTTAGATGACAACCTCATTAATACTATATATAGAGAGAAATGGTTATTTTTTAAAAGATTTGTTTTTATATTTTACACCTTAACCCATTTTTAACTGCCTTTAACTGCAACTAATAATTTTTTTTCCTATCTTTGACATCCAAGGTGCAGAATGTGTGGGGTTTTATGGTTTTATTTGTTTGGTTTCTTTACAGTAAAGGACTTCCTTTGAACAGGGCAAAATGAAAGGGTAATTATTCTGCCAAACAGCTTTGCTGGTCTTGAGAAATATCTGGCATGTGTTAAAAAGTCTCTGGCAAAGTGGTCTGCTATTTCACTGATGTGGAGTAGGGAGATTAGGTAGGAGGGAGTTGCACACGTTTTTACAGCAGACGTGGCTTTTCACATACCTATGAAAATGGTTCAAATTTCCAAAACAGAGGTTCCTTATCACATTTTTAAGACAAGACAAGACAAGACAAGACAAGACAAGACAAGACAAGACAAGCAGCTAAACTTCTCAAAACCTCATTAACACCTTACCACCCAGCAACATAAAGAAACTGATTGCTTATTGGCCCAAGACTCCATAAGCTTAAAAAGGCTTTTCTTGGCATTTTTGTGTGCTTCCTGGCAGCTCTGAGCCAGACTATAGCTAGGTGGAAAGCTGTGAGCAGAAAGTGTGCTTCTCACCTATCTTCCAACAGCCAGGCCAAACTGAGAAGGATGTTTATTTCAATGGGCTGAGTAGACAACGGCAGCAGGGAAATGAGATGTGGTGGAGGAATGTGGTAAAACACAAAATTTGGAACAAGAGGAAAGAACTGAGTGTTACTTTAGAGAGAAGAGAAAAAAGTCAGTAGACCAGGGAGCCTTTGGAAGATGGGATTGAACTGCTAATGGGTATAGACAATCAGAGATTGCTCCAGTATCTTCAGTCTCATGCAAATCTCCTGCTAGTCTGCTTTCCTTCACACACAGAATCCCACTTTCTTCTTCCCACTTTCAAATAAGGAGACTTTAGTAAGACTTGTCAGGCTTTAGCTCTCTTCCTTGTGTGATTTTTTCCCCACTATGCACTCAGAGAAGAATGTTTACTGCTGCAAGCTGTCAGAGCAGTCATGCATCATGATACAACCCTAAACTGAATTTATTTTTTACCCCATGCCATTTCCCCAATCAGTGAACAGAATAGATCTCTTGGCATCCAGCTGGACACAAAACTGAGGTTACAGGGTAAAGCTGTTTTCCATAGTGCCCCCATCTGAACTGTTGCTGAGAGTGGAAACCATGTGGCAAATGCGAAATGAAACAATAATTCTACACAGATAGTGCTGCCATGAGGGTTTGGCTTCTATCTCTTCTACTTCCTGCACATTATATCATTTAAACCAGCCCCCTGAGGATTACTATTATGTGCTCTTGATCTTCTGGGTACTGAATTTGAAGAAGTGTTGAAAACTCATTGCTTCTGTTAGAATCAAAGAGGATTTCTGTCTGGAACAGATAAAGTGCTGTGTAATAAAAAATCCTCTGAACTATCAGGCACAATGCATGACAGCCATAGAATTCAGAATCAGCAAACACATTTTGTGTTTGCTTTTTAGTACTTCAGTTTCTCACCTGAAATACTGCCTCCACAATGAAAACTGGGGACTGTAAAGATGATGACTAATAATATTTGGGAACTACTCAAATATAAAGTGGTAAAACCCATAGAAAATGCCAAGGGAAATTAAAAATTTTTTCATCAGTGCATGCTTTGATTAGGATGCAGTAAATAAAGCCTATGGCTACATACAGAACACTGAGTATGAAAATGATGAAGGCAGCAATCATCAAGTAAGCATTATCCCTCCCGTGCACAGAATTAAGCTTAACTCCAAGAGGAGGGAAAAAAACCAACTATGTGATTCTCTAATTAAAAATTGTGCCATTGTGCATAAGCACAAGGGAAGACAAAATTAAGATTATACAAGCAGCTGTGATTCCTAAATTTCACAACTTTTAAGCGTGTCATTTCTCTACTTTAACAGAGCTCTTAAGCTTTTCGGATGTAATTTGAAAACACAAACATGAAAACAGCCCCCAAAAATAAACCAAACAATAATAAAATTGGGAATTAAAAATATTTTAATCCTGTGACAGTTTGTGCAAATGTTATATCTAAGAAAACAAAATTATTTTTATTATAAACAATACAAGTGATAAACTGGTATGATAGCACTGAAATGTAGGAGATGTAGAAAGATGAATTTCTTATTTGTGTTTTGGTAGTATGGGCGTTTGACCTTTCTAAGCAAAGAGCAGTAAATTGGATTTTCAGCACTGTGACTTCTGTTACTCTCTATAGTGAACTAGAATCTCAGAGAACAAAAATGCACAGGAGCAAGGATATTAAATTATAGGAACATCTTTCTCTATTAAAACTGTCTAAGTATTAAAGTACATTTATTTAGAGAAGACTGCCTGTGACTCTCCAGAATCAAGATGTTTTTCTTTCTCAAGACTTCAGATTCAGTGTATATACACAAAAAAAAAAAAAAAAAAATCATATAAACAGGCTAAAGAGAGACCTCTTATATTAATATTAGTTAGTTCTCATCACAAAGGTAATTCATATAATTGAACAGGTATGGTAAACTACAGGTTTTTTTCTTTTACATCAAAAGACTAACTTTATTTTTTATATTTATTTACTTTTATGTAACAGCATATTACAGAAACAGAGTAATATTAATATAAAGTAACTGAAATATATTGTTACCTGAAGTTTCAGATTAAAGATGAGGCAGTTCTCTAAATCTACACATTAAACCAGCTTCAGGTTCCTTAGAATTTTATTCAAAACCTCATGTATATAGAGTCATTAGGGCCTTGCTAACTGTGGCTTGTTTACATAGGTTCATTAAATTATTTAAGAAGTTATTCTATAGCTTGTTCTGCAGAGTTTATGGTCTTTACATGAGATGATGCTCATTTATATAATGCTGGTAGTTCTATATATTGAAAATTCATTACATAGTTATCTGTAGTCATTATGGTCAGCTCATGAAACCATTTATATATATATATTTTTTTTTTTCTTTCTTGCAATATGATTTCTCCTTTGGATCTTTTCCAGTAGTAACTGCAAGTAAAGCATCTGCATTTGAATACTAACACAAAGCTAATTGCTATTCACATAAAGTTAGTCAAACAAATAAGCATCTTCGAATAACATGCCAGGCTTTTCCTCCCAAGCTGAATGGTTTATTCTGCTATTACCTTCAGCCTAACTTTTCTTAGTTTAATCTTAGGAGGACTGAGTTGCAGAGTTAAGATGGTGTGCAAAACAACAATAAAAAAAAAAATCGCATCATGATAAAAACACCATTGTTTCCCAGCACACAATCTAGAGATGTTCATCTGTTGGTACAAACAATTCCTCTTGGTTTTTTTAGAGCTGAGAGTCTGCACAGGAACTTGCACTCAGGTCAGTTCCTCTTAAAGGACTGTGTAAAGCACTCAGAGACAAGAAGCACAATACCCTAATAACAGAGAGTACTGCACTTTTTTGCCTCAATGTAATTCTCACTGGAGGAATACTCAGAACTCTCCTTAAAAGTAGTCTCAACATCTTGATGACATCTTGCTTTAAAGGTATCTTGCTTGCCAGACTGATACAACCTTGTTTCAAGTATTGTGAGAATCACAAGAGTCAGACTTTGTGAAGTGAAACAGGTATGAGTGCTCTCATCTCTGTAATTACATGACAATTATCTACTAATTCTCCCAAAAATAGACATACAATGTTGATAATAACTGACTCCAAATTCTGGCCTTTGCCAAATATTAGAATACATTCAGAACTGCAAAATGCAAATTTTCAAGCTTGAGTAAGTATATTAAATTACTAAATTACTTTTAAAATCTTTTTATAAGCATTCTGTGCTAGATTAGCAGATTTGTTATTAGCAAAGACATGGAGAGACAGGAAAGAAAATTGTGTACACATAGCAGTTGTGCCAATCTCATCCATTTGCTTAATGCAAATGCTTACAACAATACCAGCTTTCTTTGCTATTCAAATGGAACAACCTAAATATTAGGCTGAGGCACCACAGAAGCAGCTCTTTGGGAAATGAAAGTGCTGGGAGAAGAAGGCTACTTACAAAAAAAAAAAAAAAAAAGGAAAAAAATCTGTCCGAAGCAATAAGCTAAACAAATTTTAAGTAATTTTTAAATAGTTTCTTCCCCTCAAAGAAACTACGCAATTGCAAGCACCACTACAAGTATTTTAAAAGACTCTTCAAAATAGCAGTTTCATCATCTGAAGATCAAAACAGAAATTCCTAAATACTCCTTAAGTGCATGATTGTCTTCTTATGTTCAAGCTGGCCAGCATTTCCTCAATATACCCTCCTTTCAATTCCATGGTGCTGTATTTGTGTACGATCACTGAGCCAAACAAACTTTCAAAGCTCCTGCTCTCAGGCTGTTAATGACATCTGGGGATCTCTATGAATTGGTCATCATGGAACTACGTGGAACATCAACAACAAAAATCCCTGACTCTGAAATCCTTTACACCTTACATTATTTGAAAATTCAAACCAAATTTTCACTATAGTGGACATGCTTTAATTACAGTAAACATTAATGACTTGACTATGCCATCTTGCCTTTAAGCAGAACATATTTTAGTTTATTTTGAAAAGTATTTAGTGAGATCATAAAAATATTAGCAATCTAATTATTTTCAAATATAAGGGATACTATTAATAACCCAAACAGCTGCAATGTCAGTGAATTTAATTAACAGTTAAAAATATGAACAACAGGGAGCAAGGCAACATGCTGTTTCTAAAGATGTGCAAAATGAAAGTATCCTCTTCTTGTACCTGGAATATTGATGACCCAAATTTGCTCTAGCTCACTGCACAGGCACCAGACTATTTCAAATTACTGGAAGGATACAAAGAAATTTTCATTTACTTTCTCTTCTAAACCAGTTCAGAAGGCAGAAGCCTCTTACCCTCCTGAGCCTACCCAAGCCCAGCTGAGAGCGTGCCCTTCCTGAAGTTTCTCAGGATGACTGAGAAAAGCCAGACCAGACCTGGGGAAGCAAGCTGCGCCATGACCCTCCTCAAAGGAAAGCAAGTTGGCTTAGATCTCCCCAGTCAAGATCTGAGTTATACTTCACTTCACTGATGCAACCAAGTGCTAGCAAATGTTTTCACTGTTAAGACACAGTGGTTACTTATCTTATTTTCCATGAACAGTCAGCGTTGGGAGTTACTCCTACCATCTCCTGACTATTTTGAGTCATATATAGCACTATATATACTATAGAAAGCATGTATATACTATAAAAATATAAAGAAGTCTATAGATTTTTCAGGTGCTGTTCTTCCTGGAAGATATATCTGTAGAACAGTTATTCAAGCTAAATCTTATATATCTACCAAAAATACCTCTGCCCCTTTGCCCCTTCATCTCCACAATGTTTTTTTAATCTTTTTTTTCTTCTTATTTCTAAGACCATCAGATGTAAAAAGAGCAATTTTAGCCATTTCGTTTTCTAGAAACTGAGACTAGGGCAAATAGATCCTGCTTTACTTTTTAGAAGAAGGAAAAAAAATGAAACAAATTCTGACATTTGCCATCTGTATAACATTGCTAAAACTTTCTTCCTACCATGTTTAAGAACCTGTGGAAAATTGGAACCAAAAGAGCTTCTGCTGAAGAGCTCAGTTTTCTACAGTGGGCAATCAGAAAGCACCATATTTGCTTTTGTTCTGTGCCTTAGCAAATCCTAAGCCTACCTGCCAAGTTTCATGGTTTTAAGCGAAGCACATTTTTCATGTGGTTCAGAACACTCAGTCCCCCAGCTAAGTCATTATTACTTATTGCTTTGATATGCCCCAGCCTTCTTGAAATGACAGCCAGTTTGGATGGTCTGCTCTGCCTTCCTTGTGTCTGATGATACTGGGAACAGATGAATGGGAGGCACTCCCAGCTGTTAGAGCTGCCCATCAACATGAATAAACACCATAGGGCCTGATGATTATTTAGTACCGACAGTTTTGGTTTGATGAGAAATACACTCCAGATAAAAAAGGAAAAAAAAAAGATTATATTTTTAGGATATTTCCCAAGTAACTTTGCATGAAATGGGTCTTTCTCATAACAAAAACTTTCTGTACTCACTACTCACCCTAAACAGTTTAGGTTAATGTGTCAGGCAGCACAGACCTACTGGCTAGTTAATTGTTAGGTCTCCTGATGGGAAAACCTAAGTTCTGCATGTTCTATTTTAAAACCCAGGGCTGGCAATCGACAAAAAGAGAAAGCAGTTTGAAATTCTTGACTTTTATTTAACTGAGGCCCTTGACTTGGTAGATCACCAATTAATATTAACTTTGTTAGCCTGAAACTGAATTAGGTTGACTGCAGTACATTGTTTCTTTGCCTCCTTCTGTGGTCAATGCAAGCAGTTACTTCTAATGGTGTTAAAGCTCAGATGAAAATGTTAAATAGAGGAGTCAATTGCAAGGTCATTACTTCTTTTTTCAAAGTAATGAAAACAAAGTACTTCATGCAATATACAATTATAGGTTAATGACACAGCCCTCCAGAGTGGCTCAAAGGCCTTGTTCAATTTAAAATACTGATTTAAACAATTCCAAAGTAACATTAAGTGTAAATAAAAAAAAATTTTAGTCACAGTTTAAATGTTATGTCAAAGATATGATTAAAGAAAAAAATGAATAGGTAACACTTTTAATGCAAATATTTCAATGAGAAAGTGTTCTAAGCCAGTATGAAAATAACACTCACTAAAACCAGCTATTACAAAGGCAGAGTGAGAATCAATCTCATAAAGCAGCACTTGCCTACTCATTTACCTTGGAATTTCTGCAGAATGAAATAACATTACCATAAGACAAAACCCAATAAATTGGGAAATTTTGCCAGTACCTTCTTTACAACTATATGTTGCAATGCTATATGAAAATAACCCGTAACCATACTGGCTTTACAAAACAATTTTTTTCTCACACTATATGACTCATTTCCATCACAAAGAACAACACTAGGTTCTCTTTCCAGTATCTTCTTCAACAAGAAGGATGGCAGGATAGATTTCATGGTGATTTTGATTCTCACAGAATTAAAAATTAAAAGTAATTTCTTTCATGTTAGTACACTTGCATTTCTGAAACAGAAAAAGAGCTCAAACAATCATTAAAAATTAAAATACCAGAGTACCATCTTTCTGAGTAGCAGCAAGCTATGGACAATAAAAAGACAAAAAATAATAGATACATATTTACATTTTTGAAATTCACACCCTTCAAACTCTGCCTGGAGTTCTGAATTTAAATAGGAAAGAAAGAAAATGAAAGAATGGGATTCAGGGTCTCTGAAGAGACCCTCTGACAAGACCAAATTGTGCTGCACAAGTATTTTTTTATCAGAATCAGGAACAAACTCTGACCTGAGCATTTCATGCAGCATATTTAGAAGAAACTTTTATTCTAAGAGCCAAGAAAAAAAGATCTTTTATGTACAGCATGTTCTTTAAGTCTACCTTCATACTCTGAAACTTAGGGATAATAATGAGAAGCACACTGGTCAGGAGCACTATCACAGACCTCTTTTACCAACACTGAGCAATGTCTCGAGACACACTTGCATACTTGTGCTTCAGAAGGATCCTGTCATGATCCAGAAGATTCTGGATGTCACTCCAAACCAAACCAAAGAACAGGGGAGAACTAATCCCTTTCACACCCCCATTCTGAGCCCCCTCTCTGCAGCCCCACCACAGACAGACAGCACCTGCTCAGAGAGGATTTAGTAGCTGAAGGACTTAAAAGGGAAACCTCTGTCAGAGAAAGGTACAAAATCCCACAGGAGAAAACCTGCTGGAGGCAGGCTGGCACTGGCCAGGGGTGGTCAGAACTGGTCAAGTCCAGCTGTCACAGTCACCCACGCTCAGGGGAAGACACAAACTCAGCCACTTCGAGAAGCCACCTCTGGGAGCCACAGGGGAGGACTCCTTCTCACCTGAATGTGTCTGCCAGGCCAGGCCAGACTCTTTGGAGCCTTTTCAGTGGTGCTTCTGCTTAGCCAAACTAATCTTATGTGCTAAGCAATACACAACTTTTTAATGTGTTAAAACTTGTTTATATTCTGCTTTGAAGAGCCCCAACAGCAGATTGAACAAAACAGAAAGTGTGGCCTCTGCACACTGTCTTCTGTAGAGAAATACCTCAACCCAAGGAAAATCTCCCCCAGGAGACCCCTCCTGCACAAACCCCCCCTACACTCTCACTTACAGAAGTCATCCTGCGATCATGGCAGTGGAATTGAATTTAGGCAAGACACTAATCTTAAAGCAAAATTGCTGTTAGCAAGAATACTGGTCACTGACAAACTGGGCAGCTGCCCATCCCCACAAGACTAAAACAAAGGGAGATGTGTCTGTCAGAGCTTTCACAGAGTCCTGTTGGATGATACAACAGGAAAACACCTGGGTGACTGAAGGATGCACATACCATGGGGATATACTTTTACAAATGAGAGAGATTAGCCTGCAAGACAGTTGGCTGCAATAAAGGCAAAATAGTTGTACTTGTCACTGGAAGCCAATAGCTAGATGTAAAATGTAAAATTACTTCTATCCACACATTTCATCCATTCATAATGAAGTAGATGTCATCAGGTTCACGAGTGACAACAGCGATTTTAGTCAAAAACATAGTTAAGACTTTACATCTGGGAAGAATGTGATTTTTTTATTTCAAGTAATTGCACAACTTCTACAGTTTCTTCCTGGCCACTTTTTTTAGTCTCTTTGGTGTCCATTAAAAACCAGTGTTACACGTCCATTCCCACCCACCACCTTCTTGTGATACAAAAAATGTGGAGGAAAGGGGTTAGAAGCACGCTGGAATACAAAGCCTCTTTTCTAGCCTCCTGGTTTGGTTTTTGTTTGGTTGGTTGGTTGGTTTTGGAGGGTTTTTTGTTTGTTTTTCCTTTTTGTTGTTTGTTTGGGTTTTTGTTTGGTTTTTTTGCTGTTTGATTGGGGTTTTTTGTGGTTTGGTTTTTTTTGTGGTTTGTTTTGGGGTTTTTGTGTTTTTGTTTTTTCTTGGTTTTTTGTTGGTTTGTTTCATTGTGGGTTTTTGTTTGTTTGTTTTGTTTTTGTTTTGTTTTGTTTTGCAAATGCAAACATCAAGTCAGTCTCTGGAAGCATAGAAACTACTGAAAAACTGCAATTCAGGAGCATGAGAATGAAGACAACTTTAATCAATAAACAGAGAATCAGGAACTTTTAAACATAACTACAAATTTACTCCTTAATATATACATAGTAAGTACAACTCAAGCACTGGAAATCCCAGGTCCAGCCCATACCTTTCACCAGTGACAAGAAAAATGCAGTTTAAAAGATAATCAGAATTTTGGACAGAGATATGCCTATTTTTGACACTTCCCTTTCAGAATAGACAAACAGTAAATATCAAATACTTAGGTTTCTGCAGTAGAATAATAAAACAACCTCTGCTGCAACAAACTATAGTAACGAATTTGCTAAAAGAACTTGAAAAAAATTCAAGTGATCCTCTCTTACTGGAGTGCTCCTGTAGGGAGTTACAGCAGACTGAAATATCATGGTTTTATTTAATTTTTCTTTTGATGGATGAAGTTGCTACATTTTTTGCACAAGTAACTTATTTTTCACAGCACTATTCCGTGCTGCTGTTCTATATATCTGTCCTTTCCCTTTCAAATAGCTAACCAAAACAGTTGGCTTGGATAAGGCTTAGTTAGGATGCCCTTTCCTCACTTATTTCAATTCTCTGAAGAAAATGTGTAAGAATCTGGTTCCCAAGAAAACAAATTTCTGAGGATGTTAAAAACCCAAAAAGGCATCACTCACCATGCACACACTTCATTTTTCACATGCACCAAGAACTCCTGAGGGGAGGCCAAGAGGAAATCACTCACTAATTTTGTGCTGGGGGCACCTTAATGCATGCTGAGCAGGCAGAATGCTCTTGCCACATTGGACAGCTGCCAGTGAAGTAATCCTGGCCAAACACAAAATTATAGCCCAGCCCTGTGTTCAAGCATACACAGAACCACAGAATCACATCAAATAAACTGAGTTGGAAGGGACCTTCTGGGAGCACCAAGTCCTATTCCTTACCCTGCACAGCACCATCCCCAAGAGTCACACCATGTGCTGACAGCATTGTCCCAATGCTCCTTGAGTTATGTCAGGCTGGTGCTGTGACCACTGCCCTGGGGAGCCTGTGCCAGTGCCCGACCACCTTCTGGGTGATGAACCCTTTATAGATACCCAACCTAAACCTCCCCTGGCACAGCTTCAGGCCATTCCCTCAGGTCCTGTCACTGTCATCACAGAGCAGAGATCAGTGCCTGCCCCTGCCCTCGCCCTCATGAGGAATCTGTACCTGCAGTGAGGTCTGCCCTCAGTCTCCTCCAGGCTGGACAGACCAAGGGACCTTAGCTCCTCCTCACACAGCTTCACCTCCAGACCCTTCACCATCTTTGTTGCCATCCTTTCAATGCCCTTTAATAACTGACTTTTTTTGTATTGTGGCTCCCCAAACTGCCCCAGCACTCAAGGTGAGGCCACCCCAGAGCAGAGCAGAGGGGACAATCCCCTCCCTTGCCCAGCTGGCCATGCTGGGCCTGGTGCCCCCAGGACACGCTTGGCCCTCTTGGCTCTCAGGGCCACTTCAGGGCTTTGCTTACAGTGCATGGCCTGCTTGAACAATGAAACTGGCTCTCCAGAGAAAATAATCTTATGCCTCACAAAAAAACCTAACAGATTTGTGTTTTAACTGCAACATGTCATCTCATCTATCACTCTCAGTCCATGTCAGAAAGTATGATTTCCATGTTACACCTACATGCATGACCCAGGAAAGTGTGGCAAATTATTTTGTTCCTTTTGCCATCTCCTTTTAACTAAATATGTACAGGAAAGCACAGAAATCTTATCACATTATATATACACAGCAAGGCATACAGCATGTTGGAACAAACACAGCTTTATTTTTCACACAGAATATTTTTCACACCACATTCAAAGCTAGAAGGGCATTACAAGGAGGAAGTGATTGCCACAAATTAAAAAAAAAATAAATAGGTGGGAAATGCCTGGCCATGTATTTGCAGCCTGGTTTTATTCACAGTAACCGAATGCTATCTATAAACATATATAAATAGTGTCTATAATCCTCCCTGCTGAGGATCAACGCTGACACCATTGATACACAAAACACAGCTCCCCATTCCCATCCTGGCCTTGCATGGCATCTTGCTGTGTGTCCTGGCACAGCTTGCCTCCCACCAGAAATGCCACAGCCTATCAGGAGGGGCTGCTACAGCCCTCCAAGACAATCCAGGATGCACATTTTCCACCATCCTCTCCCACCTTAGGACAGGGACACAGGCTCACAGCCATTCCTCAAGAGGCTTTGGGAGCAGCTGCAACCACTGTGTCAACCCCACTATGTCCCTCCCTCACACATGAGGTGTCTTAGAGATCAGAACATGTTTACACTGACTACTCTTGGAGAGAGCTCTCAGATTCCAGTGACAGCCTTACTTGCATGTTGCATTGTGTTTGTTTTGTGATACAAGCTGCAAACAAAATTATGATCCATCCCACACCCTGCGTTCAGTTATTCCCAGTTAATCGTGGTATTTTACATTAGCTTTTATTCAATCTATTTTATTTCTGGTCATTGCTTCAATTGGGAAAAATGTATGTTCTTCAAAATCTCCTCCATTCCAAATTGCTAGTTGCCACAATCTCCATAAATTTGGTGTCCTTTAATATTCGTATTCTCTATTTCTGCTGTTCAAAATGCTGATGAAAATAATGGAAAAAATCATGAAATACTAATTCAGTACATTCTTTTCTAGCCCAACTCTGCCACTCATCTGGGCTTATTCTTGCTTCACCTAGCCCATATTTTTATAGCTTAGTGAGGAGAATATTAGTTGAGACAAATTCAAGCAGGATACCAAGGTCAATATTTATAACATCTACTGCAAGTCATATAACTTATACGAGTTATATGGATATTAGCATTAGCAACTCATACCCAATTCAAAATTATAATTTGCATTACCATAGCACTTAAGAATCAATCTTGAACCAGAAACCCACTGGGATAAGCACTGGATAAACATAAAAAACACCAGGGGGTTGTTCACCTATAGAGCTCGCTACCTGAGTACTAATAAAGACAGAACAGTGCACAACGATGCAATAGAGCAAAAGGTGAAAACAGGATAAGCAACAACATATCCCAATGCTTTGGAATGCATACCTGAAAAGAATTATGCCAAAAGAAAAGAAAAAAAAAAAAAAAAAAAAAAGAAAAGGCAAATACCAAATTCTCAAACACTAGAAGATGTCCTTTAGAAAGAATTTCATGTATGACAGACAAGTAGATTGTAAAAATGTGTGTGGAGCTTTTCTGGTGTAAGAGGCAAAACAGGCAGAGAACAGAAATTTATTAAATTGCTAGTAAAACCTCTTTAGAAGAGGTTCACTCTATTCCACTCTTATTATTTAGAGGCCAGAAAGGGCAGAGAGAAGGTGAAAAGGACCTTGCAAGCAAAGACCTGAATTTATATTGTATCTGATGCAGCTAGGAAGAAGAGTCACTAAAAATGTACAGAGAGCCTTCAAATAATTAGAAAACATCTAATTTTGTACAAGACCAGATTGTTCTTCAATATTTTAGTCTTTCTGAAGTGCTTCACATCATATCTCATGACTTCATTCTTTTATTCTGATTCTATGTCATGTTTTGTTCTAATTATGATGCTGTTGGGACTCAAATATTGATTACTTCTGTAACTGGCAGAAAAATGCACCTGACTTTGCTCACATCCTCTGAGCATAAAACAGCTAATTTTATATTCCAATCCCATGTTCCTCCTCCTCAAAAGAAGAAGGCAAAAAAACCAAAAACCAAAAACAAAAACACAACCACAAAAAACCACAAAAAACAACAACCAACCAAAAAACCAAACCAAAACAACAACAACAACAACAAAAACCACACCACATCTGTTATGGCTCTCTAGGGGTCTCAATCCCCACGGATGCTCTGTCATTGCAGGGTCTAGAGACATTAGTGGTGCGTCAGTCATCACTGAAGTTCTGTTATGGGAAAACAGGGGTTAAGTTTGTTTGAGGTCTTTTATAAACTGGATATACAAAAAAGTGAGACACAATATTAAACAACATTTTTAGATTACATTTCTCACCAAGACTTCTCAGTTTTTTCTAGTATTTTGACCAGGGTTTAGGGACATGCATTTGTTTTCATATTTAATGTATATGCCAAGAAATTTTCACTCTGTGATTGGTCTTTTTTTTGTTTGTTTGTTTTAGAAGGTACTTCTGTGCATTCAAGACAACTTAAGTCTTTCTCTTTTGTGTCAATTCCTGAACACTTTCAAATACAATTCTTCTCATCTTTCTGATAAGCATCTAAATTGTTTTCTTATAGCCTGAAGAGCATTTAAGTTCAGCAATTACTGCTGTTTCATAGGGAAGTTCAGAATATCTTATCAATAAATTTCACAATGAACTGCAGGTCTCAACGTACAGACTCCTCATAGGCAAAAGTCACTATCAATATAACTGAGAAGCATTTACACATGTGAGAGACAATATAACCTGAGAGATCTAATTAATGGAATTAAAGGGAAAAATACAAATAAATATTGCGATATACTTTAAAATCCTAAACCACATGTATTCTGCCTTTTTTATTACCTGCAAAGACCTCTTACAAAGCAAGTACACTTGCAGGACCAGTATTATAATCAAGTTGTATCTGGTTATAGTCTTCTTGGCTTTCCCCTTTTTCTCCTACACTTTTCCTTTTCCTCCTTGCAGTAGCTGAAATTATTTAATATATTTATGAATATTTAACCTAAAAATAAGATTAAAAAAACCTGACTCTTTCTATGTTGGGATTACTTTTCATCAGGTATCAGATTCCAAATTTATCTCTACCATATCATAGCTCACATAATAAGGTGATATGAAATAACTGTTTGAAACAATGACCCACTATATTTTAAGATTCATGAGCTGCTTTGTACCTTGAAGTATATCAAGCATCTTAAAATAGTTTTGAACAGAATATGTCAGCCTAAAAGCAAATTGTAGCATCACAAAATACTAAATCATCCTCTTTTCTTTTCCAAAATGTGAACTGTGCTATGATCATTGGAATTTATTGATTCTACAGAGGGCAGAAATGTTATTTAACATTATTATGGGAAAATCTAGTAAATACAGAGACTACGTTTCACAGATTTCCACTTATTTTGAGAGGATTATATACAGTTCATATATATATATACACATATATATATACCCACATATATTTATATGCATCTATATCTACAGATAGATAGGTTCTCCCATGCATCAGTTGCAGTGCAAACCATATATGCAATACAGTCATTCCCTTCCACTATTTTCCAAGTGTGAGTTCAGATTGTGGTACAGCTTTTAAAATGGCACAAAAATTCATATATACGTATTCTTAAAATTGCAATTACTTTCACAAATTGCCCCACTATCATTTGTACATAAGAGATGCAACAATGAGTGACAGTTTTTCATTTAGATGAGGCATGTGATGCCAATGAAAATATTAACATTTATGGAATATTTTTATAGAGAAAATAATGTTAAATTAGACTGCTCATACATTCCTTCTGTTTATAATTAAAGACAAATTCATGGATGCACAAGATCATATTCTGCCACCAGTGTATTCATTAGCAATACAAACATTTAGATAATTACATAATAATGCATTCTTCACTGGCAGTTAGTAGCAGAAGATTCCTACTTTAATTTCCTTATAATGCCATAGTTATCATAAGCTTTCAGAATAACCAATTCCCTCTAAAATATTAGATTCATCTAACTCCTTCTGTTCCTCTGTATGGAAATCTGAGGAAGAGCAGCCTGCTCACTTCTGCCTACCTAGGAAATGTCACACACCCCAGCTATGCATGTGCTCCACAAAGGCATGAAAGCCATATCCAAAAATCATAACCAAACCTTGGTGCCTGTTGTGTTTGGCTCTGTCTGTGCAACTGGAGAAAGGTATTACAACCAGCCCGTGCCACATTCCAGGTGTGCAACTGTGGGCACAGTTGTGTTGAGCCATATGGTGCCTCATGACTCGAGTGCACATGAAGAAACTACACAGCTTTGATTTCCATCTTTACTATGACCAACACAAGCTCAGAGGTTTTTTAATTGTGCCCAACTGATCAATTCATCAAAGTGCACACTTGGAGACTGCAGGGTTGTCTTTGCAACTCATGCAGGGAGCAGACATGTTGTTAGAAAGGATAATACATATACACAAGTCCATAATTATTTGTCTAAATGTTCACCAGGGGAGACCTGTGTACCTGTATTTCACACCAAGACAGGCTTACTTCTCCTTATCAGATGCTGTGCTCTCAAATTCCTCTTCCAGAAAACAAACAAACAAACAAAGCCCAAAACAAACAACAAAAAAACCTCACCAAAGAAAAATTTTCAAGAAAAATTACAGATTGCTGTAAATATGGACCTTTGAGTGACCTACATTATTTTATGGAGGCACATCTCAAATACGCACAGTCTACAGAGAGAGGGGAAAAAAAAAAGTGTCAGGAAATTTAATTGCCAACAGGATAATTCTCCAGAAGTAGGAGACAACCAGCAAGCTAAAAATAGCTAAATGGTAAGTGGACCTAAGTGACCTTGATAATTTGAAGGGGATATTGCAGCTAAGTGGAAGGGGGTAGAGAGCTATTAAATGTTTTTCTTCCTTTGAGGTATAGAAATGACATAAAGAGAATACATTTTTTCTATTAAGTAATTTTGTTCATAGTCTTCTAGAACTGGGAAACATAAGATTTAAACAATATTTGTAATCTGCTTGACCTTCTACACATATATTTCTTGTCAATCCACAAAGTGAATGCCTCTTCAATCAACTATAAAAACATGATGTCAAAAATAAAGCTTGTTTAACACTAGTTTCCTCCCTCTGGCTAATGGGGAAAATGAACTGAATAGCTTTGTGTGGTATAGAAGGTCAATATAGCTTAGAGCTCTGAAGTGTGGAGGTTTTCATGTGTGTTTCCATTATTTCGTGAGGTGTTAATAAAAAGCATCTACTGTAATGACAAACAGAATGTAACAGTCACAGTGTCTCATAGCCAAACTTTTTTTTTTTCTCTTTTAAATCACATTCAACATAGGATTTTTAAGTGCAAACAAATGAGAAAATTAATTTCAAAAAAAAACAACTTCACCACCCCAGATTCTCAAGGAGAACAGTTTGGTGCATTTTCATGCAGAAAGTAACTTCTACTTTGATGGTTTAACTTTACTACTGGTTGATTTTAAGCAAGAATTTGGGCATATTTAGTACCAAGTTAATACAGAGCTTGTCTCTCTCTAAAGGAGACAATGGGTTTCATATATATTTGGGCTGGCACCAAAGAGTGGGGAGATTGCCAGAAATGAGGTGGTGTGCAAATGGCTTTGAGGCTGGGCCAGTTGAAGAAGATAAATCACCACACACCAGTTCATGGCCCAGCCACTTGGAAGCTGGACATTTTGTAGAGATAAATGTATCTGTCCTCCGGGCTCTGCATCTACTCCTCCCTCCCAACACACTGAATCCCCTCACAGCCCAAAAGTGTGCTGGGTGGGTGTGTCCATTCCTCTGTCACAGATGGAGTCTCAACATAGCCTCCAGCTTTTGGATTACTATTTCTGTGCCTGCGAGGGCCATTTTTATGTTATGCTAAATGTGGTGCCATTAATATCTCACTATGGGAAGTGATTGTCATTTCCTGGAAACAAACAATCTTGAATATTCTAATGCATAATTAGCATGAAATTATTATAAGAGAGTAAAATAAGAATTGCTATTCTGGGCAAACCAAGGGCTCTTCTAGGTTCATCCAACTCTGACAGTGGCCTGCTCTCCTTAACAAAAGAGTGTTACGATAGCACAAGTGTAAAATCACATGGTGCTTCTGAATAATGCCCTGATTTCTATGAAATTATGGTTAGAAAATTCCCAAGAAAGGTTATGTTCCTTAATGTTCAGAAAATTCAGGATGGACTTAGATTTCTTGCTGATGTGACCAGAAAATAAATAATAATTAAAAAAAAATTTTAAAAAGCAGCATTCAATCACCTTGCCCTGTATGTTCAGCATGATGAAATCCCTCTTCAAGCTCTTGGTTGTTTCCATCTGACCTGACTGATTCTGAACCATCAGTAGTTTTGCCACATCCCTTTACCTGATAATCATCAGCTCAATAGAAATTTGCATGCAGCCCCACTGCCAGCTCCCCTCTGTTGTGTAAAATGACCTCATTTCTGTCCTTTTGTTTCTTGTCTTATAGCAGTTTTGTGAAAGATAAGATCTTTCTCATTTCATCTTTTTGAAAGAGAAAAAATACTTACAGATACACACTTTTTTTGTGTGTTTCAGTCAGACTTATGTACTCATACAGATTCTTTTGAAGGAGTAATGCAATTATAAGGCATGGCTTCTTTGAAAACTATATTGACTCTTCTCGATTATATCAGATAGATCCACATGTCTAGTAATTTGAACCATTTCTGGCAGAAAGAGATATAGACAAAGCAGTTGAAAATATCACCAATGTTAGCATCCTCCTCTGGATACAAGGTTGAAATCAGATTACAAAACAATTGATGGCTTACAGTTTTATAGTTAAGTCTCTTCTGAACCACTGCTTACTACAATATTATTTTTATTATAAGAGGTGACTTCTAGTGCCATCTAAATCAAGAGAGATGCTCAGAATCGCACAGTGTGAAGAAAGGTACTAATGCTGAAGGCTTCCTAGGTTCCCTGGCAGTAAATAAAACGGGGGAAAAAAAGTTTACCTAGTATGCCATTGCCTAAATTTCCATGCATTCTCCTGTGGAGAGCATGCACAGCCTTCCCCTTCCACTTCGGCCCAGACAATCGTGCAAACCAGAGCTTGATGGCAAGGGACAAAACAAAAACTGCTGTTGGCTTCTGTGGTGATTTTATTTCAGAAACACACATCTGGTGAAAACCAATGACAACTTGGTTTTCACCAAAAGAGGATGAAAGAGGAAATATTTGATTGACAGATCCATGGCATCCCTAAACCAGAGATCATCACAGTAAGGACTAGATGTTGCAGATCATTTGGAGAGGAGATCATGGCTGGCGACAAAAGTGAAATGCTACATATGCAGGGCCCAGTCTGGCTTGGTAAGAGTGCACCTTGGGATCACCAATTCTCCACACAACACCCACACCAGCACCCTCATCCCATTCTGTTGGGCCCCATGGCAGAACTCCTGACTGCTCAATGTCCCTGATGGCTGAACATGCTGTGGGTCTGTGGTAACAGGTCAGCACAAGAATGTGCCAGTCTGATTTGTGTTTCCATGACTATAAAGGCAGTCATCATATTAAGCAAGATGGATGTTTTGTATGATTAAGACATTACTAGAAGATATATGTCAAAAACTGGAATGTTGTTCAAAGTGATAAAGGATAGTGTAACTCCAGATGGCTTTTATTAGTTATTATCCAATTAATCCATCAGCTTCTCAGCAAAGTAGTTAAAAGTGCAGTGTTTTATTGCCCTGCAACACAAGTCCTTTACAGCCTGATCATCTAGCAGCCAGCTATCATCTAGACCCCTGACATATTTCCTGCTTGTGACCTATGAAAACATGCTCACTAACTGCTTTAGTTGCAACTTTCTAGCGACAGTTTTTTTCCTGTTTTGCATTATTTTTATATAATTCTCACTGTATGAGCATATCTTTCCATTCTAACTGCTGCTAGGAGATGCATCACTTAAACTTTATATTTTTAATATGGTATACTGTAGTAAACATACATATGGTATACTATAGGATATAATATAGTATACTCTCTTAATATAGTGTACTAAAATAATATCTGACATTTTCTATTTCAAAAATAGTGAGGCCAGCAGGACCAGGGCAGAGCAGTGATGGTCCCTCTGTACTTAACACTGGTGAGGCCACATCTCAAGTCCCACATCCAGTTCTGGGCCCCTCACTATAAAGACATGGAGGTGCTGGGGCCCAGAGAAGGGCAATGGAGCTGAGGAAGGGTCTGAGGTAGCTGGGAGTGTTCATCCTGGAGAAAAGGAAGCTCAGGGAAGATCTTGCTGCTCTCTGCAACTTTTTTCACTGAATGAGTTGTCAAGCACTGTAACAAGCTGTCCTAGGATGTGGTGGTGTCACCATCCCTGGAAGTGTTTGGGAAATGACTGGACGACTGGATGTGACACTAAGTACCGTGGTTTAATTGACACTAAACACTGATGGAGCTCAGTCAAAGGTTGGGCTTTTCCAGCCTTAATGATTTCATGAGCCAGGTAATAATACAAACACTAACTTATCCTGAGAGAATACTTGAAAAATTAGTACAAACTTCATAGACCAATTCAAATCCTTGCTGATTTAGATAGAAATTGAAAGATCAAAAAATATCAAAACAAACATGTACAGGGTCTTTCCCACAGGCAAAAATACAAGAAGGAACTGTTTGGATGCTGCTTCATTATTCAAAAGCAAGGTAAACTGCTTGAGGTGAGATGGTAAACTGCATATCTGATAACCTTATGTAAGGAGATCATGATACACCTTGGTGAACAGGTGCATTCACTTTTTCTTTTGACTTCCTCATCTTCTTTTCAGCATAGCTCTGTTTCTGACCTTAAATATTATCATTTGGATTCGATTTGTCTTGATTTGTTTTATGAGGACACCACTTTTTAATGCATATTTGTCAGAATTATAGAAAACCTTGCTGTCTACAAGCCCTGTGGACTGCCCATAACTGAATCAAGCCTTTCTTTTCCTCCCTCTGTGCACTCTGACCAGTTGCCTTAAGAATGGCTCCCTTAAGGTTCTACATCTTATGTGAGAAGGTGACTGAGATTTATTTTCCAGTTCATTTTGCCTGAACTACCTTAGTACTTTAAAGTCATGGCTCTCAGGTTTGCAAGATAACCCTTCATCTTTTAAAGTAGGGATTTTTAATGTTTCATGCAGTAATTGAATACAATCTTGTAATGGAACCCTGTTTCTACCTGTGTGATGAACTGTGTCACTTATACCTGAGTGCATCATGGGTCTCATGCCTGACTTCCTTGTACCAAATGCCAAATGGGCATTCAGATGATTTTTTTTCCCCAAAGAAAACCAGTTCTTGACTCAAAATTCCAGTTTACATATGATTGTTGACTACAGAGAAAAGAAAAAAAATCAACACATTTGAAAATTGTCATAATATTTTTTTTTTCAATCCAGGACTCAGTTATAAGATAGAATATACAGAACATACATAGCCTGTTTCATACACAGAACCTCATAGATTGTTTCATTCTGCAGCCAAAGACTAGGCCAAAAAAAAATAAATAAAAAAAAAATTAAAGTGAGTGTAATCTCATTTACTATGTTTTTTTAGAACAGTGTTTATATGTGTCTTGAAAGCTATACTTATACCTTTCAACAGAATTCCATGTGGAATTACAACTTATTACTGTTCATTATTACTATTATCAGGGAGTTATGTCAGGATTTGTTGAGATGTTTGTTTGTTTATTTTTGTTTTGGTTTTTTGTTTGTTTTATGTAAAGGCTCTTATTGTTACCAATAATTTAGGACAAAGAGTAAACACATATATTTTAAAGAGTAAACATGTCTATTTTATATGAACTTATTTTTACATGTATTTAAAACCGTACCAGACTGAACTTGTTTCATCCTTTTTCCATAAAATCTTAGTTTCAATAGAACCAACACCAAGTACTTGGGCACACAAAAAGCATCCTGTTTTAAAGTCAGCAATATATGCTCTCACACTGATATTGGCAGGAATTAAATGTGATGGGCTTAAGCTGGCAAATCAATCAAACACACTATGAAAACAGATAGAAGAGAAAAATGGCTATTCTGTGCAATATCACCTGTCATGTAGATCACTGAAAAAAGTGGAAATATTAGCAGAGTCAGTGATATGAGCATCAATATTTAATAAGACTGGGATACAAAAACATGGCAAAAAAAAAGATGTACTGGAGTGGGGAAAATAAAGGATTTTTTAATAACTTTAATAATAATAAAGCTGCTTTAATAATTCTCTAAGCAAAAACCTAATAGGTGTCTATGTCAATTTTGCCTCTGCTGTAGAGAAATAACTGAAACTATCAGTTTTTTTCCCTCCAGGACTTCCAAATGTAAGATCAGAGAAAGAATGGAGAAAAGCAGCAATAAAAATCATAGACATTTTTGAAGTGTTGGTCCAGAAACAACCCCAAAATCAGATGGAGCCACTTCCTATGTAAATTGAAGATATGAAAGGTCCTGTGCAAATGCAGTTATTTGGAACTATTTAAAAATAAGATTATTGTTTCTTAGTAAGACTATCTTTCATAATGTTACTTCTTCTTCCTGGTAAATAGGACCTAAAATACAGGCAATGATTTAAAGTAATTACCATCAATAGATGTTGCATTTGTCCACTTGTAATATCAGCAGTCCCTTTGAAGGAACTGAAAGTCTTTGTACACAATACAGATACCTCAAAGCATAATAAAAAAGTAATACACAAAAATACAAGTGCTTACTGGATGGGGTGGGTCATCTCATCATCACCAACACTGATGCATCAACACCCAAAAATGCAGCCTCTAACACTGCTGTAGTCTGCCCCAAACTAAATACTTTGTGGTTTGAAGGGTTTTCTTCCTTTTGGATTGCCTGGTGGTTTTGTTACTTCTAAGGCATAATTTAGAAAAATGTTTTATGTATTTAAACACAGGGGAGGAATTGCCAAACTTCCTGATGTCAAAGAAGGAGTATTAAAAAACGCTGTATGTGTGAGAGGCACAAATGGCATCCACTGTCTCAGGCAGAGGAGGTTCAGGGATGCTGCAGAGCAGCAGGGGAGGGCAGGAGCCCACTGGAGATCCTACCTGAGGGGTGCAGGTGAGGAGCTGGGTTGGTGGGAAGCTTCTCCCTTGCTTTCAGCTTCACTGACTAACTGGATGTGACACTGACACAAGGACAGATGCTGGGTCTGTTTAAGTGATGCAGGAAGATCAAAAGAGAGAGATCCACCAGTCCTAAATGTACAAGCTTGCACCTGCTCTTCTACTCTTTTCATTGACCCTCAGAGATGTGATTAATCTTTTTCAGATAAGGAAAATGGTCAATATTATTTGCATAAGCATCACTAAGTTTCCACTAGTTGGAAACTTAGTGATGCTTATGCAAATAATATTGACCATTGTCAATATTATTTGCAAATAACACTAAGTGTCCACTAAAATATAAGTGGACAATAGCTCAAAAATTGTTTCTTTCTCCTGGTTTTATTTTTGAAGTTTCAAAACATAATGTAAATCCACTGAAGTCTTATTTGTCTGCATGAAGAGTTTTGCTTTGGAGATTCTGAAAATGACTAGATGAAATAGTAATGAATTCTGAACACGGAAATGATGATGTCTACTGCCAGCAACAATCATGCAAATTTGTAAATGTTTACAAATTCACAAGCTAGACATATGCACCACTGAGACCAATATTGCAGTGCTATATTTAGCTTGTTCCTATTCCCCTCTCAAGACACATATACAATAATAACTTCAAGTCATCAATTTTATTTAGATTAATGTATTTTACTTAAACTGCAACAAAAAAGGATGAGAGTTTGAACAGAAATCTAGGAGGTACAAGGCCAAGTGTGAGGAGAAAAAGGTGGAAGATCTCAATAAACATAACTTGATTATTTTTCCCTTAATAAAACATATTACAAATGAAAATCCAGTGCCCTCTATTGCCAGCAGTAGTGATTACTTTGCTTACTTGGCATGTCTGATACATTTCAGAGAAGCTCTTGTTAGGCTACAAATGTCTACAAAAACAAGAACGCAAAGACAAATAATTTTAACATAATAAAAAGGCATGTATTTTAGTCCTCCTAATTTTACTAATTCACTCAGAAATTTCAGATTAAAAGCCTGGGAAACTGCATCATCTTAGAAGTCTCTAAAATGTAGTCTGTATTCACTCAGACATTTCTAATGGTGAAAGTGTTTTGTCATGCAGATGCTCATTGTTTCAGATAATGCGTTTGCACAGGTGTTAGCAGGGGAGTCATTCTCATGGAAAACATTTTAAGCCTTAAAATTTGATTTGGAGAAGTCACATAACTTCTGCACATGCCAAAAACCAAAAGACACTGAGAATATCTTCACAATCTTCTGTACCCTACTGCAGCAGTGCCAACTTTAATTCTCTCTGACTAAAGAGGGATTCTTTCAAAGGCTGCTGCACTCACAGGCAGGGCGTCTGTAGCACCAGAGCTAGGGAATGGGACCAGTCTTGGAGATGGGTACAGTTCTACTGGAGAAAGAGTCCATTTTCCCATGGAAAAGCTGCTCCTGAACTGTATCTAGATTTAAATTTATGCCCACTAAGGCAAAGCAGAGGAAACATATCAGTGCTTCTACAGTCATGGGAACAGACAGAAGCCAGCCTCACCTGCAAGAAAAAGGTCTTGAGATACACAGCCAGCAGCCTCAGCTCAACCAAAAGATTTGCAGATAATGAGGTGGAAGGAGAAGTTTCACTTATCATCAAAGAGAAAATTAATCTGCTCTCAAAAAGCTGTCTTGTTAAACTGCAATCATTTACACATTTTTTGGGAAAAAAAAAAAAAAAAAGCCTGTAACAGGCAAAATTGTAAAGTCTCCTGGTAATGGGAGAATGTTCTGGAGGACAAATATTAGAAAATCCCTTCCCTTTAGGCACATAGACATAAACCTTCACGGTCTGAACATTATTTAGAAAAAAAAACCCCTAAAATGCAACCACAGCCAATATAGAGACATTTTGATTTGCTTTTTTGTTAATGTCGAATGTCCATCTTGGTGACTTTGAAGCCAAACCAAAACCAATTTCTTTCCTCTCTAGGTTTTCAGTGAAAGGGTTCTTTCTGTACTGACAATTTGCAAAGCATCCCAGCTGTGTGACAGCCACAGTGGTTCATGAGGCTGAAGCTTCTGATGTTACCAAGAACAAGAAAAAAAGAGAAACCCTCCCTCTTAAACACTACTTTGCTTTTGTCATGCTGCATTGTGACACCACATAGCTTCTGGTGCTCCTCGCTCTCACAGTAAGTGATGTCAGAAAATCTCTGTCTCCAACACTTAGGCCTCTGTACTAGGTAAAATTAAATATTTATAAATAATAAATAGATTATTTAGGGATATACTACTAAGCATTTTACCAAGACTAAGCTAAAAAAATGTTTTTAAACAAAATACAAAAAATCAACAAGTTAATAAAACTGAAAGGTTGCATACAGTGTTGATGCAATGTTCAAAATACAGTGCATGAGAATCTTTGTTGCCTTTAAACTGTGCCTGTTTCTATTCTTAGTAATGTTCTGTTCATGATAACTTACATGGTCATACAAAAAAATCTATAAGAATATATTAATAGATAGTACAAGTTCCAGAATGAAATTCAAAGTAAAATAAATAGCAATATTACCATTGATATTACCCTAGAAAGTACAGTGAAAATAATTTATTTTTCATTCCAAAGCAAATTTAATTGAAGCATAATATATATTTGCACAGTAAGAATCCCATTTTACTGCATCATAAGAAAAGATGCAGAATATAGAGCACTAATAGGTTATTATTTTATATATATATATATATCTCAATGCAAATAATTCTGAGCATGTGTATTGCCTTATGTATTCTGGAGACAGCCAAAAGAACAAAATTCTCTTAACACTTGGCAATGCAAATGTGTTTTCTACACCACGTTTAAACATCATTTGGTTTCAAAAGCTTTTTCTTTAATGATACAGAATGGTCATGATGGGTCTTTGGTGTGTTCTTGCAAGACGTTTTATAAAAAGGTTACTGGCACAGGAAAGCCTGGGATTTTAAAACAGGATGTGTCTCAGGGGTAGTGTTAATCACACAGAGCTGCAACTCAAAGTTAAGACCTATTAATCTTCAATGAGAGTTCTGGTTATTTGCCACACTGCAGCAAATAATTGAGCTCCTACATTAGGAAGCTGTTCTTTCTAATCACTTTTACTGTAGCGCTTAGAAAGGCTGGCAACAGACATCAAACAGTGTAATTAGGTATTTAGGATGAATAAATATAAATCGCGGTCTCTAACAAATAATTTTTCTCTGAATTATCAAAAATGATACAATTTTAAGTCTAGCAGGTTTTTTTGAGAGTTTTCTTGCAGAAGAAAAAAATAAATTTTGAGGCTGCTCACAAGGTATTATTCATGTTTAATTAATGACCTGACCTAACATCTACCATACTCATGTTTAACATGTGAACTTTAAAGAACTGATAGTAGTTTTAGCACGGACACAATTTCAAAATTTGTTTGCCCTGGAATCAATGTTCTTACATGTGATACCTGATCCTCCTGTGTATGTATCTCCAAATTAGTGCTCCTTAGATGAACAAAGCACAAGCTTCTTTCTGGTGAAATTCAGCAGAACTCCAATAATCTAATGGCAACCTAGAGCTCAGCAAACTTTTATTTATCTTGTTTCTCCAACAGGCTTTTGTGCAGGCACTAAATTCTCTGTAAATGGCTAAAGCACCACAGCTATCTGAATGAACTTCTCTGAACTTGTCTATAATAACACTCAAGTTTTGTTCTGCAAAGCCAGCACTGATGTACTCTCTGGAACTCAATTCTAAACCTGAAATCCTACGACACCAGCACACCCTACTAATAGCTTTTATTATCTGAAACTGCTAGGGATCTTTTCTGGCCTCATAGACATGCATATGCAACTACTGTTCTGATTTCAGAAAATACAAGACACCAGCAGACATCAGTGCAGCTTGAGCACACCGATTAGAATCTCAAAGTATAGGATTCAATTCTAATATTTCTACCAGTCATCCACTCATCTAAGCAGCTGTCTTCATCTGACATATAGGTTAGCTGTCAAGAAAGCAGTTTGGAGAGAGCTACTATTGAACATTTTAATCTGTGTTTTTGTGATTTGTTGCCAAACTCCAGCCCTCCCTTCAGTTCCTCTTCTTGGTTATTAACTGTTGTCCAGGAGTATGGCTAAAGACATAGATTATTCACTGGTGTAAAAAAATTTCCATGGAAGCAGAATCTTAAAGAAAATTGACAAATGAAACTATTCTTGTCCTCTCCACAGAACTTCACCCAATTTCTCCCATCTCGCCTGCACACTGAAATCACTTTTCTGTGAGTTGCTTTTAAAATTTATTTTAATATGAAGTTATTGTGAGTGATAGCATGGGAAACTGAGCCAGTGTGTCAGCAAATGCAGCACTGCAAATTTCTCTCTTGGATGCCAGACTTATGGCAGTGCTGTCTCTGTGAACCTTAACTATTTAACACCGTTCCTCAAAAGACCAGTAAACTCTCCATGTGTGTCAGTCATTCCTATTGACTGATATGTAGAAGGCACTTAATCTGCAATCACCAGAGAGCACTAAAGAGTTGAATAATTTCAGGTTATCCATGAGCTCATGAAGGTGAAAAAATCTGAGAACATGACCACGCCTCCCATGATATAAGCCACATACAAACCCTGATTGTTTTAGCTGTTGTGCAGTTTGACTAAAGCTGTAAGCAATGCCCTCTTGTGTGTTCCCTTTATCCCTGCATATAACACTTGACTGAACAATTTAGTTGCTATTCAAAACAATTTGATTAGGCGTATTTAATTTTGCTGACTGTTATTTACTAGCCACATATATTTTAAATGAAGGTGTCAACCTTACTTTCTTTGGCACAGGTTGCATCATTACTGTGTTTCTTCACATGATCACACAAGAATGGAATCTAATTCCACAGTCACCATGCAAATAACTACATCTTAATGTTTCCATCTGCCCATAAAAGGTGTCATTTTTCACAACTTAAATTCTCCACAAAAAGGAGAACTATCAAATGATCTTGGTTTTCTGTAAAGCTAAGTAATGTAACATTTGGTATCCTTTCATCTATTTTCATATTCCAATTCTTCAATAACAAAGGGAAGAATATCCAAACATGAGGTAAAGAAACATAAAAAAATTACCCACTTTTTTTCCTCCCCAAACCTAACTTTATTTTCTGACACATGTCAGAGATTAATAATTACAGAGTCTACATGAAAAGTCTACTGTCATATATAATGTCTTCTCTCACTGTGTAGGGGAACTTTCTATTCTTTTACAGCAGAAATGTGGAAAACCTACTTAAACCTCTGAATTTGCAAGTGATTTCATGAACATCTATTATTTGATATCATGGATTAAAACATTGAAAGCTCCTTCACCATTCTTTTATGAAACCCACTTATATGTTAAGCTTTGACTTCAAGCTAGCTGCAAATGTATACCCTAAAATTCAAGCTGCCAGAGTTTACAGTTATTAGCTCATGTCCTCCTCTGTGCTAACAAGAGATACTTCTACTGCTGACATTAAAATTGTCAGTAATTTGAGACACTCTCTCTATAATGAGGGAAAAAAACATATCCACATTTCATTAGTCAAAGAAATTTACTCTTTGCTTTTTAGGATTGGGTGTTGCTTTTTTGATGTTTAACCTCCTCTTTTTTTTTTTTTTTTTTTTTTTTTTTTTTGTGTGTGTGTGTGTGTGTGTGTGCTGGAATTTTCATGTTTTCCTTATGGAATTAATTGGCATATAGAAGCTCTTTCCTATATGCAAGTAAAGAGTATTTCCATCTTTAGTAGCATTTTCTGTTTTGAAGTATATTATGCAATGAACGAGGCAAAATGTTTAACCAGTGGAGCAGCATAAAATAATTTATAATGGGGTACAGGCACTGTTAAGGCCTGTTGTGTCTGTTCCCAAGTCCCAACTGAGAACTGCTACACTCGCAGGACTGTGAGAGATCTGCATTCTCCCAAAACACATAATTCAGGATTTCAGTTATGTCAAATTTTAAAAGTTGGTATCTGAGCAAAAACTGTCATACTCAGGACCAGACCTATCTCTAGTGAGAGCTCTAATTACAGTTCTATTATTAAAAACTAGGTTATAATACTTTCCTTTAATATCATGAAGTATGCCCTGCAGAACTTCATTATTTTATAAATAAAGTTCATCTGAGGTCAAAGAAAACTTCTTTCTGAATAAAATTATATTAAATTATGATGTTCCACAGTTAAAAAATTTGCTTTAAGTTTCAACTTATTTCATGCCATTTAGATGGTAAACCAAGAAGGTATCACTCGAGAAAGTCACACTCCATGTCTATGATTGCAATGGAGAGAAGAGAGGATTACCTTCTCCCTTTTCTCTTACACTTTAAATTTATTATTTTATCTCACAAACATTGAAAGCCAACTTTTGGCCTTTCCTACTGAAACTTTGATTTTCTTATAGATGAGTCACATACTGTAATTTTCAAGGCCCAGATTTTCTGCATAACCCATTTTCTGGCTAGCAAAAGAATTAACAATTAGAGAGAAAACTGCTCTTTTGAGCAACTGTAAGAGGGACCTCCAAAATTTATTTCCCCCACTCTTTTTTGGATTTTGAGCACCCTACTCAGCTTGCTAAAAAAAAAAAAGTCTGAAGTGAGACACAGCCTCACCCATAGCAATAGAAATATTGCTGACATCTCTGCTATCTTTTCCTAGATACTCTTTCACAGACTTCTTGGTAACACTCCAGAGGTTTTAGGTTCTGCACATCTCTGACAGAAAACTGTCAAGGTTGTATGGCTGGAAGTTTGTTATGGATTTCATGTTAAGAGACTGGAATCCACAGCTAAGAGGTATCAGAGCTCACTGCTAAACTTGAAGCATCTCAGTGAAGCAGCTACACATGATCCAACTGAAATGTCACTGTGGGCATGGGCAGAGGAAGGACAACTCTCTTCCCCCACAGGTAAAAATTATATGTGGGTTCTCAAGTTATGCTGGTTGCACATAAATTAGAAAATTATTTTTTCAGCTTTTTAGAGCTTCTCACATTTAAAAGCATTATTTGTATTTACATCAGAATTCATGTGAAGTAACTTACAAATCCAAGTGTTCTGGAAGCTTAGTCCAAGAATAAATGCACTGAGCCACAGGTGCTCTAGTCACTGAATTTTTAGAAAATGCAGCTCTTTGGGGAGAAATGCACTATACAGCCAACACAAATGAAGATTTAGAATATTTAGAAGTAAGTTTTATTTTGTCTGTATAAGAATGGGGGGTTTGGTGTATGGAAGCTAGTTGATTGGTGAGAATTATCTAACATAATTTCACTTAACCCTAAATATTTTACAGTTAATTAGTGACCTGGATTTCACTTTTCACAAGTAAGAGAAATAGAAGATGCAATACATTTCTCTGTCTTAATTCCAACCCTGTAGGTTAATCTACTCAAGACAGCACCCCTAGAACTACACAGGATTGAATAAAAAACAATTCTGCAATGAAAGTCATTTATTTAGCACTTTTACAAAGCTGACAATGACGACAAATCACTAACAAGGAGCAGCCAGATAACTGAAATCGATTCCACAGCTAGAAGCAGAGGTGGATTTGAACCACTGCAAGCAAGTCAGGGGAAGAGGGTTAAATTGTAGATTTCACATGGAAATCCACTTTCATGTTTTGAAGACCACCTCTACAAGCTTTTAGAAGATGGAGAAACACTGTCCTGGGACTACACAGCAAAACCTCCTGAATTTCTATCCTAAAAACCCCAGAAAGAAGTAATTTCTTCAAGATTTAAAGATCAATAGTTCTTTGATAGCTGAAATAAGAAGACTCTGCCCAAAAAAACCCAGGTCATGCTTCAGGCAAATAAAAACTTGAATCAATGTTTAGGAGGTTTTTCTTAGAGCCCAAATGAAGTAGGAGAGTAGTACTTTTACAAATATATGTTTGCAAATGTATTTTCACCTGGAACTAAAAATAATGTTATAAAACTCAAGTAAAAAGTAGCTAAAACACCATTAAACTACACTTAATAAAACTAGAATTGGAGGAAAGGCCTCTAGATCATTCAGATGAACGAGTCAAAGCTAACATTAAAAGCATGTATTGATAAGTATTTTCTAAACCCTTCATAATTCTTGTTATTCTTCTGCAGACTTAGTCCAAGTTCCCTCCGTAATTGCAGCTTTGCTATTCCATAAAACAATCATTTCTGAGAAAACAATGCTCTAGGAGCATTACATTTTCTTTAGATATAGAAGCCAAACAGTTACTCTTCATTTCCACAACTATTTCTGTGACCATAAAAAGGCCTAACTGGTAATACATTTCAAATTAGGCTGTATCAGATGATTGTTGCTGTGGCTACTTATTCATACATGAAGAAGCAAGATTACAAATTACTCCAGCTAAAATCTCACTATTGCCAAGAAAAAGAAAATAATTACATCCTTCAGCCTCTGTGAAGCACTTTCATTATCAGAAACATATTAAAGGTGCTTTTTTTTCTTCAATAGTACCATGTTTCAGATTCATTTTGTTTGTGATTCAACACAGTTCCCAGAGCTTTCCTTTGCTTTGTTATTGCCAGCCCAGATATCCCCTCCTTCTGTATGCAGATGTTTTTACTGCTGTCCTAAACATAATACTTCACAGTTGTCTTGTAATTCAGCATTCTTCAAGAAAGTATTTCATCCTGATCCAGTCCTCCAAATTACTGGACATCTCTTCTGTGAAGATGCTGAGTACAAATGTGCACTGTCTAAATCACTTGAATCAGCATTAGAAAATATTCTAGACCACAGAAAAGCTCCATGGGACTCCCTGATGGGCTAAACTACTGCTGAGCATATTTTTCAACATTTTGCAGGCTGCATTCAGATTATCTTAGTCCCCTTTTTTAATGAGTAGAATCAGATGGGACACAATCAAAAACCAGACTAAACAGAAGATAAGTCACAGCTACTATTTCATTGCTGTTTATTGCCTGGTAAAATGACAAATGATGGGACTGATTTGTTTTATTATTACTGGCAAATAAATTTGATTCATTATCCTCCAGGAGTTTAAAAAAAAAAAAAAAAAGTTTCAGCAAATTAATAGCTCAAGCAGAATTTTTCCTGAGTATTAAAGGTAAGATCATTATATACTGGAAGAAGGGCATGCTTTAAATAAATTATTTATTTTTTCTTATTCTTCCCCACTCCATTTATGATCTATCATTCTCAAAAATAATTATTTCAAAACATATTATAATTTACTTTCATGGTTTGTTAACTGGATCACACCTCCTATCTCTGACCTTGCTCCTCTCCAATTCATCCAATGTTATTAAAGATGCAATTGCAATTAGAAACAAGAAAAGACAAGTCTAATAGAGGAAACTCCTTTGTATATTAGAAAGATGAGAAATCCAATAAAGAGCAATACAGGTGCATCACTAGTTTGAGAAAAGGCAAAGTAAATTGAGGCAGATAACACTTTAAGAGAAGGATGGATTCTTACATTTCAATCACTGCTGCAATCAAAGAAATAAATCTTGAACATTTTTTCTAATAAATGAGTCAGCCGCCTTCAGCAATATCTCAGACTTGTAACTGTTATCTTGAAAACTAAGCCTCAATGTAGGAATATTAACTTTCTTTGGTGGTGGTGGTGTTGTTTTCAAATATACAATAAGATATTTTGGTCAATAAATAAATAAATACATGAATTACCTTAGCAAACTGTGCATTTATCCATTTTGTGAAAGTTTTCTTTTGAACATCCTCCCGTTCATCTGCCAGAGAAAAGAAAAGCCCTTAATTAGAATTATTCATCAGAATAATGCAATATTATTGATTAATATTTCAGTTTTGGTTTATTGTAAACTACTAATAATACTTCAAACACCAGCAGAAATTTTGTTTGGATCTATTATTTGATGATTACATCAACACATTTTGAAGGTCTACAGGTCCCCCTCATAGTCATGGTCTATACCCCTAGTTCAGCTGACCTATCCTGTGGTTTCTTTTCTTCTGGAAGAGAACATGTTGCAGTAGGATCTGAAACATCCCATTCTAATTTTTAATTTCATATAGGTATAAAAAAACCCCAGACATGTCATCTGATGGTTTTGGTATCAAGAAAATCTTCTACAGTAGAAAAGTACTTGAAATATTACATGCACCTCCTCAAATTGCTTGAGGAAGTGAAACCTTCTGGACCCCAACAATACTTCTCCATTGGCAGCCCCTGATGTACCTTATGTCTTTCTTAACTTGCAACTATTTACCTATTTCAATTTACCAATATAACAATTTCACAAATTGTTATATATTTTTCCTCCAGTGGAAGAAGGAAAAAAAATAAAAACCCACACACGTATTTTTTCAGCCATACATGAAATTCTTTTTCAATTCTTTAATGTGAAATATTTGTAGAGGGAGATGATTTATCTTAGGCCTTGATTTCTGTATCTAAGTTATAAGTACAGCCTTGATACTGGATGGAACTGGATAAACAAAGGTACAATTCTGCTGTATTTTATATAGGTTGAAAGATAAAAATTATTTCAAACTAGAACTTTGTAGGCATTTGCTCAAAAAGATCTAGTAGGCATCATCCCTGAAGTATAAAGGACAGATTTCTTTGCTTGGCAAAATAAAATCAACCCCAACTAGAATTGAAGGGCATATGTGGAAAAGGGCGAGAATGCTTATACTGAAATAAAGTTCACTCAATGCAGGCTTTTAGTTTGCAGTAAAATTCTCTACACTTCTCAAATAAAAAGGGATATTAAATTCCCTTCTGAAATGTTCAGCAATTAATAATGTTAATGGGTTCAGCTAAATTTGAAAGGCAGGTATAGACAAGCTAGAAGAGAAATTCATGGCATTAATAATGTACCTTGCTTTCCCTCCCTCCACCTTTCCAAGGATCCAAGACAAGACAAATCTTTTTGATAAAAATATATCTTTTATTCTTAAAACCTCAACTCAATATCATTTTAAACATACCTTTCCCACCAGAATGTTTTCCAGTTTCAAAGATACAATATACTCATAAAAAACTACTCGTTTGCAAAGTTACTATGGCATTATAAAGAAGTACTGCATACTTGAAGGAGTATATCCTGAGTTCAGATGATCTTGTGCAAAATAAAGTATAACAATACAATAGTACAATTGGAAACTTGCTATAGAAGACATGAATTATATCTATAGTCTGCCACTAATATATATATATGAGTATTTGCTACAATAAACATCCTAGAATTCTATTTCTATCTATCCCAAATAACAATGTCACCTTCATCTTTGGCTAGAAGTAATATTTGAATAGTTAAGAGACTCATCTAAAAGCAACACTATGTGAAGGAGACACATTGTTTTTGTAAAACATGATGCTAAAGCTGTTAAAAATTTTTATTTTTCCCCACAAGCAACACTTCCCTCTGTGTTGACTGTAAGTTGTTTATTATATGAATTTTGTTTCATTCCAGCCACGAGCAGTACACAGAGAATGCGAGAAAAAAGATACATTTTGTTGGTAGAAGATAAATATTCAATCTGATGTTATATTACAAACTTCTTCAGCAACTTCATATAAAATATTACACATAAATAGCTGCTTCTGTTTAATCATCTCTGCTAAAACTGCCAGATGCAAATGGGTTCGAAGAATAATGTGGCATTTAGCAAGAGAAACAAAAAAGAGACAAAATCACCTTTTTCAAACTGTTCAAACAACACTTTGTGATATTTAGCAGGGAAAATGCAAGAGACAAAAGCGCCACTTAAAACTGTTCAAACTTCTGCTTTTCCACCCCAGGCAGCTGTAATAGCATATTTAGTAACAGAGTGGGCTGTTTGTTTTAGGGGTTTTGTTTGTTTGTTTGTTTTTCTTTTTCCCACAAAGATATATGCAAGTTTTACTGCTAGTCACCAATTAATTCATGTCCACTGTGCTAATAAAAACCAGGGTCTCCTGAGAAAAATGAGAGTCAACCCCACAACTTGAATGTTTGAAACTTACTCCAAGTCCAGGCAATGCTCTGCTATTTTGTAAACACAAATCTATTCTGCTGCTGCTATCTTTATACAGAGATCATTGCAAGCACTTTTATCTCTAGGTGCTTGCTCTGACAAGTTTATACCACAACAATTTGTTAGTGACAGACTCCTAACCTAAAAATGAATCAATCTTTTGGTTATGCATGGCATGATTTCCCCACTGTAAACATGATCTTTTACAAAGAGATGTTCTCTTAGCCCAGATTTATGGATTGAATGCTAGATGTGGAAGCTGAATGACATTTATCTAGGTGCTGCAGAAACGTGCCAAGAACACTCCTCTTTCATAATGTTGTGTTTCTAAGAGATCCCTCAGCAGTGAGCCAGTGAATGTCCTTGCAGGTGCTTTTACTGTGAGACAAGAATAATCAAATGGCCAGGCAGGTAATTCCTTCACCTGTTCCAGAGCAAGATGGTATGTTTCTTTCTTTTCTTTCAAGCTGAAAGAATTGCAGAATAGTGAACTGTCTCTCTTCAGGTTAGATTTAAACACTTCATGGATCCTGAATTCCTTTATTGCAATGACAATGGGATCCCTTCCCTCAGCAAAAATGCTTTTCTCAAATTGATGGACATTGAGTGGAATAGGCTTAACCTCATTTTCTGCAGGTTATCAACTCAGAAAATGAACACTCTGAGGTCTATGAAAAGCCTTCCAGAAAAAGATTTACCTGATTTTCGTGCCCTACAGCCTCTAGTACCACTGAACAGATCTTGTTTTAACTACCACACATTCACAAATGTGTTCTGATGAGCATCCAGCTTCGCAGCTGTGAATGCAAACCTCTCAGATTAGTTAACTGCACATTTGACTTTTGAAGTATTATTCCAGGTTAGGCCTCATAATAAATTATGACCCAGAGAGAAAGTGGAGTATTAATGAAGCTAATCATCTGACAAAGGACAGTTCTGACACTTAATCAGGCAGCAAGGCTAATAGAGACAAGTGGCACACTAAAGGAACACTTAGGAACAACCATGATTCAAAAGAGCAAAGATGCTACTAATAATGGCAAGTGGTCACCATACAGCTTTCCTAGGTACTTAATAGCTCCTGTTTGCAATCTACCACTCCAATGCAATTCCCATCTGTTTTCTACAAGAAAAGATCTAATATTATATTGTCATCTCTTAGTAAACTACACTTTTTACTACCCTTATTTTTCCGTAATACCCTACCCCCTCAAATACCACCAAACATTTTAAATAAAAATGGTAAGAGGAAAAAGATATTTTAAATACCGGTATACTCTATATACTATTCTGCAAGAACAGAGCAATGTTAACAAATCACTAAAAAAATAATAATTTTTAAACAATTTGAGTTGACAAATACCAAGCAGATTTCAAAAGGGACCAAGGTTCAGATACATACACTGTGTATGTCACTACATCATTCCATTTATACCATAAAAGCCACTTTCCCATGGAAAACACGTAGCAGGGAGAAGGAAATCTGCACACTTTGGTGCATCCTTCCCTTCTGTTTTAGAGGATCTTCAACCTCTCAACTCCTGACACACCTGAACAAATATTTCTTCCACTAACTCCCAGAATGGTTGGGGCTGTAAGGCACCTCTGGACATCATCTGGTCCAACTGCCCCAATCAAGCAGGGCCATGTAGAGCAGATTTTACAGAAACCTGTTGTGTGTGGGTTTTTATTATCTCCAAGGATGGAGACTCCATAGTGTTTCTTCCTACTACCACATGAAGACTGCATCTTCGGCCTTCCAGAGATCTGGGTCATGTTTTCTAATGCAAGTTGCTTAGAAAACTCTTCTCTAGAGTAAGTACACTCAATTTCTAAAATTAGAAGACATTAAAAAAGTTTGTTCTTGTACATGAGGAGTGTACATGAGGGAAGCGATCCATGTCCTCGGATTATAAACTTCAATTTTAAAAAACAAGAAAAATCATTGTCCTTATCGTGTCAATGAAGATGGCACATTTGTAGAGTGTTTGAATCACTCAGAGACAGGCAGTGATAGGAGGCCCAGTTGTGTGATAGGTTTTATCCAGCCCTCAGCAAGCAATTCCTTCACAGGTGCAGGAACACAAACAGGGAGGAAGAAGGCATCTTATTCTGTTACCCAGTGTTGCCCTCAGTTAGGTAAACAATAATTGAATAGTTATGTTAAGTCTACCAGAACCTACAAGCAAGAAAGGAGGGGAAAAAATAAATAAATTTAAAAAAAAAAAAAAAAAAAAAAAAAAAAAATCCCCATATACTGGTGAAAACTTTGAAACAATAGCGTTAAGGCAGGTGTCAATTCCCCCATTCATGGCAACTGCAGGTTCATTGGAGCACTGCACTTCAGAGAATAAAACCATCAAAATTGCTATTTGATTTTCTAGCAGCCAAACAATGCAGATTGAGAAAAGGTCAGGATTTTCTTCAGTGAGTGGGAGTGAGTACCAGCACTGGTGGGAGCACTAAGCACAAAAGAGGCCACAGACAGTCACATTATTGGTACTCTGGCTCCATCGACTCGCTATTCTTCGAGATTTTCAGTACATTGCTACAATACTCTGCCAGTAACTACAGCTGCTGAGAAATGTTCCCTTCCCATTCTTGCTTATCTGAGGGGGGAAGAAGAAATCAATGCAATACAATGACTGAAAGATATTCAAGTGGACTAGCTTTGATTTTTAGTCATTGAGGTCATCCAAGACATTCAGAAGTTGACAGGAAATACAATAGGCTGCTTTGACAGACAGACAAGGAATTTAAGGCTATTTCTCATGTACAGCAATACAGAACATGCAATTCTTTGTCCATCTTCTATAAATGTACTGATGAGCAGTGTGTTGACTTAATCTGAATATTGTTAAAACTCCCTGTTCCCTCTTGAGACTTGACTGTGGAACCAGAGTCAAATCACCATAATCAGACCATCTCAGGCTTTTCAAAACACTGATGAACCTATTCAAATGCTCAGCAGAAATGGAACACTGAAAGCCCTTGTTAATATAGATTTATAGGAAAAAAAAAAAAAGTACAACTAAACACTATGAAAAATAGAATACTAAAATTTTCTTAGAAAGGTGGAGTAGGATTTAAGGTAAATTTAGGAAACGAACAGGTGTATTCCTAACATAAAGACTTTGCTCCCCATTTCCTTCAAACAGAGGAACTCAGAGAGGGGGATACCATTTGCTGATCAGAGGACAAAAGAGAGGATATCTGCAAGACCCAGCCTACAAGATTCCTACAGACAGACTGGTGTAGAACTACTGAACTACCTTGCCTAGACAATGCCAGGCTGAGAAAACCTTTTATTTTTCTCATTTTGTTATGTTAGTTGCAATTGTTCTCACATCATAATTGTTTTAGGGAACTGCTTCCTGACTTTTCCTATCTTTTAAAATTCTTTAAGACATTGCAAGTGTTTATATAAGGTCTCACTCTTTCAACCTAACTTTAATAAATTAGCTACTCAGAGAAAAACTACTGAGTGTTTTTGAGGACCAGTATGGATGTCATGTGTAAAAAGAAGCAGCACAAAGGATAGAGAACATGATAGTCTGCCAGCCTGGAACAGAAGGAAAGATAAAAAATGGAAAGAAAAAAAAATGACAACAAAAAGAACAAGAGGGAAAAAAAGAAGAAGAGAAAAAAAAGAAAAAAAAAAGAGAAAAATGAGGAGGGGGTGAGGGGAAGACAGGAGGGGAAGTAAACACCTTTACCCTGGCTTGAGGGAAAAGAAAGGGAAAGAAACATATGGAAAAGAAGGAATGGGATGGGAAAAAGCAGAGATAAACCCTTCCTTCCTGGAAAGAAATAAAGGCTATCTGGTAGCTAGATGATCATATGCAGGGAAGAAGTGAATTTGAACAAAAGAACTACTGAAGCATGTGCAGCTTAGTCAAAAAGATTTGACTAGCATCCAGAAGTACCAGAATAATGCAAACAAGCTACATATGATTCCTAAAACAACAATGGGCAGCTGTGAAATGTACACACAGATCTGTTTGAACAAATTCATGTAATTTGTACATGTTTGTTAACCACCCCCCCGCCCTTCTTCCCCTCCACCATTTCTCAACCCTTTTCCCTAAATAAATTGTAGCAAATGGAACTCCCAAGACAAAAGTAGGATCACAATTCCAGTGAAATTTATAAAGAAAAGAAACAGAACGTCAGCCTCACATTTCCAGAACATTTTAAGTATACACAACATGGGGTGTTCAGCTCCAATTCATACACTGGTAATTGTACTCCCAGCTGTTGACCTAGTCCTCCTCTGGTCCATCACAGACAAATACACTTTGGGAACTGATCCTACTTCTCCATGTCCATGGATTTGACCTGAGGACCTGTAACACAACAGTGTCAGGACATCTGCCTCAAGTGCTGGTGACCCACCCCTGCTTTACCCTTTCAAGAATAAGGACTTGTGAGAGTTTTGAACCACTCTACCAAAAATACCCTGTTCTAGTTATAAACAGCTTTGCAAACACAAGCTTAACTGGTTTTGTCTCTTGGGGTTTTTTATTATGTTCTAACCAGCAATAACTTTGGATCCAGTAATTTTTTCCCAAAGGGAAATCACTAGTAAAATGCAACCTAAAAAGCCCCAGTGCTTCAATTCATCAGATTTCTCTGCACAAGATAAATAACTGCTGAAAGAAGTAACCTATCTCCTGAGAAGCTGGTGCTTCAAAAGGAGTTCAGTTTATGCCTTATCTTTACATTGGAATATATAATTACTCATTTGGAGATTCATCTGTGCATAAGTAGTGTAGACTTTTTATTGATTTTTAGTCATGATATACATATATTGACAAGTGAAAAGAATCCTTGTTAATGTTTCAGTGGAAGCCCATGCTATTTTAGCATCATACCATTGTTATGACATTGTTCTGAATACTGCTGAACATATAACTTTAAATGAGGTAATATATTTGTCTTCACTTAAACCTCCATGCTAGTTAGAAGAGCTGTACCAGCTGAAACCACTGCCACTTCCCAGAACTTGCAGAATATTGTTTGATTTAATTGTATTATCAACTTTTTTACAGACAGACACCAATGAAATCATGTTGTCAGTACATCTAAGTACCTCGAAAAAATACCAATGGTGACTTAAAAGTTTTTTGGTTCTGTGGTTTGTTTGTCAGTTTTTGTTTGGCTTTGTAGTTTTTTGGGGGTTTTGTTTGTTTGTGGTGTTGTTGCTGAAAGCAACAAAATTCACTTGCAGGGTAAGTGATCTTAGTGCTACAAAATAGACTCAATTAATGGGGAAAGATCCTGGAACTACCAAAATGCAGGAAAAAAAAAAAAAAAAAGTAGGAGTTGGTCAATACTAACTTCATCTTATCAAATGAGTGTATATGGGGAAAACACTTAATATTCCTTGTTGATTCATTTGAACAGGACATTTTTTTCTTGTTTGCAGATTAGGGAAGCACAAGTCAAATGCTGCTAATACATCATGCAATATTACATAAAATTAACAGAAACACTTTTTGCCACATAGATTCACTACTACTATTATTATTGCTATGTATAAAATCTATTGCAACTCCACAGCCCAAACCTGCATTTTTTACCACAGCTGCTGAGAGATACTTTGATCCTTTCATCTTACAAAAACAACTAATAACTTGTAAGGTTGATTAGATGAAATCACAGTGTGCTTGGAGGAAGGAGGCAATGTTTGCTGTTCAGCCCTCTTGCTGGTTGTTGAGCTGACTAGAACAAAAGAATCTGACTGACATTTTAGGAAAAAAAACCAAAAAACAAAAACATAACTTCTTTGAAAGAGTGACTAGATCTGGTAAACAGATAAAATACATCTTGGCTGTAGTAACTCTGGTTTCAGAGTTTCTTATTTTTAACACATTTTTTGCTCTTTCCTGGAGAAAATGGGAATTATTAACCAAAGATAGAGAGAATCAGTATCAACCCTTTTTTCTCCCCTCTGAGCTCACACTCTGCACAGGACGGACAGTGGCATTAGGACAGATGGACAGGCGCAGCTGTGGCTTGGTAGCAGCAAGCCCTATTGAACAGCCAGCAGCAGAAAATCCTCCTCAGTTAGACACTAATAAAACTGGTTTGTGTGCACTGCACCCTCAGTGACAACCTGTAATACACATTGTTAGTCCTCTGCAGAAAGGATCTGAGAACTGCTGAAACTAACTCAAAGTGAAAGCGAGAGCTCTCACCTCAGCTGCTGTTTAACCAGCCAGCTCAAAGAGACCCCAGCACTACAAACGCCCCTGTCACCACTGTGGGAAAAGTTACAGGCCAGAAGTGAGCAGCACTGGCAGCTCCCTTATTTTTGTGGCAGCAATGTCACAAATACACGCACAAAAAAAAACCCAAAATAAAACCAAAAACAAACAAAAAATCCCACCACCCATCCCCCACAAAAAAGAAACTTGCTCTGAAAAGACTTTAACTAGCTCTAGGTTTTATAATTTTCACCAGAGAGTTCCATGCACTGGGAGGAGGGAAACTGTGATAAAGGAGCTGTGGCCAACACTGAAGTTGGCTTGTCAGGATGGAGGGGTTATAGATTATTGGGGTTTTTAAACCTTGGAAGAGAAGTCAGCATTAGGCTGATCAGCAGGCCATCTCAGAGTAAGCTGTGACAGAGGTACAGCATGGGAAGTATTACTAGAACAGAGATTAATTACTAGAAATAAGAAAGTCAAGGTTATGTAACTAGATAAAATTACCCACAATTTTCATATTTATAACCTTTAGAAAAACTACAGTTATTTTTGTGTTGTTCAGAAAACAGCAGATAAATGCTTACTGGTAGACTCTGTCCTTCCTTAGCTGGAGATTTTTACCATCTAGGTTACTATTTTTGTTCAGATACAAGCAATAGAGGACAGGAGACCAAGGACAGTAACATTAATTCATGACCCAGCCAGAGCAGAGCACATCAAAAATAGGGCATGGGAGCCCACAAACTTTCAGAATTATAGATTTTCAACTAATACCAAATGAAGCTGAAAGAAGCATCACAATTTCAAAAAGGTAATCAGAGTCTAAAATGTGACATTAGTATCTGGTGTTTCACACAATCTTCTGATTTGAAAATGAAATTGCTGTTCTGTTTTCAGCAAATGCCATCTAGTGATGCATAGTTGCAAAGCTTTGAACTGCTTTGATTTTTATGTTTATTGTCCCAGATTTTCTGTTTTGCTCCTATGGAATCAGGCAAATGCTTCACATGGTCACAGACTCTCAAAATTCATGTCACACGCATGCAGAACACAGAGGAGGATGGGTTAACCATATGTGAAGGACCAACATTTGTTACAGTTTGTATTAAAATATTCATTGCAAACAACCATGCTAAGTACACTGTGGTAGCTAGCAGTATTCTGTAATATTTCAAGTTCTTTTTTTGTTCCTCTGTCAAAAGAAATTAGAGAACAGGCTGTTCTAGTCTGCTTGACTGACTGCTGTCTACTTTATTTCATCTGACCCAATTAGTGTCTGAGTTAATTAGGAGGAGCTGCCACTGGGACATCAGAAAATGTATCAGAGAAGTCTGCAATTAATGAGACCAAGGTGTTAGTAGGCAATTGTTTACAATACACACACTATTCTTAGGGTGAAGATACTGTCAGTTATAAAGCTGACAGCATCAAATGGTCCATAGCTTGAATTCACCTTACTATACAACACTTGAGAAACTTTGAAAGAAAAGAACACATGCCTTTAAGAACAGCTGTGTAAATTAAAGGTAAGTGAACTGTGTTTTCCACTCCTCTTTCACCTCACCTGAAGTAGAGAAAGTACTGATGAATGTATTTAAACTATAGTTGTGATTTCTTTAATTCAGAAGGAACTATTGCAGATTTCATGTTGTCAGGTCTCTAGGCATCCTTTCACCACTCCCAAGCATCCTCCACTTTCCAAAGGTAGAACAGAAATGACAATCAGAGAGTAAAGCCCTTGTTGATAGTGATACTTGTAGGGGGAAGCCAATAGAATAGAATTAAATTCCCCTATACCCTTTCCCAATTCACAGCTACTTTGTTCTGTTTGTAGCAGTTCAATTGTACGAGTGACTAAAAGATCTTAAATTTTGAGGATCTGAATGTTGGGCATAATGAACATGACTATCCAGTACTAGCCCATATTTGGAAAAACTCCAACCATACAGGTAAAGGCTAACACAAACTAGATAAAAGTCTAAATAACAGCACTTCACAGAAAACCTGGATTACAAAAAAAGTTAAATGTGTATCCCCTATGCTCTAGAATATCAAACATTCCTGAAAAGAAAATAATTGAATTTCTAGACAGCTCATAAGCAACACCTTGCAAACAGCCACGATGTTTACTGCAGACTGTTCTTCCTTCAGCTGCTTTCTGAGGCTTCTATTTTTCATGTAACAGCTTTATTTGGGAAGTGACTGTTCAGTTCTCACACAAAGAAAAAAACATTAAAATTGGAAGAATGGGGGAGGCATTTGTCTCTTTTGCCTCTAAGATGGTAAAAAATGAGAGCACAATAAAAGTGATTTTTAGATTCATCACAAAGATGGCAACAACTGTTAAAAAGAGTATTCATTTTTTAGAATTTTTAAGACAAAAGGTATTAAAGTCAGAACTCAGCAATGTGCCCAGAGCCACCAATAGTTCAAACTGTGGTTTTACCCCAGCAACCAGCGGGGAAAAAGCTATCATCATAGAGAACAGGTTTTATAAGCTGTAGAAATCACATTGCTGAAGACAAGAGAAGCATTTAAGGTGAGGTACCACCCTTGTCCATCAAATTGCACAACAGCATTGGCTTCTGGGCCAGCCTCTGTCTCTCCAGTACCCCAGTGAGAGGGGGCAGCCTGTGACACACAGAGAAAGTACAGGATGTGTTTCTTCTTCTTAAGCAGTCAGGCACAGGTTCCTGCTTATGAACATTTTGTTATCTAAATAATACACTAAAATAAAGTAATACACTAAAACAACATACTTGGCTATGTGTTGTTAAACATATGTTTACAACTCTGCATAAGGTTCTCAGATTATTTTTAAGCTGTTGAAATTAGGTACAACTGAATCTAGGTACAAATCCTATCCAAAATTCATCTGCCTGACATTAGTGCACTGGCATTTGTTAAAACTGAATATTCAGTTTGGGGATGAACACATTTTTCATCCACACATGGGGACAAAGCTCAACATCTTAAATTTATCTTGGCAGAGTGGAGTAGAAAGAATTTGTAAAAAAAAAAAAAAATGGACAGGAACAGTAAGATAACAAGGAAGAAAGAGGACATACATAATTCCCTTATCCATATTTTGAGGTACTTTTTCCATTCTGAGGTAGGGGGAAAAGTAAAAGGAGGAGCAATTTTTAAAATTATAACATCATTACATTTTGTAACATGTCCCTTAAATTCTTACTCCACTTCAGAATATTTGAGGCACTAGTGAAGTATTTATTAAAATTAGATTTAATATGAGCATTGTTCATCTTCTCATTAAGTGGGCATTGCCTGAACAAATTACAAGAATATTTGCAATAACAAATTGTATTTATCTCCTGGCAGATTTCATACCCTCCCAAACTGAAAGTAGGATTTTCTGGCTGTACTATGAACATTTTAGATAACTAATATATTTGCTGTCTGTATGTGCATTGATCAGGTGGTGGTGGTTTTTTGGTTTGTTTTTTGTTTTTTTTTTTTTTTCCCATACACCATTCAGAACTGCTTTCAATGAAGGATTTCATATCTATAACATTAAATGAAGATTAAGAAATATTAGTATTGATGCTAGGACAGTTACCTATTATAAACATCGATTTTTATTTCAACTCAGTGCCAACTCATCAGCTCTACTGAGAGGAGCTGTGTTTCCTTAATATAGATTCACTACAGAAAAAGAAGAACAACATCTATTTGTCATTCTTTTTACAGCTGTTCTTTTCCAGTCTAGACAACTCAAGGCAAGTGTGACATTTCACAAGACCATAAACTACATTGAAGAAACATATTGTCATTCTATTCTGATGTTTTTGCAACAGTAAAGAAGAGCCATTTTCTTTGTAGCCTAATGTTTTTTAGAGGCACCTTAATCAATCTGCAAAGATATTTTGATCACATTTATCCTAATAGAGAAACAGAGTCAACAGATATTGGAATTTCAGTTTGGGCTTCTGTCCTGGAGGATGTACAAAAGACTAATTGAAAATATTCAGCGTAGGAAACTCGTAAGCCAGCAGAGGAAGGGAAGGAAGGAAAAAATATGTTAAGATGAATGTTAAAATGCATGGGATAACTTATTGGGAGAGGAAAGAGAGAAGAAATGAGGATTCAGCTAAAAAGGCTACAGATAAAATGTCACCCAACAAAGCTGAAACTATTACACTGTGGCTTTGACACCTACTAAAAACCGGTATGTGAACCAAGGGAAATTTACTGGAATTAGAGCATGATGGTTAAGAATGACTCAAAAAAATGTTACACCAAATAAATCTCAGGAAGTTCAGATAGCATGATACAAAACAGTTCAATATGAACACACACCCTCTTTTCCTGCTTAAATCAGGTATAGTTCCTATTTTCTTCATACTCCTCCTTTAACTTATTAATAATACATCTTCTTTGTGCACTCTTTAGCTTCTTTAAGGTTTTCACATTCCAAAATTTGAATCTGGTTACCCGCTCACTCTACAGTTCGCAGTTACACAGTAGAATTCCTGTGCATATAAAATCCTTGGGACTAATGTGTAAAAGAATAAAAGGGGATTTATAAAGATTAATAAGAGAAGGTATTCAGATGGATCTGAGCACAAGTATCCTGAGGCAGTGTTTAGCTTCAGTAATGGCTAATTACTGATACGCAGATGCTGAGATGAGCTCAGTTGGTCAGAGCGTGGCGCTAATAACACCTAACATGGCTCAGTCTCTGTGTGGAGCATTTCCTTAAGAGCTATCCATGATCCTTGTGGGCCCCTTCCAACTCAGAATATTGTGTGAATCTCATGCTGGTATCTACCATCTACTGTGCAATGGATCCTTAGGCTAATTTGTGAGCATGAGGATCAAGAAAACCAGAATGACTACAATATTCTGCTCCTTATACTCAGCTCACAAAACAAATATTCTTTGGCCAACACAAGAACCAAAAAAAAAGTTATTTCTGAGAATTCTGAGAAGTGAGGAATGAGTTGGCTACTCCTCTAATTGCAACACCTAACAACTAACTTAGCAACCACATAAATAGTGTCTTTGTTATTTTGGTATTTCTACATTGCTAATTGTCAGGCACTCTTCATCAGCATCATCAGCTTGATGACAATGACATACAGAGGTTAAATCATTTGGATATCTGATTAGCTGTCAGAAACAATGATTCTATGACATTCAGGCTCCACCTAACATCACAGCAGGACCCAGAGGGTTTGCAACCAAATACCAGTTTTGAAAATTAAAAATACTGCCATTCTTAGAAGGAAAGAACTTGAAAACCATGCAGCAGGCAGCTACATAAATAAAAGTAACATGGAAACGATTTATAATTAATTCAAAACAACTTACAAAGGTCAAATTGGCGTGACTGTGACGTTTCAAGCAATGTAAATGGGCATCTTAAAATTTTGCATGCTTCTCTTTTACTTTGCCAGTAATAAGACAATTGAATGAATTTCAGGTCTTTTACATGTTTCCTCTACTGAAAATTAGGTCTTAAATAGAAAATAACTTGGGTAATACACAATTCTCCGTATTAAATTGTTAAACAGCTATGGACATCATTATGCATTAAAAAAAAATCATTCTTTTTAAATTATTTCTGTTCCATCTGTAGTCAAATGTGATACTCAAGGACATGAAGAAAGCTTAAGATAGCTTCTAAACTCTGATCGTATAATCAGGCATGCAGATAGTATTTAATAGAATATAATGCAGATATTTGCCCCCTGCTAGGTTTTACACATGGTAAGAAACTGCCCAGAACACAAATTGATTGGATGCTGACATTTTGGACTAAGGAAAGTTAGACTGACTACAAACTTAGAGTGAGAATTTAATTAACATTTCCTATTTCACCATGAAGCTAGGTGTGGTCATCAGAAAACTATTTTCAGTGCTAACAGTAAATATATTGAAAGAACTACTCAGTGAAATAAAGAAAGAAGCACGATAAAGAAGCAATATGAAGACAAAATTTTAAAACTGATTATAAGGTGGCTTAAGTTATCTTCAAGAAGCAGCAAGTATTTACACCGTAAAAAAAATAAAATACATTAGTAAATGGAAATAGGACAATGTTTGTACAAAAGGGCATTCACACTAGTGAGAGAAACACATGCTCTTTGCTTTATTTTTCGAATATTTTTTGCTGTTATCTTTGGCTTGTACAACATAAATCTCACACAAAATATGTAATATTCAACCAGCCAATAAGACAGGTCATCAGGACTTATATATTTAAAAAATGGAAAAAGGTTATAGTCTCAGAAACAAACAGTTAAGTCATCTTCCTTTTGGTTGCTGATTTATTTAAATGCACTCGATTTAAGGGTCCAGTGGTTTTTATTTTAAAATGGAACAGATGTACACCTACTTTTCAATGTACTGCACTGTCAAGGCATTCCTCACAGCACTCCTTGTAGTTCAAGACTCTGCTAGAACATAGAGGAATCTACTTTATATTTCAACTTTGAAAAATTTAAATAATACTGCACATACAGAAAAAGATATGAGAAGAAAAAGTACTTTCCTATTTCACATTGGGTGGATGAATCTCCATCCTGGCTGGAAGGAGGTGAAAAATCAGTGTCATTGCTTGAAATGATGCATGCTACTGGATTATTCTCATTAGTGAGGATTACAGTCTTGGCAGTCTATGTAGACTATTTCAATGTAGATTGAAATGACTGCAACAAGTATAATGCCAACACTAAGAAATAAGTAAATTATGGAATTATAGCCCTTTATCAGTCTGTAAAGTTAAATAGCTTTCCCAAGCTTTTATTTATTTTAATTTACATTCTCCATAGAACTTCGCATCTTTGAAAACATTTCTATTCTAAGGAACACACAGTAATATGATTGCAGTGAAAGTAGCAGATCAAAACCCTCAAAAGTTGCCTTTGATTTTTCCTACAGGCCTTGTCAGAAACGTAAGCATTGTACAAGTTTAAAAGTTGAGATTAGATATTACTGTACAGAATTAATTATTATAATATTAAATGCTGCTTTAGAGAATTAATTAATACTGCAAAAAATATTTAAGGTATTAAAATTCTGTGCACTTACTTACTTATGAATGTAGATCAGTTAATATTTATTCTAGAACATTGAAATTCAGCTAGAAATCTGATCGGTAGACTTTCTATGCAAATTCAGAGGACTACAAAAACAAAGACATCAATGGGGTGATTCAGAAGCAAGTTGCAAACAATAAAAAAAAAATCATGAGGTACTTTTCAAATCTATCCATATTTGAATTTTGCAGTATTGAAGTGAAATGTATCTTAACACTACCCAAAGCACCAATTCAAACACACAGGCATACAGACATATACCCAAGGGCATACGCGGTTAAAGTACTGAAGTTTCTGCAGTGGGTTCTGACCTTCAGATAAATCAGAGGTCTGCGACTGCTTGGCTGTGATAGAAGCAAAATATTCACCCCTATGATGTTCACTTGTGCAAGTGTTCAAGCAGCCACATCCCCACAGCACTGGTACCTTAGCACAGCTTTCCATGTAATTCTGAGGGACAGCACATACATCCAGTAACATTTGATGGCATTTATTAAACTGTTCAAGCACGCGTTCATCTCACTTCCAAGTATTCCTGGAGATCATTTTCAGTTCTAATGGCACTAAAGTGAGCATTAAATCTGATTCTTGTTCCTTAATTCATTATTAATTCCAGGAACATAAACTTTAACCTATATGTGTAAGCAGCTCTTTTCAACATCTATAGTGTGTACTTGACTTCAGCTGTGTTTTTCTTTTCAATGCTATTACTAGCTGTCATCTTCACTTTACAAACTGCAATTAGGCCTGGTGATTAAAATGCATTAACTACATTTCTGAGAGCTGGTATTTGTAACAAAGACCATGGAGATTGTGTGTGTTCTTCCTGTCCCTGACTCTTTTTTGGCAAACTACCCTCCCCGACCATTGAGATTAATTTTTGCCTCTACATTTCTCTGCAAGATGTATACACAAAGTGCAGGAGATCTGTAATGAAATAGTCATCTCCCAACAAATATTTAAAGTAACAAGTCCAACCAATCAGAACTTTTGGGTTACTTTGCAAATATAATTACAGCAGAAATTCTTTGAAACACCTAACCTTTCCTCTGAAGACTGAAAATGCCTGAATGTGTTAAGCATATATTGTGTTAACATACTTTATGTATTCACCCTCCACCACCTTTAACACTTCAAGACAGTGTCTTTCTCTGTATTTTGCATCTTACTAAACACTGCCACCTCTGTGTCTGCAAACACAGAGAAGTCTCATCAGCCAAAAGTTGTTCCAGATATATTCTGCACCACAGCTAATACTCAAGTACCCAAAACAAGTCCACCCAATTTCTCCTCTACAAGGTGGGCTGGCATGCTGACCTCTCTGCTGCCTTACTGCCATAAACCTACACCTCCCCAGAAAAGATCCCAATGGAATACAGAGCGCTCTGAAATTGCACCAATGAGGGCATGGAGATTTACAAGCAAGCCATTAAATGAAGATAATACGGACACAAATATGCTAAGCAGTCTTCAGAATGCATTTACGTGCACGTTGAGCTAATTGAAATGCTTGAGGAAGGCCTAGACTCTAGATTAGGAATGATGCCCCTCCTCCAAAATTAAAATTGGTAATTAGGGACTTCTCCCTTACTATTGCAGGGGGCAGCCTGGCTATCAACTCTAGAGCTTCATCACAGCCACTTATTCTCATGTGAAGAAGTAAAAAATGCTTTTGCATTGATGGGAGACGTATATAAATCAAGTTGGTTTTTATTTGTGGTCCCTTTTTGCTGTCATTTTGGTTTTGGTTTTTATAACTTATAATAATAGGTAAGAAAAGGACATTTTATTCTTAATTTACATGAAGAGTTATTAACAGAGTTGTTAAAAAGACTGTGTAAGGCTGTGGTTGTTCAGTAATTAAATGGATGGAAATACTCTGAGTCAAAGGGCAAATCCATCTATAGAATTGCTCTCAAGGAGAAGAATTGCTGAAAATACAATTTGTTCTTTTATAACAAGTAAGAAAACCATATATTGATTCAAATGTTATCTCTCATCTGGATAGAGTACCATTGTTACATTTAATTAATACAATGAAATTTTCCAGTCTATTCTATTAGTTATTTAATATGGTTAGAATGAAGTTAAATAAGTACTTTAAGTCCTTACAAAATTTAAAATGGAAACTGAGCAGTCATGACATTTCTTGACATCACAAAACATTTTTTCGTTTATTTTAAATACCTCATTTTTCTTAAAATTTTCCCTTCCTAACTAGCAGAGAAGCAACATACTTATGATAATATAATTCATATACTAATAGTTACCATAGGCAACAATTATTATTTCTTGATCCCATTAAAACAGACAACTAAATTTCCAACATCATTGTACTAGTCTCCCTACTAATAAACACATAAAACAGGACAAGATTTTCTAATGAGGTATTAGCACTCTTGCTTTCTCTGCAAGAAGTGCAAACTGATAAGACTCAAGAGCTGCTGCCCAACAGAACAAAAATAACTTCTGTATGTTAAGCATATGTGCACATGTATTACCTATTACTAAATGAAAAGTTACATATAACTAAATGAAAAATTACATATTATTACTGTCAAAGGCCCTTTTCTCAAATTCTACATGAGGAAATGGTATCAAAACTTCACCTACTTAAGATGTGCTGGTGTACTCACTGATGAGATGTGCAAAAAGCAATTTTTTGTTTGCTTGTTTTTGGTGTATATATGTGTATGTATGTTTCAGGAGAGATGGAAAGCAGAGCTCATGGTCTGAGTTTGCCATGTCTGTATCACCAATTAGACCCCCTCTAAGCTGTCTGTGCCAGACTTCAGTCCAGCTTAGTCAAGTGTATCCCTACATGCCTTAAGCATGCTGGTGAGACAAAACTCTGTTCATGGGAGGATTTTCCTGCAGCACAACCAAGATGAAAGCCAGGGGAGCGGGGGGACAAAAGCTGTGATTTAGCTCTTGCTTTGCTCTCCCAGTATTTTTTTTTTCCCTTGAAGTGGCTGGAAGGAAGACACCATTGCCTAAGCAGCCAGGAGTAAATTTGTCTTTGCTTCACAACAATTTGTTTTGCTTTCAACAAATTATAGGTTGGATATCAGGGAAAAGCTTTTCATGGAAAGAGTGATAAAGTACTGAAATAGCCTGCGTGGGGAGGTGGGAGAGTCACCATCCCTGGATGTGTTTAAAACAAGACTGGATGTAGCACTTGGTGCCATGGTCTAGTTGAGGTGTTGGAGCATGGGTTGGACTTGATGATCTTGAAGGTCTCTTCCAACCTAGAAATTCTGTGATTCTGTGATCAGTGGAAAAGTAAGCCAGGACCTTTCATAATCAATCAACAAACAGAAAACTACCCACGATCTGTAAGGGGCCTAATACTACTCTGAAATGCCACTAGATAACATATCAATCAAGAGTTGAATGCTAATTGCTAAGGTATCAGTCATATGAAAACAAGTCTTGTCACTATTCATTCCATTTCAAAACTCCAATCTGATGAAATATTTATACTGTCAGTATTTTAGGCACTCAAGCTTTACCATTGCAAATGCTCCTGATGGAGAGAGTAAGGTAAACCCCTAAGTTTTGTTTATTCTGTGTGTAAAGCTCCAACTGAATTCTACAGCTTAAAATGTAGCCTTGAAAACATGATTGGAAATACATATTAATGCTAGATAATTCAAAATTTACTTTGAGATGAGGAATTAGTGCTCATAATTTCAAAATACAAATTGAGAACTACAAATATTTGTAAACCCTCAATGTGTTAATAATTATTCACTGAAATGTCAGTAATTGTGGATGATGACAGTGTTGAAAAAATTTGTAGTCTATTCATAAACAAAGGCCTCCAAAAGCTAAGTAGAGCATTTTAAGCAGATTTATACAATTTAACAGTGCCAAAATTAGTAACTTTTTAACTAATGACTTACTAAAAAGCTACTTTTCCTAAACATAAAGAAATCCTATTACTTCAGCCTATATAAACCTCATTTATGAAGTGGATACAGACTTTACTGTGGCCTTATTTCCTCTAACTTTGTTTTCAACGTATCTGAAATCATCTCAGTGAATCTAGTGAATAAATTTAGTTCATATCTGTACAGAAAGACAACAGAATTTAAAACCTGTCATAAAATACCTTCAAAAATTAACAACTATTATGGTGATTAATTTGCTACGCTGATTTACAACAGCAAATATGTAGATATAATCCACCAGTATCACTTACATAATGCATCATCAATAAACAAAATGACATTAAAAAAAAAAAAGACTGAGAATTATGAAGTTACTCAGCCATCTGTGCTGTTAGGACTGCAGGCTTTCAGCAATATTTAAAACAGGCTGGCTAATACACATTCCTATATATAATGAAAAGTGGTGCTTGAGGGGTTTCTTTGACTAAAGTCTGTTAATTTATTAAAGAAGTTTTTGCATGAGAAGCAACTATTCTATCAAATTACATATACAAAATTAAACCATTTTTACCAAAGTAATGTCAGTTTATATATAAAGATAAATACTGAAAGAAAAATGCTTAGAATAAAATCTTGCTTGGAGCACCTCTGGAAATTTCTAATTTATTGAGCAGGTTTGTATTTCCCACCAGCATCTATTACTCCTCTCAGAGTGATGTCTTTCAGCTACAAGATTTTGAAGCTGGTTAAATTTCTGTGTCTGTTCAGTCCCCTTTCATAACTGAGATTGTTATTAGAATAAAAAGGTAAGAAGTAGGGTTAAACTTTCTTTATATAATTTCAATAAATACTTATGAGTCAGTTTATTTGGTAGAATGTCAGGGTTTAGATAACTTTTCAAATAGAAATCTGCAGTTAAAATTGAATGAATAATTTAGAGTATTATAACTAGAAATAAATATAAAATAAAAAAAGTTTTTAATATCACTGCCATCTCTTTGAAAATCATACTTTTTTAGAAGTATTTCCAGGAAGATTTAAATTCCTAAAAAACTTTTTTTCCCCCCCCCACTTAATGATTGTAATTCAGACAACTTGTTAGACTAAATCTCTAGACGACATGTATTTCTTGTCAGTGTTTTAGAATTACAGTAAAAATAGTTTATTGTGTGGACTTCAGGGGTTCCTTAGAAAATACATAGGGAGAGCTATTCTGAGAACTCTCAGCTGGAGTCTGCAGGGATCCAGACACAGGAAAAAAAAAGGCCCAACAGCAAAAAAGGCCCAGATTTACTGTGGCCTCATCTTGGTGTTACTCGTACTATACAAATTCATGTAAGACCCTCAGATCTGATGGTCATTATAGGACCAGGGAATGATCTCTGTTCACTTCAATACTCCTCCTGTACAGGAGGAAACTGGAGGGGCCAAGGGGAAAGCTGGAGCTCAGCCAGGACTCAGGTGCCTCCAGATCAGCCCACCTGGACCAATGACCCAGGCACCTCACTCCAGACCAGAAGAAGACCCTGAGTCAGGTGACTCCTCAAACCAAAGTAAGTTTTTAAAGAACTGCTCCCTAATAAAACATGTTTGGCTCAGGAGAAACATAAGCCCACATACCCCATCCATATTTTTGCAAGGATGTCTTTGTATGTTCTCATAAATTCTTGAAGTCTTTTCCAGGGCAAAAACCATGATTTTTTTATCCCTGCTTGGGATAACCAAGATTAGGGGGAAGCTACATTTCCACACACAATTTAACATCATTTCATAAATCTGTCATTTGCAATATCACAGTTGCCCACTTTGTACTATCCCCCAATAGAGAAACACAAAGGGAAGCCCTGAAAATGAAGAGCAACCAGGCAGGAAGATTTCACAGATGTCCTCTGTTGCTCATTATAGTAAAACTTAGAATGCTTGTATCTCATAGGTCAAGAAATGGAAAATATTTAAAAGGAGAGGAAAAAAAGTCATTGAAAACCAGATTGCTTTTGCTGTCTGTAACCCTTTTTTCCAGCAATTCATGACTATACATGCCAAAATTATGCATGTTTAGCATGTGTATTACCATGGCATCCCCTCTCTGGTTCTTAGCTTTCTTTTGCAGGGCTCTATCAGAGTACACTAAATAATTATGGTCTCTTTTTTATACTATAACCAAAGTGCTTCCTTTTCCAGGCCTAATTAGTTCTGTTATTCAATGTAATTTGTTGAATTCAGAAATTTTCTGTGAAAAATGTTGTTCTACAGCTTCTCATCAGCTTGTATCACAGAAAAGAATTCCACTGATGGTTAAATATCAACAGAATATTTGATTTTTTCCAAAGCTATTTCTAAAAAAACTAAAATAACATAAAATAATACAATTTCATACAATTGGTGGAATAAAACTCAATCTACTTTATTTCTACTGGAAAGGGGAAGAACCTCCCAAAAAGTTAGGTTAAAGGCCTGTAAAATCCAACTTTTCCAAGAGAGTAAAGCACCAGATAAGAGGCCATAATAAAAGCATTCATTTGTGTAAAGTCACGTACTCCTATATAAGTAAATAAATTTAAAAAAGCTCCACATGTCAGATTTCACGGATAACACCAAATTACTTATAATGGAAAAAAAAAAAAAAAAGAAGAGGTCTAGAGATCTTGGCTTGCCTTTTTTTGGGGGGGGCAAATTTAATTTATTTATGTGTTAATCAAGTTTCCAGTGCCTTTACACAACTGAGAATTTTACACTGAAATATGAGCTCTGAAGTCGAGAAACTTAATTGGTTTCACTGATGAAAATAAGCCACTACCTCTGTGACCAGCCTGACCTGGTTTGGAGTTCTCCCTTGTAATAAAAGACAACTTGTGGCGATAGAAATTAGCTTTGTTATCCACTCAAAGTCTCCAACCAAAACATGACATCCTAATGGCCAATTATAGCTCCACACCTGCTGTTGGGAGGAGGACCTCAGTAATACTTAATTTGAAGAATAGCTGCTTTAATGTTTTCTGAAAAATAAGGAATAGCTGAGCAGCCACTTCACCAAGCTGGATAAGCCACAGGAAGCCATTTCCAGGACTGGTCACAGAAGTCAGGGCAGTAGGAATGATTGTTTTGCCATCTATGGAAAGATGCCTGAAATCCAGCTTTTTGTAGTTTATCAAAACCAGAAGTAGCAGTTCCAGCATCTCTTCCCTCTGGTTATTCAGAATATGCCCAGCCTAAAAACTCTCAAAATTCTTATTCTCTGCACTCTAATAGACACATTTAGAAAGAAACAAAGACAAGCCCCAACATAAACAGAGTATTTCTGTAGGCTACTGATTTAATCAACTTTTATTTCCAGTAAATTTTGCTCAGGATAATGTAACACTAACTATAAAACCAGACTGAACAAAGTTGGTTTCTTGAAAACAACAGACTGAAAACAGGAAGGGATGCACAGCAAAGCCACACAACACTGGGAAGCACAGGATAATGTCACCAGCATGATGCCTTACTAACACCCAAGTGTATTAGTTCTATAAACAATAAAGGAGGTTCACCACATACAAGTATTTTTGTCAAAGAGTGCATGAAATATAAAGAAAGATAAGGCTGAAAGTGCTTGGAATATTTCAGATAGAGCAGCTGTTTACAACTCATGTTTCAACATCTGTCAGCAAGCTTGACTACAGAAGCTACTGATGCTATCTACCTGTCCCAGTGCATGAGATATAACAGATGTCTCCAGTTCAAATATCTTTTTGCACTTACCCTCTTCAAGATCCTGCATGACAATGCATTTCTCATGCTGGAAATTATAATGGGGTGATAAAGAGTGATGCAAAAGACTAAAAAGAACAAAAGTATGGTTATCATAATTTGCACCCAAAGGCAGCCTAAAGGATGGCTCACAAAAATCCTCCCAAGTGGTGTGAAACTAAGAATAACTGTAATAGAATATTATTCTATGATAAAAACTGAAAAAAGAGGTCATAACATCTGAATTCTTTCTGCCACAATAGAGTACAAGTTAAGCCATTTAATTTCTGCATTTCAGCTGCTGTATCCAACCCAAAGCCAGTGGTTTTAGTCCTGATTTATTAGTCATTATGAAGGAGATTAAGATTCTACTTTGTAAAGCCATAAAGGCATCCAAATTATGACTGATTTGAACAAGGTTGATTATATAAGACCTATTTAGAAGTCAGTGACACTGTCATGAGGTTTCCATTCTACCCTTTTATGAAACACAGTCCAGTCAGGCTAAAATTTCTAAAATTGTGTTTTTACTTCTACTATTAAAAATTATAGTTAAGAATAGCTTTAGGATTCAGGAAGAGAAAAGATTTTCTCCTATCAGAATTATTAATTATATGGCTATTTTCCTGGGAGGTATCTCAATGTGTCCTTGGAGTTGCAGGCAAATTCAGTATTCCCGGTTTGGAACATATCCATTCTAGTCCCTGTGAGAGGAGTGAGAGAAAGAAAGTATCTGTAATGGGAGAACTTGCAGTCATTAGAAGAAGCTGGCAACTGTTATTTCAGTACTATGCATGTGGCAGTACACTAGGGAGAGGTCAGAAAAAAATTTTTCCCTTTTTCTTAACATTTACTGACTTCTACTGCAGTGAGCACAAAAAGTGAAGCCCCTGTCCTTGTGCTATGCCCCTCACCCAGAACTTCCTTCAATAAGTGTGGAATAAGAAGTAAGAATGGTACTGGAAGGTGAGCCAAAAAGAAAAATATAATGAAAACCAGTGAAGAACAAATGGCTCATCACAGAGCCCAGGCAACCCTCCTCCACAAAAAATCAAAACCCAAACAAACGAACCAACCAACCAAAAAACAAACAACTCTTTCCACAAAACCACACAAGTTTTCATGAAAATTAATTGGATTTATATTTGATGAAAATCCATGGAGGGGAAACTAGATATCCTAGAGCAAGAACCTGAAGAGCAGAACCCAGACTGGTGAGCTGTTGGACATGCAGGCAGACCACCAGGAGGGGCTTGAGGGAATGGGGAAGCAAAGCAAAATCAGAGAGAGAAGCAAGGTCAGGCACAGATCACAGATCTCCCTATGCCCCAAACTTCACTGCAGACATTGTCAAATGTCTGCAAAAAAATCACCCTCAGGGCTATCTTGAGCCCATTAGTCTACTGAGAGAAGGCCAAATTTCTATGAATTTAACCCCACCAGCAAAGATTACATGCACTAATGATAACACACCAAGACACATACCCACACCACATCTACCACAAAATTATGCCCTAAAAACATTTCAAGTCACAGCAGTAATTGGTCTGAAAAACTGATTACAGCTGCCTTTCAGACGGATCTCAAATTTAACATGTAATTCTAACTTTGGTACTTCTGTGCTGTGGCTTCTTATTTATGAAATGGAGATGTTAATGCCTCGTAGGCAGCATGAAAAACAGGCTGCCCAATGCTTGTGAAGCACTGAGATTACATGGCAATGAGAACCAGGATGTCACTGTGCACTTAAAAGCCACATAGAAAGGCACAACAGCAATGGGGAAAAATGAACAGTTGCATGAGTATCATCAAATGTAGCATTTCCTAGTTATTGACACCACAAGTTTGAGATAATTTCCTACTCTTTTCTACAAGAAATACCAGATGTCTCACAATACATAACATACTTTACATTTGGAGTATGTTCCTAATTTAACCTCAACTATTCAAGTATAAATTTTCTTGAATTTTCACATTAAGGAGGGAATTACAGAAGATAAAGTTGCCATAGAGATGCATACACTCCTTTCCAATCATCTCAAATATAGTTAGACACAATTAATTATTCAGTTCACTACAGAACATTTATACTTTTATATTAAATATTCCAGGGTGAGAGATATTTTTCAAGTCTGTAAAAAAAGAATTTCAAATAGTAGTAAATGGTCTATGGGGAAAAAAAAAGTTAAAGTCATGAACTGAAATAATTCTGTTCGAAAATTAGGTAAAATATCAAGCAGTTAAGGCTCCTTTCTAGGCAATTCACTATTTTCTTATCACTCTTACAGATGCAGAAGGTTTTGGAAGAAAAGGAGTTGTTTGTCATTTAGTTTGCGTGTCTACAAAGAACAAAACCTTGTGGTGGTTCACATGTATGCTTATTGAAAGGTTATACTAATTTCTCTTTAAGAGATAATATAAAAGTAAAGGCTTGTATTGTAACACTTCTTAGTGAAAGTGAAAGCAACAAAGTACTGATGAAGAGAATCTGGAGCTGTCATGCAGAATGCAATTCTATTGACTGGCAGCTGTGGCTTGGCAATACTGAGACCTCGCGCTATTTGATTAAAACAACATCAAGATGGAAATATCTCTTCAAATTAGAGGTCAGAAACATCAGTCTGTTTTTTCTGAAGTTGTCAGAAGTGATACAAGGTAATTAAGTCTGGAATAATGTCAGACAGGTGGTACTTTTCTTTTGAAGCAATTCATTAGGGAGGGCTTGTCACTTGTGACATTCCCACATAAATCCTGGTGTTGGGTGACTTCTCCAAATGAGTTTAAATTGTTCTGTTGAATATGAAAATACTTCAAAAGGCACTGTGTAGTCTCCACTTTATGCATCAGCTAAAAATCAAATTTGGCAAACATTTAGCAAAAAAAAGCCAACCAAACAAACAAAACCAACTAAAAAAAAAAAAAAAATACCCACCACCACAACAAAACAAAACAGAACAAAAAAACAGCCACTTTCCACAGTTTCCAAACCTTATGTGCAAGCAACAATTTGCAAAGTGAGAAGACGTACAGGAGATGGATAAGCTGCTATCAGCAAGGAAACCAGAATAATCATTGTCAGGGCAAACAGCAGATTTGGGTAGTGAACAACTGCCATTCGAACACCTCCATTTTACCAACTCAACTTGCTTGTCTATTCTCACTATGGCTGTAATAACACACCAAAAAAAGTTCAACAGTGAGCAAAAATTATGACCTTATTCCACAATATGTGGCACAAATTTCTACTTTTATTGCTCTATCAGTGACTTCAAATAAGACCTCTAAAAAATTTGAAGATCATCTATAAAGCCAACAGTGCAATTTAAACAAATATCATGCACTGAAAGACTCAAATGTGAAAAGCCACCAGCAAGCTGGAAAGAGAAAAGACAGCATCAAAGTAACTACAGTATTCACTTTTAACTGGGTATCTTCAAAGTAAAATAGTTTTTATTTTTCAACATTTGGTTAATTTTTTTAAAACTGATGGAGAAGAACAAAGGTTAAAATCCAGCCCAAAACCCCAAGAAAATATTTTTCTCTTAAGGTATATTTAAAACAAATTGCAGAAACCTTGCTTATAGTCAACATAGTCTTTTAAGGCTACAGGAGTCCACCTGAGGAAACTCATTAAAAGCCTAACAGTTGTAAGGTGTCCTAAATAATTGATTGTCTATAGCACCTACACTGACCTGTCTTGCAATTAGGCATATTGAAGGTCCCATAGAATTATGGACTTGTTAGTTGGAAAGGCCAAATTTTAAAAGCCTTTACATGATGAATAAGCATTTTTAAACACTCAATTTTATTTCACAGGGTCAGTTATGGACCAAGACAGTCTACTGAAAGACTAGAAAGACTTCCCAGAAGTATGCTTCCACAAAAATTTACTCATGCTGCTGCAATTACATATGGGAAATAGCATCATGATATTAACTCCATCTGGAGTTTTCAACAATATCAATTATAGCTTAGAAATATAATTTCCTTTGATTTTCAATATTTATATTTCAGGAGAGAAAGTATTTGATTTATAAGCAGAAGTCTTGATGCCTTACCTGAAGCTGTGTCAATTACTTAGTTTTGATTAATCTGGGGACTTTCATGGAAAAACAATGTCAAATATTTAGAAACCCTTACTTAGTAGATGTTCTGGTTTTATTAATTTAAAAAATAAAAATCACTGGCCATGATTCTCCTCACATTTTCCCTACAAATAAATCTTTTGACAATAAATTTTTACCGTATTATTTGGGAAAGTCAAAGCTTTTAATTGCTCTGTGTAAACGCATTTTTGCTAAGAGAAGTCACTTCTGTTGTGTAGTAGCCCTCCCTTCTCAAACTGACATTCACACAAGCCTCTCAGAGAAACTTCTTTCTACATATAACAACATCTTTTGGATTTAAAATGGCCATTACATGTTTACCTTTAAGAAGGCCAGTCATATTTTAGTGACATGGGGGTGGATTTAATGCTAGTTAGCACTTTAACTGTGAAAATACTGACAAGAAGCACTGCAAAAAAGCTGCTTAATTCATTTTGTAACCAAAAAAAAAAGGAATTATTGAACAAGGTGTTCACAGATACTTTGATTTCTAGTACAAAAGGAACTGAATTTATGACAGCTTTAGGAGATAGTTCTGTCTTGATTCCCAATATCATTTCACATCCCATATTTTTAACATGAGTGTGAACATTTCTTTCTTTTTTTCACCATCAGGGTTTTCAGCAATGAAAATGCTGATTTTCACCAGAAGCGAGGCACCATTATTAATCTGCTCATAGAAAGACAGGTCAAAACACATCCTCGCCTGTATCAGGGACTAAGGCAATTGTGCCCACACTTCATGGTTTGGTTGCCCTTCAGAAAAAAATTTTGCAAGCAGTATTTACATGGCATGTAAACTATTTAAGAAATAGTTAGTTATCTTGCATTACACTAACTGTTGGTTTCTGTGAGAAATGAAAGCCTGCAGCAGCAAAGATGACATTTTTGCTTAGCTCTTAAGCCACAATGGTAGGGTGTATATGATTTTAAATTAATAAAAATGACAGAAATTCATTAAATCCAGCTACATAAAGTCAAGCTTATTTTCAAGAATAAGCAGCAGTGTCTGAACCCTTGCATTTGTTTACTTTGGAATCAGAATTTGGATTTTACTATCTTCTTGGAGACTACAACTTGCTCCCCCTAACAAGCATCTTATTTTCAAAGGATAAGGTCACTGTTGCCATTTCTTTTGCTGGATTCAAACATTTGGGATTTTTCCCATTGTATGCTTGCATGTTTAATTTTTTTGGAGGGTTAATCTAATCTATAGCTTTTTTTCAAAATGTTAACTTGACAGAGGTCTAACCCAGAATGCTTCTCACATAAATTGATAGAAGTATTTTAATAATGTTACAGAATCAGAGAACTATTCAAGTTGGAAAAGAACTTTAGGGTCATTGAGCCCATCCACTAACCTAACACTGACAGGTCCACCACTAATCCATGTACCTAAGCACCACATCTGCATATTTTCTTTACACTACCTTGTCTGCAATTAAAAGCTGGTTAAAATAGTAGGGCATAGCAGCAATGCAGTGCTCAAAATAGTCATTTGCCTTATGCTCAAGTCTAATATCCTTGTCCTTAAAAGAATTTCCACTAAAAAGAGGGAAGAAAAAGGGCAAAGACAAGCAAGTGAAAAAACCCCAAATCATTTCAAGCTGGACAATTCTATGATGTTTTAAGTCCAAGTCAGTTGAGACATTGCAGACTTCTAAATACAGATGTGTCAGCACAAAAGTGAATGATGGCTCTGATAGCCCTTGCACAGCGAAATATATCACGGGCAGCTGCACACACAGCAATTTCATGGGAGACAGTGACAGCTTCTTCCAAGATGGATTATTTCTACAACATCTTGATTTCCTCACTACACGGTCTGCAAGTCAGGCCAGTCTCCCAGCAAATCTGGTACAGGTGTCAACACATGGCAGGTATCTGTTCTCCACATCAGTCTGCCTGTGACTGCTCCCACAGACCTCAAGAGGAGCCCCAACATCACTCAACAGGTTTGCATCAGCTTGAGAGTAAAAACTTCTTGTCAAATCTTTGTAATCAACTTTTTACACTGTGACCTTCTACACTACCTCCATGGGATATGCAGGATATGCAGGAGAAGGACGTCTCTCTCTCTGGTATGCAAAACAAAATCCTGCGTAAGTGATACAATAGTGACCCACTGCTAAAGCTTCCACCTGAAGCTAAGCAACCACTTATCTCAAGACTTGGGTAATATGGAAGTCTTGCCTGCCTGAAATCCCAAATAGAGGAGTTTACCTGATTTTTAAATGTATTTGCATTCTCTCGATAAATTTCTTCAAGTTCTACAATACTTTTCAGACATGTCTTGGGTTGTGGAACCAAAAATGTATATTCTATTTTATTTGTTGAAAGGTCTTGGGGAGATGTTTTTCTTAATCTCTTGCAACTCTGGGGGGAGGGGGGCGGGTGCCTTCTGATAATGGGCCAGCTGTTCAAACCAGGTGGGGCAGTGTTTCTTATCTCTTTCACCACCCTCCTCCCTCCAGGGGAATATTTTCTGCTGATGGGCCATGAAGGCTCACCAAGGACAGGACACATTCCATCATCCCATTGTGAGATGCTCCACCCAGTGGGGGGAGCCAACCATTCCTACCTGGATAAAAACTGAGACGTAGGAACACAAAGTATCTGGTTCCGCTGGATTCCCAGAGGAAGACTGGACCCTTCTCACCATCACTGGACCCTTGTTCTACAGGATCATCTCTGCTCCAACAGAACCACATCTGCCACTCCAGGAGGACTTACTTCTGGACTGCTTCCAACACCTTGACCAACAGGGTGTCCGGCTGTAGCTCTGACTCTGTCAGGGTTTCTAGGATTGTTGTTTGCTTGCTTGTTTGTTTGTTTTACCACTACATTTGTATTGTTAATATTCCTAGTAAAGAACTGTTATTCCTATTCCCAAATCTTTGCCTGAAAGCCCTTAATTGCAAAATAATAATTTGGGGGGGTGGTGAGGGGTTTACATTCTCCATTCCAAGGGAAACTCCAGCTTTCCCTGGCAGATACCTGTCTTTCAAAACCAAGACAAGACACCAGAGCACTCTGTTAAGGCTAAGCCAAGAGTTTTCAGCTTTGAAGCCACTATTAGTTACTGCCTCTAGATTTCAGGACATTTTGATTTCTAATTCTTTCTTCTGATACAAAACAATGCCCTTTTCTAGATGTCTGTAATACATAAATCTATACAATTCCTGAATGTATAGTAGAGTTTTCAGAGCTCCTATATTGTACCTTGTGTTTTAACACATCTTGTATAACCGTTCCTACAAATGACAGAATTGGTACAATCCACTGCTTCTTTTCAAAATTACTGAAGAATTTCAATAATAAATGAGCCTAAGGTATCTACTTGTCCTTGCTCTTCTCATTCTAAGCATGGCTGTCTCACTCTTCTCAGTGAGCTTTTCCTACCTGCAGCTCACAGAATGTATTTCTAGAGCTGAATGTTTTAACAGAAGTGCTGTATTGAGCACACCTGTAATGTGTCCTCAGCTCTTCAATCTATATACAATGTGCTTTGTGTTACAGTGCATCAAAACGATCAGCTGCAATTAACAGCTTGGCAGCTTGCACACACAGGGTTGGATACAGTTTATATTGTGTGTGTTGAGCCTGAATTCTTGTAGTAAAGCAGAAATGAGAAGCAGAATTTAAAGATGTTAATTTGGTTAAAAGAATGGAGACACAAAAGCAATAACTGTTTCACCTGAAGGCAGAGGCATCACCTGTATTAAAGTCAGGAAAGGAATATTTCCACCTTGAACCTCAATCTGATCTCAAATCCAGGTGTCTGTAAGTACTGTGGATGCATTGCGAAGGATGAAGCAGAATACAGGTTATCCAATCTGCAAGAGATATCTGCAGTGTAGCTCCTTACATGGCTAGGAATCATTGCTGGAATCACATTTTAAGTTGAAGGGATCCTTAAAGGTCGTCTAATCCAATCTCCAGGCAATAAACAAAAGACATCTCCAACTAGATCAGGTTGCTTAGAGCCCCATCCAACCTTGAGTGTTTCTACAGATAGGGCATCCACCACAAAGTAGCTTTTTATCAAGTAACCCACAAAAAATAGAAATTCCATTTTAGACAGGCATGATTTTGCCTACTCAAAACCATGCCATAAATTAAATCAAACACAGATAATGGAAATCATATCATTTTAAAATCTCAGCGTGAACAGTTTGCCAGTTACATACAAAATCCATCTACTTAGGTTTCTATAAACTCATTCCAGAAGAAAAAAAAAAACAAAAACAACACACTACTTGACTTAAAAAAAACCAGCCTAGCTTCCCTACCTGTCCCCACACAAAATTAGCCTCAAGCTAATAGTTACTGTTGGCAAACAAAAGGATCTATGATTAAACAGCTCATTTTCTTTCTTTAAAGATTCCTGAAATACCCTGATGTTCTCACACTAAACAGCTGCCATTCACAACTGCCTGCTAAAAATAAAAACAAAATAACCTATTCAGACAGATAATGGAATTTAAAGCAAAAAGAAAAGTAGGTTCAGTTTGTGCCTAAAATTACTCCCCCAGCCCAAAACACGCTACAATGCAATCGATGGAGTTTTGGCACATGCTAAATACATTTTTAGATAATGTAAGCAAAATACACCACAGTAAATCAGATGAATAAGTAGCATTCTGTGTGTCTGGCACAGAAGCAGTCGATGCATTTAGGGCAAGGACTAGGAAGCTGTCGCGCCAACAGCAGCCCACAAAGCCTCCTTTGGAGCTACAGTGGGGCTATCTCAGTTCTTCCCCTGCACCCTTGTCAGCTTGAAATATCCAACACAAAGGACAGAAAATTCCTATTAAGTTGTTATACACTTTTTAAACAAAAGTAAAATAAAACTCTCCTCAATCTTGTTCCAGGAAAATTATTGGGTTAAGTTCAATATACAGCTTTGTATAAAGTAACCTATATCGTACTCTTCAGTGGTCTACAGTGGAAACTGCAGGGTTATTTTAAGCACAAATGGTCTTGACAGCTCCTTATAAACCCTTCTTTTCCTCTACCACAACAACAAATTGCTGCCCAGAGCTAATGCCATCCAAAGTAAGCACATGTTCAAATTTGCTTTAAAATATTCATGTATCAAATTAAATTTTGAATTTCACATGGATTCGCCTCACTCCTGTCAGTTCTAATTACTGATTTATTTTTTGGTACCAACAGCTTATATTTATACAGCCTTCTCAATCACAAATTCTTCAAAGTAATCTGATAAAGAGATCTCTCGCCCACCACTACAACGTAGACCCCTTTGGGACTGAACTTTATTCTGGGCCAATAATGTCATAATTTTACAAAGATATGAGAAACTTGGGTAAAATCCCATGGAGAAAATTTAAACAGACAGTACAGTTACCACAGCAGGATTTTTTGCCAGGCAATTGAGGTTAACAACCCTAAGTCCTGCCAACATAGAACATTTGAAGGCAGGAAGTAATCTTGGTTATATTCTAGCAATTTCTTATTCTAAATGATGTAATAAAATTTAACATAGGATATTCAATATGCATCTAACATTTACAAGTATAAACTGCTGACTTTATAGAGTATTAATGTTTCATGTACACGCGTGTTTAGTGACTTTACATTTGCTTCCATTTTTAAAAATAAATCCTAAAGTTCATTTAATCTGTTCAGAGTCATCAAGGATAAAAGAGCACAAGAGAATTTCAATAACATAAATACTAGAATTTGGTTGTAATGCCTTATGTAAATGAGTAAGAAGCCACTACAGCAATGTCTTTTCTTCCCAAATCCAGCTTTATCAGAAACACAGAGATAAAGCTGAGGAACTTTGTAAATGGATTATGTTTACAGTCAAATTACTAACCTGCATCAAATAATAGGAAATTATTGTGGAAAGTGGCATTACACCCTTTCCTCCTTATAAATTAAGACAGAAAATCAGGTTGGAAAGGGGAAGAGACTAATGAAATATAACACACATCCTTATGCTTTTTACAATCAAGGAGGATTCAAGCATGATGTTTCTATCCTACCCTGTTTGATCCTCCATATTTTTCACCCTCAGACTCCTAAGTCAGGCAGAAATTCCACTTTACATACACTCCTACTTTTAGGGAAAGATATGGCAATAGCGAAGGGATCAGAAACTGCATCAGTCCATCTCTATGTAGTTAGCAGCACCTTCAGAAATTTGATCAAACAAAAAAATCCAAAACTGGCACAAACAGACCCCACAACAACAAACCGCTGATCTGAACTCAGCAAAGCTGGCACTCCACACAATATTCTTGATGATACATGGCACAAATATGATAATGCACATGGAATTTTAGGAGCTATAGAAGCAAACAAACTTGGCACCTGAAAAATTATATCTTAAAGAGCATCCAAGCTACTACTTAAGGTAACTTGGGAAAGCTGAAGTGGCTGTGCAATGCTGGAAAGCCAGGAGATAAGTTTTTGTTCCACAAAACAACTTGCAATGAGTATCTTGGAAGTAAAAGCTGTCAAATCTCGCCCTAGGTGTAAACCAAATAAATACAAAAGACTTAGGCCTGGTCACACTGCCTGACTCCTTTATAGGAGAGATCTAAACCAATAAAAAAGGAAGTGTTTATTCGTAAGTAACTTATTCTGTCAGTGCATGCTGACATTCTTCTAATAGCTCTAATAAACACAGCTAATTGATCTATGTTTAAAGTTCATTTTCTGGTGTATAAATGACTTTCCCAACCAGAGGTAATGTACAGCCAGGCATTACACACACACCTCACTCCTCTGACTCCCCATTGGCTTTCCTGATAAAGAAATAAAGTAGATAATATGAAAAAAAGCTCCAGCCTCCTCTAGTTCAATACGGATAAAGTCTATTCATGTCTCACCCCATTTCCTCCTACATTTCCTTTCTTCCCTTGCTATCTCAGGGTCAGAGGTAACAAGCACCTTGTTTCAGGGAACTGACAGAATCCATCACTCTTCCCCACAGTGGCGCTACCAAACCACGCCACCACCTGAACATGCAGAACAGACATTGCACAGCAATCACAGAATCATGGAATATTCTGCATTGGAAGGGACCTACAAAGATCACTGAGTTCAACTCCTGGCCCTGAACAACACAAGCTCAAGAGCCACCCCATGTGCCTCAGAGCATTGCCCAAATGCTTCCTGGTCAGGTTTTGTGCTGCCATCACTGTCCTGGGGACCCTGTTCCAGGGCCCAACCACCCTTCACATGAAGACTCTCTTCTCCTAATATCCAACCTAAACCTCCCCTGGCACAACTTCAGGCCATTTCCTCGGTCCTGTCACTGTCACCACAGAGCAGAGATCAGTGTCTGCCCCTGCTCTTCTCCTCACAGGGAAGCTGTAACTGCAGTGAGCTCTGCCCTCAGTCTCCCCCAGGCTGATCAGACCAAGGGCCCTCAGCCACTCCCTGTAAGGAAGGATAATAAAATATAGACACCAACCCTAGGTACCCCTGACAGTGACTGATGTTTATTGTAACACACTCTTGTTCTGATTTGCTATTTTAAAGCAGCAGTTCTGCTAACTGAAATTCAAACCCATTGATAGATATGTGTTATAAAGGTCACATTGAAACAGGATGTAGTATTAAGACATGAAATAGCTAAGCTGTGTCAAAAGTGAACAGCAATTCCTACGTCTGTGTTTTCACTGCAGGATCCTGCTTTTTCAGGAAGCAAAGCCTGTGCTTTGGTGATCTCTTCCACCCAATACATTCTTCTTTTCTCAGCAGTCACCAGCTTCCACTTGCATCCCACCTCATGTCTTTTTCACCAACACAGCTGTCATTCCTCCCATCACACAGACTACAGCTGAGGGATTTGCAGGAGAAACCCTCATTTTCTACCTAGAGACAACACCACAGCTGTGCCTGCTGCTACAAAGAAGTGACAAGGAAAGCACAGCCTGACTCCTGCAGCCCAAATCATTGGTGAATACTAACAAATCCTTACTGAGCATATGCAGGCTTTCAATACCAGGGCACTACTTTTTCTCAGGGAGTTCTGGAACTTGACTGTGAAGACTTTTTGTCACCAAAGGAAAGGGAGGGTGTAAAAATATATCTTTCCTCATCACAATATCCAGTAAAATGACTCAAATGTTTTAGATGCAGAACTTCAGACTCTTGAAAATAAGCAAGCAAAAGTAATCAGCCTGAAGTAGTTAAACAGTCTAAACAGTCTTTTGCCTTGACTGGCACTGTTTTGCAATCAACATAAAAATTGGAAATCCATAGAATCAACCAAGGTGAAAGCCTACTTATCAATATTAGAAAAGGAATTAGAATCTGACACAAATGTGGTAATATTGTCCAACCAACAGCATAAGGAGCAGTGTTAAAGTTAATATACGACATTGAAGTCACATTAAAGAGGGGTGAAACACAGATGAGGAGGTGGGTTGCCAGCTTCCATCCAAAACTTCAACAGTTCTTCTCAAAAGAACCAATATTCAATTGTCAGTATAATTACGTAATTCACTCATTAAGTGGACTGAGAGCTTTAAGCCCAATGTGACCATTTGATCATTTAATGCAACCTGCACACAGGTCATTAGGTTTCAACAACTTATCCACCAAATGAGCCAAATAATTCATGCTTGGCTAAAATATAACATTCAGAAGAGAGTTGTTATTAAATTAACAGTTAATAAAGGTAAAAAATTTAAAACAACTCTTCATCATTTTTTCAACGGTTAATTATCTTTTTTGTTGCATAATAAAATAAAAATCTTTTATGTATCCAACATTTCATTCCTTTCCTTCCTTTTATGCTTAACGTTTTAAAGGGAAAAATCCAATTATTGTTTAGAATCACCCTCTGTGTTGTATGAACTATGTAGAGCCTCTCCTACACTGAAATAGAAGTAACTAGGGACCTCGTCTCAAGTTTCTTCAGTTCATTATTGCGCCGCTTGCCTTCTCTAACATTCCATACAAACCTGACAGGCAGCGTGTGCTCTGTGCCAGCCCCACCGACCACCAGGACGAGATGTACTGGCAGAGCAGATGATGGGTGATCTCCCCTCATCCCTGTTATTCACAGCAGCAGCCATCTCCAGCCTTTTCTGACAATTTCCTGTCTGTACACACGGGGATTACACTTTCAGCCTACAGGACTGCACTGACAGCTTGTGTTTAATTGCTGATTCACTGTGATCCCTGTCTGGAGCCAATTAGAAACCTAAGCCCACAGTTTTGATGTTTGCATGTCAGAACACAACAATTTACTCACTTACAGAAATGCTCTAGGGCTAGATGGTTTTGACAGCATTTCTATTACAAGAAGGTAATTCCGTGCTTGAGGACAGGGCCATCAAGATTGTCCTCTGAATTCTTCTGGGCAGGCACCTGAACCTGAGCCAGCCTTGTCTCTCAGGAGATCCTTCTGCTTTGGGCAAGAGAGCCTGTCTGTCTCTCACTCTGACTAAGAAAATATTTGGGTTTTTTGCTAGGAGACAACATTCCCAATTGGCCAGACAAGGTTGAGGCATGAGACCATGGTTCAGCTGAGACAAAGCTAGGAAGTGAAGCTGGGTGCGCTTCCAGGAAGCTTCTAATTCTGCACGAAGTAGAGCTCCTTCTCAGTTATCAAATAAAGTTTCAGAAATCCCTAGCTCTGTCCTTACAAGAAATGAATAAAATACAAATCGTAATAACTTTTTGTGAGATAAAGGAATTACATTCTGACCATTGCTATATCCAAATTCTTGTGCATTCTCTTTTAGGGGGTTTCCCCAGTCTGAATTTCTTAATTCGTGCCATTTCATAAAACATGCATCCAATAGTCTCTACTATAAAGAAAATAATTCCTATTCATACTAATTAATGCATCCTCACGTGATTCTAATGCCTTAAAAAAACCACAAAAGAACATGTATTCAGAAGCATTACCACTTAAATAAGAAAAATACCAACATTCCATATGGAATGATTTTAACACAACGAATCGTTATAAAGTATACATCATTAACTATTTCTGATTTTAGAAAATGAAGAGTAATTTCCACCTGGACTCTAAATGTGTTGTAAACAGTAGTAACAGATGTTGTGGTATCAGCTCATGCTACATTATTTTAGTAATGCACCTCCATCTCAAACGAGTCACAGGAGGGTATAAGTAATGCTCAATTTATTAAATCATTATTGATATTTCTTCTACATGCATGCTCCTAATCACCCAGTGCTTGGGGGCAGAATGAGAAGACAAAAGCAATTGGTAACCAAATGAAACAATCAGCCTATCCTACCTAACCATTAAAGGCCACCTTTAAATCTTTAACCACCTTCTGTGACATCTTATTACTTATCGGTGTTCTACATTCATGACTGTTTTTTAATTAGTAGCCCTAGTATAAGCTGGTCTGTCTTTACTTCCAAGTGAAATAGCAACCACAATTTACCAAAAGGAATATCTTTAAAGCCTCACCACATGGCTTTTTAAAATTTTTTTGGTGACAACTGAGCATTAAACTAAATTTTCTAACTTTTATATTCTTTACCTATAGGAAAAAAATAAAGACTAGCTCTACCTCTTTATAATATTACAGTATTACAGAAATTGTAGAAACACATAAGAATAATTACCCAGAAGAGACTCATGGGAAACCATTAAATTTTTAATATGTCATTAGGATAAAATAAATATTATTGACCAGAGAAAGGCTACTGGAAATTGTACATATGTCAATAAAAAGGCACAGGACCCTTCCAAAATCAGACTGGTTAGAAGCTCTAGTTAGTAGGAGGCACAGAAGCAGGAAGAGGTGATTTGGGTTATGATTTCTGGGCAATTTATTTTGACACCAAGGAACTCATTTGACTTTTGTGCACTGAGTAATAAAACAATAAATCTTTAGCTGAATTAACGTGTTGGAATGGGCCAGATGATGAAAGTGTTTTGGCACCGGGTTATGAGATAGGTTAATAGGACATTTTTGAAGCTGTTCTGCTCTAGTACTGAACTGACAACTATAATAACCCTGAGTCATCACATCTCGCCAAGACATGAAGTTGCAGTGATGAAAGTGATAGCAGATTACTAACAAGACTTTACTTTCACAGTTTAGGAGAAATGTCACCTCTTGGTTCTTGCTGAGGTAACTTCTGACTTCACCTTACTTTTACATCAATTCAAAGCTCACAGAAGCAGCAAGTGTTAAAAGAGCCATGATAATTTCAGCCTAATCATATGATTATTATACAAATTTGTACATATTGAAGGTATTAAGGGGACTCAAAGGATCCTTAAGAAACTAAGGATAATTTTTAAATGGTATTGTAAAACTTCTCTCTCACAATTTAAACTATACGCTCACTACCATATTAAAAAGCATGCCCCTTCAGGTATCACTGCCTTTCAATTACAGTAAGTATAAAGGGAAGGAAGTATCTCTAACAAGATACTTCCAAATGAACCAGGCATTGTTTCACAGTTTCTGTGCCCAAAAGAAAAGGTTTAGGTGAAACAGTCGTGGTCTATCCGATGCACTGACAGAGCAACTGCTTTCAACAGTTTTCAGCTCATAAACCATGTAATGGGAAAAAAAATGGTCTCTGACTTGTAATCTCCCAGAAAATAGTAATAATAAATATAAAAACCTTTGCCAATACAAAAAAACAAAAAAGAAACAACAACAACAACAACAATCCCTCCATCAGACACAATCAGATTATATCTACAAATCAGAACATCTGAATTCTCAGTACATTAACCCAACTGTAATTTCTCTCTTCCCTAAATAAAGAGGAAAAGTTCAGCAGATTTCAGACAACAACTCCATGAGGGATGCTGGGGCTATTTTCTAATGTATGTATTCATTATATTCTGGCACTGGAAATGGACAAAACAACACTGATTTTGGAAAAACTCAGGATACACAGAAATTCTCAGTGTGGTAAAGACCAGACATATTTTCAAAGATTGAAGTGTTTCCAGGTAAGCCAGATACTGTGATGCCCTTGATATCCTATTTCTGTAGCAGTCACATATTTTCAATTACTGATGATCCAAAACACTGTAACCAGCTGAGAATGCATATGGTGTAGAGCTGGCAGTCTGATATTTCTACATACACAGGGCAATTTTCCACTGGAAGTACAACCATCATCTCCTGAGGCTGATATATCACTTTACACTGCATGATCACTAACATAACAGGTGAGCTTTGACAGAGAAATGTATACAGTCCTGCAGCAAAAAATAAAAATATTCTAACCATAAAAAAACTATCACTTCTATATAGCTCCAGGCTTGTAACTGTTGTTCAACCCTCCAACCTTTTTGTATTTTGTCCTTAGTAAATTCATAATGTCATGCCGTAAACCAACTTGCCTCCACCATTCCCCTCCCCAGTCATTTTCTCCATTTAGGATCTCCAGATCATTACTGTGCAGACGCAGTCACACATATGTCAGAAGGAGCAGCCATGAACCCAAATCTCTCCAAATATCCTTCTAACACTGGTGGACAGGTAGCCCCTTAATAATTGGGCTACTGCTACCAGCAAATTGAGCACAGTTACATTTGGAGAGTCTGTGGGGAAGCATTACTTCCTGCTCCTACTCATCTTTATTAACCAGCCTCTCTTATTCTAAGTTTATTTTCCAACCAATCCCTCAATCTTGATGCTTTTAACTGTTCCAATTTGAGAATGCAATAGAATTGTTGCATGACCACAACAGTGAAAAGTTCTACAACAACAAAACATCAGCTGAAGAGGCAGTCCCAGCCAGCAACATGGCAATCTGTACCTTACAATAAGTTGGTGTGCAGGGGTGGAGAAGGAAGTTTTTACCCCCTCTCTCTCCATGAACCCTACAAAGCATGAGATTCCTACTCCAATATCCTCCACAGAAGCCCATGGTGTACAGCTGGGCAGCTTAGTCCATGCAGCACTTGCCAAGCTGGGAGCAATATTGCTTCCATTATCTCTCTGAAGTCCATCTGGTACAGAGCAGTTCATGCCACACAATGCTGCTATAATTTCTACAGGCTACCTCTGACAAAAGCAAAAGTGAAATTTTAAGTGAGACTCACTTTTGGCATCAGCTTAGATGCCAAATCTTAGACAATAAAATTAACTGATAAGTCTCATTTTCTGTGTTAGCTGCTTCCAGTTCAATTTATTTTACAGCTCTCATGAAAAAATTAAAGTTTTAATTTTAATTAACAATTAAAAATCAAGCCATTTCTGTTCCTAACGGAACACAAAATGACCACCTTTTTCCAGTTAAGAATCTATCCTTTGAATACAAATGACTGAAAGCCTCATTTAGAAGCATTTCTTATAGAAAGAATCAATCATACTTTACCAGACCTGCTATATGACTTGTTTCCTTGAATTTTTTAGCATTTTTGAGCTGAGCAAAAATTTTGGAAAACATTTAAATAAGCCAAGCTCTTAAGTGTCTTTCAAATGCAAACACAAAATTCAAATTAGTTTTAGTGAGCACCTCCAAGTCATCTTTCCAGCTGAACAAACCTCAAGTGTTTCTGCTTTTCATTTTTTATTGTGTTTTTATGTTATAGTCTCTTTCATAGTCTTTAGAGTCATCTCTAGTACTTACTTAAAGTAAGAGTTCTAACTGTTTGAAAACATAAAAATGGTCTTTGGAAATGTATAACTTAATGTAGTTTACTTATTGTAAGAATTCCAAGCAAAGCCAATTATATAACATCATAAAGTAAGGATATTAAGTAAAAAGACAAACATATTCAAATCAAACCTGACATATTTGGAAAAAAATAAAATTTGACCAGATAACTTCACTATGTATAAAACTCCAATGTTTCAGTCTCAATCACTTCTCCAATACTTAAATTATTTAAGATAACAGTTTGTGCCTGCTCTCTGATGTAAAGGAATCTGCAAACTGATTGCTCAAAACAGATTTTTCAGATGTTCTACCTGTAACCATCAGCTTACTCAGACGGTCTACCAAAAGCAAGGAAATTCACTGTCAAAAGAACAAATCTGTGGGTAAGATGCTTGCACCTACCTGTGTATCAGTAACCTACTTTTCTCTGGACAACTGCCAACACAAGCAGCAGATCATAATTCTTACCTGTCAAGCATTGTGCACCAGAGTGTTTCTTCTCAATTAACAAAGACAATTAAGAATCATGAATATTAAAGGCAGCTTTAAAACCTATATTTGCTAATTGATACTACATCAACTGCTGAAGACAGAAGAATTAGCAACAGCCAATTTGCAATCTGCACAAAAGTGCTTCACATTCTTAACTCCTTATGGTCAAGCTCAGAAGCTCTACTGCTCATGCATCAACTTCTGCATATTAACCAAATACTTGAGGAATCCAATCAACAAACACTAACTACAGCTTCTTAAAAGGCCTTCATATCTTTTATTATTATTTCACAACATCTTTGAGGAGTCAAACTATTAGAGTAAGAGCATTTCTAAACAACCAAAAGCAGTAATGGGTAACTGTTGACAGAAAAGTAAGATGAAGGAAACTTGTGTGCACAACTGGAGAAAGACAGAGGAACACATATAAATTGCTATCAGGTAGGAAAGAATTTTGAAATTATGAATTTTTTAAATGCTCTTTTTTCTTCCCAAATTAGGGAAAAATGTGGGCTGGAACTTTTTTTTTTTTTTTTACTTGATTTGATTTTTTTTAACTTGTGAACTTAGACACTATTTACTAATATGATTCCAAAATCCAAAGGGAAATAAGCCCAGATAGCATTGGTATTTTGAAAATAACAAAAAAAAAGAGACCTTTACAGTTTTTCCTAAAGAAATAACAATTTTTAAAAGAATCAATGAGTTAATGCTTCCTGAAGATGTCACTGAAAAGTTGCTAACCCATTTTAATAGTTACTTCTTCAAACACTAAAAGGGCTTCTTGACAGAGTGAAGCTTCTAATATAATGCAGATGAATACAACTGGAGAATGCAAATGCATTTGAACGTAAATTGACCAATTCAATAGATAAGTCATGATAATTTGAGATGTTGAAATAAAATGGCTGGTTATTAATAGAATTATAAATGTTTAAATATTGCAACTAAGCCTTCGGTTAAAGAAATAACCAGTCCAGCAAAGGACCAACTCTTCACAGCTCTTCTTTAGTGTGTCCACATAAGCAAAAAAACCCAACCCAAACCAAACCAACAAACAAAAAAACCCCAACCAAACAAAAAAACACACAACAAACAAAACAACAACCACAAACAAACAAAACACCACCAACAACAATAAAAGGAATCTAACAACAAAATAAAAGTATGTGTGATTACTTGTTCCCAGTAAGGAACTGATGCTTAAAGCTTGATGATACCATGTGGCATAACTCTGCTGGGAAGAGCAGGATGCTTTTACAGAGCCTCTCATGGCAATTTTGAACAAGTTTGCATATTCTGAAACACACAATTCTTACAAGGAGATGTGACAGAGGACCAATCATACCAGCTTGTCTACTATTTGAATTAGGAGAAACCCTTGAAGGGAATAAAAAAAAGGAATTATGTATAGCTATTCAGTTTAACAGAAGAGTTTCCCAATAAATACTGCCCATAAGGTTTTTCTAGAAACAATTAGTAGATTGCAAACTCTTGCTCTAAAATGAAAGAAAAAGAGTGTTTGTGATCCCAGATCACTGGGCTTTTCCTGACCACAAGCAGAAATATCCTGGCAAGAACCTGTGGGGCTCTAATCTTCTTTGCATGCCCTGACTCTTGCCCTGTCAAGTTCAGCAGACTAGAGTGTGGCCTCCCTGCAGCTGTGGGTCACAGCACTGCTGGATGTCATTGTGCAGCATCCACAGCACTGCTGCAATCCTAACACAGGACAGTATGACCCATTCTGTGACCACTGTGTTGCAGTTACTTCTCCAGAACAATCAGGAGCCTCCCTATCCACATATTTTGGTTGCTTCTTTCAGAAGTCTGAAGAAGGGGTGTCTGAATCTCATCCTCAAGGAACCAGGGATGTCAGCCCAGCAATGCTCAGAATTTTGTTGCCACTCAGAAGCAGCAATCTGCCAACCCTCACAGACAAGAAAAGACCAGGGTCCTTCTGCAACAGAACTGATAGATTGTAGCATTCCTCTTTCCTTTCCAGTTGCATACACAAAAAACCCACCACAAAAAAGAACACCCCCCACCTTAAAAACAAACAAACAAACAACAACAAAAACCCAACCAAACAAAAAAAATAAGACCATAGGAAAAAAAGAAAAAAACTCCCCACAAAATAAAACAAGAACCTCTTTCCCACCCCAGTATGATCTGCTCTTTTTAATAGATCCTTCGCTTTGGTGGGAATTGCCACTCCCTAACTAAGCAGGAACTAAGGACACCTGACTTTAGGAATTTGAGCCAACCTGGAAATTCCCAGACACAGTTCCTCTGCCTCAATCTGTCTGGGATTTATTCTGAGCTCCTTCCTTATTCCAGCACTGCAGTTAATTAGGACAAGCACTTATGTGAACCCCAAAGTACTACAAGTATTGTTGCAATGGAGATAAACAAAAGAATTTGCTCATTGTGCGTGGGCAGGTTACTGGAAGCTGCAGTTACCATGCTGCAAACAGCTACCACACAAGGACAGAGAGATTGGGAAGTAACTCTGTGGTCAAACAACTGGATCTCCTAGGACCAGGAACTATAAGTCTATCTAGTTCCAAAGAAAGATCAAATTAGGACTGTTGACACTCAGGCCTTCACCTCAGATACAGGAAAAACTCAGTTAAAATAATTACTTGAGGACTCTCATCAATGAAACAACAAGTGCTACACTGCTAAGCTAAAAACATCCAGAAACCAAGACCTTTCAGGTGACATGGTACAGAAGTCACCTGTCTTGCAACCTGCGTGGAAAATGACTTTTGGAACAATCACATAGGAGCAGCACTCTCAGGTCTGAGCGGAATCCAATTTCTTGGTGACCCTTACAGCTTAATACAGGTCAGCCAAAACCTACCAGACAACCTCTCCTTGGGGTTATCAAGGTAACCTTTTAAATAGCAATGATGGACACCCATTACTTGAAGGAAATACCAACATAACAACCATGACATTACATTGACACTTGCCTCGGTCACACTGTTTACACTTCCTGAAGGAAATAGTTTTCTTTCTCTTTTGTATTGCACCAAGGAATGTCTCTCAGAGTCCACATAAAGAACAGGCATGGTACTGTTAAAGTTTAAAAACTGATTATAAAACAAAACCGTCATTGGTTATTACATTCTTTGTCCATTTGGAATTCAGAAAGATTACATGCACATTATCACCCACATTTATGTATCACTATTTCTTCTCACTCCTTGTTTATGCAAAGAATTTTTAAAATACATGGAATAAATTCTGGTGAAAAGCAAAATCCAACAGGAACAAATTGATCTGCATATCCATATAACTAAAAAATGAGCATTTGAAACTATCACCACCAATCTGATGCAACAACCTTGTGTGTGTAATGAAGCTTGAGATGTTGATAAAGGTCATATGGTGAGACTGTAATGAAGATTCATCTACTTTAGTCAGATTTTCTCTGGCTTTACCTTTAATGGCATCTCATTATTCCCACTGGCAGAGGTAGTCATGTTTGTACACAAACTAATTAATGAGGAACTCTACCAAGACTTTCAGAGCAGAAACAATCATGCATGCTGACAGTTACTAATAGCAGGTGGGAATTCTCAGTCATGAAGGATGGAGGACTATTCATAGCATTTAACTGTAGGCTAGTCACTTCATGGGGAGAAATGATAATTAAACATATTACTGATCACAAGAAAGGTGAGACTTGAGGCATATTGAAATTTTTGTTTTACAGGTTATGAAAAGTTTCTGTCTTTCCAGGGAGGTATTTTTTTCCCCAAAAAAGCACATTACCAGATCTATCTATCTATATTTCTTATTCACTTGCTCATTCCTTGCCTTTTACCTTCTTTTCCACTGCCAGAAAATATATTCTGTAGACGTTCAATATGCTTTTAGGACCCACTAGTCCCAAAAACAACCCCCCAAACCCCACATTAACTTTAGTCAGCGAGTATTTTAAAAGAAAACCTAACACCACCCAACCCCCCCCCCCCCAACATTTTATAGAAACACACGATGCCCTTTGAAGGGTTTTAAGGTGAGGGTTACAGGAATGAGCCTCTAGTATTGAGGCTGATGGCCTCAAGTTATCCTATCAGGGAATGGACTAAAATCCTTCAGTAGCAATTATTTTTTTTTCCCCTATAATACAGTCATATTCTAATTACAAATTATTTTAACGCATTCTTCCTACACTGAAGAAGGCAATATAATTAAAAATAAATTACACTTTGCATGATCTATGCAATAAGTTATAAAATAATTAGATGGCCAAGATGCTATCTACTGATACTATTTTAATAGCAGGTGATTAATTATTTACGAATTCCATTCAGTAAAAATTAGTTTTTAATTTTCAAATTTAAGTATTGCTTTCAAGCTTTTCAAGTGAGCTGCTTTGATGTTACATTGTTCCCAAATAGGGCATTTAGAACAATCACATATGAAAGGAAGAAGCCTTCTTAAACAGCAGTAAATCTGCATTTCCTGAAAGTGCAACAGCTCTCTAAACTCTTTTTCTTTTCTTTTCTTCTCTTTTAAATAAGATCCTGGCAGAAATTACTGAAGTAACTCACAATTTGATTATAGCCTCTGTAAGTGATGATTGCCCCTGCAATTAGGCATAAAGACAGATTGCTTCCTTCTCATAAAGCCCTTGTTCCACACAACATAACAAATTAGACCACTACACAGGTCTAGCCAAGCACATAGCAAGAACAGTGTAATAAAGACTAATAAACAGGAAAAGAAACAAGCTCATGCGTTTTAGCAAACATGGGACATAAATCATTATTCCTGCTCTTAGAACAAAGACTGGAATACTTATAAATTAAGTGACATAAAATTCTGTCAATTAGAGACATCTTTTATTTTTTTTATTTCTTGAGGAAGCTTAAGTTGATTTGGTTTTAGTTAATACAAAATCAGAATCCAGCACATGAGGTTTGCTTGTGCCATAGCCTGACACCAACATAACCACGAAACAGAATTCCAAACATAGAATTCTGCATAGAGACTGCATCATTATCCAAGAAAGAAAAATGTTATCCCTTTAGCATCTGGTACAGTGTAAAGCCATTATATTAGTTGGGTAGTCTAAGGAGCAGGTGCTAAGAAAATAAAAGTAAAAGATGAAGACTTTAGTAAGAGATTTCTTTCAAAGCATGTTTCTTACAAAAGTACTTGCATTTTGCTGTGCTCAGGATACTGATCTGGATTAAGCACCCAAGGTTCAACATAAAACAGATTAATGATGTCTGACCCTGCACATAAAGATTTACTACACACCTCCACATGCTCAGTCCTCTGTTATATAAACTCTGATGAAATTTAGATTTGCCACCTGTGCAAAGTGGCCATAGTAGGCAACCATGGAATTTGAAAAATAATTCATAACTATTTCTTCACTTTTTGACAGCTCTTAAAACTTGCTTCAAAATTTGACATTAATGTAAATGTCATTGACTTCTTAAAAATAAACAAGCAAACAAACCAATTAACAATCGTTATACTATCATAAGAAGATTAAGTCAGGAATATTTAAATTTAATCTTTGATTTTTCTACCATAATTTTCTTCATTCAATCCAGGAACGGATCTGTTTCCTAAAGAGACAGTTCTTTTTCTAAGAATCTGCATTCATTAAAAAAAAAAAAAAAAGGCAAAACCAAAACTGTCATTTAAAGTCCTGTGCAATGTCTCAATATAAACACTGTAGGTAGAACTACAGAACAGCTGAGTCTGGCAGGGACCTCTCAAAGTCCAAGTTCCATCACCACAGGAGGGTCAGCAAGGGCACATTTTCCAGTGCTGTGTTCAGTTAGATTTTGACTCAATCCAACAACAGAGATCCCACAGTGTCTCTGCACAATCCATTCCAGTGACCAACAACTCAGGACAAGTTTTCACTATGCCAGACCTGAACTTCCCTCTTTCCAACCCCCATCCTGGGCTTCTTGTCCTATTGCTGTGCACCCCTGGGAAGCCTCTCTTTTCTCTACAAACCTCTGGCCAGGTAGTTGTAGATGGCAATCACTCTCATCCTTATTCTGAAAGGTGTAAACCCAGCTGCCCCACGCCATGTCCTGCAGCAGCCAAGCCTCAGGGAGCCCTGCTCTAGACATACTCCAGTACATCTGTGTCTAAGCAGAAACCCAAAACTAGAGACTGCATGCTGAGGGGTCTCAGGAGAGCTGACTCAAGAGGAGGAATCACTTTCTGATGGTGTGCTGTGTATCCACATTCATAACACAATTCTACCACTCGACTAAAACAAAATTTTTCCATTTTTCTTCTTAACTCTGTCAATAAATTATTTTTATTGATTTCCAAATAATGATGGAAAAAATATCACTTATAGCCAAAAAAATATTTTACCATTTTTTTAAAGTACTCCTATCAGCTGCTATAAAATACATCAGATGATTTGACAGCTCTCTCTTCAGATCACTACAACTTATACTGTATTGTTAAAGGGAGATGAAGCTTTCCCTTTTTTCTGCTTACGAAGGATTAGTATTGATAAGTATTTTAATAATTCAAATGATCTCAAGAGGACGTTTACCAGAAAAGGCATTTCCCTCCCTGTTTCCTTTTGCTATGAGGCAAAAAATGCGAATCAATTGTGTAAATCCATTTGAAAGAGAAAACAAGCTGGAAATCTAGATGACTTCAGTTGTTTGACCCTGAAGAGCTTGCTCAGAATTTCCCAGGATTATACTTCAAGTTACATTGCTCCAGTACAAAATGTTACAAAATTTTGCCATCTGAACTTCATAAATAGTTAATAATTAAAATGTAAAAGGACTATATTGTCACTCTACTGCAAACATACCCCACAGCAATCTCAATGACATCTTTGAGAACACTGTTCCTTGCATCTCCTTTCATCACAGACCTCTCCTGACACTCATAGATCTAAGTGCAATGCAGCACACTAACAAGGCTTGAATTAAGTATGCAGCAAAGCTCTCCAAGATTGTGGAAATTTCATCAAGATGATAAAATATGACTCCACTAAGTTAAGGAACTCACTGCCCAGAAAAATCAACCCTGTAGGCAAAGGAAAAGCCACAAGAAATAAAGTAACTAGATATGGCTTCAAAGTCTTCAGTGCTCTGAGAGCTGAGCAAGCTGACTCAAAAGATTCTCAGAATTACAACCAAGATTTAGTTTCCCCTTTCAGAGGTGAAGGATAAAGTAAATTATTTTCTCCCCATACTAATACAAAATTTAATTTTGTTCCTGGAGAATGAGAGGATCATCAAGCTTTGTGGCCGACAGAAAAAAAAGTTGAGAGTACTCAAATGACTCCAAGGAACTTCTGGGAAGTTCTTAGTCTGCCTCAGCCACTCTCACCCCTCCAGTTCAATTGTGTCAGGCACAGACTGGAGTGGTGGAGGCAGCTGTAACTTGCTAGCAATGGAGTAGCATCCTCAGACATCATTGCCCACTCAGTGCAGACCCTTGTTGAGCAAAGGGATGGGGGAGGACAGGGAAGAGAGGAAAATGCTGGACCAGCCACTGACATGATGATCCAATTTACAGCTGTTCAGAGCAGCTGCCAGGGCCTGCCTGAGCCCTGGGCCAAAGAAAATGTCAGGGGAGATCACAGTCTGATTAGGGGCACCAGACAGACTATTTTAACTAGGAATAAATCAGATTAATATTTTTGCTTAAAGCTTTGAATCTAGGAGAGCCAGTGAATATGCAATATGTTGTGTATAGGCAAATGGTAAAAGCAAAGCATCTAAGTTACCTGAATAATTCAAAAAGACAGGAATTCTAACCATGGATGCAAGTCACTAGTGATGAGGGCCAAAGGGCTGTATCCTACCTCCACTAATTATTACTGGATAGTGGATATTAGTGATACCCCTCTCTACAGGCAAACACTTCATCAAACACTTCATCAAGCAAACACAGACCCTCTTCCTGAAATATGTGAGTGCCTTCAATCTTATTCAGAACACAACTGTACCAAGAACCATTTTACTTCATTTCTGAATATCTTTGGACACACCCAAATTGGGAAAAAAAAATTCCTAATAGGCATGGGCTTTTATCTCTTCACTGACGTACAGATCTTTTCCTGTTAGTTTGTTTCTGTCCAGAAGCATGTATAAAAAAAAGATAAACAAAACTAGCTGATATTATAAATGTAGAGATTAAGCCTGAAACATGCCTCTAAACATAGTATCCTGTGACCTAGTGCTACCTTGCCAGAACAAAATCCTGAATGAACAGAGAGGCTGGATGTTAGCATACTCAAAATCAACAGGTTTTGCCAGACCTGGAGAAAAAAAAAAAAAAAAAAAAAAAAAAAAGAAGATACTTTTATTTATTTTTTTTTATAAATAGCATACTTCTAGGCTGTATCTTGGAATGCAGTCTCTTCTTGAAGTACAAGAGATCTTCCACCAGCTCTTAGAACTGAAAAAAAATAAACATCTGAAACCCCTGACATTAATATAGCACAGTTATGTAAAGTCCGCAAGCAGAACATTTTAAAGGAGAAGAAAATCTCTACTTCAGGGCACACATGACAAAGGTAATGATCAAACTGAAGAAAAATAAAACAAAACAAACAAACAAAAACTTTATAAAAATTATCTCGTTAGGCAAATGAATGAATCATAATATCAAATAAGTGCCTGGGCTCGTCAGCAGCAGATTCACAACCAAGTTGTCTTGTTACCAACCTAGCAAATTATATGTTCATTTTACCTATTATAGTCAAGCTTTCATAGTCCATTCTATCCTTACCAGTTTACCTGACGCAGGATTTTGAGAAGCTATTCTTTTTCAAATTGTATTTTGTATTATTCATAATGTTTTCACTCCCTACTAGCACTTAGGGAGCTTGATGTCTCCTGATCTACACAGCACAAAACAAGCAGAAAGAATAGCCTCTGCCTGAAGCATTTATATTTTAAATACTGCACAAAAGAGAACTTGTACCTTTATTCACTACAAGGGTGTAAAACTGGCATGACGGTAAATTGACTGAATATAGTTATCTCTGGCAAAAAAAAAAAAAAAAAAGTTAGAGAAGCTATTGGTTCAGGTTTGAGGTGTCTTGTTCTCTGTGTGCTTTCCATAACATGGAGAAAGTTGAAAAAAATCAAACTCCAGTTATTTATTTTGATCATTTTATTGCACATTTGCCTCAAGAATCTTGCTTCCTCCCCCTTATCCTATAACTTCCTCTGAAAAAAAATACACCACTGAGTCTGTTAGGCTGGTTAAGTTTATCTGCAAGAAATAAAAGATTGCAGAAAGTGCCCTTTTTTCCCCTGACTAAGACTAAAGTCATTATCCATTATCAGCAGCACTCTATATTCCCCTAAATACATCCATGAAAGTAAACTTCTTTTTAAAAATGGAAGTGAATTTCTTAAATACGTTTCTGTGTGTATAAAAAATTTCAAGAGGAAGAAAAGAAAACTAGTACTGAAGTATATCCTTGACTTTCTCTTACTTTTCAATTATAAAATGATAGTTTGACCTTTCCATCGCAATCTTGAAGAAGCTAGTTCAGTAGTGATACAATAGCCTTTCACCCAAGCTCTTCACTGACTGTGCTTATCTTTATGACATGCTTTCTAACATGCCATATAATCTTGTCTTTAAATTTTTTCTTCTTGGAATGGACGTATTACTCTCTACATGAGGTTTAGACTTCAAAACACACAATATTTTCTCCTGAAACTCTGCTTGCATCTCTCATCACTATATTTAGCTATTAAACTGGAGTAAAACACATCTTGGAATGCTTACAGTAAATTCCCTTTCATTTGGTAGGAACAGTTACTCCTGTGATGAGTATTCAAAGGGATACTCTCCATCTGCCACAAAGTAAGTGGTTGTTGAACACATCAAGTACTTAAAAATTCAGGGCTGAGTTGTGAGCAAAGCTGAACAGTGCATTTGAGAATTATACATTTATGATAATTGAAAGACTAATTGCTTAAGATTGCCTTAATAAAACTAAAGTAATGTAGAAATTCCTTTTTTTTTTTTTTTTATTCTTTTAAATCACCTCTCAAGGCTATCTAGGCTTAAGACTTACTGTGTTCAATGTTCCACACATGGATATACATGGGTGCTTAGCTTAACAGTATATTTTACAGAAGATTGTTGGATATTTTATTGGGAATCTAATATTGTCCTTAACCCCAATGTTTTCCAGCATGATCACAAGTCAACTGCAGGTAGGAAAGACTGGTCCTATAGTGTAACAAGTCCAAACTAAGAACCTTTTGCATAGATAACATTGGCCAATGTACCATACAAGAGTCAGCTCAGACAACACTTAAGAGCACATGCTTGACTTTCGGCTTGGTGAATTCTTACATGGAAAGGAAAATAGCCCAAAATATACTGCTACTTTAAAAAAAGTAAATAAAACCCCAAAGTCAGGCTGACAAATGGCATAAGAAGAGAGCAGCCTGATAAACAGAAAGTGAATAAGAAATATCATTATAAAAGACACAATCCTACAACACATATTCAAATACTTTTAGATATTTCATGCAGTTCTGGGTTTCTGTAGATTCTCCCAACTGACCCTTCCATGCACACATCACACAATCAACTTTAAAATTTCTGATTATGAATTCTCACTAATTTAAAGGCTCCCTAAAAAGTATGTTCCCTTTCTCAAAGAGTTAAGGATTTGTATGTGACTGTAATGGCTGATTGGTATCTTCTGTAACTACTTACACAAGCGTGTTTCAATCACACAGAAACACCTTGAACTTATTCATACAAATATTCTAATAAATATATGGGGGCTTTTCTCACCTTCCCAATTCAATTATTCAAGTTAGGAGGCTAATCTACTAATGCATCTGCAGTTCAGGAAACAAGATATCAATGTTGATTTCTTGCTTGGACTTGCTGGCTGAAAGAGCTTATTGCTCTCTATTACCTAGATATTTGAGCCTAGTAAGCCTATCCAGGTAATATCAGCAGGCTACATACCACAGCAGTAGTTAGGCAAAGCAAATATTCCCCCAAGCATATTTCTATATTTCCTTTTTTTACTTATTGAAACCTTAGAATACAATTTGCATTCAAAAGTCAATAAGCAATTACTTTTTATTTGAAAAACATAAAGTCTTTATGCATTCGTTGTTAAAAAGGAACCAAGAGCCTAATCAAAGTCCATCCAACTACATGGAAAAAATCTCTTCTTTTTTTAATAACCAGTTTCCCTTTTGGATGTTTATAACTGGTTGCATACCCAGGGTTCTAAAAGGAGAAGGAACAACAATGTCAACCCAGTTAACGGCAGCTATGGAAATATTCACATGGGAAAAATACTTCCCATGCAGCCAAAAAAGAAAAGTAAAAACAAATCCATAACTTCTTAAGCCATCCATTTCACTGTTGTTGAATAAATAGTGCACAGATTTCTGTTGCTCTTGCTGAGACACCAGCCAGCCGCATTACCTTTGATCTATTTCTGTTCAAGTTACATAGAGAGGTGTCTGAAACCATGATAATGTGCACTGTTGATCCAGAAGAAGTAGTAGATTATATAGCAAGATATATCTTATTGGCTAAAAATAGAGGTTGTGCAGACAGGATGTTCTGAAGACCTAGCACAGATCATGGGATGCTTTTACTGTTAAAAGCTGAATGATTTTTATGGTATTTATGAGCTCCTGATTCAATTTGCTGTTTGCTCATTTGATATATCACTCCTCACAAAGTAAGATCTATATGAAAGAACAATAAGCATGTTATTTCATGCTGCAAAAACAGACAGATTTTGTTTTGAAATACAAGTAGTCTCAAGGACAGAAAATATTTGTTCTTTTATGAGCTATTTTTTAAATCTCTTCAGAAGTTACAGTCAAATCTTAGTATAAAGGGAAAGGACACACACTCACCTACCCAGATGAGATTGTGTTTGCCTACTCAGATTTCTCTAATGTATCATGATCAATGAACAAGAAGATCAACTTCATTGTCCTAACTGCATATTTTATGAACTGTGACAAGTTTGTTATAACTCATTTGCTCTCAACTTTTCTTCTGAGATTGTGAAAGTACCAAGAGATAAACTCAGCAATGTCAACAAGCTCGGTGGCATAGTTCAAGCTGTGAAGGTTCAATAAATACGTCCATAAACACTGCAAATCAACAAAGCTTTTGATGAAATGTCAAGCAAGACAGAGCTTAGCTATATTCAGCTCAGCTTGAACTCATAAACCATTAACTGGTCTCTGTAGTTTCCACAGAAATGTGTGTTATGAATAAAGCACAAATGTTGAAATAGAAATAAAAACAATGTTTTCTTCTTTAAGAGGCAAGATTAATTAAAACTATCTAATAGCAGGAAATGGTATTTTAATCACCCCAAAAAAGACTTATAGATTTATAAAGATTTATAAAAATGGACCATATGAAAATGCTACACATTCTTATAATGGAGCAACCATCATTTCATGCCTTCAAGTTATGAAAGGATGCAAAACATAGAAATAGAAAACAAAATTAATTTTGAAATACCCTGAAGATATTTCAACTTTGAACCATTGCAAAAATCTGTTTTTTCCTGCACGAGACAAAGAATATTGCTTGCTCCAGAGAAGATACATATTTCCCCCTTCATTTTTACTAGGAAGAATAGAATAAAACTTGTTACAATGCATCAAGGTATCTATTTAAAACAGAAAATAAGATTTTTATTTTTTTTTACTCAAGTGGAGCATTATATTACATACATACAGCCAAATATTCTCTCAAGACCTATTTCCACAAGTCCTGAAAGATATGAAGTTACTTTAGCTACTTTTCAGTAGCAATCCTCTGTAGACATGTCCATGCAATTATCCTAGACTGAATGCAAGGTTGTTTTTGCCCGATGGCCCAGTTTCCAAGCTATTTCTATATCATCACTTGAGTAATTCATTTGACCATGTCCACATTTGTTTGCAGTAAACTTTGTGTCTTTCCACCGTCTGTATAATGAGAAGCTCATTTAGCAAAACAATTAACTCCTCTTTGATCAGCTAGCATCTATTACCCATAACTGTGCCAACCCTCTTGTACTGTCATCGAACACATCGCACTTTTCCCTCCCATCGGCGGCGGGGGGGGGAGGGAAAAAAAGAAAATAATAAATCTGTTTAACCTAACCGGAGACTTACTACATACAAAAGTTTGTTTGTTTCCCTTTCTTTATTAACACCCTGTTGATACTCTCCACCCAGGTTTGGACCAGATTTAAAAATAAAAGTTATGCAAGGCACGGCTCTCTGGCAGAAGGGGGCGGATGCCCCGGCGGGGCCGGGGTCAGTCGCCTCCCACGGGTCCCCATCTGCCCTTAAATTCGGAGCCCTGGCAGGGGAACTTCCCCGAGCCCCCGAGAGCAGCAGGCAGCGCCCAGGAGCCCCAGAACCCCGGCAGGCAGCCGACTGACCTAAATGCCGTCTTTAGGGTTGCGTTCCTGCTGCTCTTCACTCTTTTCAACACTCCTTGTATTCATTCACAGCCGGTACTCACCCGAGGCATCCCCAGGCATTGCCGGCACTGCGGTGTCCTGCTACCTTCGTGGGGAAGCGGTCAGTGGATTTCCCCGTGGGTACTTCTCTCTAACACATTCTCCAAAGTAGGAGAAACCTGGAGGGAGACTCATTGCCAGGTGCAGGTAAGGCACGCCTGCAATCACCCTCCAGTTTCACAGGCACAAAAAGAGCACCTCCTTCTCAGAAGCCGGCAGGAGAATTACAGCCAATTTTGCTTTCTTAAACAGCAGCGAGGTACTCTCCCAAGGTACACAGCCAGCGTGTGCTGCGCTCCCTCCCTCCCCGCTGGAATGGTTTCTCCCTCCACAGGCTCAATCTACCTGATTATGTTCTCTCCTAATCAGTAATCTTAGTTTCCCCAGCAGTAGCGGCCCTCCTCGTTCACCCAGGATTTCTGCAGGGCAAGCTGCGGAAGCAGGGCAGCAGCACTCCGGGGACACAGGGCAAGGTAGCAACATTTTGGAAGCACTTGGGTTTCTGTCTGCTTTTCGTTTGAACACTGGAGTACAGCCTTCGCCTGTCTGAGAGACAGATTATGCTTCCTGCTTTTACAATCCTATTCAAATAAGCTTAAAGTCCTTAAGAAAAAAAAAAAAAAAAAAAGGCTACCTACTTCATCAAGCTGGAACTGCTTTTCAATGCAGTCTCTTTTTTTGTGTATCCCTTCCCTAAAACCAGCTTGTATCTCTTTCAAATGTAACAGTATATATCCATCTGCACTATATTCTTCCCCAGCTCTAGTCAGCAAATAAAGTAGAAAAGGTAGATTTCCTTCCCCTCCTGTTTCTTCTTTTGTAAACTAAAAGACAGGAAAGGTTAAGTACCACACATTACCACAACCAACTTCAACGTAATCGGTCTTTCAACAAGCATGCTTGCTGTAAACCTGAAAGAGTTCTTTGGGTTCTATTTGTTTGTTGATTTTTTTTTTTTTTATTTTTAATTTTAATAAGTAGGGAGGATGGTATGGACAAACGAATCTCCCTCTTTTTTTTTTTTGTCCTGATTATTCCAGTTAACCTGATTATTACATTATTAACTGTTATTCTCCTGTAAATCGCTTCTAATCCCAGTTTAGAGACTATTTCAGAATTAATTAAAAAATTCCTTTAGTAGTTAACTGGATAGTCTGAAAACATTTGTGGAGAGAAACCAATGGGCAAAGCATAGATCAAGGGAAAATTTACACCAGAATTTTAAGCGGGCTGTAGAGCACAGTTAGACTGTGGTCTGTCAGACACAGCCACATAAACCACGATAGCAAAGAGGCAGGAGATGTGTGGAGATAGGAAATGTGTAGGATCACTCCATTCCAGGACAGTGTGGTACATATTTAAACACTGTGAATATCTCTAAAGCCTGGTGATTTAATAGCTAATCAAAAGTGTCTTTTGTGGGCAGTGTAAATAGAGTTATGATATACCTTGGAATCTGTATTCAAAAAAAATAACATGAATTAGTATTCCTTTGACATCACACCCAATTTAAAACAAATTATCACAAGCTATACAGCAGTCTCCTAACAAAAGGTAAAGCTTTGTATTTGTCATCCAAAGAAACCACATCTCTTCATTCACTGTAACAATCCAGTCAACTGAAACTTAAGGTCATTTCATGTCCTATTCACGGTTGTACGCTGAATCAAGACTTACCATCTCTATGACAACAGACTAGAAGGCTACTTGAACATAATTTTCAGTCAAACTTGTTAGATTATACCTCTAGAGCTACTGAGTTATGGGAGGACAACAGCTAAAACTTTTTTAATTGAATGCACAAGATAATAGAGCATCTAGATGTGCTCTCCTTTCCATTTACAGCATTGGGAATGCCTCCATGCCTACAGCAGAGCTGAGCACACCTCACTCCAGAATATGGAGTTGCCACACTTCTGGAAGGCTCAGAAATGCTATTTCAAGCCTCCTTTATGAGCAAAACAGGTCACATGTTTTCTTTCTCTTTCTCCTCTTATTCAAACAAAATTCAGCAGAAACTGTGCATGACTGAACATGTGTATGATAGCAAGCACCAGCATAACACAGTAAAGTTAATAAGGAATTAGAAATAGGGTTGCTATAATCATCTCCGCAATGTAGTTTTTTACTCATTGTAACTCTGATAACAGGGAAACCTCTGTTGCAATCATGTCTTGGAGAAAAAGGTAGTCTAGAAACACAGGACCACAACATCTATTCCCAAGGCCTTAAAATCTTTGAGAAATGTGACATAAGCATAAAAAGCAATCAAGAAATAAAAGACAGTAAAAACCAGCAAACAAACTCAGTTACATAAATGAATACGTAGCAACAAATAATGGTTAGAGAGCGTAGAGGACTTTAGCATGAGCCAGAGAACATTGCTTGATTTCTTAATTGTATTCCATCACTCTGCAGTAGGGCAGCTGTGCACTGCAAAGGGCAGTTGCCTCCATCTCTCCTGTGCACGTCTGCCCCACAGCCATGTAAGGACAGGCCTCATGTAGCAAAGACCTTGTCAAAATACTAATTCAATAGAAACAGTCATTTTTCATCTTTTATGTTTGTTTGGCATTTATCAAAATCACTTCTGTTATTTTTTTTTCCCTAAGCTCCACAGGAGGAGTGTTATTTGGTGATGTGAGCAAAAAAAGTCCAAGCACTACTGCTTAGGTACCCTTAAACCTCAACAAAATTATCGCTATTCCAAACTTAAGTGTTTTCTGTGAAAGGAGATAATTTGTTTTTAAAGATTGCTTACAGATTGTAAATCTACCTGGACTAATGGCAATACAGTCCACACCTTTCTTTTTAATCACATCCAAAAGGAGTATAAAACTACTCTGTCACACATAACCCTTCATGTCACGCATGAAATGTTCCTCATCTGGTGAGACAAACAAGTCTAAAATCATACTGCACAGCTTAGCTTCTGACTCTTCCCAAATATGGGACTCCTAGAATCACATAATATTCTGATTTTCAAGGGACCCACAATATGCATTGAGTCCAACTCCTGGCCCTGCATGGGAAAGCCCCAAGAATGACACCATGTGCCTGAGAGCATTATCCAAATGCTCTTTGAGCTCTGTCAGGCTGGTGCTGTGACCACTGCCCTGGGGACCCTGTTCCAGTGCCCAACCACCCTCTGAGGGAAGAAACTTTTCCTGATACCCAACCTAAACCTCCCCTGGCACAACTTCAGGCCATTCCCTCGGTCCTGTCACTGTCACCACAGAGCAGAGATCAATGCCTGCCCCTTCTCTTCCCCTCACAGGGAAGCTGTACCTGCAGTGAGGTCTGCCCTCAGTCTCCTCCAGGCTGGACAGACCAAGTGCCCTCAGCCCCTCGTCACACAGCTTCACCTCAAGGCCCTTCTCCATCCTCACTGCCCTCCTTTGGATGTTCTTTAACAGCTTCATGTATTTTTCGTATTGTGGCTCCCCAAACTGCCCCAGCACTGGAGGTGAGGCTGCCCCAGAGCAGAGCAGAGGGGACAATCCCCTCCCTTGCCCAGCTGGCCATGCTGGGCCTGGTGCCCCCAGGACACGCTTGGCCCTCCTGGCTGCCAGGGCACTGCTGGTTCAGATTCAACTTTCCATCCACCAGGACTCCCAGGTCCCTTTCCCTGGTGCTGCTTTCCAGCCTCTCATCCCCCAGTCTGTCTGTACATCCAGGGTTGCCCCATCCCAGGTGCAGAACCCAGCACTTTGTTGAATTTCACATGGTTGGTGACTGCCCTGGCCTCTCATGTCGAGGTCTCTCTGCAGGGCCTCCCTGCCTTAAAGGGAGTCAACAGCTCCTCCCAGTTTTGTATCACCTGCAAACTTGCTCAGTATCCCTTCCAGTCCTGCGTTCAAGTCCTTTATAAAGATATTAAAGAGAGCAGGGTTGAGGACAGAAACCTGCAGAACCCCCCTAGTGACAGGTTGCTCTGGACAGTCATATCTTAAGGACACCAACCCTCATTCTCCAACACCCATGCACCTCAGGGGCTGGAAAAAACTGCTCAGAGCTCTCAACGATCACCCCTCCTGCCTTACCTAAATGCCTTCATCAGCTTCTCACCTTGTCCACCACAGCCTCTTCTTTTTTCCCACATTGCTGAAGCTTCTACATCCACCACTAGCAAAAGAAGCTGACATGGGGAAGGAGAGTGTTATATGCAGCACCTGTGCTATATATCCACTGAGGAACCAGAATCTGGGAATTCAGCCAATGAAAAGTAAATGCCATGTGGGTGGTTTGGTATCAGAGCACAGGCCTTGTTTATCTTTGTCTGCCTAAATAATTTGGAGCACAAGAGAGATACTTTCATGTTTTTGAAAGACCAAAAAAACGCAGAGTTTATACACGGAGTATAAGCAGTCCTTACAAACTGCTTGTGGAGAAGGAGCCTTCTATGAGGAAATCTGCTATGCTCTTCTGCAGCTGAGAGCTGTTACTACTGAATGAGCTTTATGCAGAGAGATACATGTTTTCCTCACTGGAATGACATTTGATAATCTGGGATTATAAAAAGAATAGCTACAGGGGAAAAATAACCAAAAAAAAACCCCACAAAACAAAACAACCCACAAACCTCAAACAAAAGCTAAAAGGCTTTCAGAAAGAATAAAACAACTGGCAAAATCCTGATTTTGCTGAGGTCAAAGGCAAAACTTCACTAGAAATTGATTTTGCTTCAAGATTTAAAGTCAACATCTACTCTAGTTAGTGTCACATTATGGAGGGACATAGCTGTTCATTCTTGCTGGGATCAAGAGGCCTTACTGAACATTCTGAGCATGGCTCTTTATTTTCCAATAAATGCAGACACATAAACCTGCTCTATCTTAACATGCATTTTGAATACTTCTAATATATATATACATATAGGGAGTGTGTGTGTACATATACAGAATTTTAACATATTCTTTTATTTCAAGGTTTGGAGTGGGTGTGTATATATTTTTGACCTACAAAGTTTTCATCAACTTGCTCCCCCATTTTTGTACCTCTGTCTCACCTTTTTCTTGCCAGTGTTTTCAAGTGATAACAGCCTAGCAAGCAAAAACACAGCTTTTAAAACAGTGTTTTCTTAAAAGTCACTAGTTATAATGATATTTTGACTTTTTTTTTCAAAAAGGAAGGTATGAGAGGAGAAGAAGATCATTATGGCTGTATCATACTTGCAGGCCTGAAAACATCTCAAATGAGGCAAAAATATACCTCCTTACATCAAGCGGCTGCAATTTTTCTATTTTCAATTCCTTTATATATTCACAGCTTGGACTACCTGATGATATTCTATGTAAGATTAACCCAAATGTGTCTATTCAGTCTAATGTCTTGTTTGAGATAGTAAAGGACTGCCTCATTAGGTAAGGAAATCAAAGGTGTAAGGTTTGCCACACAGTTTTAATAAAGCATAAAAAAATAACTTATCTGTTGGAAAGGTTTTTATCCATCCTGAGTTGGATGATGACAGGTGTTATGTGTCAGTGAGCCATTACTGCACTGCCCACTGTAATCTGTCTGAAAAGCAGATATAGATACACGAGAAATAAATCTGTGGAATTTAGTTATATTACTCAGGATGTTTCCCTGAGTAATATAACCAAAATTTGATGTGCAATAAAAATGTGTTAGATGCTAATTCCTCCCAAAATTACTTCACCATAATAATTATATGCATTCTGACTCAGTTTCTCAGAATTATTCAAGGGCTGCTGTTACTGTAGCAGTATGATGACGACTTGCTTGAATGGAGATAAAAAGCAGTTTCTGCCCTGGAAGACTATACATACAGAATTTAAACTGCACACATAGGCATTGAAGATATTATCAGATATAGCATAACGTACTGAAGCTTGTCCAATTTTCAGCTGGCATTGTGATAAAGTAAAAGAAACATTTTTAAATCCTTATCTTCATGCAAACCCTCTCTCAAAGACCAAACAGACTTCCCAGGGTACTGAACTACCAAAGAAGTCAACCTTATCTACAGAAAACTGTCAGAAAATCTTGAGATCCAAATGCTGTTTGCTGGATGTAATGATTTCTGATAAATGTTATAAACTGCAGTTTTAGTGAGATTTGTAATCATGATTTTCTGGAAAATGATGTTTCTGCGGAGTTTGGATAGCGTCATTAATTAGGCAAGCTGCACAGTAAGAATTATGCAAAGTATTCCAGCCCCTGCTTTCTCTTGTGAGGCTTTTCTGTTGCCACAACTGGCAGAGATCCCCAGCCTTCTGCAGGGCAGTGCCTATTGTCACTCCCTTCTCCTGCACCTCACTGCCTTCCTTAACTTTTGATCCAGTTACATTTATTTTTCCCTTTCAGCACTGTAGGGAAGCATCTGGGGGCAGCTTCCAAGTGAAGCCAACACCTCTGCAGGCCTCGCAGAATCTGTGCTGCTGCGTCCTTCACATGCTGCCCCTCCACTGCTTTCCTCTGTCCAGTGTCTTGTAGCAACAATCAGGAAAAGGGGTTTTGAGCGCTCTCAGACTATGTCAGGATTTGATTTCAACTGAGTGGCTTGGTCAAGGTAAATGTTAAGCCAGAACCCTCACGAAGATGGGCTCATGTTGCACACATCCTTGGGAAGCCTTGATGGCTGGGTCTCCTTTTCCAGAACTCCCCACATCTCTCAGGAAAGAGAAGCAAGCTGTAAATCCAGTACAACTGAATCAAAAAAAGTACATTATTTTCTTCCTAAAATTCAGCATATAACTTTTTTTTCTGTATGTCTTCGGAAATACAGAGCCCTTAATTTCCTTTCTGATTTTTGGTCTTTGTTTCTTCTCCTAGTCTTCTGATTGTATTCATCTGCCTGAAGGTCCTATTTATTTTATATTCCCATTGCATGGTGTGCTTTTACCCTAATAAAAATGATGCTGTCTACAAGCTAATTAGAGCTAACATTTATATTCAGTTTTTAGTAAGGCTTATTTGGTCAAACTCACTTATTAAAGAAGGAAAAATATACTATTGTAACAGACAATAATATTTGCATCCAGGAAATGTGTGTTTTCTTCAGTATATATTCTGGTTTTCTTTAACAAGTGCCATGACTGGTCTCACAACTGTGCCAAGAGTACAAAAATGAAAAATGAAACCATATCCAAAACATAAAACCAAAATAAAACTGAAAATATCTCCAAAAGCAAAATTACAGACACACAAAAAGTGGTGAGCAGGACATCTCCAGCAGCAAATTACTGACCTATTCTGGAGCACTCATTTGGTATTAAATCACAGTTTGTTTTGACCATTTTATTCCATGTTATCTTTCTCAGGTATGAAGCCCCAGATTGCCCATCTTTTGAAAGCTTATATGGTCAAATTTGCAGCAATAGTTCTAGTCTGCAGTAACCCAAAACTTAACATATATCTCGCTGATAAGGCCTAATTCAATTAAACTGACCATTAAGATCAGTGTAAATTGAATTGCTCTCTTGGACTTGCTGGTAATTGCCTGACAGACCAATAAATATGAGGCTTCCAAACAGAATGAGTTATGGTGCTCAATACTGTCCCTACTAACTGCTCTCCTCCCTTACTCCCAACCTTCAAAATGTCACAGGAATTACACAATAATTTGTTCTATGGTGCTTGTCAGAGACCTGTTGTTTTGATCCCAATTAATGAAACATTCCTGAGTCTGCATGCAGAAAGAAAGTAGAAAATGTTCAGAGTGATAACATAACTGATATAACATCTAAGACATGGACTGAAAAAGACAGAAAACCTTCATCACTTCACTTGCAATTACATACAAAGTAATTCAGACACTCGATCCACACTCGGAAGAGTTCATGAAAGAGCACAACCAGAAGGGGGTCATCTGCATTATGAAGGGGATTTTTGGTTTTTTGGTCTTGCTTTTGTTTTAGTTTGTGGGGTTTGTTGTTGTTGTTGTTGTTGTTTTGTTTGTTTGTGGTTGTTGGTTTTTTTGTGGTTTTGTTGTTGTTGTTGTTTTTCCTATCCAAAGGATGGGAGCAGTTATTTTTTATACTGCAGAGGCTGCAACTTCAATACTGGGCTCAGTTTTAGGCCTCTCACTACAAGAAAGACATTGAGGCACTGGAACCTGTCCAGAGAATGGCAGTGGAGCTGGACAAGGGTCTGAAGCACACCTCTGATGAGAAGCAGCTGAAGTTGTTTAGCCTGGAGGAATGAGGCTTAGGGGGTTGTAGTGAGGTGGGGATTGGTCTTTTCTCTCAGGCAACAAGTGACAGGATAAGAGAAAACAGCCTCAACCTGTATCAGGGAGAATTTGGATGCTAGGAAAAATATCTTCACAAAAAGGTTTGTAAAGCATTGGGTTTGACTGTCCAGGGGAGTAGTAGAGTCGCCATCCATTGAACTTTTCAAAAAATGTGCAGATATAAAATGTGCAGATATGGCATTTACAGACATGGTTTAATAGTAAATGTGGTGGTGGTGGTCCTAGCTTGAGGATTAGACTTGGTAATCTTGAAGATCTTTTCCAGCCTTAACCATTCTATGTTTCTAGGAATGATTATTTCCAGTTTGTTGAATACTACTTATCTTTAAAAATAAATTAAAACTATGGAATTATGCATATAGCAACGAATTCTATCATTTTCACAATAATTGAGATTTTGATCCTACACTGCGGCCCCTCTGGTTTAGCTAGACCGCCTCAATAGCAAAAGACAAAGTTGGAAATGTGTCTTACTTTGACCATTTTTATTGCTTACTATTCCAGGTTAACAGGAAATTACTCTCTGAAAAGATCCATGTTGAAAGAAATCAGTAATAACAGGCAGCCAAGAATATAGCAAAAGAAAGTATATAATAACAGCAAGAAGAAGCTGGACTTGTTCAGAATAACAACTATTAATTTGTGAATAATTCCAAAGAAATATTTCTGTTTCTGGTGTTCTGTCCAGATCTTTAAGTCATGACCTGATTCCTGAAAGAAAAGATGTAAGTCAAAACTATGTGTGCAGTACCAGAACTACAGGAAGCGTTAGAGAAAAGTCAGTGTAATCTTAATGGTCCCTTTGAACCCTGAGGAATCAGCTCCATTGCAGTTTTCACTTGACCTTGGTTCTTGTCTTTACTCCTCTTCAATATTCAATTAATTAACAGAATAGTTGCTATAGAATTTCTAAATAGCCTAAGACTGATAGAGGTCCATTTAATCTTCAAGTTGAATTTTACTCTAATTAATGAAGTCTCACTTTTTTTGACAGGAGTCTAGATTGAGGGGTAGCATTTTGGAGTTCTCAACTGGAGTAAGCTTGAAAATACACAGAGAGCCAAACATCATACGCCTAAAATTGCTACAAGACATTCTTTTCTTTATGGAGTTTTTCTTATAATATTGTAATAGTCAAATATATCTACTCTTGGATGTATCTTTATTAATCCTCTATGAAATGTGGTAATGTCTCACCAAATGTGACTGCTGAGATAACTTCTGCACATACAGTACAATTAAGATACAGCAAAATAAACAACTAACAGAAGGAGCTTCAGTTTCATAGCCATTTTGAGCTTAAACTAGAATATATGTGCACATAATTGTACTCTTGGGATTTAACACATGCCTACAGCTGGTTTTTTGTTTGGTAGAGGTTTTTTTGAAGATAGGAACTGTTAATACGTCTCTCTCCAACCTTAAGGGCAATTCTGCAAACCCTTAAGCAAGTAGAAAACAAACAGAGGTAGATATACGACAACTTGATAAATGGTTCATCATACACGAATATTTCAGAACTTCTTTTTTCAGCTTTTTCATTGATCGACAATAACAAGAATGTCTAAAAGTAAAGAGGGCAATCTTGCATTATATTCTTTAAAAGCAAGATGAGATTGTAGCTGTGAATGGACATATAAATCTTCACTAGTAAGTAGGTCAAAAGGTGTGAAGAAAGTTTCCAATCACAACTGCTGCAATGCTGACAGACTGCTCCAACCAGCTCCTTGGGTTGAACTTTCTGCTTGAAAGCTGCACTGAAAATTAATAAAATAGAGTTCTTTCCCTTTTCTTCCTTTTGTTCTCTGTATCTCCATTCCACTCTTGAGCAGCTCTTTTTTCCCTTGCTGGGGAGGAATGGATTTGACTGCCCATGGCTGCCCACTTAGCAGACAGGTGCTGGGGAGATGAGGGGTTGACCTGGCAGCTGACCCTGCCAGACTGTTTTTCCCTATTTCATACCTGTGCTGTGCTGGCACAGGCAGTGTAGATATTGGTGACTTCAGGGGAATGGGGGAATGCTCTAATTCAGTGGGGACAGGAATTGATCATTAGTGCACTCACATGCACTCACACACTTGTCTTGTTACTTAAATTATAAAACAGCATCAGAGCACCCAGGCAAACTAATGAATTCACAGCTTCTTCTCATTAAAGAAACAGGATTTTTTTGGTCCCTCTCACCCATTTCAGTATATCCCTTGCCTTCCAACTCGTACATGAGCTGCAGGTTATCCCTCTCCATAAAACAAAGGCTCAGCTATGTACTTGTACTCTGTACGCAGTGCTTTGTGCTACACTTATATCGAATGGCAAATGGAAGGGAGAATGTCATTTTAACTAGAAACAAACTTCCTCAAAGATCTCCGAGAATACCAAATGATGCCCTTTTAAGTAGATCAATGCTTAGTGTACTGTAGCTGTCAAAAATCCCACCCATTTCAAGACAGCTCTTACAGAAATAAATACACCAGGCATTAAAGAATATTAGCATCTAAGAGCTTCTCTTTTCCCAAGAGCTATCAAGTATTGACCAGGGAAGAAAATTACAAAAAAAAAAAAAAAAAGGCACTTACAGCTCACTTTCTTCATCAAACTAAGGCATGTATTACACAGGTTTTCTAAGTACCTTTGGCAGACTCTGAGTATTAACTGACTTTCAATAACTTGCCTTAAAGAACAAGATATGGGGAAAGCCTCCTCTTCCTCTCTGTATAACCTGACTGCTTAGTGCTGAAGAGAACAGAGGGGTAGCATTTACATTTTCCTTGGAATTGAACCATTCTCTTCCTAACTGATTTTGCAAAACAACAATACATACAAATATCAAAATTAAAAGGTTTGGTTAGAGCAAACATAGTTTGCTTTCTCCTTGTGGGGAGAGTTCCCTTGGAACTTGGAATCTGTCCTATCTCTCCAGCCTCATTGAAACAGTTGCACCTCCACAAATTTTGGTGTTAGTTTTTGTTTTTGTTTTTTTCCCCACAAAGTACTTTCCTTGTGTTAACGTTGCTATAGTGTCTCGTTTTTGGTTTTTTTTTTAAATCAGCAAATCTATGTATCAATATTTTTTAAACAAAACTGGCAGTGTTGTCACTGTCTAGTGCTTGAGGATGGTGACAACAGGGTTGAGTGTTTATGAGGAAGAATCAGGAGAAGGCCAGGGTGGATAACCTGGGGTGAGTCTGTTACAGACCACCCACATGGGATGAATAGGCACATGAACTATACTATAAGCAGCTGAGAGAAGTCTCAGAATTGCTAACCTTTGTTCTCATGAGGAACTTAAATTTCCTCTCCATCTGATGAAAATACAGAAATACAGCAGAGAAGCAGGAGTCTAGGAGCTTCCCAGGCTGTGAGGAAAATAACTTCTCCATACAGCCAGTGAGGGAGTCAGCTAGGGAAGTGCTCTGCTGGACATGTTGCTTGGGAACAGAGAGGGACTGCTGGGTGGTGTGGTGGTTGTTTTGGAAACAGCAAACAGGAAATTACAGGGTCAGCAGAGCTGATACCTTAGAGAGAGCAGACTTTGGCTGTTTAGGAGCCTGGTTGACAGAGTGCCTTGGGAGGCAGTGCTGAAGGGTAAGGAAGCCCTGGATGGACTAAGGAATGGAGTCACCTCCAGCTGCCAGACAGACACCAGTGGTCTCCCTCGATCCTCCTCTTCTCTAGCTGAAAACCTCCAATTTTCTCAGCTGTTCATCTTCTGACTTACTCTCTAGACCTTTCACTGCCATTCTCTGGACATGATTCAGCAACTCAATGTCTTTCTTGAAGTGAGAGGCCCATAATAAAAACATCTCTGTATTACCAGCTCTGTTTTCATTACAAATCCAACCAGAGCCCCATATGAACCACTATGAAGAAAACTGACTTCACTCCAGCCAAAGCCAGAACAGAGTGTTTTCCAGCCTAAATGATTTTGTGATTTTTAATAATCACTGAAGCATTTTTGATTGCTTAATTTGTATCTTTCTAAACATTCTTAATATTTCATATTTAATTATATTTGCTTGATATTCACTTGATAGGAGTCATATTAGGAGTAACTTACTGATCACTGGTAGGAAAAATATACCAAGACTACACTTACAGATAAGAAGATTCTTATCAGCACTATGTGAGTGATAAAGATGGGCAAGTTACTATCTAGCAGGTTTACCTGCTTGAGACAGAAACTAATGCAAGATCTTTAAAACCCCTCACATGCTACCTACTGAGAGGAGAAAGAGAACACCATTAACTGTGCTGCTGTTCAGTGGGATATTCACAGGCTGCAGAGATGGGTGGAGAGAAACCTAATGAGGTTCAAGAAGAGTAGGGTCCTGCACCTGGGGAACGGCCCCAGGTACCAGCACAGGTTGGGAATGACCTGCTGGAGAGCAGCTCTGCAGAGAAGGACCAGCAAGTCTTGGTGGGTGACAAATTGACCATGAACTGCCAGTGTGTCCTTGCAGCCAGGAGAGCCAATGGGATCATGGGGTGCACTGGGAAGAGCGTGGGCAGCAGGTCAGGGAGGGGATCCTTTCCCTCTGCTCAGCCCTAGGGAGGCCACACCTGGAGTGCTGTGTCCAGGTCTGGGCTCCTTGGTACAGGAGAGATGTGGAGCTATTGGAGATAGCCTCCAGCAGAGGCCACAATGATGAGGAAGGGTCTGGAGCAGCTCATGACGAGAGACTGTGGGAGCTGGGGGAGGAGAAGACTGAGAGAGGATGTCATTAACCCATATAAATATCATAAAGGCAGTGCCAAGAGGATGTGCCAGACTCTTCTTGAGGAGGAGCAATGGCCATAAACTAAGACACAAGGAGTTCTACCTCAACATGAGGAAGAATCTCTTTGTATTGATGGTGGCAGGGCACTGAAACAGGCTGCCCAGGCAGGTAATGGGAGTCTCCCTCTGTAGAGACATTCCAAACCCACCTGGATGCGTTCCTGTGTCAGCTGCTCTAGTTCACCCTGCCTTTGCTGGGGGGTTGGACTGGGGGATCTCCAGAGGTCCCTTACAACTCTAAAAATTCTGTGATTCTATGAACTCAGCTTGTCTATCTGTTCTGTATATCACAGCAATTGTAGCAAATGTGAGATTAAAGTTATAACTTAAACTATTACATTAAAGTGTATATCAGATGTGACACACATCTAAAAAAAGCCTGAATTTACAAGAGCTGATTATATAGTATGTCAGTTGCAGATATAGTACTATCTGAAGTTATTTCTCCACTTCATTTTTCTCATTGAATTTGTTTTGTTATATAGCCTCATTTAAAGGCTTTTAAATATAGAGGTAAATTTAAAACGGAACAAAACGAATCATGAGTTTGTGAAAAGAAGATTGCACTAGATTAACCTGATATCCTCCTCTGAGAGGATAACCAAACTTCTAGACAAAGAAGTGAAATGGATTTAGTCTCTCTGAATGTCAGCATTTGACAGTTCCTCCGGTACCTAAGCCCCATCTGACTGGAATTCACCAGTTGAAGGTAGATACAAAAAAGGCAAGTTTAATGGAAGTCAAGCCTGAGAAAAATACGCCAATAAAAAATTGTTGCATTTATAGACCCTTATAATTTCTACCAAAAAGTTTCAAACTTGAGTTTTCGGGGTGTTTTCAGTGATGTAGCATCCATCTTCGCTGTCATGCATTTTTATAACAGAAACATGCATTTTCTTCTGACAAAATTCCTTCTCCAATTCAAATTCTTTATTGCAAAATCCATTAATGCTTGTCATCAGCTTGTCAGCTGCTAAAAACCAAGCTTTTACAGCAATCAGTCAATGTCTTGAAATCAATTATGGGTAATCTAAAAATATTTCAAATTAAATGTATCATTATTATTTAGTCCAATTACTTCAACTGATTTTATAAAAGATTAAAAAGTTGGTAAGAAGTTGGATTCAATTTCATTTAACCGGGGTTTTTTACAAAAACAACTTTTTAAAAAATTTTTGGGAAGGCAAAAGCGAACTTTTCACCCTGTTGCTAACTTCATTAAGTAAAACCTTTACCTCCAAGGCTGAGATATACACAGAGAGTAAGGAGATCACCAAAGGTTTAACTTAGATTTTTTTTCCGTTTTTCATTTTCTCCTTGTTTCTCCTTGTGAGATCATACCTGGGATAGCTGTGTTATACCACAAAGGGGATTAAGTAACAGCCAAACCTATGAGACCCTCTTTCAATAATCAGACTTTCTTTGGTGGTGACTTCTAAATTCACCCAGTCCTTTAAGACCCACCGGGAAATTAATCTACACAATGCATTTTTATTAGTCATGAAATAAAAAGTAAAGTTCCATAAAACATTTACAAGTAACATTGACTCTCTTTGAAAGGCAGCTACTCAGAGCAACTTCTTACATCAGTTATTTCACCTCTTGAGCACAAAAAAATTAAAACCTTCTGTTTAAAAGTGTTGAGGATGAACTCAGTTTAAAATATACCACTCATCTCCCAGCACAATAACTGATCTTTCCATCTTTATCCAGGCACAACTCTCCTTGATGTTATGGGAAACACTTTACAAAGGCTGCGTGATCTGCTTCTTGCAGAACAAAAATAAGAAAAGCTGTCTGCAGAGTGCTGTCAAACCTTTACCCATGCAAAAAAATCTGTTACAGCATGTTCTATACCACTAAAATATATAAAGCTACACCTTCTGCTTTTTCTTCCACTGTACAGCCAATAACTAATCATAAGGGGTTTTCCTTCTTTTTTCTCAGTCTTTCATTCTTTACCTTGAAATTCTAAATAAGTATTTCCTCTTAATTTGGTCCTTACTGCTAAAAAATATATAGCAATTTATTACAACTATGAAAAATAAATGAAATATAAAATAATTTCCTCAGTTATAATTTAAAACCACAAGGCTTACATTTCCTTTGATATCCTAATATTTATTTATCACTTTAAGCAAAATCCATTATTTTTCTTGTTACAGTAACAAAATCTAGCATTAGTTAAGAATTGCATATGGTTGCAAGAATGAAATTCAGTAAAAATTGACAAAAGCTGATGAAGCAATCAGTCTCCACAAAACTGAAGTCATTCTTCCTCAAGACAGTCAGCATTCACTTTTTTTAAAAAAGATTTGTTTTAGAAATAAACTATGAAGAAATCCCACATTACACTGCCATTCTGGAGCTCTGAATCAGGAGGAATACTCTTCTGTGATAAGCTGGAACTGGAAAGAACTAAATAATTCATAATTGTGAAGTTCCTCCGGTTCTGCGCTATTGGTCAGTTGTCCAATCCAGCTCTAAAGCCTAGTACTCTGTAGCCAATTTAGTTTTTGGCAACAAGGTTTCCTATTTGCAGAATGAAAAACTGATTTATGCAGCTTGAGCTCTGGTTCAGAAAATAAAATCTGTAAATGAAGTTTAATATGGGATTCAGTCTGGGCTTCAGCTACAGACCATCAAGAGCTAAACTTTCCAGGTTTGCCTCCACCTGTGGCACAGGGCTGTTCTCTAGCAGAAGCAGCTGAGGCCTGGTCCAGAGCTGATTCAATCCAGCAAAACTCTTTTCTTTGGCTTAAACAAACTCAGGTGTGGATCAGTTATAGCCATTGCTAAAGGTCATGTTGTAGTTTACAGATGACTGAAAGGATTACTTCTAATTAATTTTTTAGTACCTCAGAATGCAGCATTTCCCCAGATAACAAATACCATAAAACTGGATTTATTTCAAATCACACTCTATGTTTTTGCCCATTTGTCTTTCTTGCATTGACTTTCTCCTCTGATTTATTATATACCTCTTCCAAGACTAATTGTATTACGAAAATGGCTAGATTTCTATTAAATGTCTATCTATCTTCCCATTATACACTGGGCTGTTTTTTTCATTTGGCAGAACTACATAAACATTAACTGCTAGTTTCAGCTAACTTTGGAATTTGGTTTAAGGAAAATAAAAATTAATGATACTGCCTTAAAATTGTTTATGCTTGGCCAAAATTTATGCTGGAAATTCTAGGAGTTAGCATTTTTGTGAGATAGTAAGGTATTTTTTGCTGGTCTAAGACCACACTAGTGAAGACTGACATGAGATCTGAATAAAGAAACTTGCCTGGAGTTGATAGTCACCTTATGCATTAAGGTTTGTGTAAGTTCTGAAGTTGCTCTGCCATCTACCTCAATTGCTATTGAGAATAAGTGCCTTAACTTGCTATTCTGTGTGGTATTTTTAATTTTAGTATAAATTGAAAATATTTCTACTGTTTCCATATATGCTCTTTGGTTCTATAAATAGTTTTATTTTCCCCTCTCCTTTTTTCAAGTATTACTAAGTTAAATCTAAGACAGAATCACTACTTTATCGCGTAAATTTTGTCAACACATTTTATGAAGTTCTTAAATACTTTTTTCCCTACCTTACTGCAATCTGGTGACATTAACAGTGAAGTTCATGAGGTTTGTCTTCACTGCACCATAAACTGCTAACAATGTTTGTTTTTACCATCCCAGCTCTCTTGCTTAATTAATCTGATGTTCTAAGTTGAATGTTAGGCTTCCTAATGTTGCTGGAACTGAATGCTCTGAATCATTCCTATTTGCTACAGTCCTTTCCCTCACAAACAATGTTTTAAAGATCCTCCACCTGTTTTGGATGCAGTGAATTGTGCTCTATGAAAGAGTTTCTACTCAAAGAACTGTTTATGTTCAGTAGCTTATCTTCAGTGCTTAGATGCATCATATGTAAGAGACAAAAAAGCCTGGATATACATTTTTGAGTTTGAATGCAAACTATTCATTGCTTTATGAACACAAAATTCTCCAGGGAGTATCACACATATTCTGTATGTCCTTGAGACTGTTTCTTTTGCATGTTAAATTTTGACAGTTAAGCATAAAATCATACACAGTCATGAACGGCTTTATCTGTTGTGGACCTAGGAAGTCTCTCACAATCTGCTTTCCCCAGTAACAACTTGGGATTTAGGTAACCACATCTATAAGAAATCAATTTGCATGATGCAGACTTTGGATATTTGGATTGGTATACTTAATTTCTCTTCCTTTTAAACTTCAAATGTCATCTCTCATTCACGAGAGCAAATGATAAGCAGCCTCTTTTTTCTCCGTATATTAAATCCTGTTCTTCACTCTCCTTTGACCAAAGACTTTGTTGTGTTCTGCTTTTTTCTCTCTTTTTTTTTTTTTTCTTTTTTCTTTTTAATAATGGGAAACAAGGTCAAGTTGGAAATAAATCACAATCCAAACTCTTTCAAATACAGAGCCACACAAATACTGGGAGTGACATGACTAAATGCAGGCCAGCATCCAGTTCTGACTTTCTCTCAAGGCTCCGTTTTTAGCCAGTGGAGAGGAACAAGCACAGCTAGCTCAGGAATAATCACACTTGGTAACTATGCTTGACATAGTCATCTGAGTTGCCTTCACAAACAAGCCTTCATAATTTCAGCCTAGCATCACAGAATATCACGGGAACACAGCACGTTCTGAAAGGACTCACAGGGATCATCAGGTCCATCTCTTATGTGAATGGCCAGACATAAAATGAGTAATTTCCTGGAAGTGTCTTTGAAAGGCTTATTTCTCTCCAATAAATGGGAGCCCGATGCATCTACCTTGGAGATATGGATGTGTATTATAGACATCTACTGTTAGACAAAGTCCATTCCACCTCATCTATTGGATAGCAGCAAAGATTATCAAAAGATCAAAGTATGCTTAAACAACCTCCCCCTTCCATCCAAATGCTTCCAGTGCCTGCAGTGAAAGGACTCCTTGCGCCCTTGGCATTGTGTACCAAAAATCTTTGTGCTGTCTATGTGACTTCTCTCAGTTACATTTTAATTCCATGCATAATTTGTCTTCTAAAGCCTTCCACGGCAATAAATCCAACACCTTAGTTGTGTGGGGGAGAGACAGGGAGATGAAGAAGGAAAAAACCAGTTCCCACTGTTCTCAACCTGTTGCACAATTATTGCTTTTAAGAGTCTTGCCATTCTAGTGTGATGGGAAAAGCAGACTCTGCAAATCCTTGTGCTCTAAAGGCAAGGAAGTCTTCTCCCAGCATTCTCTGCGTCCACACACTCAGCTGCTTTCGACTCCCAGAGGTAGGAATACTTCATCAGGTCTCTGTGCAGAATGATAATGAAATTTAATTTGGGAATTCTCCTTAAATGCTGCTCTACGCTGTAAATTAGGTTCTCTTGTTAAACACCTAATTTGTAGTATTGAGTCACTATGTCCTGAAGGCAGCAGCACCTGAAAGCGTATAAAATTGGATGAAAAGTGAAATATAGGAATAAATAGGATGAAAGACGGCCTAAACCAGAGAGAATTTCTGCCACTAAGTTATAAGAATTACCTCCATTACTCACACTTCATTAAATGAACATTCTGATCATGTCCCCATAACTCAGTCAAGGGGGTGAGAACATGATGTGTATGATACATGCATTCCTTCAGCACAGACAGACAGTGACTACATTCTTGTTTCACAGGAATTTTTCTCAGGATACGGAAGTTTTGGCTTCCCCCCTTTCCCCTGAGTTTGCGTGGCCAGATGAAATTCAGCCTTTTTGCATTGCTTGGAGAGACAGAAGGTCTCCAGTCTAATACAATGTCCAGCAAAGTCTTCCAGAGAAACTCCTTCATGACAGAAATTGTTGCAAGCAAGTCCTTCATTAAAAACTGAAAAAGGAACTTTTTCTGAAACTTTCAAGGAACCCAAGTCATTCTCAGCAGAAAGCTGTTCTGCTGGAATATTTCAAGCCACTTTTACAATATCGTGCAATTCACCCTGTGTGTGAGGGCTTCATTACAACAGGGATTAAAATGACAGCTTAATGTCATGTGAGGCAGGGGGATTTGAGACTGAGAGCAGTAGCTGGACATTAGGCCAGCTGAATTGTACTTACTGCTGAGTTACAGTAATACATATAGCTTTGGAATAAAGGGACATGAGGATTAAGGGCTATCTTTCAGAGAGATTTTGTAATATTACAGATCCTATCACACAGAAAATCTAAAAATGGTCTTACAGGGAAATGTATGAGTAGTGGAAAAAATAGCAAAGCACAAATAAAAAGTAAGAATTCTTCAAAAGTTGTCATTAAACCCCATCACACTCATACAGCACAGATGTTCCACAAATGATAAGCAGATGTTTTTATGTAGACTAAATTCTAAATAATCCCACTGTTATCAGTCCTTCAAATAAATTCAGTGGAAATTATAGTAACCAAGATGAGATTCCTGAGAAAAGAAAAATCAGTTCATGCATGTAAAGGGTTAAACTATACCACAGAAAAATATTTGTAGACATGACATGACAAAATCTCCAGAATTACATTTCAAATTTTAAAAGCCACAATATTGAGGGTCTAGCACAGGAAATCCAGAGGAATATTCTAAGAGGACATGCATAATTCATGGCTTCTGAAGCACACAGGAGACAGATGATCCCAGAAAAACGAGGTATCCAGGTGTGCTCCTGTCAAGTGCAGTGACATGAGCACAGTGTAAATCTGCTGGAGAGAAGCACAGGCTCATCTCCATCCCACCAAGACACACTGTGCACTGGCTTCCAAAAGATGTGTTCCTGTTTTAACATCAAAAGGAAGAAAAGCCCAGGGAAGGGAACTTGCTAATAAAATGCCTTAAACATTCTCAGAACAGAAAATGCTCCCTGGCTCCAGCATGTATTAGAATTGACCCTAAAGTGTTTGCCTGGTTAAACAAAAACAAAAACAACAAAAACAAAGACAAAAACAAAACCCCAAATACAATAACAAAAACACAAAACAACAAAACAAAACAAAAAAAACCCCAAACACTGCAAACAACCTAAATCATAACTATCCTTGCTTGTTCAACTTTGTGTATCTTATTCGTTTGCTCCCCCTTTCCCTCCCCGCATATGTACCCTCAGTGACATTGCTCAAAATTGTGGTACTAACTCTTTGATCAGGAAAATAATCATCATTGCTCAGCCACTGTTCCTCATCATCAGGGTTTAAGTATAAATTTGGTTCCTAATGCAAAATAATGCAATTGAAGCTTACAGAGATTCCAAGATCACTTTTAATGAGAGATACTAACATGCCATTATATGTTCCAAGTGATACACCTGTCAGCTAGGTGTAAAGCTCAAAATAGATCTGTGCCTTGCAGGTTGTATCCTAGCTTTGCAGTCCTGAGGTAACAGCCAGACAACAGTGTCAAACATGAAATCTTGAACCTGCCCAGTGTTGAGCCTCTCTCAGGGTATCCACCCTGAATGATTTCCCCTTCCCTCCCACTTGCCTCTCTAAAACAACTCCTGGTTTTGCCAGCTCCTGAGGACATAAGCCAGAGAAGGAGCTAAACTTCACAGGTAACAGGACTCATTTTCATCTCTTTGAAGACATTTTTATGCTTGGAAATATTCTGGCATTAGTACAGCATATGCCAAGCCCTTAAAATGAACAAAACTAACACTTTGGTATGAAAGCAGATTCTGACTGTAAATTAGGTCTGAAGATTGGAGAGAATGTGTAATTATTACTGTGAATTTCCAATACAACATTCTAGGGGGTTGGGAGGAGGCTTTTTTTGTACACATAAATGCTCATTTCTTGTCTAAAACTTTTCTGTATAATTTCAAGCACTGCATGAGGTATTTTACAGCCTAACCAGTTGAAACAAATGGACATGCTTTAGATTCCACTCAAAACTTGATGCTTCTGGAGACCTGAAGACACAAACAATCCAACTCTTTTGTAAAAAGGCACATAAGAACAGGAAAAAAAAACCCAAAACACTAATTCACATAAGTTGTCCACTCACGGATGATGTGATTAGATATATTACAGATACACATTCTTTATGCACACACACACATATCCATAGCTAATAAACAGCCATACACAAACTAAAAATCCCAAACTATTTGCTATTATTTTATTTAGTTCATTATTAGTGTCTTCTGCAATCTAAGACAATTAGTAATATTTAACTAACAATATTATGTCAACTGGCCTTTTGACCTTTTTTTACCTAATTAACCTTGAAAGAACAGATGTCTATAAAATCTGCTCTGAACCACTCCAGTCTTTTCAGATTTACAGCTAAAGACATCTTTATAACTGGTGATGAATGCTCAGATATATTAAAAAGTAGTTATTTTAATTGCCCCATTTATCAATTAAGTCTGATCAGACAGCACTGTGTAGTAACCAAAGTCCTATTTCTTGCACCAAGCCAATGGAGAGGACCACAACACAACTTAAAGACATGACTTTTTGTCTCTGTGTGCCCAGAGAACCTGCTCTTGGGCTATCTGTCCTTGCTGGCACACCTCCTTTCCTATCACCATCCCCATCAAATGGAGACTGTGCAGGCATTCCTGCATGTGCCTAAAACACTTTTCCACTTTACTCTCTGGTTGCCCATGTGATTTGGCCTCAGCTGGGGGACTCAGCTGAGCAGAAACCCTCTGGCCTCAGCCAGCTCTGGCCCCAAGGTGGCTGGGGTCTGTCCCACCCAGACAAACCTTTTCCTGAGGAATGGCAAAACAGGGATGGATGATCAGGCTCATGCTGTCTTAGCTCCTCATAAGCCCATAGACACAATGTCATTGGGTTGTGGAAGTTAAACTTGCATGTCTGTGATTTAAAATAATGCCACTATACAAAATTTGCAGTTAAAATTTCCCGAAAGACAACAGTGTGAAGATTATGGGCTGTTAGGAGATCTGTTGCTAAAAATGCATCAAATTTATGAACATAATGTAAATATTATTATATAAATAAAAAAATTGACTTTTCTGGCTACCCACTTCCCCTTCAGTCCTAGCAACTGAAAATTACTCTGTATGACTAGGATCAACACATTTTACTTGGCCAAAAGAAGAAGAAGAAAGGAGAAAGGAGTTGCATACAAAAAAAATCTGAAATTAAGAGCACATTGGAACCCATAAAATTCCAGCTTATCTTTTCAGTGTGAAGATAGTCAAACACTGGTACAAGGATGTCCTTCCCTTAAAATACACAGAAGTTGAGTGACAAGATTTTTTTTATACACACTGCTTAGAAAATTAGGTATCAAAAATAATTTTCAAGAATATATCACACTGTGCTATACTATATTTTTATTCAGTTCCAGTTTATGATTGCCATATGAATTTTATGAGAATAATCCTGTTGTCAGCCTGGTCACATAGACTAGAAGCTGAACTCAGCTTCACACTAAACAGAGTATAATGGCTATAATTGAAACCTATATCCCTATATGTTAAGAAATATTTCCCAAGCCTGAAATCCTTTTGAGCATCTTGAGTAGATCTCAACTCTATCTGCAAGTAACACTCAAGAGCATTTTACTTCCTCTTCCCTGCAAGACATCCATCCCTCCTGGAGGAAAGAGCCAAGGTATCTGACCTTGTAGGGACCACCATGCACACAAGGCAGCTGGATCCCTGGCTTGCTCAGCTGGGAGTCCAAAGATAATATCCTACTGTGCCACCCATCTCACAAACCTGTTGCAACTTTTAGACACCAGTTTGGGATGAAAAGTCCCTCCATTAACTGTACATGGAGCCCAGTATCATAATCTAGGCATTCAAATAATGTTTGAAGCTGGGTGATGTAAATTCCTCTCTGATCCCTTTATTCGTGCCCACAAATGCACCCATTGTTGCTCATTAGCTGTAATTTGAGAGTCAGGTTTCCAAGCAGAGCAAGGGAGTGTAAATTGCACAGACATTCTGCAGTTCCCAGAACACTGCACATGCAGTTATTGTGCATCAGCCTCATCAACCGCAGCACCCGCACACAGAGTCAGAACCAAGACCACAGGAGATGCCACACTGAATCCTGCACAGGCATCTTCATCTGCACAAGGTTTTGTGTACAAAAACCATACTCAGCAAGCAAGGATAGTTATCACATACAGGCTCTCTGTCCATTATATAAATGCCATCAACAGAAGAGATGATTACCAAGAAATCACTTCCCATTTACCTTAATTTGTGTTCTGCTTCCCAAAGTGCACAGAAAGTAATGTTATACATAATAATTATGGCAAATTAGGTAATGGTCTGAAAGTACAAAAGCAAAAAGAAAAACACTACCCCAATCATCATCCAAAAAGTAATAAAAAAGCAAATGATTTTCATCCTGCTCTTCTTTATTAAAAAATAAACTCCATGAAAGTTCAATTCTTCTCCTCTAATTCTCTCTCAAGAGGGATTTCCCATTTGACCTAAATGTCTGTGCATGAAAAATTTATTAAGTGACGTGGTTTGCTTTATTTAGAATAAAAAGAATATCTGTTTGCCATTATTACTGCAGGGAGCAGAAGGCAATGCTAGGTCAGATGAACACAATGCTTAAAGGTTTCTTTGTCCTTATTACGACCTCCTGCTACCTAAATTGCATAGTAAAATTCAAAATAATCCAAAGGAGAGGTGCAATATCAAAATAATATCTTACTCAAGAAACCTACTACTTAAAATAAATACTTATCATGGAGTTTATTATATCATACTATTTAAATTGCTAACAGCTAAGTATTTCACATTGTCTAGCAATGGAAAATGATGCTTCCCAATGTATCAATAAAGCACAAGTTTAGCATGACATTTACACATTGTAAAGAGTTCTGCTTTGTTTCAAAAAATGCATTTAAATTATTTACTAAGTATTTCTAAAGCATTTTCCTATTAAAGTTCTTTAGACCTGTACACTTGTTGTTAATGCGGAAACTGAGATTAAACTACAGGAGGTGACTATTAGTAACAGGCACATCAAGAAACTTTTTTCAAGTAAAAAAATATTCTTCTAGTACATGTATTTCCTCTCTTTTCCCATTTGGAGTTAGGCAAATTATTCATTTTGATAAATGGCTAAAAGTTTGCATTGGAATCAGGTTAATAAAATAAGAAATTTGATTTTAAAGTAGGGCTTATCTGGCTATTTTTTTTTATTAAAAAAGAATGCAAATTTGGTAATTTAGTGATTACCTCACTGCTAACTTCCTGAAATTTGAAACTGACTTCAAGGAGGGCTATTTTTTCTAGATTTTGTTGGTACTTCACAGATTCAGTTCTGCCATCCTTTCTCTGATCCAGAAAATTGTAGTCACAGGCAGCCTGAGCCAGATTTGAAAAGACATGTGCGAGATCAGCTTCATGCAAACATAGTTACTAAATATTCTGCAGTATCATCTGAAAGGAAGCCAACTTCTTGTCTGGGTAAAATGGTCTTTAGAAGAAATACAGGCTGATGACAGCAACCAAATACAGAGGCCATGTGAGTCCCCATCTCTGGTATCTGATTTCTGTCAAGCCTGGCTTCAGCGTGGCAGCTGTGAGGACAAGGAAAGCTCTGGCTCCATCCTCATGCCTCAGACCCTTTCTGTGCTGCTCACTGTCAGAAAAGCACCCTGGTTAATGCCAGTAGGAAACAGAGGTCTAGTTACACACACTGGGAAAATGGAGCCTTTTACTACATATAAACCTCAGTTCAAGAAAAGTAATAGTTTAGATTAAAAGCATAATGAGGTTGTACTGTGCCAGGTATACCGTGTGGTGTTTAATAAAAGAGGAATACCTGCAAAATGTATATGCTCCTACTAGGGGAGGCCACCTGAGTACCACAGCCACTCAGCATCAGGGATGTTTGCAAGAAAATAAGACATAATCACAAAGACAGAGACAACAAAGTCTTTCAGAAAGTTTTCAAGCCCTTGTTAAACCCAGGTTACCTGTTTCAGGTAAAGTTGGTGAGAGGCTTGGGATAGAAGGTGGAAAGCAGCATGTGGTGGTCCACTGTCTCAAGTCATCACAAAAAAATGCTGTTTATGGTCCACTCACCATAATGGTACAAAGGGAATTTCTGAGAGGATCTCTTCAAAAACCCCCAGGTGAAGCTCCTGGAGAGCATGTCTGAATGCTGCTACCTACACTGCCACGTGAAGAAGGAAACTGAGGCAGTCATGGATGCTGGCTACACTCTCAGATGCCAGAGTTGAGTGCAGGACTCTGAGGACTTGTTCTTCCACTCTGGCTTTTAGAGTTAACAGGGTGAAAATAAAGTCAAATTCCTCATGTGTGTCTAGCAGCCTAGATACAACGAGTCCCATTGTCTGTATGTTCTAAAGATTTCTAAACTATTTTACATCACAAATGTTGTTTTGAGTTTATGAGCAAATGTAGTCAACACACTTCTTTGTCCCTCTTGCCATGTGCAAAAAATGTCACTAGTTCCTCACACAGGAGAACAGGAAAAGCCACAGTTTTATCTCCAAATAAGAATATTTATGAACAGCACTTTAAGGGAGGAAAAAGTTGAAATATTCTCTTTCCACTAATATTGAGGATTTTTAGAAATGTTATTGATATTTTTGTACACCCTAGACTGAGCATCAACCATAGTCCAATGCATGGTTCAGTCAAAACTTTGGTATGCAACAGAATTGCCTGAAGCCAACAAATATCCCAGAGAGGGAAAAGTCTACTCAACCTCAAAACAAGATCTTTGTCACTGCAATTGGCCAGATATGTCATTCTCATGAGCAAAACCAGAATTTACATATTTGGATCCATAGGAAAAAAACAAATAACTGGACTTGAATTGTCACATAAAAGGATGGATCTTGGGTGGTAAGCGTAGAGTTTATTCTCATATATAAGAAAAATCATCTGCAATATATTGCAATGCTAAGTAATTACATTTTCTGATTACACATTGTACTCTGCCTGTGAAATAAGGCATCTTGTAGTTTATGAACTTAAGATTCTATTTATATTTGTTTGCTTATGTGTTATTCTAATAAAATAATCCAACCAAAATAGAAGAAATGTTTATACAAGTGCAGTTATTGAGGCAGTATCTCAAATGATGTCAGAACTCACATTTGCAATTTCAGTCAAAAAAATCAATGACATTCCTATGACTGAATTCATGTTTCTATTCACCTACTGATTTTTTAAAATAAAAGATGAAAAAATGTTTTAATTACAGAGAAACAATACCCTGAAGTGGTGTCAGTTTAAAACTGTCCATTAAAATAACCATCTGGAAGACTGGGTTCTCAGGTAAGGTGGAATGTCAGCCTGCAAAAATGTGATGAGATGACATTTCTCTTAGATTTTACATGGGAATATGAAAAAAAACAAATTCTTCATTAAATCCTTCTCCTACTTGTGGTCCTGGATACAATAAGTGTAAAACAAATGGCAAAAACATAGTCTGAGGTTAAGAAATCCATCCCTAAGAAATTAAAATTTTAAATTTGCTAAAAACACGTAAGGAAAATATACTAAAGTGGCTGTATTTCACCTTTATAAATAAACATATACACAGGATTTTCTGAGCTAAAAGGGAATCTTTCATCCTCTCTAGTCTCCTGCCCTGATGGAAAATAAGTAATTCATTTAGCACACATAATAAATGTGTGTCATACCAATAGGAAATATCAGCGTGGGTCATGTTTTTTACTTTGTGTGTTGACACAGTAATTGGTCAATTATATGTAATGGAGACTAACTGCCTCTCACAAAAAATATAGCTACACTCTACCTACACTCTCTGCATTAGTAATAAAAATAAGTTGGCATTTTTTTCCCATACACATTATGGAAGCCAAACAAGATAAAGGCAATGAAAAAACTTAAGAAAAGGCAAAAATCAATCACATGTGATTTTTGCCATCTTGTAACACGCTGTTCTTAGCAATCACTTCAAATTGTTAAGGAATGGTCAGAGAGATGAGGAAATGTCAGCACACCTGAGGTTACTGAGGCTGACCCAGGGCTTTGGTGCAACCCTGCCCTTTGGGCATCTTTCCACCGCTGTCCTGTCTACCACAGACCTTGCCCTTCTCCTCACACCTTACAGAATGTGCCACACATGAGCACTTAGGGATAAACTAGACAGCTCAAAATTATAACTCCATGCTAAAATAATTAAGCCCCCTGTACATTCAGGCAAGGAGGAAAGGTGTCTTTAGAGGAGGATTTCTATCTTCCTTGGGATTGAAGATACAGGTGATAAGGATCACCCTTCAGACTTGCCATTCTTTTTCCTCTGACTGCAGTAGAAATGCAGGGGTTTTTTTAAATTTTTTTTTTTTTTTTTTTTTTTTGGCAGGCAAAGTTGGGTGAAATTGATCTAGCTGTACTAACATGAAATATCTAGCTTGAAATAAGTTTAAGCTAGATCTCAGTGTACAGTATGTCCGTCTAAAAAGCAATTAAATTTTACCAAATCTAGTTTGAATCAAATGAAGTTTCAGTGACATTGAAGAAAAAAAAAATCATTCAGAGAGCACTGTAAAATATCTCTGCGATAATAAAACAGCTACTAAAAATGTCCTTTGCATTTAATTTTTAAAAAAGACTTTGATTTAACAGATAAATTTAATTTATTGCTTAGGGAGAACCTTTGGGTATTTTACAAAGTACTGAGGAACTACAGTACTATGTCTTGTCACCTTGCAGATCTCATTAGTGTGCAAGGCACTTGCACTGAAGGTCTTATTTTCGTTCCTTACCCTATTTACAAAAAGCTAAAAGAATAGTTAAACTATTAAATGAAGTTCCTGAGTTACAGCAAAACATTTATTCACTCTCTTCAAAGAGCACTAGAGTTGAGACCTTGGGTTCACCAAGGGCAGAGGTGCCAGCTTTCCTTTGGTGCTTGACTGCTGTGGGAACTGACCTGGGATTGCCAAGATCTGTCAGGCTCTTGGACAGGAGCACCTGCCCATGTGCTGGCCCCTGCAGCCTGTCCATGGGCATGTTGGGGGTGATTCAGAAATGGGTGTGCAGAAATAGAAGAATGAAGGACAAAGCAGAAGTTTTCGCTGCTGTTCTTGTTCTGCACAGGGGTCATGAAGGGACAGTATGTGACTTTCCAAAACACCTTTCTCTGATGTGGCTGTGGAGGCAGAGAAAACCATAGCCTAAGGAAAACCAAGTACAAGAAAAGGAAGTGCAAATGTGATCAGTGAGAGCAGGATTTTTTTTTTTCCCTAAAGCAGTGCACATAGAGGAAAAGATGGAAGAGCAGGTAGCTTAAGGACAGAAAGGAAAACCTGAAAAGACTAAAGGAGGAATATTATATTAAAAAAAAAAAAAAAAAAAAAAGGTGACAGCGTGACAGATGACAGACTTCAACTGACTATCGTGATAAAGTCCTGGCACCTCCTCCTTGCAGTTACTGTCAGTAAGGAACAACTGTCAAAAATTACCATGAACAATGAAAGTACAATTACACAGAGGCGATCTCAAAAGACGACGGAGTGTTTTTTGACCAATTAAGATATTATTCTGCCTTCCCTGTGAATTTGCTTAATGTTCAAGATTCAGGGGGAAGTAGAGCAATACGGATCTGTGAAATGTGGAGGCTGGTAACAAGGCAGGCCATATATAAATTATCTTGAAAACCAAAGCAAAAAAAAAAGGCAAAGTGAATGACCAGAAAGAAAAATAAAATAAAATAAAGAAATTAAAACAAGTCAGAGAAGCTGAGTGTAAGGGATAAAGAGATGGGAAGATCAGACAGGTTCTGCTCTCATTTACCCTCAAGTCGTGGATTTACACTTGTCTAACAGGCAACACGATTAGGCCAAGCTCTCCTTATCAGCAACAGCTAAAAGTGAATGACAAACCACATGGATGGAAAAGGCTTATTAGCTCACCCAAGTCTATTATTTTTATAGTCAAACTTAGCTGATTGTTCACAAACCAGACTTCATGCACATACATTGTAATTTCACTGAGCGTTAGTTTTGAGGAAAAAAGAAACTCTATAGCTTTTGATTATATATTCAGGGGTTTTATTTGTGTGTACTTTTTTTGGCTATAGTTCTAAAAATCTATCAGTTGTGTTAGATATTCTCCCCCCACTGAGCACCTGTAAGGCTTGAAACATCCAACCTTTGTGTCCTGAAATGCATCATCTTTGCACTTGTCAAACTAAAGCTCATTGTTGTTCTTTTCTATTCATGCTTTTATATATCTCTTTCTTATGTCAAGCTAATGGTACTTTAATTTTTTGCTCACATCTGGAAGACTGCACCTCAATGTTCCTGTAAATGACAGTTATGGAGGATAGGTAGGATAGAATCCACACCAGGAAAACATTATGCCATTCATTTTTGGGCTCTGTTTACTTAGGATTTTATCCCTGGTGCAGATTATTTCTTGGAGAGAAAGAAATAATCTATGAGATACATGTCAGATACCAGAAAGCCTCAGAGCAGTGTCAACAAAAATCCTTCATTACAGACTTAATTCAAAGGAAAGTCATCTACTGTCATCCTGAAAGCCACAGAGATTCTAACTCTAGTTTGCTATAAATCATAACTCAAGATTACAATTTCATTTGTTTCCTCCCTAGTACTCTAGTCTAAAGCAGATTTTTTTTTTAAATTGAAGCTTTACTGTGGCTTAAATCCTTACTGACTTCAAAACAGAAAGCAAAAATAATCCTAATAAAAACTGTTATGAAGCAAATTTTTCATTAGGATTTTCTATTCATCCTACACCCAGTTTCAAAGTTATACAGAAATGCTGCACAGAAACATTCAAATTGGTCAAAGTTAATTTTGTGGGCATGAAAAAAAAGATGAGAACAATGAAAATCAAGACTTTACTATGACCTGTTGTTGTCTTTGTGGGTATTTCAGATTTCCAAGACCACACCGATCAGCTTGATTTTTAAAATTATTTTTTCTTGGTCAAATATTAGGTTCATAGTACATTTTCAGAGGAAATAACGTGCCTTACTTTTTACACACTACTTAAAACAGCTAATAGATGAATATTGAAATGTAAATGACAGTATTACTAACAAACTAATCACTGCTTTGTGAAAAACTTCAAGGCTTTTTAGTGAAAAAAAGGCTAACCACTAAGATATTGATCTCAGCTCTAAATACTAAGGTTAAATTATAGCAATATAGACCAAATTATTAGGTTTCAATGTCATGTTGCCACTGCTGCAATGTCATTGCTCAACCCAATTTTATACATGATACAATTATTACATGGTCTTATGGATTTTTCATCACTTTTGTGTACATTAAACTAGACATATGAGATAATACCAAAGCATAATCACATTTACAGCTTGAGCTCTACTGTAAGCAATTGAATAAAAAGGTCCATTAAAGTTTGCAGGTTTATTGCAAGGAAAAACAAATAAACAAAACCCCAAAGGAGGGATTCCTTAAATTTTTGGAGACTGGGAAATTAACCTTGAGAGATCTGTATGAATTCAGCTTGGTCCACTGTTCCTCCCTAACTCTACGAGCAGCAGGCATCAGATTTGGATTTGGAGCCAGGTGGGCTTTGAGTGTCTATAGGTGCTCTTACATGAAAAGTGAAAAAACCTCTCCTGATCTAAATGGAAACAGCCAAAGTTTCCCTGATATCAGTTTTGCATAGTTTCTGCCAAAACATACGTTAGAAACATTTCCACAAACCTGTGGTTCTCTACTCCATTAACAAACCCCCAAGTAGGTCAAATACCCAAGCTCATCATAACACACCGATTAGGCAATAATACAAAGAGGAACAATCTACCTTTAGTACTTCAAAAACCTCAAATCAGTGTATTCCTAGGGGTGTATACAGAAACATTATTTTGGTGGAATTTCCAGCTGTGCTGCAATGCTCTCAATAGCATCTGCTTTTTGTGTCTCCTACAGGACAGGGCTGCTTTATTAGAAACAACAAAAAAATTCATACAAAATGCAGTTCTTCTATTCTGCACTATTGAAAGGTCACTTTTCCAGTCACCCTTTTTGACAAGAAAGGCATACAAAAAAAAAAAATTACTCAACTTTGCTCTCTCTTTCAGTGCTGCACAGAAAGCTTTTAAGGAAGAAATCACTCTAATATGAAAGCAACACAAAGGGGACACATAGAATATTGTGATTCTATGAACTAAATTACTCTGTTAGTGGGCCAATCTTCCACCTACAGGGAACCAGGCTCTCTGATCCTTGTGTCTATTTTTACACACCACAAAACAGCAATAACACTTTGACACAATTCACCAGACTTGGCCATCAGCTTCAATTTTGCCTTGGACTCTGGAGAAGCACTGTTTTAAGCACAAGTTAAAGCTCAAACTAACCCTCAAACAGTCATGCATTTGTTCAGATAATATCTGTGAGCAGGTTACTCTGCTGCAGTTTCAGCTACTGCTGATCTGTGTCTCCCAGGGCCACAAGAGTGACATGAACGACCCCTGGCAGAGGGAGTTTCACACAAGTTTCACTTTCCCTGTGAACAAGAGCCTGGCATATGCACAAAGCAGCACTAAGAGCAGCTTCACCTGCACACTGCACAGTCAGCACACAGGAGAAAATACGAAAATACAATAGGCCACTTCCTGATTTAGAGATTATTTTTTAAAAGCGCTGCTAGAGTTTACAGCCATTTCACATTTTCTGTAAACAATCACAAGTTTCAACAAAAAAAATACAGTGGCCACAGTACTGCACATGTCACGAAGAGATGGTACATGATGGCACTTTGTCACAGAGCCAGCACCCTCTCCCAGGCAACGATTGCCCCTGACAAGGGAAAGGATATTTCATGGTCTTCAGTCCTCACCAAGTGTCTGGCCTCGAGTCTAAAGGGACATATTGAAATCTTCTCAAGTCTGTCACATTTACTGAGCATCACAGTGCCTGTCAAAAGCATCTCTGAGGTACAAGAACCAGACAGAAAGAAATTTTAAACAGAAGGAACCAGGAGTAATTTAGCCCTGATACCTGCAAAAGCTCACTTGGAAAAGGTCATCTCCCTGATCAATCCAGGCCATGTCATACAGGCTCATAAGTAACCACAGCTTTTGTTCAACCAGAAATATCAATCCTGAAAACTTGAACCCTTCATCCTGCTAGAGAAGGTGATATATGAGCTATTTATTTCCATTTCAAGTTCCAATGTTATTCTTACACAATAATTTCAAATAATTTTTTTCTATCATTTTCCAACATGCAGTCACTTGGCTGGTGAAAGCCAACTCTGCTTTTCAGAGTTGAGGAGTATTTTAAATCCAAACCTAAAATGTACAGTTCAACAAATAAAACAAAATTAATCCATTCCACAAAATTAACCCTTCTCTTTCTTAACAAATCTTCCTAAAAGACTAACAAAATAATTAACTAGCAGGTAGTTGATTTGGAGGAAGGGAATTTTAGGAGGCTTGTTTTTTTGTTGTTTTTAAATAATATCAGACTCTAGAACTATGGCCTCCTATTGATGCATTTCCTCAATAAATTCAAGCAAGTTTTAGAACATCTCTATCTCTCTGGAAAGTTTAGGTAAGATATTGGACATTTTGAGGGGAGTAACTATTTATTCCTTTATTTCTTACTCAAGATACCTCTTTTTATGCTGTATTCTAGAACATGGCTCCATTTATGCTCTAATGTATGCAGAAAATAGAGACAAAATTAGAACTGCAAAAAAACAACACATTCACTGCTCTGCCATTCCACAAAATGTGTACACACAAAACCTATACACCACCATACTCAATTTCTACACTGCTTTTTTTTTTCAGACTCCCACTTAACAATCCTGTCATTCCTCACAATGGTTTAACCACGTTGTATTTGTAGAACAAAACTTCCGTTCTGCGTGATGCTGTTCTCAACACTATTATGCCAGGAAATGGGTTTCCCCCTCCCTTTCTTTTAAATGCTAGTCTGTAACCTTTATTTTGTATTCATATGTAGACTGTATAAGTGGCGAAATTTAAGGCAGCTGTTGCCATTTACAGTGTATTTCACCAGCTGACAATGGGAACTCCATAGATGCCAAGGTGCTTTGGGCTCTTTTTTCTGTGGAGGGGGGCTGAAATATGATTTCTGGTGGTACACTGCCCACAAAAATGCTTTGCCAGCGCTCATTACTGTCACTGGAGTTCCTCAGAGCAGGACTCAGCTACTACGTGAAAGGCTTGAAAGCTGACACAGAGGAAAACACTGCCACAATTCATAGTAAATGTCCTTGTGGGCTCTGGAATTTTAATGTGCTGCATACTGCACTGAGGACAGGCCATCCAAATAGCGTCAAACTATTATAACAAGTTAAAAATTGTCCACTGGTAGCTATTTAAAGGTCATTAGTTACTTTATATATATATATAGTGCATGTATTCAGCTAGCAGAAATCTGGTACTACATTGTTGGCCATAAAGGGAAAAGTTGGACAAGTTCTAAATAGAGATCAAAGCCTGAGCCAGATCCTCAATTAAAGTTAAATGAGTAATATTCATGCATGCCAACAGAGGATATTTACAGAGTGCAGAAGACTTTGTATCAGAGCAAGAGTTAAATGACAAACCACTGCTGGTGTGACTGTAATTCTAACTGTTCTTGTCCAAATATTCAAGAACTGAGTTGAACAAAACACTAAAAAACAACCTATGACGTTGATTTTATGTGTCATCTCCCTTGCTTTTTTTGGCTTCAGAAAAAATGAAACTTCACAACTAATAGATAATGACAGCAATGTGTAACCTGCTCCCACCTTTAAAACTGATCCATGTATCCCCACAAGCAACGTCACTCACAAGCAGAAAAAAAACCTGTGGGTGTATAGCAATATGCAAAATTTGTGGTTAGCAATTCCCATGGTTTTGGGACAAGATATTTGAGTATCTGAGTATCTTGGAAAAGATTTGTTTGGTTGTTTGGTTTTTGCTTTTCTGTTGTTTTCGGTTTTTTTTAAAGCTAAAAAAAAGGGGAAAATAGATAAGTGATGTTTTACTAAGGTCACAACCCTGAGGAGAAAATTACTTCATTTCCTTAACAATGAAAAAAATTATGATTCTTTCTGCTGCCATTATTAATTTGGCAATCCTTTTTTCATATACACACTGCATAGCAATAAGTTACTTTCCAAACAAATAGTATCAAACAGTGGAAAAAGGATTAAGAAAAACCTTCAGGTTTTAAGTTTGTGAGTGAAAGAAAAAGATACTAGGTTGCCCAGGGCAGTAGAAAACTGAAAATATCTTATCAATTTTACATGGTTATCTTATTGTGAGTGAGTTGGGTTTTCTTGACAAATAACCCCACATTCTACAATTAAAAAAAAAAAGTACCAAAAAAAGGTATTTTCTGCTCTCTTTGGTCACAAATAGAGGAAAAACTGAGAAAAGGACTAAGAGAAGAGGATATTGGATGAAGGGGAAGTGAGAAAAACTATCAAAACAAGAGTAAAGCAAGAAGGAATAAAACAGGCTTTATACAGGCCATATGGATTAAGACCCACATATTTGTAATTCTGAAAAACAGAAATTAATGCTGGAAACATTTGCTGAACCATATTTGCACTTTTTCTTTTAAAGGTCAAAGAGGTGTATAATGGTTTTGCAAAGAGAAAAAAAAAGTCACTGTAATAAGGTCTGATACTTACTATACTTGCTCTGTAACACTAAACCAAAGAGCAATGAACTGTACTTTTGGAAACTCTAAGGAATTGTCTTTTATAGCTGAAAGGTCAAAAGAGAATATGGAGGACCAGCTATTAAGTTACATGGTCTTTATGTATGGTTCACAGTTTGTCAGTGAATTTACAGGAAGTTCTGTGCTGGAGAACAGAGATAGGGCTTGTTCTCTTTTAGCATTGAAGTAGGAGAACCCAATCCCTTTGGCCTGTAACTCTCCCTCCCCAACAGACACAATCTTTCCAGCATATTTTGTTGCTCTTTAACATTTCTGTACCTATTCAAAATGAACACAAGCCTATTTCAGAAGCACTTCCCTGCTCCTTTTGCAAGGCAGGAGCTGGCACAAGTGCAGGCTCACAGCAGAGTTGGGTTAGGGCAGCTGATGAGTAGTAGCCCTTCCAATCCCTTAGGTGTTTTGTGAGAGTGCTGTCAGTCCATGGGAAAGCTCTCTGAGGCTGAATGAGATCTGGGAGGGGCGGTGATAAAGGAGCTGCACTGGGAATGTCATCCATTTAGGCTGCACTCAAAGCCTGGACATTTTGTCTAAGGCACTCTTAGGCACTGAGATCCTGTTTCACTGCTGGCTGGGCAGGGACTGCTGCACTTCCCTTCTGCCCAGACAGAGGAGCCTGCAGATCGATATATCCACAAAGAAAGTTTCCCTACACTTGGACACTGAACTGTTGGGACCTTTGGTGTTGAATTCTACAACTTATCGCCTGATGCACTCCCAAGATCAGTTTCTCTGACCTTTGCCTGTGTTCTGCACGAGAGATGTGAGCAAAACAAAACCTTCTATACTCCCTAAATCGAAGTGTTATGACAGTGTTCTTCTATGGGTGCTTTATCCAGTTTAGAGCTAGCTGGCAGATGTTGTCCCCAGTCAGAGTCACAGGGAGAAACCTCATTCAGCATTCCAGCTTTGGATCCTCCCTTTGTAATGATGTAAGATAAGGTTTTTACAAAGGAAATGCCTCACAGCAGTCACTGCTTAACCATTATGGACCAAGATTAACATTGGTTCTTTTATCAAGGAGAAAACCAAGGCAACTGCTGGGTTATTGTGGAAAACATTGTAACTATCATTTCTGCCCAACAGGAGTGTTGATCCATCTGGCTCATTAAGAGTCTATGCTCCACTTAATCCAAGTCAAAGCTGTTTTACTTCTGTGCAGTGGAAACTATTTTGAGAAGTTCTGAGCAGTGCCCACAGATTGAGACAAACAGCTATGCAGAGCTGTGAGCACAATTTATGTGTGACAAGAAGAATAAAGAGCCTTCTGCCCTATGTGCCATGAAATAACAGATCTAAACTTGTCGAGGCTCATTCTTGATTACATTGTTCTGTTCAGTAATTATTATTATTATCTTTATGTATCATTGAAAAGCAGTTCTAATGATTACAGGGGGCTACAATCTGGAACACTTACACCAAGGAAATACCCAGCTAGAATGGTGGCTCACTAAAATAAAGTTAAACACAAAATGGAATTAACAGTGTAGTCCCAAGGAAGATGTTGAGGAGCAAACCCTACAGGTTGCTGAAAGAAGAGAAGAGAAGAGAAGAGAAGAGAAGAGAAGAGAAGAGAAGAGAAGAGAAGAGAAGAGAAGAGAAGAGAAGAGAAGAGAAGAGAAGAGAAGAGAAGAGAAGAGAAGAGAAGAGAAGAGAAGAGAAGAGAAGAGAAGAGAAGAGAAGAGAAGAGAGAAGAGAATTTCCAAGTTAGAGTTTTCACTAAGATTTCTTGTTTTAGACAATTTGTGGTGCTATAACTGTGTTCTAAATCAAATACGCTTAGGACATTCTTTGTAAAGCAAACATATAATTACAGAATAACATGGGCTGCAAGGAAGGCCATCAAGTCCAACACTGTTCTCAAAGCAAGGCCTCCTCCAGAGCTAAATCAAGGAGCTCAGAACTGTGTCCAATTGAGTCTGGAACCCTGCCAAGGGAGGAGATTCTACAACCCTCTGCTTCACCAATGACACACACAGTAAAAAAACAATAATTCTTAGTATCTTGTCAACATTTTACTTTTGGAAATCTGTTTCATCCTTTCCCTGTAAACTCATGAGAACAGTCTAACTTAATTTTCTTCATAACTATCTATTAGAGAGGAATTAGATCCCTTCTTACCCTTTTCATGGCTAGACAGTACAGTAGATTTAACTTTCATCACTAGGCAGAATATAATTTTGCACTTAGTACAGTTCCCTACAATTTTCTAACTAAGGGATTTTAGGCATTCCTCACTTTGTAATTAACTATGGACTAGTTTTAAGTAACAGAAGAGCATCCTATATTCAGAAAATTTCTCTCTTACACAAAATATATACATGTCCACTGTACATTAAACACTTAAACCCGTGTGAATTACCTAAGTCCTCTAAAGATGCCTGAAACAAACCCAAATATTGGTCAGGGAAACCACAAGAGGCAAAGTTAAGCTGAGTTAAGTAGAATGCTTATACAAAAACTGAGTTAAGTAGGATGCTTATACAACATTGAGAATCATGCATTTGTGACATAGTTCTTGAAACCACTCCTCAAGTTTTGAATGAAACCTGTCTATGTTAACAGGAAAAGGATGAATCCATGATTATCAAATGCATATTTGAATCAGTTCCTGACTAAGCTACCCATAACCTCAGTGCAAATACCCTGCAAGTCTCATGTTCTATATCAGGCAGATTGTTAAGCATGCAAATACCTTTTGAGTCATTTGTAGGGCAGCTAGAAAGAAGGGAAAAGGGCTTTTGTCTTAGAGCCAGAATGCTCAATATTACCAAAATACGTAATACCAAAATGGATTAATTAGTGAAAGGAAAAAAGGTAAAAGAAATTATATACCACAGATATTGCATAGTCAAATGGCACAGAACAAGGAGAACGCAAAAAAGAATTTCTTTGTTGGCTGAGAGGCCCCCAGAGGTCATTTCTAAAGAACTGAGTGTGAATAGTTCTTCAAGGCATGGCAAACCCTGAAGTGGGCTGGAAAGGCCAGTAAGCCTCATGCTCTAGCAGGAATACTGAATGGAAAAATTATCAACCAAGGCTGAATTTGCAGATTCCCACAACATCTTGCTCCCAGCAGATTTGTGGGTCCTCAAGAGTTTAAAGGAACTACAGTGCAGTTTCAAAGACCTAATGGGAGGCAAATAATAGCAATTTTGAGCAGGCAGTGAGATCAGTCCCTCCACAAGCTTCAAGACAAGGAGAGAGAATCATCACAGACACTCGCCACAGTATGATTTAAATCAAAGTTGTTACCAAAAGTCTTTGAACACAGGATTGTTGTACTCAGCTTAGGCAAACGAATAAACAAGAGAAGCTGCACTCAATGAAATTTAACAGTAAAGCGTCAAGTGAAAAGGCTTGTAAGCTTATAAATATTTCACAGAATTTTAACACTTAAGGTAGCATACATTAAATATGAAAGCCATACTGAATTTCCCACTTTCTCTAGGAAAATACACCACATAAGGTTTTCAAAACACTGAGATATCCAAGCATTTTTTCCCCTAACATCTTTGAAATATGTAATATCCTAATATCTTCTCTCACTTGAAAATATGCATTAGATACACAGGAGAAATTTCTATTTTTCTCTATCAAATGTTTCTTCAGTATTCAAGTAAATAGCAAAAACGAAGACTGAAAACACAGTAAAAGAAACTGAAGATCCCTAAGGAAAAGAGATAGGAGTTTTTTTTTCAAGGATCAAAGGGGATTAAATATATGTGGTCAGTTAAGGAATTATTCTGGGGAGAAGGGATTTACTGTAAAACAAAATTGGCCCACAGCTGATGACACTGCAAAGTCTGCAAAGCCAATACTGAGGAACCATCAGACTTTCCCACCCCATTAGGAGAAGCATTTTGCTTATTTTTCTTGGCTCAAAGAATGAGCCATACAATGAGATTTATGTTCTTATGAGATAAATGGTAACAGCAGGTGACAACAGTCATTTTAGCAGACCAATACGAGGCAAAAAGGCAATATTATCAATACCATGGAAATAAAATCAGCAGTAACTCCTGTTTGTTGCCTGATAACTAAAGAGTCCATCAGAAAGGATCTTTTTCTGTTTTGCTCTCCTGTGGAGTTAGTTTTTTGAAAGCAGTAAGGGAATAAGAACCTTTCAGACAGGGTGAAGGGATTAGTGTATCATGCTGGTGATTTGGGATCAAAACTGGCATTGTAACTGCTGGGACATTTCTTAGCAGTAATGAGGAGGCTGTCTGAAAAAGGAAGAGAGGGATTCAGTATCAGTAGCCACAGCAAACCATGTTTCTACTTCAAAAGCTCCGGTTCCTGACAATAAATAAAGAGAGAGAAGAAAGAGACTCAGCAGGACATTTACCAGCAATCCCATCACCTCTGGGCAAAGGCAACCAAGCCCAGTCCAATTTGCCCTTTTTTTTTTTTTTTTTTTGTGCCAAGCCATAACAGGCCCCATAACATTTTTACTCAAAACATGTAAAAATTGAATCTAATTTTTTTTATAGGGAAGTGGGAGGAGAAGGGCAAAAGGACAATCATGACAAATCAATTGGCAAAAGAGGGCCAGTGTCCTGCAGCTGGCGAAGCAGTTTTTGGGCAATACTACTCAAACAATGGATAATGGGAGCAGCCCTGAAGCACCTCCAGCAGCCCTGGTCCCGCACAACTGAAACATTCCTTCTCCCTCCCTCAAGCCTCCAGTGAATACATCTCTGTTTCAGAAGTGTGTGGGCCTGTCAGGCTCTGCCTCAGCCCCAATCTGAGCAGCAGTTTTCCTCTGAGGCTTTAGCCTCTGGTGTTGTGATACAAATATCTCCAGACACATCTGGAGGTGGATGTGTCCAACCCCACAGAGACCTGAAGGCAGCACCTGGAAGAGCACCAGTGCTGGTGACTGAGCTTCAGTGAGAACAAACAGGATCACAACAAGTCCTTCCTGCCCACAAATGGGGTTCAAGTCAAAGATGTGTAGTACAGATATTCCGGTGTGAGGTCTAAATTTCCTTAGTCTGTGATTAATTGAACCCATCACAATTTATGCATAATCTGTAATTTATATCATGCTGCATCAAGCAAGCATGTGGTTTATTATACACACAGAACAAGATGATTTAGATTATAAGGAGACATGGTGAAGTGACATACAGCAGACCTGTCAGGGAGAGAAAGGGAGGAGAACTAGAAAGAACTCTGGGTGAGAAATCTGTGCTTTCTCATCCTTGTTACCATACTCCCTTTTGTGAAAGCTGTAACTCCAGCAGCAAGGTCTTGCAAATCTACCTGCCAACCAGCCTGAAAAGACATGGTGACACAAAGATGCAAATGAGAAGTAAAGAGAGTTAAAATGAACTCCCATATCTGCTACTCCTGCTCCTATTTCTTTACAGTTTTCTTCACCTTACATTCTCAGGCAAACTCTTCACTGGGCATGCATTATCATGACAGAGCACTGTGGCTGACACGCACCTTAGATCTTTCCTTCAAACCTCCCCAGCTGTGTTCTGGCTGACTTCTCTCCCTTTGCCCCACATCCTGGTGCACCTTCAAACACCTCCTGATTCTGCTTTTTCATCAGTTCCTACTGTCCCCAACATCCCCTCCTCTTCAGGCAGGCTACACTTGCCACAATATTTGTATCACAAAAACAAAACCTCGTAAATGTTTTGTAAATGTATAAATGCATTTATTTTATTACATACAAACTGGAGGTGCAAGGCGCCCCACTAGTGTTTGAATTGCATTGGAAGGCAGCTCTGTCCTCCCGGCCTCCAAAAAGAAATCTTGAGGCAGAAAGGCTCTGTGCACAAGGAAACCTGGGGTACTGACTGCATTAGTCCCAGAAAGACAGGGATTCACTGATTTTCTGATGCAATTCTGACTGGGTTGCAGCAGTGACATTTCTGTCTGTTAAAAACGATGATACTGTTAACAGTCAGGGCCCCATAAGAGGGTTTCTCTGCGTGAAGTCAGGCTTGAGTGTTACACTTAATCTGCAGTTACATTTTAAATTGCATTTATATTATAGCTTAATTGAAGTGTGCATACGATTTCCCACAAATACTACTTTCAGCTGTTATACCATATCAATAATAATTAGAACGATTTATACATTCATTCCACTCAGATCATGTGCGACATGCTTCAGAATAACTAGATCTTTTGACAACAGCTGTAACAGCTAATAGCTGTCACTACCATCACATGAGGTGCTTGAAGCTTCATAAACTCACCTCCAGGATTCTTTCTTGCAACATCTTTGATCATTTTCAGCTATGACTGCAGCCCTGGCTACACCATGACAACTTCTCTTTTCATACAGAAAACACATTCTTGCCCTCTTCTGCCAACCTAATTTCAGTATTCAAACTCATTGACTAAAAACTAACCAGGCTTTTGTTTATAGTGATTACAAATTCATAATCCTGCCTGGGCCTCAGAATTTTGCAGAGTATATTGGCAATTAATATCCAATTAATGCTTCTAGACCCACTGATCACATTACACATCTACAAAGCAGACTGCTGACACATTCATTTATATTTCAAACAGCACACTGCAGGCTATATGGTACAGGGAGTACACTGAAAACTCTTAAAAGTATTCCAGACTCAGGTACCACAACTACCCAGGAACATGTTCTCACAAAAACAACCAGCCAAGCAATGAAAAAAACCCCAACAAACCCAAAAAGCCAACCCAAGACAAAACAGAAGTAAACCCAAAAATCCTTGGGGCAGGGGGGGCGGGGGGGTGGTCCAGGGAATTTCACTGTGTAGAAAACACATAAGTAAACCATCACTGATAAAATGTAATTCCTGATATTTATTTGGAAATTGCAGAGAAGTGTGCTGCTTTTGTGTGAGAAAGAAACAGTGGATTTCTAAAGGTAACTTCCCATGGCTGGTCACAGCTGTAGGTTTAGCTGTAGACCAAAAAACAGGCTTCAGTGGATGCAATTTACAATACACAGCATTAAAATAAAACAAAATAGAGAAGACGCAATTTTTTATGATGTAAAACTGAAACAGAATATGACTTTCAAAGAAGTGGTATTGACTTAAGAAATCCTGGAAGCTGTGACCTGCACAATACTTTTTTTTTTCTGTCTCAAAATACTCTGTCTTAATGAAAAGCTGTTATATAAAAAGTACATCTTACAAGTTTCCAAGAAGAGTCCTCAGGTTTCTAACAGGTTCCCAACTGGGAGCCTTTCCCATCGGAATGGAACTGAATGATTTCTTATTATAAGTAAATATTTCTAGTATTTCACTTCAAATATCTTATGTTAAATTTTAGCATTTAACTGAGCTACACATTAGTGTAATCACAGGATATATACTACTTAACAGTTCAAAAAGCAGCTTAATCTTTCTTTGCTGCAATTTAACAAATGAAAATAACATGAAAAATAGGGCTTGAAACTCAGGTGACTGAAATGAATATGGACTAGAAAAATAGTTAACATCTCTTATTAGTCATTAAAAACACTGATAGTTTCTTGTTACTAAATAATAACCAGTGAGCATACTGAAATTGCTGTAATAACAGAAGATGATAAGAAAAATTACCCAAACATAAGACAGATACAGAGCAAGATGGAACAAACAGAATTTATCTTCAACTAAAGGATTAAAGTGGCAAAGTTAACCATAGCACTTCTATGAGAGACACACTGACTGTACGCTCAACAACAGCATTCATTTGGCAGGCAACAAATGCTTTAAGGGTTTACTTTTATTTCTTTGATTTTGAATTAAACACAACAAAACTAAAATCTCAACATATTTAAATCTATATAAACTAGAGGTCTCTCAGGCTTTCTTAAAATTTTTGTACTGAGAGTAAATTTGCAACAAGTCTTCAAAATAATAACCATATTTTCACAGACTACAAACCAAATTGAAGTACGACCTTAGACACTTTGCTAACTTCTGATTTTTAAATAACTTTCAAAAATTTGCTGATATCACTGCTGGTGTTTGCTTCATATATTTAAGGAAGAGACTTCTAAAAATTAATGGGCATTGTACACTACATATTAATTTAACTGGATGGGCTCTCCAGCAAAGGGATGTTCCAAAAAGCTAGAATTCAGATGAATACATCCTGAAAGATGAGCTCTAAATTGATTTGCAGCTAGTTTTATAATGCAGGCACACAGGCAAATATGGACAGTTTTGATGCCTGTGATGCTTGCATGCCCTGCCAAAACCTGGCATCAACAGAAGAGAAGAGACCCCAAATCTCTCTTGAAAGCCACCTTCCACACTAGTCAGACAGGCTGCAGGCAAACAAAAGCACTGAAAGAGCTGGTCGAAGTCACTGCAAGGTGACTATTGATTATTTGAGAGAGGCCTTTGTGATTGTGGGAGGCTCTAGAGGAAGGGGAAGAAAGCAAATGCCACTCATTTTCAAATAAAGCAAAGAATATTTGGGTAGCCTGGGAAAGCAATGAAGCAAATCCTCTGAAAAACCTGCAAATCATCCTTGAAACAACGTCCTAACCACATATGAAAGAAAAGAAGCTGACTGGGAGTAGACTGCGTGGTTTTATAAAGGAAAGTGATGTCTGATCAACCTGACAGCATTTCATGAAGAGGTAATTGGCTCAGTGATGGGGGGATGGCAGTGGATGCTGTTTATCCTGACTTTAGCAAGACTTTTAACACTGTAACACAGGGTTAAAAACCTCTGGTTTGGGGGTTTAGTAATGGACTAAGTAGCCAGTGGGGTGCACTGAAAACTAGCTGAACTGCTGGGCTCAAGTTTGGAGCTGATTGTTAAAAGTCTGTCCAGGAATCTGACAGGAGCCTTGTGCAGTTCAGAAGAGCAAGTACAAAGTCCTGCACAGGGGGAGGAACCACTGCATGAACTGCAGAAGCTGGGGCCCAAACAGCTGGAAAACAGTTTTCCAAAAATGGTTCTGGTGGACACCAAGCTGGGCACGAGCCAGCAACGTGCCCTTGCAGCAGGGAAGGCAAATGTTATCCTGGGCTCCATCAGGCAGACTGTCTCCAGCAGGTCAAGGGAGATGATCCTTCCTCTCTGCTGAACCTTGGTCAGACAAAGCTGGAACATTCAGTCCAGTGCTGGGCTCCCCAGCAAGGACACACTGGAGACAGTCCATGGAAAGGCCACAAAGAAATGATTAAGTGATTGGACCACCTTCCAGATGAGCAAAGGCTGAACAAACTGGGAGTGCTCAGCCAGGAGCTGTGAAGGTTCAGGGGGATTTTATCAGTAACTAAGTATTTGATGGGAGGGAGCAGAGCAAACAGAGTCAGACACTTCTCTTTGGTGCCCACTGGCAGAATGAGAGACAATAGGCATAAACTGAAATAGAGGAAATTCCATAGATACTTAAGAAGGAAAACAGAGTTTCGTGAGGCTAGTCAGCTGCTGGGACAGGCTGTGGAGTCTCCATCCTTGGAGGTATTTAAAACCCAAGTTGACATTACCCTGAGCAACCTGCTCTCACTGATCCTGCTCTGAGCAAGTAATTAGAGTAGATGATCTCCAGAGGCATCTTCCAGCCTCGGCTGCTCTGCAAGTCTGTGAAATATCATCAGGCTGAGCAACAGTTTCTGGAAGCACTCCAAGACAGACAACACCTCTTAGGAACTCATAATCCATCAAAAAAAGCCTCCATAGATTGACTTATTGCACCAGGGAAAAATAAATTCCTTGGTTACTATTTAGGGCTAAGATATTTTTCACTTTCTAGATAAGAATTAAACAGATAAGAAGGAAATAACCTCAGTGTCTACAGTAGACAGAGTTAGGAAAAAATCAACAACAACAAAAAAACACAACAAAAAACCAATCAAAAACAAAACCCAAAAAACCACCCACAAACTCTGTCCACATTTTGAACAAGTCCTTGTTCAAATCACATCCTTCCTTCGGTTAAGGGAAGGATTATTGGTCAAGTAAACTTTGCTTCACATTTGCCTGCAACATGTCAAGTGCAAAATGAATCAATTCAGCAGTAGCAGCAGCTGGGAAGAGTTGGCAAAACGACTGTTAAATCAGCTTAAGATAACATGCAAAAATTAGCAAGCCTTCTTGGTGAAGGAAAGGGCTTATTTAAAGCAGCTAAAGCAGTACAGCAATGGATGTGCATGACTCAGAGAAATGGAAAAAACGGCAGAAGGACTAAAGAGAAAATAAGAGAGGTGACAATAGTATTGGTAGAGTTTAGGCTTCACAATTCAGCTACTATTCCCCAAGAAAAATAAGTTTGTCCTTACAAGATGAAAGGGTGAATGTTCACTGTCATTCAGTTTATTTCAAAAGAAACATAAAATGTTTCCAATTATGGTTTTTAGCTGTAACAGTTGAAAAACATTATTAAGTTAGCAACTGTGGTAAACCCAGCAGTAATTCTGAATTGATTCTGTAAAGACATGCCTTGTTTTGAACAGGAAATAAAGATGGACAGCATAATCCAACAGATTTCCTTTCCCAAGGCAAAAATGTGCCCCAACTTACATTCTCTAAAGCTTTACATCAATCAGGTGATTGGGACAGAAATACCACTTCATTGAGGATAACTTTTACTCCTAATAGAGGAATTTGATATAACTAAGTACAAGTTCTACTTATATGCCCTCTAGAATCTCAATGCACGCAACCTCTTTCAAATCTATGCTAGTATCACTGAGCCATCCTGTAGGAAAGGATACAGGTACTATGGAACTTTAAACAGTTACAGAAAAACAAATCCGATTTATGATGATTTATTTATAAATATAAATTTGTTTACAGTATGTTTTTTGTTTACAGTGTTATAGATTCTACTGTTAGATATCTGCTCCTAGAATCCACCCTTTATTTCACAGTTTTCATTTCCTTCCATGATTCTTGTTAGAGCTTTCAAAACCCATTTATTTAATTATTAGGAAGAACAGAAAGGTCAGAATGAAGCCTACAACATGCTTGTCCTTTACAGACTACTATAAAAGGAACTGTTCTCATGTTTTGGCGAGAAAACAAGAATTCGTTTTTGTGAAAAGTTACTTGGCTTCACCTTTGGTTTCCATTCAACATCCAATGCAACCAAAACTTTCTCCTCTGTAAACAGAGTATAAGCAGAGAAAACACTTTAATCTGGATCTTCTGCATTTTTAGAGAATGAGTAACCATCAGTCAACCAAGCATTTATAAATACGATCTTAGAATTCAGTGTAAAAATACACTGATCTCTATTTCCAGCATCGTTGGCAGGGCTTGGACGGGTGGGACAGGGAATAAAATATGTTCTAAATCACATGATAAGAAAAGGTCAACAGTAAATAAAGTCAAATGGATAAAAGAAATAGTGTTGTATTCCTGAAATCCAGTGCAAAATAATTTGGGGTTTCTTAAAATCTTCATTAAAAGCAGCACAAAAACCCACTAAACCGAGGGGTTTTTGAGTTAATAGGCCTATACACATCATGTCCACAAGTTCACCACATGCTTGTAACTTCTCAGTTTCCTCTTCCCCTTCATTTCCTTGAGCAGGTGCCCTCGTTAACTGGGCAGGATTGTCTTGGGTTAGTCCCACCTGCAGCAAGGAGAGCCTCTGTCCCTCTTGGTCCCCCCAGCCCCAAACAGACTTGCTTATGTTCTCCTTTTTTGTTAGTTGATCAGCTTTGGAATGAGTTAGACAGCCAGGGAGGGCTGCGGACTCATACTTTCTAAGCCCAGGAATGTGACAGGATAGCTTTATGTCTAACAGCATTTTTCCTGTATTGAAGAAACAGGCACAAATGCTCCCAGTTATTGCTATCAACAGCATCACACATTTACATCAGAACATGTCACAGACAATCCACCATCCTGTAACTTCACAGGGTGCTCTTTAACACCTCCAACAATGCTCACTTTTTAATGTTACTAATGTTTCAGAAAATACAGCGCTTACATTAATTTTCCCCAAGCAGCCAGGAACTTCATGAACAGTCTTTTCCAAATAAAAACATTAAAATACTGGGGGAATTGGGGGCAGGGGGGGAACCAGCACTGAGAGAACAAGGTGAAGAGTACTGAAGCATTTGTGTGTAATGAGCACAGAGAGGCTTAGGAGAGAGGAGGACAGATGAACAGAGACCTCAGATTTCTAAACAACTCCTTTGATATACACACCATCAGCAGAGTGTGAGCTGTGTCAAAGCAGTAATAGATTTCACTGCAGAAGTGTTTCTTATGAGAAGCCTGTACCTGGGTAGGACCAATAAAGAAATCTTTTCTTTCTTTCCTTTCTCTCCCTCCCGCCCCTCGGTTTTCTCCAGCCACTGCAGTCCATGACCTTCACAGGGAAGCACTTCTGCTTTGACAACAGGCTGCAAACCTCCAAGGACTAGCAGTGCTTTCTGGGAGAGAAAACTGTTGCCTCACTCACAATCCAATCAAAACCTGAATGTACCAAGTGAAAAATAAACCAAGGACATCATTATTCTGTTTCATTGTGATTTGGCTTGCCTTCAAATCTCATACCCTGTATATCTGAAATAGCAGCAACGCCTCCATTAGCTGGGCCTTCCAACACTTTAATCAAAGTATCTTTCAGAATAAAAAGGCAGAAATGTCCGATTCCAATCACCCTTTAAATTCCCTCAACTCCCTGTGCTACAGAGAATTAAAAGCCTTACCCAGGGATAATTTCCTCTACAAACCAGCGTGCAGGCATGCAGATGCTCTGCCACATAGGCAGGCACCAATTTTAGAACATGGCAAGCCCTGGGGTGGTGGGACAGGGAAGCTCCCCTGTGGGCATCCCATGCTCATGGCCACGCTTCTGCACCCAGGGCAGCTGATTTCTCACATGGCATAACAACTTTCACACTCCATAAAAAATACAGGTTATCATGTGTCCAGCCAAACAATGCTGTATACCTCATCCAGTGTGCATTATCTGCCCTTCTTCTTTCAAAGTTTTATTAGATATAATATCTAATTAGAAAAATATCAGATGCTGGCATTTCTGTTTTTACTGGGACACTTCTAAAGGCCAGGAGACCCAGAGTTTTCTTGGATTTTATTGGCATCCAGAGGAATGAAGTTGGTAAAAGAAATAGACACTAAAGGTTTGTGTAACCTGACTAAAACTCATCTTCTCTTTCATTCTGGGGTGCCTGCAATACCTCTAGGTCCCCAGAGTTCTTTCAAAAGATTTTAGCAAAGGCAAGCTAAGCAAAATGTGATATTCTGGATCCACATTTAGGTCAATTCTACACACTGAAATTTTTTGAGCTTATTTTTTTTCTTTTTTTCTTCTTTAAGGAACCCTCAAACTTTATTATGTTACTTCATAGAAAACTACTCTGGGGAAAAAAAATGCCACACCCTTAGGACTAACATGCATCTGTAACGGTTCCTTTGAGGAAACTTTTACAACTGTATCTTCTTATTTTATTATCATTGAAATTATGCTACTTTCTTTCTGCTGAAGATGATAATCCCTTAAAATTCTCCAAGAAGGAAATAAAGTATAAATCTAGCATCTTAACTATTATGTTGTATGAGTATCCAAAATTACAAGAATATATGCTTCTGCTCACATAATACTATTTCTTTCTCCTACATATGCTTATAATATTTAAAAACTGTATTTGCTTTTCAGAATAAAAGACTGTATACAACAACAACAACAAAAACAACAACAACAACAACAACAACAACAACAACAAAAAACCCACCACAAAAAAATCCCAAACAGATAGATATGGATTTTTAAAAATATAGAATTAGAGAAAGGATCAAAAAACCTCTCAGATAGTATCAGCCTCATGCTCTGAACAATATCCCATATGACTTGCAAGAAGAACCAAGGAAGTTTGACTTTCTTAAAATGCAGCTTATCTGTCCTTCAAAACACATAATTAAAAATATTCTGACTTGTTGCACATGTGGTAAGTAACCTAGAAGGGAAGTCTCAGTGGTCTCTGCAGTGAATACTCTGAACCCAAGTAACTCCTTTGCTCCATGTGTTCTTCTGGGAAGATGAAGGCTCTTGTTCCCTTGTGCAGCACAGCTGGCAAGACGTTCTGGAAAGCCACACTCCACTAACCATTATTCCTGCTTTCCACAAAGCTCAGTCTTTGATAAGGCACAATTATTTAAAATTCCCAAAGCTGTTCTGCTTCCCCAGACAGTGATACACACAAGTACATCCCATGCGACAGCAATGCGATGTTACAGAGTGCCACTAAATTTATTGAGAAGTCTTTATCCAGCAGTTAGCTATAACACAGTACAATGGTTATCCTCCTAAATGATAATTAAGCTTTGGGGTAACATTTAATTGAAAATGTACTGTGAAAATCAACAAGTCAGAGCTTTCAAATTGAGGCTGCTTGGTTCAAAATACCATTCAATGTGATTTTGTCTCTCAATAATCCATGACAAAAATATATGAGTCTAATCCTGTTTCCTCTGGTGATCATTTAAAAACACTTAACCCCTTGGACAATTGGGTTTGAATAATTTCACATTATTAGTCAAATGGTTAACCTTTTTCTACAAATACTGTACCTTTTCAGTAATAAATAACACGATCTTATCAGTAACTATTCTATTAGCAACATAATTGACCTGCTTTCTTTAAAAAAAAGTTTAAATTTTCACAGTATCTAGCATGGTCTTAGACTCCCATTCTTTGAATATGTTCCCCTGATCCATAACTGTGTTGGAAGGATCTGTGGGCAGCTGTGATGCCCAAGGGAAGCCAAAGGACCAGGGTGAGGGAGCAGAAACCACGTAGGAGCAGACAGAACGAAGCACCCTCCTGCACTAGCTAGGGTGTGTCTTTCCAAGAAGTTCTCTCCTTACCACCAAGATCCAAAGAAATTTGCTGCTATGCTCCTCCTATCTCCCTGGGTTGTCTTGGGCCACAGCAGATCATGTGGCCCAGCAGGAGCAGCCTGCCAAGCCAGCATTCCCCTGCAAGGTGTGTGTGTGTCACAAGGCTCCTTCTGGAGGAGCTTCAGTGTGACCCCTGTGCAAGTGTGACCATCTGCCAAACCCTGAGCGTGGCTTTGAGTTCAGCCTCCTCCAAAAGGGATGCAGGGCACATCCTCGGGGCTGGGCACTGGTGCACAGTCACAAGCAGGGAATCTGACATCTGGGAATTCACCTCAGAAATTCCTGATCCGAGCTGAGGTGTGAACCTGGCTGAACCCCTGCTGCACTACATCCATGGAGTCCTGTAAGAGACCCCTTGTGGCCACCAACTTTCAGACAGGATTAATTTCTTTTCCATGCTGGATGATTAATTCTATTTTTAGTCACTACTTTGTGCAAATCCAAGCAGAGAAAGAGGATGCCTGTGTGTGACTGCAAGCAGAATTTGGTTCCATGTCAAAATAAGGACACAGAAAGAGGATTATATCTGCTAGAAGGAAGAAATACAGCATATGATACTGAATCCCCTAGGGAGACTGGCTTCTGAAATGAAGTTCCCAGTAATCTCATCTTAATTAAAACAAAATGAAATTTATGATATCTCATTTCCCAGCCACTTTATTATTTAGGTGTCATTGTCAAAGACTGCAGAAATTGAGGAAGAGACAGCCACTGCCCCAAGGAGTTTCCAGTCTGACTCAGGAAGAAGTAAACACTGAACAGCTCAGGAAAGAAAGCAAAGCCCTTGGCAATGAATAAATACCTTTGTATTTCCACAAAGGTCATTCTCAGCTAAAGTGAGATGAATCAGGGAATGAAGAACCCGTCTTTACTGCTGTGGCACAGGGGAGAGCAGAATCCAAAAGGGAAGAGGTGAGTGCAGAGGTGGATGAAGGGTTGAAGAGAGGCCATCAAAAAAAGAGAAAAGATGGATTTAAAAAATAATACAAAGGTGTAAGTGACCACTGCCACCTCTAAGAGCAAAAAGTTTTCATCCAGTATAGAAAGAGAAGCAAAGGAAGCACAGGCAACAAGTAGGAGATGTGACATGTCCTGAATAAGGCAGTGGACAAATTTGGGAACATTATTTTGGGTACACCTTGCCACAAAGTGGAGAAACAGGTTTTTCCATTTTTATTGAAATAAAACTATAACCCCCCCACCCCTTGAAAATATTATAGGAAGTTATATAAAGAAAAATGTCATGCTCTTTAAAAAGAGTAAGCATGAGGAAATCCATTCAGCTAAATAACTCCCAAGAAGTGCTAGGACATCGCCCTTTCATTTTAGATATGGACACAGTTACATAACATAACTTAGTAAGTGATGTAATGGCTCTTGTCATGAATGCTATTCATCTGCTGGATGCAACTTTGGTTTCCAGTCATATTTTACAAAACCTCTATCACAACCATTTTTTCTTCTTTCTTTCATCTACTAATCTTCTACATTTCCAGAGTGAAATTACAACTTTTGAACTAGCAAGCAAATATCTTTCCCCCTTATGTAGCAAGCAACTGCCTGACTTTCCTTGCAGCACCATCTCTTCCCCAAGGCTGAGGACAAGACAACTGGGCTGATATTGTGACTCTCTTGGAAAGGGAGTATATGGAAAAGTGAAGAAAACAATTTCTCCTTATTCCTCTCCAAAGAATCCACTTGCTAGCCAGGACTAAAGCTTTTTAGGAGAAACCCAAGGTACTTCTTCCCAACTGCATCCTCAGCATTTCCAGAAGTCAAGAAAACTTTCTCATAATTATCCAGTACGTGATAATGATGATCTCCCTGTTCTACCTTACTTGAATTTCTCGACTGTGCCCAAGAAGTAAAAGGTGTTATTACTGAAGGAGCTCTCTTAGCAGTACAAAACTGCATGGAAAATTGACAGCTGATTCAAGTTTTATTTATTGCACAAAAAAAAAAAATAAAGTTTGAGTTCATCTTGCAAAAAGGGAAAACAGATATGGCATAAGACCGCACCTGCACCTTTTCTGAAATTTTCTGTTTTAAGTTTCCTTCCTGTCAAACATAAAAAAATTAACCTTGCTTTGAGATGGTCTTCATAACATGGACCATGCAGTCCATTATATGCTATGGGGATAAATGACAACATGTATGTCTTTCCCTGCCTTTTTCGATCAGAAAATAAAGAAAAAGAGAAATTCTATCATTATAAAGATGCAGGACTAAGCTGAAAGTGGAAGAGTCAAAATAGATTATAAAAGAGGGGGCAGAGACCATAGATTATGTCCAGACAACACTGACACTTTTTTTTCCACTGGCACAATCTGTTCCGAGAGCCTGGGTGGGGGAGGAAAAAGAAAGATCATCTGGGAGCATGGTAGATGGAGTTGAAAACTCTCTGTCATTCTTTCATTCTTGGCTCTCTTCAGTCTCCAGCTCTTGGCATCCTCTGTTTTTCTTCTTATTGCACATAGAGGTTCGTTTTAAACCAACAAACAAGTGCAAGTCTGGAAAAGATGCCTTTTTTTTTTTTTTTTTTTTTCCTGAGAAGTACATGGGAGAGCTCAGCTGCTGCTTGCTTCGAACTAAACTGACACCCCCTCATTCAGTTGATACCAGACAGTTCAGTGACCAGAGAAGAGCTCTCTTACTCTGTAAGTTAATATTAGGCAATGAAACTGCATATGCCATTAAAGTTCAAAGAAACTGATTACTCCTTTGATGTGTTGCCAAATTATTGGAATAATGACGCTATTTTTTTTCAAGTGTATTGGTGTGTCTCCTCTATTCTCTCTTTTTTAACCCCATGCTTTAATAACTGTTGAACTTCAGAAAGAAATGTATTATTTTTCTTCAAAGGAGAGCTGGGTACTGTTTCAGGATGTATCAGGGTGACTTCTTTTATACATAATGTAAAGGATATTAGCCCCCTATTAGAGACCAAAAAAAAAAAAAAAAAATCACTTTATTTTCCCCCTCAGGTGCTCTCCTCCTTTAGACTTGGAAAATAAACATTTAAAAATGCATGCTGTTAGTGGGCTGTCAAAGTGAATATTGTGATAAATTATGTCAGTCTGTTCATACTTACAATCATCTTCCACTTCCTCATACCAAAGCATGTGAGCAGACATGAAATCTCTCCACAAAACAGAGGAAAAAAAAGAAAACAACAGCAAAATATTTCTTGGCAAAGTATATCCCAACTTTGCTGCTCCAGTAGCCTTTGCTGAATTAGTCTCGTCCCTGCATAGCGCCAGATGTGTCCCCGCAGGAGCCCCAGCAGCTGTGAGAGGAGAGGGCAGAAATCACCAGGGTGGGATGCTGGCAGGGCCGGCTGCCCGCGGGGTCCGCGCTGTCCCGGCAGGGAGAGGCAGGATCCTCACATCCACCCAGCCGGCATGGTAACTAATGCCAGGGCTCTTTGGAGGCCCCGGAATGTTTCAAATTCCAGGACCTGCGCAGAAGCAAATGCTCTCCGTGCTTCCCCCTCAAAACAAAGTTGATTTCCCATAATAGGACAGCCCATGCACTCGACATATAAGGCTCTGCTTCCAGGGTGGCATGTGCAATGGGTTTAAATTACGTGTTGCAGCTTCCCAAGGAGCATTCAGGCTGCAAAGCGGGGTGCAGATAGTCACTGCTCCCTTTGCCCAGCTCCCCGGAGAGCCCTATGAAATAAATCTGATTCCTTCCAGCAAATGACCCCCAGCCCATCCCCAGACAGGTTCCTCCTTTTTTGGGAGAGAAGCAGCAACCCTCCCTGACTTTTGGGATTTCACCCTCCCTCCCGAGCAGGGGAAAAAAATAAACAAATCCTAAAATAGTGTTGTCACCAAACTAAATGTGTAAATGGTAACACAAGTTGTGGTAAGTCAGTAGTTGCTTAAACAGGAAGAAAAAAAAAAGACTATTGACTTACAACTGACCTTTTCCACTCCCAACAAAACCACGCAGTACTAATGCTGCACACAGCCCAGGAGCTGCAGAGGAAGCAGAGGAAGGAGTGTACACAAGCTGCCTGTCTATTTCTCTTCCAAACAGTGGGAACTTCCCTTGACTCCCAAATCCCAAACAGGTGGGACCTGGGCTGAGGCTCACCCCCTGTATGCAGTGCCAGACCTCTTTTAGTTTACACAGGAAGGAAAAACAGGCATCCACATAATACTTGGGAAAAGGACTGTGGCATCCTTCCCCCAAACCCAGATTTTTATTGGGCTGCTGTCCACAATATGTACTTTGTACAGTATGTACAGCCTTTAGAGATAGGCCATATTAAATCATGTAAATGGTTTCATTTGAAAAGTCATTTGAAGGAACACTTCTGTGCTGTTCTTTTTTTTTTTTTTTATCTATCCTTAAAAATCTGAAAAGTGGTATGTATTTTTCAGTTTTAAAGCTTAATATGTCTAGTCATGCTGATTAGAAGTTTATAAGTAATTTTCTGGATTATACAGAAAAATAAACACAAAAATGAAGTGTTTAATATAACCTTACAGCCACTGGCATTTTCTACACTGATAGTCAAATTAATACACTAAAGAACCTGGATGTACAGTACATGCCAAGAGACTCCTAAGGATTAATCTGCAGCCCACAGGAATTGCAAGTCATGAACTGATGTAGAAAATAATCTGAAGCAGAGCAGAGCACACTGTAACAGCAGCAGCATTTTGATTATTTGAGGGAAAAGGAGACTGAGAAAACCCAGGAAAGGAACTGTTTATCATGCAATTTTTTTTAAATACCTGAAGTCACCCTTAATAGCACATGGTGTCAATAACTGAGGCTCAGTAACATATTTAAAGCCTACAAGTGAAAGTTACCTTGAAGGAAAAGGATAGTAGAACTGTGATCCTCGTGGTTTATCTTCATTTCAAGAACAAACCTTTTCTCCAAAACTTTTCAGGTGCATAAATCTCTGTTCCTAAATTTGATCACAGGGCCTTCATCTCAACAGAGACCAGTCTGTTTTATATCCAGCTCTAGTCGCAATCCACAGAAATTCATATGGATTATTCATCCTCTCTGACAATGGCTTTGAGACTATCAGAGCATTATTTGGATCAGGCTTTGCAAGAAATGCAGTGCTGCTCAGCATTTTCTTCTGAAACACAGCCCAAAGAAGTGTCTAGTAGCAATATGTACAGTAATTTACATATTTAACAATCTTCCACATGTAGGAAATCCATATTTGCTTCCTCTCTTTATACTGGGGGAGTTCAAAACTCTGGTGGCTTCTAGAGAACACCTGCTTCATTTTTAGGAGGGCAGAAACCTTCAGCCTACAAACAATTTCCCTTCCTCCTATTGATGCTCTTCCAGTCAATTGGAAAAAGAGTAAAAATTTGTTGGGCCATAGAGAGAAACAACAAAAGTGAGTGTTCAAATATACTGGGTATTTTGGTTGGGCTTGGATTTCTAAGTTTGGTTGGGGTGGTGGTGATTTTGGGGGACTGCAAAGAAATGGAGAGGCTCTTAATACTATTTTCAGCAGCAATGAATGCTGTGACTGCCTAGCACTGAGAAACATCCAGCCTACTGAAAAAGTTTAAAATGTTTCTCTTAGTGCCTACTAGCCAGCACTTACATCGCAGGGAGAGCCTGGAGCATTTTGACACACAAGGTTTTGTTATTTGTAGGGTCTTTTTGCTCTGTCTTCAACAACAGAGAGCAAGGCAAAGCTTCTCTGTAGCTTCATGTCAGATAATCACTGTACGCTCAATAAATGCTGGTGGTCAGAGACCAGCTCCCTCTCTCTCCCTTCTGCATGCTGCAGGTAGCAGGCTCTGACCTCAGTGCTTGGAGACTACAGTGCTTGTGCTGCAAGACAGGGAAGGGAACAAGCTTCAAAACCACAGAGAATTTGGAAAATGTAGAAAATCTGCAACGATAAAAATGGGTATTTTTTTTCAGTGATTGCTGTCAGCTACAGTTTAATGTTGCCTTACTCTTCCACAACCAGTAATGGCTTAAATGAAAGAAAATTGTCATCGTCACAGAAATGGTTTGGGTGACTTTCAGCCACGCATTAACAAAGGTTTTACACAGAGGCTGTTTATTTCCCTGCTTGAGAAGTCCTTTCAAAGCCCAAGTATTGATAAACTTGAAAATATCTCCTTTCTAACAGCATGAGCGTGACAGTAATGCAGAGCTGGAGAAAGCGCCGAGGAGGCCAGCAGCGATCTGGAAACAAGGACAATAAACTGACTGTTCAGAAACCATTTAGGGGATCAGGTTCAGCCTATGGCAGCGTGACTATGGAAAAGAAATGGATTTCAACATCCAATCTTGGCAGCCATGCAAGTTATTGCCTCAGTAAGCTAAACCAGAGGAAGGTTAGGACTTTAACATAATGGTCAATCTGGAATGGCCATGTGAACCAAGTTCTCAGTCCTCTAACTCTTCTGTACAGGGCCACATTAAAAGGACTACATTAAAATTCAGGACTTCTCTGTCAGAGAGAAAAAAAAAAAACACAACTGGAACATGATGCTTTTGACATAATTGATATGGGAGGAAAGGTCCCCAATTCAACATAAATAAATCAAATAACTTCATGTTAACAACCTCCACAGAGTAACAAATCTACCATCTCACTGTAATTTACTAGGACAGAAGCACCTAACCAGCCCCCAGCAAAGCAAAGCACACCATATTGCCATTTGTATTGTCTATCTCTTTTCCTGTTAACAGATAAAACAAGAAAATAACAAATAGGTAGCATGCTGCACAGAACTGATTTACAAACCTCTTATGACTTTTTAAACATCCCAGTGGCACATGTTGTTTGCCAATACAACTCAACATCAGGCAGAGTGCTTACAGCATAAACCTAAGACAGATGATATTTTGATTATAATTTCAGAATGCATTTAAACTTTTATTCCACCCTGTTTTTAAATCACTGCCAATGCTGACCTAAGAAAAAAAAAAAAAAAAAAAAAAAAAAAAGAAAGAAAGAAAGAAAAAAAGAAAAAAAAGGCAGTCCAAGCCTGTTGCTCGGTTCAGCCATTAAGCTCATAACAAGATGTCTCTGTGCTCCTGCCAGTATTTGCAAATCTATCACATCTATCTGTGTGGGAAAAAGTGCTGAGCTCCAGGGACTATGGGACTGATGTGCAGGGAGAGCTGGGATGGAATTCTTTCAAGCACTAATGTGCAGCGTGGGTTTTTGCCCTGGTGGTATATTGGCTCTGATTCTTTTTATTATTCACTTCCTGTCATGAAAAACAAAACAAACACAAACTACTTGCATGTCAGCATCAGAGGGAAAAAAAAACATCTTCGACAGCTTTATCACAACAGAAGTAAACAGGCAGCTTCTGATTTTCCTGTGAAATCCACAAGGAAAAAAAAAGAGAAAAATCTTTCCAATGTGAGCCATTGAAGAACTTCTCTCTTTTGTTTCTTAGCCTATTTTTACTTCAAAAAGGAATATATCATAGAAGATTTTAGTACAGGTTGCAAGGGGGTTCTTTTTCTTGTTTATTTGATCTGCAGACCAGAAACAAAAGACAAAAAAACTTCAAACTAAAACAAAAAACTTGCTCTTATCTCTGAAGGAAGCAGTAGCTTTTGGCTTCCAAAGTAAAATATATTAATATAAGTTTATAGTCAGAAAATTAGTAGTCAATACAATGATAATGCCCTCTCATATACAAGGCATGTAAAAAAATTCATTTTATTTCTATATCATGAAACACTTCTGCTTGAAAATATGCTCATGAACTAACATCTTGGTTCACTGCTGCTTGGGCTGTCCCCAGGAAAGCTCTCTCTGTCATGTCGAGGCCACCAGGGTTTAATCATTTTGGCAGAGCATCTAGCAAAAAGAAGGGTGGGCTTACTTCTTGCTAGTTCAACATAAAAAGTAACACTCAGAAAACAATCACTATCCATTCTGGAAAGCTTCAGCTAAAGAACAACCAATCCTTTTCATCTAGTGGATCTGTCTTTGGTGCAAGGTCTCAGGCAGATTAAGCAGGAAAGCACGTCCATGCTTTGTACATCTTTATTCTCAAACCCTGTCAATTCTTCAACTTTCAGAAACTTTCACCCCAGCAGAAATGAAATCAGTCTTTACTGGAGACTGCTGGACTAGACTACTCAGAAGATATACTGAACCATCTAAAGGAAAGTGTAAAAAGGGACAGAAAATTATATAAAAACTTAAGAGTACAAAGAAGAAAAAGAAGATTTTGATTACTGATATGTACAAAGTAGGAATCAAAGTAATAAAGAGGAGTTAGAATTACTCATTTTTGTCTAGAAAATGTTGGTCTTAATCACTCCAGAGAGGCTGACATAACCAGAAGGGAGAACATCTTATTAACTAGTATTTCTTTCTCTAGATTTAGGCATGTAACTCACTCCAATCACCACAAGCATCCCATGTAAGCTGCAGAAAGGATCTTGAACGTGATCTGGAAAGTGTCTGAGTATATAGAACAGGCTCCTGCCCCAAACTGCCCTTGTTGGAGCAGGGGTGTGTCTTTCTCTGGCCCCATTTTATTGGTTCACCCTTGGTTGTGTGTCCAGACCATGAAGGGCCAAGGTCAGATTGTCCCTTTTGTCCCTGTCTTCTCAGTCTCCACAGGAAGAAAATCTGAGCCCACAGATCAGTAGTGAGACACAGCACAGGAGGTCCCCCAGTTGGGCAGAAAACTCCTTGGTGGAGTTATTTTCTCAGTGTGGGTCTAAAACATGTGAAATTCACCCAATTCTTACTGACATTGCAACTCACCCAAGGGAAGCCTTTATTCCCAGTCACCAAGGAAGTCATCCCAGTCTCTGCAATGCTTAAATGCAACTGATAACAACTTGATTACTTGCATCACATCTAAATGGTGAAATGTTAACCAGTTTTTATACACACACACACATATCTGCATAGATGTATGTCACAGAGAAAGCAAGTGCACTCACAGACAGGTAGTGGCAATAGTAATGTATGCATGTGCATATTTAGCACTTCTTTAAAGAGGACCTGATTTCACAAAGTTGAAGACAATTATAAAACCTCATCAGTGAGAAGAAAGAAGTTAAACAGAGAAATGTGAACGATAATTGGAAGATGTTTGAAAACACTGTTTAGGCCTAAATGTCATTACTAAGAAAAGTTTCTCTGGTTGAAAACAAACAACTGCAAACAAAAACAAATTTAGTCTAGAAGGGAAGCAGGTATTTAAAAAACAAAAGCAAACACAATATGTAAGGAGCAGAGGAAAAAATGCCAAGCTGATTGCAAAGAATATCAATAGGAGGTAATTATGAATCAGAGTCAACAATCCATACGTACGAGACAGAATTCACCCAGGTCTGCAGGGAAGCTGCATCAGCTCTGCCAAAGACAACTCAAGGTCACTTTGCAGAGCAAATGTGCTGGCTGCTCACATAAACAGAGTTTTCTTTAGGGAAACACAACTTGAGCGCCAGCCGCCTACACTACCCCAGTCACCCCATCACATACTCCCCTGGCTTTACTCTGCTCCAGACAATGTTTCAGCTGTGTCCAGTTTTGACACAACACTTCATGAAAGCCACAGAGAAATTGGGAGAGCACTTTGAATCACAAATATGCAAACAGGCGGTTTTCTTCGCTGAGAAAGCACTGAGGGAACGTTACAGATTTATTCTGGAAGGAAAAGGCAAAGAAGTACATAGCTGCTGCCTTTCAGCATCTAGACATCACAGCACTCCATTATTTTTCATGTATGCCAAGGAAAGGGACATAATTTCGGTGAAATCAACTTAGATTTGATATAAGGAGAAAATTGTGGGAGTAGAAAGTTGCACATATGAAAACATACACAGAGAGGTCAACCCGTTCAAGTTGAAGCTTGTAAGGAAGACTAACAAATTTTTCAAGGATAACAAAGTGTGTTTGATCTATTGCAACCCTTGCAGCAGAAGAAATCTAAATGCCTTTTCATCTCTGTATTTCTCTAACTCGCTGACATAAGGTTCACAGACTGGATAATATGACCAGTCATATGGAGTTCAAGTTTGCATGCATCTCATAAACAAACTAATTGTGTCGTGAAAGGAGAACAGCTCAATAGATACAGGAATACACAATGACAATCTAGAAACCTAAATTCGATTAACAGTTCTGCCAGTCACTCCTTGTCCAATTTCCCTTTTTTTTTTTTCCCTTTCCCACATAGAAAGCAACACATACAAGCTAAACAAGTGCTGTTAGCCTGCTTAATTATTGCTTGAGAGAGGTGACAAACTGTTTAAAGTACAGGACTATTAAGGGTCTGTGTTTTAATTACACTGATTTCATCCTAAGTCTCCCTGGATGACAACTGCTCAAAGCCTTAGTTACAGTGGCAAAAGACTGTCAGGTTAAATCTGTGAGGACTGGGCTGTTATGACAGCGAATTATGATGACAAAATTCTGTTAGTTCAAGTCTAATGAAACATTACTGCATACACTAGGATGAATGTTAAATTATTTCTGTGTGGGTCTATATGCAGGTTAGTACATCAAGACGATGGCAAATTGAAGTTAATGCAAGCCTGCAGAGATGACATTACAAATGGCAAGATGATTGCAAAATGATGCTGCTGCAAGTGAACTGTGATTAAAAAACAGGTTTCAAAACAGAAAAATGTGCTAAGGGAATGTAAAAATAAGCCTACAGAAAATAAAACCAAAGACATTTTACTTAAAGCAAAAGACATACTGGATACAATTAGTGCTGCAGACCAATTCCCTGCCAAACTGGCCAACATTGATTAGGAGGGCACAAAGCCAGGATGAGACTGCCTTACAAGTAACTGCCAATAAATTCTGAGTAATGGTACCACTAGGACATTTTTTTCCACTAAAAAGAGGTAATTGACTCTGTAGAAGCATAAATAATTTTTGAAAAAGTGCTCAAGATTCTTGTCTTATGAAAGAATGCAGTTTGATCAGGAAATTCCTTCTTAAATTTAATCATATTGATGTTTTTTCTGTCTTGGATTCTGGCAGGGTTACTAGTACATGTCTAGAACCAGATTATTCATTAGACCCAAAAGAAATTTGTCCACTCTCAGGTAAATTCAAATGCATAGGATTTCAATTCAAATGCACTATAAGATTAAGGAAATTAGATATTTGATATGCATAGTGCTCATATTTTTATGTGATTAGATCAGTAACATCAAAAATCTGCTAGTATATTTCCTTAGAGCAATGTTTGATTATTACGTATAACATATGAAGAAAAAAATAATTCAAAACCTGAAAAAAATTCTTCTCTTTTCTTTCTACATTTGAAGTCTTTCCTCCTTTCTATAATATCTCTATCTACTGGTAAATACAAGAGGTACACTTCATTTCTATTTTGGCAACAGCAGGTACTCTGTGTCTTTTTCAAAGGACTGGTATATCTATCTACCTGTCTGACTCTCTATATGTAATGTTTCCCATCTTATTATCACCCAAAATATGTGACACTCAGTTCCTGATGAATTACACTGGTGAATTGAAATGCTTTGTTTAAATAACAGGCTTTGTCAAGCAGTTTAGGTAGTGCCTGACCTCTAGGTCGAAAGCAGACATAATTTTAACCTATCTAATAGAGAAGAAAATGAAAAAACATCCCTATTCTTGAAAATTTTTAAGTTTTTACTGGGCAAATTACACATCTTATTCAGCAAAATAATAGAATGGCAAAATCTCACTAAAAATAAATAGATCTTAATAAGGTAATTTATTTCAGAGATAAGTACAGAGTGACTCGTGCTTTTTTTCAGATTTTTCTAAATAGTTCCATAGCTAATAAATTAGTACTTGGAGTACAGAAAAGGAGACCAAAATGATGGTTCAGGGCTCCGAGTCACTCTGATTACAGACTGAAATTTGTAAGAGCCATTATCACTGCATACATTACATTAAAATTCATGTAGCTTTTCTGGAGGCACACATACATTCCACCTGAAGGCATGGACTTTTCAGAAGACTGGGAAATCACTACATCCAGCTACTCACTAATCTGTCTGTTGGCATGGAACCTCTGCCAACTGAACTTACCTGTGAATCTGAACTGAGCACTGGAAAGAAATCAGAGACTGAAGTAATAAAAGATGAACTAGTGCTCCTCCGCTCCCTGCTGATTTTAATCTTACAAAATACACTCATTCCAGTGAAGATATACACTCTGATGGCAATAAGATCTGTAAAATTTACTGAATTCACTGATGCTTTATAACACAGAAAAGAACAGATGATGGGAAAAATTACTATTTTTTTTTTAATTAGTAATGATAGGCAACAGCAATCAAAGCCACTTTATTACAACGACATAGAGAAGGTCCAGCTAAGGAGTTTGAAACCTAAAAAGTCTATTCCCCAAAAAAATTATTTCAAATCTTAATTGCTTAAAAATATTTAATTTCTTCAATGCACCAATTACAGGTTGGTTGTTTAGAGGTTTTTTAGCATGTTAGTTGTTCATGCAGCATGTATGCAAATGCTTATCACATTAGACCTGTGCATTGACAAAAGTCCAAAGGAATTGTGTGTTGTGGGTAAACAAATGCTTCCTAAAAACCACTTCATGGAAGATTAAAAATGTAATTTAGATCAGAACTGGAGCACCTTGATTACTAATATGAAAACCAGAAATTTTTGCAGTCTTCTCTGTTACAGATCCACTAACATACAGACTGATCACCAACTTTCACAGGAGTACAACGCACCTCAAACTATTTTTATGCAATAAGTCTTGGCTTATGCTTCTTACATAAATACAACTAGATGATATATGAACATTAGAGAAGGTGGGCTAAATTTAAAATTCTCTACAATTCATCAGTTCATGGAAGATAGAGCAACATATCCCATATGGAGGAAAACAGCAGCACAAGGATTTAGAGAACAAAGTATTGGTCACAACCTCTGCAGGCTTTATGACAGCTGTAGATGACTAAATTTATTCAATATTATTTTAGGTGCTTTGTGGTAATTTGCCTGGCCTGTACTCACTTCTTTTTAAAGGCACAGGTGCTCTATTAATCTTGGGTTAGAACCATCAGCCCCAGCCAGAAGTTCCAGTCACTGTGAAACACTCAAATGGCCTGTGCATAAACACCTGATTTATTCCCTACTAATGCAACACAAGTATGAAATCTGCTTTCCGTTTTGAAAAAAGAAAAAATATTTCAGATTGAAGTACTCTGTCACTCTTTAATCACTCCAATTACTTATTTTCCCTGTTTGATAAATATATCCATATAAAACTTCTCAAAGGGATATACTTGACCAGAATGCAGATGCATCAATGATTACCACTACAACTAAAAGAAATATTTTTAAGCCAAAATATAGAAATAGACTTTAAATGATTTAATGATGGTGATACATGCAAAGAAAATGCAATAAGTACTTCAGCTACTACGTAAAGCTGTTTCAACATCAGCTGGGTAAAAACTACCAAATGCAATGTCTATTTTTTAAAAAACTCTTCTGGAACTAAAACCCAGTATGTCCAATCATGGTACCAGTCTAATTTTCAGAAACTGCAATAAGAATAGAATTAACAGATGCAGGTATGAGTTAATGAAGAAATGTATTTTACATGGGCAGCCACACGTCATCTGCCTGGTAGGGTTCTTCGAATGAGTCAGTGCCCCCACAGTCAAGGGAAACCTCATTTATGCAATTTAAAGAATTCTCAATAGTGCCTCATTAAAGAACTTAGAGAAACAAAGATGTCACAAGAATGAGAGATCCACTTTCACAAACAAACAAATCATTAAACACAGAAGTGCCCAAATCATTCAGCTTTCTCAAATGCGTATGTCACCAGACACATCGCAGATCAGAGCCAGGACTGGTCAACATATGAGACAGACTGATTATCATTACATGGATCTAGAAAAAGAAGGTAACTCCCAAGTTTCCTAATAGTGCTAAGGTATTCAGGGAAATGAAAATGAAAGTCGGCTGCAGAGAGATGCAGAAGAGCCTCAGAGTGTCAACTGGGCAATAAAAAAGACAGATGAAATTCAATATTGAGAATATGTGGAGGAAAAGAAATCTCAAATTTACGTACTCAGCATGAGCTCCGAACTAGTTATTACCACTCAGGAAAGAGATCCTGGAGTTATAAAAGGTCTATGAAAATATCAACTCCATCTTAGAAGCTGTCAAAAAGCAAATCAAATGCTGGCCATTACTGTGATAGAAATAGAGAGCAACATACAAAATATCATTATGGTATTATTTAAAGTCGTCAGGTGTTCACACTTTGAATACTGTGGGCTGTTTTGGTTCCCCTATCACTAAAAAGATATAGCAGGAATAGTAAGGACAACAGAAATGATTGAAAGCTAAGGTGAAATGGCTTCCATGTAAAGAATGACTACAGAAGAGTCTTCAAGGTTAGGTGAGGGGAGGGTGAATGAGCATACAAGTCCTTTGAACCTGAGAAGAAGGAAGACGTTGGCAAGGGGATGCATGCCAACCAAAGGAGCACAGCATTACAGCCTGATGGACTGATCATTAAACCGTGCTAGAGAGGGGCTGAGGCCCATTAGGCAGGTACAACTCCAGGAAGAGGGTCCTGGCACCACCCCTGACAGTTTTCCAAAATCCTCTCAATGTGCAGTGGACAAAAAGAGCCAACCCAATACTGGGCTTCCCCACATGTGCTGGGAGCAAACCAGAGGGTTTGGCTCTGCTGCTACAGGAGCCTCTGGTGTGTTCATGCCTCAAGGGCTGTGTGCAGTGCTGGCCTCAAGGAGGATGCTGTGGAATTACAGAAGAGCAACTGGAAACAATCAAGGGGCTGCAGCACAGAGAGCTGGGATGCTTCACTTTGTAGAGAAGGCTCAAGGGAGATAGGACTGAGTCTTGAAAAGCCTGAAGGAATAAACAAGCTGCATAAGGAAATTATTTACCAAATCTTGTAATATAACAATACAACAGGGTATATGATGCACAATTGGTTTAAAAGACAAAAAGAAAGTATTTACCCAGTTGGCTACCCACTTCTGGATTTTGCTGCACAAGGAGTATATGGAGGCAGATGTTTATCAGCTGGTTTAGAACGGAAGTAGACAAATTGACGGAAGACAAGTCTGTAAACAGATGCTAAAAAAAAAAAAAAAATGAGGCCAGAATGTAACCTCTAGCATTTTTAATACAGTGTTTGCAGATGTTGTGATGAGAAAATGGATCTCAGAAAGTGTCCAGGCTCATGTGCTCTCCCTATCATCTTCTGTTGCCATTTTTAGGAGAAATAATCCTTAGCTTGATGCACCATTGTTCTGACCCAGCAGGACATTTTGTATGAAGTCAAGTTACAGGGAAAAGTAGACTACAGCTGAACACAGCTGAGGTGTACTAAGCTGATGGGTCTTTAGAAAAGATGAACAGAGAACAATTTTTCACTCTCCCTTTTAGTGCTAGAGCTGGACAGAAGAGAGGAAAAAAGGGAAAAAAAAATCACCAAGTGACTGGTTCAAAACAAGCAACAAGAAATACCTCTTCACCCTGTGAGTAGCTAAGACACAGGACTCTGCTGCTGGATGATGTGGATGCCAAGGGTTCATGTCACTTGGCTACCCTGGGAGCCAGGTACCAGCAGAGATGGTGTGGATGTCAGGTTGTCCTCAGACAAGTCCCCTCAGGCACACAGTCATTTCTCAAAGCAAAAGGGAACTGGACACATCCCCTCCCCGTGCCCCACTTCAGGCACCAAGCAACACTCTGCAGACAGCATTACAGCAGCTCTGTTCACACCCACAATGCAGCCATCTCTTTATTTCCTCTGCCCCAGTGCCTTGCAGGCAAAATTCTGCTGGCAGGCTTTGATGGGAACACTGTAACGCAGGTTAAATCACTGGTATTATTCTTGTCTTTTGTAGTTACAACCACCTCTGAATTTAGCAGTGCTGTGTGTTTTAGTACAGCAGTGTTTGCATGACAAAATATTAAAGAGCTTTCCACCTTTTTAACATATATCCTGCTTTCAAGGGCTTATAATTTAGCTGAGAAAATGCTCAGAGCTGAAGATCAGCACTCAAAGTCTCAGTGTGGAGGCAGCATTTCATTTCAGTTGTGAGAGGGAAAACAGTATGTCATTTTTATAACTATCAGTAGAGAAGGCTTCTGTGGAGTTTTTACTTTCTGGATTTTTTTTCCTGTTCTAAGACATTTTCCTATTTCAAGTTAAGCAACTGGATGTATTAATAAGTGACAATCATTGATCACAGCATGAACAAGAAAAGATAACTGTCTTTTAAAAAAAAGATGGTACAGAATCAGTGTACATTTTCCACAGCTTTACATGAAATACAAAGATCCAGTTCTGTAAAGCATAACTACATAGTCATCACTCCCATGCAGTGCTGACAAAACTGTAAAAGGTTTTAAACATTGGGTTCATACTTTTACATTCAGGAGAAAAGATAGATACTAACCACAGGGACACGTGTAAGACAGAGGAATTCTTAATTTATCATTTCCAAAATCTTAAAAGAAATCAAAAATCTGTTCTTTACTTTAGAGAATTAATGGTTTAAAAGATGATAACAACCTTTCCAATTCTCAAGTTTTATTGGTTGTTTTCAGTATAATGTCTTGGGTTGTGGAGCCAGGGGTGTGTATTCTATTTCATTTGCTAAAAGCAGCTGGGGAGATGTTCTTCTTTATCTCTTGTAACTCTGGCGGGGAGAGGGGCAGATGCCTTCTGATAATGGGCCAGCTGTTCAAACCAGGTGGGGCAGTGTTTCTTATCTCTTTCACCACCTGTCCTCCCTCCAGGGGGATGTTTTCTGCTAATGGGCCATTAAGACACCCCTGAAAGCACACATCCCCAAAATAGACTATCCACATTACATCATCCTATTGTGAGATGCTCCACCCAGTGCGGGGAGCCAACCATTCCTACCTGGATAAAAGCTGAGACACAGGAACACAAGGCATCCAGCTTCACCCGATTTCTGGGAGGAAGACTGGACCCCCATCTCACCATCACCAGACCCCTTCTCACCATCCCTGGACCCTTTTGCTACAGGATCATCTCTACTCCAACAGAACCACATCTGCCACTCCAGGAGGACTCACTTTTGGACTGCTTCCAACACCCTGACCAACAGAGTGTCAGGTTATTCCCTCTGACTCCGTCAGGGTTTTCCAAAATTGTTGTTTGTTTGTTTGCTGGTTTGGTTGGGTGGTTTTGTTTTCTACTACATTTGTATTGTTAATATTCCTAGTAAAGAACTGTTATTCCTATTCCCAAATCTTTGCCTGAAAGCCCTTGATTGCAAAATTATAATTTAGTGGGGGTGAGGAGTTTACATTCTCCATTCTAAGGGAAACCCCAGTTTTCCCTGGCAGATACCTGTCTTTCCAAACCAAGACACACTGATAGGAGTTCAAAAATATTTACTAGTTATGTAGTCATTGTATCAAAACACGTTGTTTATTAACATAACATTTTAATTTCTTTGCCTTTCTTCCTACCTACAGATATACAGAGAACTGGAGTTGTCTGCAGTCCATGCATCACACACATGCATCACATACATATACATCTCCATGGAATTCAATTCCTGGCATGGGTGAGTAAGAGGTTAATTCATTTCCAATATTCATCACCAGAAGTACTGAAATAATAAAATATTCTACTTTATATAAGTTTGTGTGCCGTTGCCTTCTTTCAAGAGCTTCATTAGAATGTGAAAAAGCAGAAGGAAATTACCACACATGGGAAATAACCATCCCTACAGATTAAAAAAATACACATTGAACTGAAAAAAAAAAAAAGGTAAATACATTTGGGTATGTATATACATGTACACAAATATATACATACAAGCAAATATACACAGCTTTTCTATTATTTTAGAGGATATACATGGATGTGGAGAGTGGAAGGAAAGGGTGGGTGTCCAGGATTCATTTCAATAGGGACCTTGACAGAAATAGGATAATTGCTATACCTAGTTCTCAAATGGGTTTCTAGGCAGCTTAGTTTAAATGCTTCTGGAAATAAGGGAAGTCTTCCATGGAGCCACAACACACAAGACTAGTCCTGGGCTTGTTCCACTAAGGGGTGCACACGTCTCCTTCCTGGCTGACAGACTGCACAAAGCAGTGCAGAGCTCCTGAAGGCACAGCCACCAGCCCAGACACTGTGTGGTGATGGGTGATGCGAGTCACCAGCCACTGGATGTGCTCCTTGTGGTGACAGTTCTTAATTTCATTTCTAGGGAAACTCCTCATCGATCAATCTTTGAATTGTCTGTGTCTAATCCTTATTCAGGAAATATGCCTTGACATAATCAACTTTATCAATTATTGCACAGTAGCTAATCTCTTGATGCAGAAGAAAGCGTTGAGAAGGCGTGATGGCATTGCTCTGAGAATACTTCACCTGTCCCCTATATCATTTCTACACTTAATAGCCTCAGAGCTCAATATAGTTCTGAAATTTCACTGATGGTCTCCTCTGGGGCATTATTACCAGATTACTCCCACGATTTGATGACAGGATATGTTATAAACATACACAGTTGCTTGAAAGATATTAATTGCAATGTATGCTCTTCTGCAAAGTTCTTGCCGGCAGCAGTCTCAGAATTAAATCCCTTCAATGCTGTTTTCATACACACAGATATCATTAGAACAGTCTCATGGCAGCCTGCATCAACAGTGCTGTGCTCAGCTTTCAAGTGAATCCCATGGTCCCTTCCAGTGTTCTGGGGGGTTGCCTACATGGGGGAATTTGTGCAAAGTAAGGCTGCATTTGAATTTACTGCTCAGCAATTACAGCTGACAACTGCTCATGTGCACCACCTCGTGTAAGGGAGCTCTTCTGCCTTGGCTCAGAAAATGGTGTTGCACAGGGGTGCTTTTGGGGCTCAATTAAAGTGTCAAATGAGGGTTAAGCTATTTTCTCACAGTAGAAATCATGCTGGTGTTTTTGGTTTGCTTTTCTCCCCTTATAGATTATTTTGCCATATCCTTAAACTGTGTTTTCCTTCAGCCTCACCTCCACTATTAAAAAAAAAAAAAACACCTACCATCGTAAGATAAAGATTTATTGACTCCAACAAAAATATCCTGTTTCAAGTTCAAGAGAGGCTGAGGTTTTGATGCATGAAGGTTGGTTTCGCTTGCCTGATCCATTCTGCAAAAAAGTCTATCCAACAATTTCTTTTCATAGCAAATTCTTAGAAAACAGCTGTAAGCCTTCAGTGTCTTAAAGTCATCGATTAAAAATATTTCCCTCAAAAAGTAAAGCATTGCCAAACATACATCCTCTTATGTACAAATAGAAGTCAGTTCATTCAAATGCAGTTTAAGAACTTCCATGAAAGAGATGCATCCTCGAGACAAACAGGACATGAGATTCCAGAACTGAAAAAACCCACTTATTTTTGGGGTAATTTTTAACAAAGCTGCCTCCATTTGACCAGAGTTTTTTTATTAACTGACAGTTTTAAAATTCTTCCAGAGAGAAAAACAAACAAAAACCCAAACAACAAAAACACAAACAAAAAGGACTTTTTATTACATATGTCTCTCTGATAAGATGTGGAAGTACTGAAAAAAGGGAGACCCCCTCTCCTTCTCCCCCCGACCCCTCTGCACACATGCATGCTTGTACATAGAAACATTGCCTGTTTTACCAGTTTTAAAATATACAGAGAGACCCTGGAGAGAGTCAACATTAATGGAACTCTAAAAAGCATGTAAAAAGACAACAGAGAAAACCACAAATATTAGAAGCCATGCCCAGGGGTTGGGAGAATAACGATGGCAGATTCCACAGTGGGTTATGCTGACAGAAACTCTCTCCTCAGACGGGGGCGGTTTAATGGCACAGGGCCTGCCCAGCGGAGGTGGAGGTGCATGCCCAGCTGCCCACCAGCCTCATTCCACACCCTGGCTCACTCTCCTGCCACTGGACCCTTTGTAATTGACTCCTGGAAGACTTCAGAGGCTTTGTGAAGACAGAATTCTGTGTGGTGGGTGTTTGGGGCTGGATCTTAGGAGTAACATTCCTCTGGAGCCCAAGGCTCTTGTATCCACTCCTGCAAAACCAAGGTGTTAGTGTGTGCAAAATGAGCCATTTCTGGCACAAGAGCCTGGGTGCAGGGTGATCTCCATAGTCCCTGGGCTATAAACCCCTCAGGAGCAGTAGCCCTCCTCTCATCAGACTCGTGCAGCTTGGGCAAAAGCAGTTTGAAGCGTAATAATGAGCCACCAGCTAGCACATTTATAAACCCACACCACTTACAGCAAATTTCTGTGTGACACAGGATCAGAGAATAAGGTGCAGAGAGCATGGCAGCACACATGCCAAAATGACCCCATGGGCACCATCCTGGAGCAAGGAGGAAGAAACCATTAACATCAATATAATTTCTCTTGCAGCAAATGATTTGGGCAGGGAGAGGGGAGGGTGCAATGATGCCCTGAATTCACCCTCCCAGGCTGAAACCTTCCACCTTGAAATTCATAAGGATAACAGAGATGTGAGCTAACATTAGAGAAAAGGGTGCCTATCAGGAGGTGGGCATGTACTCAGAACTGCATATATCACCATAAAGTATCCACAGCCCTGTTCCTGTGGATACTGATTTCTTAAACTGACAAAAGTTTAATTAGATGAAGAAAACCAGCTGGCAGGTGTGGCCAGCAGCTCTGCTCCTTCAACCCACAGAAACATTTTGAGTGTGTCAGACCAGTGAGGATCCAATCTGCAACTCGGGTGCAGCAAAGCTGGAATGGACTTCTGACAGACCCAAACAGTCAGAAGTTCTACAGGTAAACTAGCAACAAGAGCATTTAAGAATAATGCATCATAAAAAGAGAAAAAAAAAAAATCTGGGCTCAAAAGTCAGCCTGATTTGAGGCAATATTTTGTCACAAAGATTGAATTGGCTCCTTGTATAAAGGGGAACTTGAATTTTATTGTGTGTCTAAGCACACTTATGACATTGTGCAAAGAAATCTACATTATCAGTAGGAATGTTGACAGGACTAGAGCCACGTGCCTTGAAAAGCCCTAGATTTTTCTGGTGTTCTGAAAAATTGCTAGATGGGTAAAATAAGTCACCTCTAGAAGACTCTTCAGGACAAGCTGCAGGGAATAGGGATTTAACTGGAGGGAAAGATGATATGGCATAAATAACTACTGGGCTCCCTGACAGTAAATGGGAGAGGCTTGTCAGAGACACCCCAAAACTTAAACCAGTAAATGCTGGTTGAGAATATGCAAGATCATCCTTAAAACAAAAGTAAGCCAAAGCAACAGTAAAAGAAACAAGAAATAAGACCCTCAGGGAAAAAAAAAAAAAAAAAAAGGTCCTCTGATTTCTCTTAATTATGCAAAAAAGAAGACAGGACTAATTTCCATTATCTAACCAAATGCAAACTGGGAAATAAAAGCAAGACTTTTTTTTCCCCAAACCACCAAGAGCCATGCATTGTAAATCTCTTCCCTCTTCTTCCAATCACATAATTGGAAGGTCATTTGCATTTTTAATAAAATACCTGCTGTGCATTACAGTACTCAGGCAGAGGTTCATTCAGGGAGGAGGAAGCACACTGGAGCTTGCACTGTCAGATGATGAACCTCTGTCACGTGCTGTGGCTCAGGCATCCCTGTCAGATCAGAGCTGCACTTTGCCATGTAATGAAGCAACTTAGAACTACTTATTCAAAGTCTTGAACTTAATTAGCAGTAGAGCAAGGCAACTAACTTGCAGTGAATAAATTGTCAACTTCACTTCTTTCTATTCATGAATGTTCTATGATTAGCACAAATTATTCTTATAATTATTCAAATTTAATTCACCATATTATTAAAATAATATTTAGTCTACAGCTCATTCACCAGGAGCATGAATGTTATAAATGAGTTTATTAATTCTGAATATCTGAGTAGATCACATGGTTCAAGGTGTAAGGCTGAGAGTCAGAGTGTCCGGGCAGTTACCTACAGCACTGAGTTTTACATTAACTTCCCTGCTTTATACTCTGAACACTGAATAAATGTTGGGGAAATTGCTATTGGTGCACTTATTTGCTATTTGAAGAGGAACATGACTGAGGCAAAAGTAATGCATGTGAGGGTTTGTAAGGGGAAGGGAAATACAGGGGAAAAGTTACAAATGGAAAACACTTCGCTAGGATTTTTCACAAGTTCAAATACCATGGCTCTTGGACTGAAGCTGTTAGCAAGCTCTTAGTTAATAACATTCCTGTCAATAGGAAGAGAACTCACAAGAGGATGCTTCACTCAAAACTGTACTTGTAAGAATGCTGAAAAATCTAAGTCAGTATTTAACAACCCAGCCCACCCATTGCAAGTCCAGGACAGGTAAATTCATAGTACTTTAAGTACCTAAAACAAGAGTTTGCTTGCTGCCTTATTTTTTGTGCTGCCCTGAACTCTTTACAAAATCTCTGGTCTAATTTTTTTTTCTTCTTTTCTCCAAAGGATTTATTTCAGATTGACTGCAGTTGTGGTTTTCCCCCTGTGCCTGCTGCAGTAGGTGAGGGCAGAAATCTGAGTACTAAGGAAAAGGACATTTTGGATTATGGAATAAATCCTTTATTCAAAGACAGACTTTTTACTCCAGTCTGTAGTCACAAGGGGCAATGCACTGAAACTTATAGAGGCTAGGTAGGTTTAGATTGGACAAGAGACAAAAGTTTTTCACAATGAGAGTTGTGAGACACTGGAGCAGTGGAGAAATTGTGGACACTCCACCCATGGAAGTGCACAAGGCCAGGCTGGATGGAGCTTTTATCTTGTAAAAGACATGCCTGTCCATGGACAAGATTATTTTTAAAGGCTCCTTCCAACCCAAAGCGTTCTGGAAGAGATGAACAGGAAGGATGAGTAGCGGTATGAAGCAATGTGCACACTAAAGGAATAAAAAATGGACTGGAAGTATTTATGCTGAAGAAAAACAAACAAACAAACAAAACACACACACACAAAACAGCAAAACAAAACAAAACAAAACAAACAAAAAAAAACAACAAACAAAAAACCCAACAACAACAACAACAAAACTTTTTGCAAGCAGGTAAGCAGGACTCTTGTGGGAGAGAGAATGGAGACATGTCCTGTCCATCACACCTAAGCCCCGGCCCCCAAGGCCCTGGGGAATCCAATGGCCTGCACCACTCTTCTCTATCAGTCACTCTCAGAAAAACCTTCACTCATGGGGTGCTCACACACCCTGCATTTGGCCACCCACACTATGGGACCTGGCAAATACCCACTACACAGCAAGAGTGCTTCAAGCTCAGCCACAGATGTTGAGAAAAATCAATGAAGAACACAGAGTAGTGAACAGGGTTTATCAGCTGAAACAGTGGAAATGGGGAACTATTGACCAGCAGATCTATAACAAGAGGAATTTGGGACTTGTTTTCTTCATGATCTTTTTACCTGAGGAGGTTAAGAAGAGATGTCATTTAAGGCACAAAAGGGTACATCTGGATTAGTCTGTGATAATAACCACAGAGAGTGTTTCAGCCCAACCCACTCCAGAACACCCCTATGTGGGCAGAGGTAGGGCATACATTGGGGATCTCCTCATGTCATGATGGTGCCTCCTGCCCCCTGAGATTGCTTTCAAATGAAAGATTTTCCACAGACAATTGTCAAACAGAAGCACAGTATGACAAGAAAGCTTCTGGTCTGACTCAGTAAGCAGAGTCTGTAGTCTTTGGTAATTATTAACAACTTTTTATGGTATATATTTATGTGTTATAGATACCATTTAGCATTATTTTTCTACCTCAGAACTAACTGATGGAAGCACCATAAGATGTCTCAAAAGAGATTTCCTCTAGCTGGAAATTAAAACATTTTTTACAAAAGCATGGACACACTCAGGCATATTCTCTCTTAAATATCTGGACTGTAGGCAGAGCACGTATGAGATTACATAACAGGAAGTGCGATGCATAAATGCCTTGTTCTTTATAAATGCAAACCATATCTTCCCCCTGCCATCCCTCTGTCCCCCTGCAAGTGTAAAAACAAGTCAGAAGAAAGAAAAGGTGCTTCTGTTACGATGGACTCATTCATGGACAGGCCCTTTTGTTTGAAGGGACAGGCATATAGCCTATCCTTACTCTGCTACTGTGGTACTGAGGGTGTCTGCTTCTAAAACCTTTGTGGCCACTCTTGATAAAATATGTCACCATCACCTTACTAATCTATTATGATCAGGGCACCACAAAATTCAACATCTAGCTGAAGCTTTCTATATACCAGCACCCTATGAAAATGAAAATTCCCTGTAAGTTGAGTAAAATTTCAGTTAGCACATTTAGCAAATGTCAAAGACCAGATTTCTCTATGCTCAAGTCAAATTCTTTTCCAATCAACCAACTGCACATATTGAGCAATATATAACTATTAATGGCCAAATGTATCATGCAAATACTGTTTCTGCTAATATAACAATGCAGGATGGCTGTTCAGTTGTCTGTGCAAGATGAGCTGATGGCTGTGATTTAATTTACAGGGGACAAGAGACAGTACTGTAAAAATTCTCATTGTTTCTTTTTCTTGTGGAAGCTGAAAAGCAATGAAAAGTAATCTGCCCTACACTTCTATGGTTCAGGAAATAGTCCATGAGAAAGTCTACTTAAAAAATATCAAAAAGGGAAAGAGAAAGGAGGGTGTCAATGATAAATGAATAATACACAGACATGTCCACAGTGATCTGAATAATTCAGTGCACGAAAAAGCATGTTTCACATCTGCCACCACAAAAGATAAAGCAATCTAGTCTGTTTTAAAAGTATAATGATTACAAGGGAACACTTCTGATTCATGCTCAGGTCTAGTTTGAGTGCCAACCCTGTGGTTCCCACAAAAGAACATCTCAAAGCTCTGGGCTTAAAGAACTCCAGGTGTGAAGTTTTAATTGACTAGAAACAGCAAAGTTTTAAAGTGCCACCTGTTACCAGTAAACCCCAATGGTGCTGACCAGTCTGCAAAGACCCTGCACCCTTGGGATACCTTCATCCACCAAGTAAGATGCCCAAAAAATGACCACTGCAGTAATTTCTCTGGCTGCAGTGAGAACAGCCCTGTTCTCACACACTTTCCCTACACCTCATCCTAGAGCCCTGCCAAGCCTCCTTGGGCACCTGAGTTTGGGGTGCCAGTCTAAAGAGCAACCCTTCCAGGCTCCTTGACTTTCTGTATCTGAAGTTTCAACAACACACCATCTGAGACTACAACTGGTTCCAAATGCACTGATCTTCCAGCAAATGCTTCTTTTCCAAGTGGAGACAGACCAACAGCTACGCACCAAATGGTTCCAGTGGGTCCATATGTCTTCCAAATTTTCACCAAGATGCAATGAGAGAGAAAACTCAGCAAGCAGAAAATTCCTTCCTACCCTGTGAAGATATGTGACAGCCACGCCTTTACTATGCCATCACACCTTATGTACTCAAGTTGATGTAAAATAGGGTCTGTCTCTTTCGGGGGAGCTGAGGGGGCATGTGTGGGAGTGCAGCTGCTGCTGCAAGGAAGTATTTTGACCCCAGTCACAGCAGAAGAGCCCCTCATTCCCAGGGAGAGTGGTGCCAGCAGCCCACTGGCAAGGCCCCGGCTGCTGCGGGCCAGGCGCTGCCCCCGCGCCAGCTGGGAGAGATGGCTCAGCCCTCTCCCTGGACAGGCACCAGCCCTGCTCCTGCAGCCTCCAAACATTCCTCATGAAGTAACAGCACAGTTACACACATCACTGCCTTGGTGGTTTATAAGGGGTCTACTGCAAACAATGCTTTTTGTATTAAATCACTGGGGTTTAAAATGCAGCAAGGTGCAGATTCTTCCAATAGGGAAGTGAATGCTGCCAGCTAGTTTTTCAGTGTAAATTCTCTAAAGTCTGGATTGGGCTTTTGGGAAAAAACATCTTGTATTTCAGCTAAATAAGCCTCCATGAAATCTGACTCATTGTTTTCGTTTTATAAAGTTCTTGTACAGGAAAAAATACACACTAGGTATTAAAAAAATCCAGACCAAACAAAAGCCTCGAAAAACCAACAACCTCCTCCTTTAATCAGAATATGGAAGTCACTGTGTTTTTCATCACTGAACAAGCAAATCCTTTTTCTTTGGTACCCTGGTGTATTAACAGGTGGCCATAGCCCCTAGCTGCATGAGACTACCATATGCTACAGAGATCAAAATTAATAAACTAACAGTACAATGTGCCAGTTTATTGTGCTTGCATTTAATTTTAATTTTCTTCTTGGTGTTTTGTGTTTCTTAGGGTTTTTTTGTGTTTTTTTTTTCTTTGTTTTTTTTTTTACTAAAAAGACATATTTGGTGATTTATAGCCTTAATATCAGTAGCTCCAATTTTGAATTCTTTGTTTTAGCATCACACATACAGAAATATATTTCTGACACTACATTTTAAACTGCCAATTAATTTGTCCTCCTCTATGACTCTCTATACTAAAACATTAGCAGTTCCATATACTTTAAGGGCTTTAACAGTGGAAAATTTAACAAATTTCCTCTGACATAGGATTATGTGCACAATAAAAAATTATCTGAATCTCATTTAACTGTACAAATTCATTTCTTGTTAAATACTAATCAGCCAGAACAAAGCATCACATACAATCTTCTTCTCCCTTCTCTACTTGACACCTTTAATGGGTCTTTAAAAATTCTCTTTGTTTTCCTCCACAAAAACTGTTAATAATGGGCAAAGAAACCCACTGATGCAAATACTAGATGAATATAGAAACCACAAAGCATTATTTCATGTGGAGGAAATGAGCAGAGGTGCCTCCAAATATAAACAGGCAATGCTTATGCTACTCTTCAGAGAGCCCCAGTGTTGGCTCCTAAATTGAAGCATCTGCCAAAAGCTACACAAAATTCTGTGTCCAAAACCAGGAGGAAAACATTGTCCATATTGTAAACCATTTGCATGACAATTATGGCCTCGAATCAGTAACCTTCTATTCATGTGAGTAATCAGTACTCCACTGAGTGGTTTCACTGATTCCTCAGCCACTGCTTGTACAGAGATGCACTGTAGAAGGGTTTTGTCCTACTGACTCGGGTGGCTGCCAAGACTTACAGGGTCCAGCACAAGTTTTATGGTAAAGTTACACCATCTCTGACCCTGTGTAAAATTTGGGTCTTGACCCCTCTAGAGCATTTCCCAAGTGCAGCCCCAGCTGTCCCCTTTCCAGACATTTCTGGGAGGAACTCTGCTCTGTTGTCTAACCTCCTTTCAGCTGCTCATGGGCTGTGCTGCTTGTAGCAAGAAGTTCTGACAACTCTGTGTGCGTCCTTTTGACCTTCATCTTGCAGTATTATTGACTCTCTCTCAGGGCTGGTGCACACTGATGCTGGGAAGAGCAGCCTGCTCTGGGTTAGGGGCAGGTTACACACAAAAGGTGTACTGTGTGCATGGTAGTGGCAGGGAGAGTTAAGGTTATCATCTGGCTCCAGGGATGTTCCCTCATGTGTACAGCACTGAAATAATGGAAGAAAATAGCAGAATTCACTGATTTTTTCTTTCTACCTTACTCCTTCAACCTCCCAACCACTGAGAAAAATACAGAGCCCTTTCTGACACACCCTGCCTCAAAGCCTCACACCCTCCTTTTTTCTCCCCATTCTCAAAGGCTAGGAGGGAAGGAGCAGAGGCAGTGCTGTTAATCTTTCCTAAAGTACTGACGGAAACCCACTGAAATCGATGGAAGATCTTCCAGTGATTTAAACAGACTCATATCACAGTTCTCAGCAGACATGAGCTGTCTCCAGCACATCATCCTGGAGAAAAAAAGACAGGCAGAAGTGCAGCCTGCTTCCCGCTCAGGTAGGGTTGGTGTCAGCTGAATCAGAATTGCTCAGACCCAGGGACCCCAGGACACACTGGCAACTTCAAAGACATAACATAAAACAAAGAAAAAAGCTCACAAACTAATCTAGTTTGTCAATATGCATGGACTTCATTGAATTTTGTGATTCGTGCCTCCAAACACAGGATAGTTTGGTTTTGTTTTTTTCCTTTCCCCTAAAAGAGATTGTTTTGATGTTTTCTAAATAAAGCATCTTCATGTTTAATTTCCAAATGACACTTCAAAGCTAAATGAATTATATCACTGGAAAGCTTTTCCATAAGGAGCTTTTCAAAGGATGCCAATTCGTGATTTTTGCAGGAAGAGAAAAAATTACCTTTTTTCACATTTCTTTTTTTTTTTATTGCATGATGTGGCCAGCACATAATTTTGTATAAATTATTTATACAGATCTCATCCCATTCATTTGGTTAAAATAATGGGAAGACATCTTTTCACCTATGACACATCAAAACTTTTGAGAAACCACTAAAGTAGGAACCTAATCCCTTAATCATTACTCAGGAAGAAGTCAAATCAAATGCAAGTTTTACCTCAGAGAAGGCATAAGAATGAGGCTATAAACTATATATGGCTTTTCCTCAGTCAAGCCACTCCTAGTTTTTATCCCTGGTTTTCATTTTGTCTTATTCTTAGTTCTACAGTTGCTCACTGTAAACTTTATTATCATTGACATATACCAGAATGTTCTTATGAATCTGTAAGATCACAATACAATTCTGCTAATCTAAATATTTTTCTTATTTAGAACCAAGTTAATGCTCAGTCTGTAAAATAGTACCAGTACTAATGGTTAATACAATTCTAATAGCCAAAAGACAATAAGGAAACCCAATTCAGAATAACGTGTTCTAGAGAAAGCATTTTCCAATATCTCAGCCTTGCAGATCTATTCCAATTAACATTTGAGGAGGTCTGAGACATCATAAAATAAAAGTAAGTACTAAGTTTCCAAGAAACATAAACTGAGCTGTAATTCCATTGCACACGAACATACTCCATCTTCTCAAAGAGCTGAACTGTGGTTTCCAATATTGGCAGGAGGCACTCTTATAATAACATTATATGTATACTGTAGTTCCCTTGATGTCTTTCATCTTTTTTCATAAACAAAATTACAGTGACAGTGCAGTTCATTACAGGAGGTTTCATTAAAGAACTGGTTTATTTTAAGAGAACAGCAAGCAAAGAACTGTCTTCAGGGATGGAGCCGAGTAAAAGGCCTGATTATGCCTCCATGAAAATCAGGCAGAAATTATGCAGGATTTTGACACTGTAACACAAGAAAATCCTCTTAAGAGACACAGGGAACAAACTGTTCCACTGTGACACGCATTAATAAGCAGATGCAGCCCTGTCAAGTTGTTGCAGGGTGACAAGTTGGGCCCTCCTGAGGCCTGGCTCCCCATTCTCTCAGGGCTGGCAGTGCCCTGGCTCCAGCCCTCAGTGCTGCAGGAGGGAGCCAAGGGGCATCACAAATCACAGAATGGGTTGCACTGGAAGGGACCAGTGCAAAGATTATCTACTTCCAGCCCCCTTGCCATAGGCAGGAATGCTACTCACTAGATCAGGTGCTCAGGGACCCATCCAGCCTGGCATTGAGTGCTTCCAGGGATGGGTCATCCACAGCTCCTCTGGGAAACCTGTTCACTGTATCACTACACTTAGTAAAAAATTTCTTCTTAGTATCTAATCTAAATCTACTTTCTTTCCATTGAAAGCCAGTCCCTCTTGTCCTGTCACTACACACTCCTGTAAAAAGTCCCTCACCAGCTCTCTTGTAGATCCCTTTAGGCACCTGATGGTGCACTAAGCCTCCTCAGAGCCTTTTCTTCTCCAGGCTGAACCCCAACCCTCTTATAGCAGAGGTGCTCCAGCCTTCTGACCATCTTCATGACCTTCCTCTGGCCTCACTCCACCGGGACCCTGTCCTTCTTATGCTGGGGGTCCCAGAGCTGAGCACAGTGCTCCAGCTGGGGTTTCATGGGAACAGAAAAGAGGAGGAGAAGCTGTGCCAAGGTGCAGCAACTGGGAAACAGGAGCTTTTCCACTGCTCTACCTGATCAGGTGAAGCCCACCACGCAGCCCACCCATCTTCTCCTGCCATCAGGGCTGCAGCTGGCTCTGCAAAAAGCAGTAAAGTGGGGTCTCCCAGCAATTTCTTTATTTCTCCTTCCCATGCCAGTAAGACCAGCTCGTAGAACACCACTGCCTTTTGAGTGACTGGCAAGTTTTTTTCATTTTTCTGAATCTGCCACTTTTCTTTTCACAAAAAATAATCTCCAGTTTGGGATTAATCAACTAAAAGGTCACCTTGTTGCTCAGAGTTTTCAAAAACGTAATCCAAATAAATGTGACATGGTAGTTTTTGTAACTGTGTTTCTCACTCAAATCAGATATGCTGTCACCTATTGTTACTGCAATTTGCCTCCTTTGTATATGCTGCTAAGACAAGACACAATCAACACCATCTATGACTTCAGGCAATGGGTTGATGGAAGAGTAATTTCTCATTTTATTTTTTTTTTTTGTTGACACTATTTTCACTCGACTCTCTGGAATGACAGCTTTGAGGTATCTGTGATAAAGATACGCAGTCAAGAGCATTACTGGCTCAAAAATACTTCACCTCCAGATGAATTAGTTCCAGTATTCCAAAAATCCTATTTTTAATCTTCCTCTAGAAGGCAAACATAATTGCCTTTTTCTACCTGGGCTCTGACAAAGTAGTCAAAGCCACACTCAAAAAGAGCATCTTCCTGCTTTCATTTCGCCTTTAGGCAGGGGCAGTGGTTGAGTACAGTGACCTCTCCTCTTGTATGAACTCCAGACACTCTGGGCTGTCTGTAACCAAGCCAGCAGCACAAGACACCAAGCTATTACCCCTGACTTATGACCATAACACCTCTTAAATGTGAGTTCCTTCCAGGTTGTTATCTTTCCTTTCAACAACTTCAATGAAAAGGAATAGAGAGGGGCCTTAGGACAGATTTTCATCACTCCATGGGGTTGTCAGACTATTTTCCTTTATTGACACTATGAATACATAAGTCACTGTGGTTTCTGAAACATGTTTAATGCATGATATATTAAGAGCTGTAGAAAACACAATATTAAAATTCTAACATGAAAAATTATACCATTATGGCTCATTACACTCTCTGTTGCAACCATCTGAACTGTGAGAAATGTACTGTCATCCTGTCATCTACTTCTATAAGATCTGTGATCATGTTGTACATGATGTCATTTATTTCACAGATATAAGGAAGATAAAGTCTTCAAGTTCTGAAGTGGATCATAAGTGTTTGCTACTGGTCACCTGAGAGGAACACTCAACTCTAGATCTGCAGAATCAAAAAAAAAAAAAAAAACCCAAAGAAACTCAAGTTAAAAATTGAAAACAACTAACCCAAAGCCTTACATACATAGTGGAATTTCTATTTCCAATAACAGTAGTTTATCTTGTACATTTATTCAAAATACTTATATATTCACTTCATCTTTAACAAAAATCTGGAGTTCTTTCTTGACTTCAGACAGTTCTGGTCACTAGCATTTCTAAAAGAACTTTGAAAACACAGATATCATCAAAACTCTACCAAGAATCTCATCAGAGCACATCAGAACTTCTCTTTCAATGTTTTTTTCCCTGCTGCTACCTTTGCCTACAATTTGATTAAGAAAAGTTCACATATTGCTGGAGGTTTACTACAGATACAGCTTTTACTTAAAAATGTTCATTGAAAATACCTGGTAGCTATTAAAATGATCCAGCATAATCTGTCAGAAAAGCACAAATCTGAATTCAAAGTACATGTAAAAATACCTGGAAATGCCATGGGCTTTCAATGCCTCTGTAAATCATATAAATTTAAATTTCCTACTTAGTAAATATTTTCTGATTTAAAAAAACAAATTTATTGCCTCTGACCACTCCTACAAAAGCAGTAAAATGCCATGCTGATATTAAGACAGACCTTCCCATTATATTAAAATACTGTAATAAAAATTCCCAGTTTTGCCATGATGACTTTCGGAAAACAACCTGACATTTTGGTATCCGCACCATTGCTGCCATTTATTTTGCATAACTGTTTCTTTTTATAGAAGTAAAATTAACTTAGATCCCTAATGGAACTGCCTGAAGACTGTCACCTTCTCCAGTCCAATACACAATATTAATAAAAGCCCATCACTGAAACCAGCCTGGAATATTTGGCTGACAAAGCCTGAGTGAACTGCACTTTGCATATCTCCCTCTCTGGATATCTCTGAGGGGGCTGCCTTAGAATTATGTAGCAGTGGTAATCCTCAAGTACATCCTTCCTGCTTTGTGGAACCCTCAGAGTTAGCAAAGCAGAAGGCAGTCATGTCAGGAAAACTACCCACGGTCAGTGTTTTCCTTATAAAACAAACAAAAAACAAACACCCCCTCAGAACCCTAATACATATATTTCATCCCATAAGGAAAGAGTCAGGGCTGAAGAGAAGGCTCCAGGGAGACCTTCCAGCACCTACACGGGGTTTATGAGAAGGAGGAAGAGGGACTTTATGTATGGGCAGAGAGTGACAGGATTTGGGGCAATGATTTTGAAGAGAAAGAGGGTGGTGGGTTTAGACTTGACATTAGAAATAAATTCTTTACTCAGAGGTTGGTGAGGCAGTGGAGGTTGTTCAGAGAATACTCCACCCCTGGAAGTGTCCAAGGCCATGTTGATGGAGCCCTGAGCAACTTGATCCAGGGAGTGGTATCCCTACAAAGGGCAGGGGTGTTGGGGTTGGAACTACATGATCTTTAAGGTCCTTTCCAACCCAAGCCTTTCTATAAAAAAACAAACAAGCAAATAAATAAAGACCACCACCCCACAAAAATAAACAAAACACAAAACAAAGAAACAAAACAAAGACAACCACCCCATAAAACAAACAAACAAAAACAACCAATCCCCCCGCCAAAAAAAAACCAACAAACCACCCAACAAAACTCCAAAACCACCCTTTTCCTAAAATAGCAACCTTTGTACCCAGCCATTTTTCTAGCTGCTACAGTGAATAAAACAATGAACATCTTCACTGTGCTTATTTTGGTTTTGCACCATTTTTTCCACATGTTAAACTTGTCTGTGGAGGGTAAGAAGTTTTCAGGCAAACTCATATAAATTTGTTGATGATGCGTGGCCACGGCTTGCAGTGGCCAACCTGAGGCAGGACACAGAAGCCAATAATGGCCAGGGAAAGGAACCATTCTGAACATTTGGGCTTCCAGGCTGCCAGTCCTGGCCCCTTTCCTCACTGTCCCCACTGCCAGCTCCCTGCCCCAGAGGGAGGCAGCTAAAAAGGACTTTTTTTATATATGACACAGAAATCATCATTAAAGAAACTGCACGAATGTGTCTTCTCAAAAGGTATTCTAGCTAATGCAACAGGAGTAATTTATTGGGCCAGACTGTACAAAGCAGTTCCCTGTAATTTCGTTCTTTTCATGCACTCTTTGGACATTCTGGAGGGGTGACAGGAGGGAAGTGAACTGCTTAAGGCACAACAATACTTGCAACACATTCTTTTTTGTATGACTGATAATCAGTATCTTCTCTTAAAACATCACAACCTTTAAAAATAGTTAAAATTAAATTCCAAGTTGAGTTTCCTTTAGTTATTCTTTCCCTGAGACCAACAAATGTTTCAGGTCTGGAGGGCAAATATACAGCACCAGTACATTTCTGACTCATTAAGTTTGCTTTTCTCTACAGGATTTAGATTGACATCTATTGGCCTAACTTGTGACACAACGGCCCAGTTCTTCAAATGTCAGCTCCATCGTCCCTGCTTTGTCAAGCTTCCCCTGGTATAGCAGCTTCAGACTCAGTGTTTTAAAGCAAAATAGTCCAGTTTAGCTTCTAAAGCAAAGCCTATGGATGTGAAAGCAATCTTCAGGTTATTTCCCACTTTTTATTCGTAACATATAAAAGATGAAAGCCAAGGATTATGATGTCAATCTTTAAAAAAAGAAAACGAAAACTGGAGAGCACTAAAATGAGACTTGATGCTGTGTTAGTCAACTGATTCAGGTCAAAGAATTGCTGTAATGGACAAAAAAGACACATTTATTTACAGATACTTATTTAGAACATATTTTTAAATGTAAGTTAAATTAAATGAAATTTCCCTATGCTTAGATGTGTACAGATCACATACATGTACACAGAATTGATTTGCATATATCTATTCAACTACCCTTTCTTCCATTTTTCCCCACTCACAAAATTCCTGTATGCAAACTGCAAAGACTGCAAAGCTCCAGGCTATCATAATTACAGGAATGTACACATACCTTCCATCACAGAATGGAGATGGCTGTCTCAACACCACTTGTGGGTAAAATTGTAACCAAACCTTGGGTTTGGTGTGGTTTTATAGGGTGCTTTTGGCCATAAAATGCAAATAAAGAGCCTTCTACCAGAGATTGGAATGGGTTAATTTAATTATTCAAGGCTTAACTTTTAGGAAGAGGTTGCAGACAGATCAGTAGTTTATTTATTAGAATCAGCCAATAGGCATAGAAGATATATTAATGTCTGCCTTTTCTCAGACAGTAAAAAATGTACTTCTCAAAAAGGTTTACTACTACTAAAATTAGTAGTTCCTTTTCCTAAAGCTCAGGGACATGCAACCTTCAAATTTCGTTTGGGTCATGTGAAAGAAGCAAAAGGAAATTCAGAAGATTATATAGAAACAAAATTCTTCCTTCTTAGCCACTAGCAAATTACTGTCAAATATGTTTTCCGGCTTTGTTTCCTCTCTGGAGGAGACAGAAGTAATACTTCTATAACCTGACCAAGTTCCTTTAGATTCTGAGTTCATCTTAAAAAAACCCTCCAATTTTAAATGTTAAGGTAAACATTTAAAAACATATAAAATAATATATTTAACAATGTGCTATTAGTTTACACTATTTTACAGCTTCTTAAGGACAGAGAACTTTCTTCATCCCTTTTCTTTTGCCCTGGTCACATACTTTCAGTACCATGAGCTTCAGATAAGAACAGGTTCATAAAATCAATTGCCTCAAAATGCATCAACTTTCTCTTACAACAGCAACCAGTTCAATCCTCTGACTCTTGCCAGAAACCCAGGTTTTTATTATTGCTGCATTTCGCTCTCTTCATGGGTACCCATTATGGCATGCTGTCAAAAGCTGAAGTGTTGTACTAAAAATCTTACAGCCCTTCATATTAAAGGTGCCTCAATGGGGCTTTTACAGCCTCTGAGCAGAAGATGGCAACTTCTAATTCAAGAACTTTGGACCTCACTAATTCTAGAATCAAAATATCTCAAAATAGGCTGACCTCATTAACAGAACTGACTTAACCAATTTGTCACAAACCAGGGAGTACAGCTACAAGAAGTGGTTCATTGTTCCATTTAATTTAATTTACTGCTTTCAGATGTGGCTAATGCTTTGCAAACTGTTGCCTTTGTGCTCTTAAAATTTGAGAGACAAAGTAATGCTCATGTTACTGTTGTATATGACTTAAATTTTTCTGAGTTTCAAGACAGGAAACCAGGTTTCATCTAATTTTTCTATAAAATGCAATTGGAAGTTGCTATTGTTTCTTAAAATAAATTTATAAACCATAGAGATGATTTTTTATAAAACCCAAGCATATATTCATGCAAAGTCAGTGTCATGCCTACACCTACCATGTACCATCTATAAAACTGTTATAAGAAGCAGCAGGCTGCACTCTCTGCCTGACCCACAAGGGGCCTGAACTTGAGGAAGTCCACAATTGTTTTAGTTATTATGTGGAGCTAGTAACTCCAAGGTCATGGGTTTGGTTCCCATATGGACCATTCACTTCAAAGTTAGACTTGATGACTCCTGTGGGATCCCTTCCAAATCCAAATATTCTGTGTGATTCTGTGAATTGAGTCCACAAACACAAACAAGACCAGGACCCAAACAACTCTTGTCAGATCAGTCAGAGGCAAAATCCTTTCAGCAGTGATTTCCTTGGCTGTCCAAAGTTACTTCACAACAAGCTGCTTGTTCTGTACATCTGCACAATGCAGCATTTTATGCCAACAACTCAGGCATCTGAAAATCACCATGCTAGGGGCCACATTGCCTTCACTCCTGACTGACACCAACCACATTTGTCCTGGGTGCCAGGGAGAGCCATGGGTCAGCTGGGTTTTCCTAGGGAGAATGGATAGCAGGACTTCCAGGGTAGAGGACTGACCCTCTTATCCCTAAGTCACATCTCTTGAGGACCTTGGAAGAGATGTCAATTCCCCCCGGCTTCACTTTATCAGAAAATCTTACTTACATCAGTCTTAACAAGTGTTTAAACCCCATGCCACTTATAAACAAAAACCTCTGATGAACATTTTCAAGTAGCAGTGCAGAACTGGAGGCTTTATTTTTCCTCCCAACAAAATTGTTGCTTCTTATGTGAAAATGTGCTTTAAGACAAGGCTTTTGTTTGCTTGCTTTTTGTTGCTATTTAATCTTCCTCCTACATCTGTTTGGTCTTACCATCTTTGATGAAAACAAATACATCTCAACACAGGCATAAGCGCACAGAATAAACCGTCTGCAGCAGTGCAAACTGTAAGTACTTTGATAAAAGTTATGAGGGTTTTTTTTTTTTTTGCCTCTTATTACCAGGAAGCATGTTTCCACTTATCTTCCCAAGTATTTCCACTTGATACTCTGTCTATCCTTAAGATCAAAGTCAAGAATGTTGAACCAGTCGTGCAAGGTGGGAGAGGGAGGAAGAGGGGGGCATAAAGAGACATACAGGAGGCTCAGGCTGGCTCTCAGGAGGAGTATCCCTGGGGGCTGCCACACAAGGCTGAAGATTCCTGGTGTTTATCCCCCAGAGCACCCACCACTGACCCCTGCTCTGTGAGGCAGAAAACACCCCAGTTACCCTTGTGGGCTGTGATCTTGCCACCACATGCTTGCCACCACATGACTTCACTTCTCAAAGTGAAACAACCTTGAGCTGTCAGGTTGTCATGATCATGCTAAGCCCTGCGGTAAGCTCCTCCCTGAAGACACAAGTGAGATTGATTGCACTTGTGATTTGTTCATTTCCACAACTATCTTACCATTAATATTCCTCTCTCATCCATTTGCAACACCCGATAAGCACACAAAATTGATTCTAATGTCCAATTCATCAGGTAAAATCTTCTGGGATAGTTTTGTGGGCTTTTTTTTCTTTCAGACTCCCTATCTTCAGATAGGAGGGGGGAAAAAAAACCCAATAAAAAATCACAACAAATGGGGTTTCAAAAATTAATTAGTTTAACAAGAGATAGAAAAATGTCTAACTTCATCAGGGCTGCTTTGTGCCAATGTAAGAAATTATGTGGTTGCCTTAGTGCAGGTTCTAATTTACGTATCGAAAAGTGCTATATCTCAAAGTAGATTAAGATAGCTACATGTTTCTTCTCTAAGTGCTCATCAAGCCAAGAGATAACAGAACTGATGAATGGGACATTTCAGATCCTTAGAGAAATGAGCACTATTACATAAAAAGTGTGATTTGAATTTGTCTTTCTGCTTAGGCTGTGCCTTCCTAACAGAATTTATAAATAGAAACAGAACTTTAAAAATCAAGAGCTGCCAGAGTGCTTTTTCCTTCATCATCTGATCACGAAGTATTGGACTTACACAAATCCATATATCTTGCATTGAAATAATCTGCATGTTTTCGTCACTCCTCCCCAAATCAATTTATTACTGAATAGCAAATGGTAAATGAAGTTATTATTTCAATCTGACAAAAGTGAGTCTCATGGTCATTATCTATAAAAACAGAGAGAAACCAAAGTCCTTTAACTGCTGAGAAGATTGAACATAAAATAACTCTCTGCTCCAGAGGATGGGAATGCTATGCCACTAGTTTTTAATAAAGTGGTTTCCACAGGCTTAGATTTACAGTCTTGGAAATCAACTACTGATGAATCAATCTACTTCCCCTGCCAAGATATCAGAACAGGCAGGGCCATGTAACTGCAGAACCAGACAGCAGCGGCTCTGTTAGGGCAAAGGCTGTGTCATTAGGGGACATTAGAGATATAAGCCTTCATTCAGCCCTGTTAGATATTCTGCAGATAGCACTTTTCACCCTTTCCTCACAGCACTCTCCTGTGAGTCCTTCCCACAGCCTGCAGTTCTTCACAAGCTGATCCCCAGGAGTCTCTCCAAGGATCTCCAGGATGCAGCCCCCAGGAATAGACTGCTCCAGCACAGGTCCCCTGAGGGGTCACAAGTGCTGCCAGCCAACCTGCTCCAGCATGGGCTCCTCTCTCCATGGGGCCACAGGCCCTGTCAGAAGCCTGCTCCAGCACAGGATTCCCAGGGGGTCACAGCCTCCTTTGGGCATCCACCTGCTCTGGTATACACTATTCCATAGGCCACAGCCACATACCTGCTCCACCAGGGACATCCAACACCTGCCTCACCATGGTCTTCAACACAGACAGCTCTGGTACCTGGAGCACCTTCTCCCTCTCCTTCTGCACTGCCCTTGGTGTCTGCAGGCTGTTGTTCTCACATATTCTCACTCCTCTCTCCTGTGGTTGCAATTGCTTCAGCGCAGTAACATCCCTTTCCCTTTTAACTACATTATCCCCACGGCACTACTGCTGTGCCTGATGGGCTCAGCCTTGATCAGAGGCAAGCTCCAAAAGCTCCATCCTGGAGCCAGCTGACCTTGCCTCTGGCAGACACCAAGGAGGCTTCTGGCAGTTTCTCACAGAAGCCAACCCTGCAGCTCCCCTGCTACCAAAGCTTTGCCACACAATCCAGTTCAAGAGACAAGGAGAAACTGGAGTCCAGTGGAGCTCCAGGATGGTCGGGGGGAGCAGAAGCCCTGTGAGGAACAACTGGGGCAGCCAGACTTGCTTAGCCAGGGGAAGGCACCAAAACCAGCAAGAGACTCGTTCAAAATGGCAAAATGAACAGAATTGTGTCCATCATGTGAAGACTGAACTGAATTCACATTGCTATGCTCAAACACATACGGCAGGCACACTATGCATAACTACCACTTAATCACTCACAAATACTAAGCTCTCAAATCCTATTTCAGCTTGAAATGTATGGAAATTATCTGCTATTTTAAGCATGCTTGTCATAGGCAATTATAACAGTCTCTTAAGGCCAATGTTTTCAGAGTTTATGAGGGGTTCTCAGGTACAACATGTAGAGAAAAGCATATGCTACAATTATTTCTCCCGATGATTTATAACTGGTTTGTAGAATCTGTTCTGCACAGAAGTAGTTTTAAACAACTCATTTGTGTACTACAAATAGAAAAGATAAACATTTCTTCCATCCATACAAGATAATCTTTCAAGTACAAAACAATCTGATCTCAGATAAACTGCAGGAGCAGTGCCATATGTTTGCAGTTATCCAGAATGCTGGGTAAGTTCTACCTGAAGTTTTATCTTTAACTGCCAAGATAAAAAAAAAGATCTTTCAGAAAAAGAAAAAAAAAGAAAAAAGTTAAAAAAAACCAACAAAACAAAACAAAACAACAACAAAAAAAAACCAAAACCCCGAACAAAACAAACAAAAAAAAAATCAAAATCCAACACTATTAAAAAACCCAAACAAAACCTCAAAGCAAATCAGAAGAACCCAACCTCCCCCCCCATTCAAAAATCTTAAACAAACCGACCAAACAACAAAAAACCTCAACACACAACACCCCCACCCCTCAAGAACAAACAAAAAAAAACATACAAGCAAAACCTTTACTTTACAAATCCCTACTACTTTCAAGGGTAAAAATACTGCAAGCTTAGTCTTATGTAGTACTTGGCCGCTTGGAATTTCAGGTCCGCCAGAAATGAAAAATACTTCAAGATTTCAAGATATGAACTTGATTTCAGTTCTAAAAGTAAGGAATTGGCCCAGGTTCAGAATAGATGTAATACAGACCCTTATCGACCCTGAACTAGTTTGCTCAGCACTAAAATGAATTAATATGACAGCTTTAGTTTACTATCATATTTGTCTGAAAAGCACTCTATAAGTTTGCCTGGAATTCTGCCAGAGATGATACAGAATTTCTGAATGACGGAAGGTGTTTCTTCATAATAAGAACTTTTTCAGAGCATAAATACAAATAGATACCTATGTCTTCAACCTAATAAACTCATTAATTTAGTGCTTACTAGAGCAGGTGGATTTTATGATTGAAAGCAAATTATTTTCTTTCACTCAATTTATCTCAGCATGATTAAAAACCGTAAATAGTTACAAGCTATGACAGAGAATTATTTCCCTGGAAAATACCTGGGCTTCAAGTTTGAACACTTCTCCACATAAATAGCTATGTATATGAAAAGTTCCACTCAACCTTGAAGGGGTATTTCTGAGATCTGTTCTCAGGATGTGGGACACCAGCACTGCAGCAATTATTAACAGGAAAAAGCAATACTATTCAGTCCTACTGGAACTAACTAAAAGGATAAATAAAGGCAGGAGCCTTGTTCCATAGACAGGAACATGAGCCAAATTAAGTCTCCCATGACAACTCAACGAAACTTTAATACTTCATTCCTATTGTTCACCTGCAACTAATTCTCTTCAGCATAGGAATTAGCCAGAAATTACAGTGTAACAAATACAAATTTAACTTTCTCTTAGAGAGCTCAATGTGGGAACTGTTGTAATTTTACTGTAAACGTTATATTTCAAATGTTTATTGTTAGCCTTTTCACTTTAAATATCACAATTAAAGCATTTGCCCTAAACTGACATTTTAAATTTAATTTAAATGTTTTTCTTTACATTAGCCTTTTTATATTGCTTGCTCCATGCACACTATAGCATCTTACTCAGATAATTTATAAAGTACTTGATTGAAGGCTGAGAGAAAAACTAACAGAGCAAAAGAGTCAAAAGTTTTTACTTTTTTGCATTCACTTCTAAAGACTGTGAAGCTTTGGAAATGTTTACTTACAGAAGGCAGCAAAACTGGGTTGTGAGCCCTTCATCACTGAATGAGTATTTCCCATTTATGCAAAAGAAAATAAGCCTCCATTGTCTTTTTGAAATACATTAATAGTTTCAGACATACAAATTTCTTGTTATGGCCTAGACACACATCTGAAAATCAATTTTAGATACTTCACAAAACCTGCTATTTAGTTACAAGGTTTTGGGTTGTTTGGGTTTTTGCATTTAAGTAAACTGAATTCTCAAAATAGTTGAATGGCAAAATATTCTTTCAATTTAGCTACAGCTTCAGAAATAATGGTTGTTTTATTCTGAGAAGGCTTAAGTGAGCATTCCAGGAAAAAGAAAATTAGGTGCACATATTGGAAGCTTGTTCATTTTTACTGCATTTGCAAGTCTTTTTTTTCTTTCTTTGCAGTAACGATAATCTGGCGTAACAGTCTCATCAGATATTTATTCAAAGCACACTGAATTAGCTTGGTTTTCACAGAAGTCTAAAGTTTGAATCTCACTTACTAAAAATGTATAGAGGAAGATTCAGTAAACTGCCTTTTTTCTGAATTTCAGTACCTCTGCTGTGAGTGCCATTGGGAGTAAAGGTGCTGCAGCCATCATCTTTCATCCTCCCCTTCCCAGTTTTTCCTTCACCTTAACAAACCCAGCCCTAACTACCTAGTGAGAAACTGCATGTGTTTACACAGGGGGAATGATGCTGTTGTCTCAGGCAGATTTAAATGCAGGTCAAGTAACACCTACTCACATGGCTCCTTCTGCTCTGTGCTGTCTCACAGCACAGTGTCTTTGCCCATTCTTTAAAAATAATTCTTAAAATGATATGACACTCCTTTGTGTTCCTTTGCACCACTGCAAATTTACAGGCAAGTAAAGCCTCAGTGCTCCTTGGAATGGATGAGAAGGACAGTGACTCAGGTTGGAAGGGACCTCTTCAATCAGCATCAGCTACAGTAAGTAGCACAGGGCCAAGGGACAGGATCCCACAACCTCTCTGGGCCTCTGCCTCTGTTTGGGTGCCTTCACAGTGAAATACATTTTCCTTATCCCAGATCCAGATCTCCTGCATTGTAGCTCATGTCTGGTGCCCCTCCTCCTTTTACCATATAACTCTGGAGATGAGCTTGGCTCAGCCTGTTCTACACCTCCCCATCAGGCATGGCAACAAATGTCCCTGATCCCTCTCAGCAATTTCTCACCCATCTTTTAATCCAGCTTGTATTTCACCAATCTCTCTGGATGGAAACTATGGAAGACAAGGTCAGAGGCCTTGCTGAAGTCAGGTAGGCAACATCACCTGCTCTCCCCTTTCCCACACAGCCAGCCAACCCATGCGAGAAGGCAACCCAGAAGGTCAGGCTCATCTTGCCCGTGGTAAGTCCATGCTGGCTGTTACAAATCACCTGCTTAATCTTTGTGTTTGGAAATGGTTTCTAGCAGGATCTGCTGCCTAACCTTCCCTAGATCCTCCTCTTTGTCCTTCTTGAGGCTGGGACCAATGTTTGCCTCTTTCCTGTCATTGAGAGTCTCCTTGAAGTTGACAGTGAGTAGCCACACTGGCACCCTCTCTGGTGCAGCCTACCTGGTCCATCGGACCCAGGGTTGTCCAGTTGGCCTAAAAGCCATCAATCAGTCTTGATCTTTTCCACTGTAGGTAAATCTTCACTCCCTCAAGTTCTGCCACTTGGCTCAGAGGCTAAGGGCAGAATGTAACAGGAAAAAAAACAGGCAGACACAGAAAAAGCAGAGGTAACTGTTCCTTTGTGGGGTGGGCTCACTTTTCCCTTAGTCTTCCTTTTGCTGAAGGCTGTGTACAGAAACTTGTACTTTGGTCCTCATATCCTTCCTAGTTCCAGCTTCAGCTAAGTTGTGGCTTTCCTACATCCCTTCTCCAACCATGCAAGCTTGGACATGGGCAAGCTTGGATATTGTAGCCCACAGCTTCTACCCCCTTTGGTACACTTGTTTTTATATGTGAGCCCTGCTTGTGCTGACCTCCTGCCACAACTGCTTGATTTCTTACAGGTTGGGAAGGGCTGTCCTTGTCCTCTGAGTCCCTCTGCCCTCCATGGCAGCTTCCCATGGGATCCTGTCAAACTCACATCTGTTTTCCTAGACCTTCTAATTTGTAACTGGATTTTACAAAATTCTTTATATTAAACTACTGCAGTACTAATTTAACAAAAATGTTGTTTATCATAAAACCCCCAAACATTTACAAATAGATTAACTACTCAAGTTTTTCTGTTGCATATATTAAACTGCGTTGACTTTCTCAGAGCCTCAAATACACCAAGAATCTGTATTTGTTAGTGACTCAGTAAACAGTACAGTCTCAAGCAAAGACTGCAGAAGGACAGATCTGTGAAAAAAAAATGAGAAAAAAATTATATTATGCTAAGGCTACTATTTTTGTACCAACTACGTGGACATGTGGGTTCATTCTGAACCTTTGACCATTTGATTTCAAATAAAATTAATTATACGAGACTATGCCAAAGTTATTAGTGGAGCTAGGTGCTAAAGTCAGGATGAAATACAAGTTTGTCTGGGAAAAAAAAAGCCAAATCTTTAAGACATTCTAACTCTTACAAACTAGTCAATATTTGTATTGGTTTTTCTTTGACCGATCTTCAGTGACTAGTATCCAATTACAAAAATTTGTCCCTAAAAACATTGAATTATGCTGCATAAATATTTCCTAAAACTTGACTGGAAGTACAGAATTTGTATACTGGTGGTGTCTCTTACAATGTAATTTTTACATGTGTCAAGCAGATGGAGTTTATACTAAACATAGTCAATGAAAATAGTATTTTAAAAGGATATAAAAGAGGCCAGAAGACTTTTCACCATTTTTTTGTAACCATCTGGCTTTTTGAAAGATAAACCTGTGTTTGGGATAAATTCTGGACACAGGCTGCAGGTGGCAAACAAAGGAGAGTCAAGAGTAAGATGGGAACACTGTGGTACTTCATGCTTCCTTGGGCAATTTTGTTGTTATCAGTATCCCCTGTTGTCACTATTATTAAGGAAAATAACTTCTGCATCTGGAAACAAAGCAGGAAAGTTTTTCTGGGTAATTTGATACATTATTTTTGTCCCAAAGATTCGTACCTACAGATAGAATCACAGTACGTAAGCTGGTGATGTGCTGAACCTCAGTGTCTTTGAAAATTAAGGTTCCCTTTCAGTATTTCCTGCATCCACTGCCACGAAAAGTTCTGGAGGATTCAGTGCTGAATCTTTCAGACAGATTTTACATGGTTTACTTGGAGTTGTACAGAGATACAGTTGGAGCCCTGTAATCTTCCTATCACACCCAGCTGGAAGCTGCCTGACACATCAATCTAATGCAGTTGGAGCCTGCTGCTCACAGCCCATCCCTGTATCCATCTATCAGCTGCATGTCCAGATCAATGAGAAAGCGATTACTCCGCTGGGGAAAAAAAAAAAGTGATAAAATAATTGTAATAGGCATCTGATGACTAAAACACGCTGATCTACTCTAATGGAAATGCCAGCTTTACAACAGAACTTCAGCACATAAAAAAAATGCTGCGGATGGTACATAATACCTTGCTAAGTATCCTGGACACAGCTGTTACATGAAAAGGGAAACCATACGACACTGTCACTCACTAAAGAAAAATCCAGGGGAAAGCAAACATTAGAAACACAAAATATTTCCCTTTTCAATAAAAAAGTCAAGTCTCATCAAAAGAGTCTACCTTTAGCTAATTTTTAAATGAATGTCTTTAATACCCATGATATTATTAAAATTGTTCAATAGTAGATTGAAACTTAGTGTCTAATTTCACTCAATGTAACCTGAAAGCACTATTAAAAATAATTAAGCTGAAGAAGAAGAAAATATCTCAGATAATCTGCACATATGAGCAAAGAGCTGCATGAGTCATAGGAGAGAATGACAAAAGCACAAAAGGTTGGGTTGGAAATTGAGCCAAAATTGAGAGCAGCTTCAGAACCAGAGGACAGAGGAAGAATTACAAGGAGAGCCAAGTCTGCGGATATGCATGAAGGACCAGTTTGCTTTTCTGTCCACAAGCCTAGAAGCAAGCATGTAGTGAAAAATAATTTACACACATGGTAACTAAAAGGCTAATTACTATGTGTAACAGGTTAATCACCCAAACACACAGTAACAGGTTAATCTCATAAAGCATTGTGGAATTAGCCAAATAAGGAAATAAACTCATCCTAGGGTTTCTATGGAGTCAGTTTATTTTGCACTTCCTGGGTATTAAACTGTTTGTTAATGTGCATGTTTTCTTCATCTTGTGCTGCAGGGCTGATATAAATACTGCATTCATTAACTCACATGTACTCTTTTGCTGTCATGATTTATCCATTACAGAACTAAACAATTACAGCCAATTTATTAACTACTTCAATTCCTTCTGTAATGTAAAACTCAAAACACAGACCTGCCTGATGTCAGGTATTTCAGATAGAGGCAGAGAAAAAGGAGTTTTTCTGACTAACTTCTGTAAGTATGTATTAGCTGTCAGTTGTATATGTTCTACTGATTACTTGTGAATTAACTGTTTTAAATGTTGCCTTTTTAAGTCACTCTGTCTGAATCCTCTGTTGATCTCATTTTCTCAATACAGGCAGAGTGTTTGAGTGGCACAATTTTTTTCCCTCTCCTTACAAGTTAGCTTTTGTGTGCACCAGACCAATTTCTATTCTGCTTTCTAATGCAACCTTTTTTCTTCATGCTGCTTAAAAGGGTAAGTAAGGCTACAGAATTACTTAACCATCACACCTAATTGCCCATCCATGCCTTGCCTCTATGTAGGAAAATTCATTAACTACTCTGTACTGAGTCGGGTGCATCAATGCAAGGCATTGCCTTCTGTCTGCGTCTGGGCTACTGGAGATAACGTCTGGGTTATTTACCTAGAAGAAGCAAAGTCTATACCAAGATGAAACTGAAACCACACGTGTAATGTGGGTGCTCCTGCTGGATGGTCACAGTCCCTTATCACAGAGCATACCTGCCTTTGCTCTTATCAGTGGGACAGCAGAGGTGCCACTGGTGCTACAGCATTCATGTGCTGACACAACTTACATGACAAATGATCTCTTAAATATCCTCATGTCCTTCCTGTCTGTGATTCAAGAGAACAACTCCAAAAAGGAAATTCAGTCAAGAGCAATGAGCTTATGCTATAAAGATGGAGCCTAGTGAAGAGGGGACCTATGTCAGATGACAAATTAAAGTCAACTTGAGCACAGCAAACGAGTGCCCCTTTGACAGAGCTACCCAGCTTAGACAATGAGACTTTGATTCTGTGTTGCTGGAGGATTTAGAAGTGTTCATTAAGGAGCAGAGAGGTGTTCACAGAGCATCAGAGCCTCCAGCATCTTCTAAATAGAACTAATCAAACAGTTGGGTTTCTGAAAAAAGAACATCTAATGAAGTGGCGGCTGCATGTTTGTGTTCCCAGCTACTACTGCAAAAAAGAGGTTTATTTCTAAACATATTTGACATATGGAAACAAAAATGTATTATTTATAAAGATGCTCATGTGGCAACAAAATAAAAATAGTGAAAAAAAAACCCTCTTGGTTAATATTTAAGCATCCAGAAACAGCTGGAAAAAAAGCAACAAATTATGAATAATCAAATCATCACAAATAATAGAATGCATGTATTAGGTATGTAGAATACTTATATTTGGAAAATTTAGGGTAAAGGAGGGAGAATACCATTGGAACACAAGTAAACAACAGTAGCTCATCACATGAGGCCTTCTGTAATCTCATATAAAAGCAAAGTGAAAATTTTTAATGTTTATTCATTCTTTTATAAAAATTATTCTACTGCCTGTAAATTAGTAATATCTGTGGGATCTACATAATTCATGATTTCATAAATAATTTACTCTTTTTCTGCTTATATTAACAGTTCTTACACAAATAAATTGAAGCTGTATAGCTTCATTTGCTGTGCATTTTGGCCCTATCATAACTGTAACTTTAAAAAAGTCCTTCAGGGCAGGCTCTGTGCTCTGCAAACCCCCAGTGAGTGGCAGTGACAGGATCTCAGATGCAGCTTCCTCAACCACATGGTGACTGAGTGACTGATTGATTTGGGGGGTTAGGTGGTGTGGGAGGAGTTTTTACATAATAAAGAGGATTAAGTAGGTTCATGTGTTAGAGGCCAAGTCCCTAACTGCTCCCAGTGAGCTTATATTCTTCAGCCACAAGCTGTCTATTGGTGCCAAAACTGCTAAAATTCCTTAGCATCACAGGCATCTTAAAATACTGATTTTGTCACTGGACCTTGCATCAGCCAAGTAAAATCCTGCACAAGCCACAAGTTCTCTTCTATGCAAACAACTACAAACATTCAGGTGACCCATGGTTGGATACCCCAACCTTGCTGCCAGCAGAGGACAACCTCATCTCACAAAGGCAGGACAGATAAAGGGAAAATCAAGTTTCTAAAATTCAGTTCACTTTTGATCCTGCTCTCACTCACCAGACTACAGTTTTCCTGAATATAAACTTCATGCCTAATTATTTACTGAAGCTGCACACACACTTATATATGCAGAGGGTGTGTGTGACATATATAAATACACACACATATGTAAAAGAAAAGCATGACATTACGTCAGGTCCTCAAATAATAACCCCATGTACCCCCCTAAGCATAAACAGTAATTGTTCAAAATCTGTAACACATGTCAGTTTTTAGGTCACTGGACAACAGCCCACACAGAGCAGAAGGGATTGAAAATTAATGCTACTGCTGAAGAGAAAAAAAAATACAAATAAAGCCAAGTAATGAAGAAATGATAATGCTGTAAAGACACATAATAACCTATTAAACAACAATTCTTACCAGATTTTATCCATTTATTCATTTTTGACAGAACATTTCAATTCCCTCAAATATACAATATGCAAAAAGAAAATTAAATGTTTCTCATTAAAAAAAAAAAAACAAACAAAAAACAAAAAACCAACCAACCAACCAAACAAACAAAAAAACCACACACACAAAAAAACCCCACCCTGTTTCCCTGGTGGTTTCTTGAAAGCAAGCAGCATTTATCGATATGCTAAATAAAATTAATGCTAGCTTGTATCAAAATCATTACCACCCATTCCCTGTTTCAGGGGAGGGGCATTTATAGTAATGACAAGCAAGAACTACCAGCCCTAGCCAGTAGAGCGTAGGTGTTACATGCAATAGCTGTAAGTGGTTGTTTTGAGGATTTTTTTCCTTCTTGTCTCAAGCAGCTATCGAAAGATTGTGCTTGGAAAACAACCAGGTGTTACTCGATTTAGTGTTTGGTTTTGTTCTGTGGTGGGGCTATTGTTTGTTTGGTTTTAGGGGGTACTCCTCGTGCCTAGAATAACTTCCAAGGTGCAGTTAAATACTTACCTCTCTGCTCATGAGCTTCAAAGTGGTTCTTTGAAAACAGAGGCATTAAATGGTATGACCTTGAAGTGCTTCATCTGTAACTAGAGACTGAAACATTTTGTTTTCCCCACACAGGCACAGTGCATGTGAGCACACAGACCTATTTTTCCCCGGCTGTCCTCCCTACAGCCACATCTCCTGCTCTCCCTCCCTTTGTCTCTCGTTTTCCCCCCTTTTATGCAGACCTGATGTTTTGAGAGACACAAAATAACACAGTGGATGGGGTTGAGAAGCTAAGCAGGAACTTCTCTGGCCCATTTGGCCTGACTCACCCTGTCCTAGGCAGATTTCTGTCCAGCAGTGGCCGTGCTCCTGCTGCTGCTCCCAGGGGAAGACCCATGGTACCTCTTGCTCCTGACCACTGTCCCGATGGAAGTTCCTGGAGCCAGGTGGGATCTGTCTGTCCCTCTGGTGTTAGCACACCTTTGCCTTTGCTGTGCTGCTGTGGCAGTGCTCCTTCTCCTTCCAGCTGGGCAGGGGTGCTCTGAGCTCCACTGGAGGAGGATGCCTCTGGAGCTCAGCCCCTTTTTTAAAGATCTGATGAGCTCCTGTGACACCAGGCCACCAGGCTGAGAGGAACTCATGACCAGAGAGAACCTCAACACTCCCATGAGAGAACCCATACTCCCTCACAGGGACAGCACAGCTCAGACACCAAAACACCCATCAGCTAAAAAGAGGTGGTGCAGCCCCCCACTCTCTCCCCTTGGCATTCAGCCACCACAGTGGGTGCAGTAGCCAAACACGCCAGGCAAATGCGGGGCTGCAGCACTGCCACAGACACCTGCACCCCAGAGAGGGAAGATGGTGGGAAAGGGCAGAAATCAGGCAGTTGCTGCTTACAGACCGAGTATTAAACTAAAAATCAACCTCTCACTGCTAGCACTATTAGAGCAGCGTTCACGATCTCTGTGGGGGGCCATTTTCATCTCTTCTTTGATGTGAGAAAGGTGAAAGTGATGGTGCATTAGAAACAGGAATGAAAGGGGCAGGTTTGGAATCATTAAGTAAACTCTCTGTCTCTTAAAAACGAAATGTTCTTGAATTTATTCAGCTTCTTATCTCATCTGGACATATTAAAGCAAAGTATCTAGGAAGAGAAAGAACTCTTGTGTGTTTCAGTCTCACTTCACTTCCAGATACACACCTAGTATTTCAGTAGCCTTCAGGTTAGACCAACTGCAGTAGTTTAATTAACCATTACATCTTTTACAGGGTGTAATTGGTCTCACAGCTAGTTCATTAAAGCCACAGCAGAATCATTCTGACAGTCCAGCCATGAGCAAGTTCATACAGAGCATCAGCAGTTCAGCTCCCTGCACATTAAGCTGGCAAATGTTTTCTGCACAGAGGAGATGAAATGGTACCAGCCATGTAGTCCCTGTCAGGCGTGTACCTAAAAAAATATTCTAAAGAGAGATGACCAGGAGCAAAGAGACAGTCTCCAACCTCATTACTCCCTATTCTGCTCAACATATGTCAAGTGTTTGCACTAGGCAAACTGACATTTTAGCGTTGGTCTACCCCAGAAACCTGATATTTATAATGTAGTCATTCTATATCTGGCCCCTGGAGCAGCTGCAGTTAAAGGAAGATGAGTTATTAAAGAGAAACTCTCCATTTGGTGGCATTTTGTAGGTGGGAGTCTTTTGAGACACTCCTATTACCTGAAATAGTCACTAAATAGTTTTACTCGGCTGGGATTTTGAGGTAATCTGAAATATGACACTTTTCTTTCTGCCTTTCAAGCTTGAAATTCACAGACTTTACCAAGGTGTAGGCTTCTGCATGGTCTCAGTATTCCCAGATGCAGATTTTCCATGACTCAAAAAATAACCCTTGTCCATCTCTCTATCGCTGTCACCTTTTTCTTTGCTGTACTTTTAGCTTTTCTCCACCCGCCCACACCTCTCCATCTTCTGACTTCTTTGTCCCATTTTTCCCTTTTTAATTCACTTATCATTAGGAGGAATTTTCAATTCTCCTCTCCAACAAGAACTAATTTTCAGGAATGAACTCCCCTGGCCTTCGCGGTCAGTGAGCCTGGTTTTGAATTACTTTTTCCTTAGTGCTGACAGGCAGAGCTCAAGGAAATTCACTTTCTTGAGGCATATCAGCAAGGCCTTCCAAGGCAAACACAACCCCCTGCTGCCTGCTCTCCAGGCACACACAAACTTGTTTTGCCAATGCCCTCAGCCAAATGCAACTTGCATGGCCCTGGTGAGTAGCTGAGCCACTGAAGTACAAAGCCCGTTAAAAGAAAAAAAAAAAAAAAAAAAAAAAAAAGAAAAGAAAAGTGTTAAAGCCAAGGTACTAAGCCTAGTAAGATCTACTTATCATTGTGTTAGCATGCCCAGGTTTTAGTGCATCTGGAGCCTGGTCAGAGTAAACAAATCTGCACTCAGGGTACAGATGAAGCTCATATCTGCCTGCAAAAGACAACACAGGAAGAGTCTGAGGTTATTGGTAATAATCATGCTGAAGCTCAACAGGGGCCTATGGGGAAATCCAAGGCTTGATGGCATATTAGTAGGTTTTTTTCTAACAATATTTGTCTTCAGCAGTGTCTTCAGCAGCAGTGGTTTATGTCCAGAGAAATTTCTGACCTTTTAATAAAGACTGCTTCATAACAACGCTCCTATCTTTTCTCCAAAAATAAAAGAATTTAAAAAAAACAACCCCACTTGATTCATCTTGCTAAAAGCGAATAACCTGTCATCTTTAATATCCCCCAATACCTGCACTGAGATTTAAATCACTTCTAGGAACTTGGTCAGCTGTTTGTGTGTGAATGTGGCCCACCTCTGCACAGTTTCACAGCTGAAAACTCGCTGAGGTGAATCATCATTACCAAGAATATAATTTGGAAAAATATTTTTAAAACAGGAGTTCCACATACATACTGTAAGATGCACAAAGGGCTCTGCTAACACTTTCAAACATCTTGAATGCTTAAATAGTTTTTGAGCACATTTTGACCATTGTATCAAACAATCATACTGAATTATGCCACTCTAAAGATAAAAAGCATGAAAATTATTTGGATAATTGAGTGCATGAATAAAAAATGATTGCTGAATTGGATGCTGTACAGCTTATAGATAAGAATAACACCTTTGTTGTGTAGGTTTTACAAACTCTGTGAGCCTAACTGCCTCAGCATAAGGATTTCTTCTAAAAAAAAAAAAAAGGGGGTATGCACTCTACTCAAAGCTCAGAGCACACACTGAGTTTTCATATACTCAGGAATTTTGCTGATTCAAGTATCAACATGAGCTCTGAGCAGCAGCAAGCAAACTTTGGTCTCCAAAGTCTGGTTAAGACAGCATCCAGCATCAAAACACAAATCCTAGGAGAAGGAAAGCAAACAATAGTGCTGTTAACTCTACTGGTCCTTAAGCTCTCAGATATCAGTGAAATTCTTTGCCAGTCTTTTTTAAATTAAATGCCCAATCATTAGAACAAGTACTAGACAACAAAGCTGTTTATTATAGTAATATGAAGGGGGACTTTTAATTGATAATATTTTTAATTACTAGTAAGACTCTATTAACACTTGAAACATGGAAGATGGGATGCTAAAATAAGCTTAAAGATTCATGAACCAAGTCTGTCTCCAAGACAGACCACCCACACGCCTCTCATCTTTCACTTACCATTGGGATGTGGGAGAAACAACGAATTTAAAGAAAGATGAACAGGATGCAGTGGGTATCAGTAGTGAGTGAGTACACACAGAGCTTCAGATTATCTTCTGAAGCTAAAGGAAACTATTTTGAAAAGCCATTCTTCTACAATGAGATGTAGCAGTAAGAAATAAAAAAGCATTGTGTAATACATGGAATTATGAAAAATATAACAGACTTCTCAGATTTGTCTGTGTGTGCATGAATGTAGTTTAAAACCATAATGACTTGGATACACCTCAAAAGGTGGAGGGATCCTTGGGCTAATGTGAAGATAGGCACTGGAAGAGGCCAGGAAGACTATTGGGCTATTAATCCAAAATCCATGCCTCAAGTGCAACTTTCTGAAAGCAACATCTTTTAGTCCTTAAGGAATTGTAACATTTATTAAGAAATATGATAATTCAGATTTTCTGTCATCATATACCCTTTCATTCTCTCCTCAAAGGGAAAAAACAACCATGAAATGGAGTTGTTTCTAATCACTTCAATCAGTTGGTTACAGGTCACAGTTTCTTGATGAAAAATTGTTTTCAAGTACCAGTTACAAAAGTATGTCTCAAATATGAGGTCTGTAATTTTATTATGATTAGAAGTGTTTGTATGCACAGCTGAAGAGGAGGTGTAAGGCACTGCTCCCTGTGTAGCTAACACACAGTGAATGTTAGAGGAGGAGATCAATCCACTGTAAAGGGACGGGAACCAGGGAAACACAAATTTATAAAGTGCAGACATTTGAGAAACATACTCCTGGAGAGATCATGGAAAAATGTTGGCCAAGAACATGCAGAAATCACAGTCATCAAACAACACACCAATTAACAGTCAATGAATGGATGAAGCCAAGCAAAGTCAGCCTAAAAATTAAGAATGAGAAGTTTTGTAGTGACAGGTAGCAGAGTGTGCCAGCTGAGTGAGCTGAAAGGCTGAGGCAAATTTTCAGCTATGGAAGGCGTATTTGTTTAGAAAGGGTGATTAACCAGTACAACCACACTGCCAAGAGCAGTGACACACACAGCAGTGGCTGCTGCCTTCCTGGGTGTCTTTCTGAGAGCTACACTTCAGCCAAACACAAGCTACCAGGACCAACAAAGGAGAGTACCTGTGCAAAAACCAGGCAATAGCCTGGTTTTTACAGGTGGTCAGATGGAATGACCTAATGGTCTTCCTTCGTCTTAAAACTCTCTGACTCACAGAGAAAAAGGCTGACAGACCACAGGAAATGAACACAGCACTGCCAACTGTGAGCCCCTTTTTGTACGTGCAGTTCAGATCAGTCTGCTTCACCTCAGAAGGAAAAAAAGAATATTACAGAACACAAATTCAGCACCAGGGACTCACTGTTAATGCTTGTGGTGGGACACTGAAGACTTGAGGCAAAGATCGTAGAACTTAACAAACTTACTGAAGATTTCCCTTCAAGAGGGACCCATTGAAGGGCTTTTATTTGCTTAAAAAATGAGTAAGTGTAACTGTGAAACTTCTCTCCATAGATAGAGGACATCACTGGGAACTAACAGCAAGCAGCTATTTTTCAATAGTACTTTGGTGACACAGAAATCTCATACCAGAAAATACTGAGTAACTGTTCTGACTTCTCTACCATTGTATCATCTTACTTGCACCCACAATATAGGGAGAAGATAACAGTATTTTTCTTCACAAATTATATATATTTAGCCTATTTTTTTGGCAGTCAACCACAGCTCAGACAAATCTGATCTTCCCTCCTAGAAGGACTATACTTTTTTTTTTTTTTTTTTTTTTTTTTTTTTTTTTTTTTTTTTTTTTTTTTACCTAAGACCAGGAATGTTATACAATACCAACACAACTCAATTATTTAAAAAGGCAGATCTGGAATACATGGTCTTTGTGAAAGCTCTAATTCACACTTAAAAAAAAAAAATGTTCAACAGTTCAATTCAGTATTTTATTCTTATCTACCATCTTTCAAAGAATTTTACCTATTTTTGGCATTAAAATATTGGCTTTTCCCACAAAATATTGCAAAAGAATAACTATCCTTGCTACAAAGGCAACATCAAGTTCTCAGGACATTTAGACTCAACAAATATTACAGAGGCCCGTTGTGAGCTATGTATAGCTAGAAAAATCAAATTTCATCTGCCACTCTGTCAGGCTGCATTCCAAAATCATTTTATCACAGCAGTGAATACCAAGATATTTATCTTTCCTGGCCAGGTTAATCTTGTGTTCCATAATTATCATGACTGCCATAAACAAATTCAGTTCTGTTTCTGCACTTGCAAGTGGTGCCAATTTGAGGGGAAGCTGAGCTTAAAGCGAGTTGCTTTTATTTACTTTTAACTTAAAGGCAACAGCAGAAATTAAGAAGTATATTGCATTGGAGATTTATTACTAGACATGATGATAGCTTTCCAGTTAATTTTTTTAGCCTCAAACTAAATTGCAATCATTACAAGGCTACCACATTTACAGTGTTCCAGGCAGGAAACGGCTCGAGAGTACTATGAACACAGTTGGATGGCAGTATCTGTCTGTCTGTTTGTCAATCTGTGCTATGCACACACACGTAACTTTTGATGAATTTTCCAGAGCACTTTCTTGGGATTCCCCACACATATCCCATTTCCCCTGATTATATGACAAATCCTTAGGATGCAGCATGTTTCACGAGTCTTCAGGCCTGGCAACTTCATCCTCCTGTGCAACACAGCTAAACAGTTTGCAGTTCCAGACTTGGCTCATTTGGAGTTGGCATGGCTCTCCTCACTGCACACTGTAGTTGTGCCCTAAAGCGGTGGAAAACATGGTCAGCCAGGGATCTTTCCTACTAGACTGCCATTCCTACTGCAGATCATTAGCACCATTCCTACGAGCATCTGCTCTCCTCCTGCTTTGAGTAGGAGAAGACAAATAGCACCTTTGTTCCTGCTTTCAATGACAACCACCACGCAAAATGCAAGGCTCAGAAAAACTGGAGAGACACAGAGGGAAAGCAGGAAAAGAACATGACTCTGCCTGGGGACACTGAAGGATTCTATGTTCAAAAGGCCAATCAAGATTAAAACCTTGAACAGTTCCTTGTCAAAAGCCAGAGTATGATGTGTGGAGCTCTAGCAGAGGATTTAGAGGTGTGGTTTAGAGGGTTGAGCATATCCTTTAGTTCAGGGAATGCAAAAGTTGGAGCAAAAGCTAGACTGCAAACCCCTATGTTTTGATTGCATTTAGCTTGTAGGAAATTGGCATCTCTCACTGCATCACTTCAGAAAAACAAAGGAGAAGAGAATAGACTTTACCTAAACTTAGCAGAGGTGAGCTATATTTTGTGGTGTAAGTGCAACCCAAGCAAAAGCTGAAAAAATTAGTAAGGTTCTAGTTAGTTTATATTCACAGGGTCAGCAAAAACATATAGAGTAGACACAAGAAGCAGTTTCCAATCTTGCTCCTCTCCCTCTTTAGCTCAATATTCTAGAGGGAAACAAGAAGATACAGAAACAGACAGAATATACCATGATTACAAATCACCAGTGTCTTTCAGAGATAAGATTCTGACATAATATGAAATACAATTATCTCATAAGAAGAGGGAATACATGTGTATATATGTAAGTATTTACATATCAGTGTTCTCTTGTTTTGTTTTCTCCAGACTCCCAAAATCTCCATGTAAGTCTTTTAACATCCCTGGAAGTGTTTGAGGCCAAGTTGTACTGGGCTTTGAGCAACCTGATCTAGTGGAAGATGTCTCTATCCATGGCAGAGCAGTTGGAACTAGATGATCTTTAGTGTCCATTCCAATCCAAAGCATTCTATGCTTCTACAAAAAAAAACCCAAAAAACAAAAAAGAAAACAAAACAAAAAAAAAAGCCACAAACAAACAAAAATCTTCTAGCAAGTTTAGACAAGCTTCATAGGACTTCATCAGACAGTGGGGAGAATAAATTGGAGGCTGTAAATCCATGCTCTAATGAGATTGGGACAGTCTGACTTGCAGAGTTCTGGGGCTGTATCACAGGAAAAGCAAAATGTGCTTAAAAAGCATCACAGTTGAAGTGGATAAAGTCACCTTTGGCTTCTGTTGCAGAAGTGACAATATGGCAAAGTGAAGCAAAAGCCCAGTGCCACAAGCCTTATTAGCATAACTAACAGCAGATTAAGCTGAGAGAATATGACACAATGACCCACAGATTCCCCAGCTGTACTAAAAATAGCTACACAGAAGTAGACAAGATATCCTCCAAATGTGGAAAAAAACCTTCTATAAAAAAGAAGGTCTTAGGAAATCTAAATGCAAAGAAAACTTCTTTCTCCTTTTTAAAACTGCTCTTGGTAACTTGACAATTCAGAATCAAATCTCTACCTCTATGTGTGACCACATGCAGAACAGCTCAAAATAAAACCACATGTTAGTGAAGGGCCAAAGAATGTATTCAGTTAGGGCTGTCCTTGCTGGAGAGAGTTCTCTGAGAGGGGTAATTCCAGCCAGGCTGTCAGCAGCTGTAGTGAGGGCTGATGAGGAGGAGAAGGTGGTTCAGTATGTAATAGAAATTACACAAATCTGAACTCAATCCAAGAGCTAAGGAATGAGCAATTTCCGCAATTATATTAATAACAAAGTGGGTAGGCTGTGGAGACTGGTCAATTTTACAGAGCAGTAAATGCTACCACAGCTATTGAGTGTGGCTGGGAGGTGACCAAGACCACATCCACTGCTTATTTTTCAGTTTAAGCATATCTGACAGAAGAGTCAATGTGGTACAGACAGTTCAAAGTGGCAGGAACATACCTGTCCTGTTTGCTTTGCATGGTTTGAATATAATCCTGCACAACTTCAGGCAGGATAACAGTGGCATGCAAAACAGGTTGATGTGATGCATGAAATAGGTATGTCGCTTTAGCTTTCATCTGAGAGCTTCAACAGCCAAACAATTTCTTTTATCTCTGGAGAACGATATGCACTAAATTTAACATGAGCATTAACCACAGGCACCTTCAATCTTCGCTATCACCTACAGCCCTCATAAAATGCAGCACATAAAACAAATAAAAAAAGGAGTCAAAGTGCACGGAAGATGCAGCAAATATTAAAAAGTAAAAATAAGAGGTGAAAAGAAAATAACCTAAAAGACAAGAACACATCACTTTAAAAAATGTTAAGCATCGATTAACAAAATGAAAACATGAGATATTTATAGAAAAATAAATAAAACTGATTTAGTTTATGCATTTTCAATATAAAATTAGTTCACAGAGAAAAGTCTAGCTATTCCACCACTAATGCTTAAAATCTTTGAGACAGAAGATGCAGGAAGTGAACTTAGTTCTAACACTAAGTTAGGTTATAGCTAAATTTGGGATGAAACTTGGGATGGGGGCTGTAAATCCCAATCTTTTCTGTGTTTCCACACAGACTCTGAACAGAGAGCCCAGATTCCCAGTGATGAAGCCGGTGCCCCTCAGACACTAACTCAGCATGAGATGCAAGGCTGCCTCATATGGTGCTGTGACACTGTCAGCAATCACAGGCACGTGCTGCAGTGTGGTACAGCATCTCCCTGCCTGGGAACAGTTTCCTGTCAATATCCTTTCTCAGTCCAACACCCCACATAAAATCATGCTGCTTCTCTCAACAGTCTGACTTACAAGGACGTTGTTTTTTTTTTTTCCCTGGAGGACATGTAATATTCAGTGTTCAGAAACACAGAATAAAATACATAGGTAGGTAAAAGGAAAACAATTAATTCTCTTAATTATTTTATTCAAGGTTTTTTGCTCTCTACCTATCCACTCTCCTGAGGAGGAAAAGCTCAATCACTCTCACACTGTTTATTTTCCAGGGTTAACAACATTTACTTTAATATTAAACTTCAGGCTTGATCTTAAATTACTGTAGATAGGTTACAAAGGAGCAAATATTTGAGGGCTCAAATCATCATTTTTTTTTCATCTGAGCTGAATGCATGCACCATGAGAGAATCCTGCTTCAAGTCACTTGAAATGCATGGAGAAAACCCAACATTTTCTAAATATACACAAAAATGTGTTTTTGCTGTGTTCTTTAGACCCAAAGAACTTTTCTCTCCTTCTGTACTCTTAAGGGACTCATTCTTCAACCAATGGTTACAGAAAGAAATAGAAGCTGTTTCATTTTAGGTGTGTCTACCCCACCCTTATTTGTCCTGCCAGGAAGAAAAAAAAATATCATTGCTTCATATTTATTGTAGCTTAATCAAGAAGGCCCTTAAAGCCCTAATCTTTTCCTGATGGTAGTAGTATTAATATTAGCAATCAAAATGTTCAATATTGCAACCTGGTAGGCAATACAGTATGAAAAAAATCTAAAGAACAAGCCAAAATTTAGGAAGCTACAATAATGCTATTAATGAAATTAATCCTGCTTTATGAATAGATGAGCTTTTTCTTTCTCAATTTCAAGTTCTGTAGTAACTCACCACATATCTCTTACACTGTATTTGAGCAATGGAACTCATTACTTACTAACAAGGAATTAGACTATTCCAAACTACTTGCAAGCACTACCACCAAGACAAATGACTTACAGGTGCAAAGCAACATGCCAGAATGTACAAAGAAACATCACAGATCTAATCTAAAAATGCATCTGCAGTGAAGATTAACACTGTATTCCAGTAATGGGTTGGGATAATTTCATTTCTTTGATGACAAGGAGAGAAAGTACTGCCAGGCTTCCATAAATGTACTTGATTGACCTCCAGAAGGAACAGATGAAGACGTGAACCTGACCCTTTCTAATCAGTTTGCTACCTCCTCCCCAGGTCTGTTTCTCTGAAGGTAGGAGAGATATCCAAGAAAAGCCAGATTTCCATGAGTGTCTTCACTGAACACTAACATTCACCCTGCTGTTTAAACCTGTTCTCTAACTTACCCATAAAGAAGCCAGAAATAACATCCACCTCACAAATTTTGACAAGTGGGCCAAAACCACTACTGAGCTGCTGTACAATTGAAAAACCAACAGAAAAATAAAAATAAATAACAAAATTTTGGCTCCTTACGGTCTCCAAGTCATTTAAATTTCCTTTGTGTTGAGCTAGGCCTTCAGAGGCCTACAACCTCAATAATTCCAATAAGGCTTTTCCCATTTTTAATAAAATCTTGGAAGAGGAACTGCTGCAGTTTTCCATGCAGAAACAAGCTTGGTGCTATCAGATTGTCAATGTCTGAAGCTCAGAAGGTCAACAAACAAAGCTCTTCAATTCTAAGTCACAGAGTTGAAATTAGTAATGATTAAAATAAGATGGTCCCAAGGCAATGCTCCTTGCATACATACATATAATTTGGTGTGGTTTTTTTGTTTTAAAATTTAAACAAGTTTTTCTTGAGATATCATCAACACAAGGTTTCTGATGGGTGCTCCAAAGTGGCTCCTGAACACCTCTGGACAAACTCCATCCCACCTCCACTCACTCTTCAAGGGTACAACCTCTCTTTTACAGAACTACTGCATTGGTTCAAACTGAGAATGTTAGCAATGGTAGAAAAGGAGCCCAATCTCCAGAATACCACCTGTTATGGCAGACAGCTTCCAACATCCTGCAAAGGACATCCTGCTTTTCCCCCATCTGACAGAAGCCCCATAAGCATTTCTTGACACCTTCTCAGCTTGAAGACACAATGTGTTTTTCCTTCACTGATTATCTCCAGAATGAAGAAACAATACAAATGCTGTAATAGCATTTTCCCCCCTAACTCTGCTAGGAACAACAGATATTATCTGTACAACCAGTGTGTTGTGAAATGCCATAGACACCCATTTGGGTAGCACTTTTTTAAGGATAAAAACACTTTTGTATTATTTTTATGGCATATCTTTTTTAATAAAGCTTTTTTCCTCTTTTATTTTTTTAACCTTTTGAATTAATAGCCTGTCACAGCCACAACACCATATCTCGTTCAGTTTTAAGTACTTAAAAGTGAGGAAACATCCTTAGAATTGGTTAAACTCAAGATTTGATTATATATTATGAGTACAGCCAAGGAAAATTTTTGATACATGAAATCCCTCTCTAGCAGACAAAAACATTAGCAATGCAAGGCACTCTTGATGTTGCTCAAATACAATTCCTCATGCCCCTAATCTTAGCTCAGGTATACACAATCTACAGCAGCTTTAAAATAGTAATAATGCCCTTTGCACAATCTATTTTCATTGTATTTTCAGGACAAGTTCTGGATAAGTACCTCTAGAGTGGCTCTGCTTCAAATGGAGACCGGTTTAATTTTACAAACTTTCTTGTTTTACCAAGTATCAACTCTGGTCCACACCCACACATTCTAATACCAGTTATCCCTAAAAATTACCAACCTTGAGATATTACGTCCTTTCAATTTGGAAAGCTCAGGTGGAATAATTCTGTTTAACCTAGTTGTGGTGGGTTGACCTTGGTCAGCAGCCAGACACCCACCCATGCTCAACAGGAGAGGGGTAGAAAACAGAATGCAAAATCTTGTGTCAACATACAGACCAGTTATGCCATGGGTAAAACAGACTCATCTTGGGGGAAAATAATGTAAATTGTTGCCAATTAATTTAGAATGGGATAGCAAAAAGCAAAGACAAAATGACTGAAATACCTGCTTCCCAGGCTCTTAACTCCCAACTCCTTCTCCACCACTCTGACACTGCAAGACATAGGGTAATGGGCAATGGGGACTGTCACAATATGACACAAAGGAACAACACTCACACTGTGAGATGTCCATGGCAAAAAAGGGGCAGTTTATTTACAGAGCTTGACATTTATAGAATTCCAACAGTGACCATGGATTGGAGAATGAAATTGTCCTCTCCAACCACACTGGTCAAACCAACAGTCCATCAATTCTCTCCTCCTCCAGAAAGGAATGCAAAATCATCACTATCTACACAAAAAGTGTGTGAGAAGCTCCATTACAAAAGTAAAACATCAAAAGGCTGAAGCAGAACTTTAGAAAAACAGAGAAGAACAGGGCGACATGGGGCTGTGCTCAGTCTAACAGCTCCTCTCTTCTGCTCCATCTCGTCACACTTTTCCCCTCAGCCAGCTTGGATCCTCCCACAGGCTGCATCCCTTCAGGAACTACCCACTTCTCCATGGGCCCCTCATAGGCTGCAGCTTCCTTTAGGGCAGACCCACCTGCTCTAACATGGTGTCCTCCAGGGACTGCCTTGTGGATATTTGCTCCAGCATGGTCTTCTCCAAGAGCTGTGGGGGAATCTCTTCCAGCACCAGGAGCACCTCCTCCTATCCTCCTCTGACTTTGGCCTTCTCTCTGCTGTTTCACACTGTTTTCCCCTCACTTGGTGTAGGGCAGTGCCTTCCCTTCCTTAAGCAAGCTTTTCCTGAGGCACCACGAGCTAGGCTGTGGGCTCAGCTGTGTCCTGGCATGGATCCACGGGAGCTGGCTGGAAGCAGCTGTGTCAGGCAGAGGATAGCCCCTGGCCTTTTCCCATAGAGGCCATCCCTGCAGCCCCTTCCCCTGGGACCATCAACCTTGCCACGTCTACCAAATACAGTCACGTAGGAAAGAGGCATCACCACTCCCAAAACCTCTGTGCACTGTCCCATTGCCTCTGTCCCCTCCAATCTCCATCCAGGGGAGTGTAGATTTGGGTGAGGCCAATGCTTCCCAGTCCCATACCTATGCTGGGGGCACAAAAAATGGCTTTTTCAGTCTTGTCAATGCAGCTCTGCCCAGCACACTCAATATGAGTTTGTTTTCCCTTTAAACTAACTGGAGAGGACTAGGACATAATAAAATCCCAGAGAACAAAATAGAACTATTTCAGCCCTGATACACCTCTCAGTAGTTTCACTGTGCTTTCTCATATCTCTGCAACTTCTGGGGCAAGGTGTTAAAGCAGAAAACTGTGCTGCAACACAAACCAAATACCTTGTCTTCTCTCCTGAATTATAATAATGCTGTTCTGAGATGGTTTTTCACTCAAGTAAAAACTTATCTCCTGGCCTGGCAGACACCAACAGGTTGCACGAAGCATCAGCAAGAAGTTAGTCCTCCAAACTGACACCACTGCATTTCCCTCATCTAATTGACAGGCTCATTTTTTCTCTCTTTCAATGCAGATGTTTCATCTCCCTCTCTCTCAGTTTCAGTGTTTCAGTTGAAGTGCAGGCTGTGGAGGATTCCCAATGACATACCTATCCCTGGCTCACACACAAACTGCAATGCCTAATAAGGGTACCTCTGTTTCCATGGCATCTCAAAATCATCAATGGGTGGCTCGTCTCTGCACAATACAATTTTCATTCAGTGTAAAATCCCCAAACTGTGAGTACCAAGAATGCCATAAAATGCAATCCCCTTTCTCCTTAGGGTATTTACAGCTTCACAGCTAGTCAGGGTTTGCAGTCATCATTCTGTGCCCGGTTTTCAGGATACAAAGCAGACATTAATTACATATTGTTCCCTAGAGGAAAGTCACTTTTCTCTACAATTTCTCACATGGCACATACACTGATGTCCCAAAATAGATAATAAAGCATCCACATTAAATAATAATAAATTAATAAATGGTCTGCTCTCTAGGCTTAGGCAGATTTACAAAGTTGTGTGCTACAACAGAGATTCTTGGGCTGCTTCTTATTGGATGGGTCAGCCAGGTCACGCAGAATATCACACTAAATACCATTTTCACTAAGGACACATTAAGGAAAAATTCATTTGCTTGTTGCTGAAGGAATAATCCTAATTGGTTCTCTTCAGCAGTATACAACTTCCCTACTGTTATGGGGCCCTTATCATCTGCACTAACACTGTCTAAGGCTGATGATCCACAGTCACATTTTGGCTCACACAGTTCAACAAACTGTGCCTGTAAGTGTGGGATTGGGTACTATGACAGACAGTCAGGTATTATTACTTAAAGCAAATTTACCTTGCTAAAGGAACTCAGCAGGAAATAAAGTATGGATTCTCTGAAGGAAGCAAACCATATTTGATTTTTCACATTCTGAGGGCATTTGATGGTGCTGGTTTTACCTGGCACATGGAGCCAGGGTAAGTCAAGAATTTTCAGGTTTTGGTTCTTCATTACATCCGTAAATTAGAAGCCTGAAAGTCTCCTCATAACCCCTCACTGCCTTAGGATTTGTTTGTTCTTGGTTCAGGTAGCATCATAATTGATCACTTACTTAATCCTCATTATTTCTGAAGTTTTGAAAAAAAACACAGCCTGGGAATAAATATAATTTATCAACATTTGTGACCTGCTTTTTGTTCTTAGCTTTTGTAGAAATATCTGAAGAGACACATTCATACAAAGATTTAATCATACTGGGCTGGCAATTTATTTCACTGCTTTTGAAATGTTTTCCTAAGTACCAAACTCATTCATAAGATAAAAATCCCTTGTGCCTTTCAGCAGTCCAAAACAAGGCCACTAAGAAATTCACTAATTTTACTATTAGCTTGAGAGTTATCACAGACATGAACCATAAACACCTTAAAAGTTCTCAATAACCTTAACTTCAATCTTCAGTCACTGAATATTTCAATGGCACCAAAACTACTTCACCAAAACACCCAGTTTGAAAAATTATTTCCATTATTTCTCAGAAGAATATAAATATAACATTTTCCATATACATGAAGTTGTTTAATACCTTTGCTTTTCTTCCTTGTTATCAAACCTGATTCAGTCACAATTCAGGGCCTGCAATCATTACTGAAGACAACAGGTTGTATATCTCAATGTTTTCAGTCCTTACCAACAGTGAATGAAAACCAGCCTGGGACTGCAAAGTAAATTTTTTTTCCCTTCTTTTTGGAAAACACTTAATTTGAACAAGTAAATGAAATTTCAGTTAGCCCTTTGAAAAACTGTTCTTTGTACCAAAGGATATTTGTAAAATACCATTTGGGACCATTAATATCAAATCACAGAGGAATTCCCATTATAAATGATATTTTTTAGTAATAAGAAATAAAGATGGAGCATAGTGTGGGAATATTTAAAACTTTTTCCCAGTGTCTGTGCTTTTTTTTTTTTTTTGCAAAAGCAAGTGTGACCTGCATAATGGCTGTAAAAAATAATAAGCTAATCATAAAAAGAAAGTCTACAAAAAGCAGCATATTGTGGTTTTATTTAGTGTGGCTTTTAAGTTTCAGGGAAACAGATCATTATAAGTGATCAAAAGTGAATACTAAAAAAATTTGATGCCATGAAGGAATTCCTCATGCTCTTTATCCCTAATCATCATACGGACACAAAAAAGGTGAAGGTGAAACTAGATAGATTAAGAAAACACAAGCTTCAAGTAGCTCCATTTTTGTTCAAATTTTGGATTAACTTTTCCTATCTTTGGCTTTCCCCAGTTGTGGCAAATGTTGGGCAGGAGGGAATGGAGGGGATGGAAAAGAGAAAAAGAAAGAAAGAACGAAAGAAAAGAAAGAAAAGAAAGAAAAGAAAGAAAAGAAAGAAAAGAAAGAAAAGAAAGAAAAGAAAGAAAAGAAAGAAAAGAAAGAAAAGAAAGAAAAGAAAGAAAGAAGAGTCTTGTCAGCATTGGTCAAAACCAACCATATCTCCTTGACCATTTCAGTATCTTGAACTTCTGTATCATCAAACAAGTCAGAGAACTGGTTGTGCTATGTGCAGGATCTTTAGGGAAATGTAAATGAAAGAAACACCTTGTAAAGAACAGCATTGTAATGTAAAACACTAAGCTGGACAACTTGAGGATACTAATGAAAAAAAATGGTGTGACTTATCTTCATTTACTTTGCAGATTTTCCTTTTTTAAGACTAAGATCCATTCTAAAGATAACAAAAGCCAAAGAAACTCCAGTGCAGCCAAAAGTTCCTGATTTTTATAAACAGGTGCATCTTGCACCCTGATTCTGATGTACAGATGCTCAGACCATAAAGAAAAAAATTCAAAGATGGAAGTAGAACTGTTATTACTTCCCTTTTTCCATTTCTGATAAAGCCCTGATTTCTCTTCTTTCACATCTCCATTTCAGCTCTCCCTGTTTCATGACTGCATCACTGGGCCTATCATGTCCAGGACATTTCTGCAAGGAACAACTTCTGTGTTCATATGCTCAGCTCTGCAGTGAATCTCACAGATGCTTTGCAGCTAGTGGCACAGAGCAGGAAAGATCCAACACCACTGGCACCTTGTAGTTTAAGAAATCACAAAATAGTTTGAATTGTAAGGGACCTTTTAAAGGTCATCTATTCCAACCACTAGATCGAGTTGCTCAGAGCCCCAGCCCCATCCAACTTGAATGCTTCCAAGGATGGGGCAAGCACCACCTTTCTGGAAAACTCGCTCCCACTACAAAAATCCCGCTTTTTTAATCTAAACTTTTTCTCCTTCAGCTTAAAACCATCCCCCCTTGTCCTATCACTTTGCATAGCCTTGTAAAATGTCCCTCCTCAGCTTTCTTTAAGTGCTCTTTAGCTCCTGGAAGGCCTCCCCAGAGCTTTCTCTTCTCCAGGCTGAACAAGCCTAATCCTCTCATCCTGTCCTTGTAGCAAAGGTGCTCCAACCCTCTGATCTTCATGGCCTTTCTCTGGACCCCCTCCAGCAGGTTCATGTATTTTTTGTGTTAAGGGACCCACACATGGACTCCAGTACTCCAGGTGGGATCTTATAAGAGCAGAGTAGAGGGAGAGGTTAAAATACATGGCTTCAGGGATATGTGGTTTAATATTCTGTGGAAAAAAAACTAACAAGCAAACAAACAAACAAACAAAAGCCATAAAACCAACAAACCAACCCCAAAACCTCTAAACCTCTACAAAAGGTAGAGAGAAAGAATACCCCTTAGCATTTATGATGAAGTATGTCCCTCCCCAAATTGTTATTAATCTCAATTCTGTTAACACAGTATAAATAACAAAATTAAAAACCTACAAAATGTGAACTCTGGGTTTTGAAGGAAAAAAATATTTCCCTCTTTGCTAATAGACTTAATTTATTAATACATTTTGCTTAGATATAATTTGTCTTTGTATAATGCTTCCTGGCAATACATAACCAGATGCTCAGTAATATCCCTTGGACAATTTGACTTCCATATGTGCCTTTCCTTATGCTTTTCTTGCAAGGCGATTACCATTCATTCATCAAATGACTGTCTCATGGAAAATCCAAACCCCTTTCATTCTTCACCTTATGTGCTATTTCCCCTTCTCCTGCCCTCCTCCTCATTCTAGCAGATTTTTAAAAGGACAGATTTGACTGATAGAGAGAAAGAATACATATTTTTTCTTCTGGCTCAGCTTCTCTTGACCCTTGCCCAAGATAGTCAGACATTTCCCCACACTGTGGGTATTTCTCAACTAAAATTTCAACCTTCTTCAGGAGGAACAACACACTGAGTGAAGCAGCAGGTGACCAGCAGCCACCAGAAAGCCAAGAGCTGCCACATTGCACACATCTTCCTCTTGTCAGAAAGAAAATTCAGGATGTGTCAGGATGAGCTCATTCAAAGTTAGTCCTGGGGTGCTGGTGTACAGAAAATGTACAGAAACAGATATGGATGTACTGACACCATAACACATTTCAAAGGCCATGTTTCTGACTAAGACTATCCATTAAAATAAATTAAAAAAAAAATAAAATCATAGCCTGGCCTTAATGAAATATTGAATGATTTGTAAAACTAATAAACTTTGTCTCCACCACAGCTGATCTCCTCCCATGCTTCTGCTGTTGAGCACAAACCGCACAGCTCATAACCAAAAAAATCTCTTAAGGTTGACCATGCAACATTGCTTCTTGCAAGGCTGTAAAAAAATAATCATAAATAAGGTAATCATAAAACGCACCAGGTCCATGCACAATTTGATTTTCTATGAACAGGACCATTCTAACACTCATGTCACTACTAAAATTGTAAGTTTCTATGAATAACATTTGAAAAGGTCATTATCCAGTCTTCTAAACTTCGTTACTCCTGGAGTGTTAGGCAGCTGTCATTTCCCTCCTCCACGAGTTTTCCTCACTAACTTGAGCCTCTCCCTACCCTAATTCCCTTTTACTCCTACAACAAGACATTGAACTTGCAAGTGCTCAGCAAGAGGCTGATGGGAACTGCCACTGTTCTGTCAGACTGCTCCAGCCCATATCCCTAATCTCTGGGTTTGCCTGTCATCTCACACTTCTTATTTCCTGTTTTTCCCTCTCCAGCTCATGTAACCAAATATCAACATACACCCTGATTTTTATCTCTTCTTTGCTGAATTAATGTATGTACCACACCTGAGGTACATATCTGTAAATCTGTGTGGAACTGAGTGTATTTTTCTTGTGTTGTCACACTGCACTAGGACTACAGATTCCTTGTCCTTGACTAGGATTAATAACCAGAACCATGTGAAGGAGCACATACAACCAGATTCCACCTCAGTCAGTAAATAACCTTCCACAGTTTTCTTAATTATGCCTGGCCAACATATGAGTGACAATTCTCTGTGTCCTTGCACACCTTCTAGAACAGCCTCCCAAGAAGAGAATTGAAAACATGCATCCCGTATCTAAATATAAAGTGAAAAATGTCAGCTCTATAAATGACTTCAGGAAGACAGAACGGAAGGAAGATTTAAATGTAAGGATGAGAGAAAATCTGTGTGCATCAGGCAAAGGATGTACAGATACACAACTGGATATCTGTGTGTATCTATAGTAGAAACATCTGCTGGTTCTTATTGATGCTTCTCTCTTCTTTTACTATTTCCGTTCATTTGCTTCCTAGCCCTCTTTATTGAATGTAGATGCTCTTTCCTTATTATTATTTTTCATATTTGATTACAAGCTTCTAAGATAATAAAAGGAAAAGAAAATGAATATATGGTTTCCTCTAATCTCACTTTCATGACTAAATTTCAACTCAATTCTTAATTTAAATTGCTATTTTTAATTACAAGCATTATATACTAGGGTTTGCTCATTAGACAGGCCTGTATTACTTGTAGATCTATTTTTAATCAACAGCTGGCTCCACCTAGTGTCCTATTAATTCATCAGTGAAAGAGAAAGCTAAAACCAAATGCTAGAGAGAAAACAGAAACAAACTATAAAATCACTTGTCAGCTGGGTGATGGCCACAGACAGCACGAAGTTACAATTACTGGCGTCACAGGGAAAAGCCCATTTTAAGTAACTACTGTGTGAAGATTGCCAGCCAGCACTCTGGAGACATGAAGAGGCTAAGCAGCTTCAGGAGTATAAATATAATATATGCAATATAAAACAGTTTTACTGCTACCCTGAAAAGGAGAATGGGACTTAAGCTGTTTATAGGGGTTACTCTCTCTATATTTTTACTGTAATCAACCAGGAAAAATTATTGTTACATTTAATTGAACTTTTATGAAATAGAACAGTATTTTATTTTATTGTCATTAAAACTACAGAACTATTTCTGGATATTCATACCCCACTGTGGTCCTCTCTGTTATTGAGTACATCTCCCCTCCTGGCAGTTACAAAACCATTTAAAATGCCTCTTGTACATGATCAAAACAGGGAAATGCTCAAGCTAAATAACACTAGCTATTAGTTTTACTGATCTTTACATTCAAACTTTAAGAAAAGCTGGTTCACTGCTGTGTATCTAGAAACATCTATCTTTCTAAAACTGTTACAGCTTTAACTCAGCAACATATAGTCTTTAATAGCCTGATCCCTGTTGACAAGACAACACAGAGGACAGCCAACAAAGTAATTTAAGATAAAGTCAGAAAAGTGAATATCCAGTTTGACAAGAGATTTCTTGATTATCACCTGTGAAAGAAATATATATCTAATGAAGAATGGAGTTTACATAGAAGAAAGCATTTTGTGAAGCAAAATAATCCAAGTGATTTAATATAATCATAGCCTGTGAGCTATCAAGCAGTGTTTGAGTGGTTGTTGAACCTTCGAATAGGAAGAAAGAGAATGCCTTACATTTACAAAGCACTAGTTTTACTTCTTTGGTGGAGGGCAATCCACTCTGATAGAGCTGACGTCTGTTTTAAACCTGTCCCTATCACCTGTTCGGAGCTGCTTAGCTGTTTCACCCTAGTGGTGATAAAATATATTTCAATATATACAATATAACTTAATGACTGCTCACCGTGACAGAGAGGGAGGATATCTATGTTGTGGGGGGAGAGGTGGACAGGAGGAAGGATCACGTAGTAAGACAATACCTACCCCAAAGCAAACACCTGTAAATTTTCCCAAACTCTCTCAAAATACTCAGTTAAAAGTTATGCTTGTGACCCATCTGAAGTATTTACAGCTAATAAATAAATAAATTCAATTATTATATGAAAACCTCACAGTGCAGCACAGAACATGAATTTAATGAAATGCATACAGAAATGCTCACTAATGTTTCAAAAATAAGAGAATACTTAAGTTCTCAACAGTTAAGCAGTTACTGTCATTTCTCATTAACAGCTTTCAAAATCCGGTCTGAAACAAGTTGATACAGGGAAATTAAGAACAGTAATCAAGCGAGAAATGATAGACCAGCTGGGTAGGCATCAAGTTGGCAAAACGTGAATACAGTTCAATAGCTGAAACAGATGCTGGAGTTGTTGAGAAACCCTGCAGGAGATATTGATGTCTTTTCTTTATATAATGCTGAACAACCGGATAAATGTCAAGAGCTAAAAACTGATGGGGAATAAAACCTGTCATAAAAACTAACTGTAAAAAAAGAGACATGCAATAATATCTTTTCATTATACCAGAGTATTCAGTACATGCATCTTCATTTCCTTGGAATTCTTCAATATGCCAATATATCAATCAGAGCTTGCTAGTGAATCAGAGGAAGCTTTTCCTAGTCTTGTTTCACATTTGTTTGTTTCTATCTACCTGAGGCTTCAGAGACTTAGAAAATACTTTATTCTTCAGTCTCATCCTAACAGAACACTCTCTTTCAAGCAAGCAATTCCCCGAGCTTGGAGGCAAGCAGGAAAGAAAGAGTAACACGAGCATAAATGAAACTGCAAAATCCATTTTGCACGAGGAATTTTGTTTCCAGAGTTTCAAGACCTCAGCAACAAATCCTCTGCCATCAGCGACAGCTCATTCTAGCATATGCTTTGTCATGGTCAGTTACTAATTACATTCATAATGATGCAATAGCTTTGATAATCCTACCTTCCATGCCAGCTGCTTTTCTTGTCACTCCATCATGCCAATAAGTTGGCTGCCGTAACAAATCAAGATAGTGCAAAACAGCATCTTTCCCCTGCATCTGTCATCTTCCTGAAAGCATTCTATTACTGCCGACTGCTGGGAACCAGAAAGTCTATTTGAATTCCAGCAGCTCCCCTTTCGCATGATTCAAGTTAGGCTAGGTGGGCATGCCTAACATGATTCTCTCCATCATTTATTATGCAGCTGCTACACCGTCGGTGTGGTAACCACTCTGACTTTATCTGATACGTCAGTCTCGCAAACCTCTACCTCCGTGCAAGCCCACGAGCCACAGAAGCATCTTGCATTTAATGAGCATTCTCTCCCTGCCTAAAGAGAGTGCATCTGTAAATCTGTTTCAAATCCTGCTGCTTGTATTGTCCTCTAAGGCTGATGCAAATGTTTGAAGATCTTTTATTTTTTTTTTTTTTTTATTCTTGCCTTTTTTTTCTCTTCAGAAAGCTCTTCGTGCACGCTTGAATTATTCACGCTTCGGCTAAACGTTTGCTGATTTGTGTCCAACCAAACAGCACCTTCCCGTTGAAACTCTGCTCGAAAGCTACTTCTGAATAACAGTGCTGTGTGCTCAGGCTCTCAACTCCGTTTCATTTTGAACATGGCTTTTATAGCTACACCTCGACAAATACATTTAGTTCTTTTCATGCAATGAATGGCTGTCTAATGAGGGAGCTGTACATTTTTAAGCAATTTATCTAAGCCTATCTGTAGGTGACACTTGCTTTTTGTGCTTTATACATTTGAACAGTAAGTGGATAGCTCTGTTACAGCATCTTGATATTCTTAAAGTGGTAAGAACACCACCATAAGCTGCTTTTTTTGCCAGCCTGGGGAGGACACTTTCAAATGACAGAGTTTGCTTAACTGCTTCTGAGTATCATGAATTAAAGGGATAGGGTTGTTTTGTTGTCTTTCTATTTATATTTTCTGTTGAGTGGGGGAAAAACAAGCTTGCGTCAGTGATTTCAAAAGAATATTAATAGAAATTGACATCTACACATCAATCATCCTCCAAGTCAAATTAGCTGTGTCTCCTCCCACCCCTTCTGCCTGCAGATCAGAGTCAAGGCATTTCATCTTTAATGCGTCTGGTCGCTCATAAGCTAAATAAATAACCCCAACCCCAATACCTGTGAGAGAAAAAAGGGACAATTCAATAGAGGCAACAGCCTGGCTTAAACCTGATTGTTAAGTGAAGAGAGCAAGAACTATTGCTGGAGTAATCCCTCCTTCCTCAGCCTATGCACAAAGGCAAAGGAGGAGAGAGGAAGGGGCAAAAAGGCAGAGTCCCCCAGGAAAGCTTTCCCTTGCGGCAGCTGCCAGCTCAGCATCACTCACCAGTTCTCACATTCCTGGCTCAAAATACTCACAGGGTTTTACTTAAGCCTCACTTCTTTACTCAGATTGTATGTGTTGAACTTTTCTGTGGTCTGCAATCTCTCCCCACCCTGACAGTCCCTTCCTCCCCCACAGTTTTCTAATCTCAGTTAAGTTCCTCAAGGTCTCAGCTGTGAAAAACAAGCCTGAAAACATGAGCTCAGGGGAGGTCCAAGTCACAGAAAGTAAAGGTGAGGGGGACAGGGGAAAAAACAACAACTACAACAACAACAACAACAAACAAAAACCAAAACACAAACAAACCAACAAAACCCAAACCACAAACAAACAACAGGGGAAAAAAAACCACCCCACCAAACAAACAAAATCCAAACCAAAAACACTAAACCCCAAAACAAAGCTGGAAACAAGGTATGAGGGTTTCCTATTTTTCCTATTTTGAAAAACAAGCAGAAATAAAAAATCAGAAGGCCTGATATCTTCCTCTAGGACTCCCACAGGGGTGTTACCACTGGGTGCCCCCTGCACAGCACTCAGCAGAGAGCCTGGGCTGAGGAGCAGGTTGCTGCTGGGTTGCTGAACGTGAGAGAGCTCCCAGCCCTTCTGGGAGGGATCTGACTCCCTGCTCTCGCCCACATCCAAATGGCACAGCTGACACCTGAATGAGCTAACATAGCATGGTGCCGTTTCTATATGTGATACTGTATTTATTCCTAGCATGCTGCCAGAAAATGCCTTTTTAGAGATTTCATGTAAATAAAGTAGAATTACTACATCTGTTCCTCTGTCTGTAGCAGCACGTATCAACAAGCTAATTTTGCATTCAAGGCAACAGAGATAGTCCTATCATATAGTTGCAAAGTGCACATCTATAAAGCGCCTATCTGAAAATACTGTCAGCTCCTTCCTGTTCACAGTACAAGTAATTTCTGAAGTGAAACAAACCAGGCAATGAATGAGGACTGACTTTGAAGTCACCATCAATTCCAAGTACATAAAAGGGTATGCTTAATATTTCACACTTCTAGCTGCATTACGATTTCTAAATCATAGACACAGCAAGAAGGAATTTACATGGTATTTCACAAGAGAGGAGTTTGAGCACATAGATCATATAGCTTGTATTTGCAGGGAAGATCTAAAGTACCCAAGAACTCAACACAGGCTTAATACCTAATTCAGTGAATTTAAAGATGTGCAAGATTATAGATGAAAATATCCAGAAAAAAATATTTCATACGTTAGTAGGACATATAATAATGTAAAGAGAATGGGAGCATCTGGTGTAGCAAAATATACTTTACCAGAATCCTATCCCACCCAGATACCTCAGAAATACAAAAAGGAAGAGGGAGAAATGAGGGAATGATGAAAAGTATTTCCAGACAAATAAGCATGGCATTATGGGGAGGACCCACTGTGGTTTATCATTCAGTATTAGTGCCCTGCAACACAGCACACAGTGGATGAGATATAATTTAGGCACACAGACATTCCTAGACAGACCAGGTCTATGGGGAGTAGCCATTTTTGTTCTGAGGGGGGGGGGTGGAAAAGTCAAAAAAACAAACAACCAAAATATTTTTAATTACTTTTTTTGGAGGAGAAGGAAACTGAAATACACCACTGTTTGTATCTTTTGTGTGCACTAGCTGTATAGAAAACCAGCCCAGAAACAAATGGAGAATCTGGGAGGAGAAACCAGTATCAGTCATTCTGTCCACATACTAATAGGCCAGATTAATAGCTGGCTTTTGTCTCTAGCTTTTTCTGCATTTTTCTGCAAAAACAACAGTCGTGGTTTCTGCATATTGTAAGTGGATTCAGCATCTGCATAGATATAATTATAGCAACCCACCCATATGGAATGAATTGCTTTAGAGAGAAAGCTCCACGGGTTGCGCTCCCAGAATCTACAATAACACAAATACATAATTTTTCCTCTTATACAGAACTGTCCTCAGCTTGGTAAAAGCTGAAATAAACGACAAGTGGAAAAATCAAGTGGTATTCTGTGTTTTACAGTACTGGAAACTCAACAGGCAAAGAAACTCCAGCCTGTTTGGGTGACAACTCTCCTCCTATTCCATCTACAGCTTATGGCAAAGACATACCTATTTGTTTTAATTGTTTCACTGCTACTAGGGGAACTGATTGGTGCATTCAGGGTGCTTGAGTTTGGTTGTGGTGGTGTGTGCACATGCCAGTGACAACTAAGGTACCTTGTAGAGCCTCCTCTGCTGCCATTTCTTTTTTCTTTTCTTTTTTTTTTTCCTCTTTGGAAGCACCAGTGACTGACTAAGCAAGAGTAAATAATGGATCACTGAAAAATAGGAAGCAAGCAGATTGGCCTTGACCTTCAGCTCTACATGATGCTCTACATAATGCACTCTCTCTGGTATGCAGAAATGAATGCTGATTTTGCTTAGCAAAAATTGTTCATTTGTTTTGCTAATATATCTCCTGAAGAAAGTCAATTTCTCTTCCCTTTATCCCTGCCTCCCATTATATTTAGGTACTTCATGCCTCTCCCAGTGAGCAACTAATTCAATCAATCAATCATGCAAGAAAATACCTTAATGATATACTGTGCATGTTTAGATTAATAAATGCCTCCAATAAAAGCACTAGAAAGTTTGTTTAACACAGACAGGAATTATTAATTATTTCTTACTGTTAATCATTCTATATTAACTACTTTTCAATTATAGGATTTCAGATGTATGACTGTAAGAGTAATCTGTCCATAAACAGTCACTTTCCAATATAGTTAGACACATCAGTACTTTCATTTTAATGGCAATATTTCAATCGTTTGGAGAGGATAACTTCTGACAATTACAGCAAATGTAGCTTTGACTGCTCAAGATTTAAGATTACTTCAGACAAGTGTATGAAAAACTGAAAATTAAAAATGCAAAGAAGTCATATCTCTATAAACAAAAAGGCCAGTGCCACCATCCTCTCCACATGGAGGCTTACAAGCTCTTTCCAATGGAAAGGTTCAGAGGCATCATAATCACAGAATCACAGAATTTCTAGGTTGGAAGAGACCTTCAAGATCATTGAGTCCAACCCATGCTCCAACACCTCAACTAGACCATGGCACCCAGTGCCACATCCACTCTTTCTTTTAAACACATCCAGGGATGGTGACTCCAACACCTCCCCAGGCCATTCCAGTACTTTATCACTCATTCTGTGAAAAACTTTTTCCTAATATCCAACCTTCCCTTGATGCAGCTTGAGACTGTGTCCTCTCGTTGTGTCTGTTGTTGCCTGGAGAGATCAACCCCCAGCTGACCACGACCACCCTTCAGGAAGCTATAGAGAGTGAGTCATCATCCAGACAGGACCACTGTGTTGGCCACAGAGAAGTTTCAGATGTGTACGTCTCAACTCACCCAGCCAGGAGCCTGACAGACACCCCAGGAGATGAAACTTTCAGGGGTTTAAAAATTTTTTGCACCCCTGCACCATAGCTTATAAAGTTATTTTTGTGCAGAATTCATCTTTGTTTGTTTGGTTTTTTTTTCAACTGAATCTCAGGTATATGAAATTCAGCTAAGTTCAGGCATTTGTCATAAGAAGAAAGGTGAAAACACACTGATCTCAAAATGTGTTAGAAGCACTCATGACCAACCTTTTGAAATAAGATTGATCCTGTTTATGGTAATTTTTTTTTTCAAATTTTTATTACAGATGTCCTTATAACAGTAAAAATAAGCAGTGATTTCCTCAGCAAGAATAGGATTTCATATTATAGGACATAAAAAAGTTATTCACAAAAAATGCTATAGAAACAGTTCTCTGAGATGGCAGAGCACAGCACACTAAGTGGATACTCTACATCAATTCTGAATATTGCTGTGTGATACAGTCATCTGAACACTGCTGCAAACGTGGATAATATAATCTCTCACATGCAGTAACTATTGAGGATTTTTAATGTCAACCTCTGCTTACGTCTACAGATAAGCCAACACAAAGTCTACATTTGGTTCTCACATAGCATATGTATTTCAGTGACACTGAATTTAAAATAGTAGGTTCTAGCAAGAAAAAATAAATGTAGTTAACTCATTCTCCAAATATTTAACACACATCAGGAAGCAGAAACATACAGTTTCCCTATTTAACACTCAGAGAATTAGTGACCTTGAACTCTTCAGCAAATGCTGCTAATCTTCCTCCTTAATCAAGGCTTGTATGTTCTGCTAGCACAAAACTGAACAGTGACATAAAGTTCATGCTAGTTATATAAAACATGTATGTTTTCTTACAGCTTATTTTAAATCAGACTAATGTGAGCTGCACAGCTTAAACCTTCTTCCATTTGTACCTTGACTTCTTCAGAAAAATATATTGCTCAGCAGTACTGTGCTTGAAATCTTTCTGACTTAAGCACCTCAGTTTGTTCATTCTTTCTACAGCTGCAGTCCATGTATAAAACGATGTACAACAGATGTACCAGAAATTTTTTAAAAAATTCAAAATTAATTAAATTCAGAACAAAGCCAAACCACCCAGATCTAGCACACACCTTTACAGCCTGCCTCTCTGTGTAGCCCCTGTGGGCTAGTACTCAGCTTGCTGTGGTTTTGACTTCATCAGCACTCTCATCTGGTCTAGCTCTCCAGCAAAACATTCCATGTTTCTCTCAATTTTCACCAAATGCAGACGATTGTCACACAAGCTAAATTAGGGAACTCGTTCAATAGCAGTTGGTCAATAAATGTTTTGGAGATCACATGCTTTGAAATGTGTTCTATTGGTTACTTCTACTGCTGCTGCAGATATATTCTGCTTTAGTGGCATTTCCAATTCAGTGTATCGGTTTTCTGATGGATCATTAACCAGCTGGCAATGTCCATAGGACAGCTATGTGTAACAAAATTAATTAAAGCAAATTCTGCCATATTCCCAATTCCTGTAATATCTCAAACTTATTTTTTCTTTGCTAATTTTTTCCTAAATTAATTACTTACATTTTTTTGGGTTGAATTAATATTAAAACCAGACTTCTGATTAATATTGCTGATGAGACTACAACTGCTAACACAAGTCTAAAATCTCCAATGATGGCAACTCATAGTTCTTAACAGGCAACACTTCTAAGGTTTTGCTTTTCTGTTGAGGGTTCAAGGTTAAATCCCAGGCAACTCTGTGACAAATGCTCATTAAACACCAGTACAGTTTCAGAAAAACCATAGCCATTCCCTCAAATAACAAAGCAAAAACCCAGCACAGAGAGAACTTATCCAGACCCTTTAATCTGTTAAATGTTCCCAAAACCCTCAAAAATATAGGATGCAGAAAGCAAATTCCTTAATACTCATTGAACAAGCCTGGCCACACAGTCTGGGGTTCCTGTTGTCTGGATTTCTGTGCATGTCAGACTTTGGAACACTTTCTCCCCTTCCTGGGATAAATGTCATAATGAGAGCTCAGATTATTAAAATCATCACATTTACTCTTCCTGTAGTAGGAAGTAAAGCTACATAGCAACATTAGAAGATGTTTTAATATATATTCTAAATTAAAACAAAATAAAATCCACGGTAGTTGCCTCGCACTTCAGAGCAGACTTACTGCCTTAGAAAGAAGAGTTCTCCCTGAGGTGTCCAGGGCTCTTGCCACAAAGCAAGTTAACAGTGGGGGCCACAAAGAAAAGCATCTCTATCTTTCCCACCCTCCCTTGTCAACAGCAATAACATGCTCCATAGTTTCTACCCCTGTCATTGAATAATCTGTTTGAGCTTTGGAGGCTTAAGACTGAATGTCTATTATTTTGTTAAAATATACGTATCATGTAGAAGGACAAACTGGACTAAGCCAACTCGGTTTCTCTGGAAATTAATGCATACTCAAAAAAGCACTTGTAGTCATGGGTTCAGGGGATTTCTGTGTGTGTTTGTTTTGATATAGGATTTGAGATAAAAATCTAAATGTGAAACAAAAGCTGAAATCACCACCCACAGCTGCTAGTGCTCAATAACCTTCTCAAATACAGCACAGAGACCTTGAATGTCCATTTTTCAGTGAATGTCCTTTTTCATGAAAAGTTTGAAGAAGACACTGTGAATATTTTATTAATTATTTTAATCCTCCAGAAGAGCCACAGAACAGTGAGTTATTTGGGCTGCCCTACAGGCCCTGGTTAAAAGGGCACATGAGAGTAATTCAGCAGCCACCTCAGCAAGAACCTTTTCTCACTCAGCAGATTTAGGGGAAGGTGTGACCCTTAAAGAGTCAGTTCTCAGGCAGACAGGATTTGGGGAGCCCCTGCCTCAGCCCTCCCAACCCCACACCTGCAGTGGCCTGGAGCCACATGAGACCATGAGCACTTCCCAAAGGCAGGAACAACAGAGGAAGAAGTAACTCTCTGCATTGTGATGGGGTGATTGATGCATAACTCACAGATTAGTGGAATTAGTAAAACTGTGGCCTAATTAAACCCTCTCTCTTGCATCTTGTCAAACTTCCAGCATATCTGGGACACTGAATGGCACCAGTGAGCAGGGTGGCAGCTGCCAAGGAGCACTTTGCCTGCCAGGCTTCATTTTTAACACTGTTTTGCATAATATCAGAGTGCAATCAATTTTGTATTGTATCTGTACAATAGCTGAGATTTTGATTATATCAACAGAGTATATAAAGTAGCTCAAATTTTTGTTAAAACAATTACAAAAGGTGAATTCTTAAACCAGGTGTTGCATATGGAAACAAGTTGTTGTGGGAATACATGTTCCCTGAGCAGTTAATGTTTATTTTTTTAACTACTTATAATTCAGGGCATATTTAATATGGTATTATACTACTTGATTCACAGTATTTTACATTACTGAACCTTTTTATGCAAAAAATGCAGAATTTAACAACCTCATTATCACCAAAAAGTAATTATCTTGCAAATTTCCCAGAAAAATATGAGTTCAGTTCATACAAACAGAACACCAGTTCCAGTAGAAGTGACACCTGCATCAACTCCCAGTTCAATGGGGTCATGTGCAACTCCTAGGTCATTTTGGAGTTACTAGGTCTGGTCCAAAGCACAGAAAATTGTACAAAAAGACAAGTAAAATAGTATCCCAGACAGCAAACACAGAGAATGCATAAAGAAAGGTTCACCACACACATGGTACCCTAGCTCCAGTATGCACTTCAAAAATCTTAGCATCAGCAGTGGCACCTGGGAAGTTTTAGTGTCTTCCTCTCATCCAGATACTCAGCCAATTCCTGAAATCTGTTATTTAGAAAACAGCAAGTACTCAGATTTGTAATAAAGTCAAACCTGTCCAGAATGCCAAGGCCATCATTACCATTGTGCTTGTCTGTTTGAGTCTCTGAGTGAGGACTCACTGTTAAATTTGTCTTTTTATTTCATGCCTTTTGCATGCCTTAAACTCCATGCAATTTTTTTTTCTTTGCACAGTTACCCAAAGACACTTTAGGTTCAATTAGGAAAAATCATGGAAGAGAAAGATGTTTCAATACCTTGGTGAAAACAGGTTTCCTGTCAAGGAATGTTAACTGTCCTTTCTCATAAGGTCCCAATCACATTTTCTCTCTACAGGAACAACAAAAACTCAGCAAAGTTGCTTCCTTGATTCAGGCATAAAGCTTCTTCATAACCATTTCAGGCTTATCCCTGTCTGACTTTAATATATGCACAGTTGGAGTAACAATAGTTGTTGCCATCAATATATTCCTGAAGCTGTCTCCGTGTCTGTCAACACTTCCCAATTCAACAGACTTGAGTAAAAGCACCATGCTTCTGCTTCTTCTCTGGCTGGCAAAATGGGGCTACATTATCAGTGAGAAAAATATCCTTTTGAAAATCACCAAGAAACTGTCATATGAGCACTTCTGATAGGAACAGAACTCAGCTTTTGACTTCCAGGAAGAGTTTTGGCCACTAGCCTAAACTGGCATCCTCTCCAGACAGAAAACTGGGGAGAAGGGAAGGAATGGCATAAAGCAACTCCCTTCCCCATCTCAAGCAGAAAAAGGAATGAAGAAATGCTCTGAGGCCTAAATCATGTGTGTAGTTTTACAGCTCAACCCTTGAGCAATACTGAATAACACCAAAGCTGCAGGTTCTCTCTACACCTGCACATATTTCTTGTATAATCTTTTTCAAAGATGGTTGTTCAAACAGTGTGCCTACTAACTCAGAATTTAAAAAAAAAAATCACTTCATTAGCGTAATATGGCTAAGGCACAACCTGAGTTAAACCAAAGGTAGAAAGACTTATAAAAATATAAGTCTTTAATGAAGTAGCTTAGTTTTGTCACAGTTTATCACTTCATGGAATGTACTGTTCAACTGAATGTATTATGTGAATATATCAAAAGTTCTCTTAATTTTTAAGCACACTGTGGATTGAGAGTGACTCATTTGCTGTGAGTATTGGAATACTTGATCTTTAAAATGTGTGATGTGAATGGGAAGATATGACAAGATATAGTTTCTTTTTGCTCTACGGGATAAGTGTAACACAGTCACCAGAACTTTACAAAAAGCCCTAAGGCTCCGAGTCTCTGTGTGAAAGGACTTGCAATTTATGGTGAAGCAATAGATAAAGAGAATCATGAAAACATTAGGGGACTTTTCTTTTCTTTTTTTTTTCTTTTCTGGGATACGTATATGCTTTGCCTGCGGCATCATTCCAAGAAAAGTTAGGCAGCTGTAAGATTTATTGGCTGGGACCAGAGCTTAAATGCAATTTTCTCTCATCACATTCACACAAAGATATTGCATCTTCCTGTACCTTCCTAGCTAAGAATGGCATATTTAATTGTTTCTGTGACAGCTTCTGGTTGGGGGTTTTGGGAACTTGCTTCTATCGCTGTGTCAAGTAATACCACAGCACTGTGTACAGTTCCACTCCCAGTGTGCATACTGAAGTGTGGAAACTTAAAATTTGTTTATAAGGAGCACTGATGTGAGCAAAATTTGATTGCTTGAATGTTTTCAGAAAGCAAAACACAGAAGTTAGAGAGTGCCTAGAGCAACTGGGTTTAAAATCAAGGCAACAAATCTAAGAATTTGGAAAACTTCTTGCTTGGGTAAAAATATGAGTTCTAAATGGTTTTTAAACCAAACTCAGTAAATAGCATTAATGATGTCCTTGAATGCACTGAGGAATGGCAGTTTATTCAACTGTATCTGCATTGGGCCTGTATCCATAGGACAAGGAGTAATGGTTCTAAACTAAGAGAAGGCAAATTGAGACTAAATAAAGGAAGAAATTATTTTTATAGAGGTGGTGAAACACTGGAATAGATTGCACAGAGATGTGGTAGGTGCCCCATTCCCAGAAACATTCAAGGTCAGGTTGGATGGGCTCTGAGCAAACCTGATCTAGTGGAAAAAGTTGCTGCTCATTGCAAGGGGCATGGACTAGATGACCATTAAGGGTCCCTTCCAACCCAAATAATTCTATGGTTCTATAATTATAATGTTAATTATACATAATATGCAATTATAATATTAAGCAACCGCATACACATATATCTATTTCTCCACATACAAATCTAAAAAGTGGACATTTTAGGGAGATGGACATATTTCTTCCTAACCTTTTGGAGCCTTCAGCTTCGCTACTGACTAAAGCATGGTTCTCAAGAAATGCTGGATGGACAGACCAAGATTCTAACTGGCTGCACTCCCTGGCAACCCAGGACATGGAGTCCCACATTTCTGTTCTTAGCTGACAGTAAATTAAAAAAAAAAGTGCACAAATCCAGATGTCTTTATCAAAAACTCTGGTGGAACGTGGAATAATAACAATCCAGCAGCAGCCTCCTGACACTTGACTAATAAAGTTCGAATATTAAACACAGCTAAGAACTACATCAGGTTGTCAGACAATGCCCAAGCTATTGGATGTGTTCAATAAATTGCCTGAAAGAGGACTGGAGAATTTCTTCAGAATAGAATAAAAAATGAAATGTCACAGAAGTTTTACCTAACAGGCTTATTAAAATGTGCCTCTTCCTTCAAGCACTGTTCCAAGCTTCCTCACAGAAGTTACAGATACCACATAACATCCAAGAAATTAAGAATCTGCCTAGGCCAATCCCTGTTTGTAGTATTTCCTGTTGATCAATACCCATGGCACCTTACCCCCTTCCCTACATTAAGTGCCATCCACCTGGAGAGAACATGGGCTGATGACTGGCCAGGCAGAACCAATGACATTTATAGGTTTCTTCCTCTATTTTTCACATCTGAATGACAGCATTTTTTTTTTTTAATCCTCCACTATATCTCAAATAAAAAGGTGACTACCAAAAAAACATATTAGGAGGAAGCAATTTATGAATGTTATGTTTAATCCCTCATTCTTCCTAATACCTTACTGTCTTTACTGAGAAAATAAATCAAGCCAACATCTACAAATTCTAACACAACATCTCTGCAAGATGATATTAAATGTATTTCTTTTTTCATATGGCGAGGTACTATGTCAATTACTGTCCCCTGAAATGGATCTTTAGGAGATTCTTTCCTTGATTGCTAATGAGATTACTATCTCCATATATTCTGATCTGAAAATACCTGTGAGTTATTATTACTGCTGCTGCTCTTCATGCCTTGAAAACAGCCAGCCTATGGCTGTTGTGCTGCACATCATCAGCAAAGGGAGTCCTGTGCTTTGCCTTTCTCCAGAAACCACAACTGAAAATTTGTTTGTTCCAGGCTTAACCTGCATCTCTCCTCCTCCCATGCCAGAGGAGCACATTTTCAGTGAGAACACTGCACCCTACACAAAGCTGCCTCCTTAGCAATGCTAACGAATCACTTGCCACCCAGCTCAAGGCTACCTGTCTTTTTCCCAGTGACACCTCAATGCTCTCAGTGCTCTGACTAGTCCTGATGAAAGGGAGGCTTAAATGAAGTATGGATTTTCCTTCAAAGGTTTTCTGAACAATAACTTCACATATTAGTAAGAGTTTGGTTTTGAAATAGCAATCAGAAGAAAGAGAAACACTCTGAAGTAAAGAGCTACACTACTTGTAATCCTGTTTTAAGGGCAGGAACACAATATGGTTCTGTTTAACCCTGCAGGGAAGAATGTGAAATAATGATATTTTCTAAAAATTATATTTTCATATTCATAAAGCAGTAAGAGAATGAGTAATGCACTTTCCTTACCACAACCTTGAGTAGCCAACATATGAAATGCACCTTCTCATTGGCCAAGCATTGGTGATTTTAGATAAGAGGAGAAGGAGAAAAAGGCTTGAAGAAGATGGTGTCATGTGCTGTTTCTGATCTGGTTATCTGAGGAATAATAATGTCTCTAGGTGCAGTCACAGCAATGCAGGCAGGAAAAAATAATTAAGAGGGGTGAAAGGAGATGGTCCTGGTCTACTTATGTTTTGTAGCTTCCCCTGGTTGGCACAACCATGGGGCAAATATTATGTCCTTGCCATATGAAAACACATTGTTACAGGATTTCCTTCAGCAGTTATGGAGCACTGTTTGGATAAATGAATGCAGCCACCTTCAAATCACCTACAGTGGAGAGCTACAAGCAAGGACCATTGATGGAATCAGGCCCAAAACATTGCCATAGGGAAAGATCAGAACTAGACTGAGATTAAGCACTGAAGATTTACTAAAAAAAAAAACCAAAAACAAACAAACAAACAAACAAAAAAAACCCCAAACAACAACAAAAAAAAACCAAAACCAAATCCAAAAAAAAAAAAAAATCAACAAAAAACCCCAAAAAACACAACCAAAACAAACTAGACAAAAGAAAAAAAAAATCAAAGATTTAAAAAGTCATAGCTGAAAAGAAAATCAGGCACTTTTTTTTTTTTTTTTTTTTTTTAAGTAGATAGTGGAAGACATCAGAGACAGTTTTTTGAAATGAGCTAGAAGCTAAATTTTTTAGAGAACATCCTGAAGAAATTAGGATTTCCCTCATTCAGTAAAGTTTCTTTTTCCCGGAAAATTGCCACAGGATCAATTTCTACTTCACAGTTGTGGCACTGGGAGGACAAAAAGGAATGACCATGCACTTTTAAAAGAAAGCATCAAAGACATTTTCATTTCACTGAAGCATTAATCACATAATAATGAATGCTTATTAGCCTGCAATTCCAGAGCCTAAAGTTTATTCCCATTAAAAACAAAATACTCTCCCACAAACTGGATAATAAATGCACCAAAAACTATGGGTTTTGAAACTAGAGTGAAGATTCATTGAAACATGAAATAGCTCGTCTGCCATGGGAAAAATCTAATTGAGATTAGGGAAAAGAAGAGCTTAGTAAGAAGTATTGCATTAAAAAAAAAAAAAAAAAAGAGACAAATCAAGAAATCAAGATTGATTAAAGGAATATAGTCCTAAAATTTATACTACCTCAGTTTTTAATATCTCTGAGTGTTTTGGTGATCAGACATACTTTTACCTTTATAAGAATAACAATTCCATTTTACCAGAACTAACCATAACCTTTTATGCTTTTTTCAAATACATATTTCCTGCAAAAAGTAATACACGTAAAAGTACCAACATATTTTCAAAAAAAAACAAAACTAATAAACATTGATGCCATTGATTTATTTTGATAGCTAAAACTGTGTCTGGAGCTTTTCTTCATGCTTTAACTTTGTTATTTTTCATGTTTCAATGGGAATTTATAAATCTTCGAAATGAAAGAAGGGTGCTGTGTAAAACTCAGGTGTTAAAAGAACGAGTATGGAGGAGCTTTTAAATTATCAGCCTACAACTCGTGGTTTTTTTAAACAACATATATACAGGAAAAAAAAAAAGAAAAAAAAAAGAAATCCAACACCAAAGAAAAAAACATAACCAACAAAACATAAACCTTACAAAAGTAAGGAAATAAAGAAAAAATAAAGCTCTGACACAATTCTAGGACTAGTCTTGGTCCAGTCACCTCTGTGGAATATGAGCTCCTGATGTTGTCTGAGTCAGAAAAGTAAAGACAACCCCCTTCCTCCCAAGGTGTTTACAGCTGAAAAATCCTGAACCTGACATTCCTAAACCCATTTCAAAACAAAATAGAAGGATATATAATTTTAGTCAGATGAAAGTTAATACAACAGCATACTGACAAGATTCATGCCATTTATAAAATGGCAGCCTCCTTGTAACATCAGCCTGAATGAATAAGTTAAAATACAACATAATGAAATACACCTCTTTTTTACTGTTCAACAAAGACAATGGATCTAGTTAAAACTGAAAAAAAGGATAGTTTCATACAGATGTTTAAATAAATAACAAAATTTTGTAAAATTGAATGTGTAAAATAAAATATGGATTCTTAAAAGTGGCGGAAGTTTTTTGAACATTTTTTCCTATAACACTGGAAATATTTTTCCTACAACAACAACTGTTTTCTTCAGATGATATAATCACTCTGCCTTTAAGATTTATGATGTAAGTTAATAAATTTTATGCTTTGAGTTTTTCTTTCTCCTTACTCCTGTATATATTTATTAACTTCTGTGATCACGGCTTACAGAAGAAAAATCTTAAGAGAATTATCTAGCACATGAATCAGTGTCTTCTTTGCTACACTAGGTCTTATGCTAAGATGAAAATTATGTAATCTCCTCCTCATCCTGCTAGAGAAAGCCCAAATTTGGACCAATTTCAAAATTTAACAAACAGAATGTAGACTAGGAAACACACAATGCTTTGTAGAATCATATCCCAGTAGCCATACTCTATTTGCAGGGAATATTTATTATTTTAATTTTTCTTCAACGGGGAATTGGAATTTAAATCTAAAATTTACTCAACAGTACTGCTAAAAATTTGACTTACCAACCAAAACCAGATACTACCCCAGGAGTCTTAAGTGTCCCTTCAAATTACAGTGAAATGCCTTTTATATCTGTTCCTAACAGATATAGCAATTGCAAAGCTATAAACCTGCTGCAAACATAACCATGACACCAGAAGGCAAACTGATTATATCTTATGAGACCCATACTTCCATCTAAATGTGTTTCAGTAGCAAAACTCACTTAGGCAAGTCCTGAACCTATTTCCCCTGTAATTTCTCAGCAGGAATCAGCATAAGCAATCCTTTGATGATCATATTTCTACAGGATTACGTGCTACAGGCATTACCTTTTTTGCCTCTGGACAAAATAAAATAAATTAAGACATTTTTCAGAAAGGCAATTCCAAAGGACTGAAGTATGTCCTGTGCCTCTGTGGGGATCTATGCATTCCTAGCTTTTTCATACATATTAGGTTGTTGTATTTTTTAAACAAACAAAAAGGTAGAAGAGCTCCCCACAGTTTCAGCAACATTTATCCCTTTGGGTTTTCTTCCATGCATCTTTCTTTTGCTACCATCCTTTCATGACAAATTCTGCAGTATTTTCACTGCCAAAAACAATTTCAAAAGCTCTCCTCATCCCCAAGAAGAAATCCTAAATAGTGGATGGCACACAGAGCCTCCAGGCAGGAACTCCTTAATACCAAGCACTGTTCCATCAACAAATTCCTCTAAATCTGAAAAAGTCATTCTCTGCCTCATCCCAATCTGACTGGCTCCTATTGACTCAAATGGTGATTGCATCCTCTCAACTCAACCCTCAAACCAGGAGTTTACTTTTCTCCCACAGTTTCCCCTGCAGTAATAGCTGAGGTTGAATTAGCCCTTGAAGATCAGCAGCACTGAAGTGGTGATGCCCTTCTCCAACAGCAAGGAAAAGAACAGCTATTGTTCCCTGTCCGTGTCCCATTTTCATCCTTTTGCTTTGCACAGTAACACTAAAGTGAACAAACCTCATGGGTCATGTGGAAAATAAAAGCACAGACTCTCCCTCCCCGTGCTGGGGGCAAGGACCCTGCTCTGCCTGAGGAGGATCTCCCCAGGCTGCCCCAAGGCTTGCACTGAGCTCACCAGCCTGGCATCCCTGAGATTTACATGCAGACTTTAGAGACTCCTCTGATCTGAAAGTATAAATGCCCCCACAGAGTTAAGTTATGGCATTTGACCCCTATTTTGGCACAATTTTCAGAAAAATCAGACATCAAAGAGTTAGAATTCAGTTTGCAGAGTGATATTCACCTTTCTTGAATTATTCAAAAGTATATCTTAGAAATGTCATAATTTTTTCCCTTTAGATGCCCCCAAATAAACTCAGAACAATCTTTTGATTAAATTACTGGGAAAATTTGTTCCATCATGGCAGGAAGTCTCCAACACTAGACTTGATTTTCCATCTCATTGACTGTATTTAAGCAGGCATATAAAAAGTTGAGAAAACTCTCAGAGAATACAAATCTTTTTTCTTCCCAGGGTACACGAAGCTACATATGAGTAGCTACATATGAAATCATTTCACTGGGGTTATTTTGAAGTTTGTACAACTGTTTGTAACTGAAGCTAGACTCCTGTCCACACAGTGGTTTTGAACATGAATGAGATTTGAGGGGCCTTATACAGGTCCTATTCATCCAAGTTCTACAAAGTGTGAAAATAAATGTTTAGTGGGCTTCAAAATAAATGCAAGCTCTCAGTACTAATATCTGAGAAATCTCAATGGCATATCATCAACATTCAACAAGCATCTGTCCATCTCACATAATTATTACTGTATTTGGTTATTTGAAACTTCAAATTCACAAGACAGAGAAATAGCATATTAATTTTAAAGAATGTCCTATGTAGGAACAAAATATTAATATAAATTCACATAATATTTTATGTAGTTTTTGCTTTTTTTTGTACGATTAAAGGTAACCATTTTTTATGTTTTGGTTTGTAACTAGTTGAAACATTACTTAGTATGATGCAATTCCAAAGTTTAACTGCACAGCTTTAACACTGTATTTAAAACAGTCTCTGCGACAGAGAAAAAACTTCAAAAAAAATAATGAAAAAACCTAACTTGCTACTGAAATTCATTTAAAATATGTTACTCTTCAGCTATATACCTCTTTATGGATTTGTTAAGAAAGATGTAGCCATCACCAGGACCACTCCTAAACACAATGAATGTACTATACACATGGTTCATTCTGTTATTCAAATAACTTGCAAGTGACTTAGAAGTGGGTGTAGGATTAGGGAGAATAGGTAATTAATGAAAACAAAATAAAAAAGCAAAAACCAACAAGCAAAAAAACCCCAAAAACTAAACCAGTGTCAACCAAAACAAACAGGGTACTTGTACTGCTTTGTCTATGGACTGAATGGATGGATGAATGGCAAAACCCAGTGAGAAAACAGATTGTATAACTTTTGGATGAAACAGCTAAATGTGAAAAAGGAATACTGGTCAAAACTAAGGCTGGTTCCAATAATAAAAAAATATTCTGAAATCACTAAGATTAGATATTTTCTCAGTATACTAATGCTAATACTTTGATTGGAAGCACAATGAAATTTGAGACCCAAATCATCTGTTATTTGGTTTTTCCCCATGGCTAGCACTGCACAGCTCCAGCTTTTTACTGAGTGTGATGCTCTCCTTAAAAAAAAACAAACACACACACACACACACAAAAAAAAAAGACTTAGTAATGAGGCAAGTAAAAAAAACAAAACTATTTTTAAGTATATCATCACAAAGTCAAAAGCCCACGTATGTACCTGACTTTTGATACTTGAACTTCTAAAGTAAATATAGTAAGACAGGAAATGCCTACAGCATAATTGAAATATCTAGCCAGAACTTACAGGAAGTGTAAGTAAATTTAATGTATTATTTCTGTATCCATGAACAACTTTTCTGAAAAAAAGTCTCAAGTTGACTTTTGACTTTAGAAACTTCAGAGGTTTCATCTATCAGAAAAATATCAAAGATAAACAAGAACAATCTTACAAATTAAGAGACAAAGTATATTCAGAATAATTTTCAAATTAAGCAAATTGCAGAACACTCTGGGTATCGTGAATTCTGACTCAAATATCCAATTCAAAAAAGTCAAGTTTGTAAAATTTCAGGATTCCAACCAGGCTGATCAGATACTAATGTTTAATTCACATTCCTTTTTAATCTCCCTTTCAGATAATCCCTTGTACATACATTATATGTCTGAAAGTTTTCCCCTTTAATTGGGAGAAAGTAAAGGTTTTTAAGGTGCTCAAAATCACACAGCTATTCAACTGAGTCTTTAGGAATTTATAGCTACAAAATGATGGAGCCAATTTTTTCTGGTCACTTGGCCTAGTTACTACAGCAGCGAAGCAGCAAAAATGGACTGAGCCAAAATTCCTTGAAGCCAGCAGAGTTTACTCTCAAAGAATTCCCATTTCCAGGGCATTAGGATAGCTGGTCTCAGATTTCTGTAAGGGTTTTGTGTTGGGCCTCTCACTAACAGGTCAGGGGGACTGACTCAGGCAGGTTCCCTGACTTCTCTAAGTGAGCAGGGAATAAATGGCTCAGAGATGTGTGAGAGATTTAAATCCACTGACTGTCAGGTTAGTGGTAGATTAGACTGCCACAGCTCAACGTTGGTTAGCTTTGCAAGGTTCATCTCTGGCCAGTCACTGAAATAGTTTCAGAAAATCAGAAGTTTACTTCTGCAAAAAGCAGCAAATATCCCTTACTGCTCTATACCATCACTGTGCCAATATCCTTTATGTATGTATCTATTTTACATATTATTTTACCCCAATTACATTAATACTTCAGCAAAGAAAGGGATGGGACATGTTCTTCTGCAAGCAACTACCCACACCTGCAAGGATCTTCCCTCCTTCCCATCACAGCTTCATTTCCATAAAAGCCTTTGATTAAAGGGAACTGTCTAATGCCTTCTGGAAATCCCAGCAAGCTGTATCAAATGGCAAACCCAACTTAACCTAAGCATGAATTCCCTTAACAAAGACTCTTCCCTGGTAGACTGTACTTAAGCTTCTGTGTTCCCCTATTCACTGTTTGCCATGGTTTCTCCACATCTGGTATTTCTGCAAAGATCAAAAGAGAAGCACTTGAGACTTCCTCTCCCCCTGCTCTGAGGCCAGTATTTATTTGAGGACAACCCAATTCCTAGTCCAGTAATTCTAATTCCTCCCGACACACTTACACATCAAACCAGAACCTTATGAAAACCATCACATACAAAAATAAAATCCCTGAAAAAGGATTGGCCATGAACAAATTCTTTGTGAGCTGTATTGCCACCCATTGTATGAAAACACTGAACTAGAAGTGAGGTAAACTCTTTGCTATGCTTGTAGCGATTTTGGGACGATCAGGCAATCATTCAAATGCTGCAGTGTGCCATGTTGCCTTCCAGCATTTGTTTGCTCCATGTAGACTTCTTGTCCTCCTCAGCCTATGAATAGCTTAAAACAGGGGACACTTAGCAAATAAGCCATGCAGGTATTGTGTGAGCAAAATTTTCAGAAATAGATAATGATTTTGGATGTTCAAGCTTAGTGGCCTCAGAAAGGACTACTTTTCAGATGGCAGGCGCTTAACTTCTTAAAGTCTTTAAGCCATCTTAAACTGACTTCTGAGACACTCAAACTTACCATTTGCTTTTCAAAATGTCAGCCTCTGTACTGCAGACAGCTTAATGCCACAAAAAGAGCCTTTTTTTCTTTCTAAAGCAGCTGAGATTAAAGTTATGTAATATAGCAGATAACCACGAGCACTTTGCGAACTAAAAGGCTTTGTAATGTTTCAATATATTGTGAATTTTGTTTGCCACTGACACAACACTGCAGTTCCTTTCACTGTTTTCTTCTGTTTCACACCTGAATCAATGGTATGACAAATCTCAAATTCTCTTTTAATAGTTTCCTGAAGGCTGAGTTTTTGTCAGTATTGTGCCCGATAGAGTAGAAATAATCATCATCTAGAAATCAAACTGGTTATTTTGCATTATTATCAATCCAGTAAAAACAGATAATTAAATGAAATCAGATACAGGTTGAGAGAACACAGACCGTATGTAATAATTCACCAGTGGATGGCAGGTTGAGAATCAGTCTGAATTTCAGGTGTTACAACCAGAACTGGGATTCTTTCTAGTAACAGAAATGGAAACAAGCAAATACAGACAGTACAAGAAAATGGATTATTCTATTTTATTTTATTGTTTAAATTGTTTAAAAGTATGGGAAAATCAAAGAGAAATCAAAGGAAGTCAAGTCAAAAGCTGAACTGATCTGAAAAGCCAAGCAGAGCTAATAGATTTATATAGGAGTTGGTTTTGTCAGACAAATTACTATGCTGTCCTTCCTTCTGACCCTTGAGACAGTCTGCACATCCTTTTACACTTGAAATACTCCACTCATGAACATAACTGCTCCATGGAATAGATTCCACCAAATGTCATTCCCAAAGATGAAGGAATTAGAGGCAAAGTACCTGGAGAAATTCAACAACTGAATTGCTCCTGGGCCAAGCATGCACGACAGAAAGACCAAGGAGTTGTTTGGATTTAGAGGAAAAACACAAAACTCTTGCTGCTGGGAAAACATCTTGAGAGAGCCAAGCATGGAGATCCTTTCCATGAGAGACTGGAAGTCCCACCCACACTGGGAGCTCATTTCCAGTATTGCAGGAGGAGGAAAGGAGAAAAGGAAGCCAAGTTCACATCCAATCAGCCAACCACCACAGACACTTAAGATGAGATTTTCCAGGGTCCATCTAGGCATAAAGGCTGAACAAAAGCACATTCCTGGCAAGCAACCTGCACCTTGAAACTCTGAAAGCAACACTCCATTGTAATCAAGACACAGCACTCCTTTTAATCCTCCAGTCTATTAAATTCAATTATTGTGGTACACTGCACTCTTAAATAAAAAGAACACATACAGTCTGTTTTTACAGGAAATCATATTACAGGATATGGTATTAATTATCTGTACCAAAATGAAATAAGAAATGTAATCAAAAGATTATACACAGATCTGAAAAAGAACTAATTACAGTAAAACCTTGGTATTTTTGCTAGTAGTCTCAGTCAGGGAAAGTGGATATTTATCATAAGTATACTCCTGGCAGGTTGTTCAGACAGAAGACATTCACAAAAGAAACTGTGAAATAATTAATACACAAAGGACCTTTTTGATGATACATAAATAGACTTTACTTCAATGAGATGTTGCATCCAGATTGAGCAGTGGGATACCAGACCAATTTAACACAATCAGCAAAAACCTTGGAGCAGATACCAAATTACTGTTGCTTTTAATGAGAGTAGACAATACCTATGCATATACCTTTACTGGACAGGATACAGGACAAGCCTATTCCAACACAGCAGCAGCAGTATTTTTCTTATGGGCTCAGAAATACAATCTAAAGACAATTTCATCTATGTTACTAGTTATGAACAGTTTTTAGCAGTTGATACAAATAGCCATCCACATTTAACTCATAGCTCCAAGCAGTCATTGGCAAATAACTAAATGGAAGGGTCCATTCTCTCTTCATCACCAATAAAGATATAGATTTCCCTCCAAGAAGGGAATCCTGCTATTCTCACCACTTTTCAAGATATACATCTCCAAGGCACACTAATGATTGCCCCATCAGCACAATTAAACCTTGTATATTGGTTTTGTAATTCTCTCAACCCTGTGTCTCTCTTGGTTGCATTCATCCTGATCAATACCTGGTCCTCTGGTGTAACTCTTGTTTCTCTGTGACTCCAAGGTCTCTGCATTGACTGTCCAGGCTGTAACACATTCTTACTCTACAGACCAGCAGTGGTTTCCTGCAACCATATGCACAGAAAACATACAACACTCTCTCAGCTACTGCTATTATTATCTAATTACAGAAAGGCTATCAAAAGCAGGTTGAATTTCTCTCTTTCTGGTTCAAAGTGGAGATATCACTTCTAGAGTATAACAAGCAAGACTGGGGCCACCCATCCCTTCTGTCTGCTCTATGGGACCACTTAAGGCATTAGAAAAACCTTTTTAAATAGGGCACATGATGACTACCCAAGTCCATAAGGATAGAAGAGGGCATTTCTATCCCTAATGGCAGCATAATTCCTGTGCAATAAAAAGGAACATTCAAATAGAGGTCATACTTCCATTCTCACTGAGTTGCTGTGAGTCATGGAAATGAAAAGAGAGGAAGAAGCAGCTACTTGTGTGCTCTTGAACGGGGGAAAGAACCACAAGGTCCAAATTCTTGGCCCCAAAACTGTTCCTGTCATTGTCTACCTGTGCCATCTGTGCACTCCAACTATTGCTCCTCCCCAAATCACAGATGTCTCTGGAGCACTGCCAAGGGGGACCCCTTCTAGGGCTGGGACCACAGGCTCAGGGGACTGCAAGCAAATGCTAAATTAGCAGAAGTGGTTTTGGTCCTCTTAAATCCTCTTAATGTGCATCCTCACCATAAAAGTTTGCTTACAGTTTTCCTATGGCATACTACTACCCTAATACCTTCTGATCTCTGATGATTTTACTGGAAGTAGGAAACCAAAGCGAACCTTGGGTAGTTCCACTAGTAACTAACAGTGTATTTATCTGATGACTGACTTGAGAATAAAATGCCAAAATGGGAGGGGGGGGGGAAAAATAATTCAGTATTTCCACATATGCCAAGCAATTTGCTGTGTAATTCTTCAAGAAGTCATAACAATAGTGCTATGTGAGTTATGTCCTCCCTGATTAAAAAAAAAAACAAAAAACAAAAAAACAAAACAAAGACAGAAAAAAACCACCAAAACCAAAAAAACCTAATATCAGACTCAATGAGTAAAATCTCACCACTCACCAAAGTCTTGTTGGAGATGAGTTTTATTATCAGACATGAAATGCAGCATATTGTATAGTCAGATTTTTTTTCTTACTCCTGAGATCCCAGCACAAGCAGTGCTGATGGTCAGGGGAGAGATCCTGTAAATGGAGATAACACCTCAGCAATGCACCTCAGAGAGCTGCTGAGTGCATGACAACACCAAGTAAGCACTTACAGCAAGGCAGCACAGACATTTGCTGCCTACTATTCCTCCTCCTTCCTAGGTTATTTTCTTCAGAGCCACTCATTTGTTTTTGGGGATTTTTTGGGTTGGTGTTTTTTTGGTGTTTTTTGGTGTTTTGGGGGGGGGGGGGTTTGGTTGTTGTTTTTTTGTTTGGCTTTGGTTTCGGGTTTTTTGTTTTTGTTTTTGTATTTGTTTTCCATGAAGAAAACCATACTAAATGAATGTATATTGTCTGAAAAAAAAGCCCAAAAAACAAAACATTAAAGTGTCGTGATCATTTTTGTCTGTTGCTTGACATCCAGAATATTATAACAACTGTTTTGGGACTGTGTCTGATTTCATCACTTTGTACGTCTTTTTGTGCAAAAGAAAAAAACAGGTTTATTGAAGTAGTTAAAACTTTATTTTCACTAAGCCAAGTACATCATAAAAAAAAAAAATCTAATATCTACAGCAGAATAAAACAAAAAAGGCTGTATATAAGTAGCTATATCCAGCTCTAAAAATCACAATGATCTCATGTCAGGTTCTGTCAACTTATTCTGATCCACAGTAGACTCCCACATTTTTTACACTTAAATGGAAATAAATCAAGTAATTACACACGATAAAGCAGTTATAGGTCAGTTTACAGCATAGATGTTTTCTGTAATGTGTATTTTGGTTTTAAATGAGGAATGAAAAAAGGGGAAGAGGATACTTCAGATTTTCCTGATTATCCCATTCATTTTCTTTGTACTTGAGTTCTAAATTAGGCAGCTGTTCATATCTCTAATCGTAACAATAAACCTAATCTCCAAACATAAACCATTCAAAAAGTATTCTAATATCCTCTAAAAAAGCTTTCTTGGATATTTTGTATTTTTTAAACCATGAATTAAACATCAAAGTAAAAAGAGTTAATAAAATCAATGTATGCAGTCTTCATCAATTATTAATGTGAACCAAGTCGTATCAAAACTTTTTTTTTTTCTTCCCACTATATGCTTTGATTCCACTTACCACTCATGACACAACTACTTTCTGCAATGTATTTTGCTTTTTTGCTTTTAATTTTTTTGTTTACACACTACTTAAGGACTTCCTGAAATTACAGCTAAGATAAAAGCCTGTGCAATCTTTGGTTTTCTTTTTCATCTTTTTTTGTTTCCTCTATTAATCCAACAAGTAACAAATAATAGTGACCATAATATCAAGATGTTAAAAATAATTGGCCTCTGTAGTACTTTTAAGTTAATACACACACTTGTGCATACAGATTTTAAACACATATCATGTACTTGCAGATAAATCACAGGCTTCCCATACTGTACTCACAGAAGAGATGTTTCAGCAGATAATATTTTTATAGCTGCTCTTGCATAATAGTAATAACTATGACAAATATAACGCTTCACTCAGTTATTATTTGCTGCACAGTCAAACACTGTTGCATTCAAAAACTATTCTTGAGAAATGACAGAAATACTCAGCAAAATTCCATGCTCTGGTGTTTCCCTTGCCCTCCTGTTGGTTTTGTTAATTAATCTTTTCTAGAATGCATCTGCAGGAAAAAAAAATCAGAACAGATAAAATCAAAGTAATGATTTGATCTGTATCTAAACCAGGCAGAATTCAGACCAACAGGCACAGTAAGAATTAATGAGATGTTAAATTTTGTTTGCAGAATTAACATGAAATAATTATCTGTGATATCACCACAAATATTCACCGCCACTTTTTAGTGCAATAAAATGAAGCAAATCCTGAAAACCAGGTGTAGACATTTGTTCTCATAAATATCATTAAAAGTTCCTTGCAAATTTCCTGTTATTGCCTAGCTACTTTTTTGTTTTGTTTTGTTTTGTTTTGAACATGCTTCCTGTTCTCTTCTGGTTTCTGCTTAATTCGGTTGAGAAGGTATTGTATAGGAATCCATAGAGAACCTTTAGGTTGAATCCCATGTGTCCAAACTTTTCCTCCCAGCTCCAACAGAGTCAAGGTACCACCTTCACCATCTCCATGTGGCTTCCTAATCACCATAATCTCCCTGAGCAAATTCAGGCAACTGAGAGACCCTTCACTTTGTGTCTTGTGGAGGTGAATACTGACCAGGCAGTCTGAATAAAGGAAAAAAAAAGTGAAATTATTTCAATAGCTGTATACTACTGTGTTTCTCTATTCTTTAGCTTATAAAAAGAATCAACTCAAGATTTTTATCCTGTAAGATAATTGAGCTCAAGGGCTTTTTGTCAATGGTTTTATTTTTCACTCAAGTTCCCAGAGCTAAGAGCTATCCTGATATTTAATGAGAGAGGATACTGCTCTGAAATAAATAAGCACTTATTTGTATCCATTTATATTATTTTGTTACTACGAAATAGTTTTTTCAGCTTTTATTTTTTAAATCCATCAAGATCCCATTTACACAAGAGTTTTCATCGTGCTGTTATTTAAGAAAAAAAAGCAAAAAAAAGCAAAAAAAAACCAAACAAAAAAACCCAAAAACCAAACCAAACCAAACAAAACAAAACAAAACAAAAAAAAAAAAAAAACAAACCCAAAAAACCACAACCAAAAAAAAAAAAACACCACAAAAAACCATATCCTTTCCATCCCTCCCTTTTAAACCCAGAAAGCACATAGCCTTCTTCTGAAGAAAACTTCAAGTATTTGTGGATGAGGTGGACCCCACCTTTGTCCAAAGGGAGAGGAATAACCTCTCCCCAGGATTTGGAGCAGAGGTGCTGTTCCTACCATCTGAACATGGCATGTACCAAGGAGGACCACAGGGCTCACAAACTTCCTGCCACCCACAAGTACCAGGGGAAAAAGAATACATGCCAAAATGAAAATGTGAAAGAATACCCTGCAGAGTCCAATTTTACAGCAGAAAGAATCTCTAATTTTATGCACCAAAATTCTAATAAATGCACTGGAATATTTCCATATTATTCTGTAATTTGCATGTGGTTTGGGGTGGTTTTGTTTGTTTGTGTGTTTGTTTGTTTGTCTGTTTAGTTTGGTTTTTTTTCTAAAAAGGAATAGCTGTTAGATGTGACAGTGTGACAGTCCTGTGTAGAATTATTATGTTAGCCCAACCCCTGTCTCCACCAGCTCCCATTATATTTTTTCAGGAAAAGTTACCTATTCAACAACTTGCTCCAGTTATCATAACGTTTAATATAAAATGGAACATTATTAGATAATAAGATACATGGTTCATTTCCTAGTGTGCATAAAACAGTATCTTATGTGTATGCAACCCTTGCTAATTAGGGCTTTCACTTACCTCAATATTTCAGACTTAATAATTGCCACTTTGAATATTCTACATCTTGGCTTGTCCCATACCCATTTCGAATGTCTCTTTAGTGGCTGCCCAAAAGCAGTTTTTGTACTTAACAGCAATATATGCAGGATATATAGCTGATGTCAGTATATTTGTCTGCCATGTACCTTTGGCAGCAGGATACCCTGGCAGCACTCATCCTCCTCGCCCTATGATACTTCTTAGCTCTTCTCACTTCCATCCAAGTTTACAAGTTTTACTCTCAAGGTAAATGACTCACTCCTGTGCAATCAATTTTACACCAGGTATTTGTTTGTATTGCAAACAGTGGTTCCTGTACACTTACATTACCTAGCATTTTCATGGACATGCTAAATCAACTTTTCTTGACTTTGCTTAGATATACTTTGGGGACAGGATTCAAATTCACACCAGCTTGTTTCAGCAGCAGCAGCTCTGAATGCAGCATTTCCTTTCCTTTCTCAAATATGTCCTCTAACATCATAAAGCATCAGCTCAAACATACAAATAAATGCCACTTAAATAATATAAAGAATAATCTGAAAAGTTGCATTGGTAAGCAAAGCAAAATAAAATAAAAAAAAAATTAAATCACCAACAGTATATTTGACTATTTATTGAAAAATTTTTGCTAATATAGAAAAATACCTAAAGTATTATACAGTTATGCTTGAAAATAATTCAATTGGAATTTCCAGAACCCAGGATTTCAGCACTCATATTGTCTGCTGGCATCATCCCAGCAGAAGAGACCACATTTTCCCAGAACCACTCTTAACAAAAGGGATTCCCTTTCCTAGAAATCTAGGTTAACAATTCCAGCAAGAATCCCATATGGTGCCTTTCTTGGATGTGGGGTTTGGGTTTGTTTTTTTTGTAGGCAGGCCTAAAAGTATTGTTTGTCCTCCCTTACTCATTCACAGCAGTTCAAGATTTTTAAAGAACAAAACCAAATTACTGGTATATATATGTCATGTGATTTATACAGTAGCATCAATTAAACATGTTACAATTACATTCTCTCATTTGCAAGAGAAAATGAATCAATATTAGCTTTGTTTTTTTGTTTTCTAGAGGAAAACAGTAGGATTTCACTTTGAATAATGCATGACTGCTTGGATAAAAACAAAGGAAAGAACAGACATGCTTTTTATTTTTGCGTTCTATTATCCATTTGGTGTTCTGTAAGGAAAATCCATTGCACCTCACCCAACAAAGGCTGAAATTAATTATAAAACCACATATATCTAAAATGCTGCTGTATTTATGCAACTTCCAAAGAAGACAACATCATGGATATTTATGTTACTGTACAATTAGCTACAGGACTTGTATCATATTTTACATATTAAGAAACACTTTTCTAAGAACTTAATCTCTGAATATTGACACTTTTTTTTTCCTCTCTGCTTTATACACAGTTTAGTTTTCACAAGAACTTTTCTTTCCTCCTGAAGCAGTGGAAATTATCATTTTCTCATACAGAAGTTGTATTTTGGGGCATTCACACATGGTCTGTGGCTCTGATGTATACGTGCACATTGGGAAAGTGGAGAGTTGAAAAAAAAAGCTTTGTGAATCCTCACACATTAAACATTTTCAACCTGATTGCATCCAATTATCAGCCATGGGATGGACAAAACTATAAGACCCAGGAGTAGAAGGTTCCTTCTCCTTACGGAGAAGACCGTAAAGGATTCATAAGCCATCTGTATTTTCAAGGACAGATCTCTTGGAAAAGCATTAATTGACATGAAAAAGCATATAGAAACGATGCACACGAGTAAATACTGTAAATGGTACAATGGTGGATAATTGTAACAACCTCTTAAATGAAATGTTCTGCACATAAAGAGGCTCTAGGCAGCCTCTGTGCCTCTGTTCTCAGAGTTCTTCATTGTTTATTGCTGAAAGCTTGTGTCATGTATAGCACTTTCATGTTTATGACACCCTAGATAAGCCACTGAATCTCAACAGAGATTCTTATGTCCAGCAATTTTAAAGAAATGTCACGGCACTCCTTATAAATGAGTGACAATAGTATTTTTCACATGTCCATAGGCACTTAGAAGTTTGCCTCTCTACCTTAAGAAATGCTGTGAGAAAAGCTGCCATCAACCATCCACCACGGTAAAATTTTGATTTAAAAAATATCCTTCAAGTGAAGTGCACATTTAAAAAAAGGGTCCCGACAATGACAAAATATGCTGTTCATGAATGTAAATGTTAAGTATAAGCCTTTTCAATAAAATCCAAATTAAGCATGGCTTGAATCCTTTGTGCTGGTTTCAGCAGCCTCTGGCAAACCTGCTACAACTCTGAAACCCTCTTACACATACAGAAATGGCTTCATGACAGGCAATAAATGTTTTAGTTGTGCTCAAGAGCCTTGGTCCATCCAACTTCCACTAAATCAAGCCAAGCCCTTTGAAGGACCACAGTGTATCTTGGGTAGCCCCCACAGCAACATTCACAACTTGTTCTTCCTGCTGTGGGACAAAAAGGTGGCCAAAGCTGCTGCCAGCAGAAAAATTCCTGAAGGACCACTGAAACATCTGGACCCTCTCCAAGTGCTTATTTCTGTAGATCTGGAAGGAGACAGACATATCCCACCCCACTCTGTTCTATGGCACTTTTGATGGGAGGGACAAAGGACCATGCAACCACCTTCCCCTTCAGGGTGGCACCACAAGACTCTCAGGGGACACCACCAGGGTTAGCCTGGACTTTGGCCTGGGCTCCATCACGATGACAGTGACCCACAGGAGCAGCATGTCACCACAGCCACCTTCTGGCCAAAATTGGATTGAATGGCTGTCTCTGCTCCAGGAAGATCTACAAGCCCAGAGAACCCTGCACGGCCAAGACACATTAGGGGATAATATTCTCTATTTCCTGAGGAGATGTTTACAGGTACACAGTAAATGTTACATGTTCCAGATTGCTCTTTCTTTTTGTTTCATTCTGAAGATATTCAAGTTTCTCAAAGCTTTATTTACATTACTGAATTGCAGATTCAAGTTATCTTACTGGATTCAGTGAGTTATCCACAGCCTGATACATGCCTACCTATCCCAAAATGAGATGTGCATTAAATCATGCCCTTTGCAAGACATATTTTATACTTCCATGTAATTTGTACAACTTATTATCAGCCTTACTGTCAGAGACAACACAAAAACTGCTCAACTGAGAAAATAATTCATTTTCCCTTCATTCTGAGAGGGAGGAATACCAAGAAGAATATGAAAAAGGTGATAAGCATGTGTTACTGATTTTAAATATTCAAGAAATTGATTCAAGGACTTTTAAATGTCATGGACATCAGGCTGTGAAATTATTATTTTGATAGTATATACAGTAAAATATAAAGGTGTGTTAGCGCTGTGCCATATGACATTTCCCAAGCAATTGTTTCCCCATTTTCTATGTCAATTGGGTAACTTTTTGTTAAATATCATTTACAGATTTTGCTTCTTTTGTGTATTTTTAAATGAGAATGCTATTAGCTTTATTTCCCCAAGTTCATAATGCTCAAACATACTAAACATTTTGCTTAAATACATGCTTCCCTAAATTAAAAGCATTCTTAGAGAATAGCTTTTTATGTATTTTCTAAATTGTGTCTGAAAGTTTTCAGTCACTTACATAAAAAAGAAAGTAGAAAAAAAAGGTCATTTTTGAACACATACTGGACAATACTGAGAAATACTTCCACTCATTACAGTGACTGTGTTTCAGAATATATAAAAAAGAACAGGCTGAAAAAAGAACAGAATATTCTGATTTCCCTTGTAGTGTAAGGTGGAGCAGTGGATCAGGCAGACTCTGAATCAACAGTCCTTTAAATGGACATGGCACAGCAGAAATACTAACTAATACTAATGTAATCTCTACATCCCAGTGAGGGTCACTTAATATCCATCCCCTCAGTAAAGCACTCCTTGCCCCAGGGGCTGTCCTGGGAGGCTGTGGGGTCCCAGGGGGCAACACCTACCCTGGTACCCAGCCTTGCACTGCTACTGAAATCCCCCAGTCAGGACCCAGCCCGTACAGCCCACTGTCCCCTTAGGTGACATTTAGAGGGGACCACAGACAGATTTGAGCTTCTTGGTCCCTGTTACATCTTTGTTTTTCAATCTGCAGCTTCTGGCTCCCAGGCTGCTGTGATTTTTCAGTTCCATGATTTTCACAGAATGGGTCAGGTTAGAAGGGATCCTGGTGGGTCATTTGGTTCAACTTTGCTGCTACAATGGGGTCATCCCAGAGCAAAGGGCACAGGATTGTGTCCAGACAGCTCTGGAGTATCTCCAGTGAGGGAGGCTCCACACTGGGAGGCTCTCTGGACAATCTGTTTGGTGCTCAGACACTGCACAGGAAAGAATTTCTTCCTCATGTTGGAATTTCTTCCTCAAGTGGAACTTCCCAGCCATCAGTTCCTGCCCGTTCCTCCTGTCCCGTTGCTGGACAAGGAGCAGAGCCTGGTCCATGCCCTGAGCCCTCCCTGCAGACACTGACACACAGGGATGAGGGCCCCTCTCAGCCGTCTCTTCTCGAGGCTGAAGAGGCCCAGCTCCCTCAGCCTTTCCTCACTGAGATGCTCCAGTCCCTCCATCATCTTTGTCACCCTCCACTGGACCCATTTCAGGAGCTCCATGTCTCTCCTGTCCTGAAGAGCCCTGATTTTTGCACTCCAGATTTGGCCTCACCAGGGCTGAGTGGAGGCACAGCATCACCTCCCTGAGCAGCTGGCAGTGCTCTTCCTAATGAACCCCAGGACCCATTGGCCCTTTTGGCCACAAATGGACAGCTTGTAACCCCCAAGACCATCAGGTCCTTCTCCCTAGAGCTACTTTCCAGCAGCCTATTCTGGTGCATGGGGTTGCTCTTCCCCAGCTGCAGAACCCCACAGCATTTGCCTTTGAGGAGTTTCAGACAGTTCTCTGCCCATGTTTCCAACCCACCAAGGTCTTTCTGAAGAGCTGAACAACTCTCCGGTGTATCAGCCACTCCTCCCAGCTTTCTGTTCTTTTGTCATACTTGAACTCCTGTTAGGTATTTCTTCAACACCTTGCTCTCCTATTTATGGATTTAATTTAATAATAAAGGGAAAAAGAATCTTAGACTACGATAAGCTATTTACCAATTGAATATGCGTGCTTTTATTGTGCGGTTATGTAATTTATTATGGAAGTGATTAATATATTCAATATGCATTTCCTCCTAATGAGCGCCTCGTAATTGATTCATAACACTATATCACAGTGTTTTCCTGCAAAATGCACGAGAAACAGTGGGGAAATTGACTATTGCAACTGAGCTCTGTAACATGTAATCAGTTAGAACTGCTTTGCCTTCCACTTAGGCAATAAGCAAACACTATATTGTGTAATAAGTCATGCCTGCTGTGTTGCTAGGCACTATACTAATGACTCTGCTTAACATACGTGTAAATTATTACACCCTTACTCAGATCCTGTGGTGCCTCGTTGCAATTTCTCATTTTTAAGTACAAGTGGAGAAAATACAAATTAAAGGAAGTTTTTTTTACACAAAAAAATGGCCTTTGGGTAAAAAAAAACCCTAAACCTAAAGTGCTGCCACTTTTTATAATTTATGTAAACTGCATAGAATTCAACAGAATAATAATTCAAGTACCTACTGGCAGGATTTGATAACAGCTGTCAGGTTGGGACTCCACTGTCCTAGACACAACTAAAGCATATAAGCCCTTAGAGTGCCTAACCCAAGGTATCAGGAAAAAATTCTACATGGAAAGGGTGCTCTCTGGAACATTAGAACAGCTGCCCAGCGAAGTGGAGGAATCAGTGTTCAAATGTAGCTCTTGGGTTTATGGTTTAGTGGCACACCTGGTGGTGGCTGGGTTGGTTAATGGTTGGACTCAATTTTGGAGGTCTTTTCCAACCTTACTGATTTTGTAATTCTGTGTTGTCAGCCAAGACACAATCCTAAGACCAAGCCAAATTAACCTCCTGTGATATCCCACCCTTAAGGGGAAGGGAGCACCCAAGGTTCATATATGCTTGTGATAAAAAGAATAACAGGAGTCAGAAGATCTGCAAAAACTCACCAAGTTTTAGTAGTGAATCTCACACTTGGCATGGAAATTGCTATGTTAGACCCTGACCTACCATATAAGGGAATGCCAGCAGGTTTTGGATGAAGGGGTAAGATGAAGAGAGAAGGAAAGTAAAGAAAAATAAGAAAGGAAGAAAGAGAGAAAAAGATGTCAGCAGTCCTTGTTTCAGTGTTGGTACAGCCAATGTCCAGAGTCCTGGGGTGCACAGCCAGGCTTGGTGAGGGTACCTCTTTATACCTCAGGGCAGGCTTTCTCTGCCCTGAAGATAAGTTTCCTGCTTTCTATGCAAATTAGTTATCATGTTCATTCTTCCAGACCTTTCTAGAAATGGGCCAGAAGCTTTGGGTGTCTTGGGTGGTCCTGATCATCCTACAGTCCATGCCCACTTCTCAACCTCATTCCTTCTCTTGTGCTGTACTGTGTTGTGCTCATCTCCAGGAATTAGAACAAGGATGTTTGTCCCAGAAAAGTGCTACCATACCTCCACATGACTCCCTTCTCCAGCCACATCTTGCTCTTTCCCATGCATGGGGAATGTCTATTATTCCCAACAGTCCTCGATTGGCTCCATGGCCATCCAGCTATCAGTGTTTGAGACACACACATTAACTCCTTGTCTTTTGAAATTCCATACCCCCACACTTGGAATGAATACAGGAGCAAACAAAAAGAGGCATGTCTGTTCAGCTGGAGCCATTCCCTCCTCCTGTTGTTTCATTTGCCCAGGGTTTGCTGAAAGAAAACTTAAGAGAGGTGGGAAACAGCAGTCAAAGTCTCACCAATGTTTCTGGGGTTAGAACAGCCTGTTCCACCCCTCAGTATTCATTAATACTGCAGCTTGTCACTGATAGCATTCCCTCTGTCTTAACTTTTATCTCCTCCATAGTGTAATTAATAAAGTTCAGGGTAGAGTTTATTACTGTCTATAACTGTCTGGAGCCTTAGAGAGAGTTACTACAGAGGGAAGAATCAGGAAAGACTTCACCATACCCTTCTGAACCAAACAAACCCAAATCACATCCCCACTCCTCTCCTGCTCCACTTAATCTGTTCAGGCACGCCAAACAGGAGCGGTCACCTCAAAAATCTACCTTGCCACTTCTATTAACTGAAGCTGTGATGCCAAATAAAGGTGTGTTAAGCACAATGAAAATGAGGCCTGAGAGGTTTGGTACTTGGGAGATCAATATGTGCAAGACAGTCAGAAAGAAACCTGCACTCCAATGCGAGGGAGCATCATGCATAATGCATCTGTTACTCTTCCATAACAGCAGATGAAGATTGCTTAAAAAATGCAAAGCTTTGTTCTTATATAACAGGTAAACCACTTGTTTCCAGGAGCTTTCTTAGACTGATTGATTGACACATACAGACTGCTATTTGATATATTGCAAAAAACCATGAAGACAATCCATTTCCTTGAATCTTAACGTCAAGCTAGAATTCAATCCAGTTAAACACATGGTCATATATGGCCATCCTCTTGCTGCCATATGGAACCCTTTGAAAAACAGAGAACAATGCAAGAGCAATAAAGCAAATTACTCCTACAGAGGAACAATAATGGAACAGTACACCTACTTTCTCAGGAAGTATGAAACAATGCAAGTGCTGTTTTCCATGATTTTGTCTCTCAAACATTAGGTATTTTACCTCACCAATACATGTGTTGTACTATATGAGATAAACCAAAATAGCTGAAAAAACACAAACAAAAAATCCAAACATAAACAAAAAAACCCAACCAAACAAAAACATAACAAAAAATTGAAATTTATCTCAAAAACCTCCAAGAAGTTCAAACAAAGAAGTTATGAAGTAACTTCAACCAAATAGTTAACCACAAAAGATAATGAAATATGGAGTTGATCAATGGATATCGAATACAGTGGATAAGGATTAATAAGATATTTTTGGTCAGAGTTCAATAGTTTATTTCTGACAATAGAAAAACTTTTTTTTTTTTTCTCTGACAACAGAAAACCATATTTGTACTTACTAGAAAAGGTAAAGAAATTATCATTTTGTCAAACATGCAGTAAAACACCAGGAACAGAATATTCTCCAGAATATAGAGCTGCTGCAATAAGCAAAAATTAGTTTCTGAGGAAAAGAAAAACGGGGAGGGGACGGGAGGGGAGGGGAGGGGAGGGGAGGGAGAGGAATACTTATAAATCAATACACAGAAGAACAGAGGAACTATCCTGAAGATGGAAAGCACATGAATATAACACGGCAATGATCAACAGATTTCCTTTAGTACAAGACCTCTAGGGAAGGGCAAAAAAGCAGAAATTGGCTGATGAAATAAAGTCATCTTCAGCAGGAGGCCTATATAAAACATAAACCAGCTTTCATCATATTGAAAACTAAGTATGACTAATGACAACCATGAAATATTTCCTCTGTGTGGTTTTTGATGTTCTGATCATGAAGTTTGTTTTCTACTTTGTAGTAAACATTCTGATTTTGGCAAGAGGGAGATGCTTCTAAATTTAAGTCCTGTGGGCATTTATCACAACCACATCTGAAAGCCAAGGTGGGCATCGTAAACCGCCCTTAAGTTTTAAGCTCAGATATGTGCTCATAATGTTTACAAAATGTTTACAAAATGGTAGAGTCAAACCACTTCCTATTCTCATCAAGTGTTTTTTTTTTAAGCTACCGTCCTTTATTTTACATAGTAGAATATATTTTAATGGGTTTCATCAGGACCTAAGGGTTCCCCACAACTTTGAAGATGTTCATCTCAGAGGAAGTGCCAAACACATCCTTGCCTGCACAGCTCCATCGAGTTGCACAACAGTTCCCAACGTGCCAAGCAGCTGCTCCAACTCCCCCATCTCCTCATGCTTCACACTTTGTAAAAGCCTCAACTTCAGCATGTTTTTCCTGGAGTGTTTTTGTTACACGGCATGGACAAGCAGCAGGAGAATCTTAATACATACTCTGCCATCAAGATCATCTAACACACAGAGGGAAAAAAAACAAAAAACAAACAAACAAAAAAGAACAATAGTGGGGTATTGCTGACTTTCCTCTCCTAGAAATTTTTCTTGAAATACAGCAGATTTGAATCCTTCTGTTGTGTTTGGTGTTGTCACCCTACCAATCTCCTCCTATTTCTAAAAGTATATATATATTTGTTCTAATAGCTATGGGGAAAAGAGTCATTAGGATAAAGACTTTCTACTCAGGCAAGCTGTGTTGGTTTTGTTTTTTGGTTTTTTTTGTTTGGTTTTTTAAATTTTTTTGTTTAGAAAGAGCACTTTGAAAACATGCCCTTTTCATAGTAGAAATTTTTTGGCTCTGGAGCCACAAAATTGGACATCAAGTTGTCAAATGGCATAAAATAAACTATTGCAAGTACACCAGCTCACAGAGTAGGGAACCTGCTACAACATTATTTCCTAAGCATTTTGGAGGAGTTCTATGAAACTAAACATTCTTTGCCACTGAGTTTGTAACAGGTAGAAGAGAGGCTCTAGTCTTCAACTCGAAAACATTAGGTAGATGAAGTTAAGGTTTCCTTAGGAGGAAATGAGAAACTCTGTTCAAATACTGTAACTGCAATACCCTCAGGATATTATTTTTTTAAACACTTCCAGCACTGTAATTTCAATTGGCTAGAGAAACAGAAATTAAATAAAAAGCCCACAATAAATGCAATTTTTCCTACCTTGAATTTAGAAAGGTAGAATATTCAATGTGTTTGTCAAAACAATTTAAGACTCTTTCCCCACTTTTTTGTATGAGGAAGCATGATGTCACCCTGCAAAGAAAAGAAAATCCTACAAAACCAAAAGAAAACACCTAAAGCTTCTGATTCTAGGAAAGCGTTGGTGGAAACTTACTTTTTGTATACTGCTGAAAATTGGGAGAAAACTTAGAAGAAAAAGAAAAGCATGGAACATGACATAACCAGCGCTCTTTTTGCTACAATAGAGTACTTAAGTAAACAGAAACCATTTTCTTCCTATATGGTTAGGAGAAAAAAATATATTAAAAAAAATATTTTTGCCTAAGAATTTTGTAGAACCTTTCAGCCAAAACTGGCTACAAATTACAACTCTAAATCCAGAGGTAAACCGACATTAAAGTTCTCCAAGCATATTTTTATGGACAATGCAATTTTGGGAAAAAAAGAAAAGCTACAGTTTGAAACAGAATTACATTTCTTCTCTCCCCCACCCTATCATGACACCTCTAATTCCATATCTATAAACCTTGTGAAGTAGTTTTCTTGAAGATTGGGACTTTTTAATAATTCCCATATTTTAAGTTTACTTGGAAGATTCTTTTATTACCTTACTGAGTAGTAAACTTGAATGCAATATCTGAATCTAGCAAGTACCAAAGGCAAAATATTCTAGAACTTTAATACTCTCTGAACAAAAGAAAAAATTCAACCCTGGTCATTCTTCAGATTTTTCCAATCCTTCATCAAATTTATTACTGAATTTTATGCCAAAACTTTTTACCATGTCAAACTCCAAAACTGTTGCTGAAATTCTTTGTTCAACATCTTAGCATCATGAGCTAGCAAAATTAATTATGTAACACATCAAAAAAGAAAAATGACAATCAATATAAATATAAATACAAATACAGTTACTGAAGTATTTTCCATATTTCCATCCATATTCCATCAATGAATGGTAAATTCAAGAGACAAAGAAAATAAACAAAAATAAATATTGGCAACAGTTACAGCCTGGCATTTCAAAAATAAACCTTCAGTGGAGTATGATAAATCCAGTGTGGTGTAAAAAAATACTATTTCTTCAGTCATCTGAAAATAAGGTAAGACAGAAAGAGCAGTTAATGAGTAGAAATTAGATATGAAGATTGAAATAGCAACAGGTGCTGCAAAACAAAACCTTTTATTTCTTCTGGCAACAGGCTGTTTCAGACATCCCAGCACTCTGACCAAGTGTTGTGACACTTCCCAGCTTCCAGGCTGGATTTCCAAAGGGTATTGGTTGCCCCAGGACCACCTGAAGGTCATTTAAGCCTGCACTTAAACTACCTTGAGACAAGCCTAGAAAGACAGAGGCTGGAGAAGGGAAATGTGGGACTCCTACTACTCATACACAACATTATTTCCTCACGCTTGAAAAGGAGGGGTGGTGTTCTCCATCTTTTATCAGTAAATCAAGGTGCAGTTGGAAGGTTCTGCACCAAGATGTGCAGAAACGAACCCCCAGGACTGGCCATGAGTTCCAGCAAAAAGATGCTGCCCATCCTAAATAATTTTTATGACCACCTGTAGAGGATATAGGATGCAAATGAAAATCTGAGCAAGGTGGAAATATACAAATTATTATTACTAACGATTACCACTGGTCTAAACCCACCTCCAAAATATTTTCTCTAAGAATCATGATGAAGTTTCTTGGCGGAGCCCAAAGAGAAGAATGGAGTGAACAGCTATGGTAATGTTTTAAGGGTGTTCTCTCTCAGAAAAGGGGTAAATAGAGGCTTCTGGCACTTGGCTGTGCCCAGGAAGATGCTGACAGATGCAAATAGGGTGACATAAGGTTCAAGGTAGATCTCAAGAGATTTCCCAGAAAATACATTGTCCAGCTTAGGTAAAGAGGGAAAGTAATTTAGTTATCAGAAGCACAGATGTACTCAGTGACAAGACTGAAAGATATCCAATGACATATGAGAAACTGTAAAACTTGGTTTGACATTGATTGGGGTGGGTGCTGGTGGTTATTTTGGTTTTGTTTGTGGGATTTTTGTTTAGTTTTGCTTGTTTGCTTTTTGATTTTTTTTGGGGTGTGCAATTTTTTTTTTTAATTAACACATTGCTAAATATTTACTTTGAGATGCCCTTTGATATAAAGATCAATATATGTACGAATGTGAGAACATAATCACAGGAAGAGAGATCATTAGTAAATAGTGGTAGAGGAAAATTTAAAAAACAACATAAAATATAGGTGAGTGAAAAGCAGGTTTTTTAAAAGAACATAATAGGTTTCACACCTCTGCAAAAGCCCTGATCCTAAAAATGTCTTCTCAGGAGTATGAGCTTGCAAATATTCAGAGCTTTCTGCTTGGTACATGTTTTTCCCCAAACTGTAACCAATGAGCTTTAAAAGCAATGCTAATCTTTCTGTATGTCATCTTACTCCTATTGACAGGTGGGAACAGCAACCTGAAACACTTCCCAGAGTGTCCAATGTTAAGAAAAATAGCAAAGTCAGACCCTAAAAGCCAACTGAAAGAATGAAGAAAAAAAAAATCCCTAAAATTCTAGGAGACACATGAAAATTAAAGGAGTAAAAAGGATCATCCCTATTTCATATATCTCTTTCCATTTTTAAGGGTTGTATTAGATCGTCACCAGTATTCAAAATATTACAGTTAACAGATTTCTCTGTTCTTCTGCCATAGCCAATTACTGAACAAAAAACTACTGCTATAAAATGCAGTCTGTGTTGAAGACTACCACATCCCTATGGCATCAAAAGAAATTCCCCTTCCCTCTCTGACAGCTGCTGCTAAGTTAAATCTGTGCTCCTGTGGATCCTGAGTTATATACCATAATATCAAAGTCAACATTTTTCCTTATGAAGTCAGCAGCTGGAAAATCAATTTATCAATCAACTATTAAGCCCCTACTACTTTACATATGTATTTTGAGTAGATATTTAAGAGGTGAGGCAAAAACGTGTTTCTGCTAAACATTTCCCTGGACAGTTTATACTTCAAAGTGCATTTCACATTATAAGGAATACATAATCTGCTTACAGTTTTTTACAGTCAGAAACCTTCAAATCACTTCATGGAGATTTTTCACTCTCCTTTACTCACTTTTAAGGCCATCACAAGTATGATGACATGAAACCTACCAAGCACTGCTGTCCTGAGCCAGCTGAATTCACAGCCACCTGCAATGCCAGCAATTAATTCCAGTGACATGAACTAAAGTGATTTTAATTGTCTCACTGAAAGTGAATACAGGACTAAATGCCTGTGAAGCACATAGAACAAGCTGCTGGAGACTTCAATCAATTTTAATATGTTCTGTTAGGATCACAGAGGGAGAGTAATAAAGACAGTGCAGCACACAAAAGGTGCAGAGGACTAAATTAAAAGCACAAGCTTGAGCTCAAGAGAAATCTGATCAAGGTTACAAATACTGCATGAGACCTGGAGACCAACAAGTAAGAAAAAAGCATCAGAGATGTGACAAACGTGAGAAAGGAAAACACCTTTTAGGTGTAAGATGTAGCTGTTGTACATGTTATTCTAATATACCTCATCATCCTGTTTCATAAAATTCATGGTGATCTAATGCATTCACAATACTGTCTCATTCTGCCTATCTGCTGATTTGCACTAAACTTTGTATTACAAATATGAAACCTGTAAAAATTGTGTCCGTCCCAATATTATCCACATGCATTCCCTTCACTGTTCTCAGGAACTGCTAAGGAGAAATGCCCCAAGCAATATCACAAAGCCTTTCTAAAATACCTGATACTTTGGTAGTTCAACATGATAATGAGAAATAATCACCTCACAAACAAGTCTCATACTCCTCCCATCTCTCTGGGTGATAGAACAATACTCTCCTGTCAGCAGTGGTTTCTGTCCAAGAGCCCCGTCCACATTATTTACCAGAGTTCACCTAAAGACATTCTCATAGAGATTATATTATTTATTTCTTTTTAAAGCAGTATCTTCAGTGACCAGGATCTGTCAGCACTCTGTGCAACTGCAGAGTGACATTAAGTCAGGAAAGCTTAATGCAATCACAATACATCCTTCATTAAAAAAAGTCAGTTTGGAAAACTCAGATGAATTAATGTTGAGGAGGCAGCTAGAGGGTTTAACTGTAAGGAATTCATAGCACTATTTCTATATTGTTTTAACACAGAAGTCAGTGTTTCATGTGTTTGAGATTTTAGTCAAAGACTCTCCTAGAAAAAAAAAATCTGCAATTATGAACTGAAACTCCTCAAAAACATATTCTGTTATTTGGAGATCACTCACCCACATTAATGTATGCAAAGAATCAGACTGTAGCTTCCATTTATGTCACAGCCAGTAGTAAAGTCAATATTCAAAATAAACAAAAACAACAAAAAATCAAATTCCTCTGAATTTTGCTATCATCATTCATTAGATCACCATATATTCTGAGAAGTGCTGTAGGCAGGTGGTTATTTCTCAAATGCTTTAACCACAATGGGACTCTGGGACTAGATCAGTTGGTCAGAGCATGGTGCTAATACTGCCAAGGTGGTGGGTTCAATCCCCCAATGAGCCATCTGCTTAAGAGCTGGGTTTGATGATCCTTCTGGGTGCCTTCCAACTCAGACTATTCTGGGGGAATAATTGGTTCTTGACAAACTGGTGAAGTGCTGATGTCCCACACAGACAGAAAGGGAATTCTCATTAAAAAAAATAGAAATAAAACGAAAAAACACAGAGGCACAAGTACTCAACTGCATCCATATATTATATCCAGTTATTGCCCACCAGAGAGGGAAAATAAGCTAAGTGACATGAGCACTTACTGCATTCCCAGTCAGCAGTCCCTCTGCTCTGTGATTAATAACTCGGGTGTTTATCATGGCTATCCCTTTGTTCTGCCCATCCTTACATTAAAAAATCCATAAAATTGGTCCTAGAATGCTGTCTGGGAGCATTTCTATCCTGCTTACAAGCCCCCTGCACAAGCAGACCTGCCCTGCAGCAGCCTGCTCCTGATGGGAAGCTGCAGGACTGGACAAGGGGCAGGACAGAGCAGCAGGTCCTTAGGTTCATGTCATGGGGGTCTCACCTGTGTTTAAAGGGCAACCCCAGGAGTAACTTCTGCTGTTTTTCATTGCTACTGACTTCAATGAATTTTCAAAAAGAACCAAATCTAGACTTAGTCTGCAGCTGCAGCTTAAGCCCCCAGTACTAAGAAGGGAAAGATCACAAACAACCCTCCCTGCCCCATCTGTTGAAATGATACCACAAGCTTGAGGAGATTTTATTGCAAATCAAACCCAGGGATTTTCAGTTTATACCCACCTTACACAACTGATGTGCATTGAAAAATGTATTTCTCAACATCTCTCTAGAAACAGCCAATCTCAAACCATCAGGAGGTGTGGGGAATACTAAAAGCAAAAGAAGATTTTTAAGAGCTGGAAAACCAGGCCTCAAACAGAAAAAGCTGAGATCTCAGAATTTGCAGCAACTGAGGAAAGTTTGGAACTAAGAAAGATACAGTAGTGTATAATAGTATAGCGAGCAAGGACATGGAAAACAAAGGCCGAGTTTTTAGATTTGGCTTGAATAAATCATAACACTGCAGAAAACATATGCCAGACAAGATAGTACAAGGTTTTAAACTTAATAGAAGTATTGTGTATTGTTAATAGAAAAGCAAACAAACAACTATTGTTTGAAATAGGTGTACGTGTGCTATAGTTGGTTGGTCAAAACAACTGTCTGTAATTTTTAGTAATACACTATTGGCTGAAAAGTCCTTAAGATGCTTTGTAACGGAGAAATCGGGAGCTATTGTAAACAGCTATTGGGGTCTATTGATGCTGCTGCTGGGGCTGCATGGAGCTGCTGCTGTTGCTACTGCTGTGCCATACATGAGTGCTGTAAACTGCTACCTTGCTTTAAATTCTGTGATGAGACTGATGCTTCATTAAAAAGAAAACAGCTCTCACAGCAATCAAGTCCAGTTCCTGCCCGCGTCGCTCCCACAAGGAGGGGGAGAGAGCAGCAAGAAGGAACAGTTTATAAGGAGAACGGCACAGCCTTGCTGCATGGATTAAATTCAAGTTTATAGAATTCCCTGAATTATGTGAAGCAGCTGGAAAATGAAGCCACCTGCAGCACCACCCACTCAAACATCCTCTCCTTGCCTTGGGGGTTTCCATCAGTTTTAAGTCTTGCTGCAAAGCCTACAACATGTTCTAAATAAATATTAGGACACTTTGATGAAAGGAAAATAAATCTCTCTTGAACATGGTATAGTTGGAAGCATGGCTACTCACAAGATTTCACACTGGACAAGGTCTTACAAAATAAGTAACAAGGGGAAATAGATAACCTAAAGGTCAGCTTTACATTTTTTACTTTCAGTAATTCATACACTTCTCTTACTATCTCTTTAGTTGAATATAATCTGTTCGGTGCTCTGAAAGTGTTTAATAAAGTTATTTTGCAACATTATGATGATGATGATGATGATGATGATGATGATGTTATTAACACAGGCAAAAAGGAAGGCAAATGACAGGGCAGTCAGGACAGATTACTTGTACAGGTAAACTTGAAATTTAGCAAAGGTAAACTCAGGTGTGGCAATAAATTACAAACAGCCCAGAAATAAGCAGAAGGAAGAGGCTGGGCAGCTTTGCCCTGATAATGGAAACCTTTGTGGGCAGGGATCCAGTTTGGGGACTGCTGTTGGGGCTGGTGCCTGCACAGGGGTCACTTGAACACAGCCTTTGGCCATGAGAGAGGTGCACAACATCAAGGGACACCTTCCCCAAGCCCTACTCCACTGCTTCTGCCATGAGGGGTGAGGGCAGGAGTTGCAAAAGCAATGAGTCACTTACACCAGGCACACAAAACACATCACATGCTGCTGCATAAGGCAGGGCTGTGAGTAGATATGAGAATGGATTTATTTCAGGCTACCACCCACCTGGATTGTTTTAGAAGCAGCAACTCAGAGGCTGAAAAAAAAATACAATACAATTTGTGCCTCTTACTTTAAATGAGAACAGCTAGAAATGTGCACACAGAGAAAGAATGTAATTAATTTTGTTATTACAATTTAAATTACATCAATTTCTATTATGCCCAACATCATAATTTTTTATTATTATCATTTGGGGGGATGGGGGGTTTGATTGGGGTTTTTTGTTTCTTCTTCTCCTTCAAAATTCTTCTCTTTCCATACCCCTACTAAAAAAAATGCTACTACTTTTTACCAATATGCAAAATTTTTTTTTTCAAAGACTTGCAGTGTTGTGTTTACAGTTGGATTTGATGATCTTAAAGGTTTTTTTCTGATTTTTTTTTAACTGAATTATGACCAGAGGACCTTCAAACAACATTTTTTCTCTTAAAACATGAACTCACTTTTTCATGTAGAAAAAATGTTGAGATTCACTTAATGTAAATCAATGCACAGATATCAGTAAAACCGATTTTTTTTCCTCCAATATATTCAATTACTCTTTTTTAATATTCAATACACCTTTGCCTCCCCAAGCGGATTTACTTCAACTCTTCCACCACCTGAGAGAACATATATTCTTAGATAACCCTGATACCTATGACTATGAATATTTCAGAGTTCCTTTTCCCTTCCTGAAAAACATTAATCATCCTCATTTCTGGTGGGGAAAAAAAAAGTTTTCTTTAAACTTCAAGAAATACTATGCTGAGAAAATTTACCCCTTGTTCTTACCATTAAATGAGCAAAATTTATATTTTCGTGACATTTCTATACCCAAATAGCCTTAATTACTACCATGCCAAGAGACTGCTTAGATTCTTCACATTTTAAAATATTTTTGGGGTGGAACCAATCAAAGCCCCTCCTGCATGTTCCTGCACATCAGGTATTGCAGAGTGTGCAGTCAGAACCAACAGAGAAGCAGACAGTGCCTGCAAGACACATTGCAAGAAACATCCTGAGGAGGTTTCCTGTTGGAGAAGATGAAACAGGAAAGCCTTACAAATATGATTGCCTGGCAAAAGATTCTAAGAGTATAAAACCTATAAGTGAAATAGAAATGAAAGCTTTGAGATATAAGATGCCAAGCCACTAGTTACTGTGTAACAGGAAGACAAGGATTAAGTCAGCTGAAGGCAAGATTTCTGTCGATTGAGCAACACCCTTAGCAGACAAAGGGATGCCAAGGGTCCAACGGGGAGGGACCCTGCCAATGTGGCAGGGAAAAGGAGCCTAGAAATTAGCTTTTAAGGTTTAGTATGCAGTGCAGTATGGTAATGTAGTAGTTCCTATAGGCTGCATGTAGATTCTGTAGGATTTGTATCTTGTACTGGTTGGTTACTGTAAATCAGAATATTCAACACAGAAAAAGATAAAATGTACTGTAACAGGAACTGAGCCCTCTTTCGGGCACGCTTCAAGCTGTGGCTGGCAGCTTAAGCAAAGCTCTTGTACCCACAACCTATGCAATAAACCACATGCTTCACGAGCTGCTCTGGACTCCAGAGATCTCTCCTTGCCTCCCTCCCTTCCATCTCCTACAGTTTCCTTTCCTATAGAAGGCTGCAGATGGCAGCTCCTGTGGATCTCTGGGCTCAGAGATTGCTGCTCTAAGGAGGCATCTCTGCACCCCACTGGGGAGTGATGCCTTAGGAAGGCTGACCTGAAACAGAGGCTGGACAGAGCTAGAGAATAAAGTGGTTATTTATTAAAAGGTTTCCAGGACCCACCCTGGGCATTACAGCAGCCTGACCAAGGCTGCACCCAGGGTGGGTTAGGAATGGCCACACAAAATGGCTCCTCGATCACGAGATTTTACATTTTTATAAGTTTTGGTTCATTTGCATATTGGGGTTTAATTGTCCAATTACACCTTCAGTTGTGAGGTCCCATCCTTCTTGTTCCTCCTTTCAATCTACCGTTGTTTATGCTTTTTGGGCTGAAAGTTGTCCTTGGTCTTCAGCAGGAAAAGATTTGTTTTGTTTACTTGTTCTGTGAAAAGAGCTTACTGACACTTAATATAAGAGTCAGAACTACATCCTTAGGCAGCACAGAATCTGAAACTATGAAAGCTGAAATTTAAGTCATAAGGAGGGCACAGGGAAGGGAGCACAAGAGCCAGCAGTGAGATGGATGGGGAAAGCTGAAGACCATAACTTGGTACCAAGGGGTGAGAGGTGAGGACACAGAAGGCTGGAGGCATGGAGTTAGGTGTCTGGAAGATGTAGCGAAAACACTTGGTGCTTTTGATTTTGACCAGTAATTTAGGGCAGACTCTCTAAAACTTTCTCAGGAGCCCCACATCTTTTAAAATGGGCCTGCTCCCCTTCAGTAATTTAGGCTGTTAATGATTGTGAAGCAAGATGATTCAAAGGACATTACATATGTTTCGTGGCACCAACAGGCAAAGTGTCTATGTAATGTGGATAGTGACATAGTTATTTTCAATATTTTGTGTTACACATAACAAAGTACGTATTTTACCATAAAGTAGGTAACACAGGGTTGTCTTTAACTGGGCACCTTTTAGTCTAATTTCAGACACATATGCAGATTAAAGTTATGGTTTCAGAAAATAAGTCCATATGAAAATACTCTGGTGAATGAAGTAAAGTCCATCAGTTTAAACGCAAATTTTTGATCTAATCACCTCCACCTAACCTTATACATGTGCTACTATTAAAAGGAAAACCTAGCTGAAAACTAGATTTCAGCCCAGAGAACCTGTATCAGCAGAAACACAATTCTGGAGAACGTAAATTTACAGCTAAACTTAATGACCTTTCTAGAATTTATCAAGAAACCAACATAAAGAAGGAAGCGATAGATTTTCTATTATCTTGGTAGTTTAAGTCTTTAAATCAATTCTTCATTTAGTGTGGTATTTCTCCTCCAAAACACTACACAAAGAAAATTAACCATTATAAAAACTGGTTTAATTAATTGACTTAAAAAAAAAAAAGGTCAGCCCCTATAGATTATCTGGCAGATAAGTATCAAGAGAAATACGTTACTTAAGACAATTAGTGAAAGGTTCAAAAGTTCATTCCTGCTTTGAAACAGCATTTACTACTCTCCAAATCATTTCCATCAAAACTGGCTGGTTTATAAATCCATTTCTTAGTGATTTCCCATGAAGACACTAAGCTTGGAAGGGGCTAAACTGAGCATGTTCCACCTCCACCATGGCCCACCCGGAGGAGGAAAAACTCTCCCCAAGCACCTCCCAGTTCCTGTCTGTCATAGCCTCAGTCCCCATAAAGGAAACTGTGCTGTTTGAAGAACCTCAAGGGTTCCCCAGGACCAAGAGCAGCCCCTGGCACTCAGCTTCTACCTTAGGTGAGACTCAGCCCTCTCCTCTCTGCTGTCCAGGACATCACAGCTAGAATGAGAAACCATGCTATTCTGACCCTTCATTTCCACAGGATGCAGAAAGAAGTGGATGAGGAAAATGAGATGGTAAACAGAAATTATGGCTAAAAAATAACCTGGCCACAGTACAGGCTGGATGCTATTTTGGTCAATCCTTTCTGTGCCTGCACCTTTTTCCCAGCAATGGATTCCAGCACCTGCAGGTTTCAATAAAGGCAGTGAAAAATGGTAACATTCTGTTTGAGCAGGAGACCAGATGCATGACCAGGTTTTCAGATAAGAACATTTATACATGCACATCTATTATTGCCTAGAGTTGCATTCAAGAATCATTAGAAAGTACACCAGCAGGATCAAGGGTATGATGAGAATTCTGGTATTAAGAGTTCCACAAACACATGAGGTAAAAGGTTTAGAAGTGCCCTTTTTTTAAAGAAAAAAAAAAAGCCAGGAAAACTGATGCTGTATAAAATACCACAGAGACATTCAAGGATATTTAATATTTGGAGGTCTGACCATTAGCTTCCTTTTGAAAGTGAACACTTTGAGGGTAATCACTTAGTAATCATTTGTAAATCCCACCGGGTATCTTCCCAAGCTCCTTGGAAAATTTTGGCCAAGTGTGCTTATGGATCAGGAACTTCTGATTGAGAAAAACATTTCTGGCACCTTAAAGAGGCACTTCACTGCTGAGTGGAATCTACAATAGCATCTAGGCTCTACTGCTCATTGATTTCTTTAAGTGCTTCTGCATAGCTTTAAAGTCTCAGTGGTATTGTTTTCCTTTTGATGCCCATGGATGCAAAATCAAGTTCTTTAAAGATGATCCATCTGGACTAAAGTAACCATTTTGTATTTTATAAATTATATGTATCAAAGTATGTTGAACATACATGATTACACCATTATGCTTCTTTTCATATTTAGCACTGGTTATTCAAGAAATACACAAGTTACATGAATAAAACAACAGCAGAAATAATCCTGTGCTGAAGAGATTACAAGCATGAATTCTGCATAGAAAAAACCACACACAAAATTTTCAGTGTAAGCCAATCTCACAGTGATGACATTAAAATATAAAGTTACACTCAGACATGACACTGTGGGTGAGTAAAAATATAAAAACAAATGTTTTTTTGGGGAGAAGAGGCAAGAATGGGAGCATACTGAGCATTTGTCAACAGCCCTCTCGATAGCACACAATTAAAGCAAGTTGCTCCCCTGCCTGACCTTCCCATGGCTTGGTTCACAAAGCACAGAATACTCAGACAAAGTGAACCTGACTCAACTGGACAAAATTATATAGGGCATCTTCAAATACTCTCTATTCTAATTAGTTGTGTGCAGTGCAGCCTAGAGCCAGTCCAAGAGAAGCCCCTTGACCTGGTATCCCATGGCACAGACAGAAGGGATCTCAGCACCCCCAAGGTCTCAACCCACAGATCTGCTCCTGCTGGGCTGCCCTTTGTGCTCAGGGAGGCACTGCCTAACAACCCCTGTCATGGCAAGGGAAGAAGATAGCTTACACATTTTAATGGAAAATTTATTGTTAAAATCCCTTAAGCCTCATAAGCAATCTGTAAGAAGCTTTTTGAAAAAAAAAAAATAATTGTTTTCTCCATACCTCCCCAAAGAAAGTGCTGGCTTCAGCAGTCCATTAACAGAAGTGACTGCAGGTACCTATCTTTCCTGCTAAAATTAAAAAAGCTTTATGCTTCCTCCTAATTCTATTATTTTTCATCGTAAACATTGTCTCTCTAATCCTGAATTGTTCTATCTCTCAGTATCCTAATAGCAGCTCACATTTTCTCTGCTACACATTTTTTTCCTCAAGGTCCAGGATTTTCTTATCTGGTGATTAAAACTGTTTAACCAATTTAACTACTTTTCGTAGTAGCAGCACATCAATAAACGGGAGAATATTGTTTTCTGGGTTCCTACTGAGAAGATAAAACTCAGCAGTCTCCCAATACAATAAAGATAAAACACACAGTATTCACTCAAGCCAGAATGCTGCAGAAGAAAGTTGTATTTCATGCCCTTCACAAACTCTGAGAAGTTTCTGCCCAGGGTGGCAGACCCAGGAGTGGTCACTGTTAGCAAGGGCACAGCTGCAAAACCACACATCATCAGGAGGCAGTGACTGCTAGGAAGGCTGCAGTCAGTGTGGAAAACCTTGAGCATCAAGGACTGCTGCAATCTGCCCAACAGACTATCACCATGCTCATCCAGATGACAGGTAAATGTGATCAGGGGAAGTCACAAAGAGAATTAGTACTTTAACCATAGTGGCAAGATGACATAGCTCAGAATGGAGGTCTAAATACGGCAGGGAAGAAAAATATCTACTTAGTTATACAATGCATAGGCTCACTTATGAAAAAGAGTGAAGGGCAGAAAAGCAAAGGGCCAGGAAGTTGTTGGGTAGGTGATGTTTATATCCAGCTCCCTTGAGAAGCTCAGGCAATTGTAATAGCAGCCAGGCACTTCAGAAACAGCATCTGAAACCAAAGAAGCCTATAAACTTGCAGTGAATTTATAGCAGACTCCCAGACTAAGATGATTTCTTTTAACCATGTCTATGGAACTGTCTACCCAGTCAGTTATTTTAAGTTTGAGAGACAACTGTAAATACATTGCTAAGAGTAACACTGCCATAAATCCTGCCTGGTGCTGTACACCCAGGCATCCACTACCCAACACTCTAAAAGGTAAGTATCAAGTCAAACCCTTCAGTTAGCAACAGCAAAGATATGTGAGGAGAAGCTTTTTTCTTCCAGAACGTGTTTGTTAGGAGGTTCATTATGATGTCAATCAAGGAAGAAGCTTCACTGATGGTGAAGCACAAACTGGTATTTCCTAGAGACTGCCCTTCTCCCCTGTAACCCAGAACTAAGGCTGGCAAAATAAACTCCAGGGTGGACGAAAGGGAAGAAGATGGATGTGAGACTCTCCAAGACATCGGGAAAACCTAAACTCAAAACCAGAAGAAAAACATGTTTTTTCTGTATTTTCTGTAATTTAATGAGAAGTTACAGGGGTTGAAGCTTCATAAAACAGTATTTATTATATATATATATATATATACACATCTTTAATAATATATATAAAAATATAACCTTTTTATTTTCTTTACTTCATAGACAGCCCTCAAAATACAGAATGGGTTGGTTTTTTCTTTTCACACTGCAATTTACTACCTTTCAGTTGTTATTGGCCATTAGATTGAGGACTTAGGAAATCAATACACTTTACCTAATGTATCAGAAAGAATGAAGACATTCCACTCAAACAGAAAGAGGATTAAATAAAATAAAGCATGCCTAATTAATAATAAATTTGTTTCGGGGCTTTATAATTTTTTTTATGTGGAAATCAAGGCTGCATAATGGAAATAATTTTCAAACATGCAAAATAATAATGAAAACAGCAAGGGGGAAAAATAAGAAATAATTTACTTAATATTATTGTTTATCAAGCTAGTAACACATCTCTCTGGGGCATAATAAATACAAGTTAATGTTTATACAACTCACAAAAGCTGAGAGGTGCTATGTGAAGTAGCAGGTATTAAAACATAGGTATAGCTAATTCTTATTTTAATTTTCCATTTACATGATAATTTTTTTTATCACTTTTGCATCCAAATACTCTCACAAAAAGCTGAATTTGAAGGAAAAGGGAAATCCTTTTGTTCAAAAAAATGTCTGTTGGCTATGCTCAGTTTGAATTGCCATACTGCAAAACTGACCTATTCCACAAGAAGATGCCAAATAAGAAGCCAAGACATTTCTCTGCTGCTTGTTTACATAGACTACAGCCATGCCCTGCAGGAGTTCACTCTTCTCACTTTGGGTTTTCATTTTTTCTTCTACATGTACATAAAGTCCTGTGGAAGGGCTTCTGCCCTGAGGGGCTAAGAAAAATGGCAGCCTTTTCCTAATAATCTGTAGCAGACTTGGAGGGGGGCTGAGGGTGTGAGGGAAGTCAGCAGTTCAGCTGCAGGGAACGTTTTTCCTAAAAACCACATACTCCTTCCACTTTCAGAGACAGACCAGAGAAGCCTGCAGGAGTCCTTGTGTTCCAAACAAACATTTATCAAGTCTCACACAGAAGCTCTCCTGTTAGTACATCAGACAAGCAGATACATTTGGACAATGACTGAAATGGGAAATATTTAATATCTTTGCATCTTATTTGTCATTTTTAAAACTACACCGTCTTACACACACTACTCCAGTGTCAGTGTCCTCCTTGTTCTGCTCCCCAGGCTCCCTTGGTAACCAAGTTCTTAAGAATAATCATTTAATTAATTCCTCCTCCCACCAATAGTGCCTCCATAGCTTTACACACCAGCAAACTATGGCGGAGTTTACCTACCAAGAAAAGTTTCTAGACCAAAATATAACAAAAAAACAAATAAAACCCAAGATCTGTCCCTCAACTAGTCCTGCCAAACAGCCTGTCTCTCATCTCAGGCTCCCACCACAATCTGCTGGAAATCCTCAGCTCAAGACATGACACTAGTTTTGATATGAGCTGCCTTTGGAAAACTTTTTTACTTTATCAATTCATTTTCTGTTTATCTATCGTATTTTCTCTTTCCATCAGGGTTTGTTTCATGACACTGTTGGGATGACAGCAAAAGGTCAGAGAAGGTCATATCACTTTCCAGCTTTCCATCCCTCCTTTAAGAAGAGAAACCACATCTGCCAGCTCAGAGTGGTACTTGCAGTGCCACACTAACTCTGGTTCTGCCACGTGAAATAGCTCCCATTGTGCACCTAATGGGAGCTATTCCAGGGCACTGGAACTTGGCAAGGCTCAGCTGCCAGTGCTGCAGAGCTGGCAGGAACCACTTCCCCTCTGCCCATCCTGCAACAGGCTGCAGAGCAATGGGTGCTTTGGCCTGTGGGCTTGGACTTCTGCAGAAACTGCCCCAGAAACATCACCTGCCTTTCCTGAGTTGCAAGGTGTGAGTGTTGAAAAGTATTTTAGGAAAGACTGTTTGGGTTAATCCCACCTCAGGCAAAGGTGAACCCACCCGTGGGATTGTTTTTGCTCAAGGACCTGGGGAAAACCTAATCCTAAGTGAGAACTGAGTGTAAGGGTTCATTCTGTATAGTAGAGTTTATTGATTTAGGTATGATGCAGATGATAATAGAATAAGGGGTGGATAATGTCTTGGGTTATGGAACCAAAAAAGTGTATTCTATTTCATTTGTTGAAAGCAGTTGGGGAGATGTTATTCTTTATCTCTTTGTAACTCTGGGGGGAGGGGGGCGGGTGCCTTCTGATAATGAGCCAAGTGTTAAAACCAGGTGGGGCAGTGTTTCTTATCTCTTTCACCACCTGTCCTCCCTCCAAGGGGATATCTTCTGCTAATGGGCCATTAAGGCTCACCAAGGACAGAACACATTCCATCATCCCATTGGGAGATGCTCCACCCAGTGGGGGGAGCCAACCATTCCTACCTGGATAAAAACTGAGACGTAGGAACACTAGGGATCTGGTTCCACTGGATTCCTGGAGGAAGACTGGACCCTTCTCACCATCACTGGGCCCTTTTCTCTCAGGATCATCTCTGCCCCAACAGAACCACATCTGCCACTCCAGGAGGACTTACTTTTGGACTTTTTCCAACACCAACAGGGTGTCAGGTTGTAGCTCTAACTCTGTCAGGGTTTCTAGGATTGTTGTTTGTTTGTTTTTTACTACGACATTTGTATTGTTAATATCCTGTTAATATAACAGGAAAAGAACTGTTATTCCTAAATCTTTGCCTGAAAGCCCTTAATTGCAAAATTATAATAATTTGGAGGGGGTTAGGGGTTTACATTCTCCATTCCAAGGGAAACTCCAGCTTTCCCTGGTGGATACCTGTCTTTCCAAACCAAGACACAAAGGCATAATAAACATCTAAGACCACCAAAGAAAATTGGGCAGACTCTGTAAAAGCAGGGCTGACGCAGACATCTGTGTCACCCTTGATAAATCAGACAGAAGTATTCAGAAGCAAGTAGTGACTCACATTACTCACCCAAACTAAATAAAATGAAAACTTGCCATGGAACAGGATAACCTTTAGTTTAAGGACACAATCATAAATCACAAAATGAAGATTTCTTTCTAGAAAAAAATTCCAAATTTTCTGGCTCACCTTAAGCCTTTTCTATGACAATCACTTGTGGACAGAGAGGAGAAGGTAGAGGATTCATTCATCCTTATTCCTAAAAATACAACCTAATTTTTTGGAAGATCTTGGAGTTACCCAGACAGTGAGATATATTTCATTACTAAAACTGATCTGCCTCACATTGACCATGAGTGCCAAGGGGAATTTAAACTCCTGCCTTGCAAAATAAACCATCAAACACAGAAGTTGCTTTCCTTTTATTTATAACAGAGAAATACCAAGGCTTCTGAAAAAGTACACTGTCTACCCATTTTACTGTTCATCACAGTTTCTAAAATTAAATTTTACAGTCTGAACATAGCAGTCTAGAACAGGGAAAAGGCAGGATATTAAATCTGCCAGGTCAGCCCAGGACTAACAGTAGCTCAGTAGCTCCATTCAGAAAACAAGGATTAGAATACATATCACCACAGAAGAAATCTTAAGAAAGTAAAAATCAAGATATTCCCACGGTGCTAGTTTGGGAGTATGTGGAAAAATTGCCCACAACCCAGCTAAACCCCTTTTTTTTCCTTTTCTCAGTAAGTCAATTGATATAATCACAGTGTTTCTGACCTGTCACATAATCAACACAATGTGGATTAAAAACAAAACAAACAAATAAAAAAATCAACCACAAACGAACAACCCCACCCCCCCACCTCCCCCCCCAAACAAAACAAAACAAAATAAAACAACAAAAAAAGTGATTTTGTTTCTGTGCAAACTCAGGTCTCCACACAGGCTGAGTAAGCAGCAAAGCACGTGGATGCCTAATAATGGCAGGTGGGATTTTTTTCTTTTGTTCCCAACACGCCTTAGTCTGGTTAGCTTTCTGCAGAGAACAAGCCTGCAGAAATAACGGCAGCCTAGGAGAACTCTCGGGTCAAACAGACATTGTTTGCATTAGGAGTAAAACAACTCAAAAGTACAATCAAAACTACAAAGACAACTGCAGAAAGTACAAATATGTCCTGCAGTTTAAGAAATGCATTCTACCACAGAACCAAAATGGATAAAAGAGAGGATGTGTTATTCTCTCTCCTCTCTCTTTGAGGCTATAATAAAAGAGTCAAGTACAAAAAACCCATTGGGAAACTCTGCACATTCAAAATTATTCTACTTCAAGTCACAATGTGTACTACTGAGGTGCTTAGCTTGATAAAGGTGAAATCTTGTCTCTAAAACTCTCCATGTTCTTCAGACCCAATCTTATTTTAAAGTAATTGACTGAAACTTAATCTCTGGATTCAGCCATGTAGAAAATAAGTTTGGACTACTAAAATTAGCAGCAAGTCTTTCCAGAACTTAATGTTTTAAAATATTTTAACAGAAGTTTTTGATATTGTATCTCAAATTGTATAGTGTTTCCTATGCTACTTTCTAAGGAAAATTAAAACACATTCTTATCCATAGAAGAATAAGTAAAAAGTCCACATATTCTGATGCCTTGTGCCAGAAAATAGAATTATATGTGGCTTTTCCTTTCCTTTAGCCATAGTACAACAAATGATATTCAACGGGTAGATTATTGTACCTGAAGGGCCACATATGACGCCGGGAAAAAAAAAATAATGCTATTTAATAATATTTCTTTTTCTTACATAATAAAATAAAAATAATTAAAAGTGCTTGTACATTCGGTTATTGTTTTTCCTTAGGAAAGTTATTATCTTCAGCTGTCTCTAAAAGTAGTTATGAGATCAGACTAAAGATAATGTAAAACAACAATGTAAACTAAGAATTCAAAGCATTATAATTGAGTTTATAAGCTTATCACTCATCCTTGCTATCAGGAAAAGTCAGTGAAAAAATTACATGGTGGTTTAGTCCAGACGGACACCACTTCTCAAGCCTGAACAAGCTAGTGAACATTCCCTCTCCCCAAATAACAAACACAAAACCACCAAAACAAAACCAACCAAAAAAAAAACTCCAGCTCCCCCAATATATTTTTACCTATCTGTTAACTGAAAGGGAGAATAGAAATGCCACAATGAAGATATTATCATAACAAAAACAGAGGAAGTACTGGAGCTCTCGAAGACGTTTCTTGGGTGAACTCCCAGAGGAGCAGCAGGAGCCACCCTGAATGTGCCTGGGCTCACAGAGGAGCCCAAGCACAGCTCCTTGCCAGCCCCACAGCTCCCCTTGGAGCAAGGTTCCGTGAGGCAGAGACATTGCCCGGCACCTGTGAGAGCAGACCTTGCAATCAGATTTCTGCAAACCACGGGAAACCGAGCCAAGTAAAAATTACAGGACTAAATCAATTACTTTTAAAACAATTCTGCATCTTTGGAGAAGACCAGAACACAGCTTTAAGTCCAAAGACTGAAACAAATCAAGTTATTCGGCATAGACCACTGACCTGGAGAAAACCGATTATTTATGCTCTATTATACGCTCTGTGGCATTAAAATCTCCTGCGTTATTATTTGTAACACCTGCACTCCCCACGGCAGGAGCTGCTCGCAGTCTTCAGCATCCCCGACAGGTGGCATCTGGAATCCCACGGCACAATTCCATGGAGAACTCGGGAGTAATCAAAAGCTTCTTATGCAAAAGAGATTAATTCTAATTATTTTTACTGCATGCGTGCTGAAACTGCTCTGGCCAAACTGTCTAACCACACAGAGCAGATGACATAAATGGACACAGAGCAGAAATGTACATCTCAGAGAGCCTCAAAGACATACAAGTGAATGAATCCATTGCAGGAAAACAAATACACAGAATAATTATGGATTTAAAAAGGGTAACAGAACTACCAGGCAAGCAATAAGTTGCCAAAAACTGATTAAATATATTTGACAAGACAGTTTCAGACTGAAAAAAAAAATCATTTAGTAATTTTACTTTGCAATTTCAGACAGGGTTTTTTTTGTGTGTGTGTGTTCCTATACTAAATTCAAATACATAATTTACTTAAAGACTAATTTGAAAAAAAATAAAGTTTTTTAAAACATTTTCACCTTTTGTTTTTCCTCTGGTAAAGTAATACACTTCTTTTTTTTTTTTTTTTGAGCCTGTGCCAATGGAGTATGGTAAACAAAGGTAACAATATCTATAAGCCTAATTTCATTTCACATTAAATTTTTATTGTGGTTCGCTTTATTACACAATTGTGCAAGCAAGACCTGCTGTGAATGAATGAAAAGAAAAAAGATAAAGAAGGAAACAGTTCCAGGAGTTGATGTATGCAGAGTCCTGTGGACATGTTACTGCTACACCAGCACTCTCCAGAGAGAGGTAACTCAGTGCTATCTCTGCAGTACAGAAAGCAAGCACACGTGTCCAGCAGCTTTCCCAAAGGCACACAACAAAGCAGGGAAAGACCAAACTGGAAACCACTGTATTCAATCTCCCAGCATTATACACAAGCCTGGAGATTACAGTTTCTCTTCTCTGCATTTTCCCCTAAAACCTGTTAGAAATTCTGTATGTAATTTTTCTTATTCCATCTACTTATAATTTTTGAAAGTTATACTACGAAGATTGAAGCCAATTATTACCCTCCAGAATTACAGAACCTCATGGATTTCATTAGCTGTGGGTGTTTGAAAGCTTCAAGTTTCTTCATCTACATCTAGTTTTAAAAGAGTAGGGGGAAAAAAAAAACTGGTTACAACTGTTTAGTGGAGCAAGATCATCAAAGGAACAATTTATTCCACCTCCAGTGAGAGCAATACAGATGTTATGCTCCTTGCTGGAAGAGGTGATGAACAGCAGAGGAATGATTCCTAAGGCCAGCAGGTTTCAGAAGCATGCAGAGATCATGCATTTCTAGTCTGCTATCATTTGTATTCAAGTAGTTTTGATTGCTATTTGGATTATTTTGGAATTGGTACCACAAAAGCATACTGTGGGAATGGTAAGGCAGAATAGAAGAAGGAGCCAGCCTAGGGGACAGCCAGTCAGTGTTGATCACATCTTTATAGTTCATGACCATCCCAGAGAAGCCTATTATAAATTCCTTCTGAAGGAATTTCTACAACCAGCAACATGAAATCTCTCACTACAGTGCTTCCAAACTATTTATGTGTTTTGAACAACAACTGTAAAGAGAAAGAAACCACAGTCAAGCTATTTGGAATGCACAGCTCTACCAGCACCTTGCTGTGCCCATTCAGAAGAGACTTGAAATTTCTCATCAGCTTTTAAAACAAGTAATCTCTGCATGTTTTGATAAAATATATATAATTCTCATTCAAAACAGGACATTATGAAGAGCATCACACATTTTCCTAGCACAGAGTTAAGCTAGTGGCAAGCTAAGTTCTTTTGCTTGTATCAAAAAAAGCACTATAAAATATAATAACCTATTAAATATAAAGGCATACCAGAAAAAAACCCCTGAATTTCCCCAAATACCACAGCCAGAACTCAAGCAATACAATCCAGGAGGAAAGAAAAATTAAAACTCTGTCCATATATAAGCAAAATTCATGGTTTTCTTCATTAGCAACCACATCTTGGAGCTATTTTTATTTCCAAAGAGTACAGTTCATTGAGCTACTGTTCTAACGTTATCATGTGTAAATAAAAAAGGGAGCAGGACTGAACAGTGATGAAACTGAAATACGATCTCATCATAAAATTGTCACACATTTGGAGCATAAACCTTGTTGCAAAACTTTTCATCATGCAGCTTTAAGGAAAAACAGGCATCAAAGCACCTCAGGAGCAGCTGGATTCTGGGAGAGGGGCCCATGTGCCACATACTTGAAAGACCAGGATGGGTGGTTCTAGGCTGTTCCATAAAGAAAGGCAAGGAAGAAGATGAGCTGTTGCATTCTGTGCTAAGGAGAACCTTCAGTGTATAGAAGTCAACTATGGCAATTGTGGGAAACCCTTATCAAACACCGCTGGGTCAAGATCTGAGGAGTCATCTCCAAGCTGAAACTTAATATTGCAGATTGCTCAGAACTCCATTGGGAGAGACTCCATGGAATCTTTCACAGAGGCTGGAGGAGCTGGTGAATGCTGGGAGTTTTTCAGGATTTCTCCTGTGGAAGCACAAAAACAGTTCATCCCATTTTAAAGGTGAGGGCACTAAGGGGAGCACCCCCTCAGTGTGAGCTTCAGAGTCTGCTCAAAAGCAAAGGATAATTGTTCCAGACATGGAAAAGCAGACAAATATCCATTGGGAACTACAAGGGCATCCACCAGTGCACGCAGAGGTGACAGGATCTCAGCAATTGGAGGCCCATCAGTCTCCTTTCAGTCCCCAGGAAAGTTATGGAACAAATTGCTCTTGAGGCTATCACTAGTCAGGTGAAGCACATGGTTGGAAAAGACAACATGGATTAATCAAGGGCAAACTGTGCTGGACAAACCTGATCACCTCATATAACAAAGCAACTTGCTCAGTTCATGTGGGGTGAGATATGGACATTGTCCACTAGGTCCTCCCCAAAGCTTTTGATGCGGTTCCCCACAGTCCCCTCCTAAAAAAAGCTGATTTGTTATGGTCTGGATGAGTGGTCCATGTGGAGGGTGGGGAACTGGCTCACTGGTCACACCCAGAGGATGGTGACAAACAGCTCCTTTTCTAACTGGTAACATGTCACTTCTGGATGTTGACCCATCTTGTCTAAACTGTATTTTGCTTCTTGGTGAATTTTCTTGAATTTGGATCAGATCATCCTTAAGGTCCCTTCCAAACTCATACTCTACGACCAAAGTCATCTCTGTGGATGACCCCAGGCTCTGAGCAGGTGCCTGACAGAGGGTAGCAACAAAGAAATGATTCATTAGGCTTGGCATCATCTCTCAACAGCACATAACAGAAAAAGACTGTGGGTTACTCAATATCAAAACTACATTCCCTACAAATCTTTTCCTTTTGTGTTCTTATGAGAGAGCACCTTCCATTTGTGGTAAATTATGAATTATAGGATCCATTAAATACCACACAGTTGTCTTGGTCAATAAGACATTTTTGTTGTTAGCTGCTTATGGTGAATCTTACGTATTTGATGCAGGCAGTGAGAATCAAAAATTCACATCAAGTTCTGCATAAGAAATCCCTCAAACTATAATTTTTTGACAGTTTTGTGACACAGTCAAAATTTTAAATTCCTCTCTTATTTATGCAAATTGACTGTGCGCTCTTAATCATAAAAATACTTCTTAATAGAATGTTAAAATAAGGCATAATTTGAGTAAAATGTTTCTAAATTCCTCAAAGACAATTTTGCTAAGTTGTATTCTCTGAAGACATTTAAAATGGAGACAACTGGGAATTTTAAGTATTTAGAGGCAAGGTGTTTGCCATAATTCATATATTTTCCAGTCACTTCAACATTTCCAGCTTTGTTATGCCTCACTGCCTGCAAAGTCAGTCAGCTTCTCACCCTCAAACATCACTTATTAAAGCTTAAGATTTTTACACTAAGAAGAAGTTTCTTTTCCCATTGTGGAGTCATCTTAATAGGTATGATCCCATGTGTGTGTCTTTCCAACTCAGTTACAACACAGAACCAAAACCCACACACTTCTACAGAGAAAAAAAAAAAAAAAAAAAAAAAAAAAAGGTTTAAGTGATTTTATTTTTCCCTCTTTTAATTTCAAGCTGTCTTTAGAATTAGACTCATTTTTTTCCAGGGCCTGATCCAAAGCTCAGTGAATTCAACAGAAAGACTGATCAGCTTCAATATCATGGGAGCAGGCTCATAACACACCATATGCCAAGTATGAAAGTATCCATCTGTCACTGATCCATATCTTGTTATTGTTATGTGCATTACAACAAGGGATTAGTTTTCTAAGAGACGAAGCTTGTAAAGGAGTTGCTGAAGGAATTTCTAAACCAAGGTTTCTGATCACGTAAGCACCCTGGAGTGCAGGCACACATCCCCAAATCAGCAGTGCTACCAGGAGTGTCTGACAGCATTTGGTGTTCACCTCCACAGCTGTGAAGAGAAAGAGCACTATAATCTACAGGCTCAGGCCTCTTTTGGCTTTTGGGCTGCCAGTGAGTTTATAACTGATGGATATTTCATTGCAAGTGAGAGCCAAGCAGAAATCTATGTGACCTTTGTGCACAGGGACAGAGGACTCCTCAGCACAGCAGTGTGACAGCCATCAGGATCCATTCACTGGTACCACTGACAGTCAGCACTGGTGGTGTTACAGGGGCATCAACACCCTATCACATTGTATCTGTGATATAATGAACTATCTGCCCTTATTTTGCCTGAATAAGCATGAAACAGTTTTCCCTGGTCACAGAAGTGTGATGGCACAAGTCATTTTTAAAAGCATGCTGACAGAAGTATAAAGGCCCCCTGCAATTAAGGATCTTGCTTGTTTAATTAATTATCCTTTTCAACATTACCCTGCATCTTGGCAAACATACATAGCCCTCAAAAAAAAAGAGAGCAGAAGGCGGGCACTAATTCAAAGATCACCTCGCCACCTCCTTTCTCTTCAAGATGAATCAGTCACATTTGAGAACATGCTGAAAATTCTTTTTATTAACCCAACCACTTTTGCTCATGAAGTGAAATAAGCAGAAGCAACTTTGCTCTGAAAGTGGTGGTCGTGACGAGTGGGCTCCTGTGTTTAAGGGCTCACCCAAACCATGGTAAGCCCCAAGAAACTTCCCTGTGAGCGTCTTGCCCCAAAAACCCACTTCCTCTCACATCCTTCTCTCAGAACAGCCCCCACAGCCAGCTGGCACCAAACCCATCCCTATAGCCTCCTCCTCCCAGTGCCAGGAGCTGCTAGCCAGCAGCCTGTGTGCACATCCCCAGTCCCAGCACCTCCCAATAACCACCTGTGCCCCACTCCCACCCCTCAGTCCTTCGCTCCCCACTGCGCCAGCCCCTCCTTCATGCTCCTTTTCCCCATCTTGCACTCCTGCATACTCCCTGCTGTTACCCCAGTGGCACACCCCCACACATCCCCAATCACTGTTTATTCCCCCAGCTTAATCCTACCCATCCTTTGCTAAATTCCAGTTTCTGCTGCATGAACACAATGCACGTGCAAAACCAAACACCTTTCCTGGCACAGGCAGCAATCATACTCAGGAGGACAGTTAAGAAAGTAGGTCTGATTAAAACAGCCTTCACAGTAACAGAGCTTGCCTGGGGATGCAACTTGTCACCACCTTGAAACATTTTTTTGAGCTTGGTTCCAGTTATTTGAAGCAGTGTTCTGTGTTTCACCTTTGGCAAACTTCACCTGTCCAACTTACCCGAACCAGCGGGCATAGATTCACATTTGGAGTTATGTCTTTTCCAAATCTAGCTAAATAAAACAGAAATATTCTCATGATAAAATCTATTTCATACTGTAGCCCAACAGTCTTCTCAAACACTATCCTAAATATCTAACACAAGAGATTAACAAGTCAAAACAGTGACTTCAAGCTGTTGAAGGTCTGCAAAATCTTGTTTTGCAATATACCAACACAAAGGTTTTTTTAGTGCTTGGACAAAGAGCAGCAGTTTAGATGTAAGTTTTTTAAGACATTGGGATGTTTATGTCACTAGCATACAACTTTGCATCATGTAATAATTTAATACAGGCAAAAATATGGAAAAAATATTTTTCATTTTTTCAACTATGGCAACTAACTAAACAAAATACCCTGAAACATTTTCTTAGTAATGCAGAGAAAATCTACAGTACTACACACCTGTCCTGGTCATATTACAGATGGCAGATCAGCAATGAAGAAGGTACCTGAATGATTAAAGAGGAATTTATGCACTAAGCAGGCTACAGCAATGTGTGATGAAGAGAGGCGCTAACCTTACAGAGCAGAGTAAAAATTTAAAAGCCTGTTCGAGGATTTCACAATAGTGCCTCACTTAAAAAAAAAATCTCCAAAGAGACAGAGGATATTCTCAGTATATTTTCCTACTGTGCTGCTCATCCATATAAAAGAAACCACCTCCAGGCAAATCTGTCCCTAAAGAACTGGAAACTATATGTGCTTTTCCACTACACATTATCCTGCTTGCCTCCTTCATCTACCAGATTAGAGAATTCAAAACAAACATTACACACAACAACTCACTCTTCCCCCAGTTTCTCAAAATTGAACAAAGATTTTTGTTGTTGTTACAAGGATACAAAATTTTGCTCTGCCAGGCTGACATTTGAGTTCCTTGGAATTAGAGTGATTAATTTCATTAAGTCATTAAAAGGGTAGGGTTCCCCCTCTTTGGTTCTCAGGGGAACCATGTGGTTTACAGGAAACCTAAACCAAGTTCTGTATTAATTTCTTGTCCTACAATTGAATTAATTCTTCCCTTGATCTGTTGGTTCTAACACGCAAACTGACAACATGCCACTGCTTCTCATTTAGAATAGGTATTACCACCCTTTCTCCTGAAAACTTCTGTCTTCTTTCTTACAGGAACATTCACTTGAAAGGAGTATTACCTTTACAAGGCAGAAAAGGGAAGTGGAGCTGTCTGTGCACATCTGGAATGTCCTTACTGGAGATTACTTCAAACAGTCTAGGAAACTGCACACAAAGCTCAGGACCGGTTTGAATTCTACAACCTGGCTGCAGGTAAGGAGAACAGGGTAGAAACAGAACAAGATCTGACAACGGCAAGTTGAAAGCCTTTGTTTTGTTCACGTTTCCATAATTCCTACCCCCAACGCCCGCAATTCAGAAAATAATTTTGAAGTCTGTTGTTACTGAATAATTGATCTTACTGAAATTATGGACGCAATGGGTGACATTATTTCACCATACACATCTGTTACTGGCATCACTAGACTGGATCTGTTACTAGGTCAGAAACACAGATTTTATTACAGAATTGGTTGCCAGTATCTAATAATTCTGTCTTCCAATCGGCAACCTGTGATCAGCAAGCTGCAAGGATACAAGGAGAGCACTGACTCCATTTTTCAGATGGTCCCATGGACATCTACTCAGCAGCATGTGAAAGACAATAAACAATTAGTGTTTGCTTGTGTTTCTCAGCAGGGCTAATGCAGAACAAATCCAAACATTTCAAGTTGTCTATATAACATCATAAAAGTCACTGATATTTTGTTGCATCGAATCTTTTTTTCTTTTTTTCTATTTTCAGAAGCATACTTTATCAGAACTGCATTTATTATTCATATTGAAGTCCTGGCTCAAAATTCACTGTGCTAGTCTTCTACAAAACACTGATGAAAGATGGTTCTGGATCGCAGAATTTACAGTCTACAAGACAGATGAAAGATGAATATAAAGAAGGCTGTACTGAGGAACATGACTGCTCAGAGTGCCAGAAACTGTCTCAGTGCAGTGATTGCTAAAGAGGTTAAACCAGTCCCCATGCTCATTTCACCTCATTTTTAGGTGAGAACGTTGTTGAGTGCAAGGTTTTTCTTATGGAGAACACGTTCCTTAAAACTGCACCTGGGATACACCCATCTCAACAAAACTCCCCAAAATCAGTAGTTAAAGCTGCTAATTAGCCTTCTGAATGAAATTACTGCAGTCACATCCCAGCTCATTTAGATTGGAATTGGTGATAGAGGAGAAAAGGAAGTGTAAGTGATAAGTGAGTTATACTACTTACATGACAAATTACCTGGAAACGCTGGGTGTTTTATTTTTTTTTTTCCCTGAACCCCTGTCACTTAAAACCTCCCAACAGATCATTCTATATGAAATTATTCCTGGATGAATGCCTTAGTTGTATGCTTCCTTTTGTTTGCTCTTTGTAGTTTCTGTTAGAGATGGTAACCAACACTGCTAATCTATGTCATTGTTTTCTATAATTTCCATCTGGATCCAATAAAAAACACTTGATTGAAATGAAGTATGAAGAAATGAAGTGCATTTCTTTTTCATGCCCTCATGCTTTCTGTAGTGTTAGACAAAACTATGATAAATCTAAGGGTGGTAATTATGTTATTGAAATTATATATTAAGCCTCCAAGCCTAGGTAGTCACCCTATAGAGACAGAAAAAAAGAGACTCATGATTGTAGCAACCCTTTTCTTTTCCTCCTTTTATTTCAGAAGAAAGCCTCTGCAATAGGTTATTCACCTTACTATTTAATTAAGCTATGAAAACAGTATTAAGCTACAGTTTGATTTTCGTACTATTCAGCTCTTTTATTCCTTCAACGATTTTAATTCAACATCTGGATGATCAGTCTGAATGGCTGGTACTGTACCACAGCAGTTACTGCTCCAAGGTTTAAAAAGAAAAATGTGGGTGTGTGGATATGCACAAGCTACCACTGGTCAGCTCCCTCTTGAAAATGAGCAAATTCTGCCGGGAAGTAAATATCTCCCCCATTGACACACCAGTTCCTTCCTCATTTTTCAAGATAATTAAATTTCATAGGCATCTTTATTCCCCAAACACTTCTCCAAGAGAACAGAGACACTACATAATCTATGGTTTTGTTATGACACACACTGAATATTTAAAGTTAGCTTTCTTGCTTTTCTTCTCTTTCAGCAATAGCTTTTACCAATTTGTCTGTCCCTGTATCTCTGGGTAATCAAACCCCTGAAATTTATAGAAAAGGTTTACAGAGGAACTAGATATACAAGGCAGTGCAATTTGAGTATAAATGATGACTTAAAGGTACAAAAATACCTCAGTGAAACACAAAATTCCTGATTTACCAGACCATTTCCAGAACACACACCTCCACATCTTCAGGAGGGAAGGGGGAGGTACGCAGAGGGGAAGGCAAGGGGAAAAAATTATCATAAAACCAACCAAAAAAAAAAAACACCCAAGAAACCCAAACACACAGTCCAAAGAAAAATCAAAGGAAAAAACTCCCCACAAAACATACAAAGAACAACAAAACATGCTGTCTCAGACCAATCTACTAAGAAGAGGAAGTTTTTTTAAGCTCAGTTTTCTCCTGAAACTTTATAAGACAACTGAACATGAAAAGAAAAATAAAAAGAAAAGGAAAAAAAAAAGAGAAAGAAAGAAAAAAAACACTTTATTGCATCCTAAAGCTTTGCCTGAAGCAAGGTAAAGGTGATAATGAGAAACATCTTCATGGCTGTATTCTCGGGGAAACCACTCATGAAAATGGCTTTTGGGAAAAGCAAGGTCTCCACAACTGTATACTGCTGTACTGCTCAAAATATGTTTTCTACAGTACCACTTCCTATGATACTAACATTTCTAATAACATAATCAAATATATGCCTCTAAAAATCAAACTTTTTGTAAACCACCTGATGAAATCTTTCATACATAATTGAAACTGGTTGAAACAGGAGCAACATCCACTTACACAAATATTTCTGCTGCTAGTTAGAAATTGTGGGGAGAATAAAAATAACCCCCCCCAAAAAAAAAAACCACCACAAAACAAAAACAAACAAACGAACAAAAACCACAAAACCCCACCTAAAACAATAACTAACAACAGAACTTTAAAGTAAAGCATAACCCCGCTACATGATCTCCCTAGTTATGTGGTCTGTCTTCACTTCTCTGGCAGTGACAGCCCACAGCATCCAGAACATGTCTGCAGAGAAAACTGAAGATTTCTATCTCCTTTGAAACACAGATGTATAAACTGTGTACATTGTGAATATGCATAAGGCCACAGCCTAAGGTGTCCAACATTTCTGGGTTCCTTTTCACTGGAAATAGGAAAACACAGTGTTAATCTCAAACGTGGACAATTATTTGAGCTTATATTCTCAGTAGTTTTGAAAAGTAATTTCTCATTTCTTCTTCTCTCACACAATGAACTTTTTCAGACAAGTATATTTTCCATTGATAATGTCAGGTTTAAAATATGCAAGACACTTTGGGAGAGGAAAACAGTAACATTCAGGCGTACATTGCAAAAAAAAAAATAAATTGCTCGTTTTCGTTTCTTTCTGTATGGAAAAGCATCCACATTTCAACATTTTTGCTGGTTTTGCTTTTTTAGCTTTTTGCTATGAAGAACAAGTAAATCATGGTAAGCTTAGAGAGGGGTTGAAAGAACTTAGCTGTTCTCCCTTCTCCCTTTTGCTGAATACCAGTTTGAATACCAGCTTATGCAAAGATGTAATTTTAACATTTAAAAGCTGCTACCCTGCCTTCCAGTGGCAGAATCACGTGTACAGAACCACTCAGACACGGTTACCTGGAAGATTCTAAGAAATCTGTACATACATCTGTGCTTTTCCTGAGGAAGTTTGTGTTTTAATAAACTGGATGCACAACAGGCCACCGATCACTCCTCTGTAAATCAGATACCTTGTTGCAGGCTCAGTTGCTTAGATACAGAGTAATCGGGTAAGTGAATAAATCAAATTATCAATAACATACACGATTGCATCCTATTATTGAAACAGTCAACTGGAGTAATTTTTAGATTAGTTAGAAAAGAGACATTTGGAATTTACTGGACAGTATGAGATGCCAAATAATTAAATGAACATTAGTAGACATTTTAAGGTTTGGTCATTGCAAATACATTGGAAACATCATTGTTCTCTTTACAACAATAATTGCAGGAACTACTCATGTAAAGTATCTCTCCAGTCATTCTGAAATAAACACTCAACTAAATGCTTCACAAATTGTTATTCCTGATACAAGGTAAACCCTTCTGAAATGAACTTACAATGTAGCCATCTGAAACCACTCAGCTTGCATTGATTTTACTGCATCTGACAACAATGCAATACTGAAAAGATGGGGGAAAGTTCAGCTTACAGCAGAGATGATTAATAGGAGACAGACTAAAGGTGCACAAAATAACATATGGAAGAGAAAACGCAAATTAGGCACTTCTAATTGCTCTGCCTCCAAATGCAAGAGCAAAGGCCAATCAATGAATCTGAAAAGGAGACATTTTAAATTAATGAAGGAAATCTTTTTACACAAGCTATAATTAATCTTTGAAAATCACTTCCACAAAGGAGGAAACCACACAGCTTATTGAAAAAAGATACAGCTAATGAGAACATCTATTTGTATTTAATAGGATGATAAATAAAATAAATTGATCATTGATTGTTGGGAGCTATAAGGGGGCCTAAAGGAAACTGCTTTTTAAGAAGAGCAACTTATTCTGTCCTAATCAAATAAGTGAAATGTTATGTTCTTATGTTAAGAGAGTCCCTCTTGGAGATCAAAGTCTTTGAACACTTTGGAGTTCATAGTCTTCTAGAAAGTATCTATGAAGTCATTAATCTTATTGATTGACTGTCCCTAGATCTCACTAGATAATTCTAGGGACTTTGCTGCAAGTTCTGTAATGGCAATGACAGCAACTGTCCTTTCAGAGAGAACTGTGAACTCCAGAAATAAATGAGGACGTGTTTTCCCCTTTTTTTTTTTTTTTTTTTTTTTTCAGATTCTAGAGTTTCTGAAGCATACTGGTGATAATTTCCTGACATGCTGAGAATGAATCCAACAAGAGGAGACACTCTGTTGAACATGGTAATTAAAAGCAAGGAAGAATATGTTGAAAATGTGAAAGCTGGGGCAGCCTTGGCTGCAGAAACCATGATATGGGGAAGTGCCTGTGAGAAATGCAGAAGGCAAATAACCAGAATATAACCCTGGACTCGAGTAAAGCAGATCTTGTCTAGGAACCTGCCTGAAGAATCCCACATGCCTAAAAAGAGTAAGGCTTCAGGAAAGCTAGTTGATTTTCAAGAACTATCTTTTCTAAACTCAGGAGCCATCCATCCCAACAAACAGGAAACAAGCCAAAGGCAGCAAGATATATGTAAAAATTAAAATGGAGCTCCTGACAAAAGCCAGGCATAAAAGAGAAATGTACGGAAGTGGAAGCAAGGGCAGAGGACCCAGGAAAATGCAGATGCTGCCCAAATACGCAGGAAGAGTGTTAGGGAAACCAGCCCAGAGCTGAATCCAGTAAGAGACAAAGGGCAACAAGAAAGACTCTTGTTTGGTACAGCAAGCAGCAAACAGAAGACTGGGGAAAATGTAGTTCTGCTGATGAATGGAACAGGTGATCCAGTGGCAAAGGACACAGAGAGGACACTGCTCAAGACCTTTCTCACTTGTGTCTTTACTGGTAGCTGTGGCACTCAGTAACCACAGGTCTCTGAGGTAAGCTGGATATTCCAGATTAAGGAAGACTTACTCTTGATGGAGGAGAATCAAGTTAGGAAACCATTTAAACCAGATGGAGAGATACAAGTTCATAGGACTTGATGGGTGTCACTCCTGAGTGCTGAGGAAATAGGCCAATGTAAGGCCACTCTGCATAGTCTCTGACAGGCCTTGCTGGCCAGAAGAGGTTTCTAAGAAAGAAATCACATAGTCCTTCTAAATTCCACAATGGCAGGGAGGATGATAACTATAAGCTACTCAGTTTCACCCTGATCCCTGGGACAAACATGGAGTGATAATCCTGGAATCCATCACCAAACACATCTGAAAGACAAGAAGAGGATTGGATGCAGGCAGCAAACATTCATGAAGAGAACATCATGCGTCAGCAACCTAATAGCCTTCTGTGGTAAAATGACTGGTTAACTGGATGAGAGGAAAATAGCAGATATTTATTTTTGGCACAGCTTTCAACACTGCTAACACACTTAGAGATGACCTACTGAAGTACAGACCAGATAAATGAAATAAGGTTGATTGAAAACTGAATTAAATGCCAGGTCAAAGGGTTGTCACCAGCAGCACAATGTTCAGCTGAAATCCAGCATCAGTGGTGTATCCCAGGGGTTGATACTGGGGTCAAAACTATTAAATACTTTTGTTAGTGACCTAGATGAGGGGTGGAGAGCTCCCACAGCAAGTTTGTATGTGAGGGAGTAAAGATGATAGAGACAGACTTCCCAGTGGTGTCCAGAAGCAGGACTAGAGGAGAAACAAGTAGAAACAGAAACACAGAATATTCAACTCTGGTTTTTTTTTTTTTGTTTGTTTGTTTGTTTTTTTAATGCAGTGAAGGTGATCTACCACCAGATTTAAGACATTCAAAACACAAGTGGATGCAGCCCTGACTGCCCTGCTCTTGGCTGCTTCTGCTCTTTGCAAAGAGTTGGACCAGAAGATCTGCAGAGGTGCCCTCCTGCTTTCGCCAGACTGTACTTTCAAATTAATCTCAACAGAGCATCCAGGACCATTCAAAATACTGTAAGTCATAGTAGCTGAAAATATAGAAGAAAGTGACAGCAAGGACTGCTGGTGAATCCCCAGATCAGAAATGAGTATAGGTGTTTCCCTCAGGGAAGGAGAGACATCCTTGAAGGCCCAGGAACATGATTACATCAGCTACAAGCTTATGTGACTTCACTAAAACTCTAAATAGCAGATAAGGGCAATCAAAACAAATAAAACTTAAATTATTCAGAAGAGTTGGCCTTTTTCAATCTACCCTGAGATGCACAGATACCAATTAGCTAGCTACCACAGACAAGCTGCACTGTGCTTTCACTTCAGGTCAGGATTCATCAACCAAAACTCTCCAGAACAAGAGGAAAGATATTTTCATCTCTTGAGCTCTGCCAAAGACTAGCTGTTTCACAGCAAAGACCTCTTACCTTTCTGATTATTTTCAGCTACCTCAGCCTAGGATGGAGGCCAGAGGAAACATTCCTCCCATGTACCAGGGAGCACAGACCAAAGGGGCACTCTCTCCCTCCAGGCTCAGCAAGGCTCTATCCTGCTCTTGGATTCACCTGTGATGATCAGACACAGCAGACCAGAGACAATACAGCAGATAAAGCCTGTTAATTTCACATGTCCTCTAAAAAACAGGTCAGAGTGCCTTTAAGCTAAATAAATCGTGTACTGCTGATCTTATAAAAAATAACTTTAGGCATTGAAAGTAATTCCCCTCAAATGACTAAATAGTTTTGCTTAAAATACAGGTCTTCAAGTCTTTTCAGGACTGATAGAAATATTAACAAAACACAGTCCTACGAGCAATTAAACTCTTGGAGGATTAAAAAGCATGTATTTAACTTTTTTTTTTTTACTCCACAAACTACAATAGCTACCTTTTGGGCCATGGTCTAATTAAGTATTTTTAAAAGCAATTTCCATTTCACTAGAGATTATGAAGCAAGTAGGTTTTATTCTTTTTACTTTGTTTTGACAGCTTACTCTAATACACTTCCTTACCTTAATATATTTTATCACAGCACTATAATTAAGGAATAAAGAAAACACAGTAAGACTACTTCCTCTCCATGTCACCACTAATCAAAACACCTATGTACATACACTTCACTATTTGCATAATTTCTGGGGTAAGTATGGTGATTTGGGGGAATTCCCAGGGCTTTGAATCTATAATTTATCTGGTCTTTCAAGGATATGCTAGGTATCTCCCAAGGGAGGTAGTTTTCTTACTAAACAAAGGGAAACCATGTTTCCAAAATTATCCCTGTCACATATACGGAAAGAAATGTGTGTAAAAAGCTTTTTCAGCACCTTCAGCCTTTGAAAGGTTTAATACTGGTTTGGCTTAAGGCCAGCATGACAACAGATGTTTTAAAACAATGTTTAATTGATGAGGATACACAGGTGAATAAAAGCAGACAATTGGATCAATTTAAACACCCAGCTGAATTTTTATTACTTTAACAGGCTGAACATTAATGCATCTCTATTGTGAAGAGGTGAGAGCATGACTGATATATGACTCATAAACACAACAAACCCATTATATATAATTTTCCTTACCAACAGGAAAAACTCCCCTGAGAGAGGAGGAAATTGCTTAACTCAGAGCTACAAAGATTTCAGATGTCCCTTTTCCCCTAGGCAGGCTAATGCACCAATAAAATCCCAGATTTCTGTTTCTGAGAGCTATTCTTGAAACCTTTGTATTTAAGCTGGTCCTTCAGCTATTCCCTTACCTGCCATCCAGTATTCTAGGCATAGAGAGCTGGGCAACACAAAAAGGACTTGCCAACACCCCACCAACTATTCAGGTATTCAGTTTCCCACCCCTTCTGTAAAATAGGATAGGCATGGTATAAGTGGATTAGCAAGCACTTTTCCAAGGTCTCATGTGGAAGTGATGCCTACATATTCAAGTACAGGAGGAACCTGGAAGAACTGAAGGAGTGGGTTGGTATTTGATTCTAGCCAAACAAGAGAATCCCAAGAGGTAATGCATTATAGAACAGAAGGTAGAATGCATACCTGGAAAGCTCTTTTCCTGTTTTGTATTTCTCCTCTCTATAGAACTATTGGTGTAAAATTAAATGGCTAAAAAATTCCAAACAGAATGAAGAACAAACAAATAAAACATACCTGCAAGCATTTCATCAACCATTTCTGCAAGCCCCAGAAACAGCTGTCTCATTTCATCACACACAGCAACATCACTTCTATCCACCTCAGCTAAAAGAAGGGAATTTGAACTGCACAGTTAAAATAGGAATAAGACCATGCTGAATGAAGACAAAAACCTTCACCGCTGGTAATACTACTGAACAGTTACAACTGCACCCAAAATTAACACATATCAATCACTTATAGCCTCAAGTAGAAAAAACATTTGATTTTCCCATGTATTATGCTTTCCTTTACTCCTAGGCATGGAAGGAAAACAACTCAAAAATTATTGACTGACAAGACAAGAAAAAACAGGATGCCACCATTCTTCTAATGCAATTCTCCCTTCCTGGACAAAAAGGGTCGTGATTATGAAGATGATGGCAAGCTGTGCATATATCACTGTTACAAAAGCAGGATGCAATTCCTTCATTTTCCAGGCAATGACTACACACAACAGCTGTCAGACAAATAATATGTTACAATACTAGGCAACTGAAATTAAAGTGAATTTGTCCTTCAACATCAGTGAAGTCAGCTTATAAACTTTTATTCTTTGAAGTAACTGAGATCGCTTTTGGGGTTTTTGTTGTTTTTTGTTGTTGTTGTTGTTTTGGTTTTGGTTTTTTGGTTGTTTGTTTGGTTTTTTGTTTGTTTGTGGGTTTTTGTTTTGTTTTTGGGTTTTTTGTTGTTGTTGTTTTGTTGTTGTTGTTGTTGGGTTGTTGTTGTTGTTGTTGTTTTCATCTCTTCCACCTAGATGAGATCCAGTATGTTAACATCCTTGGATAATGTCATTATTATCAGTTGCTGTCAGAAAGTGACTTCAATTAAAATAATGAAAATTATCATGTAAGATCTTGAATGAGATAAAACTTTAATATTTTCAAAAGCATATTCAGGAAGGTGTAGCTATGTTTTAGTCTGGTTTTGGAAAACAGACGGAGTTGTTTCAATTAAGAATATACAGGTATGGTTTTGAGCAATAATTTTTAAGGATTGCTGCTACCCCATCTCCCCAAGATAAACTGTTCAGAGTGAGAAAACTGAAAAGAGCAGATTTCAAATATTATAAAAAAAAAGTTTAATGTTTACAGGATAAAGGTCTAAGATAGAGAAGTAGCACCATATTTCTTCAGTGAACCATTCATTATCGTACAGTACAGTAAACACAAGAATGATTTAAAAGACATCACAAGTAAGAGCATGAGGTAAAACAATTACATTTCTTTTGCCCCTTTCTTGGAATACAAAAGAAGCATTGTGTCAGATGACAAACTCTCAAATCTGAGCTATTTTAAGGAGTGATGCTAACATGCTTCATTTACACCTTATTAATGTATTTGATCATTATTTTTTCAAGCAGATGCAGAGGATGACTTTGTCAGGAATGTTAGACTTTGACAGGGCAAATGACAAACTTCCTACTGTTTTTGAATACAATTTATTATTTTCAGCTATTTAGCCTGTTTTATTGACCCCCAATTTGCTTTCAAGAAAAAAAACACCAATTCAAACTCTAAAACAATCTGACTATAGACATCAGAACAGTATTAATTAACATTTAATTTTTTCTACAGAAGATTACTCAAATTTAATGCCCATGATTTTTTTTCTTCCCTAGGTGAACTTGGTGTTAATACAGAGAAATCCTCTTCTCATGTCACAGCAGGCTCAAGGTGTCCTAAGGACACGTGCTCCTGCCAAACAGCCACTTTTACCAAATGACTGAAGCCTGATATGAAGAACCATCAGTTATCCTTATGGGACAACCACAAACAGACAACAGATAAAGAAACAACATATTTCTTAATTTACAATCTGCTACCATAATATGGATGCATTATGAGCAGGCACTAGCTTTACAAGATGGCATATTACTTATTCATTAGACCATTAGATCTTCATAAAAGCAATGCTCTGAAACCTGCTGCTCTATTTGCTATGTCATGCTCAATAGAAAAAAACAAATGTTAGTTTATGGGAAAGCCAAAGAGTTGAGTTTTGGGGTTTTTTAGGAAATATTTCATTTCTTGTTTGACTACTGATTTCTCCATAAAGTTCCAAAACAGTCTAAATTCAATTTTTTTCCTTCACTTTTACTCAGGCAGAGTGCCCTGTGCTAACAACACATTTAAAATCGCTCTCAGAAGTGGAACTTAAGCCCTAAACATGCCACAGGAAGAAAAAGACTTGGCACCATCCTTTAGCAAATTATTGTCTCACCTCACAGAGGAATTTGGGCAAAGAAATTTACAGTAACTTTAGGCTTTCATTTGCTTCCAATGAAACAGCATTTAGATGTCTTTGCTTAAAGAACTGCCTCAAACTGGATAAAACCATCCAAAGTGGATTATGGTGTTCATTGTCCTTTCTGTGCAGAATATACTTACTGACCAAAACAATCCCATCATTTATCTTCAAGACATTTCCTATGGGTTCATCCCATTTTGGAACAGCATTTTCTAGCTCATGGTACTAAATTACTCCAGTGAAGGGTTTTTTATGCTGGAGATTGCATTTTATTTTCACAAATACACAAAAAATGGCTATGCTAAAATAATTGGTGACTAACAAAAGTACATGGTCGCTTCAGAACTTTATTTGGATGTTTTCTAAATATACAACTCAAAATACACTAGTACAAACAACTGTTAATTTATGCTTAAAAGGAAAATAAACATAATTATTCCACTCTCAAGTTAAAAAATAACAGTAACCTGGTTTGTAACTATTTTTTTATGTCCAGAGAAGCCATTTGCTTTCTTATTTTTTAATATCATAATATTTAGTATAGTAAAAAAAACCAAATAGTTCCTTTCAGAGGTACAAATTTGGTAGGTCTATCACATGCAATTAAAATGTTACATGTACAATACTATTGGTTTGTTTTACAGAAAAATGTGAAACTTCTAGAAGAACTTCCATCAAAGTTATTGACTCCTTTAAACATTGGATTTATCTCTATGAAACTGCTTGCAATAAATGGAATGATTTAAGTAATGTTTTGCAATCTATGTCTGACAATTTTGTCTGAAGTAGTATCCATAACAAAAAAATATATAAAAAATTAAATAAACAAATAAATAAAACACCAAAGAAAGCCTCCCCCAGCTATGAGAGAGAAACCAAAGGCCAAACAGGTTGAGAAGAAACCAGTCTGGAATGATGAAATGAGGAGTCCATTTATGCCACTGTAGAAATTAGGTCATACTTCTATATTCTTGCATTAGTGCAATGGTAAATGTATTATAAGCAGCAAAAAGAGGATAAAGGTACTGCAGTGTATAAGCTATATAGTGTTTCCAAGTTTTTACACATCACATTTGGAAACCACTGGGTAAGGTCCATTACCAAGAACTCAAATGCTTTAAAAGGCTTTCTGTAAAATTCACTATACATTAGACATCTTCAGAAAGAGAACGCCGTCTGACAGTATCGCAGAAGAAATCAAGACTCCATTCACTCAAGGTGAAAAGGCCAGACAAGTGCTTCTTTCCATCACACTGGTGTTCTCCAGGCTCAGCCTGACAACTGCATTAGACTCTGAGCATGCCCAACATACTGAGGAAACTGGGATCCATGCACAAAGAAAGCCTTGCAGTTCCCTTCTTTTTAAAAGGCTGCTTCGTACTGTTAGAAAACCTTCATTGGGGAACCTCAGCTCCCCACTTCCCACAGGGGCTCCAGCCTGTGACTCCCTCCATGCAGGTCACTGTGGGCACTCACCCCCTCCTCTGTGGCAGCCATCACATCCTCAAGGAAGAAAAATAAGTTTCATCTGAAGTTGGGGGTAAGCAAGCAAGATGAATAAAATAGAAGCACAAATCAATAGGCAAAGACAGGAGTATTAATACCACGGCTGCTCTGAGTAAGGACCTGCTCCCTAGGACTGTGTACATTTCTGAGTACATGGGTCATGGGATTAAATTCCCTTCATTGTTCAGATATTCCAGGAGCAATCCCTGTGCACTCTAGGAAACAAAATATGGCATCATACAAACCCAGGGAACTCCTGCTGCACAAGGTGCAGCCAATCTCCCTCTGTTTTCCACCTTACCTCAGGCTCTTGCAAAGTTTTCATGTGTATGATTTTTTTTAGAATGAAGTAACTCAAGAGTGAAGATTTCAAAAGACAAGTATGGATTAAGAAAGCAGGCAGCATCACTAGACACAGTCAAGGAAACTTATCAAAAGATCATTCCTCAATCCTTTTTCAGGATCTTAACACTACTCAAGTGATGATGCTTCACTATTCATATTAAAAGACTGTATCAAGTCAGCTGCAGAGTTTGCTTGGTTTTTAAAACAGTGTTTTTTGCTACTTAGTTTCATCTCATGCTTCTAGTTTCACTTTATTAAAACTCAAGTTATCCATTTAAAAAGTGAAATCAACCTCACAAACTTAACAATAAAAAAGCTGCCTTTCCCCGCCCCCCCAGAAAAGGTAAGGAACTATACGAACAAATATGAAAAACAGAATTCATAAAACAATCTAAATTAATGAACACAGAAAAGCACATCAGCAGAACAACCCCATGACCCTGCCACCCAAAGTCACTGGTGAGGAACAAACCCAGTGCAGAAAAGTTCATTAAGTCAGTGCTATAAAAACCACATATCTCATTAACATTAATCCTGTAACTCCCACCCTTTTACAAGTGTCAGAGACTGATTGTATACAGACAGATTTCAATGCATCTTGCTTTATCAGTTACATTTCTAGTACCTTTCATTACTGGTACCTCTGAAAATAGATTCTTTTTTTTTCTAGGTTAGACTGTAGAAGTAAAAACTGGTCTCCAGACAAATAAAACAAGCTACTTTATGGAAAAATCAATTTGCCCTGATATGAAACAGAGTATACATGGTGGCATTGGAGGCTTATGCTTGAAGAACCCAGGGATAGTTTTCAAATCCTTTCAGAAGCTACATCTCATTTTCAAAATCTATATACACTGTATTACTGACAAAATCTCTTACTTTCTATTTTCTTCCATTCATATATTCTCCCAGTCTGAGCCAGCACGAAATTTTAAGTTCATACAGTAAGTCTTATTTCAATCTCCAGAATTTTATAAGAAGAAATGTTTTGTCAAAAAAGGGGATTTTAGACATGAAAAGAAGGATTTAAGGCATAAAAATTTCTGCCATCACTTCCCAACAGCCAAACAAAACCAGCTGGATTAAAAAAAAAAAAAATTGGTCTACTAGAAACAAAATGACATACTTGTAGTATATCATGAAAAGATTTGCAATACGATTGCTATTTTTGGACAAAGTCAGCTTTAATTAGAGTGCCCTAAATTTAGGGCCTTAAATTACAGACAGTTTTATGGTCCTCTTCCCAATAGATTTCTAGCACTTATCTTTTTCAAATACTCTAATGTCCATGCCCTGTAACGTACATGGAAATTTAGCTGGCCTCTTTTTAAATTGTGATGAAATTGCCTCGTCAAGATTGAGAGAGCCTTCACCTCTTCTAAAGCAATTTATTCACTAAATATGCCTTTTGAACCTTAATTCCACCATTTTAAATTAAATCTTCTAAATTAACAGTGATCATGTCTTTGCAAACACTTCAGTAATGATAGTGCAGATGAGATGTGTTGACTTTCAATTCCGATGTTATCTTGAGCAGAGTCCCTGGACAAAAGTGTATCCATGGATACAAAGGTCCACCATCTCCCTCCCTACCTAAGTAAACTCTAAAAAGTTACATCTCACTTGCTTAATTAGTACAAAGCCTCGTAAAAAGCCATATTACCATGGAAGAGGAAAAGTGGGAACTTGGAGTTGAAAGCTGAGCTACAGGCTCACCGGCAGCATTTGTTGCATGTAGCCACCATTAATTTCTTAAGTGCACAACAAGCCAGTTTTGCAGATAGATAAATAAGGTGGTTTACAAATATATTTTTGCAAATACAAAATATAATCAGAATTAATGAAGAGAACTGCAGTAAAGGAAGAGATTCATAAAGAAAGTAATGGCAATGCAGAGATTACCAGTGACTCCAGCATGGTAACAGCTGCATTAAACTTAAGAAGAAATAGGCAGGAACATACTATCAATTTAAAAATAACTTTCCATATGAAGAAAGAGTAGAATTTGGCATCTCACACTTTAAAGAACCCCCACTGGGAGGGGCTGTTCATATTTTTAAAGAATTAAGTCTTGACAGATACAAGGGCATTTCTCAGTGGAGAGAACTACTGAAGTGAATTCAATTTAAAAGATTCAAAACATCAAATGCCAAAAGTAAAATATCTGGTGGTTAACTGCATGAAACCACAAATCCAGGTTTGATTCAGCATTATTTTTCTGCCACAAAATCCAACAGGATTTTTTTCTAGCCCTTTAATGACAAATTGTGCAGTTCTATTTTTGCCAACCTCTATGATTCTACTCAAAGACATTCTCCTAGAAAGAGTTACTATGTTGAAAGCAACAGCACCAGATTGTAAATATATTGGAGACTTCATTTTCTACAGAAGTCTGTAGAGTAGCATTATAACTGCTCTATAAAGACTGGCTCTATCCCTGAACACAGACTGGGTTAAAGTTAAAAAACACCTCTGTAGATCAGCTGTATTCACCACCCAGGGGTTCTCTTCTCTCTGCTCTCCTGTGACAGAAACTCTTCAGCCCATTCAACGAGGACACTACCAGTTTAAACCTTGGATACTCTGATGCATTCACTTCTCATCATGGCCATCTCTTACCATTTTGATCACAGAATCCTGAATGTATCTAATATACAACTCTTTAGCATGGCCCAGTCAAAGCTCCTTTCCCACCTATTTCCAAGACACTTGAAACACACACACACAGGAGAAACAATTATTGGGAAATTGTGATGTTTTAATTGATACCTTGAAATCCAGCTTGGGTTTCCAGTAGCACCATCATCACCCTTTCTTGTAAAAATCTCCATCATAAGACAGGTCAAAGCTTTACCAAGTAAAAAGTCACCATACACAGTGTATTCTTTCCTCTGAGAGAAAATAGGTTTGTTCCTATGTCCGAAAATATTTTTGCTTTCATCTTGTATAAAAAAAAATACAAAAATAAAATCTACATTAGATAGAACCTGTTATCCAGAAGTCACAGGATTTGTGAGGACAAGTATTTGAGGATTGCACTCTGCAACTGATCTCTGATCCTAACAAAAGACCCCATGAATATCAGGCAGCAGATGTATCTCCTCCTGAAGATGGAAAGTGCATGTTAACTGATTCACTTTTTTTTTTTTTCCCCAGTGGTACTTATTATCCTCCCTTTAGATTGGCAGCTAAAGAAAGCTCTCCAATAGTTGAAGAAATTAAATTCATTTGAAATTTCAGGTAGTATTTACATGCTTTCTCAAGTGGAGAAATTAGTTTGTTAACTCAAAGTCAGATAGCCTTCTTCAGAATAGAATTTTAAAGAAAAGGCAGCTGAGAATTCATTCCTGAATTAAAACTTTGTTGAACTGAACTTCATAATTTTGCTACAGTGATTGCACATGTACATAATAATGAACAGTTATGTGCCCAACACAGTTTCAATTCCCAAAACAGGCGGACGGAGCTCAGGAGAGGGAATATGCAGACATTTGTCACGAAGGGTGAATTGCAAAAAAATCATGTTCAAATGGGAAGAAACTAAAGGGCTTATAGAAAGTCATGTAACCAGGTAGCACATATTTGTACATGGTGTCCTTCTGTGAGATGCTGAGCATTTCTTGAAGGTACCAGACAGCTTAAACTTCCCTTAACATCAGTTGAAAATAAGGAAAATGACATCATGCTAGGTCAGGGAGCAATAAGAATTCCTCTCCCAGCAGATCATAAAAATTATGATTAACAGCTAAATTTTCAGAAACGTTTCTTGGAAATACTGCATTTCCAACTCTGGAGATTTTTGTTTCTTTCTTTTTCATTGAAATCCAACAATATGTAAAGAAATGTCTCATTACTTTTCCCAACTCAAAATAAATGATTGTGGTTATTTAATAATCCGAAATTTACAAAAATTAACACCTACCAAGACTCAATGACCACATGGATCACAGATATGCTTCAATGTTTTATACTGAAGAAAACAAATTAATCTCAATTAAATTCCAAAAGCAGAAAAATCACAATTGCCAAGTGCTTTCAAATAAATCATAACCTAAACAAAATTGTCCAGTATTAATATATTTTGTCCTAATTCTCAGAGATGCTGTAGAACAGACTCTGAAAGAAGATAAAGATTGGAAAAAAATATAAAATTACAGTTTAGAAATTATTCTGAAAGAGGTAATTAAAAGTTTTTGACCCACATCATTAAACTAGGGTTTGGTCTATTGCTGTTGTAGATCAATGAAGACTGCAAAATACAATTAGGAAAGTAAATGGACTCAGAGTCACATAATAATGGAAAAAATAACACACTGTACTTAGTAATGGAACTGCTACTATATCCTTTATTATGCAAAAACATTAAGTTCCATTACAAAATTTGAATGGGTAGATTTTTTTTATTACAAAAATAACTTTTTAAATATTTAAAACCCACTAAAGACACCCATATTTACATAACTGGTTCCTTCTAGCCTCCCCACATTTTATACAACACTGGTAATAATTATTCCTGAGGACTTAGGGTAGTGCTGGAGCCGAAGGAAACACATTTCTGCTGGGAGAGACAGTGACTGAGACCAATAAAGCCAAAAGAAACCAGACTCTGCTGGGACTGGGCTTGAATCTTCAAGATTTTCTGGCAAAGGATCACTGACTTTTTCATCTCATCTTCCACCAACTTAATGGGACTGTCCAGGGCTGTTTTCTGCTGTTTGTTTTTTTCTCTGTTTTTAAATTGACCAAGACTATAAATTAAACATTAATTATAAGTTAACTCTGCATCAGCATAGAGAAGACTTGTATTAAGCATACAAGCAATATTATTTGAAGGGTATGCAAACAATCAAGCATAAAAATGTGTCTTGCTGTTCTAGAACAAACACATAATTTGACTACAAAATAGGTGTGGGAGTTTTTTATACACAATAAAGAAAAACAACTTTAAGGAGCTTAATGTAGCATTCTCCTAGTGTTAGCAGTGATTAAAAAAAAAAAACAAAACAAAACACCAAAACTTGCTTAGCTAAATTATTCTTCATTGGACAAGAACATCACACAATTAAGGTCTCAAATCCCTCTGTGTTAAGAACTTCACAAACTCTTAGTAAGGAACATTGTTTACAGCTGAATGGGGCAAACTGAAAGACAAAAGAAGTCTAATATGCTTAACAACTAGCAGGGTTTCTTTGGCTTTTTTGAGTGATTCTTTACAGATTGACAAATGCATGTATACACGGACACATAACTCATGTAATACATTTGGAGGAAAATTAAGACAGATAATAATGTGACACAGAAGGACAGAAGCAAAGGCTGAGAAAAAAAGTAAATATGCAAGCAGTGCAGCAAGCCAGCAACCTGTCCAAAAGGTAAAGACAACACTCCAGTAAAAAAAAAACAATGTGCTTGAGTACAAAACAAAACAACAAGCATGGAAAGGCCCCAGGATAACATTGTATCTCCTCTTACTCCCAGCAGTACTTTGCAGTGATGCAATTCTGTATTACAGCTTCAGGTGGATCTAAGCATTTAAACCCTGCAAACAAAGAGGCCCTATAGCCCAGAAAGAGACAGCCTCCAACACACCACTGAGGTCCAGAGGAAATGCAAAGAATCCCCATCTCTCACACACATTTCCAGAGATGCTACAGGGCATGCAGGCTTTGGCTTCTCCTTTGTCAGCCACTGAATTGCAGCTGCCACTGGCTTTTGTTACAGGAAGGAGGCACAAGGTACACAGTGACAGAGAGGGTTTTTGTTCTACTTTCTTGCTCCCCATTTCTGTATCTCTCAAGGTCAGAGAGGAAGGGCCTGTTTGATTAAGGGCATGAAATTATAGGAAGCTTTTGATTTCACAGTATTGGATGATTAACTATATTTTCATCTGAAGAAATCCATTAAAGAACTACATAAGATCTGCACTCTGAGCATCAGAACCCTAAGACTGCTGATACTGACAGACAGCTCAGCACATAGGTTGTTTTCACACAGACATTAAACAAAGCAGAATTTCAGAGATGAAGAATACTAGGGGTTTGTCAATACTACCATTTTAAATTGAAGAGCATTTGCTTTTTCTCTTCCCCGTCCTTCATGTTTACAAGGGAAATACAAGTTTAAACAGTCTTATAAACCAACAACATGAAGTTCAACAATGGAAAGTGCTGGATTCTGCACCTGGGATGGGGCAACCCTGGATGTACAGACAGAGTGGGGGAGGAGAGGCTGGAAAGCAGCACCAGGGAAAGGGACCTGGGGGTCCTGGTGGATGGAAAGTTGAATCTGAGCCAGCAGTGCCCTGGCAGCCAGGAGGGCCAAGCGTGTCCTGGGGGCACCAGGCCCAGCATGGCCAGCTGGGCAAGGGAGGGGATTGTCCCCTCTGCTCTGCTCTGGGGCGGCCTCACCTCCAGTGCTGGGGCAGTTTGGGGAGCCACAACACAAAAAAGATGTGAAGCTGTTAAAGAACATCCAAAGGAGGGCAGTGAGGATGGAGAAGGGCCTTGAGGGGAAGCTGTGTGAGGAGGGGCTGAGGGCACTTGGTCTGTCCAGCCTGGAGGAGACTGAGGGCAGACCTCACTGCAGTTACAGATTCCCTGTGAGGGGAAGAGCAGGGGCAGGCACTGATCTCTGCTCTGTGGTGACAGTGACAGGACCTGTGGGAAATGGCCTGAAGTTGTGCCAGGGGAGGTTTAGGTTGGGTATCAGGAAAAAGCCCTTCCCTCAGATGATGGCTGGGTACCTAGCGGCCTGCAGTGGTACCAGGGAGCACTATTCTGAGGACATAAACCACAGAGCCATTCACTAACTACTTCCAATTCCCACTGTACTTCCACACTTCCTTACTTATTCCCCACCCATCTTCTCCAGCACAACTTCTTTGGTCTCTAAGCCCAGGACCAAAAGGAGAAGAGCCACTTCTTCACCTTTCTGCCTTTCTGTGTACAGTCCTGCCCACAAACGAGTCTTATTTGTATAAAAAATGAATAAGTGTCCAAACATAAAAATAAAAATACAAATGGAATTTTCAGCTAGAGACTGGGGGGGTGGGAGGGGAGAGAGAGAACTGACAACAATAGCAAGGATTTCACAGACGGGCACAAAGTGAGAGAAGAGAGGCATAAACTTCACTAGAAATAGGGGAAAGAACAAACCTGCCTTGACTGCCACCCAGCTTGATGACTACAGGAATAGCTGAGGCATCTCTGCAAGGCACTTCCTTCGAAAGTAAATTGGGCTTAAATCCCAGAAATCCCATTGCTAAGATGAACAGATGGGGAAACTTTTAAACAACACCTGTAATACACTTGTGTTTGTATCCATAAATAAGCCGAAACTAAACTAGAGGTAAAGAAAGATGTTGTATTTCAGCACAACACACTGTGGGCAGAAAGTAAAGCCAAAAGAAATGTGAAGGTATAAAGCAAGACAGGAAGAGCAACAGAAAAGAAATTGAAATTGTTCAAAGATAAATTCAGCTATGCTTCTGGCAAGTAGCAATAAAGGCAGTAACACTGAGAAAGGACCAATGTAGGTAAACAGGAAAGTAGAGCAAATAACCAAGATGGGCATAGCATAAAAATACTGAATATCCAAAAAATACCACACAAACATACACACAGAAAGAGGAGAAATACACATACAAAAGAGATTGAAAAATGACAGTTGAAAGGATAGATCACAAGACTACACTTGTAAACCTGACACGCTTTGAAGATAAATATTTTTCAAAGTACTTTAACTACAACAAGTTGGAAAGAAAGGATATGCGGAAGTAAGGCTTGGAGGTTGGAAAAATTAGCTTTGGCAGAAGAGGCAAAAACAGTTATTTCCCCTCTCAAAAGGATGATAAAGACATAAGATGTGGGACTGCAGTACCTGCCTGTATCTATCCTGTCAACTTTTATTGGCATGTGTAGATTGAGGACTATGAAATATTCCAATACTGCTCATTTTTACTGGCTTCCTTTCCACTTACTAGATTGTGATTGCACAAACACACGCACCCCTTATTGAGTGTCAAGCTCCAAACATCAAAATATTGAACTGTATTTTTGACATTTACCAGAAGTATTTCTGGACTATTTCTGGAAAGGACAATATAATTAGTTCTGGACTTAATTTAATCCTGCCCAGATAATGATAATGTCATGGTAATGACCTTCAGTCATAGCTGTCAGCTCTCCAGCAATATCAGTACTTTGTTATTTGTCATCAACTTACCTTCCCCCACTTTCACCTTGGGTGAAACAAGCTTTTCTGATGTGATGTATTGGCCTGGAGTGACAGAGCACACAGTTATGGGACTGGCTTTTTATTGTATTAATTCACTCCTTATTTGGGATGAAATCTTCCTAACTTTCTAAACCAGCAGTCCTTCAAACATCATCAAAAAAGCCAAAGCAAATTACATCAAGTCTTTAAATGCAGCTCATGACTATTTTTTATAAACCTCTACCAGATTATAAAAGCAAGGAATGTACTGATTCCCTTCTAACAGGTTGTTGTTAAAATCCAAAACTCCTGTACATCTCTCATTAAATAAACACTATTTTCTTCAGAGCAAGTTGATGCTTATCAGGGCAGTTCTCAAAAGCATGAGAACATTAGCAACACATTTGGAAAATTCATACATGGCATACTCTCAGCATTAAGGAAGAACACTTACTTGGTGGCAAAAAACTTGTGAAAATGAAACATTTCAGATCAATTTCTGAGAAGCAAACTGGGCAAATTCTGATTTCCTACCAATATAAAATATTCATTTCAGTATCTCTGCTTCTTGTCCATCTTTGCAGACCTTCTGTTTCAATTACCTGAGAACCTGGAGTTTATTTCTCTTCATGTTAAAGTGTGCTTATAACAACATCCTTGAAGGATTTACAGTCTTAAGTGTTCCATTAACAGAATTTCTTTAGATTGAAAGAACGTGAATTAGTATTTGTGAACTGATATTTGAAATTAGATTTCAAGTACTTCTGAAACCTTCACTTTTTGTCTTCAGACAGCTTTGAAGCCTACTTGTCAAAGCATCCACTGAAGGTGGGTTGCAGACACAAGCAACAGGCATTTAAATTTAATGTTTGTGAGATTTCCCATCTCTGTAAGACCTGCCTAGATGCTCTGCCTACCTGCCTAACTCTATCCTGCTGTCTTTTAATGGTCAGGATCAGATGCATGGCTTTCACTGCTGTCCAAGATAATTAGACCAGTGCACATCCAATCCTGTCCCAACTACTTGACAGAATTCCTTTGAGTTGATACCAATCCAGCACTTCTTAAAAGGCTTACTGCTGTATGCCTCTGTGCCAAATGTTCATAATGTGGAAGGTGTATTTTTGGACAGTTGACTACAGATAATAAACATCCTGGGTTTACTCCTTTTTTTTTTTAGTCTGGCATAAAAAACCTGAATCACAGAATAAGATGGGTTGAAAGGGACACACAAGGATCACTGAGTCCCACTCCTAGCACTACAAAGAACCATTCCCATGAGTCACCCCATGTGCCTAAAAGCATTGTCTGAACACTCCTTGAGCTCTGCCAGGCTGGTGCTGTGACCACTGCCCTGGGGATCCTGTTCCAGTGCCCAATCACCCTCTGGGTGAAGAACCTTTTCCTGATATCCAACCTAAACCTCCCCTGACACAGCTTCAGGCCATTCCCTCAGGTCCTGTCACTGTCACCACAGAGCAGAGATCAGTGCCTGCCCCTGCTCTTCTCCTCACAGGGAAGCTGTACCTGCAGTGAGGTCACCCCTCAGTCTCCTCCAGGCTGGACAGACCAAGGGACCTCAGCCCCTCCTCACACAGCTTCACCTCCAGACCCTTCACCATCCTGGTTGCCTTTGGTCATTCTCTAATAGTTTAATACCTTTCTTATACTGTGGTGACCAAAACTGGTTCTGGCTGGGATAGAGTTAATTTTCTTCCTAGTAGCTGGTACAGAGCTGTGTTTTGGGGATTTGGGATAAGAATACTGTTGGATAACCACCAATGTTTTGGCTGTTGCTGAGCAGTGCTTACTCTCTCAGGGACTTTTATTCCTCTCTTTTCCCTTTTATTATGACTATTACTATATTTTACATAATTTCAAATGATAACTATACTGTCTCCCCCCACATATTATTCTTCTGCTGGTTCTCTCCACCCCACCAGGAGATGGATGTGGGGGTTGGTACTTGGTTGCCAGCTGGGGCTAAACTAGGACAGAAACAGACAATGTAGCTGCTGAAGAGGTTTTATTTCATTCTGCATCAACAGTGCCCTTCCCAAATCAAGTACAAAATGATGACAGCCTAACATCCAGATTTCTGAAGGAAACATGTTAATTTAACCTAAAAAAAAAAAAATAAATCATTTTGGCCAAATGTGAAAGAAGGCCAGGCACTTACTCTTTCTAATTACAAAAGTACAAGTGAATCCCCCACTTGAGGAATCAGAGACTCGTTTAAGCCTTTGTGTCTTTCAAAGGAATTGAGCACATTTTTATTTGAGAAAAAATAAGCACATAAACAGCATTAATTCATGGGTATCTCAGCAGCTTCTATCTTCAGTGTTTTATTTTTTAGATGTTTTAATGTTTTTAACTTTGTTGTCACACTGCCTAAGCAGCTCAGACCATAAATTAAACTGAATTATTTACCAATATGATCCCCTCTTGAGTTCACTAAGTTACCTGATATGAGAAGCTGATAAAACAATCTAGAAAGCTAGATTTTGTTCCAATTTTTGAAGAAGAGCAGCTATTTCAAGTGGCAGCTCAGAAAAAGGCAGAAACAAAGCAGACCAATCTGTCTACAGACAACCTTATGTTCACAGGCAGGTACCTGCACAGATATTTGCAGACTCAGCTGTCTAATTGGAAAATTGTTTCTTTTAAATCCCACCTGCTCCATCTTAAAACACAAGTTTTAACACCTTGAATCTGATTTTATTAAAAAAAATATATATGTTTTCAACTTAGATGGGAAACATAATGAGTAAACAGATTTTTTTAAGCAGCTGTTGACCAAAAAAATAAAACCAGCAAGGATTAGGAGATTTTTTTTTTTAACTAATGTATCTTTTCTCCATATTCCACATTCTCTAAGCAGATTACTTGGTTTAGAATATCTCCAGATCCAGCTACTCATCATCACTTGACACAGTACTAAGATAAAAAGTTGAAAAAAAATGGTATCAGGTCCTCTGGTATTTCAATTCACACACCTCACAGACTCATTCTAGTCTTCTGAAAAGTTGCTCTTACTGTTCTGGTCATTCCACTATTTAAAAAAAGAAAAAAAAAATTACAGAAACCATGACACTGCTATAGAACACAATCAAGCCAATACAGAGACTGAACAATCAGAGTTACTCAAAATTGCCAGAAAGAATAGGTCCATTCTCTGGAAGACCACAAATTGGAAGTAGACTTCACTGTGTTCTGATGGGAATAAAGAACAAGAGCAGCACTAGGGCAGAAATAGAGGCAAGGATAACCTTGAGACACTAGAATTTTAAGGGTTTTTATTCTTCATAGTCAAGTTCAGAGAACTACTAGCTGTAAAAATAAAAAGAAGCCACACCATGCAAAATCCAAGACACAGACATTAATTCTTAGCACTTACCTGGGAATAAACCCTGATTAACATTCAGTCAATGCAGATTAAACACAGGGAGTAGTGAGATTGTTTTCAAAGGTAGTGGGAAATGAGAAGCACATTCTTATTTTCCCCAGGATCATCCCAGAGAAAACAGAAATTATTGACTAAACCACAAAAGTTAATTCTTTAATTCTTTACCCCTTAAGGACGACCTAAGTTCCCACACACACAGGAGACTCCTTTTGTCTCATTTCTTTAATTGGGAGATGCCTAAAACTAAGCTAGGGAAAAACAAAAAACAACAACAACAACAACAACAACAAACAAAACAAAAACAAAAAAAAACCACAAAAAACAACAACAACCCACCACACTGCCAGGCACGGCAAGCTACAACTATTAGCAGCTAAATGTCTGCCCCACCAGCAAAAACACCTTTAGCTCTATTGTGCTTCCCAGCACACTGGAATACAAAAAAAAAAATCAGGCTTGCTCCTGGCTATTACTGCTGAGAAACTGGTTACTGTGAAATAGCAGCAGAGAGAGAAGCACCTCTCCCTTCCCTGGTAACAACAGATGCAATTCCAACTCTTCTCCCAGCTCTATCCACTTCCCTTTCTTAGTCACTTATCATCCCAGCAGGAATAGGCACTTTTGCCTAAACATCTCTAAAGTTTAGAGACATCTGAAAGGGCAGTAAGCAGGAGTACCTGCACAGGGATCACAGAATCAGAAGCTATGAAAGTTACTGCTGCTGTTGTGTTCCTGCTGCACTGACTCCCCATCTAATGACAGTTTAGCTATGTAAGAGCACAAAGCTTGGAGCAAGAGGCTGGGTAAGATCAGGAACACGTGCCTCAGCCACCAGTGGCCTCCAGCTCAGCTCTCACTCTGATGGAACAGGTACCACTAGGGTTTGCTGCTGTCTGGCTACAATAACCACAGGAGAGCATCAGCAGGCTGGCAACCACACACAACAGGCAGTGTCACAACATGCATGGTGTAGATGGTGGAAATGGAAACAGAGCAAAGCCACTTCCCTCTACTTCTGTAATCTCAGCTCATCACTGGCCATGACTGCCTCTAACACTCAGCCACTACAGCATCTTTACAGTATTAAAAGAGAAACAGAACTGTTTGTGGAGCTTTTTTGTTCCTTCACCCTCTCAATGCTTTAAGACATCTCAGATGTATCCATCCAGCTCCTCTCTGGTCCAAAGAGATACTTGGAAGTCTTCAGGTATGCTAAAAACAGTTCCACACACAATCAAATAAAATACTGCCAAAATATTAAAAAAAAAAAAAAAAAAAAGACTTTAAAGTTAAAGAAGGAGCCCAGAAATTATTCCTGCTTGTAACACAGCAGGCAGCTGAGAGGTGTACCAGCATCAATCTATCAATCTCCATTTTGCTATATTAATACAAGCCACAGGTCTTGTGACGAGGATTTCCTACGCCCAAGGGACACACTTAGCAAATCATCAGCCTAATAACTTTACCTTTGTTATGAACTTCCTTCTGAAGGTCTATGTCACCTGCAATTCTGTTTTGATCCCACAGAAAAAGATCAGCTTAGAAATTTCAATATGCTTTGGGGTGAGGATGTTGACAAGCAGGGCTTTGGCAAGAGAGGGCCTTGAGTGCCCACGTGCCCAACAAAACAATCCACAACTTGCTTTTCTCATGCCCAGGAAGGGAACACTGAGCACCCCAAAACACTCACCAGGACAACCCACAATGCCTGAGAGCTGTGCACCCACAAGCATCCCAGTCTAAGACATACACAGGAGCAGGTGTTATTTTACCCAAGTAAGATCAACTGTGTCTCAAGCACCTTGATTTGGAAATGCAGGCCATATCAAGAGTCTCAAAATAAAATTAACAAAATAACAGAAGTCTTTGCAAGATAAGAAATCAGAGTAAATTTGGAGAAGTAACATGATGGTTTTGGGGGTCTCCCAAAATTCTTGTTGAGCATATCAGCTGTGCCTTTTATAAAGGCCATGAACAGCAACTGGAAGGACAATGAGAAAGCAAGACAAAAAGCAATGTAGTTAAAAAGTGATTCTTGATCTACAGCACTTCCTAATGTTTCAAACAAGGCATAGATCCTGTTTTAACAACAAAAGCAAGGCAAGCATCACACATCTATCTGATTTCATATTGAGCAATGCAACTATGTGATGCACATTAAGTACTGTAAAATACTGCACTCAAGCTGTACAATCCTAAAATAATGGGATTAGAGAGTACTTAAGAGGAAGACACATCAATAATATATCATTATAGATCCGGTGTTTCTTAGTGTGGCTCCTTTTCAGACTGCTGATTTCTCATGTCTGCTACAAGGGTTTAGATGAGAGGTGAGTTTTGAAAGTAGTGGAGAGTGAGATCTCTGGAGCTTTAAAAGGAGTTCATGCTTCAGGTACTGTTCCCTGTAAAATATGTTCCTGCTTTGGAATAGCTCAGAGCTGTAAATGACCAAGCACTGACCAAACAGGGCAAACATAGTTTTAAGGATGAAAACTTCCACTTTCAAACCAATTATCCTTTCATTTCTTTGCTGTGGTTTGGGTACTCATCCCTGACTGAGAAATACATACAAGGGATGCTTTCTCTCTCTCTCTCTGCTGATCAAAGCTGTTTTCTTCTACATGAACCTGCCAAAACCTAGCAACACAGATATTGCAAATCAGTTCCCACTCTGTGTAGGTGGGATCATACTCACAAACATCTAATTTCTAGGTGCCACAGGGAGACTATTTTGGACCAAACCACTGAAACAAAATAAAAAACATATAGTTACAGAACCAAGCTGGCTTCACGAGTGGCACAGGACTTACTATTTCTGCCTCAGGCTCATTCAACATTAAGCAAAGCTCAGCTGGCAGGCAGTCAGATGGCACGGTTGAGGCATTAATTTACTAATAGAAAGGAACTCACTGCACAGTGCTTTCTTGAGGTTGCTTCTGTGATAACTGCACCAGAAAAATGGGTTGCATTTGCATTACTTTTTAATGGTCCCTGTTCTTACATTCCATTTTTTTTTTTTTTTTTTTTTAATTTATGTTATCTACAGCAAAGGTATTACTGTGCAGGGAAAGGGACCCATTGATGGATCCATGCTATATTTCTGGTTCCCTGAGAGACTTTGCATGGCCTTTGGCAAGTCAATTTGCCTTCTCATCCATAAGGCAAGGCAGTAATAGCACAGCAGCTCCCAAAGGTGTTCCGTGTTGCCCTAACTCCTGAATAGAAAGTGCTTCATAAATACTAACATCGGCCAATGAAAATGCATAAAATATTGGAATTTAATGATGCAAGTGCATCTTATTGAGGGCCTGGAAGATGAGCTAGCTTGACTCCTGCAGAAAGCCAGGCAGAGTCACCAGGGAGAAGCCAGGGAGCCCAGCCAGTGCATCTGCACAGCCTTCTGAGCCCCAAAGGGTGGGTGCACTGCCTCTCTTGCCCCTGAGGAACAGGCACTAAAGAGGTGGCTGGACAGCAGTCAGGATGAATTTGAGCTCCCTAGAGTGCTAGGAGTGCATGGCCATCTTCTAGGAGGGACAGCAGATCTGGTGTTTTATTGTTAACTGGACAGAACTACCCTCTTGCTACGCTGGACTGAAGAGCTGATGCACTAAGGAGATTAACACAGGACTGGGGGTATTTGTTGTCCTGCCCAGCTGTTCTCAGATGGATTTCATTTACTGACCACAGAGTAAAACCCAAAATTTGGCCCCCCAGGCTCAGCAGGATAATATGAAAAAACAAAGCTGAAGAATTAACTAGTGTTTCAACAGAGATAAAATGCTGTGATACCAAACCCTCATGGGTTTGATGTCATGGCTAATGGTGGATAATTGAGTAGAGCTTTTCACACTTTCCTTAAGACTGACAGCTTGAAGCAAAGGCTCACTGTCTCCCTCTCAGTGCTAGTAACCACATATGGCAAACAGAATTACATTCCATCCTAAACCTAGCTAAAACTAACATAGACCTGTGCCATATATTGCATTTAAGTATTTTGCTGACAATCGATATTTAAATGTTTATAAACATTCAGAATTTATCATCTTTTCTGATTTTTCTTTTAGATTTTTTTTTCTGACTACTACAGTCCAGTAATTGTGTTCAGTGCTAACAAGTAGATATTCAACACAGTCCAAAACAATCAAAGTGATTATTTTACAAGAGGAAAAAAAAACAAAAACAACCATTCAGGGGTTTAAAATAAGGGGGGGGGGGGGTGGTACTTCTGGCCTCATGCAAAGCATCTAGAAGAAACTCAATTTTCTGTCATTCTGCAAGGACTGTGCACGCTTGCCATCATCATATGCCATCTTGATAATGATCATCATTGTCAGTGCCATAGACCTGAGGGCACAGTCTTTATTTCACACAGCTCAAATTGATAAGCAGCTAGTTGTGAACAGTAAAACATTTCCCACAAAATTAAATTAAGCAAGATTATCTCAACAGGAGAAGCAATGCAATTGTACACATGCACACAACAAGTCTCAGTTTGCTATGCTTTGATCCAGTAAGATCATTTTCAAGCTCTCAAATGCCTGGATTTGTTTGCAATTGTATTGCAATTAGATAACTCCTATAAGACAATGAAATGTAAAGCTGAAGAACAAATACAGCAAAACAAGGCTGACCATACCTGCAGCCCTACCAGTGCTGCTGAATCAGTTACAACTGAATGCTTAATTAGCAACATCCAATTAGAATATTCACTATATTGCAAATAATCAGCTTAAATTCATTAAAATGAATCATACACTAGCTATTATTATATATTAATTGCTCCAATAAACCCCAAACATTCAAAAGTATTATGAACATATTCAAAATTAAGCTTGCAGCATTTCTGGATTAAGAAGCAGAAAAGCATTGAGTTGTTTCCAGTAGTAAAACAAATATTTGAAGCACAGAAGTTAGGAAAAAATTATTTTAAAAAGCTCTTTCCTGTTATCCCGATTTTATTTGACATTAATTCCATTTATGTTTTGCAGAAGGCAACACTATACCCACAGTCATTTCAGAGCAGAGAAGGCAGCAGGGAAAGGGATCATAAAAAGGTGTGAAACCAACCTTAAGGAAAGATAAAAAACAAATCACAAGACTAAGAAGGGCAGTGTTTTACTAGAGGCAGTGTAATTTGGGCAAGAGGCAGGGCTGGGAGGAGAGTAAGCAAGGAGCTTACAACACTCGCTGCAGTCTCCTCTGTCACAGGGCTGCTGTGCTGCAAAACTGCCAGGGCTTGCTATTTGTTTCCTCGTGACATTTTCCTTTATGTCAACAAGTAGGCCAGCTATACAGCTAGTGGATATAAAAGCATTAACTCCAGTAGAGAACTTTATTTCACCCTTCTTTCAGTCACTTTCCCCGTGGTTGAAATCAGACTCCAGAGGTGCGGTAATGAGCCGTCGGGAGGGAGCACGGAACAGCTTTCACAGGAAGAATTCCACGGATCAGCCGCTGCAAATTTCAGCTGGTTGTACACAGGATCACATTTTACTGCTCCACATAAATTCTGCTCCTGATTATAACTGACTCACAGGGAGTACAGGCTAGAGTGATATAAAGCCCTTTCTGAAAGAAAAGTCAACTGCAACACACCTCATGGAACCTGGAACAAAACACCACAAAACATCCCAGAGACTCCAGCTGGGATCACAGTCTAGAGGGAAAACCCGATTTCATAGACTTTATAGATCAGAAGGGGCTTTTGCAAACTCATTCAAAGAGAAGTTGTACAGAGGCTTAGGATAGAAGCAGCCTCTGGAGTTTTCACAGTTTACCAATTCCCTCTAAGAATATTTTAAACTCTCCTCCTGTGATCCGGCACTGCCCATGCAAACACCAGGAGCAGAGAGGCAGAACGCTGTAACTGTGGGTAGGAAAGTCTCATGGATGCCTGAGAGCACAGGCTTCAAACCAGAAATCCATCACCTAGCAATGAAATTCAAGTGAAGAGCAGCCACGGGCAGCCAGACTGAGAGCAAGGGCTGTCACTCAGGGCAAGCAGTAGTGTGGCAACAAACTACCACATATAAAAGTGCACTATAGGTAGCATCAAGGAAGAGGGGGAGCAGGCAGGGTTTTGCAAGGAGAATTTACAGCACAGATGATAAATCAAAAGGAATACCCCCATTAGTCTCCTGTAAGTCAGAGAGGTTCAGGGAAAGGAGCATTTGAGAAAGCAGGTTTACAAAAAGGCACAGAGGACATGAACCTTGAAAAAACAGCTGCTTACCAAAATTTATAGCCTAGAGAATTTCAATAAGTTGTAAATTACATTCCTCATGAGAGACTCAATTGTGCACATATGTATGCAAGATTGAGAGTCACAATGCAAATATACTCCTGTGTATGTATACTAACTTATATGTGCCCCATTGAGTTTGAAGATTTAGAATACTCTTCTGCAAAGCTTATGAGGTCTCAATGCCATTAGTGCTCAGAAAGAACATGCAAGCTAGAAAGTTACGTATCTATTATTCAATCATTTTATAGACTAAATTTTCTCTTCCTTGGATAAGTACCTTCCAGTCCTCCTGCCATGTTAGAAAATATATGCATCTGCCTTGAATAGATATTTAATGAAGTTATTCCTTGTAAAAGAGTATCTGTTTATGTTTACATTGCATTGAATAATTAAACAGCTTGTTATGGAAAAGCACTTAAAAAAAAATCTTTCTAAAGATGAATAGATTTTTCCATATCTTTTCTTCTTAACCTCTTCCAGCAAGAGCTATTAAACTTGAACTGCTTGCATTGCTGTGCTGGAGTACATATCTTGTAAGGGAATGCAGATAGGTCAATAATGAAGCTGAAAACCACAAACCTGTAAAACAGCCCAAAGACTGGGAAATTCTCCTTTCCCTATACCAGTAATCTTTATGCCTTACACCACCTCCAGAAAATAGGCTACAGCTGGCCTTCAATCAAAACCTGAGCTGCACTAACAGGCTTGTAGGGAGGAAAGAGCTCCATCTCATCACTGCCTGAAGTCAGGCTACCTGGGATTGGTGTACAACTAACTGGGGCTCAGATTAAACTACAACATGACATTTACCTGAAGTTGTAAATGAAACAGACAACAAAAATTTGATCTACTGTCGCTGTGGGACACAATGAATGAGACACTGACTCGTGATTCAGAAGGCTGATGCTCTGAAAAGGGGCTGGTTTATTCTTAGAACTTATTTTTATACTTTTTACAATGTGCCCACCTAAGAGGTGGGATCTTTGGACTCATTGGCCACATCAAGGGTCAACAAGCAAAGTCCCTCCTTAGGAGAGGGAAAAGTGAAAAATAGGATAGTTTACAGAGAGTGACCTTGTTTACGGTCTCAAATCCCTGGGAAAGAATTTAAGAAAAATCTAAACATAGCAAACAGTGACTACAACCTACTATGCAGAAGAGTGATCCTGGGATCCTTATCCACGTGGAGCCGTACTGCATTTCCAGTCGGATCCTTTCCTTATGGATGCAGAAGCAGAACTTCACCTGAATTATTTGGATCTGCCTTTAATAGCTTCCATCAGAGAAGCACACAAGCAGCTTGAGATCATCACTTCCAGCATTGCTGAATTAAAGGGGTTTTTTGCTGGGTTTAAAAAGGTAGTTTGATCAGGTTAACTACCTCATTGTAGTTGAACATTAAAACTGGCTAATAACTGTTCAAGCGTGATGGTAAATTTGAATATATTCACAAGGCCCAGTACATTCCCCAAGATGTACACTAAAGCTTTAAACACATAAGGAATCTGACAGTCCAAGAGTCTTAGGTATTGTGCTTTAAAGGAATGGGCTCCAAAACCTTCCCTCACAGAGTACTCACATTTTGATAGTTACCCCACAGATCTTGACAAGAGAAATAACAGCAAACATGAGACTTAAAAAGCCTTATCTTTTGACCATATTATTTTCAAGATTCAATTAAGATAAATACAATGTTATTGACACAGCATCCATGAAGTATCAGCCATTTATGATCTCAAAAAGGCCAGTTACTCCTCAAGAGGCCAGCCAGAAGTGACCTACATTGTTTATCTCTAAACTGAAGAGGTTCACTATGCTCCATAGAGTATTTTCACTCTGCAAAACTTACATTTCCATCTTTTATATGCCTGAAAAATTGTTAGCAGAGGTCTGTTAGTCTCTTCTGGAAAGAATGATCATAGGCAGCAAGGGAGATGCTATTTTCGATGCTATGCAATTATTGACATTATTTTCACCTATATTAAACTTCTCTCACTTCTAAGACAGAAGTTTATTAACCTCAAATTAGCTATATCAATTAATCACCATGTCTTTTCAAGTAGCTGGCCACATTCTGGAACAGGAATTATAGGAATTATATATAAGAATTAGTTTTATTTAAGATTTCTGCATCATACGTAGGTATATTTAGAAAATAGACAATGCATTTAGCAACAGAGAGGAGACCTCACACTTCAGAATTATAGACACCAACACAGGAAAATGACCAAAATTCTAATCCACAACATTTACCATGCAATCTTCCCCATAAACAATGCATTACTTGAATGCTAAACTCTTCCAAGGCTGCATTGAGTTCATCACACCTACCACTAATTGGTTATATAACCATTTAAGTAGGATTAGTATCATAATCTGCTGTCAAGCCTGACAGCTGGAGATGTGGTTCTGCAAATAAAATATTCATTTACAAAGACTTCTTTAAACCAAGGTGGTTTATGTTCTTCAAATTTTTCTACAATTAAGTTACAGCTCCATACTCCTCTTCTGAATATTCAGCCAGTTTAGCTGACATCCACTGCTGCAACACCATCTGCACGATTTCCCCCTTATTTTTCTGAAGGGTCATATTCAGGATCCTAGAAGTTGGTGTATTCTGTGTGTGTTACAGAGAAATTCAAGATGCTGCAATGCCCTATCTTGCAAATGTACTTGAGAATTTTTAACCATGTTTTCCTAGCTTTTTTTGGTCACTTGAATAAAATACGCTGCCATTCTTGGAAAGCATTCACTTTTTTGCTCCTGTGAACTACAGATTCTATAACCCTTACTCTAATTTTTCATGCAGCATTGTTAAAATTATTAATAGGTTGCCTGACGAAGAGGAAGTCCAGGACACTTCTGTGTAGCACTGGTCAGGACATAGGCTTTCCAGAACCACTCCAGGAATTCCTCACCCAAGATTTCTCCTTTCAGCCCAATTCCTCTTGCCCCAAAGAGGTTGCCTCTACAAACATTTACTAGAGTATTAAAAATATGTCACATTCAAAAGCCAACAAATACCTTTACCCCTGAAAGTATTATAAAAATTGTACAAGGACTTAAAAAGTTAGTACCTCTGATGCCAATGCTAATCACTCCAGAATAGTCCCTGAGAGGAGAACTTCATGGAAATAGAACACAAAGAAGCAGACACTGGTTGACCCTTATCTTTCAGCTCTTAGTGTATAATGAATGTGAGATTCTTTGAGATTAAAAAAACCCCAGGGATTCATTATGCCAAATTTTAATTGGCAGGGCTTGAAAGAGGAAAAAAAAAAATATAGAGACCACAAAATCTCACCAGGATAATGGTGAGCTTACCTTGCTGAAAGAACAGAGTCTGTTTTCCATACTTCCATGTTTCAGGACATCTTGTCTCCTCTAAGTTTTCTAGGCAGCTAGATAATATATTGTACCAGAAAATCCAACAGAACTGTTAATGCATCTCTGATAATAGGCACTGGTGGGTAAAGGAGCCACCAAAATACACACAGACATTCCCAGAACACTATTCCAGGTGCTGTGTTTTCTGTCATAGAGAGGGAGAACAGACCACAGGACTCACCCAGGGCCCATTAGCAGATGAGAGCCACCAACCTGAGAAGCAAAGCACAGATCCCTACACTCCTCTGACTGCTGGTGCCATCACAGTTGTCTGTGACACTCACAGCAAGAGAGAAATGCTGAGAAAAAGTGGCAGCATCCAGAAACAAAATTCTGCAAAAACAGGTTTGGATCTTTTATGCTCTGCCTTGGTCTCCATTGCAGTACAGTGCACATCAGGATTATATGGTTGTAAATAAGATTTTCCCGTGTCTTGATTGTTGTACCAACTGGAATAGAGAATCCAGAGGGTGGGATGAATGTTTAAATACACACACCTCCAAGGTACATTACTAGGCTACAGCTTTCAACCCTGCATGTCTTTTTATACACACATGCACAAGCATTTTTTTTCCAAAGTATGATCAAACCCAGGAAGCAGTTATAATGCAGCTCTCCCACTCCAAGTGGATATACAACTTTTAACATAAATCACTTCTTCCATGGTTAACAAAACTGGTCATGATTTTATGGCAAAACTTGGAAGAAGGTTCCTCATGAACAGAAATATACATTTCTCACATTCTGATCAACAAACGTGGTGTTGACATGGGGCAACCTGCATATTGCTTAAGCACTCCTTCCTTCAACTCCATTGTTTGTTAAGCTTGGGCAAAGGAAAAAAAAACAAAAACAACAAGCTGAACTGGTACTCTTGCCATCTGTGTTATGACTGCAAATTTTGCTTTGAACCACAATTTCATTACAGCTATATCATAATTCTGACAAAAGCATTTATCAAGATAATGACATTATAAAGCTATATCTCAGAATTACCTGTTAAGCAAAGAAGCATGGTCCAGTTGTTCTATCAGGGTATTAACGCTCTATAAATCAAAATGTCTTAATGTACCTTGGAAGACAAGTAAGCCTGACTGACTAACAGAAGGTAAAGTCTATACTGGTTTATGTTGTTGTGGTTTGGGAGGGAGTTTTTAATTATTTGAACATGTCACTCAATTAGAGTTGATATTTTTGTGTTTGGAAGAGTAAAGAGATCATACAGTTATAATTAAGATACATTCTTATAAATGGATATTAAATATTGCAAGACACTAATTTTATCCTAGAAGAAAATTAGACTGTCTTAAGACCCTACTTCAATCATTGCTTTGAAACACATACCTGAATGTATCAGGACTGCACTAAACCACAAATCACTGGATTGCATTCTTTCAGGCAAAACAGGATCTTAGATATGCTGATCAGTGAAGTCAGTAAAAAATGTATTCAGTTCACAGAAAGCTGAAGTTTGGAACCCAATTCCAGGCATCCCAGGCAACACCATGTGTAGGATACACTATGTGCTATGAAACAACTCAAAGTTAACTCAGGCATTACTTACGTAGTGGTGAGCTATTTTAGAAGTAAGTGATCCTATGGCATTGCCAGAGAACTTTCCTGAACTGAGACAGAAAAGCAGCATTCAAGTAAGACACATACAGATATCAAATGCAAAACTCCTCACTATATAAACTTCAGCTGGTTCATTATAAAACACCAGACACGTTTTGTATGTAAAAGGATACATTTTGCACACCTGCATTTTCTACTGATTTTGATAATTGACCCAGAAGTCTCTTGGTTTGTGCTTGAATAGAATATCTTTGAACAAATATATGCATTGAAGAAACAGCTGAATTTAGCATTCTTAAGCTCTTATGAACAGCAGTAAGTGGATAAACTTCCCACCAGGACAGGGAAAGAAAGAGATCAAATCCCAGGCATAATTATATCAAGAAAAGTCAGATTCCATTCCTTTTTAGTGTATTCAGGCTTATGTACTTTGCTCATCACTTCATTAAATAAGCTGCATATGCACTGAAGGTAAGCCAGTGCAATTTCTGGCTCACAACAACCCTCCAAAGGGATCTCCTCATTCCAGTCACACTCAGCCTGAATGAAAAGCCTACAAAAATCAGTTTCTACACAGGTAAACTCTTACAAAAAAAAAAAAAAAAAAAAAAAAAAAGGCAGGTTTAATTTCAGTGCTAGGGGTTTTTTTAGCTCTTTAAGTTATGAAAACAAGAAATATGCCAAGTTGCTCTTTACTTTGACAAGCATTTTGTAAACTGCTGCAAGCAGCATTCTAATTTAATTACAAGAAAATACTTAATAAAGAATCTGAAGTGAAATTAAACTTTTCATTTCTTTCCCAGTTAGAACACCTATATATCACAGACAAATGAGAGACAGAAGAGAACTAATCCCCCCCATACAGTCACTATCAATTAATCTACATTTTAAGATTCTATACCTTTTTCTTCACAACTTTCCTACCTGTCTAGGTGGGGGTACATAGAATAAACCCATTCTACTAGCATCACAGCTATATCTTCAGAACTTTTTTTACACTAATGCAGCACTCCAACAGTAGCACTACGTATCACACATTCATGGTGTTATTTACAGGGAATACATTTGTCTATTTTGAGTCTTCATCTCTCCTTTGTTAACGCTGCTTTGGCAGGAAACCACAGCCAGAACATTTGTAACAAGCAAGCCAGCCTCTCCCTTTTCTACAAGAAAACCCCACCACCCACTACTCTCAGTCACTTGAGGACTACCACATCCCATACTCTCTTTTACAATACAGGTTCACATGGTACTCCACTCCCAGAAGTGCCAACAGCTATCAGCAGATCATTTTGGGAAGCCTGTCTAGCAATCAGGACTAGCATGTCAGGCTAGCCCAGCCTACAGTTCAGGCTGCTGATAGCTGCACGTGCCTCAGTCTCTGATAAAGAGACAGTCTGTGGTTGGAGCTTCTCTTCCAGGCCTTAGCAACCTCAGCAAGTTGTATCAGGTTCTACCAGGACCCTCTACTCCATGTGATGGAGCTGTAAAAGCCAAGCTCTTGGGTACCCAGCAGTGGTAACTGCATCCTGAGGCAGGTGCCTCTGCTGAAGCATCCTCTGAAGTCAGGTGAAAGCGTGCTTAGCACATCAGGCTCAGTCAGGGTGTAACAGGAGGTGAACTTGGATTTGATCAGAGAATGACCATTCACATTTGAAATAAAACTCAGATTCATCATCTTCCTTTACAGGAAGCAGACTAACAGCAGTTAATCTACACTGCAAAGTCAGAGCTGCAACACAGCACACTGCTATGGGCAGCTTTTCTCTGACAGTCTGGGAAGCAGAGAGGCTGGGTGGAAGTTTTTTGTTGTATTCTTTTTTTGGTTTGTTACTTTTGATTTATGTAGGTGGTATCTTTGAAGTTGTCTTCAGTTTGGTATTTGTTAGATTTTTTTTGTTTGGTTGGTTTGGTGTCTTTTTAACACTTAGAATTCACAGACTCCCTGAAGACCTTTATTGAGTAGAAGGGTCCCTATAAGTCCCTGTCTTGGCATGTACTGGCAAGGGATCCCAGGCTTAGCTAAATGTGGGCTTCTCGTGCCAGGACTGCAATTCTTGGTGAGCTTTACTTTTCTCAAAGAACATTTGCTCCTTCAGAAAACAGTTATTTCACTCTCAGATGGCATGAAGAATCCTTCTCTCAGCTATCTGTAAAAGAGTATTCATGAAAGACAAAGCACGAGTTTTAAATATTAATACCTCTGCAGTTTGATTGATATTGCCTTATCTGTTTAGCATACTAGATTGTATAATATTTTGGAACAAAAAGCATTAAAGTCATCTTTCATAACAAAGTTAGGATTTCACAGTGTTTATTCAGATTGATACTTAAACATCCCCTTTATTATAACCTATGCAATGAATAATTTGCAAAATAATTACAGGAAATTAATAGTTTAAAACTTGGAATTATTCAAACTGCAGCAGCTACAAGAGATGAAAATATTGTTAATATTAATTAAGCAGAAATAATTGTTTTAAAGAGCCTAGCCACAAAAATGCTGTACCTAAATATAAGCTCTGAATCTTTTAAAACTACCCTAGATTTCGCAAAGATTTAAACTTTTCCTGGTGAGTGCCTAAATTTTGAAGATGAATTAGTTGTTTGACTGCAGGAGTCGTGTCTATGCACCATACCTTCCCCTCTTTCCCACAACAGAAGACTGAAATCCTGACATACCACTCCACTAAGAACTTTCTAGCAGAATATTTTGCATAAGTCTAAATGAGTCATTCAGGGGATATTTTTTTTAAGAGACAATTTCTAAGGAGAAGAAAATCTACTGTAGTTGATTTTTTTCCCCTAAAGTATCCTGAGGGAGTTTATATTAAGAGTTTAAAGAATGAAACTGACTTTGGTATTCCATTCCCAGTTGCTAATTTATTATGTGGAGGAAGTCACATGAGCCTTGAAAGAAATCTTGATGAAAAGGGATCTGTCTCAGCTGCATGGGGTTTAATTGACTTAGTCTTGCAGGAAGAATGCATTAGTATTATCTATGCCTCTGTTTAACTATCAGCCAAATGGCAATCATCATGATGAATTAATTTTCTACTCTGCCATGCAAATCACCCCATTTGTGGACTCACTTCTCTGTTTAGCAGGACACCTGGTTGAAATCCATAGACCACAGCTCTAGACAAGGTCATTGGAATAATTCAGCAGAAAGGGAGAAGACTGCCTAAGGACCACCACTTTTCCCTTCTCTTTACGTTCAAATAAATATTTTGTTGGGATCTTTTCCCCAGGGGGACAGGGCAAGTTTAGCAATTTTTACTGTGGGCCACAATATCTAATTAGTACTCAGTATTTCTTTTACTTATCTCTAATGAACCAAATTCTCCTCTGACTGCTTTCAGAGTCTTGACCTGCATGAATGTACCTCAACAGAAGCAGCCTCAGGTTACACCCAGCCTGCACAGCTCTGATCAAGCCAGCATGCAGATGCTGAAAAGATTGAAAACTTTGGTGCAGTGTCACCAGGCCTCAGTCTGTAGCTCTTTCCTGCACTACTGATGATATTATAGCTATGAAAAAACAACCCAGAAAACAGCCATCACCCCAGAGGACAGGGCATCTTCCAGCAGTACTGTTGTTACTGCTGTCACCAGCCAGCAGCATCACAAAGAGGAAGGAAAAAAATAGTATGACTGCATGAACATAAATTTAGCAAGTCCAATATGGATTGAGAAGCAGACCAGAAAGTTTCTTCATACAGTAGAAGTTTCCTTCACCCATCTGCTGCTGAGTGCAGGAACCCATGGGGAAAGAATCCCAAACAAGCAGCAGGTCTTCTGCAGTTTCACACAATTTCCACAGCACACTGACATTTCCAGCAATTTAGGGACCAGTGACACTTTTGCAGAGCTTCAAGATAATGAAATGATAATTGTTTAAATCCACAACAACCAGAAATCATTCTGAGAAGGCAGCCAGCATTCAGCTGAAGAATATTTTGCAAGTGCACATTGCCAATTCTTAGTTATTTCCCTCTAGTGTTCAGCAAAACATTACACTTGAGATAAAAGGGGAAAGATCACACAAAGCCTAATTGAATTAGCTTAATTATTGTGCGTGGGAAAAAAAAAAAAAAACAACAGAAACAAAAGTGCTGTAGAGAAGATTTTGTTTTCCCAGCTGCTAGTTTGTTTTTTTTTTTCAGGAGCGTATGTGATTACTGTGATGCTAGATAACCAAACAATAGGAAGCCCCTACAGTCAGAAGGCACACTTGGGACTAAAGAAATAGGTTTAGGTCATAGGTGTAGAAGATTATCCTTCACACTTTAAAGGCCATCTGCAAGGCCAAAGCCAGTTCCTCAAGACTGTTCACATGGCAGATGTGGGCCATCAAGAACAGAAATACTATTGCAGATAAATTTATTACACAACCTTTATTATGCTAGTCTACTTCCACTGATAAAGTGGAAATGTCATATAAATCTATTTGTAAACAGTCTGATAATTTCCAAACACCAAAACAGCAAGTTTTCCTTGACATTAGAGAAAATGAGAGCAGCAGAGTCCATCATCAAGCAAAAAATTAACATGATGAAATCACTAAATCATAGTTAAATAATAGCTTTGCTTCAATTATTACTTGTTAATACATTACCGTACAAGTAAGAAGGAAGCTTATTTGGGACCATTGTGACTTAGTGAAAACTTCTGGATGAACTTTCTTTACAGGTCCTCCTCCCCTATAGGATTATCTCAAATTTAGATAGAACACTGTTTTGGCAGAGGCTGATATATATTGCACTTTATTTTTTTTTCTCCTCCTTGTACAACAAGGTGGAAATGAAAATTGCTGTGCAGGGCAAACACTCTAAATAATTTGATTCTTCTTCCTCTTCGATAAGGACTTCATACACTGGCTGAGCAAAAGGTAAAAGCAGCTTTTGAAAGCTACAAATGACATAAACTTCTTGTAGTTCATGTATGTATTTCTTTACAATCCAACCATTCTTCTAATAAACTAGTTATACAGTCTATGATCTCTCTAATAAACAAGTTGATATTTCAAGATTAGGATCCAATCTATGGCTTCAATAGCCAAGCCAAAGTGCTCTTTAAAAGCAGTCCAGCAACCACTTCCAAGACTCTTTGTAGATACTACTATTTATGGTATCTGATTGCATCCTGCAGCATAATTCAATCACATTGTGTTCCTGATACCAATCACACAGGATAAGGACAGCAAAAAACTAACCTTGACATTCAGTATAATATTTCCCAGGTAACACAAAGCAGCACATCAGTCAGAGTTGCAGATATAAGAGGCAGGACTTGATTCAAAGCAATTGCAGAAATTCTACAATGGATGGGGCACCACAGAGAGACACTGGTTCCATGGTTGGAGATATTTTAGCTTTTTCAAGGAAGACACTTGTACTTCAAAATTACCTAATACCAGAGTAGGGCTTTTTCCCCCCCCCACTGTTGATAACCACCACTTCATTCAAGGCAGTGAATTATACTTAACTTAAAAAGAAAGGAAAAGTGTTGAATTAGATTCTGCCAATTAGAGATTCATATTGCAGATCACTTTAATCAAAATAAATCCATTACCTTTAATGTCCAGTGGGTATACAGTTAATGACAAGATGTGAGCACTTATCCACACGACAGAATCAGCTACAGTACACAACCAACACACTTGCACTCAACCAGCTAAAATGATAATTGTTTACAGATGCTGCAGGTCTAAAGCTAGTTTGAACACACATACAGTACTTCTTTAGATCTACACTTGAAATAGCAGAACTTCTTAGCATACAAAAATACTGTTGTCAAGGCAACAGTATACATAAGGCAGGCAATTAAAAAACACAGATATTTAAAGAAGAAGCTATTAAATTTAGTGTCTTAAATAAAATTCTGTTTGGATGACCTTTTACCATTGAAATGAAAAAGAAATGCTTACTTTTGATCAGAGAATACTACTAAACAGGATATAAGTTCTCAGACATTTTGGTAACCCCTTTCTGAGTGGTTTTAATCTCCTCCAGTTCTGCTCAGACTGAAATGACTAAGTAAGAGAAGCTGCAAGTGATCAGCACTTCTGAACATACCAGGTCCTATGCTTTTTAAATCCTTAAATAGGCACGGGGAGAAATCCCCCTAACTACCCAAAAGTCAATTTTTCATCCTACAGAGTAAGGCATTGCTCCACTACAATGAGTAGATTATACTGTTGATAGTTAGGTCCTCATTCTGACAAAAACAAATGCAGCCTGTCAAGTGTAATAGAAATAATAGAAATACCTCAAAATAAAAGAAAACCAAAACAAGATCAAAACTTAATTTCAGTCAGAGAAACATATGTAATCTAATTTTATCTGGAAAAAAAGCCCCAAAAGATTGATTTGAGTACAGTAGTTTAAAGCACATAACAAAGCTCTGTGCTCAAGAAAAACTTTATTTTACTGATTAAATTATTTTACCCATCTAACCCACATATTTAAAAATCACCTTCTACAAAGACACCTTTGCATGCTGTGATTGTAAACATCACAAAAAATTTCTAGTTCATTCTGCTTACTACAGCCAGCTAATCCATGCCCTGAAGTGGGATGAAGTACAGGAGGATATTACTACCACATCAGTAGCAGCTTTTGTCCCACAACTGCTTTGCAAGCTACAAGTGTCCCACAAAGCCATGGATGAACTGGCAAGGCCACGAATTAGTCTGAACAGTTTATACCCACATTTTAAATCTGTTTCATCAGCAGAGGGTTTTTTGGATGGTTTTTTTTTCCTTTTAAGCAAAATGACAACATATCCATCCAGACCCAACTTTTGTACGTAAAATATTTATGTATAAATAAGATATTTATTTTGACACATGCAATGTGACCCTGTGCTTTCCCCTTACGCAGTAGCTTCACCCAGCCCCTAAAGCCTTTTTGGATAAGAGCCACAATTCCTCCCACACGCTGCACTTTAGGAACAGAGCCAGCACGTACAAGTCTCCCCTGGCTGCAAGCTCCAGTTGTGACCGACCAGAGCCAAGCCCCCACTCCAGCAGCCGGGAAGGCATCTCCTTTATTTCTGAAGGGGATCCAAGGCTTTGCAGCTGGGGCAGCAATGCCACAGCAGCATCCCCCAGAGCGGGGACACACTGAGCAGAGCTGTCGCTTACCTGCTCGCCCGGGATGCCGTGTCAGCCCCGGGGCAGGGGGAAGGCTGTGTGTCAGCCCCGGGGCAGGGGGAAGGCTGTGTGCCAGCCCCGGGGCAGGGGGAAGGCTGTGTGCCAGCCCCGGGCACGCCAGCATCCCCGGCATCCCAGCCCGGCAGAGCCCCGCTGCCACACGCGGTTCCTCTCATCAGCAATCCCCGGCACTCGCGCTACAGACTTTGCTGTGCAGATACAGTTGTCAATCCATTTGTTTTCTCAGGCGCAGTGCTAACATCCCCCCCATGCCATCACTGTGTGGAGGGCGACTTCAGCCGAACAGGCAGAGCACATCCTGGGCTGCTCCCTGTGCACTGAGCAACCCAGGGAACTCCCTCGGGTCTCTGCATGCTCGAGGGAGAAGAACCCACTCGAATTATCCAGGTTGCGATACGCACTAACAGTTCTGGTCACCTACAGCTGACACATCAATGAAGCTCGGGTAGGGCAGAGGGAGCAAAGAAGAGGAAAATAAGCGGAACCACCATTATAAGTCTATTTAATTGCTTTTATCACCGCTACAAGTTGTTGCTTTACCTTTTAATGGCAATTAAATACAAAAGAATAGCAAGCATATATTCTGGAAACTCAGTTAAGGCTGCTTAGTGCCAATTCCTAACAATTGCTTTGTTATGCTGTACATAAAGAACAAAATAGTTGTCTTCTAGTCAGAACTTCAAGTCATGCAACATGCAACAGAAGGCAGTGTGGGTGAGATAAAGTCCTCACTCAAACCCTAAGCCACACCAAATCATTTTTCTAAGTAGTCATCAAGTTAAAACAGCAGCTTACTCCAGATCTGCATAATTTTGCACTGTAAGTTAAGAACAAACGAGGTCTTAAGCACTTTTCTGAAGGCTGCATATGAACTGAAGAAATTAGAGGGCTTTGTGTTGCTAATCATGACTACAGTTACTAAGTTCTGAAACAGTAATAAAATCTAAATCTTCATTAAATTTATGAGAAAGTATTTACAGCATGCAGATTTCTTTTTACTGCATAAAACCACTCATTCTCAGCTTTGGGTTGCATTTACTTTTCTCTTTTTTTTAAAGTGTTCTTTCAACGTAGCAAGCATGCAAATGCATTTGAGACTTGATGGTGCTATTTAACTGTACAGCCAGGAAAGACATTCTGAGAAATGGAAACCACATGTTCTTCAGAGAAATTAAATCACAAAGATAAAGGGTTTTTTTAAGCTCTGCAACATCCATTTCCCAAGGCATGGTCTCCATGTGTTCAACAAACATGATGTCAAGTACAATACATGAGAGGTCCACACTTACTAGAGTGGCATGCTTATTAGTGGTTTGGAAAGTGACAGTAGCTTGTAACACCCACATTTGCAGTTGTTTTACACTGTCTCTTTGCTAATACTATCTCAACAGCTCTCTGGAGCAATCTTAGCTCAAGACCTGGATGGATTCTGGTTTAACCCCGCTATTTTAGGAACTGCCAGTGTCCCTGCACAGGGCAGAAGGAGTGCTCAGGCTCAGTCTCACACCAGAAAGGAAAAGGTTAGTCCACCAGGTCTGGGGAAGGCCCAGTTTGGATGGCAAGCATTAAATTGAAGAGCCAGGAAGACACAAATGAATACCACTGTAGCCAGAAGGGACTGTAAGATAAATGACTGGACTGACATTTTACAACAGGCTCTTACATGCTGAACCCAGTAACCTGCATTTGAATAAAGCTAACCTCACCAAAAAGTACTAAATGTTGGACCAAACACCTCTAGATATGGAGGACGTGTCCCCAAGGGTTAACCATCTTCTCTGTGCAAAATATCACATGTTTTAAATAAATTTATTAGCTTTGACTTCTCTTTCCTTATTGCTCCCTCCCCTAGTAGGCATTCAGCATACAGAATTTCCTGGCTATGGATATATTCAGAGCAATAAAGTTACTTTTCCAACATCTCAAAAAAAGGCTTAAAACAAATTATTGGCTAAGCTCCACAGACATTCCCCTTGGATATCTGCTTTTGTGGATATTTTCCAACACATTTCTCATAGTGGAATCAGCCATGCCATATACAAGAGCCAAAAATAAACTTTCCTACACCCATTTCCCTATGTCATCACATGACGAGGACATGCTGAACAGAGCCCCTGCAGTGGCCACTTAATTCTTCCCTCTCTCTGGCAGCACAGCTTACATTCCTCACTCCTAAGCTCTGCATATGTGTGAATCTTCTTCAAAGCTCAGGCAACTCAAGCCATTCTGTATGAGTAAGAAATGATGAATTAGTGTCAGAGCTTGATATTATCCCCACAGAGATGCAGCAAGGAAAACCCAATTTTGTTACAATTCCCTGATGGTAACTTCTGCCATACAACTGTTTTGTGTATTTTAAACAATTTAGTAGGTATTTTACTGCTAGTGCTATTTGTGTGTGTGTTGTGACATACTGCAAGAAATCACTTGATCAATAAAATTTGTACATCAAGAATATTTGAGAGCTTGCTTTCCTGTAAATTGAAATAACAAACTTGAAAATTTTGTCCTCACAGAAAGTGAATCTTCATTACTTTTTTCAATTATTTTACCTAGAACTGACAGCAGGATGCCCAAATTAATGCTATCATCAACCATTCATCTTAATTAAATATTGGTGCTATGAGCTTTTAAATATGACCTTAAATCTGCAAGTATAGAATATTTTGATATGGCAAATACAGCAACATATTCTACCCTATATTTTCTCTGGTTTCATGGGAAGAAATGACCTGCACCTGCCAAAGGTCAAACTTCCTATCCAGGAGCTGTCAGAAGGCAGCTGACCCCTGAAGCATGAAATTAATATAAACACAGTGAAAAGCAAGTGCGATACAATCTCTTTTAAAGCCCACCCAGTACCTGCTGCCCTAAATCTCCATCGGCTTGCTACACTGTCTTCATGATCAGTCACCAAGATCTTCCTTACTATGTCCCAAAATCTTTTCTGCAGGCCTAAAAGGCACCTCCTGAGAACAATTTAGTTTCCTCACCACCACTGCAGAGTTAAGGTGTGTTTATGATTATGCTGTGCCAGCATTTCACTTTTGAGAACCCTTCCTAAAACTTTCAACTCAAATTTGTTCAAGAATGCATGTCCGAACAGAGAGAATCTCAACTCCAGAAATGCCTTACCTAGATCATAAGTTACAGAAAAACCCCAACCCAAAATGAACCCATCGTGAGGTTTGTAAACAGCATCTCACCAAGTTCTTCTCTGTTTGCTTCTGCCAACAGCTGTGTTAATTTGTTGCTCATTACTGTTTCCCAAACCCATAGTCAGATTTTAAGCAATTTGAAGTTGGATAATAACAACAAAAGATAAGCAGAGTAAGAGATCACTGTGGGGTATACCACAAAAAAAAAAGTATACCTGTGATGAATGTTACCATGGAAATTGAATTTCCTTATCTCTCCAGGCTTATAAACATCTGGGGCAATTGTATGATTCTTAAACTGATTCTATTTCTTATTCATCATAGATAATACACCAGGGAATTGTGGCCAATTAAGAAGCACAAATGTTTGCTCCATGTCTACTGCTAACATCTAAATCCTAATACTACTTTATGGCAGGAAACTTGAAAAACATTTTAAAGCCATTTGAGATCTTACACTTATTATGATGTAACTAACATATTGCCACTGAAGTTGATCTGGAAGCAGACTTTCCAAGTGAAACAGAGTAAAAGGGGTAATTAGGAAGTGCATAGGTAACATTTCCTGTCTCGCTTTTCAGAGAGCGTCTGTTCTCAATTATGAATTTTTAAAGTGGGAAATCAAACTGAACACTGAAAGTAATTATGAGCTACAGGAAAAAAAATGTAGGAAGAAAGCACTCAGTTCAGAGGTGTAAGCACCTAGCAGTAAAGTTATTGCCTTCAACTTCACTTCCTGAAAATTACAGGGACCTGAAGATTTATTTTTTTTTTTTAATCTTCAAGTTCATCTCCAATCAGCAACTTTCCAAATGCTTCATTACACACTAACAGGACAAGCCTTTAAATGAAGGGAGTTTCTCTCTGCGTTGCACTCAGCCTGCATTTAATATCCCCCAAACCATAAGTGAGCTAAGTATGGAACAGGGAACATGTGCTGCTATAAGAGGTAACACAACCAGCCTAACCAGGAATGACTAGGGACACAGCTCACCACACACTTCTTTCACATTCTCATGGTGCAGAAACTCAGTTAAAAGACATGACACAGAAGCCAAAAGAAGGTCTTCAGTGGGGGGAAAGAAAAAAAAAAATTAAACAGCCATCTAACTCTTCACCACTTCTTACACCGCACGGGCAATACCCATCCTTTTAAAAGCCAAATTGAAGGAGAAGTAATTATTATGAGAAGAATCAGTAGGGTGAAAACGACAGAAAAAAACCCCAACCGGATCTTCAGGAACTCTATCAGCGAGACTTCAGTGGGAAAGCACCAAATTCTGCTGCAAGAGTGTCTTTAAACTACCAGAGTAAAAGCAACATTCACAAAACTTATCACAGAAATCATAAGTTCTACTTACTACCACCCAAACACTTCAAGAGTAAAATTTCCATACCAGCCCTAATTACTCCATAATGCATCACAAGTGTTTTGCTGCTGTTTTCCACAAGAGTACAAGAGAGATAATGTCAAAAAAGTCACTTAACTATCTAAGGACATCACTATTTTTAAGCTTGTTTACTGGGCAAACACATATATCCTCGAGAGGAGTTAAATTAACTTGTAGCTCCACATGCACTTGCGCTGCAAATGAGTAAACGCTGAATGGTCTATAAATACCTTTACTACCACGGATTTGGTTTCTTTCCAGGACAAAAAAAAAAAAAAAAAAAAAAAAAAAAAAAAAAACTCAGGCACCTGAAACTTTATCCTCTGGGGGAGCATTACAGCTGTTCCCATTTACAGCTTTAACAACCTGCCCGCCAACACAAGCGGCGCAAGCACAGCCCAAGCTAGGGGACACCGTGGGGACCCGCAGGGCGCGACACCCGTGTGCTGGGACACGGAGACCAGCGCCGCGATGCGCGATTCACCCCGCGAGAGAGCCCCTTCTACGCCGCACGGCCAAAGGAAAAGTTCGGCGAAGGCAAAAAGTAATTTGGCAAAGCCCCGGCGGAGAAAACCCCCGAGCGCTGATCGCGCTCCCCGCGCTGGGGCAGCGCAGGGACCCCCGCCCGCCCCGGGGGGAGGGAGCGCGGCGCGGCGCCTACCCGAGCGGCTGCGGATGACATCGCGGAACTCATCGGCGGCCCCTTCGCCGCCAGCAGCGGGGCCGAGGCGTCCCGGCTCAGCCATGCACCGAGGAGCTGCCTAGAGAGGCGGGGGAGCCAGGGTGGAGGGAGCGGGCCGGGCCAGGTGTGGAGCGGCGCCGCCCGCCCTGAAATAGCGGCGGGGCGGCTCTGGCCCCCGCCCCCGCGGCGATGAGAGAGCAGTGCCCCCCCGGGCAGCGAGGGGCCGGCCGGGATGGAGACACCCTGTCCCTGGCAGCGGCGGGGTTCCAACTTTTCTGGGGGAGTATCCGCTCAGCCGCACGGCGCTGCGGCCCCCAGCAGCCCCGGCTGGGGGATCAGGGCAGCCGCGGTGCCCCGGCCGTGCCCCGGAGCTGGCCGTGCCCCACAGCCCTGCAGAGCCCTGCAGAGCCCTGCAGAGCCCTGCAGAGCCCTGCAGAGCCCTGCAGAGCCCGTGCCTGCCCCGCGGGGTGTCAGCTCTGTCGCAGGGATCAAGCGGCAAACGCGCTGGAGTTTGTCTTCTGCTCCCTCCTTTGTAGTTCATCCTCCGAGGGGCGAAGGTCCTGAATACCTCAGTCCAGTGGCACTGCTCCAAAGCCACCCGAGTGACAGCCCATTGGCACCTGCAGGCTGCTCAAATCCTTCATCTGTTTTCAGGAAAGCGGGACAGAGGAAAACATTTCCTCCTGTGTTTAATACAGGAAAGGCGCATCTTTGTCCCCTCACTGCAGTCGAGGGACAAAAACGCTTCCCGCTGGCACTGCCTCCTTGCAACCTTCCATTAAGTGTCAATTTGGATGGCTGCCTCCAGCCCACCATTATTCCTTTCCCCTCAATTTTCTCTCCATACCAACTTTCAGGACTTGCCTTTTATGCTGTTTCCCACATCTCTCCAGGCCCCCAAGCAGACTGCATCACCTCGTGGGGAAAGTAACCAGGCACAGGAAATAAATGTTCTTCGATGTATTTATACACCTGCTCTCCTTACAAGAGAAATCTAAACTCTTAAAAACTGCACCTTAAAATACAGACAAGAAGAAAATAACCTCTTTTTTTCTAGTTTATATGACAACAGTGTAGTGTATTTAATACAAATGTAGCCTAGCTGCTTCTCAGCTTTAACACCAATTCATAGATAATTCATAAACATATGTAGAGGGACAGGAAATTAAGGATCAGCTGTAGAAAGGATGTATGCCTTCACTTGTATTTGTGTAGATAAAGGACTGGCATCTCTGCATGTATTCCAGAGTATATCAGAAGAAATGTACTCCTTTGAAGATAACAGAGTTAAACAGAATAGAACTAGGTAAGAAAACCAGGTCAGAGAAAATGAACAATTAGAGGAAAACTATTTACAGGCAGCAAAGCATGTGGTGGTAGATTCTGAGGAAAGGGGCTTGTCCCCATGTGAAGCAGTGGGAGACACCCTCCACACAAAGGGTGTCTCATGGCTGGGTTCTTCTGCTGTTCATAAACAGTTTTAAGAGATCAATTAGATGAGTTTTTTCATAATCTGATAATTCCAGAAGTATTTTTAAGGTTTGTTTGTGATGATCGGTGTTTATTACTCGAATAAAGTGAGGGGGAAAAGAATGAATTATTGCCAGCCTTAAATACTAAAAAAACATTACTCAGGAAATGCATGAAATTGTCCTTGGATTATTCAGGGGAGATATATCATATTTCTTGGTCCATATTCCCATTTTCAGTTCCCTCTGGTTGCCCCTGGTGCGTGCCAACTCTCTCAAACTTCCAGCGATGCAATTTTGGCTCCCACCACAGGGGCTCTTGCTAGAAAATCTGTCTGAGATCAAATTGCAGGCTGGGTTACACCAGCTAGTGTGGAGAGCCTGTAGTTTCTCCTCCAATATTTCTGTTCTGTTTAGTACCCTGTTATCACCCACTGCCAAGTTTTTCCCAAGCTATCAGCTAGATTCTCCCAGTCCCACGGCAATCCAGACATTCGGTAATGCGTGTCTGTCTCCCCATGTCTTGGTTTCTCAGCCTCTGCCTCTCCTCTTTAAGCTGAGTTGTTTTGTTTTTTTTTTTTTTTTTGCATTCTGGTGCTTTGGGGAAAGTGGCAGTTCCTGCACGCCTTCCCCTCCCCCATAACATGCACAGCATTACAGAATTTAAAATGGGATTCATGCACTTCTCAACAGCTGATCCAGAGCCTCCCATACGTTCTGTTCTGTCTTTAAAACCCCTGTGGAGAGATGGTATAGCTGCTTCCCTCTTCTTATTCCAGCTCATCCTTGGTCTGTTCCTGAGGCCAAAATGGAGGGAAGATGATTTAACCTCATTTTGGCCAAGTTGTGATCACTGTTCTTCCATAACAGCAATGTAGAAGGAAGGCAATCAGGATAGAGACAAAAATTTCATGACACTTGTGACTCCAGACTGCCTCTATCAATAGCCAAAATCTCATTACTGTGATTTGACAACAGGAAGAACGCTATTGTATATGAATATATTCTTATATTCAGCATTTAAGAAAACATTCTTAAATGCTGACTCTTTGTTTTAGAGACCCAGCAAGTCTGTATGCAGAACTTCAGTGCTAGAAGCATTAACAGATTTGGTTGGCTTTATGAGCAGGCATAGTCCCCTAGTGTTAAGTACCTCACATTTTGGGGTTAAGTAGAAATTTTGCATCCCAGTTCTGTAAACACTACCTGTATATATATCTACACACACACATATGTATGTTTGCAACACCACTGTTGGTTGAGTTCAGAGTCTCCAGCAAGAATTGCCTGCTTTTCCTACATTTCAATTATTAGCATTCTGCTTAAGGGTCTTGCTTCCCCACAAACAGGAATCTTGTTTGAGACAGATCTGGTCTCCAGGAAGCTAATCTAATCACAAAACTTTCTGAAGTATTTAAACTCCTGAAGTCCAAATCAAGGTAAGATACTAGAGCAACATATATTACATTCTTTTGATAAAGTTATTCCATCATGTTAATCAGGGGAAAAAAAAAAAGTTTCATGTACCTCTTTCCCAGAGCAATTATTCTATTCATGAAGAGGGTTTTCTATCGAGGCCCCTAAACATCACAGTAAATGTCTTCATCCTGCAACAACCAAGTAGTGATGAGATTGGTTTGTGACACTCTCTAATCACATGGAATCCCTGCATCTAAAATTCTCCCTGATTTCAGCAATAGTATGTGTGTGTAAGCTCAGATGCAGAAGAGAAATCTCAGATCACACTGGTGCCTGTAGCACTGCAAAACCTGCATTCAACACACTCTGTGAATTTTGAAATATGTCACTTTAAACTTCAGTGGAAACTACCATTCCCTAAACTTAGTAACATATTGTATGCTTGAAAGAAGAAAAACAAAAAACACAGAACAAGCAAGAGTAACTGGCTGGTTTTGATAGTGAATATTTGACGTGTAACTTTTAAAGTCATTCTCTGGGAGGCATATGTGTGTGTGCATGTACTTATGTGTGGGTGTATGTATGGTCATGTAGAACATACATTGTTTGTTGCTTAAGGATGAAGAGAGTATGGTCAGGAGCAATGATGCTAAACAAGAGCTGGCAACTCTTCCTAGTCAATCCTTGCCCCAGAAAACATGTTTCACTCAGTTTATAGTCACCACGGAAAATCTTACACTGTGTTTCTAATGTATGCTATTGGAATTATTTGGTTAGATTTTTAAAGCTGAGGCTGGTTAATTAAAATACTGGGGAGGCCTTCTGTTAGAAATTACGTTTTAGGATGAACAATATATTTTAATGGGTAAATGACAATTATTAAAAGACCATTTCAGCAAATTATTGACTTAATAATAGACCCTCAAACATGATCAGAGTCTGAGGTTGGATGTTCTGAGTGATAGATTATCTATCCTTAAAGGCATCTGTATACTTATGATTCCACTTAAATATACTGATCTTTTTTTAGTTGCATGTTTTAAAGGCAGACTTGTTGTTAGTCATGTTGAGGCAGCTGCTTATTGTCAACTACAAGCTGAAACAAGCATTTGCTTGTTCAAAGTTAGACTTTATCCACAATTTTCATGAATATAAACAATCTAATAAATATTAAAATAGACCAAAAGATTATATGGGAAGTTGTCCCAGCTTTCAGGTCAGTAATCCTATTCCTTGGCAAGAAAGGTCTAAAACTTTAGCAGAAAATGTAACATTCTGGGTTAAAATCTTTTTTTAAATCATACAAAACCATGCATGCCTTTTCCAGGAGGTCATGTTACATTCTGTTACTGCCAGGCCGTTTGTGATGCATCAGAAATATTTCTTGATTGACAGCTTGATTAATCTAGGTAAGGGAGCTGTTTGTAAAAGTCTACCAAAACACCTTCCTTCCTGAGAATTGATTTATCCTTACCACAGTGAATGACCTATCCTATATTAAAACGAGTTTTCTTGGCTATGTAGGATTTTGATTCTCATATTATCTTTTAATTATTCTATAAATCAAAATGAATAAACAGTCAGAAAAGTACATAAAAGCTTTCCTTGTGATAATTTATGCTTTAAAATGATGGCTTTGAAGCAAAAAGGAAGTATGACTGTGCTACAGACTTCATCTGCCCTAGCTAATTTATGGCAACTCCCTCAACTAACACGAATCACATGGTGTAAATGGAAAATGAGCCTCTACTGGTATTGAAAATAAAGAGGTAATTTATTTCCATCTTTCAGAAGTGCTATTCAAAACTGCATATAGGCTTTTGTCACAGCTGATTAAAAAGCTTGGGTTTCATCTTAGAATTAGTTTTATAATCTATTCAAGCAAAACTGAAAGTCAGCACTCTAAATACACTGAAAAACCTGAAAGCTTATTTGCTGATAAGTACTTGCTAAATTGGTGACCTGCTTACCTCCTGGGAACACAAATACTGGTGAAGGCACAAAATCTTGTCATGGGCTTCCTCATGTGTTTGTGATGGATCAGGTAATGCCTTGTTTCTTGCCTTTTTTTTTTTTTCTGCTACAATTTTTGTAAAATTGAAGATTTATTAGAAAGCTTTACATATAAAGCAGTGCTGTGAAATGTTTACTTTAGATTTGATTTTTGGTGTACTTAATTCTGGAGAAAAATGTATGTTGAATCTTTAATAAAAAGGCCTTTAAGTAACTGAAGCTAAATAAAAATAAATGCCAAAAGGAATTATTTCTTGCAGGATGATGTATCCTGTATTAAAGCCCTTCTATTAAAAAGTTACAAAATAACCTCTCAGTTACAGCACTCATAACCATATTTACAAAGGCAATCAGCAGTGCCTCATGCATAGACTTAAGCACTCTGTGAAGTAATGCCTAATTACATTTTCATAGCTATCATTAGGCATCTTTTGGCTTATACTGTCATGTGCAGTAAATGCTTAAATGATTTGGTCCCTATCCTCAAAGATATTTCGACATCTAGTTCTCATTTCTAATTTATAAAAATTAAGGACCATTAGGGACCTTTTCCCAAAGCCAAAGTATTTGAAATTTTGTCTCTTGGAAGAGTATTTGGAATTTTGTCTGTGTTGAAAACTTGTGAACGAATCTAGATTGCCAGAGTAATCTGGATCCAACACTGCTCTGCCTACAGCTTCAATACAAAAGTATATTTAATTTTCTTTAAAGTATTCTTCACCAAATCTTTTTGCTATTTCTATTAGTATCACAGTCCATTACAAATAATCTAGTATAAATATATCTACACTTGGACAAACTGTCCATCATATCCAAGGAATATTCCATCCATGGTTTAGTGGTTTAGTTCTAGAGAGACCTCATCATTACCCAAAATAAAATATCTCCAAACTCAAGGAAAGTTTTCTTCTCCCATATTCTGTTCTTCTCAACATCACTGTAGTAGTTATTTAAAACAGCTAACCATGTTTTTATTACTTTTTAATTTTTCTTTCTCCTTTTCTCTGTGTGTTGTATAGAAGGTTTGCACTTCCTGTAATGAATATTCCTGATTCCCCTAACAGTTTCTGAAAAAAATCTTATACATTAGTGTGAGCTGTATTTGATCTAACTTTAAACATGTCCTTCATGGTTGTTTGGTCATGTCAGCTGAGGCTACCATTTACAGAGGAAGAGTTAAAGAATAGATCACTATGTGTGTGGCATATGTCTGATCATATGCATAGGTTGTGGTTTGTTCTTTATGCCTAGAAGAATGCTTTTTCTTCAGCCAAAAAAAAAAAAAAAAAGCCCCAAGAGCAGTTTGTCTCCATTTTCCTAGTCTTGCATAGGTGTAAATTCACATGTTTAATTTTAGGAATGTAGGTAGAAGTAGAAAAAATATGCAGATAATAGTCCTGTAATTGACTTGATAAGAAAGTTAGACAACAAATATCTGAACACAAATAAAATTACAAAGTCTTGCTCTGAATATCATACATCTGAAGCAGAAAATTCAAAGATATTTATCAAAATGACCCAGCATTGTGTTAAGTAGAGAACCAGTGACTAAATAAATTGGTAAAAATATGCAAAAAACAAGCCTGTGATCAAGTACTTCTGCTTCACCTTGCTGGTAAAATAGCACTTAGTTTACTTTTATAAGCACTACTGTCTAAGAAAGAAAATGTCATTCTAAAGAGCAAATGTTAAGGAACTTGAGCCTTTGGGACTTAGGAAACTGCTGTTAAAGAAGCAAAAAGCTTACAGTTGTGTAAAGATTTTTGGTTAACTTGGATATGCTGGAGCTTGAGAATGAGGCAAAACACAAGTGTGGTATTTTCTGAAATGGTTAAACCTCTGAAAAGCAGAGTAGAGAAGCTCTACTATTCTAATTGTTAAAACTGTAATTGCCAGCTCAGGTTTGCATGAATTTAAAGAGGCCTTTTTAATGTGAGGTTACTTAGCAAGCCTTTTAAAAGTCTTTTCACATCTCTGTACAAGTTTAGGACAGCCCAGGAGCAGCTGATATTTTTTACCAGTACATTGTTTTTCACCTGTCTGTGTGACATCAGGGTCCAGTCCCAGTTCGATTCCAGCCAGTTGTGTTTGCACGTTCCCAAGCCACGCTGTAATTGGAACTAATGGGCTCTCACCTTGCCTCTCACAACAAATGCAAGGACCACCAAGCACCTCTGGAGGCTAAATACCTGCCTCTTTTAAGACTAGTCTTGGAGCAAGGCTCCACTGGGGGTTTTTTGCCATCAAGCTCTTTTCTGTGGAGAAAATCAGATTTCATCTTCCTGGACCGATTGCCCGTAAGTGCTAAATTCACATTCAAAGTATTTGCAACAAACTCCTATTTTTGAATAACATTTTGTCAAGGGCTTTTTAATTATTGTCATACTCAAGTGTATCTACAGATTGACCTGTCAGCTGTGAGGCAGCTGCTCTGATAAATCACTGTGATTGTAGAGGAATTTCCACCAAAATGTTTTAAAAAATTGCACTTAGATTGATTGTTAATGACTAAAAAGGACTGGAAAAGTTAGAAAGAAGAATTTGAATTTTTTCTTTCAACAGAAACAAAGAGAAACACAGTAAGAGGTCATTCTTCTCTTGTGAAATTCTTCAATTACCTGCAGAGTTAAAAGGAGGCTCTTAGTCAGATCTGTTCATGATTAAAATATATTAGCAAGTCTGAACACCTTATATATGAATTTGCCGATGTTTTTTTCTGCTCTGGATGGTGTAGACATTGCTTTACTCTTTCAAATATTTCTAAAGAAGATATGTGCCCAGCACATTGAATCAAAATTCTTATAGTTGTAATACTGAAGGAAACTCAGAGACATATCTCTGCAGAGCACTGAGGTGTCTGCCAGCAAACCTGATGTGCACAGTCAGAAATCCCTTTATGTATGAATTACCCAGCATGGCCATGGCCCTTTAACACTTCAGGACTAATTTCATACTCTTGGTTGACTATCCTTGCACATCCCAGGGTGCAGCAAGAGCAGGGCAGCTCCCCTGGGGCCAGGAGGGTGAGGACTCCCCATGGGAGTTGCAGGGCAGGGCTGGGCAGCCCAGGTCCCACTCACTGCCCCAGCCCAGAGCAGCTGGGAGTTCCAGGAGGGCCCAGCCCTGGGCACCTTTGTGGATGTCTGGGGCTGGGATGTGAGCCACTGGCTGGGCCCAGCTCTGTGGCACCCCTGGGCTGTGGGGAGTTGGAGGCTGGTCCTTCTGCTGGGCTGCTGGAGAAAGGGCTGGTGGTCCCAGGGGGCTGGTGTGGGGTCCTGTTGGATCTTTATTTCCAAATAACAGGATGGGACTGCCAGGAGATGTTCCTTGAGCTTTATTGCAACATCAGCCTCAGAAACAGGGTGGGACACAAGAGATGGCAACAGCTCACGTCTTGCCAACAGCACCCAAAATTCTCTGTGGTACAAGGCCTTTTAAAAGTTTTCTAACCAATAGGAAATTGTTAAGAGCTTACAGGCATCTGCATAAATCAATTATTAAAACTACAGGTATACTTTATATCTAACTATAGGTGCTTGTTTCATATTTCTTGTTACTCAGGAACTTTCTTTGCTCTTCTATAAACAAAGCACAGAGCCTCATTATTAAACTTTTCTGTTATCTAGCTCAATATATTTTCCTACTTGCTAAGGCCTAACTCTACACAGCACAAAAACCACAGTCTTATTGTCCTGTGTCCTCATTCTTGTGTCTTTTTGACTCTAGGCCTTACATCCCCACTGCTATGGGGATGTTTTTTTCTTTTTCCCACAGGTCCCCAATTGTCAGCAGGTGGAGGGGCCCTGGAGGGGGCTGGGCAGGGGCAGACGGGGCTGGGTTTGTCACACAGAGAGGCTGGGTGACAGCACCCAGGTGGCAGATGCTGTTAGAGGGGTTTTGTACTAAGATGACAAGTGTGGTTACAGGTGAAGCTGCAGACAAAATCATGGTCATCTCCCAGGAGAGACCTAAGGACAGGAATCAGCAGCACACAACCAGGATTGGCCTTTCCCTGCCCTCTCCCAGCTGCTGCCATTGCAGTGTGGCTGTGGCCTGTCCAGGGAGCAGCTTGTCCAACATGATCTTGGAGCTAGCACCACAAACAAGGATCCCTGTTCCACCAGAAGGCTTCAAGCTAAAGAAAGTCATGTAAGGCTGAGCTGGTGCCAGATGCATAGTGCAAGTAGATATTCAAACAAAGAGCAATGAGCAACTTGGGGAATGTATAACCAATCTTCAATCAAACATACATCAGTTTGCCTTTCAAACAGAAAATAAAATAGCTTATTTCCATCCATTAATTGTCCCTCTACAGTGAGGTAAACTGTTCAAGAGGAGTAAGATGATCTCACAATATGTGTATATCCTCATATTCTTCATTCTTGCTATTTAGTTTTGTTAGAAATTAGGAAGTGTTCATGGAGCTGAAAATTAAAATTACTCTGAATGTCTTGCTGTTTTATACAGAAAAGACTGATACTAAACCACCATTGTGCCAAGTTAGCTCCTTGCAGGGTCTGCTGAAGAGCTAGGAAACAACAGTCCAAACAATGGTCCCAGACAAGTATTTTGTAATGAGGAATTGTTCCTTAATATACAGATGTTTTTTCTGTTTACTCATTAATAAAATGAGTAAAAACAGAGGCATGGATGCTGCATGTATAACTAGGAAGTGGTGTCAGGCAAACATCACTTGGGCAGCATCCAGCAGTTTTGTTTCCCTCCCAGGACGGTAATGTGGGTACGTTGGACATATTTATCTTTTATGTGTTCTTTAGTTCAGCCTGTCAGCTACAACTCATGTTTTTCATCATTATGGCTGCAAAAACAATACTCACCTTAGGAACGGTTGATGGAAATAAAGCTATTAACACAAAGACATCACTCTTTCCTGTGTTAATTTACACCATTAAGTACAGCTGGGCCAAGGAGAACAAAAAATCCAGCAGTCAATGCAACTTCTAGAGCAACTGCAAGAGTTCTCATTTCCTACTTGCTAAGTAAAAGTACACTTCAAAGTACCATTCATTCAGTCCCTCATCTGATACCCCTTTTGCTTTCACCTGTTATATCAGAACAGTTTTATGTATTTCTGGTGAGGAAAACAGCAGCTAGTTTCTCACTCTACAAGTGTTTTTATGGTTGGAGTCAGCATTAGCAAATACAGAATCCAACTGTATTTCCTGGAATTAAAAGAGTAGAGTGCTAATGGGAAGAATGGCTGAAAAAGAGTGTAAGCCACACTGAGCAGGGCTCACAGTAGCTCAATATTTATGAGGTGGCTATCTCCCTACTACATCTCTGCTCACTTCCATCCTGGCTCTGATTGTCCCTGAAATCAGCTCTGCTATCAGATAGTTGTGTGATTTGATTTGCTTTAGCTTTTTGAGAAGAGTATTCTGAAATAGTTCCATGCTGTAAACCCCACAGTTCATACTTACTACTAACACCCATCACACACACACACACACACACTTAGTCTATGTTTATTAGTTGCTTTAAATTAAGCGAAGTCCCAGTGCAGTGACAAAATGAAAAACAGACAAACATAGAAAAAAACCCTACCATGTATCTGCTCATATATTACTTTATTGATTTATTGACATTACAGTTTAAAATACTTACTAGATTTCATGCCATTCTAAAATTTTACCCTGAACTGTGCTAAAAAGTGCAATTCTCTTATTTCATGGAATGGAAGATTTTAAATGTGTTGCTATTAAAGCACTGTAGTGGCATTACCAAAGTGTTTTCCTAAAGTACCAGTCAGATATATTTCATAGTGACAAAACATTGCAATAAAATATACCAAAATAAACTCTTTAGCAATACCATATGAAATATTTTCACATTATTGGGATGAAAAGAAAAACTTTCAAATATAAAAGTAAAAAGAAATTGTTCTAAAACTCATAAGATACTAAAATCTCCTCCAACGAAGCATTTTCATTCACAAAAACCAATATTTTTGTCATAAAATTGTTCTCTTGCCTTTTTTTTCTTGCTTCTTCATGTTTCGCTTTTCTTTTTCAACAAGCCCCAGGGACTATTCACTTTTTTAAAAGAAATGTGAAGAAAATCCTACATGTGGGCCCAAAAGTAATACGGCTTTGTAGTTAATGTCTCTTTCCAAGGAATATAAATAGAAGCATACAAATCTCTCTCTGCCTCTGTGCTCCATGTTTTCACAGGTTCAACCTTTGCTCATTTCCTGGCCTATATTCTCTCTACCCCAAGTTTATTCATAACCAAACAAATGGCAGTGGCAGATGTCATCCCACAGACCACTTGATTTACTGTGTCAGGATGGGCACCAGGCAACTTCCCCTCTGTGGATCTCTCAAAGTGTTAAATGTGTGTTCATGTCCATGAAATGAAAAGAATTAGGATAAGCAGATATCTCAGAGGTCAGGTTAGTTCAGTGTAGTTGTGCAAAGTTGTAGCAGTAGGGGGTCTGCCCAAACAGAAGGGAACTAAATAAGTTCTAATATCTTTCTACAGTTGTTATGCCCTTCCCTTTTCCCCTGTAAAAGGAAGGATGAAAGCTATCTAGATACTGGAAACAAAGACTGCCACAACAGATGTGTCATTTTAATCAGAACGGTGTTGCATTCTGCTGTTCCTCTGGACAGTCTTTATTCATACAAGTTGCAGCACTGAGTGGAATGCAACTCCTGCTGGGATGGGGGTGACTTGTGTTGATGGCTTTGCACAGGCTCGAGGCAAAGCTGGAGCAGGATGGAACCCTCAGGTCTCAAGTCACCTTTCAGTGCCCACATTGGCCTGGGCACAAGGGAGAGGCTGGTCTGGTGAGAAGTGCTTTGCACAGAGAGTTTGTGTCTGACTGATATCCATGATTTGCCACTGAAGTCTAGCAAAACTGTCCTAACATGCATAAATAAGCTGTTTTATTTCAGCTTTGTAACACAAAATAATTTTAATTGAATTATGATGAAAGAGCAAAAAAAGACAATAATATTAATTTTTGAGAAATGAAGTGCATTGGCAATGTTTTTAACATATCAACTCACATTTTTCTTGATTCTAAAACATTTTGCTCAATGGTTGAAATAATTAAGAAAAGACTTATTGTTTCCTGTCCTCCATGGCAGAATGAGAGTTCTTGCTGCAAGGTATCTTTTCTCATTATCAAAATAAGAGCAATGCAAACAACATTTGTATAAAATGACAGTACTTCAATAACAAGTTTGCCATTTTAAACATAAATTCATGCAGAAGGCAGAAATTCTATAAGAAGAAAGTCAATATTTCTCCATATGTAGATCTGCCTTAAAACTATCCATACTTTTCACAGGCCTGGATCAGTGCCTGCATTCTCTAACCAGACCCTTTAGAGCTGGTGCAGCCCCACAGCACACTGCCCCATCCCAGCTCTCACAGTGAACTGACTGGAAAACCCACCAGGCAGAAAAGTTTGGGTTCTTCCCTGACTAATTTTGTACCTGTCACAGCCATGTAACATTTACAGCTGTGGCAGGGGTATCTGAATATGTATATAAAATACAGGTATTATTTTTATAATACAGCTCTTCATTCTTACAGCCTGATTTTTGCTCCAGTCCTGCAGTGAATGTTGAGTAGGTGGAGTCAGCTGGCCAGGTGTAATCAATAGGGATGGAAAGGAAGACAGACCAAAATGCAGCTTTTTAGGTCCTTTGCTATTTTTGGTTGACCTCATTAGAATTTCTGCCTTATTCATTAAGGCTCTGCTCCAGCAAAGCATGTAAGGCCACAGTTACAACAAACACCCATCTGAATGAACAGATTATATTATAGTTAAATACATGTTTTACTGTTTTCCTGAATGGGTGTTTTAGCACTTTATTTTTCTAATTAAGAGAAAAAATGTCACAGAGGAAAATGCAGTTATGTAATGCCCCATTATTTTGCACAGCTCAGACAATAAACTTAATCTTATCTAGTATGCTAAATAACTTGAAGAAGTTCTTAGTCATCTAGTCAACACACCTTAAAATTTGAGGGTAATGCTTATTACAGATGCATAAAGCTCATTACTAATGAATAAACATTCATTTTACATCACTTACTTTAAATTCATGTAATTCTTTATCCATTGTGCCTATTCATGTAAGGAATTTAAAGTTTAGCTGATTTAGAATTAATCATTAGAAACAGAAAGGAGGAAAGAGAAGGTGGGGTAGGCATTTTTTGTACTGAGTTAGTTCAAATACAACTTGAAGGACTTAATTTCCAGTTTAGAAGAACAGCATTTGCACTGGAATAAACTATGGTGTGTTTAGTACTGTAGTGAATTTTAGAAACAAACTTATAAGGAAGCAATTAAGGTCTTTTCTGGTGAGATTTATTCAGTAGAAGTAAGGAAGAGCATAATTACTGGGGATAAACAGGAACATTTTTGCACTTCCTTTAAGTCTCAAAATTCATCCACATTGGACAGCTACAGTGTGGTATTGCTAACCTGAAAAAAAAGGACAGAGAGCTTGACTTCTCACAAGTAGAAAAATTAATAGTGAGGCTAAGAATGTAGCAATTATCTTAGTGGCTCAGAACTTGATATAACTTTGCAGCATCTTCCAGCAGCGTGTCTCCAGCAATCACCAATCATCAATTGCTAGATGGGAGTCTTAAGAAACAGCAAACACAGCAATCATACTCCTTACAATCCCTGCCTTGTGAACAAGCAAAGGTAGAGTTTAGATACTGGTTTTAATATTTTTAAGAAGTCTTTATCTTCCAGCAGTCTAGTTTCACTGTGAAGCTGTCAGCAGGGGTCTTCACAGCTTCCTGTGACAATGAACTCCTCTGTTTATCCTCATTAGTTTGTTTGCTCTGCAACTTCATATCAGAGGTCCCACAGTTCTTGAATTATGAGGAACAACCATCAGTTCCCTCTCCACCTTCTAAGTTTCACTCATGATTTTATAGTTCTTTCAAAAGCTCCCTACAGTGTCTCTTCTCTGAGATGAGGAGTTCTTGTCTGCCTAATTTTTCCTCTGGGATTTGCTCTGTAAATTTTTTCAGCATTATTGCTCTTCTCTGTACTTCTTCTGTTATGTCCTTGCAGTGGCAGGGAGACAGATTTCCCAGCAATACCCAGGATTCATGTGCATGAAGGGCCATTGCATTTTTCAGCTTTGTTCTACAGTTTTTTGCAATAACTCATAAACATCCCATTTTTTTCTGCTGACTGTTGTTGACTCCTGAACTAACATTTTCACAAGCCCTGTTACTAGACCTCTGAAATCTCTTTCCTCAGACATAATAGGTGGTTTAGAACACCTCACTCTGAAGGTAAAATTACATTTTACATGGCTATCATCCTTTTTTTACATTTTCCACGTTTAGTTGTTTATCCTTCTAAGTTTTAACAAAACTGGTAGGTCAGTATTGAGAGTTTATTGGCAGTTGTATTAACAACTTTTTCAGCTCAGAAAGCCCTCTGTACCATCAACAAACTTTGCTGTTTCACTTTTCAGTCCTTCTCCAGATAATTTTTGTATACATGTAGCAATACTGGGCCCTGTGTGAAACTATGAGACTGCTAGAGTGGTTTTCCTGTACCAACAAAACTGATTATTTATTCCTACTCTTTCTTTCCAATTTTTGAGTATTTATTTGCTCATGAGAGAATATTTGAAAGAAACAATAGTTTGGTATCTTTGATGGGCTGTTGAAAGGTTTTTGAAGCACAAGTATACAATAGCAAATGATTATTGATTCTTTAAAGGACAAGCAAGACCAGATGTCTTTCTATAAAATTCACATTGATTTTTCTCAGGGATACCACATGTACTTTCTGACTGTCTTCTACATTATATACTCTACTAATTTTTCTGATCACTAGTCCCCAAATCTCCATGGGAACCTTTTCCAAATTTTAATGTAGTGGAGTTTTGATTTTTCTTTTGCTACTCAGACCATTTAAAGAAGGAGGTGAGAAACCACTTTTAGCTGAATGCTATTTTTAAAATGTTTAAGACCCTTTAGAACTCTGACAACTCATTACTGTATGGTAGCTTTGCCTGCTTTTGTCCTGTGAGATGGATCCTCCAAACGGTTTCCCATAAGGATTCTATCCTGTTCTCTTCAGATATCAAATGTGCAAAGAACTGATCTTACTTCACCCAGGTTCTGTCACCAGGAACACTCCTCAAGTGAAGATACTCCTCAAGAAATAAGTACAATCGCTATTATAGGAAAGGAAAACAAAACTGAGAGGTGAAGGGCTGGCTTTAATAAAGGACCAGCATCAGGACCATGTGCATAAATATCTTGTCACCTCTTCAGTGATTTAGCACTAGCAAATTTGATATGAAAGTCCCATAACAGTTTAGTATGTCTTGAGCCTGGATTGATGCACACCCCCTCAATGGAGATAAAAACTGTTTCCTGACTCTATTTTGATGTCTTGATCATTGGCCTGCACTGCCTCATATCTGAACCTACTTTAAAGGGTCTTTTTACAGTAACAAAAAAGCAAAATCAGGATTTACTTGGGGTTGCCCCAGATTAGAAAGAAGAAAGAATATATGAAAAAGTCCAAGATGGGAGCAATCCTATTGTTTCAGAAATAGTTACAATCCAAAATCAGTCTATGCGTAAATGAGATTTACGTCACAGATTCACAGAATATCCTGAGTTGGAAGGGACCCACAAGGATCACCAAAGTCCAGCTCCTGACCCTGCACAGGACAGCCCAAGAATCACATCATCTGCCGTAGAGCATTGTTCAAATGCTCCTTGAGCTCTGTCAGGCTGGTGCTGTGACCACTGCCCTGGGGAGCCTGTTCAGTGCCCAGCCACCCTCTGGGGGAAGAACCTTTTTCTAACATTCAACCTAAACCTCCCCTGACACAGCTTCAGGCCGTTCCCTTGGGTCCTGTCACTGTCACCACAGAGCAGAGATCAGTGCCTGTCCCTGCTTCTCCCCTCATGAGGAAGCTGTACCTGCAGTGAGTTCTGCCCTCAGTCTCCTCCAGGTTGAACAGATCAAGTGCCCTCAGCCGCTCCTCACACAGCTTCACCTCACTGTCACAGTCGATATGTGGCAGTCTAGATGGACACTGCACTCAAGGTGCTTCATTAAAATCATCAGAAGGCTTCAAGAATCAGCACCTTGTTATTCAAGAGTCTCCTATATCTTTTCTCTTTATCTTCTAAGAGCAGCTCCACACAGCTCTGGCTCTGTCTCTCTTCTCCAGTTCTGGCTCTCTTTTTCCTGTCCCTAACACAACCACCTAACCCTCTCTGTCCTACATACAGCAGCTCACCTTTTGTGTCCCTCGCAAGATCTCCTGTCCTTTCCTGCTCACAGCCCAGCCAACAGACTCTCACTGAACTCCCTCCCAGCTCACTCACTCTTTATCACACCCATGGCTGTGAGGGCAAGGCTGTTCCCACTCTTGGATAATTAACACAGCTGCAATATATCAGGGGGGAGACTGCCTTCAGCAGCATCTCCGTCTGTCTCCCCATAATTCACCATCCTTGCTTCCTTTGGACTCTTCTAGGAGTTAAATGTCTTTCTCATATTGTGGCACCCAAAATTGCACACAGCACTGGAGGTAAGCCTGCACACTTCTCAACTCACATTGTAAATAAACACAGAGATGAAGGCAATTTCAGACAATCTTTTGTTATAAATTCCTGGTGTCTATTCCTTGTGCCCCAGAACTCTTCATGTTTGCTTACTAACTAATGAACACACCCCTCATTTAAATTAATGCTCCTGTGTCTGGTATAAACAGACTGCAGCAATTCTGTAGCTAGCAAACAGGGAAAAGAAGAGAGGCTAAACAGGATTAACAAAATATCAAACCATCCTCTTTAACTACCTGCTACAGTATGTTCGTTTATTTTCATCTCCAGGTAACTTTTTTTACTATCCTCACCTGACTGATCACATAAGAACAGGGCTAGAAGCTAGGAGAGTCTAGTCATGATCTTAAAGGTTGTTATAGTGGGTGCTCTTATTAATTTTTAAGATTTTTAAGAGGAAAGGTATGAGGTTGTCCACCACCATTCAGAAAACTAATGCTCAAGGGAAGGACCCAGGCAAGTCCTGGTCACACCAGGCAAGTGCCACTCACACCAGCAGGCCAGCTAACCTAATTGATAATAGTCCTATTAATTTGGAATTGAATATTAACAGCCTGCAGCAGTGGATCATCTTCATACCATTCTCATTATATCAAGTCCTCATTCATTTGGAAGGTTAACAAGTGCATAGTATTAAAAAGAAAATTAAATGGAAGGATGTAAATTTGAAAGAGATTCTTATTATTAAGTGTTTACAGGAAAGAAATAAGCATTTTAGTTCCACTACCATTTAAGTAAGGCTGCATATGAGCACCTGAAGAAGTTACATGAATGCTGGATGATGATTTAGGAGTTGAAATTAAGGATTATTATTTACTTCAAAAGCAGGGAAGTAGAAATCTGAATTGTGGTTCTTTTGTCAGCTGCAAAGGAGTCCCTCTGAGTATTGCTAAATCACCACAGTTGCAAAGTGCCTTTCTGAACAGTGTCTGGGTCATTGTGAACATCCTGCTTAGACTGTGGCACGGACAGCAGGATGCAAGAAATTTTCTGGGATGCCAAATTATTGCTCTCTACAGGCTTAGGCAAGGGAGAGTTTCTAGGACATTTTGCACAGCTAACCTCTCTAGAAGTGCTCAGAGCAGAACTTCAGGCACTTAATAAATTTTACAGCTGAAAATTGAAGAGCTCTTGACCCTCTGCTACCCAGGCATTTCTTGCAGATTGCTGTCATGGACCTTGGTGTATAAATTCTTCCTGTGTTGCACTTCAAGCATGGATCTGTAAGATTTTTTCTTTGAAGTCATAGGTGACTCTCTACTATAGTTTATGTTTTATATAATATGTTAATAAAAAGGTTAAACAGGCCAAGTTGTATCCAATATATAAAGAGAGAAAGTAAATATGTACGAATGCTCTTCTGTGTTGTTTCATAGAAGTGATATCAGTTATGGGTGGTCCACAATATTTTTTCTTTCAGTGTGAGATAAATTTTGTCTGAGGCAGCTCAGGTTTATTTATTTACTTATTTACTTGATATTTGGCTTCATGCTTCTGGTATGTTGTGTCCAGGGTAGTTTTTGTCACACATTTTCAAACAGATGGGTATGATTTGGCACAGCTGGGTTTATCCTACCAGTTACACAGCTTGGAATAATCTTCTCTGGGTTAGGGTAAAATGAGTCATAGCTTCCCCAAATCATTTTTCACTGTTGTAAAATTAAAGACAATTGGTCCTGATTGGTAGTTTCTGCTCAAAAAAGATGTTTGATTTGAAGGAACAAGACTGCTGCAGATAAAAATGTGAGGGCCCATCTCAGAACTGCTTTATTTGAAAAACTTAGGTATATTTTGGTATATGGTAATTTTTTCTGTACTCTGACAAAACAAAAAAGTTCTCTACTGTGATGTTGTAGGATATATACTGTGTAACTGGTCCAGTACTAGAGAATAAATATTGAAAAATAAATAATATTTTTACAGCAAAACCATGGTCTGGACAAAATACCTTCTTTGTCTTCATGAACAAAAGAGCACAGTAACAAAAATGTGTTGAAGAAAACAAATAAAACAAAAATCCTCTGAATTTCTAGATTCACACATATGAGTTCCTATATCTTGTGCGAGACTTTCTTGATTCCTCCCTACTGCTGCTAGGCTTTGTTTGGTGACAGCTTGGTAATTTTGGAGGGACAGGTTACCAATCTCTGCAAAGAGGCCAAGTCCAGGTGAACCAGCCAGAGAGGGGCAGCCTGGGCTTAGGACTCACCAGAGCGAAGAGATATCCATGAACTAAATTCCACTCCCTGCTGGTTCTTCAGAGTGGGAAGCAGGTTCCCAGCTGACACCAAGCAGAAAGGAAAAAGCTCCTACACAGTTTGCTGGCAAACTCCTGCTCTAGAGGAGACACACCACTTGTAATCAAGTTCCTGCTTCTCAGTCCAGAATTAATTTTGCTGCACTTTCTTCAATGGAGTTTGTTCAGTCTTCCTCCAAAATACAGATGGAATTCTGTCCTTCCCTTATGAATTAAGACAATAATCTTAGATTAAAAATAAATACTAATTAAAAAACTTGTGGTAATGATACTATGATTCTGTTATTTGTCATCAACTTTGCTACCAAATTACAAGTAACACCTCCTAGGGTCCCTATCATCTACTCCAAAGAGATTACCCATGCCTTTTCCATGTTTGACCCTCAGAAAGCACAACGTGACTTTCATACATATAATTCTGAAATTTTACTGTATTAATACAACATTGATTTCAAGACAGCTTCTACTTTGCTCTGCACTGCAGAAACCTGAGGAAGAGCATCACTGCTGTGCATTGCTCTGTTTTTACACACCAGTAAACTCTTCCTTAGATCATCATGTTTAGTTGTTTTAAAATAGAAACAAACAATTCCACTTAGCATAAGTTGGGTTAGGTAATAAATGAGCTGAGTGCTGAAATGAAGGTTCCTTATTTGATCAAGGAGCCTAAAGAAACCGGGATTCCATATTCATGAATCCATTTTTTTTTCCATCTATATCGAGTCAGCAGCTGCACATCAAAAGCTGAATCATGTTTACCACAGGGAAGGAAAGAATCTACTGATATGTTGATACAACAAATCCACATCTTTCCTTTGCTGCCTTGATTAAAAGGGGACCAGAATTTAAGCCTTTATCTTAAGGTTTATGGTAAATAATACTGGTTTAGATCATTCCGCTGTGATCAAAACTGTACAAAAACCAAAAGACAAAGTCTGTGGTTTTTTTGAAAATAGAGGGATTTGGCGTTTTTTCCCCCCATTAAACTAGTGTTTCCCATCCTGGACTCCAGGATCTGCATTCACACATGACTTCATAGTCTATGTGAGGCTTGGGGCACTCTTAAATGAATCTTGGCAGTGGGACAGGGGCCTCCCCCAGCAAGCCCCCAGGGCATCACAGGCCTAGCATTCATTCCCTAATCAGTTTTATTCTGGAGCTATATTTGTAATGCCATTTAAACCTCTAGTTATTTATAATGGCCTTGGCCATGTGGGACCTATTAAAAAAAATAATCCAGGCCTTCCTTAACGGCATGACTTTTTTTTTCCAGAAAATATTACAATAATTTACAGTGGAGAAAAAAGAAATTTGCTACTCTGAAATCCTCATCAAATCACACACACTTGCTCTCACAGAAGTCTCCATTTTCATAAAATACAGGATGTCTAAAAGAAAACTCCCAGAGATTTTCTTATGTGTACACCTCTTGGGGCTGATATGGGCCATTATTATGATTTATTTGGTGTTTGTGGTGCACTGGCAGATGTTTGAGTATTTGCAAACAAGACGGATGATGTTACCGTTGTGTGACCTTGCAGCCTACTTACTAATGAGTTAACACAGGCAAGCAGGGACCCCGGAATAATGATGTGCTTGCAGACTTGGGCTGCTACTGAGTTATTTGTATTATTGCTTGAAGAGGCATAGGTGTTAATTATCCAATTAGTACCAATTAGTAACTCAGCTGAAGTGGAGGTGGTGCTGTAAAATTGTCAAAATTTCTCTCAAAATTACTTCCTGGGGCAAGCTTCCACTTGAGAAGAAATTAGATTTTTCAATGCTTTTGTAGCAGTAAGTCAAGAAATAACTGTTAAGCTAACTGACATGTTAACACAATTATACTGTATTTTAACCCATCTTCATTTTTATCTTTGTCCTTGACTTAGTGGATTTACTTTTTTTTCTGTAGTTTGCAAATACAGCTCATCAGAACACAGATCAGCATGCTTGCTGCTAGAAAGAAAGTAATCACTTCTGCTGCAACAGATCAGTAATGCTTGAGTAAACCAGATTTGAAATTAGTAGGGGTGTAAAAGAAGTTTTAGCTGTGGTGGATGGTAGGATAAGATAAAGATGAAATAGTTTTATTTGCTTTGTTGTTAATTGATCCACATCTTATATTACAGTAGTCTCATGAATGTTTGTAAGGTCTCAGGTATGAACCTAATGCAAAATATCAAAAAGTTACCCCAGCAAATCTAACATATAAAAGAATATGAAACAGTTTTAAATAGCTCTTTAAAGTGCCTTTAAGGTACTGAAACCATGGTCACTGTTTCAAAGCTGTTACTTCTCTTTCAGTATGTTAAAAATTTAGGTAAATTCAGATCTATTCAGATTTTTCTACAGTAATAGATACCTGCCATTACTCACAGTACAACACAAGTTCAACCTTTATTTGCAGTAACGTAGCCCACAGGAATTAATTATAGTGCCAGTGAGCAATTGAGGTCAAAATGTGATCAACAGATAACAAAACTCCCCACCTTGTTGCACTATAAGCCTATTTCTGAAACTGTTTATTTTTTTCTTTTTAAAATTGACCATATTTTCTTCCATTGTGTATGAGCTGCAGGGAGGGTTATGATTTTGTATTTATTTGATATTTTTTTCCTAGTCTTGATATAACTGTATATAAAGTCTTCATAACACATTCCTTAAATTGTTTCTTTCTCTAAGAAACTGATCCTTCAGGTTACCATTTTGATGAAAGAACAGTTCTTCAGGAGCCAGAGCACCAAGTTCTATGGACAAAGGGCCAAGATTTTCATTTTGGAAGCTTGAGAATCTGTTCCTTGTTTATGCACTAATTGGCTCAATATAAAATTCATCTCTCAGCATCCTGTGCTGTCAATATTAAATAGATATTTATAGATTCAGGGTTTTTTAGTAGTTTAATCAAATTAAAAAGTGAAAGGTGTTGTCAGATGAATGCAATGGCATACACAGTGAAGCAACTCAGTACATATAAACTTCTGCATTTCTAGCTAATCAATGACATGGTGCTTTTGCCTTCTTTTATCTCGGACTGTTAACGACTGCCATATTAAATAAAGCCTTAAATAGCTTGCTAGGATGCTCCCTGGTCTCTAGAAGGCAGACTGAGTGTCTGCCAGCTCCTTTGCTATAACATCTTAAGGTCTTTAGCTGTCTGAACAGCTGGATGATTGCATATAGCACTGGCACGCAGCCACCCTCCCCTCCAAACCCCAATTAAAGCCGCTGTCGCAGAGCTAAGAAAGCACAAGCTGCAGTTTTATTTTGTGCAACCATCAATGGCAGTCATTTTTAAAAATGATATACCACTACAGTTTTGCATATGGCTCAACAAACACCCCTCTGTTTGCAACTGGTTAATGATCTGCCAACAAGCCTCCCCAAGGCTTTTGCCATTTGATGTAATTCGGCAGGCAGTTCACACGGATGCTCTTCAGTCTGCAGGCTGGGTGTAGAAAGTTTCTTGCAGCAACCCATGTTTGAAATTTCAGCTACATTTATTGGTTAGAATTGAAAACACAGACCATGTGGGGTTTTTTTGGGGTGTTTTTTTTTTTGGTAGAAAAAAGTACAGCTCTTGGAGGGAGAGGCATCTTTGGGGAATGATTCAACCAACTCTGTATTAGTGTGGGATGAATCACCCTCTGCCTATTGACTGCAGAAGGAACCTGAATGATTGACTAATCTAGGCACTTAAATTTCAAACTAAAGTAAGGTGGTTCCCACTCTTAATATATACTTTTGACAGGTAGTGATATACAACTGTTATGGTAGAGCTGTTAATGGACACACTATTATATAGCATAGAACTGCAGTAAGTCTAAATATCACTGAGCTAATCCAAAATTTGACTAAAAACCCCAAACCAACAATGGTCTTAAGTCCTGTCTCAATCAATAATAATATTCAAACCACACCTAAATATGATGAACGTTAATATTATACATTCCTTTGCTTTACTTTTATTTTTATAAGCCCTACTTTCTTATCTGTTCTTGACACTGCATGAGTCATATTCTAACCCAAGTTAACAAAGTTTTATTTAGCAGAAAAATTATTACAGCCTGCAGTGCTATTCTTTATATATATATATATATATATATGACTGTGTATGTCTCTATGCCCAAATCACTTCCTTCAGTGCCTTGTGTTAGCAAACTTTAATATTAAAGGACTTTCTTATTGACGGATCTGAAGTGTCTTTCTTTTGCCTAAGTAATTAAGCTGACATCCTTTAAAAGAATCCTTTTCAAATAAATCAGAGATTAGTTGTTAGAGAATACATTCTCTTTTTTGAACAGGTAGAAATGACTACTTATTCATGCTATTTAAAATCCTTCTCACTGCCTTTTGTGGGAGCATGTACGTTCCTCTGTGACACACTGCTTATCAGGTGGTCTTGAAAATCTTCAGCTGCACTGCTTTCTAGTAGGGCAGGGAAAACTGCTGCAATATGTATAACTTCTGCATTGTGCTAATGTAATGGGCTGTTTTAACTCAACACAGACAGGATCAAGCAAGAGGTAGTGGAAGTTCTGCTCTCTAAAGTCACCAGCGTGACATCTCAGCTGATTGAGAGATGGCCTGAGGCAAGAGACAGTAGTAACCATTTTGTGGGAATTCCAGTATCCCAGGATAATCTAAAATTACCTCCATAATTTTTTGAGGGCAGAGATATTTAAATATTTATATATTATGAAAGAAAAAAAGTTTTGTTGTGGGTGGTTTTTTTTTTTTTTCATTATGACTCATTGTAATACATTTTTTTTTCTTCACAAAGCATTGGGGCAAGCAATAAAACATTTCTGTAAATCGATCCATCTGTGCCTTTATGGGCTAAGAACATGGCCATTGTTTCTGCTTTGTAATAATTGGTAAGTCTGGTTCATTGAATTCTGCTTTTTGACATCCTGAAGAGGCATCTCTTGGATGGTCTGCTGTACTTGTTCAGGAAAAGTTCCTCTAATGGTTTCTAGAGCCAAACTGACCTTTATATTGTGTTTCTTTTCCTATCTGTCTGGTGTCTTTTATGCCCTTTATAGCTGTCTGTGTCTTTTGAGAAACATACAGTTGCTTGCCTTTGATTTTTTTTTTTTCATTCTTTTATTGAGAAACATTCACTATGAATAAAGTAATGATTCAGTCTTTCAAGATTAGTTGTAAATGCCTCCTGTAACAACACATCTTCCTATAATTAACTCTGTGGCTAAACCTCCCCCTAAAAATATTTCAAAGGAATTTTCCATGCTTTGTGTGTGATAAGTGACCAACCCTTTGGAAGCAAAAAGTTTAACCAAGTTTATGTCATCTGTTTTTGAATATTAATACATTATGAGATATTTAAGTAATGACAGAGATGGGTAGAAAAGGAACTAAACTTTTTCATGTAAAGAGATTTCAGTGAAACATATTTTACATTCAAAAAACAGTTTGAGTTACCAGTAAGGAAGAGGAAAACTCACATTTTTCATTCCATGAGGGAGCTTATCTTTCAAAAACTCCTTAAATGCTAAACTAGAATGGGAAAAAAAAAAGCAAAAAAAAAGCAGTGTTAGACAGTCCTATGGTAACAACAGTAAATAAATTTTTTGATAACAATAAAAATTTTAATTTAACTCACTATACATTTATTTAATTATATATGCCTATTTTATTCCATATTATTAGTATAAATAGAACTATATGATGACATATAACAAATAAATGGTCTAATTTATTCCCTTAGATGATGACACTAGCAGATTCAGAGAGAGATCAATTTCCATGCCAAAACACATTACTTTGTGTCTGTTTAGCATTTGTTCTGCTTCTGTTCAGAACAGCATTTCCCAAACTATTATCTTATTGGATCAAAATGTGCAAGGAAATTCCACAAGAGCAACCTTTAGGATGGATTTCTGTTGCTTTTGCTTTCATTCACTCTGAGACCACTATCATGAGAAACAGAAGGGGAAATTCAGACCTCCATCACCAGGCAAAAATGAGGAGTTGAGAAAGGAAAGACAATATGAAAATATAATAGATGTTCTTTCAAACCTCAGGAGAGGGACACATTTTGGACAAATGCTTCAAGAGTGGGTGTGGGATGCTGAGCTGGAATGCTTTCTGTTAGCCATCTCTAATTTCATTTCCTACCTCGCATTGTGATCCAGGAAGTCTGTTCTCCAGCATGAGTCATTTTGTCACATTCCAGATCTGAAATGAATAAAGCTATTAACATTTATAGTATGCTGTAGTTTTGCCATATTTTGCAAATGTCTATTCTTTTTTCATCTGTTGTCATTGTCAGGAATAACAGCTGACAATGTAAGTATATATGCCCATTACCAGTGTAGAGAAAAAGAAAAGTGACCTTTAGTCATTTCATATTAAGAGCTCATTCCAGTTTAAGATTTGTTAAAATGTGATTTAATCAGAGCAGAGGCTCAGAAAGAGTGCTGCATTATGACTGGTTTGGTGAAAATGAGTTGCCTATGTTAACGGAGCCATTCCATAAGGATTTATGATTGATATTGACTTTATGGAGTTTTGGCTGGATCTGAGCATCAGAATCTTATGTGTTAGTTCAATCCAACTCGTGGGAAAGCCTGCTCCAGGAAGGCATTATGACTGGTACAAGAAAAATAGGAGCTAAGCTGGCCTAACCTTTCAGAAGTTATCTTAGAAAGACTCATTTTTGGAAGTGGGAAACTGCATGAAAAGCCAAAGCCAAAGTCACTCATTTATGTTAACTTTCCCAAGTATATAAATATATAAATACATGTATATTCAATTAGGTAAGTAACAGTAGTAATTAACTTTTAACAATATTATCATGATACTATGAATAGTATTAGAAAGCTTGGTGCTTTGCAGATATCAGCTCAAGCATACTCCTATATCTGCATGACAGCTCCTGCCATAAGCCTCCCGCTGCTGCACTAATAAAGCCTCAAAACTACCCAACCAACCAAAAAACCCCACGGAAAAATAAAACCAAAAATTGATAATTGAACAAAGTAAAATTAGTTGCTTGTATCAACAGTTTCTGTTCATAAGATCCTCATATTTTAGCATTGGAGGCATACATATGGCAGTTGGCAAAAATTATTTAGGTTGGTGTATTCATACCTGTCAACTGTTTCTAATTCATTTTTGAATCTACATAAAGGTAAGTGATTACATCAGTGAATATACCTTAACTGGATCCAAATGTCCTTATGCCCTCCAGACCAAAGGGATCATAGACAGTACTTCTGTTTCCATAACAAAAGATAAACTTGCACAAATGCATTTCCTCGCCCGTCAGAATACTTCTTTATGGAAAGCATTAATTTCAAAATCAAGGCTGGCTCAATATGTACATCTGTCAAAGGTGTGTATTCTATTTCCTTTGCTGAAAGTAGTTGGGGAGATGTTTTTCTTTATCTCTTGTAACTCGGTGGGGAGGGGGGGGTGGATGCCTTCTGATAATGGGCCAGCTGTTCAAACCAGGTGGGGCAATGTTTCTTATCTCTTTTCACAATGGGCCATTAAGACTTTCTAAGCTGTTCTCCTCCCCAAAGCAGTACATCCACAATGCCCTCCTCAAACTATACCGTCCCCAAAGTAGTACATCCACGTTCCATTGTGAGATGCTCCACCCAGTGGGAGGAGCTAACCATTCCTACCTGGATAAAACTGAGACACAGGAACACAAGGTATCCAGCTTCACCTGATTCCTGGAGGAAGACTGGATCCCTTTTCACCATCACTGGACCCTTTTCACCATCACTGGACCTGTTTTCTAGAGGATCATCTCTACTCCACCAGAACCACCTCTGCCACTCCAGGAGGACTCACTTTTGGACTGCTTCCAACACCCTGACCAACAGGGTGTCATGTTGTAGCTCTGACTCTGTCAGGGTTCTCCAAAATTGCTGTTTGTTTGGTTGGGTTGTTTTGTTTTCTACTACATTTGTATTGTTAATATTCCTAGTAAAGAACTGTTATTCCTTTTCCCAAATCTTAGCCTGAAAGCCCTTAACTGCAAAATTATAATTTGGCTGGGGTGAGGGGTTTACATTCTCCATTCCAAGGGAAACTCCAGCTTTCCCTGGCAGATACCTGTCTTTCCAAACCAAGACAACATCTTATTTTAAAAATCACATCAGCAAAAATGGGAGCTGTTTTATGTGGTCAAATGCTAGTCAGACTTCTGTTTTTATTCACATATAAGGAAATTGCCTAAACTATGTGGAACCTGCTTTAGAGTCTCATTTCCATACTTTTGACCATAAGAATACCATTTTGCCCAGGAAAGTGTCTGTGCCAAGAAAGACTAACGTACTTGCAGATGACAAGGCTAAAATGTGCCTGATCTACACAAACATTGCACCTACATCATAGACATACATATGGTAACAGCAAGCACAAGGTAGCAGAGCTTCTGAAGTGCCCCACTATAAATTAATGTTTCTTGGGACCTGAAGAAGTTAGAACAAGAAAAAGGAATCTTTATTATTTAAGGGTGATTTTGTTTACAGAGTGAAAATGTCCTTTATTTATGTCAGTAATTTGATATTCTGCTAAGATGGGTACAAAACATTTCTATACTTGCTATTTTTAGGTATCTGTCTTAGATACTATCACCAATAAATGAATTTTAATGAAATGTAGCAGTGTAGAAGTGTAGCAGGATGCCTGGAATGGGGTAAAATAACTCAAACAAAGCTGAATTGCAAAGCTACCAGTGGTGGGTGGAGAAGGGGGGCATAAATGCTGTTTTTCGTGTTGAATAATGCTGAAACCAGCCTGACTCATCAATCCCAAAATTAAACATCCCCATAGTGAGGTGGAGATCTAATTGACTTGGTAATGTATTCAACAAAGGAGCAAACAAGTGACACTACCAATAACTTATCTAAAGCTGCTGGGCTGACACAGCTGGTCTGGAGACATCTGACAGTCAATCACTCTATACTATAAAAGCTCAGCCACACTTTTTAATGTCAGGGTCCTCTAACATGCCCTTTTGTGGAGTGATGTGGAAATTCCTGATTTGAATGAGGATGCTCTTCAAGGTCACCCCTCAAAACTGAGTAAAAGAGATTTGCCCAATGTCATTGATATCTGTAAGTAACATCAATCTCTACTTAATAATTATTTTTTCTAGCTTTAATATAATTGTCTTAATATAATTACTTCAATATTGGTTCATAATGCAGTACCAGTGGTTATACCTTATCTACTGTATACTAAAGAGTTCTGATTAAGGTCCATTTGTCTAATTATTATCATAATAAATAATTTCATATAACTGGTTTGTCATCCATAATCTAGGGACAGAGTTGTGTAGAGGCTCAATTTTCAATCCTTTGGACTCTTAACAGTTGACAAAGTCTGGAGCTGAGACTGGATCCAGCTGCACCTAGACTCTCCTCTGAGCAGCTTAGAAAGCAAGGAGGTCTTTCTGCACTTTGTAACACAGTGGGAGGACTTCCTTAAAATTTTTGCAGCTCCCATTGTGCCTGCAAGAATATGTTAACTAAATTCCTTCCTACAGCTGTGAGTGGATATTAACTGCACACCTTCCCTCACTGAACTTTGCGGAGCCGCTTGCAGTCAGTGAGTTCAGCTGGCAGAGGGTAATTGGTGCTGGTGTTCTGCCACTCCATATTATGCCTGGCAGTCTATCACAGTGTCCTGAATGCTGCAAATAAAGGCACAAGTCGCAGCAGCTGCTCTGACAATGAGGGGATGTGCCTGCTCTCCCTCCTATGGACGTCAGGCTGAATAACCTCATCATCCAAACTAACAGGGTGGAGTCCTTCCATCACTGCCAGCTTCCCTTAGCCACCCTATCTGTTCCCAGAAGCGTATCATAACTGGGGTGTTATTAAGATAGATTAATCTCTCACCATCTTTACCTTACTTGCTATCAAGCTGTAAGTAGTCCTAACTACTTGGTTTCTTAGGCAGTCCTCTGAGGTCTACTAGACAGAAAACTTCACAAAATGCAAAGCTAATAAGATGGATTGAATCCCTCCTGGGGATTTTTGCAATCTGACAAAACCCACTAAATGCAGATGATGGATGACAAATACAAACCTAAAAAAGGTTTGAAGAAGGAAAAAGCGGTATATTTATTTTGCAAAGATAGAAATGTTAATGAATTTTGCTGCATGGAAGCATTATCTACCATGGGTGGTTAGGGCTCAGGCTTGCACAACTAAAAGTGATAAATGAGACCCAGCTACCAAATAATTGTTGGGTTATGAGTGTCCCTAGAATCCTTGTATGTGTTTGACAGTTTTAAATCTATCTCAATTTCTTATTAAATAATGTATATATGTGAGAAGGGAGAGCATAAACCCACACGAAAGTCTTTGAATAAAAGCTATTCTTACTTTTTATCTGTGGCAATGAACTCACTGCTTTCATAGAAGCTGTCACTTAAACTCTACCATGACTATTTCATTCAGACACAACTTTCCTTGATCAGTCTAACCCTCAGATTTTCTGCACATGTAGGATGCAGTTTAGGTACCTCAATAATCTTTTAGTGGAAGTATCAAAGAACAGTTTTCCTTGTAAGACCACAAGTGGATTTGTATTCTATCACTCCCATATCTACTGCCAGCAATCACCAAGTGGGCTTAACCAAGTACAAGCAAATACCAGCTAGGGTTAACTAGATAGAATAGGGGAGCTGTAGAGATTTGGCAAGGCTGTGTTAGTTGGTTTATGCCAATTAGTGCTGTAGTCATTGAATATTCATTAGATAGGTCTGCATAATATTGCTAGACTTTTGAAATCTGATTTTTCTTTAAAGGATCCATATGTGCTATTGGAAACATCCTAGCTTTCATTAAAAAAAAAAACCAAAAAAAACAACTGAAACAATTATGCCCTTTCCTAACACTTTTTGACATTTATAAGGCAGTGGTATTTTAGCTTTCATGTGGTTTTGAAAAAGAAAGTTGAACTGCATCTTTTAACTCATAAAAGAATCTGGTCTTTGATGACAATATTATTTGTCCATTTTAAATATAAAGTTGTGGGTTTCTCTCCAGTGCAGCCTGGTCTAGTTTTAAAATAGTGTGCCTTTTGATGTGCTCTCTTGAAAGTGCTTTTTAGTACTGCTAGAGCTGGAGAACCCCTCTTCCCTGGGGTATTTATCTGGCAGGAAGCATAACGCCTGCTAATACCACCTGTGAGACTGTGGTTTATAATTTTTATATGTGTTTGACTTAACATGCTAAAGCAGAAGAAGGATCCAAGTCAAGCTGAAAGACTGCATTACTGGTAAATATGAGCTGGAGAGCCAAGACAGCCTGGATCTCTTTACAAACATTATGCTGTTTCCTGGCTTTGAGATCCGATGGGGAATTCAGAGACATGGCATGAGTAGAAAGCTTCCTAAGATTTAGATGTATGTGTCTTATCCTGCAGAGAGTGAGCTCATTTGTAGTAAATGAAAGCCCATTGGCAGAGAAGTGACATTAGTCTGCTCACTGTGGAGTGCCACCTTGGCATATAAAAGCCCTCCACAGGACAGTTTCCTCCTAAGCCAACCCCATCACAGAAATCAGCCAGTTACTCATCTCTCCCAATTACTAATTTTTAAGATTAATACTTGCATTTTTAGTGAGCATAAGCATAAGTTTGCATAAGCAGTTATGCCTTATATGAAGCTTTTTTGTACTGACATCTCTAGCCTCAATCCATTATGTGAATAGAGTCAAATTTATGAATTCTTTGTTATTTAACAGCTGTGCTATGGTTCTCAAGCTCCTTCAAGTGAAGCCACATTCATTTGTTAAAACTGGGACTGAGTAAATTAAAATAGAAAATGCAAATAGTCAACAGCTGAGACCAGAGAAACCTCAGTCTTTCCTATGCCTTTCTCATGATGTGTACCATAGTCATGTTTTGTTAAACTAAAAAACTGCTTCAACTTCACCTTTGTCTCCGTGACCTAGAGACAATTGGAGTCAGCACCTTGACATTTCCATATTTAAAATTCTTAGCACATACTGAAAAGAAACATTCTCCCTCTCTGGCTAATGAACAATGGGACAGAAAATCAGAGAAACTGTAAACACTATGACTAACAGAAATAAGAGAAATGTATTTTTATGAACATTAGGAAAACAGAATGCATTTTCTGTACATTTTGCAGCTGAATTTTGATCCAGTTTATCCAGTCCTCTAAATAAATACATTGTTTTGGATCATTATCCACTTGGGAGAATGCCATAAAAATGTACCACTAGTTGACTTACAGAAAGGAAAATATTACAAATTATAAATTGAGCACAGCTGGGCAATATCCTAGTGGGAGCAATTATTTTGGCATTATAAAATGCAGGAGATTACAAACCCTGAAATGAAGAAAAGCAATGACCTTTCTTCACCAGAAAAGTCTTGTTCAGTAAGTCTTGCTGAGAGATGGGTGGTAACACAGATTGATGTATCATGTTGCAAACACAATAATTAACGTGAATGACACTTTGGACTTCAGGGAATCAGGTAGTGTTAAAGGTGTTCTGTCCTGTAGAAGATGGTAACTGAGATTGGGGCTTTGAATGAATATTTTGCTCCAGGCATCATCTTTATAAGAACAATTTCCTCATCCTACAGACTCTCACACACCTTTTTTATGCTTGCAATCACAGCCATCAGAGACTAGTAATGGTGCCAAGGGGGATATATGATGTTAACTCAGAATCTTATAATCTAATACCTCCCAATATGCATTTAAGTGTTTTCCTATCTTTATCAAACAAACAAACAAACAATTTCTATTGTGAATTTTTTTTTCTTCTTTATTTTGTAAATTACTAAGGAGGATGTAAAATAGTGTAATAAGTACTGTTTATAATGATTTAATGTTACTATTCTAGTCAAACTAGTGTTACTAAAAACCCACCATATCAAAAGCCAAGCATGACTGCACACAGCACTGTCATTTCCTTTCTGTAGTGTGTGCTTCCATTGATTAATAAAGTATCTCAGATTGCCTCCATAGATGTATTCCAGCAAAATGCAGTAGAGATGTGAGTACTTAGGCTATTTGTGTTGCTTCCCATTTTTTTCAATAATCTCTACTGTGACATAGCTTGGATAAGAACTAATTCACTCCTAAGTGTATTACATAAAAATGAGCATAGATTTATGGAAACTCTAACAAAAATTCTAGTTTAATACTGGAGACGAAAAGCTTAATCAAGAGGAAATATTACTCTATGGTTCACAGATATGGAAAAAGTTCAAATATCTTGAATCTTAAGCAGTATTTGGTACACAACATGCAATCCTCCTAAGATCTGAAAGATAATAAATGTGGGCCCTGGGTAATAGTCCAATCCACCTGCTTTTTGTCATTGCCTGGAAGGCTAAATGCCAAAATACAGTATGTCTGAATGCTCTTTGGATAGCAAACCTTATCAAGTATCACACATTTGGATACAGGAAATTATTTCCAGGCTAGAAATGCACTATAAGCCAGACACAGATGAAATACTTCTACATCCTCACAGGTGCTTTAAGAGTTAGTCATGATGGGGATGAGACTGCTTAGGTGGGGAGTGTGTGCATGTCTGTGTAATAATCTAGTGAAATTAGCAAGCAATCAAGTGAAAGGGTTGTTTTACACCCCCTTTTCACACCAAGTTTTTCTTGAAGCAAATGTTCCTGTAGCTCAGGAAGAGGTACTAAACATCACTTCTTAGGTAGATCTACCTGGCAGTGTTCCTCAAACCACGTGGTCTGCAGAGTCCAGTAATGAGTCCTGAGATGAAATGTAGAGTATGCAGTTATTTTTTGTTTTCTTTTTTTCTTTTTGAATGCTGCTGCCACTAAAGTAGATGTTTTAGTGGACATTTTTGGCAATTCTATGCCTTTAATTCCACTCTTATTTTCAAATTTCCTTGTCATGTCCTACTTAGAACCAGCTCCCAGTAGATGAAAGCTGCCAGTAGAAACTGCAAACAGAGGAACTAGGTACAAAATGGATTTCCTGCATTTCATTCTCAAATAAGTAGTAAACATGAGTATAAGAAATAAAGGAAAAAGAAATCACTGAATTCTTCAACCCAGGGCAGGGTATTTGATGCTGAAGGGTGGGAAATTCATTACATAGTATGTCTAGCCACTTTCAGCCAGTGAGTTTCTCTGTGAAGGATAGACTGAATTCCACATCCAGAGTCAGAAGCTTTCACATTTTAGGTTCTACTTCTTTGCGTTGTGTCCCATTAAACCTGTCAGAAAAGTGTGTCATGGTTTAACATCACCATGAACTTCTCTTGCTGGGAGCCTGGCTAGCAACAAGGGGTTTTTGCTACAGTAATTCCTGAACCATTCAACATTCAAATTTACATACAACAATTTAAAGGTATTTCCATTTTCTTCACCCCTGGCAGCTTTGGATCAGGCTGTCACAATTAATCGCTAAACAGCAAGAACAGTTATAAATTTGATCTAATGCATTCAAATAGAATCTGCTGTTATCTCAAACCCCTCAGGCCCCCTGTTGGGCACCAAAAAGGTTTAAACCAGCTCATAACTAAGCCCCACACAGCCACTTGCTCACTCTCCCCTGGCTGGAAGGGGGTCAGAATAAGAAATGTAAAAGTGAGGAGACTCATGGGAGACTCGCAGGCAAAAGCCACACATGCAAGCAAGGAAAGGCAGGAAATTCATTCCCACTTGCCATGGGCAGGCAGGGCTCAGCCATGCCCAGGACAGCCTGGCTGTGTTAGGTGTAGCATTGATTTGGGAAGACAAACTCTATCACTCCAAATGCTTCCCCCTTCCTCCTTCTTCCCCCAGCTCAATAAAGGCCTGGACTCTGTGCTAGGACTGTTCAACAGTAAATAAAACATCCCTGTAATATCAATACTGTTGTCAGCACAATCCAAAACAACCCCATAAAAGCTTCTCTGAAGAAAATTAACTCTGTCACTACCAAAACCACCTCAAAGACACAGCCTGAATATTACCATGAAATGTCTCCTCCCATCTCTTCTCTCAGTGACCTTCAATCAATTCCTATGGGTGTTCATAGATCAACTGCAGTGTAGGGCAGAAGGTACTTCTAGAATAGGAAAATGCTCTTACATACCCTCAAAGAGGACTGTCCCAGAACCTTTGGTTGCTTTCCCTTGGAAGAGAGATAAGTGGGCTTGTGTTTCCTAGTGTTAGCACACAGACTGGCAAGGTTAGCATGTACTGCTGACCTTTTCCTCTTGCCACAGGGAATTGAACTTATTCTGCTTTTGATGCCAAACGCAGAGTTTACAAGGCTGGATTTGGGGAAGGAAGACTGGTAGAGGACTGGGACCAGGGAGAGAAAAGGACACAGTAGTTTGGACTAGTCTTTCCACATGTCTCCTGTTCAGAGGGAGTGTGGTAAAATAATATCTTTGGAAGGGAATAAAAACAACAAAAAAAGGAAGCTGGTTCCTCTGTCCTATGTTTTTTTTTATTCATTCATTCTCACTTTTTCTCTCTCCCTCCCCACAGGAAGGATGAAAGAACAAAACAGCTGGACCATGCAATTAGTTATGTCCTGTCTTTTGGCATGGCAGAACCACTCCCTTGCTCTCAAAGTAGATTTTGGATTTTATGAGAGCCTTTGGCAATCACCAGCTCTGTCCCTGAAGCCCAGAGCAAAATCTGCAAATGACTTTCAACTTTGGCTTCTGCAAAATTTTGAAGGTGCCTTCAGTTTTTCATCCTACACTTTTTCACAGGACTGTGAAAGGATGAAGGAGACAAATTATTGAATAGAAAAGGGTGAAAAAAAATCCAAAACAAGTTCAACCCAGTTCAGGGGCAAGAATTTTTAACATAAGTGTACTGAATCTCTTTAAGCTACTCAGAGAGTTTGTTTGGCTCTGCTGACAGTGTTTAGAAGCATTGGATTATACCCCGTGTTTCCTAACAGTATGATGCCAAACATACACATTATTTCACACTCAAGCACTCAATCCAACTAATTTTAATTGTAACTTTTATGAATGCTACAGTTCTTATCCATGAACTGAAAGAAATTATGACAACGGTGACTACAGGGAAACTAGCTTGTGTGCTCCAGATGACTGGAGGCTTTGGAAATGGCTTAAATTTCTCTCTTAATACTGTGGAAAAAAGAAACTTTTGCTATCTGCCAAAAGATATGACATTGGTTGGTTGGCTGCCTGACCAAAAGTATTGCAATCTTGATTATTTTTAGTATCTCATCTGTTTTCTTTCTTTCTTCTTTCCTTTCTTTCTCCCTTCCCCTCAGTAAAGTTTGTAAAGAAGAAACAGAATAGAAGAATTAATTAAAAGTTACTAATATTATTTTGCCTTTTTTTAATAATTCCGGTTTTTACAGCATAGAAGATAGTGCATACACAGACATACTTTTCTGGGTAACTGCTTCTCTTAGCAAACTCTTCATTGCTGATTAGTACATTCTATTTTCACTTCTGTGAACTGAAGGTGAATGTGTGGAAGAAATAGAATATGCTTTTGCTTTTTCTTGGTGTGGAGACCAGCTGCAGTGCTGCTTGCTAATAACACAGAGAGAGTCCTCTAAATCACCTACAGTAACCCAGCAAGTATCAAAAGCAGTACATTTCCCACTCATCTAACATTATGCTGTTCCCAGAAATTCTTTGTACTGGAAAGCTGAGACCAGATGGGATCTAATGGCACAACTGGCTACTGTAGAGCAGGGAAGAACTGAAATCCCAGCTCTCTGCTGGGTGAAATTGGTTACCCATAATCTGCTCCTGCCAGGCACGGCTGACACGAGGCAATGCTGCAGGAAGGTGTGAGCTGAGGGAAGGGAATCCCTGGAGCTATATGTGCATCCTAATGAGCAGCTGTGTGACTTGAGATTACGTTTATTTGATGGGCAGGTAAGTATCAAAGACATTACCCTAATGCAGTCTTTGTTTTCTGACAGGCTTTGCTGGCTTTCAGCACAGTGATGTGTCTGCTTGGATCTGAACCACAGTGAGGGGACATAGAACTCCCTTGAGTAGTCGTGGGGAAGGTATTATAGATGCAGTGGTACTATGTGCACACTTCAGTGGGTTGTTCCAATTTACTATTTATCATTAGCTGGGCTCATTTTCCATTTTTCAACCAGGCTACCAAATGCAGACCAGGAACCAAACAGAAGAAGCAATTTGAGGAAGAAAAAAAAAATAGGGAAGGAGGGAGAGAGAGAAATTGGGTTGATAACAATTGTGGAAATAAACCTGAATAGTAGGATCCTCAAGTAGCACATTTTCAATGCTGTCAGTGGCAATGAAACTAAGAGCAGAAATGCTAGCAAGGAAAATGAGCAAATGCAAGAAAGAGCTAAGAAGGGAGATAGGCTGAAAGAGCATTTACAAGAAGAGTTTTATTGGTTGGTAAATTCATTATCTACTGGGCATGGGTGAGTATCAAAATTACTAATAAAATTGATGAGTTGGCTTTTTTTAAATACTGCATTGAATTACAATTACCAAGACATTATTACTTTACCTAATGTGAATAAACCATATTCCTTTCCCATTAACTCCATAGAAATCAGCAGGCATCTAAATCAAATAATGAAGAATAGGGATTAAAGGTTTTCACTTAGAGTGCTTTTCACATGTCAGTCCCGTATTGATTGGGGTTTCTTTTATAAGTTACACTAGGAAAAGAACCTGTTCTAGACATCACAGGTCTTCTTGTGCTCACACTAAGTGGACCACAATTCAAATTGGAGAAACTTGATCACAAAACACTGAAGATATGCACTTTTCTGTATGCATGACTTATGTAAGCTGTCTTAGAAAAACCAAGAAATTGTGCAGAAGACCTGAAAGATTTATGCAGAAATACTCTGTACATTGGAATTTTGTTAAAATGAAAACTGCTGTGGGTATGTAGCACAGGACAATGGACTAAAAAAAAAAAAAAATAAAGACTGCCAGCAAAAGCCAAGCCAATAATAGGAGAGAAGGAAAGAAAGTACATGTATTTTCTTGCAGTCCTGAATTAGTCATGTTAAAGCTACCATTGCATGAAATCACTCGAATGGAACCTGCTTATACATCCTCCTCTCATTTTGAGAAATTATCTCATTTCTGTCCTGAGCTGTAAACTCTCTGGGACTTGTTCTGTGTTTACATTTGCTCTTTGTACAGGGCTCACAAACTGGGGAGATTCTGAGTAAGGACTACTAAAAGACAGTGCAAAATGTAATGGAAACTATTTGTGATCATAATTAATAAAAATATGCTTAAACTTTAGAACACTTAGTGAAATAACCTGGTTGCATTTAAAAAGTACAGCAGACTCTTTTCTTTTAAACATGATTTTCCAGAAGACCATCATCACTAAAGAACAGTGGAGAAGATCATGTTAGACTATATAATATGAATAACTCTCCTCATTTGTCATCTGTCGCTCTGTTTTTCTAAAATTCTGCTAAAGCCTTCTGATGTTTTACTTATTGAGATAAAGTATCTCACGCACTTTTCATGTAAATGATGATTGTTTTGCATTCCTTTCTGGAGGAGGAGAGAATTGATGCACTGTTGGGTTGACCAGTGTGGTTGGAGAGGACAATTTTCTTCCTCCAATCCCTGGTCACTGTTGGAATTCTATAAATGTTGAGGTCTGTAAATAAACTGCCCCTTTTTTGTCTTGGACATCTCAGTGCAAGTGTCATTCTTTTGTGTTGTATTGTAACAGTCATCCTAGAAACCTCCAAGTGAAAAAAAACCCCACCAACCAAAACAGAACTTAACAACACACTTGAAACATCCATCACATAAACATGGTACCTGTAAGCATATACAAATTCTTTCTACAGCCATGAGTCTACCATTTTATGCAATCAGTTTTGTGACCAGCTTTCAAGATGTCCTGAGGGTGCTTCACTAAGTAGAAACTGGTGAACATGTGGACAGGGGTCCCTTAATTAGCAAGCTGGAATAGCTAAACTTATTTAAACAGTGCAACGTGATGCCGAAGACCTCACTTGTAAACTGTGTAGAAAGATTACAATCCAGTAACTGCAGAACAGGTAATTTTAGAAGTAAAAAGCCCTGTGAAATCCAATATCTGAGGCTGTTAAAATGTTGTCTACTGAGAGACAATGAAGCTATAATCAGGTGACACCATCTGAGGAATTAGGGTCTCCAGATCTTTATAGAGTAAATACAGACAGAATCGGCCCTAGGTTGTTTCAGGGACTAAGACAAAATCAATTTTTCAAGTAAAAGCTATTCTTTATTTTCTGTGTGTCAGGCTTCTGATTTCTGTTAGTAGATAAATCCTGTGGTCAGTAGCACTGCCCTGTGCATCACAGAAACACATTAACAGTAAATAGGACCTTCCAGCCTTTCAATCTGGGCTGCAGGGAAGACTGAGATATATATAGTATATATAAAAATACTATAGATAAAGTATATAAAGACAGACAAAAAATTAAAGAAAGAGAGATGGCTGATCCTTCTTGTGACTAGTGCTTTACAGCTCCTATTTCATATTTCCATTTGACCTGTGATCTCTCTTTTAGTTTCTGTCTCTAGACCAAATAAACCCATATCTCAGAAATTGTATGAATGACATATCTTAACTTTAGCTACATAAAAACTCACTTATATGTTTAAAATCAGTTAAAATGGATTTAAAAATTCTGTTTAATTTACTGAATTCCCAGACCATTCTTAAATCTGTTTAACGGTCTCACTAGATCCATAGGCACTCTGTACTTATGTTATGCAAATGATCCAGAGAAATCTTCTTATAAAGACTCACTTTTCTTGCTTTTTAACTAATTTTTGTTACTGGAACTTTCATTTTATTCACCATGATGCATGAATTATCCTACTTGCTCTTAAGTTTGAGAACTGATCATGCAGTTTCACTTTTTTTATTTTTTCTTGGTGAGGTTGTTGTCTGCTTTCCTGTCCTTTCTCTACTTTCTTCTGAGGGCCAGAAAACCAGTCAGATTTCAAAACATGTTGTGAAAATTGGCAGGAAAATAAGAAATTCCAGATCAAAGACTAGCACACTCAAGGCTAAATATAGTTCCAAGCAGAGCAGAAGGCAGTAAGTTCCAGCATCTCTGCTGATGTGGTCACTGTAGTGGAACTGCCCTTCCCAGTCATGTAATTTCAAAAGAATCATGCTTGATTTTCAAATAAATGTTAGAGTTTTAATTACTGCAGATATTCCTGGCATCTTCCAACATTATCATTAGGGCATGAATACTTTTCTTTTATGCTGTAATCTGTCATAACTCTGTATTAGACTAAGCCATGAGCTGCACATTTCACCTACTCTCCAGTATTTGATGTTATCATGCAGGTGTGAGCAGGGGCAAACTATCAAAATATTAACAATTTCTACTCTCCTCTTATTTTTGAGTACAGAAGCCTCAGAATTTCTTCTGATTTCTCCTACTTGCAACCCCTGATTTTGAATCTTTCTTTTGAGCAGCTCCTTCGGTGAAAAGAGCAGTTTTGTGAGCATAACATTTCTGTGTGCCACATTTCCCAAGGCATTCTGTGTTTAAAACCTACTTAGCAGCCCATAGTGCTGGTTTTTCATTTGTCACTATCGACACTAATATGGGCTCTCTCCTCTACCTGGGCACATATTCTCACAAAGCTTCTAAATCTTAATATAGCCAAGATTCACATCTGGTAGGAACTGGCTGATGCATCCAGCTACAAAGCTAACAGAGATTGTATAAATGTCTTTCCTTGGGAAATACAAGATGTAGAAAATACATCTTGTATTTCCCAAGGAATGTATTCCCAAGATATATTAGAAAATACAAATATATGTTGTCCTCAAGTCAAGATTGCTCTCATTTTTCATGTACCAAAGGTGAAAATAGACAGAATGTACACACACACTGCCTTGCCTTACTTGTGCAGTCCAAACTTATTTCATTTTTTACCCCATCATATAGATTCTCCATATCTTGCCACCAAAGGACCTCCATGAGGAAGCAGCAGGGCTTCACAGCTCAGATACTGTGCCCACCTCATGGTGGCATCCAGCTAGACAGCCTGGTTTCTGAGAAACTGATTATTCTATGAACAGACAGGGGGTAATCTTAGATTTGAGCCATTATGTTATTCTTAGAGTAGTTTCCTAAAAGAAACAGAGACCATAGATGCCTTTCCATTCCCTGGCAGTGGCCTGCATAGTCCATCTCCAGAACAGTGGTGTAGGAATCCAGCTCTCAGTAGATTGTATTAGTCAACTGCTATGAACATAAAGCTGGATTTCACTCCCTTGCTTATAAGGTTTCCCCCCGCTGTGCTCTGATTGCTTCAGCTTTTTGGCATAACTCAGCACGACCTGCCAGATGGCTTACTCACAAAGGGAATTCTCTTTCAGATAGCTTCTGGAATTTTCCCAATGACAACCTCTTTTTGTTCTGGATAGTTCACCTCCTTTAAATGCAAAAAAAAAAAACGACTGCTGATGCACATTTCTTCTCCATTCATCCTCTCCCCCACAAAAACCAAAAATGCAATATTCTACAGCATTCAGGTTATATAAGTCAATGGTACAATTGTCTCTTTTACAGTCAGTCACTAGGAGTTTCTTTTAAAAGGATCATCCACACCTCAAAACATTAAAAAAAAAATCAGGTAATTTGCACTGAATTCCATGAGGAGTTATTATTATTCCATGAGTACATTAATGTAGAGTTATTTATGTTAACAACTGGGGGATGAGAAAATTTTGTTTACCCCTACATCTGTTTTTTTGCTGACAATGGAACCATTTTTTTTAACAAACTTTAATGAATACTTTGACTACACAACGTGGGCCTGCTTTTCCTTGGAACTCATGTCCCTTTAAAGACTCTTACATTTACTTCTCTTTGAAAAATCCCAGTGTTCTTTATGTTTTGTAGGTGTTCTTTGATGATTGAGAACGGACAGCTCTAGTTTCTTGTGAATGGTTGTTTGGGCCACAGAGCATATAAACTTTGTACACTGCCATCTATTTGGAAAGCATTTCTTATGCAATTTAGGCTTCAGTCTCAAAATAAGAATTTTGGAATTTTCTTTTTCTTTTTTCTTCCTTCTTATGTAATTGTTTAGGGCAGTTTCTGTGTGCTGGTATAAATCACAACTTTATTGATTATTTTAAAAAGTCTTTTGTCTGAACATTGTTTCTCTAGTATTCACAAACTTTCCTGATTCTAGGGTTTCCATTCAAAGTTACACTCATTTTTTCTATTATAGAAATTAAATCAGGCTGGTCATAAACTTTGGAAAAAACCCAAACAGTTCCGCTGACTCTTCTGGCCTACCAGATGAGGTAGAAGTTGTTTCCTTTTCTGCTGGAAGACCAAGAACACTAGATTTAGTTTTAGGTCATGGGAATAAGTCATCAGAATGCCATAGACTGATGTTGTGATGACACTGAGCAAACATCACAAGTAGTAAAGATATTAAAGAGGGAATAGTAAACTCAAATAGTGTTGAAAAGAAACTTGGAGTTCACTTCTTTGATAAGCCTGTAAATGTAATGGACACCAATAAATTCGTGTAAAATTTCTAATTTGTCAATGGATATCTGCTGTTTTCTCTTTCAAATTGCTCCTTTGCAATACATCTCATTGAGCTTTCACAAAATCCACATTTGATTTTGTTAGGTACTTATTCTTTCTAGGAGAGAAAGAATATGTCATTAAATGACTGGGAGATGAAAAGGATTGAAAAGTTAATTAACACTTAGATTAAGGTTCTGAAGATCAACAGTGCTGTCTGAATTGTCCCCATTTTGAGAAATAACAATAATAATAATTTCTCTCTAACCACACATCTAGGAACAAAAAATTGAAGTGGAAATTACTCTTTCAAGAAAAGCAGTAATAACAATGTCTGCCAGTCATAAATGAGGCTTAAGCTCACAAAAGTCAGAGTGAGTTCTTAATCTTTAACTGTTACAAGGCTACTATGAGATTTCCTATAACATTATTAACATATATTAATTATTTTCTTTTTTTGCATTATCAAATCATCACTCTACCTAATGGAACTCACCTTTCCAAAACTTATTTCTTATTCCCCTTACTAAAAGGAAAATGAACACCAATCTCAAACTAAAATTAGACTTCAGGAATACAAATGATGCCTTTGGATATTCCATTTGAAAATGGTTGCTTCTTTGTCACCATTTTCCTTGGCTACCAAGGGCACTAGCAGATGTCATAGCAAAGGCTTTTAAATATAGACTGGTTTTACATGCATGCTGCACAGTCTGCTGCATCCCTGTTCTAGCCTGGGAACTTCAGCTTTCATCCATTGGGCTTTGTTTCAAAAACACAGCTGGAGCACTCTGTGGAAGTACTCCACAAGTCCTATGAGGCTTTCTTTGCTTCAGGGAGTCCACTGGGAACACAAACCATTTGGAATAGAGTGGTGTCAGTGGAGTAAAAAATAATGTTTTCTGATTATTCTCTTACAGAAATACTTGAAAAGGTCTGATTCATCCCTGGAATAGCATAGAACCACAGAATCAGAGAATGGTTTGGGTTGGAAGGACCTTGAAAGACCCTCTAGTTCCAACCTTCTGCCCATGGTCAGGGACAGCTTTACTAGATCAGGTTGCTCAAAACCCCAGCCAAGCTGTCCTGAATCCCTCCAGGGATGGGGAACCCACCACTTCTTTGGGCAACCAGTATTTCACCACCCTCACAGTCAAGAATTTCTTCCCAATATTCAGCTTAAAGTACTCTCTTCTGGTTTAATTTATTCCTCCTTGTCCTATCACTACCTTCCCTTGTAATATGTCCCTCCTTGTCTCTCTTGTAGTCCTCTTCAGGTACTGGGAAGGACTCTAAATTCCCCCCAGAGCCTTCTCTTCTCCAGGCTGAACAACATCTCTGGGCTGTCTCCATAGGAGAGGTATTCCACCCCTCTAACCATTTTAGTACTCCTCAGTGAATCATCTAGGCTTTAATGCAGTTTTCAGGCTGTATATCAGACTTCAGTAGGAAAACCAACAAATTTTTTGATTTAGGCATCTAAACAACCATAAGATAGCAAAAAAACCCAAAAACAAACAAACCCAAACAATCAAACACCAAAAAAAACCCACAAAAACCTCACCCCTAAACCTGTCCACTCAATTCAGAATGTGTTTTTTTTGCTCTACACTCAACTCAGAAATATTTTTTTTTCCCCCAGAATAAATTATAACAGCTGAGAGCAGTAGATATACACAGAAAAAAACCCCACAACTAGGAAAACATTGGTGAGACAGAGTAACAGAATCCTTTACTGTTCTTTGTCCCTGATACATGCATTGTGAAGACACATTCACTTGCCTATACATACATCTATTCTTACCAAGGTACAGGTAGTGTAAACAAATACCCAAATGCCTATGTACACAAAAGTAATTTAAATTAGCAGTATTTATGAAAAGACTTTATTCTTCTGTCCAGTTTTAAAAAAAATCTATTTTTCATCTGTACAGTCTTGTGCCTTTAAATAGAGGAAGAAGGGTAGATAAGATCTGGGGTAGGGCAGGGTTTGAATTAAAAAGGGGCACACAAAAATGATTCTATCTGTATAAGCTTGGAAAACACATTCACTCCTGATCTAAAGAGACACCAGAGATTAAAATGTGATCCATCATAGAAGCACAGAAATAAATTATACATATGGCTGCTCTCAGTGTGAATATCCATATTTACATGCACAAAGGAACAGTCATCTGCTAATAAGAGTACTTGTCACTTGTCATTAATCTATCCCAAAAAGCTTGTACACTCCTATCATGAGGAGTGAAGCTTATCTTGTAAGTTTGGGGGCTAATAGCACATGAGCAGGTTCAGCTCAGAATCAGACATGAACCTGTTGTGCCTGAGTTTCAAGCCCACAACCTGGGTGAGCAGGTTTTCTAAAGCCCCAACTTTGAAGCAAGATATTCTGCTTCTCAAACCTCACAAGCAACAAAAGTTAACCTCCTTTCCAGGCTTTTTTGAAGGATATGCAAGGTGACCTCCTGTCCTCAAGCAAAAGGCTTAGGAAATGCTGTCAGGTTGCCCAGTCTAGACATGATGCCAACACCTGCTTTTTGGATCTGTCTCTCTAAATCTGATTTGACACAGAAGACCTTTTTTGAGTTTAGTATGCCAAAGAAAGTACATTAAACGATAGCACCAGCTTTGCCATATGTCTTTGAAAAGTACCTAGGATAATGTTTGTTCTTCTAAATGGCAGCATGACAGCTCTCAGTGGGCTTGCTAGGCTAATTCATGAATTGTATCCTCCAGTTAAGTGATAACCTGCTGCAGCAGCCCTCTTGTTAGAGGGTAGAGATGAGCCAAGACACAAACTTTTTGTTTATCACAGCATGAAAAGGGTCCTGGTTTATTCCTCTTTACAACTCAGCAATTATGAGTCCAACCATCCACTGACTCTGGCTGCTGCGAGCTCCTGCTGTAGGTTCCCTTTGCAGCCTCTGACTGCAGGTTAATTCCTGCTAAACTATGACTGCAGGTTTTAGTTTTCAGACTCTGACTGCAGCTTTTACCCAGCTAGACTGTGGCTGCAGGTTCCAACACCAGGCTCTAACCACAGACACAGACTGACCTCACAGCAGTGAGTCTCTCTCCCCAGGATCCTCTGTCTTCATGATCCATCCATGTCTCCTGCCTCACAGCTCCTCCTGCTTCATGACTCCCCACCTAACCCACTCCCTTTTATCACACTTATCTTTATTGGCTACATTGTGAATCATCAGGGGTGAGGCTGTATTGGGTAATTTACACAGCTGTTACTTATCGGGGCAAGGTCACCTGTATTCTCTTCTCCTACAATAACCAAGTAGAAAACTAAAAAAAAGTGTCTGGTCATTATTAATCCAGTCCAACCTTGATTTTATGCTATTATTCTAGTGTTCCAGATATTTCAGACAGTTTCATTTTCTAGCCCGCCTCTACATTGACATTGCTTTCTCATTTTGCATCACTAGAATGTTGGTTTTTTTCATAAACAATTATTTGCCTTTATCAATCAAAATATTAACTATGGTCAGACCAATAGCTGCTACTTAAAGAATTTCGTTAGTGACCAAGTTCCAAACGAAATAGTTCTTTTTAGTACAACCTTCAGTGCACTCTAGGTGTCATTAACTCTGTATCAAATGAATTTCTCTCCACAAATTATTGTTAACTTTCCCTTGTAACTAATAAGAAGCATTTTCTCCGTGATTTGGAAATGCTTATAGCTGCTGCTGTGTCTGGATAAAACTGTCTCAAGTCTAGAAAATGTATTTACATGCCCAGTAATAGAGGAGGGTGGTGGTTATGATGGTGTTAGTGTTTGGATTATATATAAACAACACTAGGAAAAATTCAAAATAAAATCTTTCACTGTGAAAGTGTGAGGAGTAGAACTAGTATCGAAGAGCACTCTAAAAATGACACTATTCCAATTTTATTTTTACAATATTTCGTACATTTTTTACATGTAGAGTCACAAATTAGACAGATGAAGAAAACCTTTTTTGAAAAAAATGAATTAATCAGTATTTTTCTATATCCTTTATTCTGATAGGACACAGCATAGCCTGACTCCTTGCAAAAATTTAAAGTTGTTATTGTTCTTACAATATATACAAAACTGTCACTGAAAAAATGAGAGGCTGAGTTACAGTAGGTGCAAGTGCTAATAAAGTTTCACCTTGTAGATCTGTCATTGTACTTTACCTTTATATTTGAGGCTCTCTAATAGTTTTTTCTTGTGTTTTAATGAAAATCTGGAGTTCAGTATTTAAGGAAAAAGTAATATATTAATCTATTCTGCTAGCAAGCCTTACTAAAATCTAAATGTGTGTCTCTGCTGAATAGTTGATCTATGAATACAATATTTTACCAGTTCAGGAGAGAAAAATATCGACTGATCCCTCTGGCCATTGAACTATGCAGCATGTAAATACAAATATTTTGTTCTGGTGAAATCCATCTTAGATCAGGAAAGCTTCTGGCTTTCCTTTTTTTAATAAATGTAAGCTCCTTTCTCTTCCTATTTCATCTTTCCTTCAACTCACTTAATTGACCTTTTCTGTAAATTGGTCATCTTTCACAGTACTTCAGCATTAATTATTATACCTCTTTCTTCCCACTATATATCCAGAAAACAAAACACAAATGAAGAACTCACTATAGTTTTCTAATTAAGACTGAATCAAGGATTTAGCTTTATTGTTATGTATGAAAAAGACAGCATATGTGTTGCTGAGTACAGAATAAATTTTCTGATCATTTGTATGTAAATCTGTTAATTAGTTTATGTAGAAAAATAATTTTTAAAAGTGCCTTATTTAAGAAATTTAAAACTTGTTGTACCTCCTTGCCCCACAGTTTTCCTCACTACCAGTCCCCTGCCTGTCAAAGCCCTTTGTCAGAGCTGCTCCCAAAGAGAAGCTGCTGAGCCCCAGGACACCCCAGCCCTGGTAGGATTTCTGCCTCTCCTGCCTCTTCAAAAGAGGCTGCAGGTTTTGTTAGTACATGGTTGGTTTTGATCACCATGTTCTTCAGTCTCTGTGGATGGGTGAAAGCTGCACAAAACCAGCTAATCAATAGTTATCTGGGTGAGGAAAAAAAACAAATAACAGGAAAGTTTTGAAAAAAGTGTCTCAAGTTATTTACTGCTACACAATATTGACAAAGACCCACTGGGAAGCTAAATCTGCCAATCAAACTAATTGGATTTAGCAGGAAATGATGGATTGAAGATGTATGAAAATAACCATCAGTGTGACTGAAAAATGAAATGCCAAATAAATTTACAATAGCAGCCGTATCTAGTATATCAGCCTCCTGTCTGCCTAACCTGTGGCAGAGAGAATAAATCATAAATTTTGGGCTCTCCTGCCAAGATAGAAACATTAATCACAGTGTGCAGGTCCTGCTTTGAATAAATGTTACTTCTGACATAATTTTTGGCAAAACCTGCAAAATTGTGTATGCCAGAATTAGGTTTGTAACCAATATTTGTTCTTGTCATAGAAAGCATATCACATAAAATTATATTAAAATGCTGTGTCAATCAAATAATCCATTTTTGTAATATCTCAGAATCTTTTTTCTGCTACTTCTTTACCATGCTGTTGCATATTTTAATATGTTCAGAGCAAAGGAATATCTTAGTATCATTATGAAGCTAATTTTATTATAAAATTTTAATGATAAATTTTAATGTGGCAACCATCACATATTTTTATGTTGAGTTCCTTGCAGAGATTCATTAGAGCAGCTCTAATTATTAGGCATTCTTTTCATTTTCATTAGAAATCTGAAATGAGAGACGTAATTGTTTCTTTCGGAGAAAAACTGTAGTTCAACAAGGTTTGAAGACTTAGTCTAAAACAGTGCTTTTTGGTTCATTCTCTTTGTATCCAGGCCAGTAGACCCTGATTCCTTAGCAGCAGTTTGGGATCAGTATCAGTATTGCAACTCATTTTTTCCTAAGTTTAGAGCACAATGTGATTTTCAGCATGCTTTCAGTCTTAAGACTGATCTGGCTTTTGGTTACTGGTTTTTTGTTTGTTTGGTTGGTTTGATTTTTTTTTTCCATCACCATGCTTTGATTTCTGTACAGCAGAAGGAGACTTTTAGTGTTTGACTTCATTAACCCAGTGCAAGTAAATAGTTCAAGTGGGAAGTACAGATATATATTCACTAACTTTGGAAGTCCCAGTTTCCATTAAGTTAATACTACTTCTACTTTTCAAGACCTTCTGCAAAAGAAACTTCCCAAAAGGCTGGCAGAACACTAAGCTGTTCACTGAACTATCATACCACAAAATGTTTCTCAATATAAGTGTTCCTTCTTAACACAGCAGTCTTAAAACTGGCTTTCATAGATCTGCTGAGAACTCATGTTGATTTTCAGCAAAGAAATATTGTTTTTTAAACTGTAACATACTCATTGGTAATCCAAGGCTGCAGAACATTTCTATTAAATTTTGGGAAAAATATGATCCTTGATAAAATTGTCAGGTAGATATTGTGCATATATTGTATCTAAATCATGTTTTCTTACAGAAAAACAATGAAGAATCTTCTGTACTATCATTTAGCCAAGGTTAGTACCAGATGGATGGGACATAGCAGATGTGAACTGCTACAGTTATATGTATAGGTGCATACTGCATATATTCTGCCATGTACAGCATATACCTGTAGTATCATACACATGTAGTCTGTATCTATACATACAGCATGTGCTGTATATGGAGTGAATAAACATTACATGTATAGTATGTATACATTAGTGAGTTGTTTCAGGCATTGGAATAGGCTCCCCAGAGAAGTGGTGGAATCCCCATCCCTGGAAGTATGGATGTGACTTAGGGGTAGGGATTGGTGGTGAGTGGGTTGGTGCTGGGTTAATGGTTGGGTCTTGATGGTCTTAGAGTTCTTTTAAAACTTGAACAATTCTATGATTTAGTATCTGCATGTGATATTTAGTAATGCACAATACATATACTGTAAGCATTCATACACATTCCTCTTGAATAACTCTTTCTTACTTCTTTTTCTGAAAGTAGGAAGAGATGGAAACAACCAAATTCAATCAAAGCAAACCAACAACAAACATACCAGCATTAAACCCATACCCACTGTCAGGGACAATCAAGTAACTCCAGTGTGGACTTTTTTGCTTATATTTAGACTTACAAAGCAAAACTCTGTAAGTGGTGGCACTGTGAATGTTACCATGTCTTTAGTGAAACGCACAGGTTATAGTGTGTGCATAGTATTGGAATGCTGTGATTTGTTGTTGATTGTTGTTATTGAACATATCACCAAAATTACAATAAATTAAATGTTAGAGAAAGGGAAAACATTCACAACATTGCTCTTGAGCTTAGTTCCTTACTATATCAATCCTCCACCACTCTGATGGCATCAGAATGGTCAGCTGTGATTGCTTGCGTGAGACCTACAGTTCTCTTAATGGATATAAAAGCAACAATAACAGTAATAAATCCTTCAAGAAAATAATTCTAGTCCATAGGCTTGGTTGTCACCCAGATTACTGCCAGGTCAGCTGATGCTCTGTAAGGTGGCAGGATAGTCAAACATCAGTGACAGCCAAAAAGGATCAGCTATTCTTGCACTTGTCTCTGCTCTTCTGCACATGCTTGAAAGAAGTAAGGAGCATGCTCTACTCCTCTTGAAATGAGTGCATCTAAATTTTTCCTGTCATGCATCAGAATATTTTTCCTCTACTTGAATGGTCAGATTTTGGAACTGCAGTAAGATCAGAGAGACAGTAAACCACAAGCAAATGTGCTTTATATATAGTGGGACAGATGGTCTCAATTACCATATCTTGTTTCTTGCGCCCTATATTTTCCACTTACCCTGTTAGACCTTTCATATATTTCTAATGAGAAAATTGGGTAGATTTAAAATTTTATTTTAAGGGTTTGGTTTTTTAAAGCCTTGGTTTAATAGATGAATTCAAATTATTTTTCTAGGAAGAAAGCCAATATGAGACAAAGGCATCTTCCCAGAAGAGAAATGGAAAATATTGCTGTGTAACAATTCAGTATGTTACTGTGCTGTGGTTTAACCTCAGCTGGCAACTAAGTCAGACTTAACCACTCACTTGTCCTCCCCCAGCAGGATGGGAAAGAGAATTTAAAGAGTAAAAGGAAATGCATGAATTGAAATAAATACAGTTTAGTAGAAAAGAAAAAAAAAAAATCCATACATGCCAGCAAAACAAACCAAAGAATTCATGCCCCACTTCCCATGGGCAGGCAGGTTTTCAGCCATCTCCAGGAACATGAGGCTCCATTATGCACGATGGTGACTTGGGAAGACAAATGTCATGACTCTGGACATTGCCCCCTTCCTTCTTCTCCCCCCCAGCTCTATATGCTGGCCACGGCCCCACGTGCTCTGGAATATCCCTGTGGCCAGCTGGGAACAGCTCTCCCAGCTGGGAACCCTCCCAGCTTCCCAAGCCTGCTTGTTGCTCAGGTGGAGTGAGAAGCAGAAAAAGCTTTGACTCTCTGCAAGTCAATATCTAAAACAGCAATAACAAAAATATCTCTGTGTTATCAACACCATTTTCAGTCCAAATTGAAAGCACAGCCCCATAAATCTGTTGTGGAGAAAATTAACTCTCTCCCAACCAAAAGCTGTAAATGCTGTTATTGAAGAAAGTTTAGTCTTGAGTTAAACCAGATTTTCACTCTACAGTCAAATATTTTAAAATTTTGACCAACACCTGAATGGAGCAGAGTCAGTTCCAGGTAAGAAAATTAATTTTCTCTCTAGACACTTTAAAGTTCCATAGCAATTGAGAAGCTCTAATTGATTACAGAACAATAGCTTCACTAATGGCTTCAGAAAGGGCATTTCCAAGTTTTCTTTGTGTTTGTGTGTTTGTATTCCGTACAGCACTGTTTTTTCCAAAAGCATTTTCACTGAGTCTAAAGCACAAAAAATCACATTAGCCTTGCATTTGTTAGCATTAGATGGTATGCCACTATTATAAGAGGTCAGAATAATAACACCAGAGCCTGGAAATGATGCTGGTCTACCCCAGTGGAAATTGAAGCCAGTTGTGATTTGCAAGTGCATCTCTGGTATCACAGTTCTTCCTGCTCTAAATCATTTAACATTGGCTCACTTGGGAAGACAAAACATCTTGTATATTCATTTAAATATCGTGTTTAATACAGAATTACAATTTTCAAATAAAATAACAAGGAATGTAAAAGGTGATGGAGCTATGGGAGTCTGCTGTTGGAAAAGTTTATGCAAAAGTTATTAAATACCTATTTAAAACAAAATCATAGCTCAGCTTGAAAAACAAATATATTACTGACTTTGAATTTCTTTTTTTTAGCCTCATTTATTTGCTAAAACTAATGTAAATTAAATTCTTGGCTACTACAATTCTTTCTTTTAATACAATATACATAAAATAACATAAAACCTGTTTGTGATGGGTGTGGGTTTTTTTTGTTTGCGTTTTTTTTTTTTTTTTTTGTTATTTTGTTTTGTTTTGTTTTGTTTTTGTTTTTGTTTTGTTTTGTTTTGTTTTGTTTTTTTTTTGTGTGTGTGGTTAGTGTTTTTTTTTAAATTGTGGCAAATATTGTGGCTTATCACCACATTTTACTTTTGAATTTTGGTTTTCAGTCATGAACAATGATTCATCTAGCTTTATCAAAGGGAGCAGATAGTTCTACTTGTTAATTTTTCAACTGGGAAAAGATACTAGTGGAATGAAAGGGATCTCTTACTGAATAAGTGTTCCAGAAATCTTTAATTACAGGAACTCTCACCAAATATTCATAAAAATATTTACAAGGTTCTGCTAATAAACACATCTCTTTGGTAGTTGTTTGGGTTTCTTTTGGGTTTTATTTAAGTCTCTTCAAAATTCCCTATATTTTTTCTTATTTATATCATTAGGGTTGAATGCTGCTGTATTTCCTAGTGTGCCAGATGGTTGGAGAAATGAAGATACAATCACCTCTCCTGAAATTTACATAAAAATGAATGTACTGACATCAAATTAAAATCAAAGGGAATGACCTCACAATGACCTTGATGAATGTGGAAAAAGGAGAGAGATGAGGAAAAAATCCCAGCAACTGATGTAAGAGGAACTGTAAAAAGTGTCCAACCATTTAAATATGTCAATTCAAGAATTTTTTGTTTTTATTTTTAGCTTTTTTTGCTTGAGGAGGTATAGAACAGAGCCTGAGATCCAACTATGCATTTATTCTGTAAATATAACCTTTCAGTAAATTATTAAGGAAACAGGTATTCTCTTTCTTTTCCTTCAATTTTTTATTAAGCTGTGGTTCTGACCTTCCCCAAATTTATTGTAATACAGCTTTCACAGAACTTGACTTCATTTTGAATTAATTGCATTAGAATGTTTTTGAAGGATGCAAGGCATCTACCTGGAGATGTGCTCTACTATAGTTTAGTAGCATTCAATATTTAATAGCTTCTGCTTTTCAGAAGTTTTCTTCAGAGGACAAAGATGAGAGTTCAGGGAATGAAACGGAATATACAAACTCCCAGTTCCAAGCCACACAGTCAGGAAAATCTGCTAACTATAATTACCAGCAGTCATTATTGCTGAGAATTTGAGGACTCTTCTCGAAAGGATCCAAGCAGTAACTAAAGGCCAATTCTGAAGGAATACTTATTATTACCACTGTTATTACATAATTAAACAGAAAAAGTATGGCCCCTTGTGTACAACTCAAAGACAATTTTTGAGTCTAGAAAACATACTTTAAAGATAACCAATTTTTTTTTTCCTATTCTTTGCATTATGGCCAAGCACAGTATAGCTAGTCATGTCTCCAGATTGTCTGAATTGGGAGGCCCAGAACTCATTTTGGATCTGGTGGGTCTCTGCTTGTGGCATCTAAAGGCTGAATCTAAAGCAGATTTTGGCTTAACCAATGGTTTTCCTAAAGAAAAAAAATCCCTTCTGCCTTTTATTTCACTATTAGAGGAGCTGCAGAGATCTGAACTAAAGGTGGTTTGCTAAAGGTTATGTTGCTTCTGCCGTGCTGTATTTTGCACACGAATAAAATGAGAAAGCTGCAGTTTCCAGTCAATCAACGTTTGAGGAAATAGCAACACTTTAAAAAGTTCAGCTTAACAGTTGCAAGCTTTCACTTGAAATATGGCATTTTTGTGCCACCTCGTTGAAAGTTCATAGCAACTGTTGATGACAGTAAGAAAATTACTGGTGATTTTAAATCCTCAGCTTCATTTGACAGCTCCAAGCTTTAGGATTCAACTTATTTTTTTTTTCTTTCTTTTTCCCCCCCTAGACAGTACATTCTCTGTGAATTCACTAGTTCTAGACCTGACACTTATTCATTGCATTGCTCTCCTTCAATTATGTACTTGGCAATCGCTCATACTCAGCCTTGGAAATGGGAGACATTGTGTGAGTGCAAGTAAATGTAAGCTAGGAAATTAAGGTTATCTTTTATGGCTTTTAAAGTACACGTAATACAATCTTTATCTTCCCACTGGACAGTCAACATCTCATTTGGAGCAAAAAACTCCCCAAAATGCTACATTTCCCATTTGAAGCATCATTGAAGGGAGGCAGAGATGGGCCATAACTATTATCTCATCAGTGGCTCATCAGCTTTAAATTTGGCTCTCAGAGAGGCCACTATATATATTTCAGAATAATGCCAAATGCCAAGAGTGCTAAAGGGAACTATTTTTAATGTACTCATAGTTCTTTTTCCTTCTGTGAGGCTGGTTTATGCCCACAAACATTGATACTTTTCGATTTTGTTTTGGGCTTTTTTTGTTGTTTTTTTTTTTTTTTTCAAATGTAAGGTTATTAACTACCAAAAATGATTATGTGCTTGTAAAATAAATGTCCAATAAACATTTTTCAGATAAAAAACCCCACATAATCTATAATATTTTGTGAGAATTAATAGACATAATATACTAGAGGATTACTTTTTATTATTTCTATTAATATTTTCTTCAGTATCATTAAATCTTCCTTACTTTTTCCATCAGAAAGCAAAAAGTAAGTACAATAAAATGAACATTAAGAAGCTTTAATGCTAATGGCCATAATATATTTTAATCAACATCCTCAGGAACACAGCTGTCCAAGTTTGAGATGCTGAACAAAGTTGTTTATGGGGAGTTTTTAGGCTTAATGGGAAAAAAATTAGAATTTCAGGAGAAGTCAGTCAAGAGGATTACCAACCTGGTAATTGATAGAACTGATATGAAGAGTACATATCACTGAAAAATAAGCAATGTGCCTGCAAAATCAGAGAGGAAAGTTTCCAAAGCATAATTATGTAGAGTCTTCAGTTCACATTTCTACCCTGCTCACCTGCTAAAATTGACTCATGGTTTTCTTGTCAGTGATCTCTGTGTCAGTGGCTGAGACATGGAAGACCTGTAAATTATTCAACCACTGAGACAACTTGTGGTTTTAACCAAAAAGGTTTTTATTTCCTCCCTGGTAGCAGTTTTCCAATCCAGCTTGGGGCCCAGGTACTATTATGCATTAGGATTTTGTTTCCAGCAGCCAGGGCCAATAAGATGAAAAGTGTCCCTTACCAGTCTGCTCAGGAGTTGGGAAGTTTCTATGCATGGAAAAGAGAACTGACAGCTGGGAGAGGCAGCATTTTCCCAGAAGTCCCTGGAGGATATGTGTTAGACAGCAGTGGCAGCTGCATGGGTCAGAGCTGTAACTACTGATAAGAAGAGGGTTTTTTTTTTCTCTGCCTAAAGCACCATCAGCTTTCTTTCATCACCAGTAACTTAGGAACAGAAGGGTAGGGCTGGATTTGTAGATGTTGCCTGAGAGCATCTTCTGAAGTCCTATGAAGCTAAAGAAATGCTTTTCACTCTTTTGTATGGGATTTTCTTGGCAGATAAAAGTAGTCCTCGGGTTCAGTGGTGTTAACAGCATAAAGGGTGATTTAATCAATGGGCATCTGTTAGGGATGAATGAATCCTAAATATATCACTGGCGTCACAACTGAGGATCCTCTTGTGAGCTCTCAGGGAAGATGTAGAGCCATAGGGCATTTCATAATATTCTGGGAAGGAAAACTGAATTTTAGGTACTCAAACTACAATTTCAGCTGTCACACTTCTTTTTCCGGATGAGTAGTAGAACACTTACTTTTTTTTTGTTCTTTTTTGTTTCAATTAATGTTCTTTCTTTTGTTTATTTTTCTGACTTTTTCCTTTAAGGAGAATTTTTCTCAAGTGTTTATTTAGGCATCAATTTGTTTTGCTAGCTTTAGTTAATCAGAAATTTGCAAATGGACATTTCAGAAGGAGTAAATAGACTTCTTACAAGGAGTCCCACAGGTAAGACAAGGAGTACAAGTTAATCCTGGAGAGATTCAGATTAGACACAAGAGAACAGTTTCTCACAATGAGAAGAATCAGTCATTGGAATAGTCTGCCTAGGGAAGTGGCAGATTCCCCAGCGTTGAACAGTTTTAAGATTCAGCTGTACAAGTTGCTGCATCATCTTGTCTAGACAATGCTTTTGCCAGGGAAGGTTGGGCCAGATGATCCCTGATGTACCTTCCAAGCTGGTCTTCTATGGCATTTTATCCAAGATTTTCACAGTTCCTTTTCCTCTGATTTTCCTTACAGGTTAGAATTAGTTTACCAGGCTGTTGCTATCTTTCTAGCTAAGCTGCTTGAATATGATTTCACAGAATTATTGAAGGACAATTTCATTGTTGCCAAATTTATCTTTAAAACAAATACTGGTTTTGAAAGTACTTGATTTATTTATTTAACTGACCATGAGTTCTTGACTTCTTTTCTTACCCAAAGTCTTTACCATGTGAATCTTTTTCTTCTGGGAGTTATTTCACAGTAAGTAAGAAAAAAAAAGTTAAGCAGTCAAACTCCATTTGACATATAAGCTGAAGTGCTAAATCCTCTGCTATCAGCTGTAAGCAGTTAGGCTCCCAAGTAAGTCAGGAGCAGAGTTAAATGGGATTCCAGCCAAAAAAAAAATGGAATTACTTATGGAAGTAGTTACTCAGATACAGGAATGGGGGTCAAATGCTGGGCTGTAATGAAGAGTATTAGTAAAAACTACTGACTGAATGAAAAGTTTTCAGAAGGGATTTATGCTCTGTCAAAGGACATTTGTACATTTCCCTGTCTGGAATGATGTGCATGAGACAGCTTTCATAAAAGTAAAAGTGGAAGGATGTGATCTCGGTTTCTTTTGATCATTCTTTAAAGAATACTGAAATACACAGACAAATGAGATGGTTTATTACTCTTGAAGCTATATGATGCTTATCTGTGTGCTTAAAAAAAAAACAACCCAAACAAAAAAAAGAAAACTGTGTATTACACTGGCAGGTACAATCAAGAGCAGTGTGAAAACAATGCTGAGAAACATCAATTGTCATCCATCACTGAGCATGCCTGTATCCCTGACAAAACTTAGGACAGCCACACATAAAAAGAAAATCCAGATTAACAGCTGGAACATATTTTTTCAGGTTTTCTATCACCCTTTTATTTTCAGACATACATTTATTTTTGAGACATTCCCAAAGAAATAGTCCTTTTACCTTGAGTTGGACCTGTGATTCTGACTACTTCTGTCTTTTCCCTTCTCTGGTTCAAATTATGACCCTGTTTTTACTCTGCTTTGAATTTATGCTTAATAATTAGTCTTCTCTTCCTCTGCCTCTTAACATAACACAGGTTTTCTTGTTAAAAAAAATATTATGCAATTAACTGCTTCTTCTGGCTCTTCATCCCCTTTTCCATTACTAAATGTGTTAAGCACCTTGCCAGTTTGCTTTTCTGAACCTGCTGTTCTGGATGCTTTGCAAGTCTGCTTGTCACAAACCTTGCCTTCCTGCTCCCAATAACATTATTCTCATAATGGCCATTAATTATCTTTTCTGTGTTTGATGTCCTTGAATATTCTTTTGGCATGTCCAAATCACCTCTAATTGTTTGTTGGCATGGAAAATATGATTGTACGCTCATTTGCTGTTCTTTGGTAGCTGCAATTGGAATTTAATGATATCATTTGTTAGCAGTTCCTCAGAATTCATCTTCTCTCTGGTATGTCATGATGCTATCCATGGTAACCCAAATTTGATTGCTTGTCTTCAAGACAAAAATAATTATCTACAAGGCACCATTTTTGGGGGGGGAAAGCATCTACTTTATTTTGGTTTCCTTGGAAGACTTAATCCTTTGAAGGCATCTATTTAGAAAGATTATTCTGAATACTGAAGAAAAAAAAAAGATCCACCTTTAGACAGAGGCTGATCAACAGAGAATCTTGAGTAGGATTATTTTATTTAGTCTGGTTGGCATGGATGTTCTTCATAGCTGATTTTCTTCATAATACATCATACCCATGATGTTATGTTTTAGGTTTGTGACCAAAGCAGTGCTGATAACACAGGGATGTTTTAACTATTGGTGAACAACTCCTGAGTAGTGTCAAGGTCTTTTCTATTTCTCACACTGCCTTGCATGAGAGTAAGCTTGGGGCACACTAGAGTCTGGGAGGGGACACAGCTGGGAAATCTGATCCAGCTGGCCAAAGAGCATGTGGAGCATGTCAGAGCTGGGTGGAGGGAAGGGTAGTTTTCCCAAGTCTAGTTTTCCCAGTAGACTGGCATTGGTCTGTGGGTGGGAGGTAATGAGCCATTGCTTTTGCATCACTTGGGGTTTTGGGGTTAGCTGTTTGGTTTGTTGGTTGGTTGGTGTGATTTGGGGGCTTTTTGGTGTCGGGGGTTTTTTGGGTGAGTTTTTGTTGTTTTGGTTTTTGTTTGTTTCTTTTTGTTGTTTTGTTGTTTGTTTTGGGGTTTTTATGTGTAAAATAAAACAATTCAAAAAATTGTACTGCTATAGACTGTAGACAGGACAGCCTCATAGAAATATATTAAGGAGTTAAAAAAATTAGATTAGGAATGAATATTGAAAGGCATTTCAAAACACATTTTCTACTACAGCTCAAATCAGCCTTTCTCTTATCTAGTAGACCTTCTAAAACTGGATTTTCTCTTTTCTTGTGGGTGCACTCCCTGAAAAAAAAAATTTCCAGGTGAACAGACTTGGTCACTCCTCTAGGGGAGGCTTGGTGGGGTGTTACAATATTCAGAACACATGATACGTATTTCCACAGAAATGCTTATCCAAATGACTGATACTGAAACTCATCAGATGCAAAGTCTTAGGAAAATATTTTTGAACAGCAAAACTGTATTTCTCAACATATTTCATAATTTTAAGACATGGGATTTTCTGTGAGAAGATATTACTAATGGAAAATTCTAAGCAAAGCTTTATTAACATCTTTGACTATGATGACATAGCCAACTTCAATTTTTCATGGAATCAAAATGTTCATTTTTAAGATAAGAAAATAACATCCTTACTTTAAAATTTAAATTAAGTTCTATTTTTATGATTTTCAATTAAGCTTTACACCCCTATATATTTTTTCCTGTGTACATAATATTTTTAGATTATAATTAAGTTCAGGAATAGTCATGTTCACTAATTAAAACCCCTCCATGTTAGGTGACATCACTTATATTACAGAATTTTATGTGAAATGGAAAATGTTAGCAAATGCTTCATCACAGAATTCACACCTCTGCTGTTGGGGTTAAACACAGCCAAATTCTGCTGAGTTCTGAGTTTTTATGGACAGAATGCAGCAGCTTTTGTGATGTCCTTGTATCACTTTCTGCCATTTCTCAAGTACATTAAAAGCTAACATAAGATAAGAGTGCTTCTTCTTGTTCTTATTTTACCTCCAATCTGTATTTGAATTCATTGGGGTACTCTTTGATCAGTTACTGTGCATTTTACAATAGCAACATCTGGGATTCTTTGATCTTGCCAAATTGTTTGTATTCTTTATAGCACTCGTTAAAGAAGTAATTAAAAAAACAGAAGCAGACCTTACAACCCTTAAAAAAAAGTTATCCTTGAACAACAATAGAAGGAATTGTGCATAACATCCTACCCTGACAAGGCTTTAAACAAGATTGTTCACCTTTTTTATGAAGAAAGGTAGCTTTGCTTTCCTTATTTTATTAATGATGTCATAGCCATGTCCATAAGGCCCATGGTTTCTTCCAGCTCAACGTTTAGAGAAACTGTGTTTTGAACAAGATTTTTTTCCATTCTTATGAGCCAGGAGCCTCCATTCAGAATAATTAATCTCTGCTTGGAAATCCTGTTTCACCTGGAAAAGGCCAATCCTAGAAAACACAGCAGAAGTATCAGGCTGAAAACTTGTCAACAGCAGAGCAGTAGCTGCAGTTTTAAGGTGCTGACTGGGTTACGAGTGTGTCTTGAGCTGCAGTGTCAGCAGGTTTGTCACTTGTTAGTCCTGTTCATTCTCTGAATTCCTAGGGCACAGAGGAGAGCTCTTCCCATATTGATATCAGGGACATAATCTCTAGTCAAGGAGAACATATTGAATTAGAGACATCTCAAATTTTAGAGACAAGGCAGATTTCCTCCACAATGTGCTCCATGTAGAGGATATGCATTTATTCACATAACTTGCACGTTCTGAAAACTCAGAGGAGTAATTTCTGCCATCATCCTTTGACAATTCCCTGTCTACTCATTATACATGCATAACTACCACCCCACTTGTGTTTGCTCCGGCCAAACACTGTCTGTTACAGTTTATTCATCTCTTCAGCAATGATGGACTTTACAGCTAAGAGGGAAATTAGCAGTAGCTACAAGATCATTTAGAAACTGTAGAAACCATTTTTATTTTTAACTTAGTAGCAATATTTTTTTTTCTCAATCCTCCTTCGCTATTCTGATAGCAGTTTGAAATTCTTGTTCCTCTTAAACAGTTTAATCTTAGCTTTCTCAGCATCCTATTAAAAAAAAAAAAGCTTCTCCTGACTAATCTTCCCAAGACTTAGAATAAAAACAAAATGGAAAGCAGCCTATAAAAATACGTTATAGTCTACAAGCTTAAGTTATAGTGCTATTGGAACTGAGAGAAACATTCAAAGCTCTTGATTTAAAATAAAAAATATGGATGATACTCATCAGCAGCCAAATTTTAGTATTTGCTTAAAAAAGACAACTCTCAAAGCTTACATGACTGCAAATTTTAATTATAATAAAACATGTGGTACTTTTTTCTGGTACTTTTATGTGTCTCCTGAAACAAAAGTGTTTCAAATTTAATACAGTATCAAAGCATGCCTGAGCAATTCCAGTAACATATTTGGGCAAGAAATATGAGAATTATAAAGAAAATCACAGTTACTGTGCATCACCAACATTTAGGTGGTGGTCTGTGACACTAAAAACTGTCTGAGCATCTAGGAGGCTGCAGAAGAAAAAACTATTAATGACTGCAGAGGGCAAAGGAAGCACTGTCTGAAAGCTGTGAAGAAGCTTGCTGCTATACAGCAGAGTGTACTGGACTCTGCTGATGATTATTCTACCTCATTATTTTTAGAGGGCCCCTTCTAAGATCATTCTTGTATTGCAGCAGACTTTATGCACACAGCAAAACAGAACAGCTTAAATAGCTTCCCATTTAAACAGATAGCAAAAGCAACAAATGTGATAATCTTGCCAAGTTCATGAAGCTAGGGCAGTGAGCAAATCCTCTCTTTTTTGCTTTACAGCTGCCTTATTCTCTTTAGGCATAACATGTAATTTGTTTGAGCATTTTTTTGGAGTTGGGGCAGGATTTTTTTTTTTTCCCTCTTACTCATTTGTACACCAATGTTATCACCAGCAGTTTTCTTGGAAGAAGCATTGTCATTTCCTGGCCTTTTGAGTCATAGTAAAAGTTGGCCTGTGAGAAGCAATCTATTGACTTTATTCTTCCTTGCTATAAAATGGATGAAATGAAGAAACATCAGAAGCCACGTTTAAATCCAGGACAACATATTACAAAATATCCCAGGCAGTCTTCCATTAGGAAGACAACAACAACTGTTCTAGCACATCTCCAGCAAACATTAGCACATCCTTCTTTGGCCATAGAGTTAATCTAAGCCAGAGGTTTCCCAATCACAAGTGTTTTGAACATTCTAAGTACCCTTGAAGACAGCACAAAGCAGTCCTGGTAGAGCTGGTAGAAACATCAATCACTCCTGGGATTTCCATGGGTTTCCTTTTGCATGTGTGTCATGGAGTAACTCTGTGTTTGGAACTAACTGTCCTGTAGTACCTGCTTTTTATACTGTATGAAGAAAACCTATGTAGATGAATGCTACAGCAGCAGGACCTGCATTTCCAGCTGAGGATGCAGGAACCAAGCTAAATGCTCAAATACCCTGAGGCTAGGGATTGCAAGGTAGCCTTTAGTGAGTGAGGTACAGATATTCCACGTAATTTCCTGAAATCCCAGAGTAGAAGAGATTAGACATGGATGGGCAGTGATAATGGGCCTGACCTGGGCAAATTCAGGGCAGAAATCAGCAGTGACTAAAACCTGCATCCATCCTTGCCCAAAGCCAACCCTCAAACACTGCAATCTCACCCCTCCTATGGAAAATAAGTGAGGAAAGCAAAAGCACTGTCATTTATCCATTTAGGCTCCACACAGGGAATGAAAAGTTCTGAAAGCCATTTTCTGGTTAGCTTGGATGGTATGGGCTTCACATTTGCAGATGACACATGTGAATGACATGAAAATGCCGTGGTGGTGTTTTGGTTTATCCCTTTTCACCAGGTGCAATAAATACTTCATGGAAAAACACAGACACACACACACAATTTCTCTCATTCATTCAAGTCCTTTTAAACACATCTACAGAAACTGCCATTACAGTTCTCATCATTTATATTTGGTGATGTAGCAAGTATGAATAAAGCAACTATAGCATCAAGTTGTTTTGATAAAACTGTAAAAAATTTTTTGTATTTAAAAAAATAATTAATTTTTTTTTATTTTCCTAAAATACGATTTTTCAGTTGTTTCCAGTTGTGATTTAATTTGGCATGTTTGTTTGGTTTTTTATTTGTTGGTTGTTGGTTGTTTGAGTGGTTGGTATGGGGCGCTTTTTTTTGTGGGGTTTTTTTGTTTGTTTGTTTTTTGTTTTGTTTTGTTTTGGTTTGGTTTGGTTTGGTTTGGGTTTGTTTTTTTTTTTTTATATTTTGGAATCATCAAGGTATTAAAGATTGGTTCTTTAGTCTTTTTGGACTGAGCTATGCCAGCAGAGAAAATAACAAATCACTTTCATGTTGCAGCATATTTTGGATGTGACAATGTCAAAAGTGTCAGCACATTATACTGATAATAATAAGCAAGTGTAATAAAATCTAATGTTTCTGCCTAGACACGTCCATTGTCCAGAGCCTTGCATCCACTCATTAGAAGCACTACAACATTTCTGAAACCTGTAATTCCTGAGCTGCCATGTGCTCAAAAAATACTTTTTTAGTAAAATAGCTAGCCTGTCTTGCATCATACATGCTGTACTTGAAATTAAATCTACCTTTTCACAATTTTTCCTCATTCACCACTTCCTCTTCTCCTGCTGATAACATTTAGCTCTTCCTGCACTTCTGTTGATCCATCCTTTTCCAACCTTTTCCAAAATGCTGGAATGGTATCTCAGCAGACTGCTGTTTTCTTGTTCTTTGAAATCAGCAGAGACAAAAATGAAACCTACTTCAAGAGTGGCAAGAACTGAAAAGTAATTACTTGTGCACAAAATTAAATTAAATATTATTTTTCATTTCAGAAGTTTAATTTCATGCTGTTTGCTGCCATTTTTTTTCACTGATGAATGACTAGAGATGATTTTTTTTTCACTAGTCAGCTACCTTTAATTTTAGACAGATGTTGATTGGTTAAAAGGGGAGTTAATGAAAAACTTCTCTAGAAATAAAACTCTAGCATGACATGATAGTTGATAACACTAAATGAAAGTCTCTTCATAGCCAATGCAGCTCATCTGTGCAACCAGACTGTAGCAGTCCATAGTAACTCAGTTTGTCTTTCACAAGACCCAAACAATATATGATGGCAAAGCACATTCATTATCAATCAAGGGTGAAGACATAAAGGCTGAGGCGCAGGAAGCCAGGTTTCTGAGTCACGTCAGGAAGACAATTTAATTAAGAATGGAACATAAATTAAGATCAAGGCACCTAAAAGATGAAAATTCAGCTCAGGGTAAGAGCAGCAGACTGATGTTTCCTGCTACACTTTAATACCCTATTCTCCCTTGGTGGCTGCTCTCATTATTGGAGTGCAGATGGTGAAAACACATACTGTTCAAATTTACTATGCTCATTCGCAAGGATGTTAGTTAAGAAAATAGTGTTACTCTAAACATTATAGCTCCATTTATGCTCTTTTTATTTTTTTTTTCACTTTTCAACACTAAAATAAATAAACATGCATATGCAGTTACCAAAATGTTCCGTGTGCTTTCTAGTGATGGAAAGTACATGATGGCTGGTTTGCAGACACTGCAGCCCATTACAGAAGAAGATAATTAAAATTACAAACTTTAAAAACACATGTAATTTCCTCAGTGATTCTTAATGCCCTCTCTTGAGTCATTACAGTAATTGTGTAAATATGTTTTTATGGAGTTATGAGATGTGATCTTTACTCGATCATCTCAAATTACTCTTCACTAAGTCAAGTTTGCTGTCACAAGGTTTGCTTACTGAAAATGCTTGGTCGCTTGCTGATCTCACAGATGATAACAGCTACCAGACATTTGTGGTCCAAGTTAACAGAAGTACAATATCTTTTTATTAATCATTTAGGAGATGGAAAGTGCTATACTAATAAATATTGCAGATACTGTTAAATCATAGACCTAAAAAGACAACCTCAAGTAGTAAAACACAGCTATATTTTACTTTTATACAAGAAACCAGAAAAGCAGTTGGACATAAAGTAAAATTACAGCCCATAATAACAGTGACCAAAGGAGCTGAAACCAGGGTTTTCAGTTTAACATTCCATGGACACTTAACATACCATGGACAGATATTATGTGCTTATCATCATCAGAAAGCACTATTTGTATTTAGATATAGACTAAAAAATAATTGAAGGCATGCAAATTTGAAATCCTCATTATAATAATCTTTTGCTAAGCCTGTATTTTACTGGGTAGCAGAACAAGTTTTCAACTCACATTAACTTATGCTGAACTTACTGCCTCATTCCCTGCCTGATTTGTGGGGTTGTCTGTGTGCATGCACATTCATATGTCCTAATCCCTTTCTTCTGCTACTTATGTCTCAGTTTCATCTCCTGTAAACTGGTAAGCTATTAATTGGAAAGCATGAACTTAATTTTTATTTCCATTAAGTCTTTATATTTCTACACTGAATACTGGCAGGTGTTTGGCACCAATTCAACTTTTTCCTTTCCCTTCAGAATTTTCACCATTTTCCCTCCTAAAACTGAATAACGTGATGAGATTTTTTTCTCAGAAATCACCTCCTGTTCTTTTTATTTGTGATTCTTATAATGCAATCAATGTCTGATATGTAAATATCCGCTATCTTTTTTTTTTCAGTGTTTTGCAGTTTATAAATGCTTCCTAGGCATTTGCTGGTTGAATTGAAAAAAGTTCAGAAGACAGAGGTATAGGGCCTGATTTCTCATTCAGCCCTATCAGTCAACCCTTGCTATCAGTGTAAGAACTGAAATTCTGTCCTGGGCACAAAGCTAAGGGGTTGCAGAAACCTAATATTTCATGTCTCCTTCTGAATGAGGATCAGTTTTACCTATCCCATTCTTTCTGCCTTCTGACTCACCTGGGCTACATGGCAAACCAGCTCAGTCTTGGCAGATGTATGTAAATCAATCAATTCCAGCAGAAGTGCTGACTCACAGACATTACACATCATATTATGTCACCAGTACCAGCACCATATTTTTCATTGTTTCCCCCATCCTCCTTTAATGGGCACTCTCTTCACTTGGAAAAGCAAGAGAGATGAGCTGCCAAATTATATTTGCAACTCTTACCACAGTTTATGGAGAACTCCACAGATTCTCCTTCAGATCACCATGCTTTGTAGACAGGCTCCAGCTTTATCACCCAAATAACCCTGAAGACTGGTGATTTTAATAAATTGAAGTTTTGCTCTGTATTATCTGTGACTTGTGTCCTTCCTTTGTCAGTCTCATGAGCAGCAGCTGAGAGAAAAGAGATCACTGAAGCCCTTTAATTACAGAGCCGGAACTGCACTGCTTTCATGCTCCCAAAATAGCAAAGCTTACATAAAAACATTAGCAGCATGAAAATGCAGAATATTGGGAACAGCTAGCACGACAAAGATTCAGTAAAGGTAAACAAAAACTACATTTAGACAACTTTTGATGCAGACAATTCTGTAGTTAACAAGAGAAACAATCCCTCTCTTTATGGTGATGTTTCCCCCAAACCAAGCCTTTTGGGAACAAGCCATCTTCTTTAAAACCATGGATTATTGTTCCTTGCATTGTACTAGTGCTGCTCATTGTACCAAAATAAAACATAGCTCCCATGGAAACCCAGAGCATCACAAGTCTTTGCTAAGTCACACCTCAGCAATGAGAGACTTAAAAGAACCCAAGCAACTGCAAAGCCTTAAGCAAAAGTATACTTTTTTTATTGTTTTTCTGCTCAGGTCAAAGTACCTTAAACTCTCACAGTGTAGTACAAGATCACATCAAAATAATGGAAATCAGGTAGGTTCTTAATGCAATGTCACTGAACAGAAATTGAAATAAATAAAACTTGAGTATGTGTTTTATAAAATGAATATGTACTAGATGAGTTTTCCTTCTAATCTGTGCTAAGCTAACAAAATTTAACTTTGGCATATTTGAAGAGTAGATCAAAACAAAGGACTTAGGAGTAGAGGCACTTTACCCCAGTGATTAACTTTTGAGCATCTGCCTTGGCATAGTGCTAGTAGGGACTACCCTGCTGTAGTCATTACTGCTGTAAAAGAACAAGTGGGGCTCCTGGACACTGTGGTAATTAGAAATCCTATGACACTTATTAAAAGTGTAAGAGCATTAACATCAGAGCTATATGCAAATCCCAATTTTGGTGATTATCGCTAGCTCTGTTTTGACCTTTTCCTGTTTCAGCTGGCTGTCAAGTTTCTCATTTAACCTCCTAAAGACTAGCAGGTTCATTACTGATGCCATCCTGTCACTGCTCAGGTGCTGCCTGCGAGAACAGGCAAAAAAATGATGCATTTTTTACTAGGAAGGTTGGGCCAGTATTTTCAGTCTTCACTTTTTTGTCAGCTTGTTTTGGGATTCTCCTCTGGAAAGGCACTGGTTTAACACTGAGAACCTGGCTGCTGGCCCATGGCCCCTAGACCCAGCAGCAGTGCTCCCTGTCCCTGCAGCACAGCAGGGCAGCCTCCCCCTGCCCCTGCCTGCAGCTGCGGAGGGGCAGGCAGTGCTCTGCCATTCCTCACTGCCTGGGGCCCTGGCTCCCTGCATCCCGAGACTCCCAGAGCTGCCATCTGACACTGTTATAAACGGGCCAGGAGACCAGCTCCTTTGGAAAGGCCTTTATTAGAAATCAGCTCTGGGTAGGGGGCTCGAGAGGCTGCGCACGCCGCCGCTGCTCCCAGTAGACACCACAGAGGAGGAGGTGCAGTTGCATCTGCTGCAGATACTGCAGAGTTGGGATTCCTTCCTCACGGGAGTTCCCAAAGAATCACCTTGGCTCGTGTGGTCCAGGGGGGGTCACCCCTCTCCAGTTCCTTTCAGGTTATGGCGAGAAGGTAACAAAAATACCTGCTACCTGCAGGTAGTTGGACATGTGCCTCGCACAGCTTTGTCCTTCTTAGGTCCAGTTTCTGTGTCGGCTCGCTGTCCCAGGGGCTTTTCTAGCTCCAGCTGGACCTCCGGCCGCAGCCAGGCACCATGGGAGCTCCCTCATCTCCATACTGGGCGGTGTCCACAGCTCGACGGGCAGGCAGGCAGGGAGCAGCAGGAAGCAGCAGGAAGCAGCAGGAAGCAGCAGGAAGCAGCAGGAAGCAGCAGGAAGCAGCAGGAAGCAGCAGGAAGCAGCAGGAAGCAGCGGTGGCTTTACCCGACGGGAGAGGGGGAACTCAGAACTCAGGGAGAAAGGGTACAAAACTCGGGACATAACAAGCAGAAATTCAGGGGTACAGATTCAACATGAACAGTTTAAAAACAGGTAAGTAACAGTGCAACTTTAACTTTACAGTAAACAGTATAACAGTACAACTTGGGAGTGCATAACTTGGGGCTCTTTATTTCTTTCAACACCAGACACATCCACGGGTTCTGCTTCAGCTGCACCCCCCCCACAGCGGCTCTGTGCTGTCCCCAGAAGGTTATCTGGCATCTCCCTGCCACTGCTCCAGCCCTGAATCCACCACTGGGTGTGTTCAGTAGTATCAGTTACCACAAAGAAAACATCCCAGGCATCCCAGCAGATAAGATCCCTTCATCAGCTGAGTGAGGCTAAACCCCAGCCCCTTTCCTGGGCATTGAATGCAGCTGGCAGTGACTGTCACTCTCTGGTCAGAGGATGAGGAGTCTGATCCTGGAATTGACTTGCACAAGTAACCAAGGGCTGCTAAATGTGGGATCAGCAATTATAATTCAAAGGATTCAGACCACAACAAAAATTTCCTGCTGATGTTTTCCATGTAAACACACAAAACACATAATACACAGTCCGTAAGATGTCATCATTCCCACTATAAAAATGCACCTAGCTGCATTTTCAGGTTTTGGGTATTGTACACTTCTGTCATCATCTCAAGAAGAGAGTTTCTGTATTTTGTTGAAATGGAAGAACCTGAAGGCACTTTCCCTCATATAGAGAATTGCAATATTGGGTGTACTGCTAGGGGAGAGCCTTCAAGTTACTGCATCTCTACTTCAAGCTGAGAGAGCCAAACTACATCTGACTCATTGAAGATGAGGAGGAAAAAAACTTCAGTGCTGTATCTCAGTTTCCTCAGAGAGACGCATCTGCTTCAGAGAATCAGTTAAAAATTGAGGCTTATACAGTGAGAAAACAATTCTGTTCTCCCCCCAAGGGTGCAAGAAGCTCATCTATCTTTTCTCTCAAGATGCTGTTGTTTTTTTTAAGGAGTCTCCTTCATTCTTCAGCATCTGCTCTCTTCCTGGCTGTGGAAAAAATTTCCTGGGATTTACATGGAAGCAGGCAGCTCTGTATTTTAAGTCCAAACACGTATGATACTCCACCCACATTTCCCCACAAGCTGCTGGTTTTCATTCTCAGGTTACTAAATATTATTCCAGACCAAACAAGAAAATATCAAAGGTGTGAAGGACACATTAGCTAATTAAAGAGCTGAAATAACATTAGCTCGATTCTGTCTGGGTTACCTTTGAGACCATCATCTGATATGATCTTTCCACTCTCTTGTGAAGGTTTTACTGAGAGAAAAAAATCTAGGTGTCCTAATGTGTTTCAATTTGTACATAATATATATTTTCCTGTAAGAAATGCTTTATCAAACATGAGTAATTAGGTTTAATGGAGAAAAAAGTGGATGAAATGTAATAGTCTGTAATGTAGAGGAGAACAGTTCTTATATTTCACATGCACTCTATGCCTCAAGCAAACTGTGAGCACCCTCTGTTCAGCTTACCTGGAAGGTACAATTCCACTTCTGACCAGATCTCACACTAACAAGCAACCTGGCCACAGGCAAGGAACCATTCAAGTGCATTCTCATGACAGAAATATTCCCATTTAAGGAGCAATAGGAACATTGGGCCTCCCTGAATGATGACTGGGAAAGGAGTACACAGAACTTATCTGTCTGATCAGAGCCTAAACCTGGATGATGCTTTTAAGGTACCAGCAGGACACTTGGGAAGGCTGTTTGGGTCAGGGCAGGAGGCAGCTTCTTAGAATAGAATCATTCAGGTTGGAAAAGATCCTCAAGTCCAAACATTAAGTGTGTCCCTATGTGCTACATCCGTGGGTCTCTTAAATACCTCCAGAGATACCACCATTTCCCTGGGCAGTCTATTCCAATGTTTAACAACACTTTTAGCGAAGAAATTTCTCCAGTCATGCAATCTAACCCTTCCCTGGGACAACTTGAGGCTATGTCCTATTTTCTTATCACTTGTTATCTGGGAGAAGAGGCTGACTCCCACCATGCCACAGCCTCTTTACAAGTAGCAGTAGAGAGCAACATGGTTCCCTCTGAGCCTCTTTTTCTCTGGAGGATAAACACCTCCAGCTCCCTCAGCTGCTCCTCATCAGGCCTGTGCTCCAGACCCTACCCCAGCTCTGCTGCCCTTCTCTGGACTCTCTCCAGCCCTTGTAGTGAGAGACCCAAAACTGGACACAGGATTTGAGCTGGACACAGGGTGATGATCCCTGCCCTGGTCCTGCTGGCCACACTGCTGCTGATTAGGGCAGGATGCCACTGGCCTTGGCCACCTGGGTGCTGCCAGCTCATGTTCAGCTCTCAGATGACCAACACCTGTCAAAGAGCCATATCATAGATATTAGAGCTTTTTGCCTTGATTCCATTTGGGTGACCCAGAGAAACAAAACCTGTATTCCTCTCATCATTCAGTGAATATTTTAACTCGGGTCATACAGGATAAAGGGCAGGGCATTATTACTGAACAGTTTGGAGGTAGCACAGCTTGAAGCCTACATGATATAAAGAAAAAAATATTGTTCAGCAAATGCAACGTGACTCATAACCTCAGTGGATGTCCTGTGTCACACAGCACAATAGCAGCCCATTCTGGGGCAAACAGCACACCACCAAGGGAAGGAGGAAGGAGTTTATCCTTTCATTGTCTGGATGTTATTTGGTTTTAAGCAGTTAGATTGCACAGCTCTGGCTATACTTTGTACCCCACAGCACTGGGTGATGAATATCAGGGATGTATGAGCTACATGCTATTCTTTAATTTCTTTAACTGAAGAATAATGACACTAACTTGTTTTGGGAACAGGAATTTAGCTAGCTGAACTATATATATTTATAGAATTAGCTATTGTATTATTTAAACACAGACACCTGTAGATGCATTAGTGAGTGAAGATTAAATGTATAAGGGAATAATCTATTTTACAGCACTGCACCTCTCTGCAGTAGACTTTTGGATACTGCTTTGGTAATTAAAAACTTTATGAGCAGTTCATTGTAGGATAGTAAAAATGTGTTAAAATCCATTAGCACAGATTGAATATATTCATGAAATGCTTCTTTGGTACAATAATGACATTCAATTCACTTTCTTACCCCTCTTTTTAGTAAGAAATTATTCCATTGGAAAGACAGAATAGATAGAGTAAATTGTGAATAAAATGCAGTATAAATGAAAACAGTTATTTTAAATCAAGTCATGCAAGCTTTTTATTTATGCAGCAACTTTCATCTAATAAAAAAGTCTGTGCCATTCTTAACTCTTAGGGAAGAATCCCAGCAGCAGAGCAGATGAGAGCAAGATAAACTTGCACTCCCACAGAAGTTACTGGGAAGCAGCTATTGTGAATCCTACTACCACTAAAAAATTGTCATATTGGGAAATAAGGAATCTACACAATAGAATTCGATGACTTCTTTTTATGTCGTTCATTTCTTTCATTGCTGATTTCATGTGCATTTTATAAGTCTGCTTCTTTTTCTCTTGCCCATGAGCAGGCCAGAACAGACAGATAAAAAAGTGCTCCCAGGAGAGCAATTCTAAAAGTGAATTATGGCTGTTCCTAGCAGGAACACAGAAATACACACCTAGAAAGGAGAGAAGGCCACTGTAATGCAGACATTGTTATTTGCACTCTGGAAAATTTCCTCAGATTTTAGTAAGTAGTCACAGTCCTTTTAGAATCAGTGTCAACTGCTGCATACATCAGAACCAAAAGATAGACAAAAATTAAGCCATGAAAGCCAATTACAAAATTCTAAATGTCAACTGTTTTCCTCAGAACTCAGGATCACATGTGTAGAATTTAAGCTGAAAAATTCATTTGCAAATCTTTCCCAGTGACCTGTAATGACATATCTGTTTTTCATTAAATGTTGCATACACATGAATATGAAAATTAGAAGCTCAAAGGTCAACTAATATATGATGGCAATTTAGTATCAGATATTTGAAACCAAATGAGCACATGCCAACACTACTATAAATATGTTATTATTAAGATCAAGTATAATTGGTATGAAATCCAGGTGAAAAAAGGAATAGTTGCCTTCCCCTCTACTGAGGGCATAACTAGCTTTTCCTTTTAGAATAACACCGATAAATTATGCAATTTTATTTTTCTTCCTAGACTCCTCTCTGTCTCCAAATTAGTTTTGAGGGATTCCACAGCTTTACATTGATTTGTGTAGTACTACATTAATGTGCAGCCTTACTTCCCAGTGTTTCTGGAGGGTTCTTCTCTCTCAGTCATGATGTCTTTCCTAGTTGAAGCGAATCATCCGTGTCTGGATTCATTTTGTGCTTTCTGGCGGAGCTGCTGGATCAGTCCCTCTGCAGACAATACACGAAGTTCCAGCTGTAGAGTGTGGCTAAACCTGTGTGGGGAATTGCTACCTCAGGTCTAGCTGCCCTGTGTCTTTCTTTCAGTGATAGCAAATGTACTATTTATTGTCTGGCAGCATTTAGCATTCACGGCTGTTATTTACTCATGGATTGTACCTGATTCTTGGGGAAGTATGCCATATGCTTATTATAGAGGAAAAAACTTTAAAACAGAATTGTAAATGGAGGATAAAATGGTATTATTTTATCTACAAGTGACCCCTGTTGTAGATAAGTTTAATTTTTTTAGTATGGGCACTGTTTCCCAGTACCAGTTGTTGGAAGGTGACAGACCACCTCCAGTTTTGTGAGCTCATCTGGGGCTGTCCTGAGAAGAGATGATCCCAGAGGGGTTCAACCCAAAAGCTCCACAGCACTGCCATGTGAGCAATCTCCTCTTTCCTTCAGATGAGAGAAACTGTCCCCCATTCCCTTATCCTGCCCCTTGCAGTGGCCAGTAACAAGCAGGTCCTTGTTTGAACATTAGCAGATGTGTACTGACAGCATCAACAGACCAGGTACTTGTCCACAATCTACAGAAGAGAGTTTGCCATCCCCTTAGAGCAAAAGACAGACTGAAGCAATCTAAAATTCCAGTGCACTGTAAGAGTCTCTGAAGCAGTGCAGACATTAAACAGAAAGAAGATTTAAAGCCAAGGGTTCCCAGGTGCTCCCTGCTGTTTGGTAGATATCTGCAGATTAACATGGATAAGAATTGTTAACAAGATGAACACTTTGGACAAATTCCCACAAGTGATACAGCTGCATTAATAACCATAAGGAAACTGTTGTGCACAGGAACATAGAATTAATTTTCATTTTAGGCTCCAGAACAGAGTGTAGCTATGTACTACATAGCTATTTCTGTACATTACTATTCTGTTTCTGGTTAGCAGCTCGGAGAATAACCCGGGAGACAGAACACACAGTGTTTCAAATTTCATCACAACTCAGAAAATTTCCTTGTGCCAATTTGTGCAATGTATTTTCCACATAATAAAATTGCCATCTATTAGGCAAATACTAATTTAAAATATAGTTGGGAGAAAGAAAAAAAAATAAAGAAGCACAATTCTTCCCTATATTAGATCTTCATCTAAGTCAAGCAGTTGCATAGAAAAATAAATAGGGTTGAACATCACTTTAACTGCTCACAGTCACATTTTCTGTGTCAGAAGCAAAAATTTAATTAAATTAATTCACTTTTCTAAAAGAAATAAACAGTAGATGTCATATTTCCTAGTCTAATATATATGAAGCCAAAAGTAAGGTGCCCCTGGGATTTGTTTCAAGAGACTCACAAAACTTTATTTGTTGCCCAAAACAGAATAAATATGTAAATCACTTTTTATACTTTGGATAAAAATCATACCTACTGCCAATTTAAAAGGCAGAATTAGCCCACTGAATTCTGAATTCTCAACAGGAATACTGAGATATCTCAGGACAGATAAAATTAAATTTGCTGTAAGAGAATTGTCAAAAGTGAAAAGTGCTGTGGAGCACTGCAACTTAGCTTTTCATTATTATAAATATGCATTATAGATCTCCCTTTTTTTGGATAGCAGAGTAGCAGACTATCCATGAATCAATATTTGTTATTCATGAGAATCTGATGAAAACACAAGCCAAACAATTCATTACTTCCTTAAATTCATTGTGCTCATTCTTTCCTATTACCATTTTTTGGTTGCCCAAAACTTCTTTCTTTCTTTCTTTCTTTCTTTCTTTCTTTCTTTCTTTCTTTCTTTCTTTCTTTCTTTCTTTCTTTCTTTCTTTCTCTCTCGCTCTCTCTCTCCCTCTCTCGCTCTCTCTCTCTCTCTCTCTCTTTCTCTCTCTCTTTCTCTCTCTCTCTCTCTCTTTCTCTCTCTTTCTCTCTCTCTCTCTTTCTCTCTCTCTTTCTCTCTCTCTCTCTCTCTTTCTCTCTCTCTTTCTCTCTCTTTCTGATATATTTGTCAAAGAGATAACTCATGCAGTCCTAGTAGGAGCCTCTGGTGGCTAAACATCAGACTGAAATTGAATTTAGAAAGATTATGTCTTGGTTTTTAGCCTGTTGACAGAGAACATTGGGGATGTATGGAATAATTTTAAAGGTTTTGAAAGTTAACCAAGGAGATAAGCGATTTTTTTTTTTTGTAATTTTAGATTTGCCATTATAAACTTCTTATGGATTCAAACTTTTTGTCTATTTTCTAAGGGAAGAAAACCTATGGTCAAACATATTGCAACCTAATATACAATCAACAAAATTTTAATATGCTATTTAATTCACAGAAACAGTGAAAATATGGTTATATATTTGATTCAGTTTGCTAGTTTAATTTTGCCTCACTAATAGCTACATCATACTTTAATTTATTTTAGCATTTATTAGAAATTACTTCTTGCCTGCCTATTACACTTAGAATACATTTTCAAGATATTCTAATTTCTTCAAATGAAAATTGCTTCTTTGAGAAGGCCTTTCTCTTTGCATTGTGCCTGACCCTGATGCTTGCCATAATTTCTCAGCGTAAGTTTGATAACTTTTACTTGTTCCTTTACAAAAGCAGTCAGTCATGTGGATAATGGCAATGAAAGGTACTGTAGTAAGTAACTGTCGTTAAGCAATCTGAAAGGTTTTCATTAAAAAAAAAAGTTTATTGTATTGTTTGAACAAAAGAAAAGCATGCAAGGATCAGTAAAACACTAAATACAGTTAATTTACCACTGGAAAAGTATGATACAGAAGACTGAATTTTGCGGTGGTAACCTAACTCTTACCCCAAAGTTTCTTCTGAGTTTCAACAATAATTAATTGAAGATGCCTAAAGAAATTAACATTGTTAAGAATGGATGGAAATTTTACAGATTGCCAGTCACTGGATTTCTACACTTAGGCATTTTTCCTGATAGGACCATTGTAAGCTGATTTAGAAAATGTTAATTTTCTGCAGAAGAAAAACTACCTCTTCTTTTGAAAACATCCATAAGTTATAAGAATACAACTTTTTATATCTAATGAAAACATGCAATTCCACAGATGTAAACCACTGCTCAGTATGTTTTCCTGTTGTATAATCCACAAAGTTGTACCCTAACCAAGGAGAAAAGGAAAAAGACAAGATGAATAGAAGAGAAGGAATTGGAAATACAGGAATACATCCTGGCTCTGTAAAACATTTTTTATAGACAGAACTCAATTAAATTGGACCTTCAAGAAATCTTTTACTGGTCTTGATAACCAAACTGCACGGGACTAATATCTACAACTCAAATTTTAGATATGGAAATAAAGTGTTGAACAGTGTTGATAAAGCTGTTCAACAGCTGAGACCAGAAGCCTCTGATAATGCAAGGGAAAGCTTCCTTAACTCCCATATCCCTGTACATGGTTTAATCTTCTGTACAAGGCTTGAAAAGCCATGAAACTTCAGATGTTACAAACAGGTTTGCTTTTCTTTTTTATTTTTTTTTTCTTCAACCTTTATGTCTATTAACTCTTAAAAATTTAAATGCTGTTTGTGAAGATCTGCATCTTTGGGCATACAAAAGATTAATTCCTGCTTTTTTATTTTGGGAAAGGAATTCACAGTCTTCCCTTCCAGCCAAGCTGAGGCCCAGTCAAATATTAAAATTAAAAACAGTTACAAAGCTTGTATTTACCATCTTTTCAAAAAATCTGATACTGCCATGTCTCTTTTTTTTTTCTCTGAAATAGATTTTCAAGGGTGTTAGACACCTAAGCACAGTAATATTTTTGAAGCAGTTGTGACCTTTCCCAGCATACCACAAAGAAACTTGGTGAGATGCATGGGAGAATCCCTCTTTTCTCCTTCCTGCTTCTTTTTGTGTGTCTAAAGCAAATCTTCCATGAGGTTATTATGAATATTTAAGTGTATGAAGCACCACAGTCACACCTCCTGTGAAAAGGGAACAAGCATGGGCTGTAGTTATTGCACTGCCAGATCAGTTCTGCCATGCACAGCATAAGGGACAAGTGTGAGCTCCATGTTCTGCAGCAAGAAGTGCTGAGGCAAACCAAGCTTATCAAAATAAAAATAACATTTAAGGATGTAGAACCAGCTGTTGCTTTAGGAATTATCAAAACAGCGCAGACAACAGCAAAAATGGTCTGTTAATGTCCAATTCCAATCCTAGCAGACACTTTTAAAATACGTCTTTAGCACTTCTCCGCTCTGTAGGCATGGCTATCCTGCTGTGTAACTCCCAAAGTCATGGCACTGCTTTCTACTGACATAATTATGTGCCACAGCAAAGGTAAGAAATGTTTCCTAGAAGTTAGAAGGATTAATTTTGCAAAAAAGTGACAGAAATTTCATTCTTAAATGCTTTTATCAAATGCATCATTGGGGCAGGAAAAATACAAGTACAGTTGGTTCTATGCAATGGGCCAAACTTTTTCTGGTTGCCACAAGAAGTTTTTTTGTGTGGGGGGGGCTTTTGTTGTTGTTGTTGTTTTTATTTCAGAAAAAAACCAAAACAAAACAATACACACAAAAAACCCCAAACCACCTAACCAAACAAAAACCCAACCAACTGAAACAAACAAACAAACAAAAACAAACCAAGTTCTTTAAACTTCTTTAATGCCAGGCTGGCTTTCTTACAGCAGCTGTTTTCCCTAAAGGAAGTTCTGTATAACTGAACCTGGTGTGGTTAAAATGTGCCTGCTGCCAGCACTCCAGGAAAAAGACAATTCACTGGGGTGCACTTCAGCTGAGTTGCCTCTCATCTGTCCAAGCTGTATTCAGTGGTGTGTCTCCTGGTGCTCCTTATGCTCACAACTCCTTCTTAAAAAGGTATAAAAGGAATTCTTTTTTTCATGTTTTTGCTGATTTTGTGTGTCTTGGATATCTGATTTTGACTGTTGCTTCATTTCAGCCCTTCAGCACCCTGTACATCCAGAAGATTTGTCCTGGCATCTTCTGTCTCTGTATTTTGTTCCAGACCATTGTAATTCCAGAAATCCTCTTTCCTCAGTCTTTTCAGTTGTGGGAGCCTGTATCTCTTCCTTTTTGGTGCTGAGTTGTGTCACCTGTCCTCATATTTTCTTGCAGTGATGCCAGGACACCCACAGCATAGTAGTAGTAGTAGCAATAACTTTTCCTCATGAAAAGATACAGAGATATAGGGAGGAGGGTAACAAGACAGAAAATGGAATGTTGAAAATTCAGGCTTGGAAATGAGATGAAATTAATAACTAAGTTGAATATTTGAAAATCTGCTTAACTGTGTCAAATTGTTCATGACCAATTTGGACAAAACAAAAAAACAAAACAAACACAAACAAACCAACAAGCCAATGAACTCACTGACCTCCTGGTGAAATTTGTTTTAAGCATGGTTTGGACCCCTGAAAATACAAATACCCTACAAACATCCCTGAACTATCAGGAAACAAAACTGTCCCACAATGTTTAATTTTTTTAACCTCTCTGTAGCAAACCTTGATTAAATAGAAATAAATAAAAACAACAAAGTCAAATCTCATTATTGCAGCTAGTAAATTTCACTACGCTGCTTCTGTACAATGTGGTGAAACTTTATCCTTTCATCTTGCAGAAATTACTTGCTAGAACACACTCTTTGATGAGAGCAGAGGATCATTTGGGAAATAAAAAACCCTCTGCTTCTCATAAATTTTGCAAATTGCTTTCAAAAAGAAAAAAAAAATCAAATTATTAAAACACAGACTTTGAAAACTAATGGGGTACGAGTCACATTTGCAGGTTCCTTTTTAAAAGCAAACATTGATTTACTCATTGCAAGCAGTAAATGATGCAAAACTGCCTACATATCACTGCAAGTTAGCTAAGATACAAATCCTTTTAATTTTTCTGTACTATGGCATAGTAGACTGAAGATGATGCTAGCCAAGCCTATGCCATTTTAATAACAGAAACTGAACACTGGACAAGGATATCCTTGCAGTGTAAAATATTCTTGAAATAAGGAACATTCATACTAAGGAGGCATTATTCCTTCCTCCAAGCATCCAGTTAAGCAGCTGTGTGCAAGCCTTGAATCAATTTTTATAACAAAGGCGAGGACACAGAAAAAGGAACTTGAAGTAAGGAGTCAGTAAGAGGTAAGAAGCAACCTTGAAATGACATGAAAAGCCAAAAGGATGTTAGAACTTCAAAACAAAACCAGATGTCCTCTTCAATGTGTAAGTGAAAAGGATATTTGATCCTTTGTACATCCTTGAAGTGCCGTGGCTGAAAGTAATGTTTTGCACTGTAATGCTTTGTTAGTTCAAAGTGCTGTGTAAACATTTAGGTAATGAAATCTCACAGTATCTCTGCTTTATCTACATGTTTTCTTGTCCAAGGACACACTCCAAGAGATGTATTGCACTGGAACCCTCATTTTCTAGCCCATGACCATTCCTTTCACCTTACAGTGCTTTTTAGCCTACCTCAAGCATGTATCAAGAACGCCTGAACTGTCAAACCACAGGTGGCAGAAACAAATGTTCCTATTGAAAGTATTATACAATATTTAAAACTATTTTTGCAATAATATGGAAGGGTTTGATCCACCACAAAAAAGCATTATTTTCTTTCTACACACCAACACATGCAAAACCAGAAACGCAGGGTGATAAATCAGATGTGTTGTTTTTGTGATGTTATTGAGGTGCAAATATTCTGCATGACTCTACAGAGCAATGTCTTCACTCTAGTTCTCAGAGAGAACTTCATGCAGGTAAAGTCTGAATATATCAGACTAAGTAGATTGGATCACACAGAGTATGAACTCAGGTGTGAAACTGGATAGACAAATGCTGAAAATCAAAGTTCTAAACTCTGCAAGGAAGCAGCTAAGAATACAGCCCAGTTCTGCAAAGTTTCTGTGTATAGTTCAGCGAACTTGGCTTTTCTAGCAAGCTTAAAGCCAGGGAAGTGGGCCTGAATGATAAGTTTGCTTTGCAGAACCCAAGGAGCTCCGTGTGCTAAGGCATGGCTAATCCTGAGAAAGACTACAAAAATTATTTCTCTCTTTCTTAATCCCTATTATATGAGTATTTCTGATGTTCAAATATTACTATATTGAGAAGAACTGCTGTGTTTGCTGTATTTGTCATATAATGATATCTTTTGACTTAGATGCACATGGCCTCAGGCTTTATTAGGCAAATCTGCAGGTATTTGTGGGCTGTGAGGGTACAGGTTAATTCCTCGTGCTAAAGCATTGCAGCACCAGCTTTGTCCCATCTCATCTGAGTTTCTTTCATGGAGAAGGTTTTCTATAATGATAATCCTCTTGATCACCTGTGGTGAATCACCAGATAGTCACCATTCTTGTGGCCACTTGTTGGAGGCAAAAGGCCACTTCCTCACTCTAGAGAAACTCTCACACTGCCTTGTCCCCTCACAGTGTCATTCCAGGGCAGAAACAGAATAAATCCCAGCCTTTTATGTGATGCTGTGCATACAAGTACATGAAAGAGAAAGACACACACATATATATGTATATACACACACACATATACACAAACAATAATTCAATGTTAACAGATAGTCTGCAATTGAGTGAAGTACTCTGCAGCATGCTAGATTCAAAAATCCAGCTTTTAAAAGCTGGAGAGAGAGGCTCTTGTGGGATTTTCTGAGAGAAACATCATTAAAGGCTAATAGGAAGTTAGACCTCAAGACCTCAAAGAGAAAAGAAATTGGAATTTCAGCATCAAGAATAGCCAAGAGAGAAGAAAGCAGATTGAAAAAAAATAGAAGAAATATAAAACATTCAGCCTTTTCTCAGTACTTATCTAAGCTACTGCATACAAAGCACGTGGAATGTAGGTCAGAATTCCTCAACATTTTGCTGTTTTGTTCTTAGTACTTTTTTGTTACTTTCTTTGTTTAATTTTCCTTGCATTTCATCTGAATTTTTTTCCAAGTAGGACTCTTATGAGATATCATTGCATATTGTGGTGGGTTGGCCCAAACTTCTCTCTCACTCCTCTCCACAGATGGAGAGGGGAGAGAAGATAATCTGGAAGACTTGTGGCTTGAGACAAGGACAAGGAGAGATCACTCACCAATTACCATCACAGCCAAAACAGGTTCAACTCAGGGAAATTAATTTAATGTATTACCAGTTAAATCAGAGCAGGCTTATAAGAATGAAATAACATTTTAAACATCTTCCCCACACTATTCTCTTCTCCCTGGACTCAAGTTCACTCCTGAATTCTCTGCCTCTTCCCCCTCAGCAAAGTGCAAGCAAACGGGAAATGGGGGCTGCAATCAGTTCATCATACTTGGTCTCTGCTGCTCCTTACTCCTCAGAGGGAGGACTCCTCACACTCTTCCTCTGCTCCAGCATGGGGTTCCCCCCACAGGAGAGAGTCCTCCATCAACCTCTCCAACATGAGTCCGTCCCATGGGCTGCAGTTCCTCATAAACTCTTCCAGCATTGGTCCCTCCCACAAAGGCGAAGTCCTTCAAGAATAAATTGCTCCAGAGTGGGTTCCCTGCAGGGTGACAAGTCCTGCCAGCAAACTTGCTCCAGCATGGACTTCCTGTGGGGTCACAGCCTCCCTTGGGCTCCCAGCTGCTCCTGGTGGATCTCTGCTCCCCTCGGGGCAGCAGGGGCACAGCTGCCTCTCCCTGCCCTGTACCATGGGCTGCAGGGGCATCCCAGCTCTGGCACCTGAGACCCTCCTGCTCCTCCTCCTGCACTGCTCTGGGGCTCTCCAGGGCTGTTGCTCTCACATATTCTCCTCTCTCCTGCTGCAGTTGAGCAGGGGTTTTTTCACCCTTGTTAAATACATTACCCCACAGTTGGTCTCACCATCACTGATGGGCTTGGGCTTGGCCAGCATCAGCTCCGTCTCAGAGCTGGCTGGCAGTGGCTTTGTTGGACACAGGGGAAGCTTCTGGCAACTTCTTAGAGAATCTACTTCAGTAGCACTCCTGCTATGAAAACTTTATGGTGCAAACCCAACACACATACAGATAAAAGTTGTCAGTGACATTTCCTACGAAAACAGGCCTTTTCTAAAGAAATGTATTCATAAGTATACGATATTTATGGTATATACTGACATAATTATACTTCTATAAATATATATACTTATTTAAATATATAAGGTATAATAATTATTCCTTATAAATTTCAAGTACATATAATATTTATAATAAAATATAACTATTCATTGTATGGATAAAAACATTTATAAATCTTGAAAATCCAGAGAGAAATCCAGAAAATACAGAGAGAAAAACATTTTTGGAAGCTGGAAAACAGACATGCAATAGTGAAATAAAACATTAATTAAACTTTTTAATGCAGCAAAATGAGGACCAAATGTAAAGTTGAAACGAATCTGCATCTCCACTTTCATAAGAGTTTTACTTACTGATAACATTTGAGGGCCTGCATCATGAACTGTGTGTTAGACCACCTCAACTTTCAGAGCTTTGCACTTTTCTGAGGGTTCAAAGTATCCTTAAAATAAAAATTTGTTTTGGCAAGGTTTACATATTAATGGGACTTCTGTTAACTTCCTGAGGTGGCCTTTTAGGGTTTTTGCAAAGCTGGTCATATTTACCATGTCCTTTGGACCATGCACCCCTCTGAACTGCTGCACACATTCTGCAGAATGCAAATGACTTCTACTAGTTACCATGGGGACATGAGCAAGGACCATGAGATGCATAGCAACAATGCTCCTATTTTTGCCATTTTTTGCTTCATGATAAGGAAAGAGGAGTTACAACGTATCCTCTTTTTAGAGGTTTTCCTTTCTGTTTATCTTTTTTTTTTTTCTTTCTTCACATGCACACATACACAAAGCACTTGCTCCATTTTAGCTAATACATAATAGATACAGGTTGGACCTTTACAGCTAGCATGAGGTTAGATTAGTTTATTTTCAGCTCCCTAAAGAAATAACAGGAAATTATCACAAGAACTATTATATTTTCAAAGTACAAACTTCTTCAGCCATTTGAAGCAGTATAAGAGAACTGAATTATGATGTATTTTTTACAAAAGAAACCCCCCAGAATTTGGACGAATCAAATATGCATACACATATGCATATCTTGAGAGAGAAATCTAGTCTTTAAAAGAACTAGTCTGCAACAGAGTTGTATAAATTTGTCGAACACCAGTGAATGGATCATGGGTTGTGTTTTTGATTTGGGGCTCTTTTTAGAAAAGATACAACACTCTGGTAATAAAATACAAATATATATATATATATATTAAAAAAAAAAAGGTAGCTGTTAGCTTAATATTTTAAGAGAGAACTTACCAGCTGCGCTCCCCAGATTCTGTTTCTTGCTTGTGTCCTCCCCCCTTTATTAAACAAACTTATTCTTGTCCCTGTGAGGTCCTCTCTCTATCAGTAGAAACACATTTAAGCATTGTTAAAATGACAGTTTTCTGGGTGGATAAGTAATTGAATAACAAGACAGGAATCAATGTTGCTTAGTCATATGCTATTTCTTCATTCTTTTATATAATTAGTATGAAAATTTTGATTTTATTAGATATCGCTTTAATAGGTAGATCTAATTATGTTCTCAAAGGATAAAGATGATGAAGACTTCAGCTCTGCTGGTGTGACAATTCAAGCTGTCAGGCTGCCATAGCTTGCTCGGCTCGTGGTTCCTCCTCCGCCGAATCCTTAGATGAACAAGTGCTCTGTCATTGCTCTATTTTGGTGCCACTATTCAGCTGGTAACATTTTATAAAAACATTTCATTCTCCAAGGACTATATTGTTCTAGAAGTCTTGCAGACACAAAAAGCAATAAATAGCTAATTAGGTCAACAAGAAGACATGGCAACTTGTAACTGCCTACATGGTGACATCGATGTAGAAATGCCCTGACTTGTGATTTCTAGGGCAGAAGGAGATGACAATCCTCTCACTGTGCTTGGAATATTGAACAGAAGATAAAGCAAGCACCTGAGGCACAGACTCATGATTTCTTGTAGAGTGCTTTGGTTCTGAACATCATCCCCAGAACATGGACCTTTGAGCATCATCCTCTCTCATGTCTGATGGGGCAGGGCTCTTGTCCCACCCGACAAGTACCTCAAGGCAAGAGACTCGGGTTTGCAAAGATGTGGTGTGTATAAGGGGCTAAATCATGAAGATAAATCATGTCAGGGTGGTTCTGATTTTTTTTCTTCTCATAATGTGTCATTATTACCCAGTGCCAAGAAGAAATTGTAATAGTCCTGCTGCAGAAGCTGTTTTTGATAACTTATTAGGGCCCATCTAGAGCTATGGACATTGACTAGGCCCAGAAGTAATCAGCTTTGTAGCTGTCTGTGCCAAATTTTAGGATTAAATCAATCTTCCACTACAATCTTACACCACTCATCCCTGTCCCTCCTTTTCCACTTTCAGCAGCCATCCAGGAGGTCCCCTGCCAGCAAGGACTGGATGGAAATTTCCAAGGCCAACCAAAGAAGACATCAGCTGTGCAGCTCCCAGGAAACAGAAGCTTTCAGCACCTCAAATACACTTTTCCAATTAAAATGCTTTCCTTCCCCATGCTCTTGGTCTTTATCTCACTGTTCCTTCTAAGTGGGAGATTAAAATCTGGAAATGGAATCCGGATGAAAATCTGCAATTATCAAGGGGAATAGGGTCAAACAGCAAATGGAAGAATGGAAATTAATCTGATACTGCTGGACAATGTAGTTTGATTGCAATTATATGAATGCCAGTAAACTATGCACACATGGCAGATTTTCCACCTATTTATTTAAATAAGAGCTACATTTATGATATCCCATAGAGGATCATAAATATTCAAGGACCTAAATTTTCATTAGTACACTAGCAAGTAAATTTTCAAAGTGATGCATAGGGATTTAACTGCATGAGTCCCATTAATGTCACTACTTTGAAAATTTACTTCCCATGAACTTCTAGAGGATGGGAGAAAAAAAAAGAAAAAAGACTCTCATAATTTTAAGAAGTAGACAGGAAAAATCTTGTCATCACTTTGGCATTCTGGTACTTTAATTGGTAAAGAATAATTTAAATCATATCTTCAAAAGTAAGCTCCATTTTAGGCACAGGCACAGATGGTGATATTCCATCAAGAGTTTCTGCTGCACATTATTAGACAATGTACTAACAGGCCTTACTTTGCTGTAAATATTAAGAGTAGACCAATTCTGCGTGACTTCTGCAAGAAGTTTAATGGGAATTCTTGCTCATGAAATTAGCAATCAGACTGTATTTGGGATCTGAAATTTATAACTCTGGAGTGGGATTGTTTTTTAATCTTTTGAAAGCTCAGTTCCCCTTGGACCAGTTATTAAGTTACATTAATGTAACTAGAAAATTCTGTCTTTCTCACATAAAAAAAATATTTTATGGAAGAATTTTAATTCAATAAAGACAAAGACATTCTTTTCATGCATAGAATTACCAAACTGTTTTCTCTTTCTCTGAAATATATTTAAAACAAACTTGATATTTATGCTGCATTTTGCTATTGTATCTATAATAGAACATATGAGTGCAATCAGAGTATAGCTAAATATGTATAGTTTTCCTCAAAGAATGTATCAGAGATTGTGGAAATTCATGCATCACTGTTAATTTTGTAGTTCAGCTGGGAGGAACAAAGAAAACCATTGGAGAAGACCTTACTTTGAGGCTGTAAACTTTCAGACTCAAGAGGTTGAGAGGGGAATGTGCTTTCCAACCTAGCCCCTTTGTGTGAGCATCACTAGAGACAAGACCCGAGGGGAATGGACATTCTAGGTCTGATTTCAAAGCATGGACATGTGTGAAACTTCTAATTCACAGCTGCTGGTTGGGTTGAGCATGGGTCCTTGTTGATAGAAAGAGCAAACAAAGAGGATGCAGATACCTCCAAGAGGTGTTTTCTTTTCACCAGTCTCTGCTGCAGAGAATGAGTGGGTTTCACAGCTTGCTTTGCCTGTCAATGAGGATGATGAGCCGTGATGATTGAGCTACCATAAGGAAAGATGCTGAAAGAAACTGATAATTCAAAAGCTCCAAGTCAGCAGGCCTAAAGGATAGACATCACAGAATTCTAAATCTTGACAGGGCGAGCAGCTAACAAACAGCACAGGCTTTAATTAAAAATGCCTACTATATCAGTAACTTAGAGGGTGGCAAAATTTCTATCTCTAATTAAAAAGGCTTCATAAGTGATCCAAAAAGTTACAGATGAATAAACATTACATCTATATCAGGAAAGTAAAACAATAAACACCTGAAAGGCCAGGATGTGATAAAGCCTAGCCTGCTGAGTTTTCTGAAGAGTCTCACTGATATGCTAAAATTCAGTGAGTGTCTCCAAAGCAATAGATAGCAGGGAGTTTATTTAGTCCTCTGACAAGGTCCTGCACAGGAAATTAGTAATGAAAGTAAATATTTGTGAACTAAACTATTACTGAGGATCAAAACTCTCTAAGAGAATGAAAGACTAGAATTGAACTGTCAATTTTTGCTGGGGGAAAACACAAGTGCCTCAAAATCACACCTGAGACCAAGGTTTTCTAGCACAGTCATGCTTTGGAGTAGCAAAGTAAGCAGGTTGCAGAAGTTATTTAGGTTATGGAAGTGCAGAGTGGACTGCAAGGAACTTCAGGGAGACCAGATGCTGAGCTCACAGAAGCTTTCATTAGGTATAATACATTTCAAGCACAGAAAATATTCACCTGGGAAAAAAATTAGATTCTTCCTATACTTCAAACAGTATTAAATAATTTTCCTAGTGCTTCAGGGAGGAAGAATGCAAATGCAAGGAAAATGAGAGTTGGCATATTATAAACAGCTAAGTGGAAATATCTGTTTGGAATATTTTCAGTAGACTGTGGAACTCATTGGTGCTGCAAGTCATCAAGGATGAGAACTTAAAGAGACTCTGACTTGCATTTTACGAAATCAAGAAATTAATGCTCATACAGAAGTGTAATGACTAATTCTAGGAAAAGGGAAGCAATGGGATGAAAGGGATTTAACACTGTGTTGGCTTGCACTTGTCTTTAAACTAGTAAATCTTCCAGTGGCTGGGTTTTACATTCCTAACAGTGATAACTAGTTCTGCAAACAGACTTGTTTCTTGATCTAAAAATACTTTCTGCAGTCAAAATTTTTTCAGCTTCTCTTCTGGTTCCTCAGATTCATATGTGCAAATTGTAGAAGACTGAGGGGCAAATTCAAAAGAGTTCAGAAAGTTCAGAGAGTGGTTAAGTTTTTTTTTTATTTTATTTTTTCACTATCTAACTGAAGGACATTCAGCACTTGCCATCACCAATGCAACCACAACTGGGAAACAGCAAGTGGGGAGTGGAAGGAAGATTCATTTTAAATGTGATTGCTGAAGCAATAGAAATATTACTAAAGGATAATCATAAAATATTTTAAGGCAGGAATGAGTGCCCAGTGAAAGCAGGGATGCTTAAACATGGAACTATGAAGGTACAGATTCTGACAGGGAAGGACCCAAGACTTGGAATGAAGTATAATTAAAATGTCCCCAAGATAATGATAAGTAGTTATATCGTTTGGGAGAAGAAGGTGAGTCTGGGGATGGATAGAAATACAGACAGAGAAACCAAGTCCTTAATAGTTTGTTCTCAGATGTGTCTTTGGAGCCTTGATTTATTTCATTTTCATGTGCCTGCTTGACACACAGTCTCCTTTTCCTCCCTCTTCCTTCTGTCTGGAGGCTGTGACAAGTGTGGAAGGTGCTTCAATTAGAGAAAAAAACGAGCTAGAAACCTGTGCCTGTTTTACTCCCTCACAGAGTGACTAGCACATTTCAGGAACCCAAACCTGGAGAAAATAGAAAAAAAATTACAAGAAATTTCAAATGTGTGCAGAGAGAATCAGAACTGACCAAGACAAGCAAAGGAAATTTTCCTAACATTGATCTACACAGCAAAGAAGATTATTTTTCCAGTTTAGTTTTAAGTGCAAAATCTTTCATACACCTCCAGAGAGGCTCCTTACTTGCAGAAAAGTAATATAAAGATTGTAATGTGTCAAATCAAAATGTCACTCCCCTCCCCCTTATATAGATTCATCTCCCTCTCTTTGTCTGCCTCCCTCTGCATGCTCCAAGTTTAATCTGCAGTTTGACTTCAAATGCAATAATTCACTAGCTCTAGGCATGTGCTTAAAGGGCTATGTATAATTGTAATTTTGAAGAGAATAATACCTTATATTGATCCCCTATTTCTTCATCTATCTTGACAGCATGTAGTAATTTTTAAGAAAAGGAAAAGTGATTTGTTTTCAAAAGGGTCCTGGTTTATTGCCTATTCATATACTTGTTAGAACTCCTGTATTCTCCTAAAATCAGCATGGTAGAGCATGCAGAGTGAATATGTGTTTAGATTTATTGGTTACAGTTGAGAGCATATGGGAAAAAAACTATAGTCTAGAATGAAAGCCTGCAGAAGTGTCTGTTGATTTGAAAGGACAGGTTTTCTCTTAGAAATCCTTGCTGGGCACATGCATTTTTTGGCCCAGTTCAATGGCTATCTTTAAAGGGCAGTGTGGATGTGTTCTATACCCTAAACTGAGATGGTGTTTCTTAATTGTTTTGAATGTGCTGCATGTCCTAACAGAAGTGAACTACATTTTTGTCTGGTAAACAGTTTTTATCTGTGAGGTAATTTATCTAGCCATTGGATTAGTGCTACTTCTTTCTCTTTCTTTCTTTCTTTCTTTCTTTCTTTCTTTCTTTCTTTCTTTCTTTCTTTCTTTCTTTCTTTCTTTCCACTTTAATTGGAAATACAACACTAATAGGACAAAAAGGCTTCATAATATATGTCAGGGTGTAAAGAAAGAGATTAACTAGGAAATAAGGAACACCTGCAGATTCTTACATGTGTTTGGTTTAAATATGCCCAGAAAGTAGACTCCTTAGTGTGAAACAAGGAATGCTACAAACTACTGAGGGAAGCACATTCCAGTAGAATTATCTCAATTCTGTGACATGCCAACTACTTTCAACCCCTGTTCATTTAAATGACAACTTATGTGGCCTCTTGCAGTGTATCTAAGTGTTTATCCCATTAAAGAAAGAGCTCTTTTGTTACATATCCTATATCTGCACCGTTTTTGTAAAATTACGTATCTCGGACTTCAGTGAAGAAAGACACTTTTAAAAGCACAAACACACACACAACATTGGAGGTTTGATATGGATGATTCAAGAGCTGGAGAATTTAGGAACATATTAGTAGATCTAGGCATACATATATAAGTGGTCACTACTTAAAATAGTCTGCTAAATCTTTATAGAGATGCAAGAGGATATCCATTATTTGAAGAAACAAAAATTAAGCACAATAAAGAAAATATTCAGATGGCTATAATATCAAGAAGCAAATAACTTCCACGAAAATGACAATATACAATCTTGCACTGCATTCAAAATTCTCTCAGCCACTCCATAAATAGCTTTCTCCATGTGAATTTAAAGTGAGTTTTTGGAGCTGTATTGCACTGATTGTTAATACCAACTCCTTGACTATGTGTTTTGTACTAAATGAATCCACCCTTTAGTTATGATATGGAAGCAATACGATTTTGGTCTACAATTTATGCATAGAATATCTATGCATAATACTGCTACCTCAAGTTGTATTCAGAAAATAACATAATTTGAAATATCTTTGGTTTTGTAAATTTAAATTAGAAGCTTGTGAAGTTTTCCAGTCAACATGATACTTGCAGAAAGATAGTAAAAAAAGTATAGATATTGTTGGCTGGCACAGGCTGTGTCTGCATTAGCACTTTGCACCATTTTGCAGAGCAATTCAGGCCCAAGAGAGCTCAATTTCTTTCAGGTGAAATTGGGCAGGAAACCCTGATTCAGGTGCAGGTTTAATGCACTACAAACCCCAATGGGCCTTAACCAGTGATGTGGGCTCAGGACATTTCCAAGCCACATTTCCTCACATGGTGTGGGCACACAATTCTGCAGGTCAGGCTGAATGTAGCCTAAAGTAAAAGGTGCAAATTGCACATAATACTGGGGCTCCAGCAGCAACTGCTCTGATCTAGTGCTATGCTCCTGCTGAGCTACCCACTTGCTAATGTAGGCACAGCCTTATGTGTGCTCTCAGATCATCAGTGGTGTCCCTGTTAAGGCCAGAAGCATAGATCAGATGAAAATAACAGACTCAGAATTAATCAAAACCCTTCATAGTTTTAGTCACCTTTTCCTTTTCATTAAAACTTTATGGTAGCAAGGCCAGGTATAATTAATGAAAAAGCCTTTTCTCAACCAGGATTATTCTGAGGCATAAGCCTGATTAGTTTCCACTCATTCTTTGACTCATTTCATGTTCATTATATAGAGTTAACATCAAAAAATTACCTGTTATTCCTTTCCATTGAAAAACTGAACTACTGAGATGAGAAAGCATAGATTATCCAGACCAGAAAATTTACATTCAATGAAGTGTTTTATTACCAAAAGAAAGGAGGGAATGTGATTTTAAGAAAGTATTAATATGAATTTTGCTATTGTTCCCATATTGCAGGTTTAAATGGGAATGACAAAACTGGGTACAGAAATTTTTCAATGCAACAGTGAACCAGAAACCTTTTCCATACAAGCCAATGGGTACTACAAAAATAGGAGAAAAATAAAGATGTCCCAAGGCAGTAAATTAGATTTTTCTTCATGTTCCTTTTATTTATAGAACTTTTCCAGTATCTGTACATGAGTCTTTTAAATATTAAAGTACTGCAAACCCCATTACAAACATAATTGTGTATGTTTTCAAAAGAAAAATGCCTGGATGATGATAGTCTGACTTTTTGTTTCTAATTTCACTTCATGTGTGACTTGGTGAGATGATATGAACTGGGGAACTAAGTTTCACAAAAGCTAATAGTGACTAGCTCAGGTGTAAGAATATATTACTTGCTTCTGCTCACAAATAATTCATACAGGCTGTAATCTAGCATGACACCCCTGCTTAGTTGATGACTGTGAGATTAATCAAAAGCAAGAGTTGACAATATTTCAATGTTTAACAAATAAAAGTTTTGCCATCCTGTTGAAATCAGTGATTCAGCAGTGAGACTTTAAAAGACATCTTCAATTATTGTATTGTGTAAATCTTGGTCACATAAACACAGTCTCTATTTTTTCTGTTAGCTTCTACTCTCCATCTATGGTTTCATTCACACCTTTTTCCAGGTCTGTGTGTAGAACACCACAAATACTTTTGCAGCACAAATACAGGTTTTACTTTCCAGTCCTTTTCATCTTAGATGTGCCCACCTTAGATGTGTCCACCTCAGATGTGTGCACCTCAGGCTCTGGCATCCATAATCAAGGTTTCTCAGCTGGCCCTGTAACTCTGGGGCTCAGTCTGCCTTCCTGCAAATTTATAGCTGCACATTGCATTCCTCCATTGATTTGTATCCATCTTCTGTATTTCTGCAGGAGCCATCATGTCAACTCTCCCTTCCTTTCTCAGGCACTGTACCACATCTGTCTTTCATTTCAGAAGTTTCACACTGCTGAGAAAGCATTTATGGCTATTTCTGGCCAGCTGCCTACTATGCTTTTAGGGGACTTGTTTGTTTTGTAAAAGAAAAAAAAAAAAGTATCCTAAGTACTAAAATCATACAGAAGTGACAGAAATTTCAGAAATAGCATATACTCTTTCACTTGTTATTGTACAGAAAACAAATTGCAAAACCTGAGGCCTGTGTTTTATACCTCAGAGTTCCAAGAATTTGAAAGCAACCTTGGAATGGTTTACAAACTGCTGAAACCTACAAGGCAGCTGAGGGAGGAGAATGAACAGTTATGTTGAGAGGTTTAGAGATGAATTTAGGTACATTGCAAAAAATAAAAAAATGGGGTGGATAAAAAAAATTTCCTTCCTTGGGCATAATCAGATCTGGTTACTTAGATTAATGTCTGTACTTCTTTTCAAAACTCTTTCTCAAAAACAAAACAACAAAAGAAAAAGTAGATGAAAGCTTTATGAGTTTTCTCCAAAAGTAATATGAGGTGTTAGTTATTTTATCAGCTCTCAACTTTGTGCAATGAATATTAAGGTGACAAGCTATCCAGAAGCAGTGGAATTTAGTGTAAACAGTATGAAAATGAGTCAGAAAACCTTAATTGTCCTCCTAGTCAGTAGTTTTTTCAAACTTATTTATTTCCTTCTCCTTGTTTTGAGCAAGTGATGGTTAATACTGGTAATAGGCAGGAAGGGTAGCAAGATTCCTCAAATACAATGGGAGGAAAAAATGTTTTACTTTCCTCAATACAGGTGGAGAAAATAATCTGATTCAATTTCAAGATTCCCAAGAGAAAGAGCAGGAAAAATATTCCTACAAACCTTTGAAATAAATATTATAAAAATGCACAGTACATGTTTAAGCCATATTTAAAGGTATTCAATGTATATTTTTAGATGGCCTTTTATATAAAAAACCATGTTATTTATTTTTTAAATTACAGCAACATAATCTCATAATTATATTCAAGGAAATGTGCCACAGTTATTGACTAGGAAGCCATAACAGCATAGGAGCCACTCCAGATTAAAGTTACCCTTTTCACCAGACTTTTCCTTCTCAAAACTCTGCCTTTCTTTTGCATCTTTGCCTATGCAGGCTACAGGCTGCAGGGGTAATTATTCAAAGTATAATGTGCCTCCCTTATTTAGAAATCATTCATGTTCTAAACCTTTAGGGGGTTGCACTTAAGCTTAATATATGTCACAGCAGCTAACATATTGTCAGATCTGCTGTCAGGACCACCTGCAAACAAATTGATAGCTCATTTTCTAGACCAGGCTTCTAAGGTAAGCCTCAGGTTTTCTAGGGTCTTTTTTTCATGATTTTAAGAAGTTAATTTCCTCTGCTTTTCTTAAATGACCTGGTCACAGACACAATACACGGGTTAAAAGTTATGTGCCTGATTGTAATTTATTCTTTATAGTAAATCCTGATGTTTTGACAGCTAGAATATGTGATATCCATCATGATGTCAGAGTGACTGGCAAACTGTGTAGGAACACACACACTGGCACAGACCAATTGAACAAAAGACTTGTATTTCTAGCTGGGGATACTCAGTGCCTCTTTAAGTAGTTGCAGGGACCTCTGGAATCCCTTGAGTCCTGCATTTGAGGGAAAGTCGCAACCAAAGCAGATGGTTTGTGCATGAAAGTGAAAGACATAGAATATTTTATCTATCACTCAATCAAATGATGAAAATGGAAAAAAAAAAAAAAAAGGAAAAAATGTTTCTTACCTTGCTGGAACAGAATGGATTTGCAAGTTCTCGATCAAGCAGCAAGCAGAAAAAAAATGAAAAGGTTTTCTGCATCTTCTACCAATTCTCACTCTAATAAAGATAACTCTAGGTCACTCTTCTATTAGAGCATCTATTTGTTACTTACATGTGAAGAAAGAACATATGGCATTGGAGGTGATAAGCTGAATTTTTTCATCTTTAGACCAAGTGAAGCTTGGTCAATTGAAAAGGAAAGAGAACAACCAACAACAGATAGCTGAGAAAGTCTCTCTAAAACAGGAGCTGTTAGGCCATGACCTCAGCAGGCAAGAACAAATCCATAGGAGGGTGAACACGAAGTGCTATGACCTGCAGGTCCAGAACATAAATCACAGCCATACTAGACGTTGCTTGAAACCAGTGAGCTATGGTCAGTGGAGTCAAATTGTTGGTTTGGTTTTTTTTTTGTTCTGTAAGGGTTAGCACTAGAACAAAACTAAAGGATGATGAAGCTGTAAGAGTCGGACTTTTTTTAAATTAAATTTCTGAGGTTGTTTATTTATTTACAGGAATTTATCAGAGTGGCTGATTGTTTTTCTCCCATTTTAAAGTGAACAGTATTCATCTCCTACGTCAAGGTAAGGAGATGACCTTGCCATCTTACAGGCTTGTGGGACTGACACTGTTAGAAAAGCTCTCTAATTGTTAGGAAGAATTTTCATTTTCTTTTTTTCTTACTTCTGCCAATCAGTGAAGCAAAAGTTACAGACAAAAAATCCCTCTGAAATTTTGGAAGCTGCAAAGTTTTCACAATTGCTTGGAAAGAAGTGAGGACAGAGTAAAGCAGAATAAAGAAGTTTTCTTATATATTAGTCAGCAAAGAATAGCCTTTCTCTAGGGCTCCCAGTTTTCTGGTACTGCGACAGTTTTATAATTCCAGTGAGACAGCAAATATGACAACATGGTAAAAATGGCTTTGTTGAAGCAGTCTGTGCATGAGGGAGATTCTCTGCCTGCATTCAGAAGACCTCAGAGATGCTCTCAGCTGTGAGCACCTGGAGGTTTCCTCTCAACTTTCATCTCTAAATCAGGGGGACTGCAGTTTTGTCAGCCCTGGTGTCCCTGCAGGGCTTGTCTGCTGCCTTCAGGCAGTCTGGCTCCCAGCTGTGGTTTGCTGATCACATCTAAGGGAGATATGAATGTGCTGGCTGAGCGGTGTGTGTGCCTGGGCTTTCTCAAGCCTGTGGGGAAAGGGCTGAACACGCAGGTAGCTGCATGGAGGTTTTCCATAGCGTCAAACCAGAGCAAAAGAGACAGTCCTCATTTCCACAGTACGAGGAAACAAAATGCAAAGCAAATCAGATTCTTTCTTTCTGAGTTTTCTGTAGGCAGGGCAGAGGAAAGAAAGGTCTTGAAGAACATCATGGGGCACAGGACCACACGTCAGGACAAACCAGTGGTTCTGTGCAGGGACTCCATTGCAAGGCTCAGCCCAGAACTGCTGCAGCCCACGAAGCTGGCCAAGCCACGCTGTCTGAATGTCAAGCCACGATCTGTTCTTCTTCCTGCCTGTCAGCTGAGAGATCCTCAACCATCTGGCTTGACTGTCTCAGTCTGTGGTGGCTGCCTGTCCTAAAGACATTACGGAGATGGCAACTAATTTATGCATATATGATTTTGCTTTAAACAATCTAATGCAGACACTGACAGCAGAGGAGAAGTGACTGCAGTGGGGGCATTTGCTAGATTAGATTTACTTTAACAGACACAATTTGCTGCCATATGTCTGTCAGACCCCCAGCTAAAGGCTCATTGGACAGAGACTTTTTATTGTCTTAAAAAAATGAGCCTTTGGAATTTTTATAAGGAGTTAATCTTTCTGGAAAGCACCACAACAAAATAATAAAATAAAATGTATGTAGGAAATGTGATAAGGAAACATACGCGCTACTTTAATCTGGTTGTTGTTTAAGCATTCTGCCATAATTACTACTGAGAAATAAGACTAATCCCACCAGGTAAGTCACCAAAAGCTCAATTCCATGGTAGATCACATTGGAAGATGATGTCTGAAGAAAGCTTAGCATTCCCTGAATTCTGAAATGTATATGCCAGCCATCACTTAAATAGCATCTGGGATTTATTTTGAACAGAAGCAGCCAGAGACTTATATTGGCAAGAACAGCTGAGGAAACATTTTAGACCTTGACCTTCAACACTGATAAGGAGACAAAGCTGTTTTCTGTAGTATTTACTCTGAATGCTGTTTGTCTTTCTGCTTAGCTGCTACCTCCAGCTATTCCTTCTGTTTTCTCATGTCAACCCTAACACATTTTCTCCATTAATCTCTTCATATTCTTTTCTCCTGAATCACCTCTTTTTCCTTTTTTGTTTTATTTTGTCTGTGTGTTTTTTTTACACTACGTCACTGTTTTTTTCTTCTTCCCATCTGAGTTTAAAAACACAGTATTCACCCTGGCAGTTGCACAGTAACACCCTGCATGCATATTACAGTTCATACTATCCTTAGAGCACAGCCTTTTGGGAATTTGAACTATCTTCCTATGTTTCTCTGCATTATATAGGGATGGGATGAGGGTTCACTGTATCAGGGATAATAATAGCATAATAATAGCGTTTTCAGACACCAATAAAATAAAACTAATTTTCTGAAAGTCTAATTCATTTAACTAGATATTATCTTTGCCTAGGCACAACTAAGAAGTAGAATAACAGAGACTAAATGGCAGCTTTAAGCAAGGTTTTTATATATTTATCCATGGCAAAGGGACATTTTATCCAATGTATTGATACATTAAATCATTATGTACTTTAAAATAATTTGCCATTCCAGTAACATTATTTCTTTCTTCACCTTATCTGGCTAGCTGACCTACTGGCTAATGAACCTGTCTTCAGTGTAGATACGGGGACTTTCAGAGTTCTCATTGCTTTGCCATAGTTTCTTATAAGCCTCTAGATATTTATTATTCTATTTTTTCTTTCTTTTCTGTGGGTCAAATTGTAGTTCTCCTGAAGACAACAACGAAACACACTGATTTGTCACAGTGATCACTGAGGCACAGGTATTTTTCAGACTCTTCAGAAATTATCTCTAAGCCTCTGTTCTGTTACCTAACATCTCTGCTGGGGGCTGACATTAACCCAAGCAGCAATTGGAGCTTCAGCTAACACAGGTGCTTGTTTGCACTCCAGGATCTCTATGGAGGAGATCAGGAGTGCAAGGACCAGGACCCATCAGCTTGGGTCTTCCCTGCATGGGGGGCATGGATCAGCTGCAGGAGCAAGGCTTAAAGTGCAAACAGGAGCACTGCTCTGGGCCTATACACGTAAGGCTTTGTTAAACCAGTCCTTATTCCCTAACAGAATGTGGAAATGTGCTGCTGTTGTCCATCCTGCCCACTTGTGGTGAGACCACTGGGCCCTCCCAGTGCCAGGCTGAGGGGTCCAGAGCTTGGCTCTGTGGCCACTGTAGAGCAATGGGGCCCCTCAGTCTCCATCCCACTGTGGGGTGGGGGTCTCCAAGGACCCCAGCTGTGGACAGTCCTCAAAGTCATCTGAGATTTGCCACAGCCACATGTTGGAGATGGCAGTAGTCTAGGCTGGCCCCAGGGGCTGGCAGGAATGCCTGGGGGCAGAGCCCAGTATTAGAGGAGGTGTCCCTGTGCTGGCATTCAACACTCCAAGGCACAGGCTGTCTGCACAGCCACGCCAGCCTGGCACCCCAGCTGGGATCTGCCAGCTCACCTGCACTCATGTGCCAGGGACAGCTGCCAAGTCTGACCTCCTAAGTGTCATTATGAGCCTGTGCAGTGACAAACAATGACAAAAAGCCTTTGTCCTGTATAAATCAGAGAATCGCCTGAGAATGTGCTTTTGAAGCCACTGCATCCACTAAAAGAAAGGAATAGCACTGGGGCACTTTTATTGAAGCACAAAATATTTCAATGTACATTTTTACAGTCTCTGAATAATTTAGGAATGCAAACTCGATAGAACTTGCCTTATTATTCCAATACTTTGTCAAGGTTATCTTCATTACACACTGGTTTACCACGTATAGAAAAGCGGTAGGTTTGATTGAAAAAAGCTATTATAGCAGCCAGAAGCTCCTTGAATTATATGTGCCCATAAAAACCATTTGCAGAAGGTTTTACTGCATTTTTCTTGCATTTAAACTCTCTGTCAGTTTTGGATATCTCAGAAGTCAAATACTGTTTTAAGATGCACTGAGTATGGCAAGAAAAAAGTCAGAATTGGGCTGTTAAAAAAGTTTTAAAATTTGAAGAAGTGGTGATCTAGAAAACTAGTCTTAGCACCAGACAATTGACAAGCATACACTCAATACCAGTGTGTCACATATAGGTGTCCTGGTTTAGGGCAAATTTGGGACAAAACCTCTGGAAAGCAAACCCAAACAGCCTCTCCCCCCAGCTGGTCTGGGAAAAAACTTCCTCAGAGAAAAGTGGAAAAAACTACTTATTTAACGAACAAGATGCCCACAAGCACAAAGAATGAATAATATGAAACAATAAAACCTCTCGTTCTGGAGTTAGATGACAAACTGAGGCAGTCCCTGCCGTGGGTGCAGCTCAGCTCCCTCAGTCTCTCACCAGCCCCACTCCCTCCGCAGCTCCAGGCCCGGCGGGCCGCAGGTGCCAGCCCTCGCTGCTCCTCTGGGTTTGTCAGTCCAGAGCAGAGTTAAACAGTCCCAAAAAATAAAGGAAAAAAAACCAGTCCAGGGAACTTCTCTGCCTCAGCAAGCTAAACTAACTAAAAGCACAGGAGATCTCTGTCCCACCACTGTCCGTGCCTCAGACGAACGCCACAGCCAGGCCGTGTGGGAGTCAGGCAGTTTTCTCAAAACAAACTGCTGCTGCTTCTTTCTCCCTCTTCGCTCCCAGAACCATTTTACAGGTACAGAACTTAATATACAGCACAAACAGAACAGGCTATTGGGGATACAAGCATCATAAAGTCACCCTATGACAACAGGTCAGCCGAACAGAGTTTAAAGGCCTGGCACACCACATAAATTAAAAAACTGTTTCTCAGCTGAGCCTTCAGTGTGCAAGAAAATGCCCTTCAGTACAGTCCCTTGAAAACTGCTGGGAGATTGTGCCTTCTTTAATTCTTAAGAGGTTATTGACTAATATGTGATTCATAATCCATTTCTGGTGCTGACTCGTGCAGGGATATGTGGACTGATCGTGGCCTTGCATATATTTTCCAGTTGCAGAACTATCAGCTCACCCGCGTCACCACCCACCTCAACAAACACCATCACCAGCAGAATGTGCTGCCCTCCGAGGCTTCTCCTTCTGGAAAGAACAGCCTGGAAAAGAAAATAGCTCCCACTGTACACAAAAGGGACAAAAGAAAGTGATCTAGAGAAAGAGGAGGAAAAGGAGAAATGAAGAATTCACCAGCTGTATGTTCAGTGTGTATGTAGGGTAGGTACATGAGTGAGAGGCTTACAAACTGCTGGGATTGTTATTGCCAGTAGTTCCTATTCACCAGATACTTGAAAAAACCCATCATTTCTTTGATTCAATTTTCTTGATTCACAACAACAACAACAAGGGAGAAGCACAAATTTTTCCCAAGTTTTGACAGTCCCATTTTATAAACAGGGAAGCCTTGTGCTGTGACAGTATAAGCTGCATTTATTTCAAGCCTCATGTTCAATTTTCTCAAAACAAAAAAGGTTTCTTACGCTTTTCCAAATAATAGCAGATGAAACTGTGCATGTATATATACCTTCACACATAGAAAAAGTATTTTTCAAAGTTTTTTGCACATGCAATAGGAATCTTGCAGGCAAGAAAAGCTGGCTTGAAGGAACTGACATTGCTCACCAAGGAAAAAATATAAGAAAAAAAAAAAAAAAAGGCTCTGACTAACATGCCTATAGAGCAATTACAGAAAATGCTTGTATTTTAGCTACCAGCCTCCCCAAGCCTTACTCCCTAACAGCAATTTAGAAATTTATGATGTTATTATTATAACGGTTGTTCATCCTGCATACTTCAGTAACCTACAGTGCATTATTATGGGTCTCCATAAATAAAATTCTCTCTTTTGTGTACGCAACATCTCCCCCCTCCCTTGCATTGCAAATCCCATATCAAATTGTGCAAATTCAGAGGTGCTTAAACTTCTGCAAAACATAGGAGTTTAGCAGATTTACAGTGCAGTAAAAAAATAAAAGTCAACAGCATACCACCAATCTGTTCAAAACCAGACAGCCAAGAAAACATGCATACTTCCCAGGCTATTGCATATGCACAGCACTTTTGCCTAGCATTGCCTTCCTAGATTGCCATCTATCTTTCCTCTTCACGCCACTCAAAATCATATTTTAAAATGGTAATACAAATAATGCTGAAAATGCCTCACCTTGCAAATAGTTATGGTTTGGGAACCCACATACTTTTCTTCCCAAACATCAACAGGTTGCAGTTCCTCTTTGCCAGGTGGGGGAACCCAAACCATCAGGCTAGTGAAGAACAGAAAATACCAAATATTTGCACAGCGAGAAATGATTACACCATTGTCCTTGGTGTGAGACCCACCAAAGAAACTCTCTGCCTGAGACACTAAGCCAATTCCTTTTAAAGCAGTATCTGTTCATTGGTGAGATGCAGGGCAAAGAGAATTGTCAGCTGGAGCAGATGAGACATTTAGGATCATGCAATATCTATTGGATGCCTAGGGGATAGAAGGTAGGATGATAAAGGGAGAGATCAGATCAGGAAGGAACAAGTACAGGAAAAGTATGAGGAAGGGAGATCAAAGGGTACACTCCCATGTAAGCAGGGAGCTGAGCAGTTTATTTGGCAGAACATTATGTTTGATGGCTACAGTCTGTTCTATTTTCTCATTAAATCCTACTTCTAACTCAGTACTGGATGAGCACGCCCCCATTCAGGGCAGGGGCAGGTGCAGACTGCCAGGGATCTTGACGTGGGGCTGGGCGTGAGCACCTTGGGGTGGGGGCACATGTGAGGGCTGCTGAGACCACCCAGTGTGTGGATGTGTGTGTGTGAGCAGCTGGAGAGCTTCAGATCAGAGCAGCAGGCAAGTGGGAAACAGGAGAGCTATGAAAGGGGTTTTTCCTTCCCTGAGGGTGGGTGTCAGGGTCAGGAGGGGCTAGAGCTGGGATCTGGGATGAAATGAGCAACCTCAGCTTTGCCACAGGGAGGGGAGATCTGCTGGGTCCCAGAGTCCACCCAATTCAGCTAACTGAGACTCAGTTAAGGGGTTTGATCAGCCATCATGGTCCCCTTAGAGACACAGGTTTGTATCAAATGTAACTGCTACAAACTACACAAGTTTGTAACTGCTCAGCTGTGCTGGCTGCAGGGGCTGGACATGTCCCTTTGCTCCTACTCTAATAAAGCATCAATAGGCTTAGGAAGACTGTCCTGGCTGCCATTCCAGCAGTGCTGAATATCTTGCCCTCAGTCCTGTGACAAGTCTTTCAGACCCATAACACAGATGTTGAAGAGAGACTGAAGCACAGAACAGCCAAGAAACTATGTAATGACTGTGATGGAATTAGCTGCAAGTCATTACTGCAAATGCTAAGGAAGAACAGACTTGCTGGTGAGAGGAAGCAATAAAAACAGGAATGCAAGTCTAATATTTTTTGTCTTTTCTTAACTGGCTTCAAGCTCTGATAAACCTCTTCAGCTTTTCTCCTATGAAAAAGAACATTTTTCAAGTAGCCATATGATTTCATCTTCAGAAGTACAGTTTATCCAGAGATTTTTCTTTATTCAAAGTGAGTTAAAGATACATCTAACGAAGACTCCCAAAATGTAAAATCAAGGGATGAATTTTTATAAAATCTACAGAAGACAAAATACATACACCCATGCATTAGATAGATAGGTAGACAGACATGGATATACATATCTGAGATGTTAAATCTTAGTACACTAATCATAGGACTTTCACACCAATCAATTCATTACTTCAGTTTCCAATAAAGCAGCTTGGGACAACAAATGAAATTTGCTGAGCAACCAGAAGGCCGACAATTTTTGACAGTGATAGTCCAAAGGGAAGGAAGCAAGTTTCAGAGATGATCTTACATCCTTGAAAAAGTATTTTCAAATTTGATTAGGTAGCAATTAGGGTGAGTGCCTCTGTCGATTTCAATCATTATGGTGAACTGCAGAAATACTGCTGAACTTGGAAGAATCCAGGTTTCAAAGCAATTTATAATGCTCCGGAGAACCATTGCACATCTGGACAAACTGTACAACAATCCTATTTCCATTAAGTATTAATGGGTCTGATCAGTCACATCTAATAAAGGAAAAGCTGATTATTGTCTTACATTACATGATGCTCTTAGAGCACAATGTACGAGAAGACTTAGCATCCTAGCAACTTCTCTGCCTTCATTTAAATTCATGTAAAATGGACCCCAAATTAGGAAAGGATTTCTCTAACAGAGAGAAACTCTGACAGACTGGTAAATGTGACTGACAGGAAGCACTGCTTCTGGGCTTGTCTGCAAGAGCAAATGACTCATTTGGAGGGACATCCAGAGCTAAGCACAAGTGCAAGACTGAAGGTGAGACTGGAAACTGCTATTCTGAAACAGGGAGGAAAGGCAGATTGTTGTGCCAGGGGGAAGCAGAAAGGATTGATTAGATACTCTAGACTTACAGGACAAAGTGCTTCTCATGGTCCCTTGTGCATAATACATTTGTAACCTGAAAACTCTTCCTGCTGATGCTGCTCTGTGTGAGGGCAAGAGGGAAACTCAAGGCTTTGTGCAGAGCGAGAGGCCATCCACAGCTGGTACCATGTGAACACTTAGATCCCTTTTTCTGCCCAAGAAGATAAAAGCAAGCAGGTAGATGCATAACTCTACTCCTCGTTCAGGGGTGAGCAGGTGCTAACAGTGGTTTTACTCATCTGTGTTTCTAAGCACCTAACAGTTTTCAATGGATCAGGACCTCATTGCACTAAACCATTGCACAGTCATAGAACAAAGAGACTGTCTTCTTCCCCAAGAGATTGCAGGAGATAATAGATAGGTAAGGCAGAGGGACTCTGCAAGTCCCACTGGCAAAATGAGTTGGATAATAGCTAAAATATGAAGCTCTGGTCTCAGAAATATCACAGAGTTGTGATGACCCTGGACTGGAAATCTCTTGTCCTTTAACATTGCAACCATCAACCTCCAGCATCATCAACACTTTGAATGCATCAGTGATCATCAAGGACTGATGCCAACATTACAATTCTTCACTATAATAATTTTCTTCCATTATTAAGAAAGATCATCCAAGCAAAATTGGACCAGTATTAAATGAATATATTCATAAAATTTGTTAATCAATGTAATAAGTTTACCACCTAACCTATTCCAAATATAATCATACCAAAATAAACATAATTAAAACCACCCAAGCTGACATATGTCAGGACAAAGTATGTATTAGTAGATAACTACTGCAGATTGTGAATCATATAACAAGAACGGAAATGAAACTTTTTGTTAACATTAAGAGGTGTCATGTCTACTTCTGATTCTAATCTAGATTAAATTAATCTTGCATTTTAATGATCTGAGCCAAAAAACAGACCCACTAACAGGCCGCTGTTCACAGAAGAAATGCAGTTTAATTTTGTTGTTTGTTTTCCATACCCTGCTGTACATTTGTGAAAGAAAACAAAAAAAAAAGACAGAAAAAAAAAGCCAATTCTATATACCACATGGCCACTTAAGCACTTATTATGCCTTCCAGGAAGACCTGTCCTTTTTCACCCAAAGCCTGATTTTTCTGATTATGTTTCTGAAAAAACCAGGAGGGATCACCCAGCACTAGACTGAGACATAAGTATCCAATATGCAAATTCTTTTTTTCTCTCCCTGCGAAAGGGAAATCCACATTTCATTTGTTAAGAAAACAGTCTCCTTGAAAGTAAATTAGATGTCAAATTTTCAATTAATATAAAGCAGGAAAGCACGCTTGTAAATTTTTCCTTTTCCACAGCAGCGGTCCCCAGCCAGCTGACAGCTCATCACTTGAATGTCCCTTGTAAGGTGCTTGGTGTTTAGAGCAAGTTTAGTTGCAAGTTTAGAGCTTCTGAAAGCCAACACAAGACTGGAAGGAGCCAAACAGCCTCAGCCCAAAGTATATCTGGCCCTCACATCCACATGACAGCTTCTCTTGGTCCCACAGGCTGCCAGGTGGGACCACAGGTTACAGCAAGGGTCAAACAGGCACAGCCTCTGGGGCATCCTGAGCCTTGGATAGTCACTGCACACAACACAGTGCAACTGCAGGGCAGCCTGCGCTGCTTCTGTGAGAAAGCTGTGATGCTGCTGCTCCAGCAGAAAGCAGAGAGTGTCAGAACACCTCCTTTGCTCTCACCCATCCTGCCAAACCTGCACTCTGCCATCCTCGGGAAGAAACGCAGAGCTGGTCGGTGGTACCAACAACTCAGCACTGCTCTCCTTCTGACAGCTTCTCCAAATTCTCATGTTAAACAGACAACTAAGCCTCACTTCATACCCAGAGGCTCATTTTTCAGCCATTCCCCAAGACTCCAAAAGCTGCACAGTGAACTCCTAATGAAATCATACCTTTTATATTGATATAACTTAAACACAATTAGGACACTACTGAGAATGCTGTATATGGAAACTCCTGTATTTGTTTTTCTGCAGAGACTAGAATGTTAGAAGCCATCAACTAATACTAGGTAGCAGGAAGGGATTGAATATTGAGCTCAAAATAATTTTTGATACACAAATATAAAGATTGATAATACTGCTGATATTTAGCAATGCTGTGAGAATTCATTTGAACATGGAGATTTGGTAATTGAAGATGCACCATACAGACACTTGTAAAATAACAGTTCACTATGTATATTACTTGTTTCATTGCACACTGAGTCTGCCTTTAGAAAGTTTAATAAAACTAATTTTAACATTTTTTTCATTTCTGACCCAATTGGGACTCTGAGTTGTGACTTTCACAGATTCTGGACACAGTCTTTTGTTGTCGTATGATACAAAAGAAATGACACACACTGAGGTGTCTAAGGCAAAAAAAGCAGGTTTATTTACAGATCTCAACATTTATAGAATTTTAACTGTGACTATGGATTGGAGGAAGAAAATCTTCCTCTGCAACTACACTGGTCAACCCAACAGTTCATTAATGGTTTCTTCTTTATGAGAAGAATGTAAACATAAAGAGACAGTTACAATAACAAATAGGTTGTTTATGTGAAAATCGTAAGAGACTCCATTGCAAAAGGTAAACACAGAATGCTGAAATAGAACTTTAGAAAAACTTCTTAAAGAGACAGAAGAGAACAAAAAACCTTCAAACAACAGTCTTTTGTTTTGCATCATTCCCACTTCCAAAGCTTGGGCAGTAGAAGTCCCATTCTTGTCTTTTATTCTCACTTGTATAAAGAAGAGTGGACATATATATTTTATTCTTATAGATCAGTATAACTTTATTAAAAAAGCCTCTGAATCTTATTTTTTTCTTTCTATGTATTTTTCTTCCTATGTATTTATCATCTCCTGTTCACCCCTAGCAAAGTTAGGAAGTGTTTGCCTAGATCCTAGTAGTGTCCACAGCAAGCACTTCTTACACATCTAAAATTGTTGGTTTTGACAACCTCAAATTTTATTATTAGGTCTGCCTTGCCAGCAAAACACTGCTAACCTAGAGAAGCTTTGCTTCCCATCTTCTACTTTAAGCCAGTCAAAAAAGAAACCATTTTCAAGTTGTGAAAGCACATTGCCATGCTCTTCTCTGCTTCCCAATTTATCACAAAGATACACTAAATGTTATGAATCATATGGTGAAATGCAATGTATTTAAGTTTAAATGAAAACTACAGCAGTGAATAGCTACCAGCAGAACAGAAAGAAGACAGAATTTGAGTTTCTTTTTCCGTAGTTCTTTCCTTGATCAAGTCTAACCACATTTTTCTTGCACCTACAAGTCTCTCAGATAGATAGATGATACTTAATGGCCTGCCTTGAGACATGATTTTTAATCCTCAGAGGGAGAGACCAGAAAATCCTCAAATAAAAAAAAACCTCCAAAGTTGATTTATAGATTATACCTCTCTTCATAACCCTGATAGGGGAGGAAATACATTTTTTGGATTGTAAAGAATTTAAATGAGCATAACTGTATGATGGATTCTAAACTCCACATGAATGAGTGAGATGAAAACACATTTAGAAAACCAGTGCATTCTTATTCTCACCTGGACTGGCACATCAAAGGAGGCAGCTTTAGTTATCCTAATTCAAGGCTATAACATCTGCAAAAAGCTGCAGTGTTACCACAGACAATAAATTAAAAAAAAAAATTAATTAATAATTAATTTGTAATTCCTGCCTAGAAGGTCAAGTGAGTAGCTTGAGTTTTAAATCAAATGTGCTAAAAATCAGTTATCTAACTTGAGTTATTAAAAAATAAGTTAAGCAAATAAGGAAGTGAAACTACCTTGTAAATAGGTTAAAAGATAATTCAAAGCCAATGGTAACATACTTTTTTTTTTTTTCTTTTATTTATTTTTTTTTTCAAATTAGGAAGAATGCTTAAAATCTTTGAAAAAGATCTGCTCATTGAAGCAGTTCAGGGATCTATAAAGTAAAGGAAAAATTTGGTGCATTTTATAACATTGTCATTCACCGCTAAAAGGTAAATAGACTATGCTAAAAGCTGTTTTTACAAAAGGCTGGAATAAAGCATTTCAGCATTTCTAAAATGAGCCATTAGATGGATGTTCCCCTCTGAACAGCCCAACCAACAACCCTACCAACAGCTTCTCCTCCTCATTACCCACATGACTCTTCTTGGCTTTCGATATCATATGGAAAAAAAAAATACAGGGAAAACAACATGGAAGAGAGCAAAACCGAGCTGGAAGAAGGCTGAAATGCACCCACCAAACAGCAGGCAGGTGCCTAATCTGGTGCCACTTATAAATAGCTCATCTGCCCTCAGGGAGCTCAGGTACCAAAACCTTCTGCCCATTTCAAAAGGAAGAGATTAAATCACACATCCCTCTCTCTCCTGGATTGGCAAAGTGACCCATGAGCACTGCAGATTCACAGAGAGAAGGTTATACCCACAGCTCCTCAGCTGTGGTGCAATACTCATCCTGCTTACCCGAGTTCTGCCAGTTCTAGCCAAGAATTACATCCAGCTACAATTTTTAGGTAAAATAGCACCGATGAACATATTCATAATGCCAATTAAAGCTCATCTTATTCTTCTAGGTTGAGAACAATTTGCATTCAGTCTTGGCTTTGGAAAGTAAAAATAATGATGTAGATAATTTCTTCCTATTCATTAAGGACAGTGGATATTTTTATCCTGTTGGACATTTCTGCAGCATTTAGAAACACTATTTCAGGATGACCTAGTGTTATCTGACACAGAGAAAAAAATCCATGCATAATGTATCAGAATGTTTTTTTCAGGAACATACAAAAGAAGCAGTGACAGCCAGCTGTACCTCCAGTGCTATAGACTTACTGCATGGGGTTTAAAATGAGATCCTGTGGAGAGGGGAAGAGCTGGTGACATTGTGTGAGCCTAGTCAGATAAAAAGCATTAAAGTAAACATCTGCTGGGTACTATATAGCTCTGCCAATGCACCTCCGTGTAAAATCATCCCACTGTTACCAGGACCTGTTTCTTTATATGATGGGTTCATAAATGAAAACCAGGTTGCTGAGGTTGGAAACAAGGAGAAAGGCTATAGCTCAAGGGAAACTTTAAAGAAGCCATAGTCTTTCTTGTTTGAAAATGCGTGCCACTTGTAGTCAGGGTTCTTCCAGTTCTAAAAACTCTGTAAGGGTCGCACTAATACCAAATGCTGGTATGGTTACAAAGCACCATGCTATCCTAACAAACATATCTGGCTTTATTCATCATTTCAGTATCCCTTTTCAATGATAAGCTTGCCTATGAGACCACTAGGAAATTGCATGAACATGCAGGAATATACAAACCTGATCTAATTATCTTATTAACTAACATTTGCTAGTCTTTAAATATAAAGGAGCTTAGCACATACCTGAAGGTCCAAAATAAACAATGCCTCTAATAACCTTATACTGGCACAGCTGAACTTTTTATTACTAAATAATATGCAAGAGTTTATCTTAAGTTTATCTTATCTTAAGGTAGAGAGAGGAGTCCACAACTGCCAATCAATTCTTGCAGGAGCTGTAAAATAAAAGAAATAGTGAGAAAAGGTTTGTGATACTGCTCAACACACATAGTGAGAGCATCTAGTGCACTGAAAAGCACCTCCTTACCAAAACAACACATTCTTTACATACTCTGAGGGGACAAGAGAAATAGAATGATGAAAATACAAGCAGTGTGTGGGAAACCTGTAAACACATTAGTTATTGCACCACTGGCAGGCTCAGTGTAAGAGAGACCATTGTGCATATGAGCAGAATGAGAATTTAGGTAAGTATTTGCAGCAGGAAAGTAAAAAGTTTTGGTTTAATACAGATTTGTTGCTAATACAGCCAGGATTGTCATACAGGATTATTGCTAATAGAATCACAAAATCACAAGATCCATTAGGTTGGAAAAGATCTCTGAGATCACTGAGTCCAACCTTTGAGCACCATGTTGTCCTGGAGTGCCATGTCCAGCCTTTCCTTGAACACCTCCAGGAATGGTGATTCCACCACCTCCCTGGGCAGCCTATTCCAATATCTAATCTCTCCTTCTAGTGAATAAATTTTTCCTGATATAATGTTATGAACAATAAATGGAAGGTAATTATTTAACATTTCTCCAATATGACTTTAAGTTGTTTTCCATAAAATTATGCTGATCATATATATGTATGTGTATATATATACACAATTTTTAGTAATTAGACACACACATATATATGCACACACATATTGAAAACATCAAATTCCCCAATAAATTTGCAATTACATAAATTGATTTCTATGCAGATATAAATGCAGGTATGTTAGATAATCAATTCTTTAGTGTGGTACCTTAAAAACATTTTAAAATGAAGTCTGATTGAAATTCTATATGAAAATTGTAAGACAACTTCTTCTTAGGCAAAATAACACGTGATTCTAGTGTATATTGTAGGGATTTTACATCAAACATTATGGGCTACAGTTTTATCCACAAGATTCTGGAAAATGAAAATTGGAAAGGTATTTGTTTTTTCCACAAAATGCTGTTCAACAAAATGATTTTTATTTGTAGCAGGAGGCAAGGCAATATATAATAAGAGAAGTATCATGCCTAGATTAAAGCACTGGGACTATGACGTGTTAGGGGAATTTTGTAATTCTGACAGCTATCTGATAATATTGACTCAGATTATAGCTTGTCATTATAGTGATGGCAGATTGGCCTTTTCAAACTAAGTAGATTGGTCCCTTGAAATGAGCACATTGTGACAGTTTAGGTGATTTTTCCAACTCTTTACCCCAGTCCATATTGTCTGCTCAGAGACTCTTCTTTAGATTTATTTCAGGGCCACACACCAGTTTCCTTCAAGCTTTTCTCAGCCTCAGGCACCTCATACTCCTCAATATGTTTTGAAAGGAAACATTTGCTTTAATTGCTCTTGCTTTACTCCCTGGCTTCAGATACATCTCGAGATAGGGTGTAGAAGCAGCTTTTAGTGTTCCCCTCTAGGCAGGTCTAGGATAGGCTTGCAAACTGCAAAGAAATATGGCCTCAGAGGTAATCTTTGGGTTTCCCCAGAAGTTCCTGCAGGAAGATTTACAGTGTTTAATCCCATTAATATTAATTCTACTCCGCAGGTATATTTTACACTTTCTGCTAAATAATTATTTCAGGATGCAACAGCACGGCATGGAACATATGTGCAGCAAAAAAATAATCTCCACAGAAATCATAAGAGATCTGGATTCATCAGTGCAGTCATGCTATGCTTGCTCAGCAAAGGTGTCATAGCTTGGCCCAACTGCTTTTTCCCTGAAAGCCCCAAAAGGACTCATTCAAATATGGCATTAGTAAAATCTTGTTTGCACACACTAAAAGAAAAACAGCAAGTGCTTGCATTTCATTGTGCTTCTGTACATCACTGCCCTGTGCTCCTCAGAGGGAGCAAGGAGCAACCAGCACCACCACCCACCGTGCATAACCCAGTCTTTGCACCACCAAAAAAGGCAGCTTTGCTGTGGTCCTGCTCACTGCTGGCATCTGCAGGGCCTCTTTTGGATCAGGAGAGGACTGTTAAAGTGGTTTATCCCCATCTACTGCAGGAGAGATCTCAGTGGGAAGAGGTATCTGCTTCTTTTGAATGAGCCTAAACCAGAAACTGTGTCCTGGAAATTTACCTAATCTGGTCCAAGATAGCCATGATAACCACAACATGATAATGGGGGGATACCAGAGTGACTCTGAAATAAACCTCTCCCTTTGGGGGTAAACCCACCAGAGTCTTAGCGCTGTTTGGCTTGATAAATTCAGTCTTACTGGGTTGCACAGTTTGGTGACACAGTAAAAGAAACGTGTAAATACCATAGCAAGAGGAACCCTGGTCTCCCAGGAAAGGATGGCAATTCATGTTTGGTTTTTGTGGGTTTTTTAAACAAACAAACACAAACAAAAGCCAAACAGAAAAGGAAGTGATGCATTCCCTGGCAGTGTTCAGTGCCAAGCTGGGTGGGGTCCTGGGCAACCTGATGCAGTGAGGGCCATCTCCACCCATGGTGAGGGGGCTTTAAGCTCCCTTTCAACCCAAGCAATCCTATGATTCTATGAAACACAATACATGTTTTATTTTACTGCAGATGGCAGTAGATGAGGCCCTTCAAAGATCTATAAAATACCAGATTCTTACAGTCCTTTGGGATCCTGACTGTGTTTAATCTCTACAGCCTCTAAAAGATTTGACCTACAACTAACAATATTATTTCTTACCTGTGTCTATCTGCAGACAAGCTCCATATAAACCTCATTTTATACCTCCTGGGTAGCTCAGAAACATTGATCTTCAAAGCACAGTTATGGCGTGGTCTGGTAACAACAGGAATGTACTAAATTGTGCCACTCTGGGAGTGTTCAAGGTGCTTGCTAGAAGTTTCTCTTCAAGTAATACTCAGTCTCCCTCACCTTATGAGGTCAGAAGGAGTCACAACACAGAATGACTCAGCTGATGATGTGGTGAAGAACTGTCAGTTATTTGTCTGGCACTATTATGCCAGCTCTCCAAGCTCCTGGGAGAAAGTAAATGTCAAAGGCACCTTTAACCCAGGAGCTGAGCTTTTTCAAGAGCTGGTGTTTAATATATTCATGCCAGGCTAAATAGGAAGGGTGACACAGGTGATCATCTGCTGTGCCGAAGCACCATCTGTCAGTGTAATGAAGAAGGGCATGTTGAAACCAGATTATATTCTCCTGAAAGAAAAAAAAAAAAGAAATTGCTCAAGTTTAGACTGAGTATCCAAAGGCCAATCCTTTACCTGTTGATTTCAGGCCAGAATGAGATTATGAGCTGTCTTAATTTATCTCACCTCCAATTGTAAGCAGGGAAATAGAAACTTAAATAAAGTGAGCAGTAAATACTTTCTGTGGTGTGCAGAGAAACAGAACTCCTCTCGGCCCTCTCAACATCTATTGAAACAGAATTAACTTGGCTGCTATGTTTCTGTGCATCTCCAGAATAAGATGCTACATGCTGGTGGGGTCATTCTGCTGAAGAGAGAAGTGGCTGCCAGGGAGCTGCAGGTTAGGGAGAGAAAGTGGAGAAGCTCTATTGATGTGAGAAGAACTGGGAACCCCTGGGGACCCACAATCTGCACACCACTGCAGTGCCCTCACTGCTGGAGTCACCCTCCTGAAGGCAAGAAGAGAGGAAAGAAACGTCCTGTTTCCCTGGAAGGTGTGTCCTCTCTGCTCCCCTTTGTTTAACTACCTGCAGGGGAAAAGTTTAGCTCCTCTCTGCTATGTCCCCTGCAATCTAAGGTATTTGGTTGAAGGTTGAAGATCTTGGAGGTCTTTTTCAACATTTATGATTTTATGATTATGTGATCTATTAAGTCTTGCTCAACTTGTGGGTGTTCCCCATGTAGGAAATCAGCTGTGAGCTGTTCAAACTCCTGTGAGTCCTGAATAAAATTATCAGGGTCAAGTAGCACTGGTAAGAGAATCTCCATTTGGAAAGTCCATGACCTTGCTCTTTTCTTATTTTTGAAAGCTGTACTTAAAGAGCATCATTCTTAAATGGGGTAGCCTGATGTATGGTGTTTGAAACATATTTTATACAATACATACCCAGAGGCTCTTTGAGAGGAGCAGGGAGGTAACAATGGGAAACAGAAGGTGAAAATAATGAGGAAGGTCTGGAGGACACCTTTTCTCCTCACTGTGTTCATAGATAGTTATTCACTGTTTGGGTTTTTTTTTTGCCATAGACTCTTGGGAGGAGAGTTTTTGCCCCCTAATTTTTAGGATTTTCACAAAACTTGCCATCCCACAAAGGAAAAGCTTCATTCTCAACACTAAGGAAAGCTGAAAAAAACTCTATTTCTCCCAACATATTTCAGGATTAAAGAAAAAAACATATCTAAGTGTGGAGACTGACTGGGATAAAACTTTCAGAAACCAGAAACAGAACTGATTCAGCACCATTTCTTCTTCCATACTCTTTTGCCTGAAGGAATTTCTAAAAGCTGAACTCTCTTCTGCAGATGGTTTTGGGGCAATCCAAAGATACAAAACCAGACTATTTTTGCTTTGGCTTTTTTTTTCCTTTCATGCATGTATAATAATACATAATTATATTATATAATCATAAAATACCCTATGCATTATTTTATTAAAATACATTATTATGCTGTTATAATAGGTAGCAAATATTATCAAAATAAATCACTATTAAATGATGCAAGATACCTTCTATACCTGCTACAGAATAATGTAAAAATACCTTTTCTTCACATATGGAAATAAATTTGCTATAACTATTGCTTTAGTTGTGTCTACACTGGATTTTACTTTAAATCAAGTATGTACAGATTTTGAGTACTCTCCCACCCACAGGGTATGATGACTTTTGTCCTGAGTATCTCTTGGTTCTCAGCTCTCATATTGAAGACTGAGGTCAGACATTTCCCTCTAAAGTGCTTTTGTCCTTACTTTCTTTCAAACCCTTCCAAGAGGTTGCCAAATGACCACAGTCACAAATGACTACAATTCCCAGCATCAGGACAATGGACAGTGGCTGAACAGTGTCCAGCCCCATGTTGGGTGCTGTAATTATTGTCTCCTCAGTCTTGAACCTCTTGATTTGGGACCATGGTACAGCTCTGTCACTAACAGGGCTTGACCAACTCTCAGCTCTCAACTCCTACTGCTTTTCAAGCACGTCTGAAAATAATATATTTCATTTTACAATGAAGGTTTTGTCATGAAAATAAGGGAATAAGAAACACTCTGCAGTTTACTCTGAAGTCAGAGTATCTGCAGCCTTGGTTGGGTGTATACTGAGTTACAGCTGAGACTGCAGTGCTCCAACTTTACAGAGCAAAGGAATTCAGTGTTCAAGGAGGCATTTCACAAATAAGATATTAACTTCTAATCAGGAAGAGAGACACCAGAATCTTAAACCCATTCAAGGATAGAAAATGCCCTGTTTGGGGAAAGGAATGTCAGAATTTCATTACATTAATAGTCATTAAACTAAAACAGAGAGCTTGTAGTGCAACATAAAAATACAGGTTGTAAACACATGCTCCACAATGTATTTAATTTCTATCTCATTTTCCAGATTCACATCCAAAACCTAAGTGTAGTTACTGTTGTGTGAACTTAGCAAAGAGAAGCATTAAAATCTTTTGTTGTTCTTTGAAAAGACAAATGGAAAGACAAAGTAGATGAGTTAAAATCTAGAAAGGTCTTGTACATTTGGATACACAATGTGTGTACATGCATTTATGCACACAAAAATGCTCCTTTTCAAAATACATGTTACAGCCTGTGCACGTGTGGAGGAAATAATATATGCCTACCCAGAACTATAATTTCCTAATTAGTAATTTTCAAAATTAAAAATTATTTATTTTCTCTTAATTGTCATTTGAAACACATAAAATTGCAGAAATGTATATTTATAAATGATATTTAAACTACAAAACAATGCACCTACCAGTATGTGGCTATGACATAGAACAAATAAGAAATGCATCTTAGTAAAATCACCTTGCTGTTCTACATTGATGAATAAAATGGATAAAAATGCACGATGAAAGGCTTCATAACAAATTTTGTAGTCTAATTCATTGGAATGGACTATATCTCCCCTCTACCAAACTCTCCTTGTTTTTCATGCATATAGATGATCATTTATTTTTTCTGTAAAAGTACACTGAGTGCTGTATTTTTGTCTCTAATCTGAGAATTTTAGTGTGTAGCCAAAAACACTCTCTGAAATGTCTTGTGTCTGATCTTTATTTTAATTGAAACAGGCTGGCAAAGTAATGCTCATACAAGCTGCTAATGTGTGTGTAGTTTATCTTCATTTAATGAAATGTCAGGTTTAGGACAGGAGGATTGTAGAGTTTCCTAAGCTGTGAGGAGTTTCAGAGTAATGAGATTGCCTTTCCAACATTGCCAGAACTGTTTGAACTTTCTGAAGTAGTCAGAAGGGCTGTACATGAGGTGAAGCACTTTGCCTCCTTACAATTTGTTCCCCTTTAATTCTAAAAGGCAATTCTGAAAGGTGTGCTGTCACTGATCAGCATGTACAATTCACACTAAGGCCACTGGGGGCTGGTACACAAACCAGCTTCAGTGGATGTTCCCAAATATATCTTGTTCTCAAAATAATTGAAAAACGTTGTTTTACTATATAATTCTTCACAAAAAAAAAAAAAAATCCTGCCCACAATGATTCCATTTCTTTTTTTCTCCTTAGAAAATGCCAGAAGTGTCAGTACATGACCTGGCATGGGGAAGAGCACACTGCTGAATGACAGGCTTAAAAACCAGCTTGCTTTGCTGCTACCTAATTCCTACAAAAGAGGGAGAGAAATTAAAAGGCAGACAGGTGATATTTTCTGATTACATGGTGGGAGGTGGGGGGGAACTTCTCATTTTGATGCTCTTTTCTATCACAAAATCGTAGAATATCCTGAGTTGGAAGGGACCCACAAGGATCATTGAAGTCCAGTTCCTGGCCCCACACAGAACAGCCCCAAGAATCCCACAATGAGCCTGACAGCGTTGTCCCAATGCTTCATGAACTCTGTCAGGCTGGTGCTGTGACCACTGCCCTGGGGAACCTGTTCCAGTGCCCAGCCACCCTCTGAGGGAAGAACCTTTTCCTGACATCCAGCCTAAAATATCCAATAGCCCAGTTCCCCTGTTGAGTTACAGGTAAAATTATTTCAGCCTTTTCTGCACGAATTATTCCTGAACAGGGGTACATGGAGATGGTTGAATTATTACATGAACAGAGCAGTAGGCAAACATATAAAACAAAGACATGCTGCATTGCAGCAATACCACTGTATTCAACTACAGCAGTTCAAAGGACTGCCTTACAGACTGATTCAAGCAAATGACATTTCCCCTCCAACCCCCATCTGGGTTATCTTGCTGAAACTGCAGAAAAGCAGAGCTTTCTTCATAACAGGTGAAAGTTAAGTCTCCTGGGAGGCAATGAGACTCTTCTTGTTATCTTCATAGCTGTTTACATTCTATTTTCTTACCTTCATTACTCAGAGGCATCTGTATATTTACCAATTTTGAACAAAAACATGCAAACATACATGGTAAACTGAAGCTTTCAATATAGCTCCATAAAATATTTTCCTTCCTAAGGCAGAGTGGAGTTTCAGGACTTTTGACCTCAATATTGAGAAGTACTGTAAATGTGCCCACTTACAGCATTTTCTCATCTATGAAATGAGAGAAAAAAAAAGCAAAACTGAATTTGAAATAAGCTAGAGGCATGAAATAAAATGCTATAAATACAATATATCTTTTATATCACAAAGTTCGTATGATTCAAAAGAAGAGCTGTGGGGAAAAGGCTATTGAACTTTCCTTGGAAGGGGACAGAAATAAATCTTCTACTCTAATTTATCAGCCAGTATGGGACTAGAGTCTCTCCAAACTGAAGACATTGAGATCTATATATGAAGTACAGGAAAAAGAAAGGGAAAAAGAAACACCACAGAAGTTCTGCCCATAACAAACTCAGACTCACAGACTTCAAACAGGCAAAATAAAAATGTTAATGGACACTGTAATAGAAGATCAGTATTCTTTAGACAGAATAAGTTTCTGATACATGTTGATGGATATATATTCATCCTTTAAACCCACTGTGCACTTATTCTAATACCACATTTTGAAAGTGGGAGAAGTTGCAAACAGTAGTATGGTGATGTGGATGTTAAGGACTCACCACACTGGGTCCTTAGACTCTTCTCACCATTTGGGATTTTTTTCTTTTATGTCCCATTGACACAGCTGGGAAGAGAACTTCAGCTAAAAGGACTTCTAAGATTTACAGAACAGAATCACTCTGTTTGAGTCTTGATCATAAAACCTTGCAGGAATCTGAAGAGCACCCTTCTTGCTGACATTTGGGGCTGGGTGGGCGTGATGGACTCTGTGGTGATGAGGGCAGGTGTCCCCTCTAGGACACTCTGTCAACTCTGGTGTTGTCACTCCAGAGAGCAGTAGCCTGAGCATCTGGGGATGTGTCACCCACACTTTTCCCCTGCAGGAAGCATCTACCAGTACATGGCAGGCCTTGGCCAATGCCCAGCACCCAAAATGTGGCAAAACTGCTAAGTTTTGAGCTACTTTTTGACAGCTTACAATAGTTGAATAATGTTAATGATGCCATCGCCCTGTAATTAGTGTCATGGGGTTTGTATAATGTCTCTTACTCTTCTAATATTCATGTAATTGAGCCCTATTAAGCATTTTTAGTCAACTTGTTAATTTCCTAATCAAAACATTAAAAACAGACTGTCAGATTTTTAACTTTAATTCTACTTGGTTAGTTTCATGCATTAAACATCTTGCAGGGATGTTTGTTTTGGCTTGGGCCACTCTGCAGTGCCACAAGTTGAGTGTCCCCTGAGCTCCCTGTGCATTTTTTAAAGATCTCAGTGTTTCAGGTAATTGGACTGGGAGCTGTTTCCTGTGCACTGGTTGCAGATTAAGGAAATTAAGGGTGCAACAGTTAGAAAGGTGAATTTCTGATTTAATTTGCTCTCTGGAATGACAGAGCTATTCAATCAATTTTGGAGCATTGCTATTATCCTGGAAGACCGCCAGCCAGGGAGGTATAACTAAATTTTTAGCTGGATTTGAAACAAACAAAATAGAACAGAGAAGCAATTGGCACTGTTGTAATATAACAGAACTGAAGGTTTGCAGAACAAGCTGACTTCAATAGGTGTTGACTTTTAATTAAAAGAGGAAGCAACTATTTTAAAAATCCTTTCTTTGCAAGGCATCTGAAGATCTGGAAAAAGAAGACATGCCTCCTTAAAGAGAGCAAAAGAAAAAAATTCTTACAAGTGGAGGGTAGATAAATAGGTCTAAGGAAGTATAAGTTTAAAATTATTATTATTGCCTACTTGACAGATTAAATAGTAGAAGAGATTGTTGTTAATGGCAATAAAGCTACTTCCTTTGAGCCCTAATATCCATAGATGTAGTTTGTGCATCTTCTGGAAAGGAGTTTGAATGAAAATGTATTAGACATTTGGTTGCTGTTGTTTGGCTGTTTTCCTCTGTCTTTTATACCGAAGAATAACAGTAATGAAACTGGAGAACTGTATTAGTGGGTTGCTGATGGTCTCTAAAGCAGGAATGCCATAGCATGCCTTGCCATTGTTGTCCTGCCTTGAATTAGGTTGAAGTTTGAACAACATGCAGCCAACAGAGTTTTATCTAATTATTATAAAATCAGTCATTCTCTGAAGTAAAAAATAGAGCCAGATTTTCCTTAAATTCTCACTAAAAAAATAAAAGCTTGTTTTCCTTTAAATTCATAAATGCTGAGGAGACTCAATGGCTTACAGTAGGCATTTTAAGTTTTGGTAGATGCAATTATGACTTTGGTCAATTTGAAATATAAAGGAAGATACATTTGGTACTCTGAAGGAGTTTAATTTTATAAATTAAATTAATAAAATACATTAATACATTAATACATTAGTTATTAAATGTATATAAGTACCTGGAAGGAGAGTGTTAAGAGGCTGGAGCAAGGCTTTTTTCAATGCTGCTGAGCAATGGGACAAGAGGAGCTGTCAAACTGGTACACGGGAAAGAAAACTGAAATTTCCATGAATTTTGAAATCTCCAAGATTTTAGGCTATCAAGAATATTTTTATCAAGAAAGGAGGGAAAAAAGGGATGAGGAAAGAACACTCAGCCAATCAGTCCAATAAAGATACCAGGAATAAGCTTTGGGTTTATGAAGAGGAAAAGAAGAATTAGCAAGCTATATCTTAGCTATCAAGTAATGTAGGGCTTAAGCAAGAATTGCTGGAAGTCAAGCTGGGAGCTAAGACCTTACAAAGAAATAAAAGAAACAGTTAAAGAAACAAAAAAGATGACAAAAAGTGGAGTTCCCAAGTATAGAATCAACAGGGATAATCTAAGCAAGTCTCCAAAGTCACTAGGTTGGGAGAGACCTTCAAGATCATTGAGTCCAACCCAGCCCTAACACCTCAATTAAACCATGGCACTGAGTGCCACATCCAATCTTTTTTTAAACACATCCAGGGATGGTGACTCCCCCACCTCCCTGGGCAGACCATTCCAATAATTTATAACCCTTTCTGTAAAAAACCTTTTCCTAATATCCAGCCTCTATTTCCCCTGGCAAAGCCTAAGACTCTGTCCTCTCATTCTGTCAGTTGCTGCCTGGAGAAAGAGACCAACCCCCATCTGACTACAACCACCTTTAGGGGAGTTGTAGAAAGTGATAAATTACTACCCAATTACTACTCTCAGTTTTCATGATGAAAGCTTCAAAGATACAAAGATGAGATGCAAAATGAAAACAGAGGTGTTGAAATGACCATGTTAGAACTTAAAAGAAAGCTCCAGGAACTCTATAGAAACCTGAAAGGTGCAGCAAAAAAAATGTTAATTCTGGTAACAAAAATCTCAACTAACTCAAATTTGGGATTAGTGGATACAAAAAGGAGAAAGTATTTAAAGCAATAAAGGATGAAGATTGAGAAATTATTACATCTGGGAATCTGATGTCCAAAGTATGCATATTTTTTGGAATAAATTTTGGAGGAAATATTGCAAACTGAGATGTAAAAAGGACATGAGGGTGAAATGCAACACAATTCACCTAAATGTAACATAGTTTACCTAAAGGAAATTTGATTCTTCCATCTCTGTACTTTCTACATATTTGATCTAGTGAAAATTTGTCAAATATTGGTCCAGTTGAGGAAGATGCAAGCAACTAATTAAAAGCAGACAAGGAAGTGCTAAAGCAAAGGCCTGTAACATGTAACTGCTGGGACTGAAGGGGAGATATTAGATTTGAGCTATTTACAGTGATTATATTTTATAAAATATTTTTCCATTTACCTACCAAATATATATATATAACAGAAAAAAAATTAACATGACAGAAGATGTATTTACAAAGTAATAATTTCAATATTCAAAAGATAAATAAAATATTTTTAAGAGCAATTTACTGAAATGAAAAGGCTTCTAATTCTTAGTGTTTTGGATATTTGGGACATAGAAAGAACAGCTTTCTAGTAGCCAACACTGAAGATTTGAAAAAAGCCAAAGCAAGTCCCTAATTATTTATAATACTGTCCCCTGTAAGATTATGAAAGGCACTGTACTGTGCATTATTTGTGGTGGCAAGTGGTTGGTTTTGCAGACTTCAGAGGTCCTGAACAGTCCAAAGCACCTTAGTGCAACGACCTAATAATTTTACAGCTCTGAAAGAAGAAATCTGCTATAGATTTATAGCAACTCTAACTCTGGCTTTTCAGCACAGGACTGCTAAGTCTAAAGGCATTTTTCTTGCATGTGCCATAGGAAGACACAGCTTTTATCTATGCCTGATTTGCCTTTCACCTCAGAGTGCTGGGGCTACCAGTGTGTGATGCAGCACGAGCTCTCCTGTAGCTCACACACTTCAGTTAGAGAAACAAAAGTTGGTTTGGTTTTTTTTTTTTTAAGTTTTCCAGCTGATACAGTTTTTGTGAATATGAATGATGAATAGCATTGACAAGTAAGTGCAACATTTGATTGGACCACAGCACGTGTAAATCAGAAAACCAAGGTCGGAAATGCAAATCAAAGCCACAGGACTGATGTGGAAAAAAAACCCCCAGAAATAAGTATAAAAATCTGCCAGAGAACAATCAAGACTTTCAGTTAAAATTCCCTAAGCACAAGCCAAGACCAGAACTGATTAAAGTCATATGTTCTTGAAGTGATATTTTCCAAACTATTAGCATCTTAAATTTCATCTCCGAAAAATTACCCAAGTCTTTAATAACATACTCCTTTAATGTATTTAGATATGGTACAAAAGATTAATTTCTTTCTCTATGAGATTGGCGGTACCAATAAAAGATGTACTCCGACTTTTAAGAGAAATGCTTCTTACAGTTGTAAAATTACATTTCTCAGTGTCTGCATTTTTTTTTAAAAAGGCCTCTAATCTTAACAACAGTTACACCAAGTAGAAAATGTTTTCTGATTAAACAAGCTGTTTCCAGGCCTTGAGAACTGATTGCTGAACATGCTTTGCCCCAACTCTACAGCATCTTTGTAGATGTAGAATTTTTTTTTCTATCTTTCCTCCAGGGTGTTTCTCAGGAAGCAAAGCAGGCTTTGATCCTGAAGCCAAGTGATGGTGATGGTTTCCAGTGTTAGCTCACAGATGTCAAACAAAGCACATACTGGCATTTCTGTCTTTCCCTCTTTGAGGGCACATAAAGTGATCTCTTCATTGTCTTTGGCCAACAGTTTCATTTAGTTTGTCAAAACTGAACACCTTTGAGATCTCATATGTCAGTAAGACAGGAACGTTATTTACAGGAAGGTAAAGATAGAAAAAGAGAAATATAAAAAAGAGAAATTTCACATCTTTAAGACACAAGACGTGGTGATGCATCCTTCCATAACAATCCCTCCACAATCCCTGTCCTGATCTGGGATCTCAGGAATTCCTGATGAGCCTTGACCAGACCAGTTGGGGCTTGAAGCATCTCTCATTGTACCAGGTGCTCTTCCATGACACAAGTGGGAACACTGAGTGTAACAGGAACATCAACTGTCCAACCAAGGTGGGGAGCAAAGGATAATCAGTCATCCCTGATGTCCTATTATCATGAATCTGTAATAAATCATTGTTATAATTGTAGTAAATTCTATTTAATCACTTTATGATTATTAAATTAGTGAATGATTAAACACTGCTAAATCCTTTTGCACCCTTGTCTTTTGTATTTCCAACTTCACTCTTTTTTTGCCAGGCAAATATTCTAAATTGACTCTCATATGATTTTCCTTTGTATGCTTCATCCATGCATCAAGTAATAAAGTGAACTTCACCACTAAACTCTGTTAAAGTTGCACTTTCACAAATTCATATTAAAACCTGCTTTTTGCCAATACCTTGGATGGTGATTCTTTAAGTGCCTGAAACCACTCATTAATGACACAAGGCCATAAGACCATTAAATGAGTTCAAATGTGCACTGAGCCTTAAAATCTAAATTAACCCTCAGTACGGTGTTTTCTCCATCTAAATGAAGAAGAGATCTGCTTATTGTTGTTCTCTTTGTGGTGTAATTTTTAGTGTTGTACAGATATTTTCAAAATTGCTAGATGTTATTTTGTGCCTGCTTGTGCTATGAGTATGTATTCTTGTGAAATAAGAGTGGGAGATATTAAGGAAATGTCACTTGAGGAAAAAAATGGAGAAAAAGCGTTGCTGACAAGAATTAAAAAATTGCGTAGGAGCTCAGGATTTTCTGCATGAAATTTGACATACCTTAACTTGCTAGACACCACAATGGTTAAGAATAGAAAGCAACAGTTATCTAAGCACTAGGAGTTGTCTTCAAGGCCACAATTTGAAAAACAGAAGAGACACGGCATTATTTTCTTCCTTCTTTCAGAGCTTTGAGAGGAGTTTCAGTGATGCTATTCAGGTCATGAAAGCAAGGTGCTGCAGGGAAACAGGCAGGAGCAAGTCCTCCTCCAGCCTCTGCCTCTTCTAGTCTGTGAAGTTCCAAGCACCCTGTTCCTTTCATAATGAAAAGATTTTTTTTCTTCTAATCTGATGCACTACATAACAGAGGAAAAACTAGGGAAGATGGAAGAAAGGAAAAACCAGCAGCAGCAGAACTGAAATGAAGAAAATTCACATTTATTGTAGCATGTGTGTGGTAAGAACGTATTTTTATTTTTGCAAGTATGAATCTGAAACCTGACGTAACTGCCCTTTCATGCACTTCTAATCAGGAATATATTGATCAGTTCAGGAACCAAAAGGCCTAATTGTGAGAACCAAAAGACCTAATTGTGAATCACCCTTTTAAACAGAGATTCTGTCTCAGCAATTCTATGTGGCAGCCCACACGTAGTGCAAGGAGATTTCATATATGTTCTCCTACCTAAGCAAGAAAAATCTTATTAAAATGTCTTCATCTTCCTGCTTTTTTTTTCTTATTTTTAAAAACAAACAAGAATAACATTCCAAATGTCCAAATTTCCGTGTTGCAATTGAACCAATAAAGCCACAAAAGCTTCACTGTCAGGATCTCTGAAAATCAGGGCTGCTTTAGAAACAGAAATGAAGGATATTTTCTTGGATTTCAAGTTTCTGTCATACAAATTTCTTATTCCTTGTGCCTGCTTTGAAAGGTCTCCTAATGAATGTGGAAATCAGAGGGCAAAGTTATGCCACAGGGCTGTTCCCATGCAAACAGCAACTGTGGGATTCCTCTCTAACTGAGCACAAGCTAACTCATTACCAGTCTTCAAAATTCCTGTCAGGAGTATCCACAAGAGAATGTGCTTAAGGAAACAAAATTAGAAATGAGACCTATACCATTATCATTTCTCATGCCTTTAAAAAGATAATACAAGCACTACTATACAGAGTAATTTGGATGCATTTTTTACTATGCCTGGCATTCTCAGAGGCTGTAAAATCTCTTTTTCATGAGCAACTATAGACACGGATTTCACAGAAAACAAATTTAAAAGAAAAAGATAGAAATCTCTGCTGTTTCAGATCAAAAAAGTATTTTGGAGATACTTGGAAGTAATGGAGATAACAGAACAGTCTTGGTAAGCCTGATACTTAGCAATCATTCTCTATAAAAAACCAAATACTACCTGATCTAGTAAATTTACATTGCAGCAGTTATGGAAATGGGGCAGGCTTATTTTAGTTCAATATTTTAAAATGTTTTCTGTTATATTTATTCAACATCTTCATGCTTCTCTGCCTCTAGCTGTGAAAAACAGAAGACTGAGAGGTGTTAAAGAAAAAAACACTTGTCTCTGACTTGTCACAAAGAAAAAATTTTGACCATTTGTTCTTTACTTCAAATATTTAAGCCTGAAATTCTTTACTATCGATTCTTGGTTCTATTCAAATTTTTATCATACAGGGACTCTTAAACTTTGCTGAAAGGCTTGATTGGCAATGGGCCAGGTCCCCAGGTCTGCAGCTAAATTAAATAAAATAAAGCAGATTGTCTCTGCTCTAATACAGAAAGACTGTGTGACTGAGATCTATAATACATCAAGTTGCCTACTGAAACTCTTCTAGGAGATACATAAACACATGCTTACATTTCTGCCTGGAGCTTAATCACATTATTCCCTTTGCCTTTAGTGGGATTAAACCACGTGTTCATTGCTTGTGATTAAGCACTTTCCTGCCTTTTGCTGCCTCCTTCTACCAGTGCCAAAGGGCTGCACCCTCAGTCACCAGGTGCAGGACCACTCCAGTGAACATCAGCACCTGAGACCTGCAGAGCTACAGCTAAATACACCTGTGGCATGAGTGGGGCCTGTCCTGTGCACCCCTGCGGTCTGAAATCAGAGCCCTTATTCATCTGCACTGTTATAGATACAAAAACGAGGTTGAAACTTTTTAATGGTTGTCTGTGTAATGGCTGTGTGTTTCGATTTCTGTTTGTAACTGTGTTAATTTTCCAACTAGTTCTAAGTTGTTAAGAATACTTACTGCTGTAATGTTGTTCCAGTAGTTGTTAGATATTGTTGCAGTGTTTAGTTATGAATGTTTGTAAGAGTTTTGTGCGGCTGCCTCCCCGAATACTGATTTATTAAAAATATGAATATCCATCTAATACCGATATCCAACTGAGACGGACAAAAACTCTCTAACAGTTTGAAGTTAGAAAGTGTATGTTTATTGCAGCGCTGGGCAGCATGTGGGATAGTTCCCTAAAGGCATACCGCACCTTACAGAAAATCACAAAGCTATTTTATTTACAAAACTGTTGAATATCCAAAGTACAAATGCATATTCATAATCTTGGTACATCCCATTCCCCGCTTTGTATGGTAATTAGCAAAAAAACAATTAAGTCATTTGAAATGGGTCGGTGGTCTCATTCAAGAGGAGTGGGTTTAAAATGAGGAAGTAAAATGACTCTTCATCGCCCTGAACTTTCTACCTTTTCAATGCAAATGGTGACAAATGGGTGTTGGTAGAATTCCCATTTCCTTAGGTACAGTGACTTTCAATAAGTTTCAGGACTGGGGAGTCTCTGTAATTGTCCTGTGTCCCTAAACCTATTTATCAGGTTCTCTATTTATTGTTGCAAGCACAGCTAAGCAAACATAAGGTTGACAAGCAATCAGTTACTTGGAAAAAGTTAACTCAAGCCTAGTCTTCCTTAGCTAACTACAGTGCTCTTAATTAACTTCAACAACCATAAGGCTTATTTCTAACTAAAATCTTAATTTCTTTAAAATCCTATAAAGTCTATGTCTCAATACAGTTAAAGGGACAACACCAATGAGAAGGGGGATCCTCCACCCTTCCCCAGACAACTCAAGAAGCAGAGACCATCTCCCAGTGCTTTCATTGGAGGACACGACCATCCAATCAAAACACGGCGGGAAGAAATGATTGGTGTGGAAAGCACCCCACTAAGAGCCAATGAGAGCCCGAAGAATACACCAATCAGGGAAAGGATCCAAAACGGACCAATCCCTGAGGGGACTGAGGCTTTAAAAGTGACTGACCACGCTTAGTGGGAGGTTCACTCTCAAGAACTGAGCCGTCCTGAGGGGTGGCCTGAGTGCGCGTTTCTAGTTTCTCTGACTTGCCGTGAGGGGCTGGGACTAGCCCAGCCTTCTGTTCCTGTAGCCGATTTTATAACAATAAACGATTGGCCTTTCCTTTTCAACATCTTTGGATTTACGGCCTCGTCATTAAACTTGCAACATTGTAACATGCAGCACAACTCCTTCTCTGCCCTAGTTTTCTCTTAAATAAAACCTAAGCATGCAGAGAGATACCAAAATCACCCCAAAATGGAGCCCCACAGAAACAAGGTGCACACATATCAGTCAAGTTTTTCTGGCACCCCCTGAGCTGCACCAGTAGTGGGGTTGCATTTGCATTCTAAGGTTTTCAGTTTTTTTTCCTGCTGAGTTTTCTGAACTCCATTTTCACTTTGCACCCATATTATCCTGTATCCACATGGCTGCAACATTTTCGCACACTGCACACACATTTAGAATCAATAGACAAAAAAATCCCAGAAATGCTTCAAAACAGGAAACTTTTGAAAATAATATGTTGAATTCAATTAACTGGAAAACAGAGTCCTTGAATAGCTGTTCCAAAGAGCTATACTTCTGAAAACCAAAACAAAGCTTACAAAAATTGATTCTCCAAAGGTCACTTTCATCTTATTTTCCCAGTAGTTGCAGAAAACAAAACACTCTACATCTCTGAAATAATTACAGAGGAAAACAAAAGTATTCCTAATTTCTTGATGCTGCACATTCTGAGAATAAAACTGTCTTTAGAGACACATATAATTGCAATTCATGGAAAACCACTTAAATGAGCACTAGGTAATCCTTTGAAAGAGTTCTCAGCCATCCTGTGGTACTTCAAAACTTGGTTTGGGTGGTTTAGAAACCTGAATTCACTCTACTGGTTTCTGGCTAACTTATAACTAAATTTTGAAAGCTATGTCTGCAATTTGCAGACTGTGTAAATCGTTGTAATATTGGTTGTTTTTTTGGTGGTTTTTTTTTGTTTGTTTGTTTGGGGTTTCTTGTTTGTTTGTTTGGGATTTTTGGGGGTTGTTTTTTTTTTTGGGGGGGGTTGTGGTTTTTTTTGTCTCTTTGCCTTTTGGTGTGCTTGTATCAAAGACCAGCTTTTAAAAAAGTTATTTATTTGTGTTTATAACAAGGGTTTCCAGAGTTTCCATGTACTTTTGCTAAATTTATCATCTATAATCACAAACTGAATCGTTGTTCTCATCCTTGTTCATGCTTGGATGCATTTGTAGGTGATACATATATAAATACACACTATATATATATATATATAAAAAAATTATTTGTTATTGTTTATTTGTTTATTTGTTTGTTTATATAGAGAGATGAGGATAAAAAGAGTTCTGGCTCCTCAGGCAGAGCTTACAAGACAAACTGCAGTGGCTCCCCATGAGAGTGTCCCCCTGCCAGACCCTGGCATTCTGCAGGGAGCTCTGTCCCTGCCTGAACTCATGAGCTTCCTGCAGAGCCTTCATGTTCCCACAAGGAAAGTTGAAGAAAGCTTTCCAGGGATTAAGGGCAAGGTCTGGGATTGAGTGTTGTGGCCATCCCAGAATTTCTGACAGCGAGAACTGGGCATTTCCAACAATCACTCTCACTCCAGCTCCAGGTAGTCCACTGGATAAAGAAACAAGCTGGTGAGGCAAAAGTTTGTGACACTGAGTCCCCAGTCTGCCCAAATCCTTACATGACCTTGGGTAAATCACTTAAATATTTATCCAAACCTTTCTCTTCCTATTTCTGCAATGGAGTAGCTCCTTGCTTCTCATATGGGTAAATACTAAGAATTTCAGTGCACTCAATGATAATGGAAGCCATTAACTACCTAGATCAGCAATTCTGCATTGATCTGTGATCCATCTATTAAAAAGAATACCTTAAAAACATAATCAGCAAAATATCTTTGGCCCTATTTTGGGAGTAATTTTGCAATTATGAGGCTGCAACTAATAGAAGTTACTTATGTTTCCAGGGTAGATTTCTACTTAACTCTTTTCAGACATAGACTAGCTATTCCTAGAAATGTAACTGGCGTTATTTCTTTCAAAATAAAGTGTTATTAATACTAGTATAATTGTTTGTATTATCCACAGAGCAATCCAACCCGTGTCATGACTCACATGGAACTTATTCAGAACATTCACATATCTTCACATATCTTCCTATTATCCCTTTTTATTCACTCTATTATCTAAATTATGTAAGTTTTTAAAGTGCTGTGGTGTGATTTTTTTTCCTGCTGTGAATAATTAGTTTTCCTTTCTGATGATTTGCTTGCTGAGCTGAAGTAGCCAGAGCTGGACACAATCGATGAATATATTACTATTTTTGCTTTCTGCAGGAACAAAAACGTCTTACTATGTAACTTGTTTTCTGATGGCTTCAGACTTACATAAGCACAAAGCCTAAATTCAGCTTTTGAGGTTGTTACACAAGCAAAAAGTCACATTAAAGTCACATTAAAAATTGCACTTCTGATAATCCTTTTAAAACATATCCTAATTTAGGGAAACACAAATTGTTCCTTGTAACACTTGTCCTTAGAAAGTGCTTCTCAAACAGATGAAAGAATGAAATGTAAATAAATTGTGTCTGAATACTTAATATGCCATTAACATATTTCACTATGTCTTAACACTCCCCCAACTATTCACAGGGCCTTCGAGATAGTTCCCTCCTATGTCTTTGTCACCACAAAATAATTCCTGCACACGGTGCACATTAAGCTTCTGAAAGCCCAAAGGACAAAGGAACAAAACAGTTTCTCTTTCTCCTTATTCTGCTTTTCTCCAAGGGCAATGGCATAAATTAGCCCAGCTACACAAGAGCCCACAATCACCAAAGCAATACAAATTGCTCAATTGCCCTTCTCAGACCAGCTCACCAGAGCTGCGGCCCAGCAGGTGTGCTGTGACAGGATTTATAACAGGATAGCCACAGCAAGGGGAGTGAGACAAGTTTAGTTAATTAACTAAGTATAGCACCAATTCCAGAGAGCACTGCCTCAAATTTCCCTGTCAGGGAATTCTTTAGATCTTGGAGTATCAGCTTTCTCTGCTCGCTACTAAGTTTTCTTTTCTTAGTACATCAGAGCTTTGCACACCATCTGCAACCCCATTGGAAAACAACTTTTCAGCCCTGGTTTGCAGTGCAGATTATCCCTTCTCAGCTTAGTCTTGTGCTGCTTCCACACACTCATCCTCCAATTATGGTCATTCCTACACTATCTGACTGTAAGTTTCAGCAGTGTTCGGTGTAAGTCTTATGATTTTCAGAGACATCAGAATTTTATAGAGCTACTTCACTTTTTTTCCGTTTTTGGCTTTCAACCTAAAATTTAGGTTTTTCCAGGATTTTACAGGAATTAATTTAACAGCTGAGACAATATTTCATGTTTCTGTCAGGAGATAAACTTCTGCCTCATGCTTAGGGCCATTTTCACCTGTGCAAGAGACTTGAGCTATTCTGAAAGCATATATTCAACCCTTTCATTGCAAGGATAGTTGCCCTCTTGCCAGACAGAGTGAAACTCAGTTAGGAAAACACACTTCCACCTAAATTATTTATATCTCTTATAAGAGAATTTTATTGAATAGAATTTTATAGAAGTTTAAAGATTGCTTTCAAAAACCACTTAAGTTAGAGAAACATTATGTATATAAACAGTCTGGCTTTGCTGCAGTGTACTTGGAGGCAGAGGGGCAGATGCTGACTGACTTTTATTGGTTTTCAGCCAAGCCTTTGCTCTATTATGATGGCATTTGCTATATTACGAAGAGAAATTAATTTACTTAAAATACAGAAGTCAACTAAGGTATCCATAGTTTTGATTTTTTAAAAGCAATCCTAGTCATGAATGTTAGAGTGTATATGTGAAGTCAGTGCTGTACATTGACAGCAGCTACCAAGAAAGAAACAAGTTCTGAAACCAAGAACTTTTCTAGATTCGTGATCAAACCCTACAGAGTTTTTCCAGAAGAAAAAACACTGACATGATTCAGAATATTGTCACAAGTTCTCTTGGGAAAGCCAGATGGTTAGACTTCCTTATGTGGTTTTGCAGTGAAACAGGTTAGGAACATTTACATAAACTGCCAGGTTATTATTACAGCAAAGATCATAATTTCTTAAACTGTTAGAATGATTCTGGGGCAATCTTGTGACCTGGCTTCTTTTCTTAGAGGAAAATATGACTCCCTTCATAATCAGTCAGAAGTTTCCCAGAATAAGTAAATATGCCTGTATGTGTGCTACAAAGACTAAAATCAAGATGTTCTGTAAAATCCATGTGAATTTCAAATACTTTGGTGCAATAAAAAGGTGGAAGAAATTGTCTAAGAAATTCTGCAAGATCAACCCTTTGCTGTCTGTTTCTAAAATTAAAATATTTTCAGCATTATCATGACATAAGAATGGAGTACACTTTAGTATGAATCAATACAATTTTTCACTGTCACATGCAATGGGCCACATTATTTACATTCACTCGACTAACAAGAGTGAGCCTGCAACAATATAATTTTCCAGTTCAGTAATTTTCTTTTTTAACAACCCTTAACATTAATAAAGCTGTACCCACAAAAGCATTAGATGTATTGCACATAAAATAAACTACATTTTAACAACCTCAGCAGACGTTGCCAAGTCCTGAAGTCAGCCAGGACCATGTGCTGCACAGCCTCAGTGCAGAAAATAGCATTAGAGGGAGCAAGAAAGGTTTTGGCATTAATGCCGAGATTATTTACTTGAGGTGCTTTTGTGGAATTGTCCTTCAGCTCCCTAAGCTCCTTGAGTGAGACACAGGCTCAGTCACACCTTCACTGCTATCAGAAGAGCTCCTCCAGTGGTTCTACAGCTGCTTCTTACTGTCATATTTAATTGGATGTCATCTGGGGTCAATAAATGTACACTATGGAAAACTGCAACAATTTCCATCCCAAAAGTCTTAAGCAATGTTCTTTCTAGGCTGTGAAAGCAAAGCAGGCTCTACTGTAACACACCCCAGGCCAGTTCCCAGGAAGGCTGTTTCCTTTGGTAAAAGGAAATCCCAGAGTATTTTCAACTGGCTTTGTTACCTCACTGGGGTTCCAGCAGGCACGCAGAGATGAATTTCCCAAATATTGTGATAAAAAGACAAGCAAACAGATAGTCAGGCAAAGAGAAGGTTGTGAGCTTCCAGGCTGAGGTACAATGAGGCACAGATACCTTTTCATATAGACATACCCACAGGGTGAAGCACACTCCTCTGCTGTTCCCTACATCCCAGGGACAGCATCAGCCCTGATGAAGATTCCCACTACTGTGTTCTTTTACTCACACTGTGTTAACAGTTTGGTTTTGGTTCTGTCCCATGAGATGTTCAGTGTCAAACAGAAATTTGCTTTATGATGTGACTGAACTCCAGCTATGCCTTGACACTGAACAGCCAGTGCCTCTTGGGACTGACAAAAAGAAGATAAGAGATAAAACTATTTAAGTCCTTTGTGCTGCTGATTTCTCATGCTTTGAAATGAAATCATAGCAAAACAAACAAACGAATGAACAAATATGGTAAAAGGGACTTCTCCTTGCAAGAATATGGGAATTGCAGAAGTTTATCTCACATACAATGGGATAAATGGGATGAATGAGTTGAGGCTTTTTGGATTAGATTTCTGAAAAAAAATTAGGGCTGGCTGTGGAATTTACAGTGATTATATTTCTATATAGGCTAGCTAATATGTGCACATATTTTTATAATTAGAGATGCTAAAAAATTTTCAAAGAGAAAGGACAATTTACAGCATTTCTGACCCATAGCATCAAACTGGACAAAAGAAGAAAGAGAATGCATTTTCCCTAAAATATCTTTAGCTTGAATCTGTCTGTATTTCTAAAAAAGAAAAAAGAATAATTTCAGCTTCCTAATAGTAAAATGCAATCTTTTATAAGAAGCTGAATGCTTAAGTGCAAATTACAGTAAATAAAAACTCTTTACAAAATAATAGCTTTTTTCTTTTCGAAGTCTAAGACAGGAGTAACAGATGTCAGCATCTTACATTGAAAGAAGAGAAACTAGGAAAAAAATACAGAAACCTACCTTTAAAGAAATAAATTCTTGAATAAAAGCCATTTGTTAACAACTGATTCCCTCTGCCCAATTTCAGCCTTACTTTTATTGAAGAGTAAGTGAGGAAAAGAACAAAACCAGAGAAGTTATGTGTAGGAATCTTGGCAGTCCAAGTAATTTTCATTGCATGGCTGACAGGCCCACAGTAAGAGAGGAAAGCAGGTAACTCCTCTGTGCAGGTGAACTGAAACTGTAATTTTTCAGCCATGTGAGTTAATCCAGTGAAATGACTTTGTCTCAGTCTACCTGATTTAGCTGTGAGATATTTTAGCTGGCTTTGTACTTCTGTGACATGTTTGTATTTCAATAAAGCTTTATGAATGGAGGCTCAGCCAAGGTTCTCCAGTGTCTTTTATGCATTCTTGTGCTCATCAGCACTTTCTCTGCTGAACGATAAAAAAGCAGAACAACAAAGTCACAATTGTCTGGTTTATTGCCATGTCATTACATTTGTCACACTGAAGACCACTTTAAAGGGTGGGCATCTTAATTTTTCTGAAGTACATTTAAAGTAATTGATGAAGATGTTACATGAATTTCAGGTTCCCCTAAAACACAGCAGAGGATGTTTTCTTCCTCCGTCCCAGAGACTTTATTTATTCTCCTACATCACTTCAGCAGCCCCTCAGCTCACATATGCATGGAATGAGGCAAACAACCCATAAAACAGCTGTTAATCACCTTCAATAGCCCAGCTGCCAGAGAGTTTGTTAATTCAGGGCACAACATTCCAAATGCAGTTGTGGCTTCAGAACCTGGCCAGCACCATGACACTGCCATAATTCTAAATTACTTTCCCTTTTGCTTTATAGAAGTTCCTGATATAACTCCTCAGAGCCTGAGAAACTCCTGCCAAGGGCTAAAGGTTAGTTTTAAATAAACTGATAACACACCTACTACCTTGGTCCAGATGCAGTTTATTTTACTTCTTACTACCCAGAAATCAGGTTATGTCCTAGGAGGAGTTTGTCAGTGCAAATGGGAGCTGCAGTAAGGTCAGACCTGGTATTTCCTGAAAACTACTGGGACATAAAACAATCCTGACCAATGAAGCCAGAGATGTGTGACATTAAAGACTTCTGGGACTGAATGCACTCTTCCTTACAACTTGAAAAATTCCTTTCTTTCAAATATTTAGTCCTGCCACATTCTGCTTCCTGACAGAAGCAGAAAAATCTATGCACAAAGAGAGAAGTCACAGTCTGTGTTGAACCACCTTCACTGGAAATAAAAGAATCTGATCTTTCTGTCTGGCTCAGGAGAGGGAGAAAAGAGTCTTATTCATGTCCTACACTTTGGGCTTGATCTTTCTCTTCTACCTGGGCAATAAACTTTTAGCTAAGCTCTGCACAGGGAACCAGTCAGGACAGTGCTTTTAGCATGTTTCCATGTCTGTTTTACAGTAATGGAACTTTGAAAGTCAGCAGTATGATATGTTCTGACCTGCTGGCAAAATGTATTCTTTTAATATGCATATTCTGCATTTGTTTAGAGTGTTTTCTATGGAATGCAACCAGTTTTGGCCATGTGGCTCAGACAGTCCATTGGAGTCAGCAAATGACCTCTGTTCTAAGATGCAGTAATGCTTATTTTCTGTGTTTGTGTGTGTGTACACATATAATCATTATCATACATATTTTTCTCAATTAATGCTCAGCCAATGAAGGTTGTGGTAGAGAACAGGATTTCCTTTACATGTAACCATACATGGCTTTTACTACAGTGTTTTGGAAACTAGGTTGTGTGTGAATTGACTGAAGAGTAATTTTTTACTCTACATCTACAGAAATCATTCCTTCTCACTTGCAAAATAGATTTTTCAACATTGTGCTTTGACACCTTCTTTAGAATTTCTATTCAGTACAGTGACAGCTCAAATACTGTGCTCATTGGGAGGTGGAGATACACCATTCTCAGAGACTGACATATAGAAAGAAGTAGCAGTGATTATGTATGGCTTATATGATTATTTTTTCTAACTCACCACATTCTTCATACTACCTATTGTGTTCTTTAATGATCAACAAGCTATAGAGTATTTTCTTTTTTCTTCCTTAGCACCCACATTTAACAATCCTAAATGCCTGGAATTGAACAATTGCAAAGAAAACACCTCCTGGTGTTGAAGGTTCTGGGTCTCCCAGGACTCCCTTTTCTTACCTGGGTTTGTTTCAAACAAATAGAGTGGTCTTTTTTTTTTTTCTGGTGAAGGATGTGGAAGCATTCATTGTCCAGAGAAGCAGAGAGGTTTTCCTTTCAAGCAGCCATCTACATGTGAGAGCAAAGAACTTCTGTAGGCTTTGCAGGAGAGGTGCCTCTTAGGGACAGGACAGTGGCATTCACCTGTCCTTTCCCTTCATAAAAACTCTCCTTGAAATCAGAGTCAGACTTGATAGGGCAATTCTGCATAAAGTTGGGGTTTACTGCTGAAGAAAAAGCAAAAAGAACAAGACAGGGAAATGTGCATCGTCTGCTACATCTCCTATGCCTGCAACAGGTCAGCCTAGTGGTTGAGGTACTTTTATTAACTTTGGAGAACAATAACAGAGACAACTCATTAGGCAGTAAAGGAATTTAAGACTAAACAGAAGCTCTGTTCTGTAATTTCCTGTCTCCTTTTCAGCTGCAAGACAATCACATTATGTACTGTATATATAAAAGAACTGTGAATCACTGTAAATAAAGTTTATTCACTATTAGCACAAAGTAAAAGGTTCTTTACCCTCAGATGACAGAACACACTCCCAGCCTGAGTTCATTGCCAGTTATGGGCCCATTGCTCTTTGTACAGCACTGCCCTTCTGCTGAACTGCATCTCCTTACTTCTGGTGATCCTCAAACCTCCCCTTTGAATTGTTCTGACTTGCAAAATGAACTCATATTATTTTGCTCTAATCCCATGGGGCAAGAATTCAGTTACTGTGGTCATAGTTGTAGTCTTTCTCTGAACCTATTCCTGCTGAGATTTATGTCACAATTAAAAAATCAAATAGAATTTTCAGAAAGTTTTAGACCAGGACTTACCACACTTCCCACTGCTTTCCTACCTGAAATAAAAACATCCCCCTTTAGTTGCATTTGTAATTTTTATTGTACAGAAAATCCTTATGTCCATCCCAGGATGAACTATTTTTAGTTCCGGAAGATGAGTTCTCAGGAAAAAATTTTGCTCCCAGGAAGAAATTTTGCTACTTTTATCCATGTATTTACCCTTGCATTTTGTGCTTCTCATTCTGAAGCACTTCCATGAGATGGTCGGGGATGGGATGAGTGCTGCTCATAGAGGAGCCCACAGAGCTTCCCTGCTGGAAGACAAGGTGCTTGTGTTTCATGGTGGCAGAGGCTGTGTCTTGAGAGGCAAGGACAGAGTCTGGGGGTTAAATACACAACTGCCTCTGCAAAGGACAGATTGTTCAGACTTATCGCAAAGAATATCCTCAAGGTTTTGCTCCCCTATGAAGCTCCTCTAAACCTGACTTTTCATGAGAGGACTGGTGCTCTTCCCACACACCTGGCAGCTACCCAGTGCATGGTCAAAGTTACAGTGGCAGAAATAAATAAACACAGACATTTATTTCCAGCTTGATGCTTCCTTTTCATTAGTCTAACTGCACTGGAAGGTGAATTGAAATTGTCTGAGGACTAGAACAGAACGGGAAGATGTGTTTTATCTTGTTGCAGATATGCTATCAAGAAAGACGCCACTGGCTAGACATGCTGCTTAAATTTAAGAGAAAATAGCCATCTGCCTTTTAGCATAATTCAGTACCAAACAGAATAATTGGTTCTTTGAAACAGAAATTAGTTCTTCATTCACAGTTCCTGGAAGGAAGCTCAAATTGAAAAAGTTGTCTAAAATAGATGAGTTTGGAGATAGCATTTTGTACAATGGAATTGACCCATTTAATTAAAAACTTGGTTGTCAGTTGCTGTTTTCTTTCAAATTAAGGTAACTCTGAGGTTGAAGTGACACACATCACTGAAGATAGAGCAGTGCAAATAATGGGTTCTGTTCCAGCTGCAAAATGAAGAAAGGCCTGTTGAATTGGATAGAAAGTTTGGGGTTTGGTTTTGGTTTGGTTTGGGTTTGGGGTTTTTTATTTTTTGTTTGGTTGGTTTTTTATTTTTGTGGTGTTTTGTTTTGTTTTGTTTTAGAAATAGGTGTTTTTTTCTTGGAAATTAAATTCTGAAGAACTGTGTAGAACACATCAAAAGAAATTATTTTGTCTTGTCCAGGTCAAATGGGATTCATATCCTTGAGTAGTAGGGCACAACACAAGCTGAAAAATCTACCAAAACTGCATATTAGTAATTCAGCTCAAAGCCAGTGAGTTCCTCAGGAGGGGTTAGAGGAGCCCCAGAAATATTAAATTGGTGAAGATCTTTGTTTGTGTGATGCTGTCATGTTGTCACGATTCGTGCCTGCCATATTTTGGTTTTAGGAAATTCTGTTCCCAGGCACTTTTACTGGTAAACAAGGTCACGTACTGTAAGCTATCTTGTTTTGCACATTTGTTCCCAGAGGAGGGACTTCGCGTGATGGTCTCTGGAAGTGACCAGTGGTTCCAAGGGGTCCCACCTCTAGGGTGGGCACATTTGTAAAAAGCATAAAAGAAGCCTAGAAAATAAACCTGTGGCTCCTCCTTGCTGAGGAGTCCACAGCAGCCTTTCTGAGAAACTACTACTCTGTGTGTCCATTTATTATGTCCCACAGCGACACTGTCACTCTGCCTGTTTTAGGAAGAATTCTCTTTACAGGCTTGGTGGTCACATGAGGCACAGACACAGGTGACCTCTGGGGTCACAGCAGAGCTGACTCATCCTGTGCCTCCCACACATTCTGCTTTTCACCTTCCACCATTCCTCCCCAGCCTGCACCAGACAGACCTCAGAGCTAAAGTCTTATTTGGCTTTCCCGTGAGTTTGACACAGCATTATCCAGAATAACTAGTGTCCAACTTGTGGATTTATGTCTCCTTAGGTTTCTTTCTGTGAGCAAGTAATACCCTTAAATTCTTTTGTGAAGTCACTAAATATAGATGTTTTTCTTTTTAGGTTCTACAGATTATCAGCCTGAACTGTGAAAACTGCACTTAATTCCAAACCCTTTGTTTTAAAGGTTTCAACCCCCATTCTTAACTCTTTATCCTCTTCTGAAGATTAGCATAAGCAGACTTGGACAAAAAAAACCCCTCATCCTAATCTCAAAAACTAAAGTAAAGTAAAATATATTTTTAAAAATTTAAAATATTTATTCAAAAGGAAAATATTAAGTAATAAAATTATTAAAGCTTGTATTTTACAGCCAGAGAAAAAACCGTAAGGAATTCATTAAGGACTTACTTGTGCAATTAAATCTATAGTTCTTCCTATACACCACATAAAAACTCACACAACAGAAAACATTGTAATTCAATTTGCTCTCTTTAACTTAATTATCCCCTTCATTTCTTAGACCCATATAAAAACGCTATTTTTTTTTTCTTGTTAAAGCTCATTGAGGGTTTTTAAACAGAATTTATTTGACTTTGTTACTGTATATGTCTCAGTTATTTCATGCCTGAATTCTGGAAACTAGACTATCCTCACAGAGGATTGAAGGCAAGGATTTGTTTTACTTAATTTTAAAATGCTTTGTTAACTGCTTGAGTGCTGCCAAATGAAGCTGCTAAATCCTCACAAGAAGCATTCACTCCTTTAATACCATCAACATTCAAAAGAAAGCTGACAAACACGACTTTCTCCACAGAGCAGCAGAATTAGAGCAGGCACTGCAGGCGTGAGCAGGAAAGACGAAGCAGTTTTCAGGCTGGCTCCTCTCCAGGTTTTCACTGAGGTGACTCCTTCACTGGAATAGCTCAAATGACTCACCCTCAGTGTGGTATTTCCATCCTTTATCACTCACTGAAAAAACCTGGCACAACTTAGAGCCTTGGCTGGGCGAGTTTCAGTCTCCTGGAGCTTCGGTCAGCGGCAGCCAGGGAGGAGCCCGGCCGATGTGTCAGCACTCTGGGACACCTGGGGAGCTCCAGCTTCCTGGGTTTTGGCTTACTGACTGAAGTGTTGTTGTGTGTTCTTGTCCAGTTCACTTCTTGAGGCAGTAGTTTCATAAGGTTTCTGTCCTTCCTGTGCTTGTTCAGAAAGAGAATTTGCTGTCTGACGCCATGAAGTAAAGGTGGGAGTGAGAGAGTATCCTGAAGTGTGGGAAAGGGTTTCTCACTGCCAGCAAAGCTTTCACCCAGGGAAACATAACAGTTTGAAAAGAAAGGAAAATACCCTAGAATGATAGATGTGTTGACTGCCATAAACTAAAATTGGGTGGAGTCATTATCTGCTAAAAATTACTTCTAGATTTTATGTAAAACCACAAAGACCAAAATCCTGTTTCAGACTACAGTCCATTAAAACCAAAGCATCTGGGAATGGAAACTATTACTTGAATGCTTGGAAAATAATACTTAAGTGAAGTATTTCTTCTTTCTGTTCAGACTGCATTTGAGAAACATTGTTCTCTGTGCTGAAGCAATAGCTTCTGACACAATCTAACCCCAATATTACTGTTGTTGTTGTTGTTGTTGTTACAGAAGAAACTAAAACCAAGACAAAAAGCTCCATGCATTCTTCTCACTCTCAGAGCCAAAAATATACTTTGAACATTTGGAAAGAGAAAGTAGTTAACTGCACAGAGATATATAACCCAGATTCTCAGGCTGTTTATTTTTTGACACATTTTACATTTTGTTTTTCTGGTAGTTGATGCTCTACTGTGACCAGCACCAAGGTGAAAAGGGGTTAGCTGATTAGAAGATTACATTTATACTGTTTGTCCCAGGTCATCTTCTGATTACTCTCACGTCTCAGGTTTGACTGTCATCTTTATCCCCAGGCTGCATATATATATTTCAAAGTCACTAGCAACATGCACTCCACAAACTCCACATGGTATACTATTTGCTAGGCAACCATGTCAATGGCAGACATTGTTTCAATTGTTTCAATTCAAATTAGTTGAGTGTCTTGCATCTTCAGAACAAAGATGCATTGCTAATTCATCTTCAAATAAAAAAAAAAAAAGGACAAAGTTGATTCCTTGTCACAGAAATGGAGAGCTAAGGCAATAAGGCACAATATTAAGTGGTAAATAATTAAATAAAATTAAAATAAAAGTCAGTAAAAGAACAGGAGTTCAGAATTCCCTAATCCCATGATGCTTCTGATACTGCTTGCATTCCTAATTGTTTGTTCACATTCATGTACTGTATTTGCATAGCAAGAGCAAAAATATTTAGTATTTGAAACATAAATTTCAGGCATATGTCAGCGTGTCACACTAGAACTGCCTTGGCAGTGCTGTCCTGATGAGACTTTGATTTGACTTTAATGTCAAGAGGAGTAATTCAATTTGCAGTCAGAAAGACGTGGAACTCTATTGTGCTCGCTGGCCTGCAGCCAGGTCACATTGGGTTGTGATCTCATAAACTTAAAGGAGTCAGCATGGATCAGAACTCGAGGAAATGAGCATTCAGTGATTTAGCAGCAATGCTTCTCATCTCAAATCAGCAATGTCCCAAGATGGCATTGAGGGCTCAGGTCCCCAACAAAGCCATTATTCAAACTGAATATAAACCTGATGCTTTGACAGTTTGCATTTATTAAAGATCCAGGCTTCTTTTCAGTGTCCTCAGCTTACACTCCAGCTCAGCTCTCCAAGCTGACCTCTGCATGTTCCTGGTGCACTGACCAGTGATCTCTGAAAGTGTGCTCTCTCATCCCATCCCATCCCCAATATGTTTCCTGCACAACTTTTTCTGATGTACAAAATGTATCACACAGGGGAAGGTGCAGCCATCTCTCCATCTCTCCATCTCTTTCTTTACAGCTGGAAACATGTTAAAGCACACAAAAAGTTTTGAGTGCTTGTGCAGTCAGGAAAAACCTTAGCAGTTATCAGAAAACAACCCCTAAGCATAGATAAAATGTAACATTTTCTCTGTCAGAGGCAGTGATAATCACTTCCTAGTTTGCAACATGTAAGATTTATATTTCTCAGTACCTTTCAGAATGAGTGGTATAACTGTGGCACAGAAATGCTTATCTGGGAACCATATTAGTTATGTCCACCAAGAAACTGAGAATAATGGAAATGAGGGATAGAGAAGACAAGCAACTGACTGCTTTCTGGCATCAACAGGTTTTTGAGGGAAAACAGAAGCAAAGGACAGATGATAGAAAAAAGAGGTGGAAAATAACATGGTAAAGGAATATACTTGTTGAAATGTCAAAAGAAGATAGAGGTAAAAGTATCTGTAACCACTTTAGGACTTTTTTTTAATGTCAGATTTTGAGTGAAAAATGTCATTTAAACAAAGAATAGATTTTTTTTTTTTTTTAGCAAATTGCTTGGCATAGCATTGCAGGCCACAGTTCCAAGAAATCCTGATTGGCAGAAACATTTATCTAATGAAGCCTTTGTGTACTACCACTAGAGAACCAAAGGACTGCTTCTACAAAGCTATAGACTGGCAATTACTGAGATTTGTGAACCTCAGATTGGGTGTTGTACCAGCTTCAGCAGAGATGCTGTGACAACTTAACCTGGGTCTTCAAGAGGTGGGAAAGAATATACCTGATAAATCTGTACCTATGCCATGTACAACAAATACTCAGCCTTTAAAAGCTACAATTGAGAGACTGCTTCACCTGGGGTAATTCTTTACCTGTACAATCAGTTTTTCTCAGCAATCACTAAGCTTTAATGTCACAATTTACTTTGGATGTGAAGCTGTAAATATCAGAACACAGATTATCAAGTTTATGCTGCACCTGGCCTGAGATGCCAAGGGAGAAAGAGGAAGACCAACAAATACTTCATATCAGTTTCCCTGATGCCAAGTTCTCCAAGCAAGGGCAGCAGAACAATCTGCAAGCAGTCTGGCCCAGAAGGGTCAGCACAACCCAGAGGCTGCACCAAAGTATTGATTTCTGTTCTCTTTGCCCTTTCTTACAGCTCAGCTGGATTTGTTTCTCCTACTGAAAGATGAACTTCCTGAACAAGGATTGCTGCCGTATCTTTACTTTCATCTCACTCCTTGAGTTGTTCTGTGAAATAATTGAAGCAGAGCTTGAACTAAGTTAAGAATTAGAATAAGCACATCCTAATCTGTGTATCTCTTGATATTTTGGTTTTCTTTAGTTCAGATGATCAATATTACAGAGATGCAGCTCAGAGTTCATATTGCATGTGTTCTGGTGCGTTGGACCCACATGAATAAGAAGGGATATTTTTAACTCCTAAATCCAGCGTTGTAATTCAAGCCACACATTCTATCTTATGATTTTATGAAACAGAATTATTGCCTGCGGATGTTAATTTCCAAAGAGAACGGTTCTCCGTTCAGAACAGGTTATTATGGATGTGTAACTAAACTATACTCACTGTCACTCAAGAAGAGAAAAAGCCTCAAACCAATGGGAAATATGACAAGGGAAAATGCTAGGAAAGCAGTTTAATTTTGAATATATAGTAATCTTCAGCTCTCAGGAAAAAAAAGGCTAAAATATGAAGAGCTAAAATACGAAAACAAGCGAGACTAAAGTAATAATAAGCTATCACTAAAAAATAATTTTTTTAGGACCTGGATCCACTGAGGATGCACTAGAAGCCTGATAACTTTGGGGGCATTTAAAATGAAGAGGGGGAAAAAAGATTAGCATTGTCATGTGAGTGTCTGACGTATTCTAGGAAAAAGAAGCATAAGATGACAACATCAGTCTTTTTGAAGTTGCTTTGTATAAATACAGCACAGGCATTGATAAAAAATAAATAGATGCATATCATATGCACTAGAAGTACCAGTGAAGTGAAGAGAAATTTCAAAGTTGTATAGATATAGTCCATGAAAAGTAAAAAGTACTATGTTTCTCTGTGAAAACGTCCTGGGAGATCACTAAATTTTCTAGTTCATATTTTCTTAAATGATCTATTTATCTTATTTTTTCTTCAGCCAGAAATCCTCACTCATACACTCAAAAAGTGCAAGACAAAAATTGCTCACCTGAGAATTTCTTTCCATGTCAGATCTTGTATTATTTTCTTTAGAATATAAACTGGAGAGAATCAGATGTATTTCCACCTTTTTGTTTTTTATTCCCATCATGTCTAGAATGGGTTTCCTTAAAAAATTTGCAAACACCCAAGTAAGCCTGATGTTTGTTCCCATTTTTCCCCCATTTTCACACCTCACTTTCTGAGTCCCTTCAGCCCATGACCCCTAGAATGCAACTGCATCCCCTTCCGAGTCAAGCATTGCCTTTTTTTTTTTTCTAAAGGAATTGATCAAAAGCTGCTCTCAGTCAGCAGGCACCTTCCATGCCCAAAGAATGTTCATCTGCCCAGGAATATTAAGAATGCACCACGAGGCAGGATTAAAGAATCAGCTACCTGTAACTCGAGTAGCAGGAGTCATCATGACTGAAAACTGATCAGTGAAATGACTTCACGGCTGAACACAGAGCCTGAGGACTGATCCCAGCTTACAGCAGAGACCAGAAACACACCCACTGAGGGAAGATCAAACCCTTTAGGTGTTGCCATGCACCGTGGTGCTGCAGGGTGATGGCTTGCACACCACTCAGGAGCTGGTTGAGTAGGCAGAATTGCACTACAGGGACACAGTTTTCAGTGAATGACTGGCAGAAAAAACCCTGAGAGAAAAGCAAGTCAGGCAAATCTTACCAGGCAATCCCTGAGAAAGATAAAGGTGTTTTGGGTGTTGTTGTTTTTTTTTTCAAGAAGGTTATGTAAATATGTTGAGCTAGTACTCCCTGTTGAGCTATTACTCACTGTACAATTGGCTTAAGGCAATTACAATCCAGCACAAAAGCTAATCTGCATGTAGACTCAATTCAACAATCCAAAATCATGTTCAACAGCATTTGTAACTGCATACAGTCCCTCTGAAAATCACTGGGAAATTACTGTACAACTTACACTGTACCTCTGTGTCATAAAAATATATAAGAAATCACTCTAAGCACAAAATAACTTACAAGAAGCCATTTGAAGTATTTAGAATTTATTTTCTTGAGGGGAGAGTTATAAGAAAAACATTATTTAAAAAAAGATTCCCTCAGTGGCTGTGTCTCTCACTTTTACAAAAAGACCTCCACAAAACAGTGGAAAAAACTATTGGACTATTCACCAGTGGAAGACCATAAACTTTTATTTTCTTTCAGCTCCAGTGGTATTTACAATGTCACAAACATTGTTGGTGTCTGTACTAAAAGGTCAAGGAATCAGATTAATGCACTTGGAAAGATCCTTAAATAGTGTTGTAGCCTCATGAAATGTCACCTTTTTATAGCCAGCATTTATTTTCAATTCTTGGATTTAATGTGATTTTTGATAATTGAGGTTTAAGAAAAAATAATTTGTTGTTTTAGTTTTCATCATTAGTAAATGATGTTAAAACACTAGAAATAACCTGGAGATAAAAAATGATGTCATGAAAGTTTGACCTGTTCTTATGATAACAAAGTACAACACACAGCTTCAGTTTCAGCAGTCCCTCTGCAGTAATCCGAATTCAGAAATCCTGGTTATCATTGGAATATCTGTTCAGCTTCTGCAGTCTCTCTGAAACAACACAAACTAAAGAGCCTGGACCATTTAAGCAAAAAATGATTGCTTTAAACTTTCAAATGGAATACATTAGTAGAACAATTTATTTCTTGCATTCTTACACAGTTTAGGCACATTGCAAAGGAACTTCCATCAAGAACTGCTTAAGATTTAAACCAAGTAATTGTGCAAAAGCCTCAGAGATCAGAGTGGGAGTAAAAAGGAGACAGTATGATTGATCACTCAAAGTCAGCAGTGTTCACATCCCGAGCAAGGCACATGCCTACTGCTCAGTGGAAGGGAAAGAAAGCCAATGGGATGAAGGAAGAAGGGAGTAATTTTTGCTTTCTTTTTATATCACTCACAATTTTGAAGACACTTATCATGTTTCTCTCATCCATCTCATTTGTAAACTACATGCCTTCAGTATCTTCAGCATTTCTCACTGTGAAAGTTCACCCAAATCTGCAATTATTTGCCCTCCATCCTATTTTTCAGTATCTTTTCTTTTCTGATAAGTTATCAGGAATGTTAACTAACAGTTATGTTAGAACATCAACATAGTGTTAGAGAAGCAATCATTATCAATATTTGTAAATTCTTTAGTATGCATGTGTGCACGTGTGGGAATATATCCCTAATACAATATATTCTGGTCTAATTTACACTGAAGTCTTGATTACATCTTATTATGAGAGAAGAGGCAGTTGAACCCAGGAGATGTTGCAGACCACAGTCCTTTATGACAATGTGGAAAACAGGAGACAAAGGCAGCAACATTATTTGGTGCTTTGTGTTTGTCAGCAGGAACTGTGCAGAAGCCATTGTGATATTGGAATAAATGGCTATGAAATATCAAATATATCACTGATTGTCTTCAACTGTGCTACTACAGAATGAGAGCTGTGTGCTTCATTTGCCTCTTCCTGCCCAGAATGGCATGAAAGGCTTTGGGCTGGAAACTCCTGCCAGGGTCTCCTGTGCATCTTACATGAAATAAAATCTCATGACCTCTCTCAGGATCTGTATCTCTCTCCCCCTCTTCCAACAGCATATGCCTGAAATCTTGTGATTTCATTTGTCCCTATTCAGTTTTTTAGGCAGACTGCCATCTGGGAATTTTTGGTGATGCATATAAAAAGCTCCAACACTGATCCTTTGCCCAAGCAATATCTCAATGCTTGTCAGCATTTTCTGACATGCAGAGAAATAAAACAAAGGATTCCCTCAAAACTTCCTTAGGTGATACAACTACTGAAACAGAAGAAATTCCCCACATCTGCTTCACACTTCAAAACAGCAAAAATGAATTAAGAAAACTAATTTTTAAAATGAGATGTAAAGAATATATATTGGCCAGTCCTACTATTAAGATTTTGTCCTCTGGTGCAGGTGTCTGTGAAGTTATTTCCCTGTCTGTGATTACACCCAGGGGATGAACAGAGCATGCATATGACCTCGGCCTGAGTGAATTAGAGAAATGGCAATGCTTACAAGTAGAACAGCCACATTTCATGACATCCTACAGCAATAAAGTTCACAAAATATCATAGTGGAATATACAGCTGTAGAAACCAGTCAGGCCAAACTGCAAAGCTATGGTAAACTCAGCAAACAGATCACTCTGGGACAGAGAAGATGCCAGATGTCATTACAGGAACTGTCAGAGCGTCCATCTCTAAATATGAATAAACGACTACAAATAATAATTCATAAATTAATTACAAGAATAATTATAACCAGTTAGATTAAATAAGAGATGAGCTAGCAGGAAGATTGGCAAATCAGTTTCCTTTGGAAGCAGCAAATGAAGTGAGACAGATATTCATTTTACTGTCAAAGCACGCTGTGATAAAGACAATACACATCAGCCTTTCACAAGATTACTCATGAGAATTCCCAAAGAATACTCTTTAAAAGAATTTATACATCCTCCTAGCACAGACACCATATTCCACATGTGAAGAACAAAACCCAGTTTTCTCTTGGACTAATATTGATAAAAGCTACTGCTATTTGAAAGAATCCTGCTGCTGAAAAGAATTTGGACAAGCCAATTTTTGCTATTATGGGCAAAGCAAGATTCTTTCTGTTTGGTTTTTGATTGACTTTGTAAAGCTTAAAAATGATGTGTTTTTTGGATATATATATCTAAATGTTAATCCTGTGAAAGAGATCCAGAAAGAAACTTCTATTTCTATACTTCTTCAGAAGAAAATTGCCTTCTGACCCAGTATTTCTCATAATCCAAAGCTGCAAAGAGAGATTAAAGTCTCTCCTGAGTATTTGTGCTCATGCATAGCTATCAATAATTGCACCCTTGCCCCCTTTCATCCATCTAAATTTGCTTTTACCTATCTGAATATACTTAAGATTTTTTTAAAAAATGCTGTGGTCCACTCTACCACCAAAAGTAGGTATGTATGCATCATACATCCTTTAGGACATTTATACACATACCTAATTTTGTGTAAGTCTAACTATAAGAACATAAAAAGTTGCATTAGATTTCAGTCATAACTATTGCATAAAATACTCATAAGTGTCCCAGGAAACTCACAGAGCTATTTAAAATTAGGTCTTACTCATAGCAGAGTTAGTGGGAGGCATTTGCCAAGTGTCTGGTTGGGTTTCAAACATCTCCAGTGGTGGATATCCCACAATATCTCAGGACATCCAGTGCTTGAGAGTTCTCTTTGCAAAAAGGTATTTTTGTTCAGACAGAACTTCCTGTGTTTTATTTTGTGGCCATTGCCTCTTGTGCCCTCGCTGAGATGCACTGAGAAGAGTCTGACACTGTTACATTCACTCCCCTCATCAACCTGTGTGTGGGGAAGATCCCAAAGCCTTCCCTTCTCCATGCTGAGCAGTCCCAGCTCCCTCAATCTCCCCTCACATGAAAGGTACTCCAGGCCCTCAGTCACCTCTGTGGCACCTTGCTGGCTCGCTCCAGTATGTCCATGACCCTCATACTGGCTGGGTAGAGAGGAAGGATCATTTCTCTTGGCCTGCAGCTGCTGCTCCACCCAGTGAAGGCCAAGGTGCTGTTGGGCTTTGCTGCAAGATCACGTTGCTGCCTTGTGTCCAACCAGGAATCTTCTGGGACACCTTCTGCAGGGTTGCTTCCCAGCTGGTCAGCCCTCCACCTGTACTGGTGCCTGGTGATGTGCTGGTGCTGGGTGTTATTCCATCCCAAGTGCAGGACTTGGCACTTCCCTTTGTTTGTCCTTATAAGGATCCTGCAGGCTCACTTCAGCCTGCCAAGTCCCTCTGAACAGCAGCACACCCACGTTCTGCATCAGCCACTCCTCCCAGTTCTGCATCACCTGCAAACTTGCTGAGGGTACACTCGCCCCCTTTTTTAAGTCACTGCTGCACAGGTTGTTTTACCTTGATCTTGGCCTATTAAGTTTGGTGATCCGGTCAGTGTTACTTTTTTGAACCATATCCACAGGATACAAATCCTGGGTGTAAATGTAATCATGCACTATCTCTGTACCCCTGAGAAAATCTTTCTTGTGTGAAGTACAAAAATTCCCCAACTACTCTGTGTTTGATGAAAATATGAAACCAAGACTTGGCAACCATTTTTGTGTGGCATGGTTCCAAATAGTTCACTGATTTCCCACAAATTCACAGCCTGGACTGGGGGAAAAAGTCAACATTTCCAAATCTGAGGTCCTGACGATGAGTATTTAGCATGATATTAAAGCCTTTGATGAAGCTAATGGAGTCTTAGATGTGTTGAGCATTTCCTGTCCCCTGTGAAGGCTGCAAAGATTAAGAACAGGCTACTTATTAAGATACAGAAATATGAAGATAACTGTCAGTCTAAGTAATTTTCGTATATTTAAATAGAGCCATGATTAATATTAAAAGGATGTGATGTTCCCCTGTTTAGCCCATTTTAGCTGAAGGCTGCCAAAAACAGCAGTGAAAAGGGGATGAACTTTCTACACTGCACATCTCAATGGGACATGAGCTTCAAAGACTGCAGCCATCTGAAAACCTAATGCAATTAGTTAATCAGTTTATTGTCCCTTTGATTGTAGGCAAGAATATACAGATATTTTTTCCTCGTTTATTAATTCTACATTTAGAGTTCTATATTTGAAACACAGAAAAAGGGGGAAATTAGTATCTGCAGCTCACCTACGTCACAAATACTGCATATTTTGCAAAGCATTTTTAATACGACATTTCTTTCATGGCAATGAAAGGTGCTTCTGTGGCATACTTAATTTCTTATTTCCTGCCTGTCACATTTTTATCATTAATATAGCTTGCTGAGTATTTAACGAAATGGTAATGGAAAGCAAAATGTCTGATTTCCTTCATGGTGTGTTTCTGGGAAAATAGCACTGTGCTTTACCCTACCTGAGCATTTGCCTATAGTTCTAAGTGAAGAACTCATTTCAGAGCGAATTTTTCAAAGTTCTTGTATTCCTGAGATAGTTTCTTAGAACCATCAGGTCACATGAAATCATTATTCATTATTATTATTATTATTACCATTATTACTATTATTTACATGTAAGGGAAATATTGGATCTACTTTTGCAGACAGTGGCTACAAACAAGACAAAGAGAAAAGTCTTCAAAGAGAAACAATTACCATCTGGTAATTATTGTTACTCTTCTCTCACATGCCACACATTCTCATAAGGATTTATTTTTTATTATAGTCTTAAAATTTAAACAAAAATGTGCTTCTGAATCTGAACCAAACCCTGCTGCATCCTCTGCAGGTGAATATGTGAAGTTTTCTGTACTAACAAAGGGAAAATCTTTCATTAACTTCACATCACACCACTAGAATCATGCATCATAAAATATTTAAGACTCATACTTTTGTTCAATTCTCTTGGAAAAACAAAATACATGTACAAAAATAGATGGAACAGCATGTTAAACACCAGACAGGGTGAAAAAATAATAGATAAATGCTTTCAAAGCCAGCATGTTGACTGGCAATTTTCAATATTTCTGTGAAGAATTTGTAGTCAGTGTGATGTCAACTCAAAAGATCATGTAACATGTTAGAAAAAGTGCATTTAAAAATTCATATTTCCTGCAATTTATATGGCTATCAAATCTAGAATCTTTTGGTCTTGAAAATTAATTTCCACATGAATAAGTCATTATAAAGATGAATAAGCTTGTAACCAATCACAGAAATGTCTTGCTAGTGAAATTCAATTTTGAGGACCTCTTCACACATTGTCAGTGTTTTCATTTATGCAAGCATGATCACAGGAAATGATGAAAGAGCAGTTTTTATAATTTCTAGGTGACTGCCAAAACTTCAAATCCAAATCCAAGTCTGTCAGAGTGAACAAAACTCTTCAGAAGCTAATGGAACTGAACCCAATTATGTCAGGCTGAATTTGGTCCAGAGACAAAATTGTTAACTCTGTGAAGAAGAAACTTTCCCTTCAGGTTAGGGAGAGCTGTACAAAACATTTATAACCTTAGAGGAAAGCATCATCTCTAGAAGATTTAATCCTATCTTTGTCTCCTTTTAACAATTTTCTTGAAGTACTAAAATAATGCACATGTGAATTCTTACTCTGTCTTCCCATCTTCCCACACAGACCCCCAAGCCAAAGTCTTGAAATATTTTCTAAGTCATTGCAGTAATAACATTGCTAGATAATTTACAGAATATTTCTTTCAAGAAGAACAGCAATTTTTATTTAAGTATGTGTCATGTTCTGTGCTATGCTGTTGGTTAGGAAAATACTACCATCCCCTTTGCAGCACTGATTAACTTCCATGGGATTATTTTTGTGGAATTATCCCTACTGATAATTTACTAAAAAAAACCAGAACCACATAAATTAATAAAATCCAGAAACACAAAGTGCACTTTAATTTGCAGTATTGACATAATTGTAGATCATTTAGTTTCTGTTAATGATGAGTGATGCTCCTTAAGAATACTGTAACGCAGATTAGCCGGAACTGTTTTTGTTCTTTGCTGCAAGACCTTCAAAGATGAGATTGTTCAGACTGAAGAAACAGAAAAAGAAGCTACAAAGGATATGAAATTTTGCTATCAGCAGAAGAAGACATAAACTTTGTAGAAACTCCTTTTACATTATTTTATGGCATTTCTAAGGGATTTTGATTTTGCTTTGTTTCTGTTGCTTCACTCATCTATTAGCAAGCATTCGATCCAATTAAGGCCATAAATTCATGGATTAACATTCCTCAGTTTTCTAGCCAAGGCATACTAACGTTTTAGTCACTTTCTTAGAGCAGAACCACCCAGTTCATTCTTCCATTAAAATATGGACTAAGAAAACATCCTCCTTTGCTGTGAGAATAGTTTAGTTCAGGTACTCTTGTCATAAATAGTATCAGTTTTTTCTGATGAAAAAGGTTCTCACTTTGTCTCACATATATCCTATTAAATCAACATATATTTTAGAATATTTGAATAAATAGTGAAGATAATTTATTCTTAACAGCAGTGCTGGTGACCTTTCTCTTCTACCATGCAAAACCAAACAATCAAACAAGAGCAAATCCAAAGGGAAGTCAACAGAAAAAGTGTGCCTAGCTCTTCTTCCATTAACAATCTGTCCTAGGCTTCAGCTTTCCTGTCCATAGAACAACTGTGACTAACATGTGCTCTCCTCCCACAATGGTGTTACATGGTGGCAGCATGGCAACAGCAGCAATTAATGTTAATTGGAATCCTATTTATAGGAAATCGGTTGTGTGTCAGAGCAAGGACACAGTTTGGCACAGGGAATGGTAGAACCTATGGGCTAGGCAATGGATTGCCCAGCTACATTTGTACCAGGATATTTCCCTGGAAACAACCTAGATCTGATTAGCTGAACTAATTATTACATTATTTTTATTAGCAATGTCAAATTTGCCATGTTTAGTTCCCAGATAAAGAAACTGTCAAGATTCTAAAGAAAGTCCTTTTCCCACCTCACCCAATCTGCTTTTGGCCTTCATACTTCAAGTCAGCTCTTCTAATGCCTTCCTGAGCATGAACACAAACTACACAGCTGGCTGAGGTTTTAAAATTACATATCCTCTCTTCAAGGATGTCTCACTTAATTATTGACTAAGGCTGTTGGAGAAAGGCCAGTGCTTCACTTCAGAGAAGCTGCACCTTCAGCTCACTGAGGCAAGCAGAACCATGTGGACACTGAGTACCTCAGACCTGCCTTGAGGCTCTCCAGCAGCTTGGACTGTGCCCTTGCAGGGCAGACAGCAGAAGGTAGAAGCAAAGGCTCCTCATCTCATTACAGAAAAAAAAGGAAATAAAACATGTAAAAAGTGACGCTCTTTCCTCTGGTTGATAGGGGGAGGGGTAGGATATGCAACCACTCATTTGGGAGGATTAATATCCACCTATCCCTGCTCCAGTGTTACCCTGGTGCCTTTTTCTGTGGCACTGAGAAACTGAACTGGACCTCTCAGTACCCTCTTGAAAGCCCAGTGCTGAGAAGGGTCATTAATCACTTTGCTCCCCAAGACACTTTGCCTCTGTCAAGACCAGCTCGTCATTACTTGAAGGATGCTCACAGAATTAAGTGAATTGACCCAAGTCAAAATGAACAATCCTTTTATATAATAATGAATAATAGCATCATATAGGACAAGAGGTAATGGTTTTAAACTGAAGGAGAGCATGTTTAGATTAAATATTTGGAAGAAATTCTCCACTGCGAGGGTGGTGAGGCACAGGAACAGAGAAGCTGTGGCTGCCCCATCCCTGGAAGTGTCCAAGGCCAGGCTGGATGGGGATTTCAGTAACCTGGTCTAGTGGAGGGTGTCCCTGCCCATGGCAGTGGGGTTGGAATGAGATGGTCTTTAAGGCAGCTTCCAACCCAAGTGATTCTATAATTCTGTGATGACAAACTATTTTGAAACATTAGTTTCCTCCGTGCCCTCCTATTAATCTCTGTATTTGAAAACATTTTGTATTTTTGAAAACATTAAAATCTGACAATATAAAGGAGTGGGGGGGACTTTCAGTCCATCTCTACAAAAAACACACAATAAAGTGACATATTCAACACATTTACTCACATTAACAGGCACACTTGAAAACACAAGAAAACCATTTACCCAATAAATTGCCTTTGAACAGCTATATCCAGAGATGACCTGTGTGTCTGAGGAAAGCTGCATTTGGGCCTGCATGTAAGCTCCTCTAAGTAATTTACATTCTTTTCCAGATTAATAAAATATATATTGATGAATTTGTGGGATTTTATTCTTCATATGTCTAATTTTAAATTGTTAATATAGGAAATTATATTAATATATTTTAATGAATATTGAAAAACCCTAATTAATTATTGAGTGGTTTTAAGTGCTGTTGAGTCATATGTGATTCAGTTATTTGCCCCACTGCTAAAACAATGGGGTTTTCAGCATGACACTAAGGATTTTGTACTGACAGCCCACAGCACTTTGCACCCACTCTCTCCACCTTCTATCTCCATCAGCTGAGATGAAAAAATTCACATGCATTAAATCTGAAGGCAGCTGATTAGGTTTAATTCATTGATCACTACAAAATATAATTTGCTGGGTTTTTCATGGGAAAAAAGACTCAAAGCCTATACAAGTCTAACAGCTATCTCTAACATTTTGTAATGCTTCCTGATCTATCTACAGATTTTGGATTTGGTTTGTCAAACTGTGAGATTATCAGCTGAAATTTAAAAGAGTGGAAATTTCTAGTTCTTCAAGTCAAATAAGAATGAGTATTTGTAATACTCAGAAACTATGAATCAAGTAGAAAAAAAATACTGTTAAGTCATTCTCATATTTTTAAAATAGCTTCAAAAGAAAAAAAATCTCTGGATGTTGGCCAGGCTGCCTTTGTGTGTTAATAACTGTGTTATCAGACTCTTCAAGCTAAATTGTCTCAATGAATGGACTTAGAAAGATCACCTGTCCTTTCTACACTGCTCTGGATAATAATGGTATTTATCTCTCCCAGAGAAGTATTTGAGGATCAGGCTAAGTGTCCATTATCTGGCATCCAAAGGCAAGGTGGAAATGTAAAACATTAATAGAAGCAAGCAACACTTACCACATAACTATTTAAGGCACAGATTTACCTCTCAAGGTGTGAAATTTAGACACTCTGTGTTATTTGAAAATCCTGTATGTTTGCCAGCACAACCAGAAACTGAATATAATTACAAGAGGCTTGTGTGACTCACTAATAGTGCTTCACATTAAATAAAGACAACAGCCGGCGTTATCAGAGCTGCATTTCCATGCTCATTGTGTTTTGAGAGGAAATGGCTACAGCCATGGAGAGCATGCCATGTCAGCCCAGCTAAGTAATTAATTTCTCATTTAATATTACCAGTGTTGTGAAAGTTCAGCCTGTGCTTAGATGGCCACAGAAGACAGCAACAGCAGCACTTAAAATGTTGTGGGGTTTTTTTGGTTTGGGCTTTCCTTGCAAATCATTCAATTTGTAGATTTAAAGACTGGGCATGCAGTTAAATGACCAGCTTTCTGATTTATCTATCAGCAACAGAAATGTTCTATTCTGTTAAGAGAATGAATTCAGATGCTGTAGCATTTTCATTCATTTTTCTTCTTAATGCAGCTCTCTGTCGGGGAACTAAAAGTCTAGAGAAAGCTTGGTATTTCTAAACAATTCATTCTGGAATTTTAAAAGTAAGGGTAAGCTTCTCAAAGATTAATGGAAAATAAAGCCATGCAATAACTGGTTTCAAAACACAGTGCCAAGTTTAGCTAGCTTCTAACCAATGCCCAGATTCACAAAGGGATTTCAGCTTCCACACGGGCACTCAGCACCTAAATCCTCAAGTGTTCTCCACAGAAATCTCCACTTAAACTTTGGGCTCCTTGGATGATGAGAAATAAAAGCAGCATCATGCCAGCTTATCCTCTGTGGATGTTTCAGCTTCCAGCTCTGCTTCCCTCCAGCCAGGGCCTGGCAGGGCTGGGGATGCAGGCAGTGGTTTCAGCTGGGATTTGGTGCTGGTCTGGCAGGTGGGAGGTCACAATGCTTCAGTAGCTGCAGCAAGAAAACTGCGTGGAAACTGCAGATCAAAGAGGTGCCTGACACTTCAGATGCTTCCTGTTTTGTTTTCCAGGGCTGACACATCTCTGGGGCTACAACACCAAAATCAGTGGTTTATCCATAAGGAAAGAAATGCTGCTTCTGATAGTTTCTTCTTTCTGTTTATTGACTCTTAGGAGGGGAGGAAGGAAGTAAAAGGAAGAAACATTTGGAAAACACTTTTCTCCTGCTGTTATCGATGACACACCCCCTTTGACTGAAGAAGAAGTGAAACAAGATTAACTAAGAAAGCTGAGGTGGTGTGCAATCAGAAAAGAAAGACAGGTGAAAATATGATTCAAAAACAGTTCAAGCTTTTTCCCTGGCATCACTTTTCTGTTAGAATGTATGAAGACATTGTACAAGATTAGTAGTTCATGGCAGTTATTCCAAAGTACTCACCAAGGGCCAGATTTCTGATCTCTTTTAGAATGAAATCATGCTCAAACCAGTGCATTGTTTTTTAATATGCACTGAATAGTATTTTAATATGTGTTTCAATATACAGTTTCTTGTTAGAAGACCCTTTCATTCTGTATGAAGGTAAAAAAATCAGAGCTGGAGAGGGAGAAGATGGTAAGGCTCTATATATTTTAAAGACCAAAAGGAGGAAAATGTAAATGTCTGTTAGAGTGAGACTAGAGAATAAAACTAAAAATTAAATCAGTGCAGCTACATGACTCTTTATGGGAATTCCTTTCTCATTTGCCACCTAATTTTAATGTTAACATTAAGATCTGCCACAACTGTTGCTTGTAGTAATTAGACACATTTTTAAAATTTTAGGCAATAGCAATACCTACAGCTTCCTTCCCTCTTTTGTGAAATTTAGTTGTTGGCAACATTTTAAAAGTTACACCTCCTAGAAGGACATCACTTCCCTGTCTCAGATCCAAGATTCCTAGCACTCAAAAATGTGGAGATTGTTCAAATGGAAGTATTTAGTTTAGGTTCTAAGGGACATGAGGAACAAGAAGATTGTTTACCAGAGACATGGAGGTACCTAAGGATGCAATCCTCACCACACTGTTTGGTCCAAGCAAGAGGAAGGTGATGCTCAACAGAGAAACAAGCAAAGGAGATAACAAAGAGAAAAAAAGAAATTGAAAGCATCACAGTGGAAACAAAACTAGGAAAGTCTTTCAAATCTTCAATAGCATTCTACCCATCCAATTTGACATGTCAGCTTCAATTTTGAAATACATGGGACAAAAGTTTTTTAGATATTTGTCATTTCACTTCTTATTTATTTTTTTCTTGTGAAACATGCACAGGAAATTTTCAGCCCATCTCTGTCATCATCCAAGTAACACAGTCCCAGCTAAGGCCACCTGAACAAGAAACCTAATCAGAGCTGGAGCCTCTGCTTCAGACTGTCTCTGCTAGAAGAAGCATATTAAAAGAGTAAGTGAAGCTCAAAGAATTTGAAGCTGCCCAAGGCAGCTAATTTTTTTTTTTTTTAAATTTACTACTTTTCATCTCCACACATGAAAACAGAGTCATTACTGATGATATCAGTAATGTACTGAGTTCTCTAATTGCACTATGCACAACAAACTGGTTTGGTTCTGATCATATAAAGTCTACTTTAGTACTTTTTTGTTCATTTTAGTTATTTTAGTTCATATTAGGGCAACAGACTTGTGTAAAACATTATCATAACTGGCATATGGTTTTCCTGAACTAGATTTCAGTTGTTTTTATCTCTCCCCCTTTTAAAATGGTATTTACATAGCATTTAAATTAACCTCTAAACACTTCAGGTTTACCTCTGCTATTATGGATAATTTATTATGATCAAAAAAGAAACTTCCTTTTCAATTTTGGTGAAAATAGTGGTGTCATGTGCATTCATCCCTCAGCCATGTGGGTGTTAGTCTAGCTGGAAGCTTCCACCATAAAGGTGGCTGCTATGATTACATTTGATCAGCTGTAAAAGGGGTTGTTTTTTTTTTTTTTTCCCAGAAAAAGGATTGGAAATGCTTTTATAGCCTTTTAGGTAATGTCAGATATTTTTTTTGTTTTGTTAATATGAGCTTTTGCCAATCTCCAACAGCATGATCCAAATCCCATCTGAATGCAATGGAAAGTCTCCCATAGAGTTTGATGGCCTTTGGATCAGTCCCTAAGTGCATCTAGACTTATTGAGATGTTAATGAGAATTTTATGCTGCTGAGTATAGGAATAGATTTTCCAACCTTTCTTTTCCCCACTAACGCAAAAAGAGTGATCCATCCGTCTTTTTAAATTTTTAAATTTTATTTTCCTGCTGCAATCGGTATGCACGCAGAAAGGAGGATTCGGGCAACCCATTGCTTCTCCCGCTCGCAGCACCCTTTATCGCTGGCACGGGAAGTGCGGAGAGCATCGAGCATCTCCCGTTCTCGGGGGCGCCGAGAGGAGCAGCAAACACCCGCCTGCCCTTCTGCCTCCCCACCGCCTTGGAACCCCGGTCTGAGAAAAAGGCTAAATTGAGCGCGGCGGAGGGGGGTTGGGGCGGGGGACACCACCAATAAAATCAAAGAAAATCAGAAAGGAGCCACAAAAAAAAAAAAAAAAAAAAAAAAAAAAAAAAAAAAAAAAAAAAAAAAAAGGCACCAAACCCCCAAATCGGGGAAGTCTCGTCCTGGCTTCTTGCTCCACCTGGCGGGAGATGCGCGTCCCGCCCGCACCTGCAGCGACACCCGGGCGAGCGAGGGACCCGCTCCCTTCTCCCACGGCTTCTGGGGATGTTCCGTGGAACCCGAGGGAGGCAGCCGGGGCGCTGATGGGGGATGCCGGGGAGTGGGGTCTCGGCTCACCACAGGTTTCTCCGTTAGGGTGAGGTTCCTTTTTTTTTTGGGTGCCAAAAGGGAGTGATGCTTGTTCTGCAGCTCCTTAGCGATGCCATGCGAGTTTGACTTCCCTAGGGACGCGGGGACATCGTGTGACACACGGCGGTGTAAGGATTAACCCGTTGCTTTCCGCAGCCTGATGCACGACCCCGTGCACAAGCTTGCGGTGCTGCTGTCTGCTGGACAAGTATTTCACATATAAATACACAGAAATTCTCAGAGTTTCCCCTGTACCTTGTGGGAATGTCTCAGACACTCTAAGGAGAATAAAAAAATCATCTGCTTCGGGTCAGTGACATTGCTGACCTAGTCAGGAACACTCACGGAGTGTGGGAAGTCGGAGACACAGCACAACATGTACCGTAGGAAGTGGTTCCGATCAGTGTGAGCAATTCCAATGCTTCTCAGAAGCTGTTAGCACATCTTAAATCTACTCTTTTATAAATATTTGGAACACAGACAGGCGTTAATGGCAACATTTTCATGCCCTTAGGTACAAAGTGAGCTTTCTCCGGAACACTCTGCTCTGCATCTTGGAAAGCCTCAGCAGAGATTCACCCCAAGCTGAAGCACAAGGGAAGCCACAGCTCCACACAAAGGCAGGCTGCAGAGGAGTGGCTGAAGTCACATCCTCCCGAGGACAGCTGTCCCAGCAGGAGGCTGGAAGTAGACTGCAGACCCCATCTGGGTTGTCCTGGTTGCTCGCAGCCTGATAGGCTGGTGGCTTTTTTGGGCTACCTTGAATGTGGCTCTGTGAGAACCTCCAGGGTCTCAGACTCCTTGCCAGAGAAGAGGCAGCTTGTCTGTCAGTGCTAACAGGTGATGGTGACGTGCCAGGAAAGCCAAGGACTCTGCACTGTGAGCTGAAGAACAAGGAGAGAGAGAGATCTGCATCTGGCCATGTGAGGGAGGTTATCCACTCTGAGACAGCACAAGTGCCTGCAAGGCAGGGCTGCACAACAACCACTCTGGACATACAGCTAGACACAGGGAAAGAGGGTTTTCCATGGATTCATAGCCAAACTTTGGCAGGAGAAGCGACAAGCCCCAATCTTGGTATTTGACACCACTAGGATGGAAGTAACTGCAAAGTTTCACTGTTTATTTGTTTTCCCAAGGGCCCATAGGGGGGGAGGGGGGGGGGGGGGGAGTGTTACCAGTAGAGATTATTTATAACAACCATTAGTTATTTTCTCTCCATTCCTTCAATAACTGTTTCTGCAGTAAAGGCAGGCTATTTGACAGGCTGAAGAATATAGATTCTCATTGTATTGACTGATAATTGAGATATTTGTAAGCCAGTCTCAATTATGTAAAATTCTTGGCACCCCTGACTTTTAAATAGAAACTTTCCTCAAACAAGCATCTTGGGAGACCATTACAAACCCTCTTTTCCCAAAAAGCCTGAAAAGAGATACACCATCTCTATTCTCCTTTAAATGTCATCAAACCAAGCCTATTTATTACACATTTCAGATTCAACTTAACAGCTTCAGCCTGATGTATTTTAGGAGAGTGGTAATCTCTTAGATTGCTTGAAAACATGCTGTTCTTCAGTGAAAAGAAAGAAAGATACACACTGCATTAAAAACCAAACCAGAAAGCTTCCATTTACCAGAGAATTATTATAGTATGTCCTCTGGCCAAGAGTTTTCTGATTTAGCTGAAGACTGAGTAGCTTTCAACAATAACCATTTGCAAAGCAGACTAGAATACGGCCACAGGTATCCATAGTAAATTTTAGATCTGAAATCACATCATTCAATAGATAATTTCTGCAAGTGGCTGGTTGCAATAGCTCTATCAATTCAAACATTTATCCCAGCTGGACTGCACGGGTACGTCCAACACTCGGTTCATGAATCCTGCCAGCAGTACAGGAACAGCAGTTGTGCATCAGGTGAGCTGCAGCAGATGACATCTTCTATCTGGATTCACAAGCTGATCACCCCAGCTGTTTGGTACAGTTTGTTTACTCCCTGAATTCCCCCTTGTGCCTCCCCTCTTTGCCCTCATCTGCATTGAGCAAAACAAGTATATAAATGAAAAGGAACTCAGGCTGACAAACCACAAGTTCACTGCCAAAGGAAGATTAGATATGTATAACAAGAAGACAGTACATATTTTTTCATAGCTGCACTCAATGTGCAGAGATTATTTACCAGGTCCAGGGTTTAAGTGTGGCAGATGGATGCAGGCTAGCACTTCCCATGAACAAAGATGCTGTTTCAGAAAAAAAGGTGTGTTCAGCTTCTGAAAAAGAAATTTACCTCTCAGCAGGCACTGGCAACTCTAATCTTATTTGCATTTCTCAAAGCAGCAGCTCACATCTCCCTTTCTCAGCCTTAACTCTCCCTGCCAGCCAAAGCTGTGCTATACAGATAGGTAGTAAATAATGTAGGATTGTGCAGGTTGTCATGAGGCCTTTTCCTTCTCCTGTGCTGCAAATGCCTTTTCAGAAGCAATAGTTAAGTTGTCAGCAGAGTGGGATTACAAATCTGATACTCAGCACAGTTTTGGACAGTTTGAGTTTTCAGGCATTTTCCATGAATAGACACCAATCATTTCACTGCCACGCTGGTGAGGTGCTCCATTGGGTCAGGCGCTTTTTAGATGGGGATCAGAGAAACAAGCACAGGAGGGTGAAAGCAGATATAATTATGTAGATTCGTGCACTGTACCAAAAATCTAAGGCTATAAGATAATGGCATTTTACTCTTAGACTTTGAATTAAAGTGTCTTTCCACTTGTTTAAGGGATCTGCATTGTAAAAGCAAAATTCCTGAACATAAACACTTGTTGCTATAAATATTTAAAATTCTCCTCTATGAAAATACAGATGAGACATATTAGCAAACACAGCATTGTGTCTCATTATGACTTCTATGCATAATGAAAATGTTAAAAGCAACATGGTTTCTTTTAAAATAATACTAGCACTTAGGGTATAATGGTACACCCTTGAAGATGTTATTATTTCACAAATGTTCAGCATGCAGGCTCTCATGCTAAGACTGGTTGTAATACAGCAGAAACCTGCACTGCTATAAATTCTCACTAATGCAAATTACTTAGAGGGATGGAAAAAACTGCCATTATGTTATGTTGTTCATTTTAATGTCAATGCCTTTCTTCATTCCTCTATTCATATAGCTCTATTATTAAAAATATTTGATTGTTAGGTGGAGATGAGCAAACAGCCCAAATTGAAAACTCTAAAGGCTCAGGCGACTGCACCAACAATCTGTGCTTCTGGACAGCCACCTCTGCTTGAGAGATTTCAGCTCATGCCCTGCAGGCAGTAATTAAGGTTGGGGATCTCAGGCACAGTAACAAGGGAGGAGTTCCCAGGTTTTGAAGAGCCTTAGACTCTGTTCTACCTCTCCACAGCTGCTCCTGGAGCAGTTCCAGCATTGCCCTGTGGTGCAAAATGACAAACCCTGTTCCATAGGTCAGAGGCTGAAATTTCTGGGGCTGAGGAACATCACAGGGCAACACTTTTCCTGCCACCAGGCTGCCACCACCCACCCCTGACACATTGACAGGCCTCCATCTCCATGCTGTGGCACTTTGAAGTAGAGATAAGAGATGTCACAGGGCTCATGACAAAAGCCCAACAAAGTGCCTCCTTTTGGTTTTGATCAACAGCACAAACAGCAGGTACTAGCACAGAAGGTGGAACTCTGGCTTGTGCTAAGAGGCCACATGGTTCCTCCTTAGCTCCAAATAAAAAGGTTACAAGGATGGAGATGAAAAAGAGAAAAACAAAGCAAAGCACACACATGCATTAAATAAGCAAACAAACAACAACAAAGAGGAACCATGAAAGTCTGAAGCCAGGTATAATTAGAATTTGTAGGGTTGTCCCCCATCACAATGCAATCAGATCCACTTACCATCTATCCTGTTACCTTATATCCTGAATAGTTCAGCATGATATTTACAGAGAAAAAAGTTGGGGGATGTCCAACATTCTAATCAATTTTGTTCTGGTTTTGCTGAACTAGAAAGCGTGCACTTGATTTTGTTCAATATATTGCCATTAAATGAGTTTTCTAAAAAACCTGTAGATAATTTCCTGGGAAAGACATCCAAAATTCCATAGTTTCTATAGTCAAAATGCCCCAAAGACAGCAGCCTGTCTCTCCACTATGTTTTTCAAAAAAAAAAAAGCTTCCCTAAGGCTCCGTAAAGAAGATGTTATAGTGAATGAATGTATCTTCTAATGTTTGATTGGTTAGTACAGAGAAACTGTGAATTCCAGTGGAAGAAAATCAAAGATACAGTTAAAGGGCAGCATGTTTCTGTTTCTTTGTCCTTAGTGTCATACATGAGATTGTAACACTGAAGTGGAAATGTGGAATGTTGCAATAATTTTAACCAAATACTCTGTCTCCACAGCAGTCACACATTCTCTTTTGCTAGTGAACTACTACTCATTTTTCTGCACCTTTCCTTCACACCCATGACTATGGATGAGTTCTCAAAACACTGCCTCGTGTCTTTAATTATCTAGAAGGGTTTGGTTTCACAGAAATATTCTGAGTTGGAAGGGACCCACAAGGATCAGTTACAGAATGCTATGTGTTTTTTTTAATTCATGGGAAACACTTTCTCCTCAGTGTCTCTGTGCATGCATTTCTACAAATATTGAATTACATCTGAACTCAGTTTTCACTTAGGCAACTCCTCATGGTAATGACATTTCAGTTATGTCCAAGCCATGATGGGATTCCACCCACTCCATCATTTCTTCAAACTACCAGCCACACCACACAATCAAAGCCATACAAAACCAAAGCTTTTCTATTTATTTATGGTTTTGTTATATGTTATATGCAGGAGTCATTCTAACTGCAGGTGTTCCCTTGGAATCTTTGGAAAAAATAAAAATGCAGTCACATAACTCTGGAGGTTTTTAAGAAAGTATTTAACTCATTGAGAAGTTTGAGCCTTGTCCATACTCAAGATTTAACACACCACCACCCCCCCCCCCCTTTATTACTAGATTCTTCCCTTTTCATATTATGAACTTATTACTGTTACAAAATTAGTGCTGAGAGTGATGAAGATGCTACAGCACGGAGAACTTTCACATATGCACAGCTGGGGGAAAAAGGAAACCTTTGAGCAAAGGAGATACTGACTGACAGCACAGAGCAGAAGTATGTGAGAAGCTGGTGAATACCAAACAGCACAAGCATGAGGTTTTAATTATTTCAGAGTTCTATATCTTTTTCTTTTTACCATGTATCTTCTCATTTTCCGAACACCCATGATCTCCTGACTGACAGAAGAAATCAATCTCTATGACACTATTATGGGTTATTTTATAATGGGGAATTATTTAATAACAGGATTTATTTTATCCCTACCAGTGTCTAGGTGATCTCAGTGAGAAACTTGGAAAAATCAAAGCAACTTGAGGAAAACGCATAGCTAAGTGTCAAGGGAGAATGAATTTAAGCTACAAATGCTCCTTGGAGGAATGTGAGTGTATTAATACCTTCCTTCTAAACATAAAAATGAGACATGACCATGATGTCAGAATTAGTGGATGTACACAATGTTTCAGGACTGAGCCGTAGAAACAAAACTGCATTTTGTTTTTCTCTAACAGAAAGAAAAATATAAAAGGTAAGAATGCTAAAATCTCTTCTCTATACATGGATAAAAACTGCAAAAGAAAAAAAAAACCACACCACATTATTGAGCTGAATTCTATTTCCATGACATGTTTGAGGAGTGAATGAAGAATTTTGCAGTTAAGTTCCTAAATTCACTCTCACTGCAAGCATATGTTTGCCAACATGTCAGTGCTGCCTCAGCTCTCTGTGTCAACTACTTTTCTTCCAGGGCTGTCTCTGATATTCCTCCTTTCCATTACCATTTGTCATCTGGCAGATAGAACTCTTGATTTTAAGTTTGATAGGCTAAATTCAATGCCAAATATCCTGCTGGTCAGAGTAGTGAACTATGGCAGGCTGAACAGGAACATTATATTAGTTAAGGAGTCTGGGATTTTCCCTAACTCAAAGATAATCACTATAAATCTAAATTCAAATACTTCTGGCCTGGAAGTGTGATGACATGGAGTTTTGGAGGGTTTTTTTGGGTGTTGTTTTTTGTTGTTGTTGTTGTGTTTTTTGTTTTGTTGGGGTTTTATTGTTTGTTTTGGGTGGGGTTTTTTGTGGTTTTTTTTTTTTTGTCTGGTTGGGTTTGGGTTTCTGGTGGCTTTTTTTTTTTTTTTTTTTTTTTTTTTTTTTTTTTTTTTTCTGTTTTTTCCAGGTTATCAATAAAAACTTGTATTCTATTTCTACCATATTTTTCATCTTGAAAAGTTCAGTAACTTAAAACTTACAGTTCTGTAACTTGAAAATAATTCATCCTATGCTTTCAAATGTAGGAAACATTGATTTAGCCTATAAGTATGCCAGAGTTCTATAACCCAAATCATCAATGTCTCTGTTCTCCACTGCACTCCCTTCCTCAGTCTAACCACTATGGTGGCAGCAGGACTGACTGAATTCTTATGACATGATGGGTTTGGGTTTCTTTAGTTCCCTGTCAGAAGACATAAAGCACAGAAGGAAAAACTGGCTACTGGAATGACTTTGGTAGGACTGTCTAGTAGCTGCTTCTATGGATTTGTTTGTTTTTATGTCAAGAATTTGTGAAAATATTAATGAAAGTGGTAAGTTGCCTCATACATCATGACTCTGTGAAGGGCCTTCATTCAGCTTCTCTGAGATTCCCCCCCTGTTTCTTGTCATCCTGCTGGGCATTTTGTGTGTTTCCATTTGCAGCTCTCCAAGGATCACACACTGCAAAACAATGACACAGGTAACAAAACATCACTCTTAAATACAAACAACCATCCATAGTCCTACCTATTAATTTCATTAGTCATTTCAGTCTGCTTTCTGATGTTTCAAAAGATTTAACTGGAAACAATTATAAATGTTAAGCAGAAAACATAGTGGGTTTAGTCACATTTTTTCAAGTCAAATAATACAAGGTTAAATTAAAAAGACGGAGTTTCAGCACAAAAGAATTGTGCTTAGTGGAAAAATATGTGAAATTTCCCCTTGGTCAAGTGTTCTGACTGTACAGCTGCCATGTGCCTATGCACACACTTCCTAAAAGTGTTGAGGCCTTGATTTTTTTTCTCTTGAGCAGCAGAACTCTTGGGAAACTGCAGCTAATAGAGAATGCAACCACACGTCTCCTTGGCAGCACCACTTCTGGGAGCACATTAAGCTCATCCTTTGTGCTTTACAATTGCTTCCCATAGAATATCAAATAAAATTCAAGGTCTCAACACTTATCTGCAGTGCTTAGATATCCGAAGCTGTAACCAGAGTGGCGAGCACAAAGCACATGGGAGCTTTCATGTCCTGAAAAGACCTTGTCTCCACACTTGGGTAAGATCAGGGCATGCAGAAAATCCCACTCACATTTTGTCTAGGTTTCCATAGGAAAGAAACCTGAGCGTGTGGAGGAGTAGAAAGCAACTGCTTTGGATGAGATACAAAGCAAGACAAGGAGTGTAACTATGTACAGATACAGGACTGAAATTCTGGATATCTTATTCTGGAGCTAAAGAAGACATCTGACAGATATCTTATTCTGAGCTATGGTGAGGCATTTTTACATAATTTTAGTCCCTCAAATGGTTTGTTCTGTAACCCTCTCCTTCCTTGCATGGTTGGTTTGGTCCCAGTTGCATCCCTTTGTGCTGAGATCACCCACCCCTTGGACCCATCCATTGTTCCCCCTATCCCCCATCAATCCTGCTCTGTGTTAGTCACTCCCATTTTGGGTTCAAGTTGCTCCCCACCCCTTGTGTCCCCCAATTGGGCATTGTGTTTGTACCCTCCCCTGAGGCCTCCCCTGCTAGTAAGTCAGGTGAGCCCAGTATTGGGCGTCTTCTCTGCTGCCTAGCTTTTGAGTTAATTTGTTTTCTGTTTCTGTGAATGAACTCAATCCTCAGGGTTGGCAAACAAGGCCTGCCTCCTGATGTCCTACCCCGATCATCCGATGGATGCCAAGGACACTCAGGAACCCCAGGGGGAGTGCTGCAGCCCCTTTTGCTTGTGGCCCTGGACTAGGACTACGATTGCAATGCTGAGCCTGGCCTGGATCAGCAACAGTGTGGCAGCAGGACCAGGGCAGTGGTTTCCCCCCTGTACACCTATATTTGAGGTTGCTGCGGTGTGTTCCTTTAGTGAACTGCTATTGATCCCCTCTACTTTGCTGGTTTAACCCAAGTTGACTCCTCTGTCCTCAGGTTGTTTGTCACTCCCTGAACCTGCCCTTTGCCTCACCTACCAGGATGTCATTATCGTCTGTCTCTGCCCTCAGTTCTGGAAGATTCTGTGTTCTTTGAGGCCCCATTGGTTTATTTAAGTTATATCCTCCCCTTGTGTCCCCCCATTGGTCCCTCCCTGTGATCCTCCCCCAGTTATATCCTATTGGATGGATGTTTGTACCCGCCCTTAGTACCTCCCCTGTTTATAAGTGAATGCGCAGCTGTTTTTTTATGTCTTTCATCCATGACCCTGACCCTTTTCGTCCCTGTAAGTCATACAAAGGATCCCTCTCTCTTCCTTGCCTCCATTCTTCAGTGTTGCAGCATCCAAGTGCTGTAGAGAGCAGACCTGGCTCTACTGCCACCCAGGTCGTGTCTGACCAGGGGCAGCCACTCTCGGCGCTGCTCCCTGGGAGCTGGTCGGGCTGAAGGGTAACTCTGGCACTGTGTCACAGGTGAGGCCACAGCTCAAATCCTGTGTCCAGTTTTGGGCCTCTCACTACAAGAAAGGCATTGAGGGGCTGGAGCGAGTCCAGCCCTGGGGAGGGATCTGGAGCATGAGTCCTTTGAGGAACAGCTGAGGGAGATAGGGGTGCTCAGCCTGGAGAAAAGGAGGTTCAGGGGAAGAAGCCTTATCCACTCTCTACAGCCCTCTGAAAGGAGGGGAAAGCAAGGTGGGTGTTGGGCTCTGCTCCCAGGAAACCTGACAGGATGACAGGAGATGGACTCAGGCTGTACCAGGAACGTGCAGGTTGGACATCAGGAAGAATTTCTCCACTGAAAAGGCAATTAAGCACTGGAACAGGCTGGCCAGGGAAGTGGTAGAGCCACCATCCCTGGAAGTGTTAAAAAAACTACTGGAGGTGACACTTAGTGCTGCGGTTTGCTGGACATAATGGTGTTTGGTCAAAAGTTGGACTCAAAAATCTTAAAGGTCTTTTTCGACCTATTATTTTAAAGACCACCTAAATAATGCTGTCATGAACTAAGGAGCATCACAAAAAATCTCAGCCCAATACAAAAGACATAATTCCATACCATCTTTAAAAAAATTGACACAGATAAATGCTTGTAAAAGATTTTTAAAAAGAAAAAAAATAATATATGTAACAACGAAAAGTCCTTTTGGAAAGACTAAGTGATTGCACACTGTAGCTGGGGCTGCCTTGCTCCTCAGTGTGCAGAGCTCCTCATATATTTCACACAATTTCAAATTACTCTTTCATTATAGACAACATAACAGATATGTGTTATAACTGCAGACTAATTATTCCTGATGTACTAGATACTATTTGATTTTAATTAAAAGTATTTAAAATTGCTTCATAATAAAATGTGACAGGGATATGTACTTTTCCACTCTGAACACATTTTTAACTCCAAGAAGTAACATTATAACAGAGTTTAAAACACATTATTAGAAAATAATCCTTTCTAAAATGCAGTTTGGAATTTTTTTCAGATTCCTAACCCACTATTTAAAGGAGCTTTCATCATTGTGATGTGTAATATCCAAGGCACAAAATTCTTAATTCTATGAGGAGCTCCACTAAACTTAGTCAAAGCTACTTGTGTGAATGCAAAAAATAGAGAGTTGGTCTCTTAAACCTGTTTGCAATTTTTGTTCTGGCAGAATTGGAAATAACTCTGGTTTAAAGGATGAGCATTTTTTCTGCTGGACTGAATATAAAAGTTTAATTTAGGCAATTAGGCCCAGTCAAATAGAAATGAAAATGAAAATGTGAATTTTGAACAAAAAGTTCAATCAGAACAAAGATTTGGGTTTTGAAAAGTTGTGTTTAACTTTATAATACTTATTAGTGCAGGTAATACCTGGAACCAGAATTGGGAGTTCTTCAGTTGAATGCAAAAATTGGGCTAGAAATGTCTCGCAGTCTTGGGCAACTGGGAGCAGGTTAAGTACCAACACTTTATGATTCTTTGATTTTCCCTTTGCAATAATGAATGGATAGAGTTCTTGAGTGGTTTCTAAGTTTCTTTATGTAGATGTTAAAGTGAAACATTAATTTTGCAAAAGATCACCCAGTCAGGTAACAAGAAAGCAGTGATGTGAATTAATTACTTTTTCAATGCCACTTTTTGGTTGATCAGATCTATATTGTGGAAAATCACAAGTGAAGAAAACAAGATAATTTGAGCTGAGGACAAACTGTTTTCCTTCGATTTACAAATGAAATGTTGCAAGAACAGGTACAGAGCTGCAGCCAGACAACAGGATACACACTGTCCTTTTTGGACCACTCAAAATTGTATCACAGCCTGAATACCTTTCACAGATGCCGCCTTGTTTTGACTTCCTTTAAAGTCACAGATCCATTAGCAAACCTTTGTCACTCTGTAATGTGTAATGCCATGAGAAGTAAAAGGTGTTTTCTCCCCCTTGGAGCTGACTGGGGCTGTGTCAGCCCCAGTGCAGCCCCTGGTCCTTTCCCACAGGGGCCACCCTTGCAGCTCCCCCTCTGCCCTCACCTTGCCACCTACACCTTGCACACTCTTGTATTTTGGCTTTGTACAACAAAAAAACCTTTTAAAACAAACTGAAGACATTCTCAGCTCTAGCATCACAGTATTATGTGATGAGGCTATGTAAATGTAGAAAGATCATAAGAGTCTGGGAAATTACCAGCAAGTAATTCAGTGATGTCCTTTAACCTTTTTATGCTTATATTGTTTTTTGTGGTTTGGCTTCCTTTATATTAACTTGTGGTATGAAAAATTAAATGTATAAAGCAATTCGATCTTTTATGATTAATGCCTCAAGCAAGAAGAGATGTCCATCAGCAGCCATCCTATTTCAAGCCTATTTGTACTTATGAACAGGTTTCATATTTCTTTCAATGTAAACTGTTGAGCAAACACTTCTCCATGCATTTTCTCTTGTTTTCCTTCAACAGTCTGTCTGTGAAGTTCCTGTCTTGTTTTTCTTTTCATTGCTGAAGGCTCTAAAAAAAATCAAGTTCCTCCCTGAATCCTGAATCTGAGCATGATAAACACCCCTCACCCCCTGCCAGTTCTCTACACTTTGTACACAACTGCCACAATTCCTGCTTTATCTTTATGTAGGACCTTAATTTTGCTAAAAAAGCCTCTGGACAGCAGCTGCACACAAGGTTGCATTTCCTTCTCTCTGGGGAAGTGCAGTTCCTACTGAATACACCCAGTAGGGGCTGCAGCAAAGTCAGAGTGGCAAGCCTCTTTTCTCTGGATTAATGCCTGTCTTTAGAGGTGGGAGAACTTCTTGTTTAAATTCTGAGTGCTCACAACCAGCCCAATACTTGGGTTGTATATACGCCTCAATTATAGCTAGCTTCCCAAAATGCTTAAAATAATCCCCCAAATTAAAAACAAGAGGGGAACTGTGGCAGAGAGAGAAGATAGGTAAGGTTGTGTCTGCTGCCAGTTGCCTCTGGCAACAGTGTTCAGTGATAATACTGAAGTGCACAAAAGCTAGAAGTGAGCTAATGTAAAATTAACATAAGTTCTGACATCAGTAAATATTATCAAAAGCCTGCAGGGTTTGTATTTTCACTCTCACTTATCTCTTTATTAATAAAAATACAATTATATCATGTTCCCTGCCAGCCAGGTTTGGAAGTGCTGAAGAATTACAGCCTGCAAAATTTTTAAATCTTTACTTTCCTTAAAGTGAAAAAGGCATTTTCCCCTCCTTGCAGACACACCTACTTACACACCCCCAACACATTCAAGCATTCAAATCTCATTAAACCAAATCTGTCTTTTTGCTAAGCCTGAGATCACTACCATCAGGCAAGTCAGGTAATGTTTAAACACAAGGGTCAAAAGTTAAAAAAGCAGAAGTCAAATATAATACCAGAAATCTGACATTTTCTCATTTCTTGGATTAGTACATGTTTTTGCATGGGAAGATACCCCTACACTATTTCACTTACAAAATCTGTATGTAGACAAGAATGTAAAACAGCACTGAGGACAGAAATACTGGTGATAGCAAACAATTGCTTTCCATAATAATTTACTCAGTGAAAAACATTTCCTAGGAAGCTGTTGCATAATTGGATTGAATTACAAGAATAGGCAGATATTTTAATGCATATGCCATAAGGGAATGGATAATGGAGTGGATGCTATTATACAACAAAGTTTTGGCTATTATCTTGTCTTTGCTAGCTTTTTATTTTGAAACATTTTAAAAAGGATGACAACCTAGAGCTTTTTTCTATTAAAATAAAATTTTCTAAAAATATTAAGTGAAATACTCCTTGTTTTCAGAAGATAGGATTGAAAAATCTTAGGATTTGTGATGAAATTAAAATGCCTACAATATTTTTGAAAACCTAACATATTGCCCAGAAAAGTAAGCAGTCTGTAAGAGTGCTTTAAACAGTTAGAGTGTTTTACATTATTATAAATATTTCTGTCTAAAACATTTTTTTAAAAAAATACATGTTGGCTAAGCAGAGAAGGATCAGCTAAATTTAAAAAAAAAGTCAGAAAAATCTTCAGGAGGATTAACCACCTGCATCCAAAAGAAAAAAAACAAATCCATATGCCTTGCTAATTCCTGGATTCTCATCTATGAGCTCTTTGTTTGTAAAAGACATGAAATTATGGTGGCAGCATCAGAATCCATCAGCGCTGAGTATATCAGTGTTTATCCAGGCACAGTGTACACAAGGCAGATGTTGGACTGACCCTTGCTCAGTGAAATCTGTCTGATGGTTTAGTTGCTCTTCTCTCTCTACTCGTTTGAAATGTCCGTGACGGAGAAGGATGTCAGTGGTGCACCTTTAAATTTCAGGAGAAGAGCTACTCACACACCTCCTTGGGAGGACAGCAGATTCAGTCTGAGACAATGGCATGGCAGCATTAGTTCAGAGCATGTCTCAGACTTCTGCAAAGAGTGAAGATAAAAGAAAACGAATTTGAGAAAAGTGGGGTTACAACACTGTTTTCCAAATAGCTGGGGCTTGCTGTTTCAGGCAGATTTCAGGAGGAGAGAATGGGAGATCATGTTTTCCTATGGATTTCCTTCTCAAACTGAAGTCAATGATAGGTAGATGAACAGGATTACTGAAGGAGGAGAGGAGAGTAAGGAAACAAAAAAAGTCTCAAAATCTCTACTGATGAAAAAACAACACTTACTCCCAAAGCACTGCTGCTCCACGTCATTTCAGGTATTACTGGTGAGAAAAGAGTGTTGGAGAATAACAGACAGGCTATGGGAAGGGAGAAAGTGTGTTGAGAAAGCAGTCCAAAGACTAAAAAATCACCAGAAAGTGTTATAAAGGGCAAGGAGAGGAAAAAGGTGGATGAGGTTGGCCTCTTGAGTTTGATGTGTCTCAGAGTGAATAGCACTGTGTGTGTTTGGAGTAGTGTACATAGCAGGCCTCAGGGCATTTCTAGGCTACCCATAGTTTGCCACAGCAATTAAATGTGGCATCCAAGAATAATCCTTGAGGCAAAAGTATCACTACGTGCCAGTTAAATTATCATGGGTCAGTGAGCAACAGACAACTGCCCACCAGTTTTCTATTCTTAACATGAAGGAAGCTTTTAATTCTCTGCCAACTCTGTTATTTGCCTTAGGTGTAAGAAACATATCTTGTAATTGCCATTTATTAAACTTTGCCTCTATAAGTATACACAACATAATCAGGGTCCATAAATAAAAGTAGTGTGCCATATCTTCTACTTTTCCTGAGGAATTACCTTTCTCCAGAAGACAGGGGAAACATTCACCCAAAAAAATGGCAAGTATAGGCTATCTACCTCTCTGGTGATTTGCAACATCATGAGGGGAAAACCAGCAACACACAGGTTCATTTTTTTATTTAAGTGATAAGAAAGAGGCAGTGGGAGAATGACTGTGAGCTCTAGGAGAAGTCAATTGTTGCATGGAATTATTATGGAAATAATTTTAAGGGGAAGCTGAAAGCATCAGAGAAGCTGTTTGGAGACAAGCACAAGTACAGAATAGGGCTTTTGTTTTCCAGATACAGTTTTATTTCACTGCTCCATTTATGCTCTTAGCAGATGATGTTTTCTTCTTGAAGATCCAGAGAGCCAAAAGTAAAAATAATATCATACCAGAGTAGTGCTTCAAGGGTATTTTTAGAAGGTTGTCTTTTCCTTCACCTGTATATTTCCTCATTTATCTGAATTCACTGTGAGCTTTCAGCTCTTTCCCAGCACTTTCCCATTATTACCCTAATGTTCATATAGTCACTTCTGACATGTTCACTGGCAGGTCTGGAGTGGGTTTTCAGAAGTTTAGGAAGAAACCTGACTTGAAACCTTAGAGAGCAATTTAATTTCTGCTACCTTCCTGACTTTCTCACTGCAAAGCAGCAGTTCCTTCCCATTTTTCCTTTCCATTTTGATGTAAGACTTGTTTACAAAACGTTCTATTGCTTACATATCTTGCAAATGGATAGATGAGAGTGTGAGTTATATGATTATCACTAACTGGTGGCAGTTGCAACAAACAAAAAACCAGAAAGGACAGAGGAAGTAAAATAAACATGGTACATGTACAGTTTATTTTCTTATTTCTTTACAACAGAAGAACCTATGTCTTCCCCTTCTATTTTAGCATTGTCTATATTAAAATATTGCACTATGAATTAATACAGAATGGAATGGTTATCCACTAAACATTAATTTAAAAATTTCTCTTGTATTATGCTTGTACTACTGCACCAGCACTATCATAGCAAGGAGTTTCCAATTATAACAACTTACTGAATTTGGAAAATAGATCTCTTAGTAGAAAAAGAGTAGCCAGTGGAAGTGAGAGGAAGGGTTCACAGGTCAGCAACGTAAGAGCATGAAGGAGGTTTTTGAAGGCAATATTCTCAGCTAGAAGCATCCAAATAGCTGTCAGTCTCAGGTTTCTGCTTCACTTTTTTCACTCTATTCCTGAATAGGCAGTGAAGAATTTAGTAACATAGGAAAGAGCTCTTTTACAGTCACAAAAATGTGATCCTTGATTGAACACAATACTCTGCTCATTGCAGAAGTGGGATACAGCATTCTTTTCAGAGCTTGTGTCATTTCCCATTGTCTTTTCCAAGGAAAGCACAGTTTTCTTATTGACAGTATAGAATATAAGAGACCATAAGCAAAGCTATGCCAAGTGGGGCTTTCTTAAGCCTCCAAAATGTTCTCCTTGAACACCCTGCCCTTCATGGTGCTGCAGTTATTATAGGGAAAACACACAGGTGCCCCCTCTCTTGCAGGAGCTCAGGAGGTCTCTGAAATCTTTATGTGCTTGGGGCTGCCTGTCAACAGCTGGGTTAATAAAAATGTGCTCATTCCTTCAGTATAAGGGAATGTTATCCCTGTGAATCTCACTGATTTGGCAGACTTTTCCACTGTGTTTTTGTCTTGAGAGTAATCTACATCACATCAGCTCTGAGACAACCTGGAGCTGGAGGGAGTGGTCAGAACTGTCCTGTAAAGCCAGGGCTCTTTCCTATCCCTTTCCTTCTTAAACTGATGAGTCTCCTGAAAAATTAGGTTAAATTTTCACCTCAGTGCTGTTTGCAAATTTACATCTCCAGAAGTTTCAAATAGGACAAGCCTTTGAAGATACAAAACCCCCATTCTTGAACCTGAAGTTTCTGTTAATGATGGAACATAATTAATTCTCTATTTTTCATACATAGACAGACGCATGCATGGATTTAATAAATAAAAAACTGCTGCTATATTTTTAGAAAATACACAGGTGATATTCATAGTAAAATTTATAATGGAACACCGGCTAAATTCTGTCTCCAGGTGATAGGCTTTGAGAGAGCTGTGCTGTCAGTGAGGATGCTGGATTCCTTTTTCAAGGATACCAGATAGTAGGATAATTTTCATACCTCTCCACTTTCCCAATACTCCCCTTGAAAAGTTAAGTCTTTTGAGCCTGAAAGAGCTCAGGATCTAAGTGAGAAAAAAAAAAATCTTCACATGTAATATTTCCAGACTTTTAAGTTCTACTCTCTACTAAAGTCTTAAGAAGATTTATATAAAGTCTACAAGTTGTTCCCAATTCAGGTCCTTGGCAGCATGCTTTAATTTTAAATCTGCCCATTATTTTTTTTTTTCTGGTTTATCAGCTGGGCTGGGAGGTGGGAGATGGTGACACACTTCTTAAACTCCTGCTTCTGCCCTTCCCTGTCAGAATTATATGTAGCTCTGCAGTCTTCCTGAGAGTCATCTGCTTCATTACTTGACAAACCTTATCCTTGCATTCTCTCTGGCTAATCTCCTGTCTCTCTTCTTTCACGTATCCCTAATGCTCTTAGGAACCCTTCTCAACCTTACAAATCTCACTAAGAGGCAGAAGTAGCCCATAGTGAGGACCCCGTTTTCATATTCATCCTTATTGCTAAGGGTGCCAGACTCTGGACCTAATATAGCACTGACATGGCTATTAACAGTCTTTGAGTGGAATTTCACTTTCAAAGGGTTTATTTAAAAAAGAAAAAATAAAAAAAAATCAATAAAAATACAAGTGAGAACATTTTAAAACACAAAGTAGGAGAAGCAGCCGTAAAAGGGTATTGTTTTGCTCCACTGCTTTTCACTTTTCAATGCCTCTAGCATAGGATTTCAATAGTTTATTCCAAATTGATTCATATTGGAAAGATTATTGCTTATTTGGGGGTTGTTATTTCTTTGATGTTTCTCAGGCTTTTTTTACGTATTTCCTTTTTTTCACCTGCTCACCTTTTTTTTCCTTCTAATCCTACAATTGCCAGCACATCAGACTTCCAGCTGGACATCATGCACTTCTAATGGGAGACTTAAAGTGACTCCCATGGAAAGGTGTGAAGCACATGAGTCTTCCTGTTGATACTGCAGGATGTGCCAGGTTTTGGGCATTAACACCATCATTTCTGGAAGCAGGAGCCACTTTCTGGATGCAAAAAGCACTTCAACATGTTGATGCTAAAGGAGTCATCAGAGGGTGCTTTTCCCTCTAGTTTTACAGGGTATATATTTTCCATACCTCTTGGAACAACAAAAAAACAAAAATTAAAAAATCAGTTGACACTATTTCTCAGCTGGACTTTCATGCAAGGCAGATTTGAAAAATAAGCACTTTTCCCCCCCTCTAATTGCTATTTTAATCCTGGACCTTTTCTCTGGCTCGTTTTCTAGTACTGCCCAAGAGAGATTGGCAATGCCTCAATCGGGGGTGCAAGATTTTTCATATTGACTTGGTTTAATAGAGAATGTTTCTAAAAGCTTTCACAAAGGCTGGAAACTGAACTGGCCCTGTACCCAGGACAGATAATTGAAAACTGTATAATAAAATATTGTTTAGAAATATAAGTCATTAACCAATAATTACTTTTATAGAGATAGTCTATCCTGCCAGAAGCCAAAAGCTTTTTGTTCTACTGGTCAATCACAGTGGGATTTTCTGGGTTTTAGCTTTCAGTCTCATCAGTCAGTAAATTGAGATGCAAAGAGAATGCTTTCATTTTTAAGCTAATTATTGCCATAACACCCCCAAAACATTCAGAAGATCCAGTAAAACCCAGTTTCCAGTCAGAACCCAAAATATTCAAAATATTCAGGACATCCATCTCAATCTAGAATAGTCAATTCTAGATTGAGATGGGTGTCCTGAATATGTGATCTATTTCTTCAGCATCATGTTTACCTCTTGTATCCAGAGTTGGAATTATGATGCAGAAATTTTATTTTTTACCCTTGATATACAGTCTCCTGCAGTCTGTCAGACTGTTCCCTTACAGCCCCTTTTTCACGCACAATCCTCAAGTTAGTGCTGTTTTTTTCTTGCAGAACATCATGCAGTTCAGTAGCTTGTCATTTCTTGAAAAATAATTGTTCAATTGCCTGTAAACTGAGAGGGATTTTCTACCTGTCAACATACTAGACTTACTGAGATAGTGTGTTGACAGTGTGCTTTTGAAGTAATGCATGCTCCCAGCTTTTTTGGCATTTGCTTTTTCTCACCAGGCTGACTTTGTACTTGTTTGCATCTGATTCTCCCTAGAAGCTCTTTTCAAAGAAAAGTGATATCTTACATAGAATTTTCATGTCTAAAGAGGTCATGAAGCTGAGATAAGGGCAGATGTGACAGCCATCATATTGCCAGATACTGGGAACAGAGCCAGGGGACTGGCAGGCTAAAAAGCAACAATTTCTACAACAAAAGTGCAAAGTTTCATATGCAGGACTGTGGCAGAATTTTATCCCTGATGAAATGGGCACAGAGGTGAGTACATAACACTGTCATTTTAAGAGGTGAAAAATCTCACGCCATATGTTTATTCTAATCATAGAATCAGAGGATGGTTTGGGTTGGAAGTGACCTTAAAGATCATCTCATTCCAACCCTCTACCATGGACAGGGACACTTTCCACCTCACCAGGTTGCTCAGAGCTGCATCAAACCTGATCTTAAACACACCCATGAATGGGCAATCCACATCTCTGGGCAACCTGTTCCCTAACTTACTGCTAGCTCAGGATGCTTAATGAGAGTGCCAAAAGTTATAATGCAGCCTGTTGGGCTGCATGAACAGACTACAAGAAAGTCTAAACATTTAACCTCCAAGTGTCCAGCAATTTAGAAAACTTTAATATTTTTTGTTTAGTAAAATAAATGCATACCTGGGTATACATATTTATTTTCCACATAAAAAATAAATTTGCCAATCTGTTTCAAGGAACACTAGTATGTATCTCCTGCTGCAAGAAACTTGCTTCTCTCTTCTACAATACTGCTTTCCTGGGGTTTTATGATGTCCATTTTCTTAAAAGAGTCTTATGATTTTCCTGTACCATATTATGTTCCTCATCACTCTGCTTAAAGCCAGCAGGTTGTACACCAGCAGGTTATTAATATAAAAAAATCCCAAAACAATATTAGAAAGAACTCTTCTCTGGTCATTTGAACACAAACAATAATGCCCAGATATTGCTGGCTGCCTGAAAGCTATATTATAAAATCTGTACCACTGAAAATAAAATATTATTCTAAAGTGACAGTAGAATACTGTCAGTGAAATACACTTTCAGTAGCTTGGGAACTTCAAAAGGCAACAACAAAAAAAAAATGTTCCATTGATTTTTGAAAGTTTGCCAGACCAAAACTTTGTATCAGCATATGAACAATGCACATTAGTACAGAACTGTCAAAGCCACAGCATATTCGTAGACCCAGGTGGGTAGGTAACTGTTTTATTTGCATTTATCTCATTTGTTCAGAAAAATTAAAGATACTGCATCATCTCCAAGCCTGACTGAGCAGAAATATGTATATATAGGATGAATACCCTCCCCACATTGTGTGGGACAGAAGCAGCTTTGTTGTAGATAGAGGGAAATTAAGTTTAATTAGATGAATTGAAATGCAGTGATTTACAAGTTTCACATGCAAGATTCTTTTACATGCTACAAAGGAAATAGACATGCTTTGTTATGTACTGTGCCCTATTATGTGTATGGCTATATGTACAACACTACAAATTATTTTTTTATGCTAAAGAAACTTTCAGTTTGATTCCACTTTAAATGCACCAACACGGAGTTCAACCCAAGTATCCAACCTGTGGCATACAGGAGCAGAGATTCACACATGTGATGGCAGCATGGGAGAGGTGAATTACAGAAATTGGCTGTTGTAGTCTCTCAAGTTTCTACTTGGTCAGCATCAATGTGGCAGATGATCCATAACAACCAGTCTTTCATCAACAGCAACAGCCTTCACATTTTCCTGCAGAAAAAGAACTGTATCTGCTTAGCATTAAAAATCCATAGAGAAAGGCTGCTTGTATCACTTTTTATAAGACAGATGTTAGATGCCCCCATCTGCCACATGCCCTGTCCATGTCAGATATCCTGGAGAAAGGACTGTGTCTTCCCTGATGTTTTGTTCTGCAGCAAGGTGGTTGTGAATGGAAAATTAAAAAAAAAAAACTAAATTAGATGCAACCTTAAAGTATCTTCTTTGGTGTGGAAAGGATTTTGGGATCTGCTATCAGAAGGAATGAAATATTTATTTTAATTTGGATAGGTACATTCTCACCAAATTTGAACTCCTAATAAGGATTATTTGGGGAGCGGGGAGGGGAAGGTAAGGGTGAAAAGTAGGGGGAAAACATAAATCTCCATACAGGGATAACATGAATCTACTTTCCAGACACTCCAGACAGAAAAGCTGGCTTGTTCAGTAGGCAGTGGGAGTAGCTCCTGCAGACACAGCTGAGAAATAAGGGGGCAGAAGAGAGTTGCTCCATCTCTGCAGTGGCAGTCAGGGCTGGTTTATCAACTCAGGGAAGCACAGAACAGCACTACACAGATTTCCTCTGACTGGGGAACTGTAAATCTGTCACAGCAGGATACCTCCTTAAATTCCCTGTGGCATGGTGAGACTCCACTCACATTCCTACTCCCTGGGTCTTAAAAATAAAAGTAAGAATCCAGTCCTGATAACAATTCATCCTCAGCTTGTGGTTTGTTTGTTTTCTTCCTTTTTTTTTTTTTTTCCTAAGTGCTTCCATGTTTTTTTTAGTGTTAGGAATGGTAGCCAGTCCTCAGTACCACTTTACAGACACAATGGTCTTCCATCTTCCATCAAGTCTTTTCCATCTTCCTTCAACTGCCTGTAGTGAATCAGTGCTGTATCACCAATGAGTTATATTCAAAGTCTACTCTGAGCAAATTTCCTGGTAAGGAATTCCATCTAGCTGTACCTTGGTATAGTCTTGGTGCAGATAACCTACGCAATGCTGTCATCTAAACATCTGTCTTTTCCTGGGGAGGACAGAGGATATGTATTTTGAACTGTGAGCATTTTCTGCAGCCTGATAACATTTTGCCATTTTGTCTTCACTCTGATGCAGTGCTGAGTGAATGCTGGTGATGAGTGCATTGCCCTCCATCATGTTTTGGGAGAGGATCATCACTCAGGTGCACTCACTAATGTCTCTCTGGAGCTGATGACAAGCCCTGTGTGGTCAGACTTAATGAGTCAATTAGAGTATTTGAACAGGCAGCACAGTTCTGAGATGCAGGGACTTGGCCCTGTCTCGTTACAAGTTGGTTGAAAATAGCCTCTGATGAAAAGAAATTAATTTTCTGACTCATATAGGTGGACTACCTGACAGCTTTCTCCTGTTTGCTTCTGAAATGGCCTGACTTAGAGGGAGAAATGTCACTTGATACCATGGTGAACTGTTGTTTATTGGTAGCAGTTTCTACAGAAACGTTACCTCCTTCCTCTGATTTTCTTCACTGCTTTGGTTAAAGGAGGGTTGATCAAAGGTCTGTCACAGCAATCATTTGTCATGCAGAGAGACCTAACTCAGTCCAAACTGTTGGAGGCAATCAAACTGTGGTTAGATAACAGAATTCTGAGAATATGGGATTAATCACTACATCTTCATTGACAGCAGAACAAGTCTTTGACTTGCTCTGGTTTATTCGGTTCTTGTGCTCATCTTTAATGTTAACTATTCAAATTCATGTCTTTATTTTTTAAAGGAAGTCTTATTAATTGGAAGAAAAAACTCCAGTCCACATTCAAGTCATATATCAGTAGTGATTTTCCTCTTTATCTAACCTTCTTAATTTTAAAAGAGAATGCCCTCTTTCATCTTTGGAGGCAAAAATTTAAGTTAAATTACTATCTGAAAAAATTTTGGAGTTTTAATCTTCAGTGATACCTCAAATCATGATGTATGAAAGATTTCTTGGCAATCTGAATTAGCCTTTCATGAAAAGAAAATCCTGAACTGCACTTAAAGCATAAGATTGGTTACATACTTTTTGTCAGCAGAGCAACACAAGTTTTAACAGCAAGTTTTTAAACCAACTACCATTATTATAATGTCTTGCAGCTGACAGGCTAGCAAACAAAACCACAAACCTTACTTACCTGACTGAATTTGTTGGGCACAGTTTTCAGTCACATCTACCTAAATAAAAAACAGTTAAATGCCCTCTTCATTGCCACTTTGATTACAATTAAACAAACAGAAAGCCACTTTTTAAATGGACTTCTAGAGGGTATTCTTTGTCTTTGGAATTTAAGGGATTTCTCAGGAGCCTGTCAAAAACCAGCAGAGCAGGGCTCTGACTTCATCAAAGTGAGGCATCAAGAAGCCAGTAAACAGGACTAGAAACAGCAGTGAGAGAGACACAGGAGTCACAGAATAATAGAACAAGCTGAGTTGGAAGGGACCCCAAGGATCATCAAGTCCAGCAGGTCCTTGCACAGGACAGCCCCAAGAGTCACACCATGTGCCTGAGAGCATTATCCAAGTGTTTCCTGAACCCTCTCAGGCTGTGACCACTGCCCTGGGGAGCCTGTGCCAGTGCCCAGCCACCCTCTGGGTGAAGAACCTTTTCCTGATACCCAACCTAAACCTCCCCTGGCACAACTTCAGGCCATTTCCCACAGGTCCTGTCACTGTCACCACAGAGCAGAGATCAGTGCCTGCCCCTGCTCTTCCCCTCACAGGGAAGCTGTAACTGCAGTGAGGTCTGCCCTCAGTCTCCTCCAGGCTGGACCAAGTGCCCTCAGCCCCTCCTCACACAGCTTTCCCTCAAGGCCCTTCTCCATCCTCACTGCCCTCCTTTGGAAGTTATTTAACAGCTTAATGTATTTTTCGTATTGTGGCTCCCCAAACTGCCCCAGCACTGGAGGTGAGGCCACCCCAGAGCAGAGCAGAGGGGACAATCCCCTCCCTTGCCCAGCTGGCCATGCTGGGCCTGGTGCCCCCAGGACACGCTTGGCCCTCCTGGCTGCCGGGGCACTGCTGGCTCAGATTCAACTTTCCATCCACCAGGACCCCCAGGTCCCTTTCCCTGGTGCTGCTTTCCAGCCTTTCATCCCCCACTCTGTCTGTACATCCAGGGTTGCCCTGTCCCAGGTGCAGAATCCAGCACTTTGTTGAATTTCACATGGCTGGCCTCTCATATGTCGAGGTCTCTCTGCAGGGCCTCCCTGCCTTAAAGGGAGTCAACAGCTCCTCCCAGTTTTGTATCACCTGCAAACTTGCTCAGTATCCCTTCTAGTCCTGTGTTCAAGTTCTTTATGAAGATGTTGAAGAGCACAGAGCTGAGGCTGGAGCCCTGTGGAGCCCCCCTAGTCACAGCTCACCACTGATGTCACCCCATTCACTGTAACCCTTTGTGCCCCATCCGTGAGTCAGCTGCTCACCCATCACATGGTGTGTTTTTACAGCTGGGGGCTGGGTCCAGGATACTGAGAGAGGCTATCAAAAGCTTTACTGAAATCAAAAAACATTACATCAGCTGGCTTTCCTTGACCAGCTAGGTGGGTTACCTTGTCATAAAAGGAAATCAGGTTTGATAAAGCAGGACTTCCCCTCATGAAGCTGAGCTGACTGTGATGAACGACTGCATTGTCTGTCTTGCATTATCTATCCAGAACAATCTTCTCCATAGCTTTACCAGGCACTGAAGTGAGACTGACAGGCCTGTAGTTTCCAGGGTTTTCCTTCCTGCCCTTCTTGAAAATCATAAAAACAGTTATCAGTGTCAAGTCAGCTGAGACCTCTATGGATTCCCAGGACCTCTCAAAGATCATCAAGAGAGGTTTATCAATGAAAATAGCTACAAAAACACTTTCAATATGAGAATAAAGAATTCAGAAATAGTTTTTGAGTGAAATGGAGACCACTTTGTACAGGGAAAAAAAAAACATTTCTGGTTTTACTTTTGCTTCCTCCCATTTTTCTAACTTCTTCAGTGAGGCAGTGATAAGTTGTACCCATGTTACCTGTCACAGAGAGGACAAGTGTGTCAAAGAGGTCCCTCATCAATTTATCTTCCTAATGGATACTGCACAAGAACTAAATTTTGGTTAATGGTTTGTGTCAGAAGAGGTGGAGCTGGATGCATTCATAGCCTGCATATGTGCTGTGACTCAGAGACAGATTGTCCCAAGCTACTGTCCAGAGTAAGGAAATGCTGTTCCACTCCTCCTAATCCATTGTGAGTGGAAAGGTTTGCATTCAGCATCAAATTCCTTCCATATCTCTTTGTTGTTTATCTGGGGGGACAAATTTTGCAGCTCCTGTGAATGGGAAAGTCCAAAGGCCTGTGTTTAATAAAAACAAAATGTATTTTTCAGCAACAATGAGCCAATAGTGTCAGGCATCAAGGCTTCCAGGGCTTTCATGTCTCCAGCTCTCTTTGAACTTTAATAAATGGATACAGAGCAGAGAGTCTGAGAACTAATTTGGAGAACCTCTGAGTGTTAGACCCAGGCCGGAGGAAAAGAAAGGAGGTTTTTCAAGAATCAGAGTGGAAATTAAGAGCACCTCAGTGACAAGCTGAACTTGGAAGGTGCTTGGGCACCATCACAGCCTCTCACACTTGAATCATGGGTGGGACTGGAGGGTACTTGTTCCATTTATGAAGAGCCAGCAGATAATATCTGCCCAAAGGAAGCCTTGTTAAGGGAAAAATGAGTTTCACACTCAATTCAGGGTGTATTCACCTTCTTTTGTCCCACTTCTGCTCAGATTTCAGTTTGGAAATCCAAAGGCCAAATGAATATCATGTTTATCTAGCATTAAAATGCTAATTGAAGTGGGCCCATGGTGTCTTTTAACATTTGTCCACCAAATGCTCACTGAAATATTTCTAAGCAATGAGCAATTTTTCCCTAGATCAAGTGAATATTTATTGTCAAACAAACACATACTGGATTCCCCATCTTACATTTGAAATTTGGTCACATATGGGTTTAAGATTCCAGCCCTGAGTCATTGCCAATACGTGCAAATGTATTTAACTTCATTGCCTTTGCTTATTTGTTTGTGAAATGATATTTGAAATGTCTTTATCTATTTTCTATTCCTTTCCTAATGGCACATTTATTTGATGGGAGACTAGTGGATACAAAACCAATCCCAACAAATATGACTATTAACTGCAGTTGATGTACCTATCCCTTAATCAATACATGTTGAGCCACCTATTCTTTAGTTTTGTAATATATTCTCCTCTTCTCACTCTGCCTGCATCATCTTTCTGGGTGGAACACACTATTTTGTTGTTTTCTTGGCTTTTATTTTATTTTTCAAATAAGTTAAGCTTTTTTTTTTTTCCTGAAAACATACTAGGTCTCCTTTAGTTAAAAATTATAGCAAAAATTTTGAAAAATACAGCAAAATACACTCAGTGAGGTGATTATATTACCAGAACACTAAGGTTTTTAGGCAGTGCAGGTTACATATGACCATACATGCAGAATTCTTCAAGCAAGACAACATACAAGTCAAACCTGTTTCTGTACTCTTTTATTCTTTTTTGTTTGTTTGAAAATCATACTGATTGCCCATAAAATTTTTGTCAACTAAAGTATCCAATAGTTTCATACAGCTTTGTTCTGTAGATTTTTTTAGAGAAGGTCATTCTTTTGCATGAATAAAGGTTCTCTTCCATGGGGCACTGCTCTCCACACACACCAGAGAATCAGTCCCTGACATGTGCCAGTCTGCTCTTTTATTAATCACAGGTTGTCTCCCATCAATGTCATCTATGAGGTTATAAAGGAAACTAAATGAAAATTGCATTCGTCTCCCTGTGGCAGCAAAGAGGGGTGGGCAGGGGAGGTTTTGTTGAAAGAGCCTGACAGTCATTCCATGAGAAATTTTGCTTTGCTAATAAACATCCCTCCAATTCATAAATGCGTATCATCTCTGCTTAACAGATGTGAGCTGATCGAGAGGATTGTCATCATTTAAAGCCTTCCAGGTGTTTCAAAGGCAGATGGACACCACTACTGCACCTTTCCTGCTGTCTCCAGGACAGCAGCTTAAAGAGCTGAGCAATCTTCTGCTCCATATATAGGGTGTTTGTAACTTCCAGGGTTTGGGGTTTGGTGGGGGTCTTTGTTTTGGTTTTTTGTTGTTGGGGTTTGTTTTTTTTGTTTGTTTGTTTTGGTTTTGGTTTGGTTTTTGTTGTGGGTTTTTTGTAGGTTTGTTTGTTTGTTTGTTTACCTTTTCTTTGTTTAGTTGGTTTGTGTTTTGATTTAGATTTTGGTTTGGGGTTTTTTTGTTTATTTTTTGTAAGAGAGGTGGAAACATAAAAACGGGCAAAATAATTTCCCTTTTAAAAATCCCAGGGGCTTGCCTTATACAAAATGCAGTGTTAAGAGAGTAATACCACTTCCAAAGGTTTTTAAGTTTTTCACACTGTGTTTTTGTCTAGTACCAGGAAATACATCACCTCCACAACAAATTTGAAATTAACTGAAGAACCCATCCACAGCTTTTAGAAAGCCAAAATAAAACCATTTTAGGTGGACCAAACCATTTCACTCCCAAAAAACTAAAATGTGCACCGAGTTTTTAACAGGTATTCTGTAAACCAAGTAGAAAGGAAATTCCAGTTTGATCAGAATACTTTTTTTGTTAGTGCCTTTAAGAGCAAGCCAAAACACAGCATTTCAACAACACTGGGAAAAATGTAGAAGTAGTCACAGAGGAATGGATTCACTGTACTCTATTAATGTTTCTCAGCTGAAGAAGTACAAACCATCACTAAGAAGTAAAATGTATTATAAATATTGGTCATAAGTGTTTATTCTTGTACTAAATAATTTTATATTTATTCCCAGAAGCGATTACTCTGGATTACTCTTTAGATGGTACCAGATATGTAACTGCAGCCTGAACACATATCAGCGTCTGTTTTAAGAGGGATGGATTGGGATGGTGATCTCCAGCCTAGATCTTCATTTTTCTTTCCTTTATTGTCAAATCCCGCTCATCTGACAGAAGAGTACTATCAGAAAATCAATCCTTCATACAGCTTTAAAATACCTTGTTCACTGGTGAACTCATATTTGCATCTCAGAGACAGTAACACACGTTACAGAATGCTTCTGAGACCTTGATGATAGATCCTTGTTGACATCGGGTAACAAATTGCCCATAAGTGCATTTTAAATAGGTTTGTACATACATTTAATAACAGGAAGGTGACAAATTTCTTTTTGTCTTATGGCTTTATCACAGTTTCTGGTGATATCGCATCCAGGCTTATTCTTAAAAGTTGCCATTTAGTTTCAGCCTGCCAACCTAATGGAGTTCACAGAACATCTCTCAGGGCTGCTGAACCAGCAGAGGCAGCACTCGATATGATATGTATGCTTAAGCTTTAGGGTGCATAATAAACATGAGAGCTTCATGCCCTGAAAAATAATCACTGGGAACACAGTGCATAAACTGCAAGCTAGAAACTGCAAGCTAGAGACATGTTTTCTTTAGGGCTATTTCCCAAAAGAGGCATCAAACAATAATACAGAATATAGTGTACCTAAGTGCTTATTACTTGAACTTTAGATTTACTTTTAAGAATAAAATATTTACACTCAGTTTCATAGTATTTTTTTTTCTTTTCCTTCTCCCATCCACGTGATTTAATATAGCAGACTTGATTATGGTGGAAAAAAATCCCCACTGCATTTTTCTCTTTGACAGGAGTATCATTCTCTTTCTAGTGATGATTCTTTTCCTTACAGCACTTTCAGGGAGATTATGCACATGGGACACAAAACACTCTTGAAGTAGCAATGAAGTCCTTTAAAAACGTGAGCAGAAAACTGTGCAAGGTTACAGCAGGACACGAGTAATTCCCAGCCCTTGTCCTGCTGGCCCTCCTGAAGGTGCAAATTTCCTCTCTCAGGATGCTGTAGAGGAGCTGTATGTGTGTGCCCCGAGCCCTCTCTGGGGAGTGATGGCTCTGCCTGAGTTATCTGCATGATCATGAATCAGAGCGTGTCTGACAGAAATAAGACAATTCAACCAGCACTTACTCCTCACATCAAGCCACTAACATCTGAATAGTGACTACCTTCCCACTTTATCTCCTTATTCTCCTTAGCAGCATCACCTCCCCTGTCCCCAATGTTTTTGTAGTTCCCATACCAGAAGCTTTCCTTTCCTTGACTCAGCCTGCACCCCTCTGCATTCCCTGTCTGATGACTAACCATTCCCCTCCAATAAAAGTTACCTGGTGCTTGCCTTTTCTTTGTTGCCTTTTGGATTTTAAGAACTTGCGTCTGGGGACAAACACACCTTGATAACCATTCACTTACATCTGTGCTCAACACCTAAATGCAGACCTTTCTAATAGTTGTCTTTAACAATAATTTCTTACTCCATTGTTCTAAAAAAATATTTTATTTGAAGAGTGTTGAGAAAAAGGAAAAAAAAATCAGTTGAACTACTCTGGAGTTGTCTGGTAGGAAATAAAGGCTGCAAACAAGTATCAGAGGCATTGCTAGGGAGGAAGAAAGAGACCACAGACAATTTGAATAAGCTTCTGTACTATTTCTTTTGTGCTCACCAGACCATACCAACAAATGCTGTTCAATGTCTAAGGATGAATGCATTTCCTGGGCAAACTCTTGCCACCAGGAGCACAAACATAGATTGCCTGAAAACTGCAAGTGCTCTCCTAACAGAAGAAGCACAGAGAGGACAAAATCTCCTTTGCAAATAAATAAAAACAAAACAAAACAAACTGAATAAAAACTAGTAAGATAATTGTGCTGTTCACATTCACAACAAAACCCCCAGCTGAGTATAAATGTGTACACTGGACTGTGCTGACAATGCCAGTCCTGTCCTCTGCAGCCCTGTCTCACACAGCAGAACATCATTTCTTCCCTAATGCAGCCCTGCTGTGTCTAATATGTGGGGAAACACAACCTCCCCTCCCATTCCTCAGTTTGCCTGATTCATCAGATACCCCTGGCAGAGGGTGCCTGTCATGCATGCCAAGGCACAGGGAATAGTCACACCTCTGTCTTCAAAGCAGAAACTGATACTGTTTAATCACTGTGCCTAGGCTCTTAAAATAAAACAGGACAGTGTTGGATCATTTTCCTTGTAATCAACTCACTTGTGCCTCAGTCGGCTTCACAAGCTCTTGCGTGGTTATTTGACTTAACAAACCCCCAGAATGTACTGTTTTACTTGAATGTGAAGCTTTATGTACTGCCATAATTATTATGGTCCCAGTATAACTGTAGGTCCAATTAGACATTGAAAATCTATCTACCTAAATATTTGAAGAGGTGCTTCTAGTGAGCTTGAAGGGAAAGGGCCAGCCAGCTTCTCTCAGCCTGAAGCTCCTTGGAGAGGCTAATTACCAACATATCTCACCTCAGTCAAAATCTGGTAATGAGCTCTCCCATTTATATGTTTGTACTGGGTTCTCTGAACTACAAGATTCAGGGTTTCACCCTTGGTACTAAACCTGAGACTCTTCATTTAAAAACAGAGGGAGGAGGAGAAATCGTTATTATTTCTCACTGTAACAGGGAGTCAAACACAGGAGAAACACAGCTGAAATTCTAACAGGGTAATGCTGATATTAGTAAATGAAAAGAAGAGTTTGTTTGTGATTTTTTAGTTAATAAATTCAATAACTTCATCTCCTCCTTGAGAAAAAGAAATACATTTAAGGGTGAAAAATTAAATCCACCTATAAAAGCTCAATCATGGAAGCCATTGTATAATAGGTGCCAAAATACAAAATACACTGCCCCTTGTGAGACAAACAAGTTACATAAAAAGAAGAGAGACATTTCCAATTATTTTCATTCTCAGTAATAGTCAATTACACATCATCACCTTTCATAAATATTTGTAACATCCATTTTGGATGTTGCAAATAAATAATGCCACTTGCATGCTACCTTGGTTAAGGTAAGAGAAATTTCAATGTAACTGGGCAGTTACATTACTAACAAGTTACCTGCTACCCAAGACATCCATAAACCAACAACTGGGATGCCTTAAGTGTTCTGGTTCCTCACCACACTGTCTAGAGTATTCAATTCCTTTAGAAGTGGCATGACAGAAGAAGAGAAAATTTTAAAATGGTCAGGAAGAGAAAAGGGAGGAGAGCAACCTTCCAGCTGCAGATGATAACCAAGGAGTCCTTCCAGCCTTCCAGTCCTTCCAGATGATAACCTTCCAGTCCTTCCAGTCCACCACCAGTGAGGTGCTGGGGAGCATCCTGGATAAAAACCTGCTCCAAGAAGCACAGCCAGCACATCTCTCCAGCTTTTTCTGTTCATCTTTGTGCCAAGAACAGCACAGAAGCTGAAAAGGAGAAACCATGATATCATTTGATGGCCACTTATAAACAAACAAACAAACATAAAGAATGGCTGTCAAAACATGGAAAATTGCATGTATGCAACACCAAAGTATTTGTGAGGTTCTTGTTGTAGAGGAGATTGTAAGAGGTGTAACAAAGAGCAAAAAATGCTGCTTGATGTTCCCAATGAAAATAGGTACTAGTTCAGGACTGTAAACTGAGCTATTCTTTATACCTGTAGCTGTATACTGATACACCTCAGATGAGCCTTGTGGTCTTATTAGCAGATGGCAGGACAAAAGGGAACTCTGCATTTTCCAATCACAGCCTCTGACTGACTGGAAACAGAAGCTGGAAAAGCAGAATTGCTGTGACCTGCAATATTTGGGTGGTTAAATGCTTCCACAGAGCTGAGGGGAAAACTGCTGAATTCTCACACTTTGTTTTTATTTTGACCTTTATGAAACGGCCACACTGTGATCAAAGGCAGCCCCCTATCTTCTCAGACCAACAGTCAGAGCAGCTTTATTTGCTCAAGAGAATATATTTACATGCCAGTATAGAGCATTTGACAACAGCTGAACTAACACATGCAGCAAAGTTTGGCAGCTGAAGGGCAAATAACTGATTAGCAAAGATGAATGGAAAAAAATTATTTTTTGTGGTTGTTGTTGTTGTTAACAAACAATGACAGCTGCTCATGACAATACTGTTTATGAAATTGGAGATTTTTATCTACTAATTCACATTTTTGGTGTGTATTTTTAAATGGGCAAATTGGATAGTTATGCAATCAAAATAACCTTTTGCTGTAAAAAAGATAAAATTAAGATCCAAATAATTTTCAGTAGCAGCTCACAAAAAGATGATAATTTGGTTGTATCATGATATTAAAAAAAAAGGTAGAAATAAAAAAAAATCACTTAAGCTTATGAAGTATAGACAAATATTTTTCTTCTGTGATTTCCTGCATTATCAAAAGTAAATAGTAAAATTAATCTATCATGCTAGAAATGCATGGAATAAAGCTTTTTTAAAGCCAAGAAAGGTGTGTTTATAGCTTGTTTGTTTCCATGGTAAGACAAAAATGCTGCCAGACAGATATCCAAGGCTCTCTCAGAAATACTTTTAGCAGGATTTTAAACTTGTAGAAGGAATTCAAATAGATTACAACACTGTCAGAAATTTCCCTTCTCTCCTGTGTGAGACCACTTGTATCAGCCTTTAGCAAAGGCAGCATGTGAAGGGGAAGGGAATGGTTTTTAAAGGTAGCACTGGCCCAGCATTCAAACCAGCAGCAGTCTGCATCCTCCAGAGACTTCTCACCAAGGAACACTGGAGCAGGCTTAAGGTGCAGAATCTTCTTGAACATTAAGGGTACTTGCCCTCACCTTGAAAAAAAAAATTAGTTCAGTGCAGAAATAAATATTTGTCAGAGCCATAAAACCACTAGAATTTACATCCTATTAATAGCTATAGTTGCAATATAGCTATTAATATTTTGTTGAACTCTCAATAGAAAGGGTAATGGTTTTATTTCAGGATATTCAGAACACATTTTGAAACACCTTGAAAATTTTAACAAAGTCCTTGGCCATGCAAGGAAAAGGAATAGATTTGAGTGGTACCTTAGATGCAATGTTACAGGTAGCAGAGCTTGTTAAAACATAAAAGTTTTTGCTTGAAAGGGAGCTCTGATGAAATGTCCTTTTATGTTCAAATCAAAAGTAAGTAAGTAAAAAAAGGAAAAGAGAGAAGTCATAGCTTTCCAAGAACAGAGTCATTACAAGTGGGGAGTTCAGGCAAATTAAGGTACTTATTAGAACAACAGCATTAAGAAATCCGAGTTCCCTAGGTAGGTTTGATAATTAACTTTTGTGGCAATAGTCTAAAAATAGCCTTCTTTTCTCATGTACCATTAGATTTTGTTGAACTGACATTTTCTAGTGAAATACCATTCTTTCACAGTTTTCAATTGCTGCTCTGAAATAGCTCTGCCAGACCCTGTACATGTTGGCTTAATAAGCAAAGCCTGCAGTGCTGAGCTATTGTTCAACTCTCTCTCCCGTGAAGCAGCTGCTGAATTTTCCTGTTATTAACACTGCTGTCTGTGCAGGGGAAGGTAAAGGATTTTGTAGTGCCTCCTTTAACATAACTTGTACACCATGCCTATTTTGGGGCAGGGGTGTCCTTTTTTAAAAAGGCTGTAATGTCCATGTCAGACAGACCCTGTGGAATTCCATGAGGCACTTCACAGCACTTCAGGTGCTGACTGTACCTCCAGTCACCAGTGACAGGGGAGAGGACCTTCCAGAAGGTGCCTCAGAGCCAGACCCTACTGCAAACACTTACCCTTGGTTGTTCTCCACTCACTGCAGTGGGGATCAAGGGGAACACGACAAACTACATTATTGGACGTTTTAGGTACTGGAACTTGGGGAGCGTGGATGTTAGAGCCATAAAAAACCATCATTAAGGGGCAATTACTCAATCCATACTGGAGCTCCATACTAAGACTTTAGGACCATTTTGTGAAAACCCAGGCTTTATTCAGGATAATTTTTAGGGATGTAAGAGAGACTAAACAAGTTTTTGATGTGTTTCTTCTTTATATAAACAAGATTTTCTCTTTTCCCCTTTGTTAGGAACAGAACAGTATTTTCATCCTTCAAAAAAAACTCCTCTACTTCTTCCTTCCCTACCCTCATGGCTAATTCCTGCTGGTAAGAAACTCTTCTCCCTTGTCTCATAGCATCAGAAACACTCTTGGCCACTAATTAGAGCTTCATCCTTGAGACTTTGGGGTCCAAGTTTGAGGTAGAATGCTTGGCACAGTAAAGCATGCCAGCACTTACACAGGAATAAGAAGCCTGAATGGTTTTGGCGTAGATTACAGAGCTTTTGGGACACTAGTCAGACTGAAATAAATGGGTAAGACAAAACCAACTTTAAGCTTCCTCTTGCTCTCTTTCTACTTTACATCAGTTTCTCAATTTTGTTCAAACACCAGATTTTCAAGCCAAGTTAAATGAGAAGCATTTTCATGCTGCCTTTACAATCATCTCACAAATCATGGCCTTAGATTTCTACTTCCTTGAATAGAATTGTAACTTAGGTGAAAATTCCTCTTATGCTCACTTTAATAAGGTGTTTAACAATTGAGTGTTAATTCATCTGGAGAGATACCAAGGCACAAAACTGTTTCAAGGAGAAGAGTAGCTCATGTCTCAGATCAGTGGCTCAGGGTGTTCTCAACATAGCCAAGTCAAACACAGTGCCAGAAATAGCTTGGGAATGCTCTTTCCTGGTTGCTGGGCTCATCCCTTCGCACCCACTGGCAGTGAACCAGGTTTTCCTTCAGTGGGTGCTCCAGCAGCACTCCTTTAACCAGCAGCAAAGCCAGCTTGTGTTCCTGCCTTCCCCATGCACCTCTGCTGCAGCTGCTCATTTTTACCTGTCCACCAGAACTTCTCTCTCCTGTGCTTGCACAAGTGCTCTGCTGTTGGGAAGAACAGCCTGGGCTACACTCCCAACATCACTGCAAAAAGAGCACTGCCAGCCACTGTGTTTGGTCTGGCAGCATGCAAAGTTTACTTTCACTGAGCATTCTTCCAACTGTCTGTGAGAAAGGACAGATTTCTGAAGTTTTAGGTTAAACCTCACTGTGCATTAGGTAACATTTACAATGGAAATTAATTTTATGTAACACAAACAAGAAAAACAATCAAAGCTGGTCATTAGCTCTGTTTAAAAGCTATTTTTACATGCAAACAAATTTGGAGATGAAAAGTCTGGAGGATGACACTCCAAAGCCCACTTGCTGGAATGGGGGAAGGTGTTTTGGATTGCTTGCAATTCTTAGTAGATGCTGTATCATTTGAGAATTTAATTATTATAAAGGGTTGGGATGACACATTCAAAGCTACATTTAAGAATCAAATGTTCTATTCTCACCAAGATAAAAGAGTGAAGTAGTAACACTTTGCATAAATATTGCAGCATAAGCAAAGAGGCCTGTGAATGGGGTGAGCAGGGCAGGGGAGGGCAGCAGAATATGCCTGACAATACAACAGTGACAATAATAATATTGGTATTGTTTGACAGATATAATTTGCTAGAAAGTGTCCACATTTGACACAACAAACACAGAAGAAACAAAGATTCCTTATGAAGAGACTGCACAACCATTCATAACTGGATTCACCATTGGCTTAATTGTCAAGAGCAGAATTTGCTTGGTAATCATTTTAAATTTGGAATTCAGCTGTATGTCAGGTTACTGAAACATTTATTCATATATAAACTTCTTCAGGTGGCAAGGCCTGAAACAGACTTGCATGAGGCCTGAATTATTAAATACTGAAGTAATCTTCCTGTATAATAAATGAGTGTTTTCATAAAGTGAAGGTATAAGGGTATTTTAATCATGCTCAATCATTAGAAATATCACGGAATCATTGAATGGTTTGGATTGGAGGGTACTTTCAAGGTAATCTAGTTCCAGTCCCCTGCAAGGACACCTTCCAGTAGACCAGGTTGCTTGAAATTCCATCCCAGCTTTTTGTTTTCCAATTTATACACAGATCAGGACTCAATGTAGGCCGAGTTACCTTTCTATTTTGTTTGTTTGTTTGTTTGTTTGTTTGTTTGTTTTCCTGTAAACAAGAGTAGGTGCAAGCCCTTCCCGAAGGATTGCTCTCTGCCCTCGGTGGTCTCTGGTGAGCCGGCAGGGCCCTCAGCCTCCCGCTACCCCCGGAGAAACGCTCGGTGCCTTTTTGCAGCAAACACACGCCGATCTTGGCTGCAGCAGCTCTCCTTGGCCACGGGATGGGGCTCTCCACACACAAGTGACATCCCCTCCGCACACAAGCAACATCCCAAAGCCGCCGTGCCCAGGGAGCGCTCCCCGGGCAGGGCCGGCCGGGAGGGCCTGGGGGACAGCGGGGAGGGCACGGGGAGCAGTCCAGGTCTGCAAGAGGCAAAAACAGCGCCGAAAGAGAGCTGCTCGCATTTAATCCTTCGAAATAGGGCTCATCTATTAGAGCTTGTGTAAGCCACAGAGGAATGAATGGGGTGGTAACGCTGAAAGCATGTGAAAACATGAACTACATGTGTTTGTGGCCCAAAGCAACACCACACGCCTACTAATATTTAGGAACTCACTAAGAGGTCTCAACAGCAGAAGACCCACAAATAGCTTAGAAATAAGGGATATTGTAATTCTGCTCCTTCACCTTTCTCCTTTTTTTTTTTTTTTTTTTTTTTTTCTTTTCTTTTTTTTTCTTTCTTTTTAAATCTCTATCATAGAATCACAGAATCACAGACTGTGCTGAGTTGGAAGGAACCCACAAGGATCAAGTTCATCAAGTTCAACTCCCAGCCCTGCACAGAGCAGCCCCAAGGGTCACACAATGTGCCTGAGAGAATTGTCCCAGCACTTCTCGAACTCTGTCAGGCTGGTGCTGTGACCACTGCCATGGGGACCCTGTTCCAGTGCCCAACCACCCTCTGGGGAAAGAACCTTTTCCTAATATCCAACCTAAACCTTCCCTGACACAACTTCAGGCCATTCCCTCGGATCCTGTCCATTTGTATAGTTTATAAACCCATAAAAATCGAGACCCATATGGCTTTTATTTTACCTCTGGAAGTAGGGAAAGACACTTACTCCCATTTTACACTTGCTGGACACACAAAAGGAGTCTTTTGGTAAAGGTCACAGAGGAAGTTCATAGTGGAAAGGCAAACAGTGTGAGCCTGCCAGGCATCGACCCCACATTTGCACCACTGAAACACCCACACTGCTAATGGTCTTCTCAGTAGTCATCTCCCACGCAGAGAGAAGTCCTTTCTGCCCCTGCTGTTCAATACCACCCATATTCAGTTTATTAAAAATAAATAAGCTGTATTTCCAGTTTGACCATCTAATGCTGTATGTGGGATAACTCAAGGCTGCAAATGTACTGAGCAGGCTGAGCTTGTGAGAGAGGAATAAACACACGGGGGAGCTGCACGGCCTGTGATGGTTTCTAACCTTAATAGGAGCAAACACAAAAGCAGCAGAAAAAATTGCATGATACACATTTTACCTGTGGCTTCTATTTCTTCTACTTTTGCTATGAACTAATATTATTTTAGTTGTTTTCTGATGAAGGTTAGGTTCTTTATCCACTCCACTCCAAATCAATTACCTTTTTATATGGCTGTTCTTCAGCCTCAGTTTCCACTCATTTTTCTTTGTACAGCCTTGTTATTTTCTGATACAGCAAGTTTAACTCTATTAGATAGGATGCCACACACTCATTCCTTTTTATATTGCTCAAATTTCACTTCCATGTGTTGTCCTCTCTGAATCTTCTTTCCTTCCTCAAGAGTCTGCCATAAACTGCTGCCATTTTGGAAAAAAAAATCAAAAGAAATCTGTTACATTTTAACCCTAGCCAATAAACATACACCATGAAGATATTCACTCACCTCCAGCAGTAGGACAGGGAGCAGAATCAGAAAAAAAAAGTGAAACTCCTGGGTGGAAATAAGAATAGTTGAAGACTTCAAGCAAAGTAAAATATAATAATTCTAACAGTACAATAACAGTAATAATATTAATAATAACTCTAATGGAAGATAAGAGAGATAAATAAAACCCAAGAGAAACAAAAGTTCAAGTCACCTGTCCTGGCTTTGCTCCTTTGCTCCTTTGTCTCATGCACTGGCAGAGCATGAGACACTGAGATGTCCTTGACTTAGGGTAACACTGCTCAGCAACAGCTGAAACATCACTGGGCTATCAACATTATTTTCATACTGAATACAAAACACAGCACAGTATCACACATCAAGAAGATATTCCAGCCAAGACCAGCACAAAATTTCATTTCACTCAATCTAGAAATTAAATTTAGTTCCTGAAAACTTAGCTAATTAAAATCTGGAGGCAAATGGAAGACAGCTGCATAAAAGCTTTTTCCCAGCTCACTTGGTGGATTTGATTTTACCTTGTGACTGTTGTCCCATTTTGCACCCTCAAAATGCACCATTCCCCTCACTAGCAGTGTAGTCTTCCCTTCTAAACTGTCCTTTCCATACAGAAATTTCCTGTGACAGACCTAAATACTTAAATACCTAAATATAGAAACCTCTATACTTTGGGGCTGGAAACGTAAAATCCCACAAATCACAAACTCATAGTAATTAGGAGCATAAGGTTAACCTGTCAGGTCAGATATATTTCCTGAGAGAAAAACTCAAGAGTCAAGGGTAATGACTGCTATTGGAGAGCCAAGACCCACTGTCACAGTGGGGAATCACAGAATGGTTTGGGTTGGAAAGGATCTCAAAAATCATCTAGTCCCAGTCCTCCTGTCATCGGTAAAGACATCATGTACTTCTTTTAGAAAAAAAAACCAACACAAAACCTACAAAAACTTTCAGCTTTCAAAATTCAGGTTTACTTACAACTTCAGTAATTCAGTTTCAACAACCAAAACATACTTGCTTTGGGAAAATTCCACCATTCCAATGAATGGAAATGGACTGCCCAAGACCCAAGGGCAGCCTGGGGCATCCATAGCCACATCGTGGCTGAGTTGCCAGAACTCAAAGTTGCCTGTTGGCAAATACAAGACTGGGTCTTCTGGGAAGCCTGGGAAAATGCTGGGTAGGTGATCTGCAGGCAGCCAACAGTGCTAAAGAGCAGCATCTCTTTACCAAGTGAGCCCTCGAAATAATGAGGAGTCACCAACCACTGTTAGGCACTCCCCTCCCAATTCTTGAGCATCGTGAAAATTAATTTTGTGGTCAGAGACCCATTGCTTTAGGCAATATAAGTATGATTCCTTAAAATATAATCCCTTCCACAAACTCTCTTAGCTCCATGAAGAACCTAGGGTTTTTTTCTGGTCTGCTTAAATTCTTCTTGGAAGCCTCATACAGAATCTTGCTGTGTCTTGAAACTTATTTCTGATGTTCAAACTGACCTTATGAACGGTCACTCTACTGGTAGTGTCTTGTACCATCCTTTCCTCAGCAAGAACACCTGACAGCAATTTACCATAAGCTAAAATGTTGCCCTTTAAACTAAACTTACTGCTTTTGTACCTAGCGTAAATTAATTACTCATAAATTTCTCTTCTAATCCCCAGTAGGCCTAAAAGTTGGTTAAAATTTTCAGAATTAAAGAAGTCTTCTATACAGTGCAAACTCTTTGAAACTGCTGGATCATAGGCAATACAAAATAAGTTGCACAAAACCTACTTCTGGTCAGTGCAATAGTCTAATTAACCCATTTCCAAGGAGATCTTTCTTTAGGTCTTCTTCGGGTTTGGCGGTTTGTTGTTGTTGTTGTTGTTGTTGTTTGTTGTTGTTTTGTTTTTGTTTTGTTTTTGTTTTTGTTTTCCCTCTCAGAAGTGCTGCATACTACTGATACCATAATAACAGTCTGGTATTTTGCCAGATTTATTTCCACTTTCTTAGAAGTACCTACCACATTTTTTTGTTTTTCAGCAGTACAGTAGCACTCTGATTTGGATTTGCTGAAATCTCTCTTGCCAGTTTTGTGTGCCAGCTCCTCCAGCTTTCTGTGGTAGAGGTTCCCTGACACATCCCTACTAAATCCATGGACCACAGGATTTTTGCTTCAAGCTGATCATTTTTGTTTCCACATCCTCCTTTTAGCTAGCTGTCCTGCCTTATCAAAACATCCTTTGAAAACCAAGGCAATATTTATGATTGTTTATAGGAAATAGTAACTGGGCTCAATTAAAGACTGTCTTTACTGAATACATTTCCCCCTTTTCACTAATAAAAAGTTACAGCATTCCAGGCCTGTTATTACTTCCTTTCTTTACATTGGCAAGAGAAAGGTGAAAAGTTCCTTGTAAAAGGGAATATTGCATTTCTGAAGGTTTTGGTTAGTGTTGCCTGGCTGTAAATAAAAATAAATGCTCCCACAATATCCACTGAGAAACAGTTGGATCAAATGTTTTGTTCAGCCACGTCAAAACTCTGCCATGACTTGTGCCAGCGGATCACGTACGCTGCTCGATAGAGAGGGATTTGGCATCTGAAAGGTGTATTTTTAGTGGCAGAGTGTTTGGAATAGTTCAATTATGAACAGTACTTTTCAAGGATACAGCCACTCAGTGTAATGATTTCATCTGTTTCCTTGGGGGAATTATGTGCTGAATCCACACAGAGCATCTGATTGCATTTACCACCTGCAGGTGTTTTTAAAGTCTTTTCCTGGGTTTAAGAACTTTAGAGCTTCACACATCCAATGGGTCTGATTATGGGTTTTAGAGTGGGTAGCAAATTATTTTTCATGTATAGGTATTATTTCACCAAAGTCTATTGATGTATCAGCTGGCATATCAATTAGTTTACTACAAAGCCCTACTAATAGAGAAATATTTGTACTGTGGATCCATTATTATAAAAACTCAGAATGCTGAGTTTCTCAGTGAGCCTAAATCTACTTTTTAAACAGTCTGTGGAACCAGATGTACGGTAATAAACCTCTCAGCAGAATATTTTGGGCTTTCTAAGAATTCCATAACACATTTTGAGAGAGGTTTATTTGCACTTCTGCATCATGTCTGTTCACATTTAAGTGAAGGAAGCACTTTCCTTGGTACTACAAGATACATTTCCATCTGTTACTGTACACTCAAACCATTATATATTATGCAGTCAAGAAGTAGAGCTCCATTCTAAAACTGTACACTTTTACATTAGGCTATGGTCTTTGAGCACAAGTATTGCCTCAGTATTAAGATCTGTGACTTAATTTGTTTACTTAGATCTCTGATTAAAGAACAAATATTATGAGCACAACAAACTCTTAAGAGACTTATTTTAATAATCATTAGGATGTCTTGTGTGCCTACAAAGTAAGACAAATACTTTAAGCCACTGATTAAATCCCTGCAGGTGTTGTAGTTGAAATTTACTTGTGGACTTCTCCAGAGCCTGTAGAAGCGGCCTTCCCAAGAAAAAACTTCATTTTTGAACACTATCCTTCCTTTGTTTTGACTCCTTACAGGCAGTATCCTTGTGATTGGGCAGATTGCAAATGCACAACCACAAAGGAGCACAGAAACATCTAGAAACTCTGAGCACTACAGAAAATCTCTAGATCATGAGTCTGGCAACATCTTTTAGACCCCTTTTGGGAACTTTAAGTGATGTAATCCTCCAAAGACAGAACAGGTCTCTTGTAAGGATGACATTTAAGTTAAGGCTCTTTCAGCAGAAATGCTTATAAACTTGAGCATTATGAAATACCACAGGAAAAGAACTGTGATGAGCAGTCTATATCCCCGTTAAGCCGTTCATTGTAAGAGGCACTAAAATAGCTGTGACTGTGGGTCACTCTGCTACTAAGCAAAGAACTTAATTCTTGATTTGCTAGATTCTGCAAATACGAATTCTCAAATTACCAAATCAGCTTTATTCCAATTTTCTAACAAGAGCAAGTTTGACAGAACACTTCTGCCCATCAGACTTTCAAAATGTCTCTCATGCACAGCAGTGTACTGGGTACTTCACAAAACTTACAATTATGAAAGTCCCCTTTAATTGTGCTTTTTAATGGATTATCTCATATGGCATATTTTATTACCAATTGCACTACATTTGAAGATGTTCATGTTAATTTTTTCTTCCCATTCAGGAGCCTGGCCAAGTGCAGAAGTGAGAGAAGTGGGCTTATGTGTCTCCTCTCTGTAACAGAGAGAACCACAGAAAATCTGTACCTTGGTGTCCTTGACATCCACCTGCTCATACAACCAACCAGTCAACCAGTCTGTATTCAGTAAATCCCCATGTAAGTGTGCAACCAGCTGTTCTGATACTGGGGGAGAAAAACCCATTCTGAAATATGAGTGGGAATTCCTGCATATTCTGCCTGGGATTTTCCACATACTCTGTGTCACCTTTTCCCTCCCATGTCTGTGATCTCTCTCAGCTGTGTCACCTCTAAGGCTTCCCTTCTTAGATGGGACTATTTAAAAAAAAAACAGGGAAATTGGTTCCAGTTCCCTCTCCCAGTCTATATATGAGTCATAAAACATATAAATGTGTCTATAAAATATGCAAAATATTCTTAAAACATCTTATTCCTCCCCAAGCAAAATCACATGTATCTAAATAAATATCCTCCATGTAAGAGAGATTGAATCAGACAATTTAATAACAATATATTTGGATAACATATTGCTAATTAATGCATATAGCCACGTTATTCAAAGTTCTTACCAACCCACTCTGTATTCAAAATTCATCATTTTTCATGCAACTTTACAATTTTATGAGTAACAATTTTAAGTCCAAATTTCCTCCAAAACTGAAGTTATCTTAGCTCTTCACTTCAAGATCTTGTTTTATCTGCTCACATTCCCATGTCTTCCTCTTAAATGAGTTGTAATAAACAGATTTTTTCCAACTGAAAGATGAAGTTGATACAAGAGGTTGGATTGGTTCCTAGAATCTGCAGAGCCCAACTTTTTCAAGAACTCAGCAAAGCTTAAGAGTAAAGGAAGAAGCTGTGTTCAACTTAAATCAAATATTTAACTAAGGGTTATTGAAAAAAGTTTACAAGCAAAGAAAGGTACCTATAAAAGAACTTTCACCTCAATTTAGCAGTACATTTTTTGTACTCTTGCCTGTGAGAAGCCAACAGAGAAAGAAACACTCAGGTTACTTGTAACCTGAGTGTTACATAGTTTGACCTCTTTCTAGATCATAGCCTCAGCTTTATAACTCTTTGCTTTACCCTGAATTATTCAAATATCTTTGCCTTCAAAAACTAAATTACAAATGTAAAGGCCTCTGCAGTCCCTCAACTGTTTTACAGCCTAATCTGCAATTTCTGTCCTCCCTATTATATTTATCTGCTGGATAAATATAATATGTAAGCTATTGCAAACATTATGAATTATTTGGGTGTCTCCAGAGTTTAAGTCCAAACTTTTCCTTCTTTGCACATTCTCTTCCTGCTGTTACCAATATGTCCTTCAGAACATGAAATATGATCCCAGTTACATGCACACATGGTAGAGTTCAGCATCTTCAGTACATTATCAGTTTTCTGCAATAGCTTCACATGACAATACATGATGCACTTTGTGAACAGCATTTTCTTCAGTCCCACTTCCAAATATGCTCTGAAATTTTTAGGGGTCTCTTGTAGACACAGTGAAGTGAATTAGGTGTTCTGAGCTATTTGTTATTCAAAACACTTAAGTTGTTTTTCCCCAACTGTTTGTCACAAAGACTTTTTCAGAGTCCTCCTGAATTGTTTGACTGAAATGAAATTATTTTTCCTCTAGATCACACAAAATAGATAGAAGATGTGATATATTACAACACCTTGGAAAATAAATTGAATTTCATTCCTTTCACCCCCTATTTCTCCTTGTAATCTCATCACAGCCAACCATAATAGTAAAATTTTATTTCATGGGAAATTAAACATGATCTGTTTTACACAAAGAACAATCTGGGCTGAAGAACTTGCAGGCATTACCTGAATTCTGGAGAGGCTGTGTTTCTCTGATGATTCAAGTAGAAGTATGGAACTAATATTTTAAGCGTCCAGCAGATTAAAATGCTTGTTTCACAGACATCTAAAGCTGTGATAGTCAGATCAGATGCTTTAAAGTGGTTCCAAAATCTGTTATACAATTAGAAGGAATAAGTAAACCAGTTAAGGAAGAGACCTAAATAAAGCCTTCACAGAAATTAAAATAAAAAAAAAAAAGTTTTGGTTTTTTTTTGTCTTTTAGGTTTATAGAATTTCTGAAATTATCTTGCCAGTATTCACCATTTTCTGTCTTAATACCTGGATATACACTGAATGACACTTGGAAGCAATTGTATAGTACATCACAACAACTTATTTAATCACTAAGAAAAATGTACCAATAAACAAAAGTGAGAAATCTACTAACACATTATTGTAATTCATGTGTTTATAACCTTGTGCACCCTAAGAAATCAGTTCATACCTTCTATCATGAATATTATCTTCTAATAGAGTTGGATTAAGAAACATCATATATGATTTCATATTCATTCCATACATGATTCCAGACCATGTGAATCCACGCCTGAGAAAGAAAACCAGTAACTACCACTTCTCCCTTAGATTCTAGCTTCAGAGCTTTTAGGTCACCCTAAAAGATTTCCAAAAGTTAAAAAATATTTTTATTTAAAAAATAGGGAAAATTAAACAGCACTATTTGTATATTTAAAATATAGCAATCTCATCAAGATCAGCTTGCAGTCTACTGAGAACATGAATCATCAGATGCTCAGCAACTCACCTTCCAACTGGTTCACATTCAGCTGAGCAACTCCTGTTAATTTAACCAACTACAAAAGGTGCTTCCCAGAAAAATGTCAACCTGTAAAATACCCCAAAATTCTATTATATGCCAATTTCAGTAAAAGCACAGTTCCAACACCTCTTATTAGAATTTGGTATGACAGATTTCCAAAACCAAGCAGTACTAGAGGTAAGGCAGAGAGTTAGGAAAAGATAAGCAGAAAAGTTGAGTGACTTGCAGGCACATACCCTACATCTCCATCTCATAATTCTGCTTCTATTTTGTCATCATTAGAGAGCACGGACTTACATGATTCACTGAATAAAAATAAAAATCATCTTAGTGTGTCTACTTCCCTGTCTTACTGAGGTGAGCTCCTGCTGCAGTCACTTCCTTAAGAAAATATGGTAATGATGGCTTTCTTGTCCCCTCTCTCCTTTTTAACTACACCCTCATAATATCTATAAAAATGTAGCTCTGGAACTTGCGCTGTCAGGTTAAACATATGGCAAATTTGTCAATGGTTGCAAACTGGGGAAGCAAAGGAAGGAAAGAGGATGACTGGTGACCAGCAGTGTAAATGTCCATCTCTGTTTTCCTTTAGGAGATGAATGCATCAGGGGAGAAGTTACAAAGAGATGTAGTCAAAGATGAACCAATTTATACCAAAGTCCTTAATATTAGTAAAAAATATTGATTTTATGACTGCTGAAAGATCCTCATCTGCCCTGAAACTACATTGGAAATAGAAAGGCTTTCTGTGTTTTTTCACTCTGACATATAATAATATCTTGAAAAAAAAGAAAATTAAAAGGAGCAGGGAAGAATTTCTATTTCTTTCTGTTCTCCAGAGAGTTCAGGTAACCTTTAAAACACCCCATAAAAACAAATGCCCCTACCTCCCTCCCACAAAAAAAAAAAAAAAAAAAAAAAAAAAAAAAAAAAAAATATATATATATATATATATATATATATATATATATATATATCACCAGGCCAAAGAAAGAACATACCCAAAACACAAAAACACAGAACTGCAACTTCCATAATAGGTGAGTTTTCCCATGCTCATAATCCTGACATAAGGTGGAATTTCTCCTCCTGTATTTTCTGGCTGCATTTTAGCTTTTCTTTTCAAAAGATATCTAGATGAAAAACTCCTTTGAAATTATTCTCATTTGTATGCCTTGACAACTGAAAGAAGTAGCTGAAATCAAAGAATACAAGACAATCTCCAACTCAGCATTCCAAAGAATATTGTTAAAAAGCTATCAAGTATTTCACTGAAAATAAAATAGACACACATACGAATAGCAAGCCTGAGGCCAGATTTTGCACGTCTTGGTTTAATTTCTTTTCATAGCCTTATTCTTGCTTGTGAGGGAAAAAAAAGGAATTTTTGTTTATCTTAAATGAGCTCATTGCAGCAACAAAACTTAAAAACATTACCAACCCAATAATCCAAATTAAATTCAGAGTGCTATGTTGACCATCCAAAAGTTTCCACGTGCCTAACAGTAAATCACTGTAATCTGAATTTTAACCTGTGGCAGCATTATAATAAAAAAAAGGGCTGCAAAGCCAACTCTTTAAGTCCTGTAATTGGAAAAGAGCTTTAAGTCCAACACTTAGCCTAACACTGCCAAATCCACCACTAAACCATACCCTGAAGTACCACATCTACGTATTTTCTAAATACCTTCAGGGATGATGACTCCACCACTTCCCAGAGCAGCCTGTTACTGTGCCTGGCAACCCTTTCTGTGAAGGAATTTTTCCTAATATCCAAACTAAAAGAAACAGAAAAAATAGTTAAAAGTGGTTATTAAATAATTTTTAATATGAAGAAAATACTTGGTATACACATGACAGAAAGGATATAAGAATTCATATATTATGTTCATTCATAAAAGCCATCACCAATCACCATTTTTTTCTCCTATAGTTTCTTTTCTACATTAGAAAAGAATTTGCTGTTTCACACATAGCAGGGGACCATTTCTATGCCTCAGAAAACATGAAAATGGGCTTGCAGGTTACATCTTTGAACTCAGCATTTAAGGTATAAAATTCACACAAAACGAATCTTGAACTCAGACATATATTTAAGAGGATTCCTTCATAATAGAAGGCTGAGGTCTGACAGAGAAAGAGGTTTACTTTTTTAAGAGGTTAAAGAGAAAATATGAAAGAGATTTACTGAGATATTCTAGACCTACATGAAATAACAAAAGGAGAGCCTGAATAATAGTACACACCAGAAAAATCTGGATTATGGTATCAGCCATATTCCAAAGGCCTAAATTCCTCCCAAGTCTTTCTGGGAGTCGGCATTTCCAGTGTTTAATACTGCTTAGCTGACTGCAGATCTGGCAGAGACCTGGCCAACAGCTAGTACCCTGACAGAATAATTAGACAACCTGAAGATGTCACAAGGTATCATCAAAGTTTTCATGCTGTGAAGCTGCTTTTAAACCAACCAACCAACCAACCAACCAACCAACCAACCAACCAACCAACCAGTTATTCTGTCTATGTTTTAATTGGTCTGTAGTCCTCTGCTTTTCAGGGATATCAAGGAATACTTGACAGCATGAGACAAATCACTGTTGTCCTCCAGAGCTTGCAGACAGACGGAAGCAGGACCTCAGATAAGCTGTGACATCACCAACACACTTTACTCTAAAATAATCTGCTTCCCCCTGAAGAATACTTTTCCAGGGACTGTAAACAAAATTTAGTCAATTCCAAGTCCCAAGATCAGGGGAAAAAACTTGGTATCATAGTTATAGCTGTAGTAATAGGAACAAAATTAGACTGAGCTCATGAAGATGGGGGAAAGACCAGAGGGCACGGAAAAGGCTGCAGATGGCTCTACTGTCACAAATGGCAAGCTCAGATGGCTTACCAAAAAGTTAAAGTGCCACTCTACTGAGGAAAGAAGAGGCAACTTTATGATGAATTTCCTGAGTTACCTTGGAATAGGCCTTTTGAAGGAGCAGGGAACAGAGTTAATTACTTGCCTTTTTCTTGGTCTCTTTCTTCCCCTATGCAAACTTCATAGACAAAATGCACCTGTGAAATAAGAAGCCTCCTGTCAAGTATAGCAGTGGCATATGTGCTCACAGCCCATCAGTATGCTTTTAGTGTGCAAACTAATTCCAAACAGCTTTAGGCTTAAACAGTCCTCCTCTCAACTCAGAAGCAAAAGAGAAATCCTTTCTCAGTCTCATTTTGCAGACTGCTAAATAAGGTGAGCAGAACCAAACTTTCACATCTCCCCTCTTTATAGGCAAGGGATCACAAATCAACAGTTCTTCTTGATGTTGCAATCTGAGCCCCAACAGTAAGAATCATGAACTCTATAGGAATAACCAAACACAGCTTTGTATGGGGAAGGAAGGGGGAGCAGAATAAAGCTGACCTTCAGAAAGGATCATCTGGGCTGGGCTGCTCCTGGTACCTCCTCCTGGCTGCTGAGATGCCCAGCCAGTGCAAGAGCAGGGCAGGCAAACTCCAGTGAACATTTCTTTATATGGTCTTACAACACATTCCTGTCTGAAGCAAGGTGACCTATTTTATTTCATTCTCTGTGCCTCTTTTAAGCAGAGACTGGTGCTTTTGCCAAACTGATGGAACTATAAAATGATTCTGCAATATCCACAAATGGAATGGAATGAGGTGCTCCAGCTTTATTTTCACATGATGGGGCTTAAATACTGAGCATAACTACTTAAAAATCAAAGGCTGATACTAACTCTCTTTACTACAATTTTCCCTGCCATATGTGGAATTCCTGTATTGACATTGCCTTTTCAAGACTGAGTTAGGAATTTAAATTGGATGCACTTCAAAACATGTGAAAATTGTGTTTTTAAAGAGACAATTGTAACATAATTAGGTTGTCTGTTGCGATCCAAGTTTATTTTTTGTTGTTGTTGTTCTAGCAGTGACAACAGAAGTAAATTGTGCAAAAATTTATTTTCTCTGTCTTGGAATGGAACATTAACTGGCCATAAAGTAAAGTGTGTATGTTACTTTACAAATGTATTTAATCTTGTTAAAATAAATATGTGTTCTATGTGCAAGGCTACTTATCCTTTCAAATAATGTTTTATTTTAGAGTTAAAAATGTTATGCAAGCTTCCTTGTCTATGTTCTTCTCATTTTTTTTCAATTTTCATGTAATTACAGATCACTACCTTAAAAAAAAAACAAACAAAAGAAAACAAAAGCCACCAACCAAAACCCAAGCACTCCAGTCCAAAAAAAACCCCAAACTTTGGATGAGTTTGTACGTGCTACAGTTTTTCCATTCAGACAGAATGATAAAGCATTTTTCTGTTGAATAAACAAGCTGCTTCTGTTTTATGAGGACATAATTTAACTCTTAATGTTTTCCAGCTAACAATTAAACAAGAGAACATGACCCAGAGACCAGTAGTTTGTGTTGACAGAAGCAGTCATGGGATAGCACCCAAATATTCTGCCAAGTGTTCCTTACAAATGGTGTGAGAAGAGAAAATGAGAGATCTCACCGATACGTGCATCAGGCATTTTTGCTTTATTTCGATCTTTTAAAAATGTTGTGGTTTCACAGGTTACCTTTCTTTTCTTTGAAAAACAAGATTAGTAACACAGCTTTTGGTAGTTTGCCCAAGCATTAAATCTTTTTGTTGTTGTTGTTGTTGTTTTTCATAGAATTGAAAGTCAGACATATTGCATTTAAAGAGTGAATGAAAGAAGAACATTGGAGGAGCTGGAAAAAGAAAAGGCTTCATTAGCTCTAAAACATACTGTGGAAAGGTCAGGAATGTATCAACCCCCTGCTCCATTACTCTATTAGTTAGCATTGTTGATGACGTCAATGGAACGGCCTCTCTTTTAATGTGAAGATGGGATAATTTTGGTAAAGCTGTCTCAAGAAATTTTAATTTCATTCAAAGGAAAGGCTGCCTTAATGCATTAATCTTAAAAAAAAAAAGTCTCATTGCTAAGGTTACTGTTGTGTGTTAGAGGAGAAAAGATGGAAGCAAGATCTGGAAGCTCAGACTTTGTTTTATTAAGCATTTGGAGACAGCTGCAGACTGCGGTGCCACATCTGTGCAGCCAAATTTGGTGTAAAATTTGGGTTGTGCCCATAGCCAAAAAGACTGACAGGTAAGAATTCATCTCACAGTTGGTTCAGTTCTGCTATTTTGATTGTATTAATTATCAGCCTACTTGCAGAAATTTTGCATTGGATTTTCTAGAAGAGCAGAATTATCCAAATTACTAAATACACCAAACAACACCACACAATGTGCAATACAGACACAAATATTCTCAGTATATTCAATTCTTCTGTTTACATCGTACTTGATTACTCCAGTTCCATTTCTTTTGTAACTCTACTATGTGGTTACTCTGGTTAGAATTTAGTTCAGGATTCAGTAGAGCTGGTCCTAGTCTGTGTCTCTGAAAAAACACATCCAGCAGTCCCTTTTCTGGAGAGTTTTCTACCTAAGCACGAAAGATACCTATTTTATGACTGTGAACACATTTCCACATGAAGTGGGGTTTTTTGAGGGATGGGTGGGTTAAGCTTTGCAAAGCTTCCTCACGGCAAATAGCAGCAAAAAATCAGATAGCTATGATAGCTATTGATAAATCCTGATATTTTTCCTCCTTTTCCCCCACTCTCATCCTTCTTCCCCCCAAAAATGATCATAGGTCAGGATAACAGTTCTTTAGCACAGGCATACATTGTACTTTAGCTCACATAATTTGCAACTACAATACTTCATTTGTAGAGCATTAAAATAGTTCTTGTCCAATGAACACACAAAAACAAAACCACAAAGTCAGTAAATGCATTTGACATCTTATGTCTGAGGATACATTTTTAATAAAAATGTATTTAGTATGGCTAGTCAAGAAGGGATTGTCATAGAGTGCTACTGCACAACAGTTTCAGGCAACTGGAAACTACTTGGCAGTAATCTCTTACGTGTACAGCAAGCATATGATATAGGGGTAAATTTAGTGGAACAGTACATCTTCTAGAGAATCTAGAGAATTCCAGTAAAAAGAACAGTTTGGAAATCCCTTGAACTGCTTGGTTGCAGTGCAGTTCAGTGTTTCTGGCACCATTCTGTATGGACTCACACATTTAGAATGCTGTGTAAACAGGATCAGCACCAAAAAAGATGCAGTGCCAGTGTCCTTATGCCTTTGGGTCTCTGCCTTCTGCTCCTTCCCAAGTACTCCATGCCCTTTGCATTTAAGACAGAACTGAAGGGTTAAAGCTATGGACACCTTTCAGGAGGTGACACATTTGGAGAGCCTTCACAGCAAGAGCTGAGCAGGGAATCCAGGTAATCCACCAATAAGAGCCCTTAGGTGCACATATATTTCTGTATATAATACCAAACTCAAATCACCATGTTATTGTTGTAACAGAATTATAAAGTGGTGTAATAAAAAATAGCAATCACTTGAGTTCTGTGGAGTATATTCAGTTAAGGCAATCCTATGTCTGTTTTATTTGGTTTATGAGTCTATTAATGAGTCTATTCATAACCTATATGAATAGCAAGAAGCAATTGTTAATAATGTAGGTTAATTGGATCCTACTTTTAGCCAAATAGCCTTTGCAAAGGATTGCAGTTAACTCTCTGTCTCCAAAAAGTATGACATGTCAGAATTACTCAGTTAGTTCAGAGAAATAAGTAATCGAGTTACTGAATTTCTTCAAAGGATCTAAAATTTTAGTAATTTAAATTAGGAATGATGAATAAAATTGCAAATGTTGAGAAAATTAATTTCTTACATAAAGAATAAATGATAGTCAGAATGATCTGCTGGATTTCTGCATGGATATAAATGAAAATATATTTAAATGAAAATTTTAATGAAATTCCTGTGAAAAATTAGCTGAGTTTAAAATTACATGCAATGTGAATACAAACAGATTGAAGGGCAAACTCAGAACAATTTACTTGCATTGGTAATCTCTCATAACATTTTACATTCTCACATTTGCCTACCTTCAACTTTCATGTCTTTTGCTATGAACTTTGCAGAATATAGCAGCTGTGTGCTCATAAATAATTACTAGGGAGAAAAGAGCAAAGTAATCTGAGTCTTTATGCAGTTCATCTATTTCTTCTTTAGGCATTAGTTCTCCATGGAGAAGTGGAAAACAAAAACCTGTTTAAAAAATAATAAATCAATATTATGCACACCTAGACTTCTTGAAGAAATGCAGCATGCAGCTGACTTGACTCAAGATGAAGGGATGACATTAAAAATCTTCAGTAGTCATGACCCCAGTAAGAGCTGATCAACGCAGAGAATGACCCAGGGATGGGCAGCATCAGTGCAAAAATGAACTATAAATTGCTCCTTAAAACTTAACTATGTTAAGTCTCTGGCTAGGAAAGAAAGTATGTGCAAATGTGCCAATGGTTCAGTTGTGTTCTTATATAATTCAAAACAGATTCTTACTGGCAGGATTTTATTCTGGAGTGTAACCAACTGGGAGAGCTGAAGAATGCCCCAAAACACAGTCAAAATGATATTTACTGATGTAAAAAAATAAAAAAATAATAAAAAAATCTGTCCCTCCAGTGCAATTGAAGATATGTCCTAGAATCTTGACTAATTATAAAGACTGACTTTGAAACAGGAACTGACTCAGCAGGACATAGGAAATTCTAGGAAAACACCTGCATTTAACCTTAAACCTAAAGTAACAGAGTGTGAAATGTAAATATGAACTTGAAATTTGACTCTCAGAGTGGTGGCTCCCATAAAATACACCATCAGAAGCAACCAGGGTTTTATCCCCACACCTACACGGACACAAATTCTGTACCAAGATTATGACTCAGCAGGTTCCAAAGAGTTTCTTTTTGATGAAACTTTTAGATATATTTCTTCCTCTTGTAATAAAGGGAAGCTAAATATAATTTTATTTTTTTCTAATTTGTATATATATTGATTAACGAAACAAAAGCACAGCAAAACAAACAATATCCACATGATTAGCTGAATGAGATTGTTCATTTGATGAGCACAAATCAATACAGGGGTCAGGAAGCAAATGTTAATCCTGTTTCATATGCTTGTCTGAACCTGCTCCACACTGTTATAGAGTCTTAAAACACTCTAAAGAGATAAGGCTATACATTTCCCTTAAGGCAGTTTGAAGCTGACCCACTTCTGGGATAAGGAAATTCAGGTCTATTTTCTTGCAATATTTTCTTAATCCGTATCTACATCTTGAGACATAAAGTCCAGTGCTCCATCCCTGCCTTCATCTGCTTTTGGTGTTTAGACCAAATTCCATGGGGCAAAGCCAGGACTCTCTCCCAGTTTTCTTTCTGGAAATGCCAGTTCTTTTGGCTTCACAGAAGCATTCATTGAATGGGATTTTTACACCTCTTTTAGACTTATAAAAAAATCCAGGATACCACACCATCTTTACACCTGATGGACTGTTTTCAGTTCCTTTGCTGCAATGCTTGAGTCCGGGGTAACAACTATCCAGGCAAAGACTGGTAAAGGGTAACAGCTGAGACAGTGCTAACCCCCCCTAAAAATGAAAAAACAAAACAACCCCACAACACCACCATACCTGCATGCAAACACAAACCAGTAATAGGTTCTCTCAAAATGAGCAAGAGCAATTACCTGTCCTGACTAATTAGTAAATTCATTGTGTAATGCTCAGGAAAAGAGGAATGCAGTTGTTTCCCAGAAGGAGGATCTCTCTGAAGCCCTATTCCTTGACCATTTAAATAACACATTAGAGAGAGAATTAGAATTGCTTTATCTTGCAATTTAATTAGGAGCATTTTAAGAAAAACTAATTATTTGGTAGACCCTCGATTTGCAGTCCTCTCATATGAGTGCATAACTGCCAGACAGGTTCCCAATTACATCCTATCTACTGTTCAATCTATTTCATGTCCAAAAGAGAGAGGTGAATATGTAGTTCCTTCAGAGCTGTTATCCTCCATTCTTTGTATTTCTTCTGTAAGCTTGCTAAAAGAGAAATGCTAAATAAAGCAGTTCAGCATAGCAGACCAGAGTAGATTATTGTGCTTCCCTGCTTTAAATTTTTTGTTCTTTTCCAGGCACCTTATGTCACTTTTGACAGTGGTTCTTACTATTTTGCCTGAATAACCAAGGAGGACTCCTGCTCTGCTGCAAAAAAAGAAGTGTTAATAAGTCTACCTCTGTAACAGTTTTACTGTCGGTCACTGGAAAACTGACAGAGTAATTGGAGCTGGGAGTGACATTTTTACAGCGAAAGAAGTCAAATGCTACAAACACTGAGTAATTTCTTCCAGGCTTTGGTTTTACTCTAAAATATGGAAGATAATTTCTCCTAACTATAGTATTTTAAAGCCAGAAATGAATGATAATATCTATAATGTGCAGACACACACTGTAATTTAACTGGTCTTTAGTACAATGAATCTCTAGTGTGAAATTTTCCTTGCTAATGATCAGCATAAGATATGGCTCCTAATGTAATTACAAATCCAAGCCTTGCCATCTATGGGCAACTGAGTAACAAGACAATATCATTAGACTTCTCACTTCATTCCCTCATACCTATAGGGGAAAAGCAACCATTATTATAAGCAACTCACTTTTTCTATCACCAAAAGGGACCCTAGCACACATTGAATTACATATTATAGGCTCTACATTCTCCTGGGTAAGTAAATAAACTGTTCCAGCACTGGCAGTTTCTCTTTTAAATGGGTTTTTATTCTGAATAACATTAAAGAAAAATAAGGCAGGCTAGATAAGGAAAGAACCTTTCCTGACACCAGAAGCAAGCAAGCAAGCTTCTCCTTCAGCCTCTTTGGAGAGATTCCTCCCTCTGAAGTGCCATTAGTGACCGAGGGCTTCTCCACCAGGGCCCTTTCCCAGCCCTGGGCTGTTCCACCAAGGCCTGGCAGCTGGCTCCATCCCACAGAGTTTGGCAGAAGAGCTTGAGCAGCTGCTTTCCACAGCCCAGAGAGGCTGTGGGATGATTCCCCACCTTACCTGACCCAGTAACCTGGTGGGAAAGGTGGTAAATCTTTCCCATGCAGCACTTCCTTGGGGCCAGCCCTGGGCTGACAGGAGTCTGTGAAGGCCTAGAACAGAAACATCAGCTATTGATTGTCAGATAATCCCATTTTCAGCAGCAGAAAGCCTGTCAAAAAAAGTGAGGCTTCTCTAAAGGATTTCAGAAATTCACTCCATGGACAAGCATCCCTTCTGCGTTGAGTGGAAGGTGGGTGTTTTTCCCCCTGGAAGGAACTTAGAAGGGGTGGTGTTTCCTGTCCCCACCCTCTTCCCAGGGAGCCACTGCCAGTCCCAGACCAGAAGTTTCTGCAAAGGTCAGACATCTCCAGGACAGACAGGTTTAAGAGTCAACAGCTCTACAAGGTGGGCAGTGTTGGCACATGTGTGTGCTTTGGAAATCATAAGGGAGTGTACTTGGAAAATAAACACTGTTCTTGTCTGCTCAGCCTTGTGCTATACCATGTGTCAAGACTACAGTATTAAAAAAACCCAAAACCCCAAAATATGTACATATGATAAGTATACACCAGAAATATTTTGCCCACCCCAACAGACTAAAGAGTGTTTGTTAGTTCCTCTGCTTGAAAATCCCTGTGTGACAGAGGTCAGTCCTGTGATGGTGTTTCATCACCCCTATGATGACATTTCATTACACTAAACAGCACTTCTAAGGAGGAAAAAAAAAGAAAAAAAAAAGTTCTTTACTTTCTCTCTCTCTCTCTTTAAGTCTTCATAGCCATACTTTTATGTTTCCTAAGAGGACAACTAATCTGCTTAGCAGCTAATAGCTCACACCTAGGAGCTTCCCTACAACCCCTTTAATAAGATTCACCTGAGAGTAGCTTCCTTTAACAGAGATGATATTCTAAAGGTCTGCTTGAGAAACCGTGCAGTGGGAGTTTTGGATTAAGGGTTCTTTAACACAGCTAAAATAAGAATGTTATTGAAGAGGAGCCAGAATCTGGATGAATATGTTTTTACCTATTAACATTCTCATCCCAAAGTAAAATTAAACTTAAAGGTTAACTCTAAAGATCTGGTGGCTGGTTTTTTTGGGAGAGTTGTTTTTGGTTGGTTTTGGGGGTGCCTTTTTCCCCATCAGAACATTGGGATTGGTATTTTGCATATTTGTTTTCTTAATACCAGCTGGACTGAGAAACTCGCTCACTGCTGACTCAATAGAGCAGTCCTCATTGCTCTACTGTTCAGATGAAAATATATGTTGCCGTTTCTTTTCTTTTTTTTTTTCCCAGTTTTTTCAGTTTTCACAGAGGAAAATCTGAGGTGTCTATTTTTCTAGACTGTCTCTCTGAATCCAACATTTCTAAATCAGAAACTGAGTAAATACAGATGGATCTTCAGATGACTTTTAGCGAACTAAATGTCAGATAATTCTGGTGGATGATTGCTTAATCTTTTCTGTAAAATCTCCAGTGATGTAGACTCTGTCACCTTGTCAGGCTGCTTATCCTCACCCTTATAGTCAGCACTTTTTTTTTTTTCTCCTGTCATCTAATCTACATCTTCTTCGCTGCAAATTAAGTTTGTTAGTTCCTGTCCTATCCTTTGGAAGTCTATTGCCTTTGAACTTGTAGCAACCATGGCTTTATATAATTGAAGACTAACATTTTCTTTGTGCGTTGTCCTCTTAACAAGGTCCAGGTCTTTCTATCTTCCTTTAAACTTTTTTCAGGAACTCTGATCCACGTTTTTTGCCTGTTCAAAAGTCTTTAAAAGGTCAGAAATAACCCAAACACAATACTTTCACTGCAGCCTTATTAAAATATAAATACTTTGCACTTTACACAGTCTATAGATGGTAAGGTTTGGGCTTTTTGCAAGCAACATGACCCTGTTGATTACTACTCAGTCTGTGATTCAGCTTATTTATTCTATCTCTTCTTATATTTAAAGATCTTTCACTTTGTACATGTTCTTAATTAATTTTTGTGTTGTTTCCAGACAGTTTATGCAGGTCATGACTGGACCTCATGTATAGAAAAATTGGCTGGAAAGTGAACATGTAAGCTGACCAGGGGAGTGCTTGCCATGTGACGTGTTTGAAACCTCACAAAGTCAAGCTGCTGGGAACAGGATACTTAATTTAATAGAATATTATTATCTGTGGGTGACTTCTACATACAGTCAAGTTTGAAAAACAGAAGGTACCATTGGTGCACTACAGTAACCAAAATTTATACAGTGCTCTGTTAAACTAAGGGAAAATGCTGTAAGCATTAACACCACCAGCATATGAGTTTTCATATTCAAAACATTCATCTGGCCTCCCATATATAAATTTACTAAGGATAAAGAGATTTTACCCCAGTACCATGAGGCTAAATAAAGAAATAAACAGAGTGAGTGCACCCTAATAATTTCTGGGTTTACACAAAGAATAATAAACCTTTTGTGTTTACAGCACTGAATCATTGATGCTCCCAAAATCTGTTTTAATATCCTCCTTGAAACATCTTTCTGTTATTTCATTGTTTTATTTTATTTCAGCATCTAGGTGCATGTTATCTGCTTCCTTTCCAGTACTTGAAAAAAAGTAAATGTAGATCTGTTTTGAAGTGGTTAATTTAAAATAAACTGCACACTTCCATAAAGAATGCTCTGGCACTATGATTTTACATTAAATGAGATGAGGTGACTCAAATACTGAAGGCAGTATCACAGACAGAAGGCAGTAGCACTCAGCTTGTAATATGTTAAATAAAAATATTCTATGCTGACTAAGACATACTGAATTCCTGCAGATGAAGCTTCGTGGTGTAGTGAAGCACCAAGGATTTGCAGGATTTGAACACATCTGAAAGGAAAGGGCACAGTCAGTGTTACTGAGCTGGTACAATAACAATGGTGTGTGGTGTGTATACCCCAAACCTGAGCCTCTGGGGTTTTGGCATGTGAATTGAATGGTTTCAGTGAACATTTCCATCAGTAGGAAATGAGGATACAAGATATCCAACAGAATTAGAATCATGCCATCACAAGGGTAATTGTCCTAGGGCTGAGAAATATTCTAGGAATATTTTTATTAAAACTTATATAAATTTCTCAAAACAAACAAACTAAAAGTAAGCAATTTTTTAAAATTATTTTCTCAAAGACCCTTCAACCAGTGCCTTATTTGGTTTGCATCCAGTGCTGGCCCATCCGCAGCTTCTCTGGGCAAACTCTCCAATGCTTCACCACCCTCACAGTGAAGAATCTCTTCCTAATATATAATCTAAAATTAAATACTATTAATAACTCCTTGCTGGTGACACATTTTTAATGTTAAATGCAACATTTAGCAACACTATGGCTGTGTAAACTGTAGTAAAACTGGTTAACAATCTTCCTACCTAAAGAGTAAACACCACACCCCATTAATATATTATAAGCAATGAAAAGACCACAAAACATTTTAAGAGAAAACTCTGAAATAGCTAATAAGTCTTTTGAGTAGTGAAGTGACCTCCTAAGTTCAGATGTTTTCTAAGACATCCTGGATCACACAATTATAGATTGACTTTGTCAATTGGAAGGACTGCCAAGAATATATACAGCCAAAATTAGCCATTTTGTTTGTTATGTTTCAACTGTTTTAGGAGGAACCAGGAGCATCGCTGAGACAGAAAATAATTAATGTAAATAATGCATGGGAAACTTTTACACTGGTGCTTTCAATTGAAGATATGTGATTAGCATTTCACTCCTCAGTTGGCAGTTTTAGGTCACCGGCCTAGTCTAGCATGAATAAAATCAGTGAATGAAAAATGACAATCATGAAGCAAAAATTAAAGAAAGGCGACTTGGAAAAGGAACTTTTGCTACATCAAGTAAAGAAGATTAAATTTAATACCTCATTTAATGTCACCATTAATCTGTCATTGCACTGGGTCAATATGTGCAGAGGCAAATGGAGACAAAGAGGACACTGAGGGCAATGGGACTTATGTGCATTCTCTTTATTTAGGAAGTTTGACTTGGTAAAGATTAAACAGACAAAAAAAGATTATTCCTGCCCTTTGTGGTGCCCTTGAGCTCTGGGGTCCTCTCCAAAATAACTGAGTAATCACAGGTTATGACATCAGGCTCAGAAGCACAAATCTTGGAAAAGCATCACCTTAGTAGAGAGAAACCCTTTTGCTCGTGGTTTCCAGGCTCTGGCAGAGCTGAGGAAATGGAGCAGCCCTCCAGGTGATATGTTAAGCCAAAAACCAGAAATAGCTTTTCATTATCAATGACTTGATGTGCTCTTAGTTTGTACTCTGACTTAACTCCCTGCAATAGATGTGTTCCATCTATAGATAGATATAAACACACACATAAACACATATGTATACACTCCAATATCCCCACCTAAGAATAAAATTTAAAAAGCACATCTGCCCACTCAAATTCAGGCACATCTTTAGATCATGTCTTAAGTGTGAGCATTAAAATGATTTCTAGAACAGGGCCATGCTGTGCTTTCCAACCCAAACCAGTCAGTGATTCGATGTACCTTAGGCTGTAGGTGCTGCTGAGTAGCTTCCAGGGTTATTAACAGTATTTGTGGTAATTATTTATAGTAAATCTAATCTCTTCCTATATCTTTAGAATAGTGTACTTTAATATCATTAGTTCCTGAAAATGCAAACATGGGTCTTATTTGCCATTACTTTTCATAGGGAATAGCTATTTGAAGTTATTATGTGGTTGTAGAGAGTGGTTTTCCTGGGGAAGAGGAAAACCTCAGCTTAATGCCTGGAAACCCCCTTTCTAAGTATAGTAAAGCAAAAGGCTTACTCACATGCTCCCTCAGTCCAAGTATGCAAATTGTTGCTAGAAAGTTCCTAGTTCTTTGTGTTACCATAGGTTGATAGTTGGTGCAGAAATTTCAAAATTCCTAATTGTTCTCCCTTATTGGGCCCTTCCCTCAGACCCCTCCTTAACTCCTCCCCATACTGGGAGACATAAATACCATCTGACCTTGGCCTCGTGCCTTTTGCCCCTTGTTACTGCCTTTTTCCAGTTCGCTCCAAATGTAGTGTATACCTTCTTGTTAGTTATTTCTGCATTATTAAAATTCCATTTCTGGACCATTAGAACAAGGCTGTCTCTCTCTATCAAGTCAGCATCGGGGCAGAGTCCCAAGGAAACTCAAAGGGGTTTGATTGTCTGGACTCGGACCCCCATAAGTTTCATTTGGTGTTTGATCACAAATGTGCTCTAGCAGCACAAAAGGTCACTCTAAATACACATTTTAGTGGGGGGTTTTAGCATGTGATGGCAACAACAATAAATTCTGTTTTACACAGAACTGCAGATATGGAAAGAAAAAGATTTTCTGGAAGTCACTGCAATAACTGTGGGGAAATAATGGTAGTAAGGTTTGTGACATGGAGACCTCAGCCATTTTTAATGCTTATCAATTGAATTTTTGAGCATGTGTAAATATGGTTAACTTGTACTTGGTCTTGGACATCCTGACTTCTTGGACTTTGTAGAGTCAGAACTAAGTTCCCCAAAGAAACAAAAGATGCTACTTCTAAACTTTTATTGATTCGTTTACCATTAAGGGTTGCTACACTGTTCTAATATGAAAGTGATTATGTGAATAGTAAGACTCACATTCTTCAGATAAAAAAATTTGAAGACAAGGTGTCCTGTTTTAGGACAACTTTGGAAGGGAAATTCCAAAGGAACATCTCCCTAAAGGACAGAATTCAGCGGCCCTTCCACCCACCTGTTCGGGAGATAAACCGCCTTCCAGAAAAGTGGAAAACACTTTATTTAACAAGCAAAGTACTCACAAACATGAAAAATAATACTAGACAATGGAACCTCTCATTGTTCTGAAAAGATGGCATATTCAAGGTCTTTTTTGTGGGGTGTAGCTCAAGTCTCTCAGTCTCTTATCAGTCCTTCTTGTGCTGGGAAATGCCACATCCCTGGCCCCAGTGGGCCACAGGTATGAGCTCCCAGTGTTTTTCTGGGTTTTCAGTCCAGAGAAGGACTGATCAGCTCCAAGAAAAAGAAAAGCCACAGTCCAGGGAACTTCTCTGCCTCAGCTAGCTAAAAAACTAACTAAAAGCAAAGGAGAGCTCTCTCCCGCTCCCTGTCCATGCTGTAGACAACACACACCAAGAGAGAACTGAAGCTCTCATCTCTATGTTTTTGAATAAAGCCACCTCAGACATTCCACCACTTCTTCTCCCCTGCTTCACTCTCAGATCTAGTTTTAAAGGTTTAGAACTTATTTCTGGGTTAAAGAGATGGATGGGGATACAAATACAATACAGCATCATAAAGTCACCCCAGGACACAAGGGAAAACATTTTTTTTCCTTACGTTTGAGAGGTAACTGTGTTACAGAAACACACATATGCAATACAGGAGCCTAAAGGAATTTTTTTATGTCCCAGTCCCTCAATTAAACCATCTTCTTGAATCAAATAAGAGAGATATGCTAACACAGTGTTAGTGTCAAATCCCATTATTATTATGTTCTGATGTTCTGAAAACTGGCGAGAAAAGTTTTGGAATCAGTTTCTCCTGTGTTTATTACAGAATTGGAAAAAATTGTTGGAGAATCTGAAGGCAAAAGAGGCATTAGGAACATATACCTTTATTTTATTTTTCAGAACAGAATGCTTTCCTGTGTATGAAAAGAGGTAATAGGAAATACCAGATGCAAAGTAGAAAAAAGATACTAAGAATCAGTGGTTACACAAAAGATTAGGCTTGAACAGGTAAAAAAGGTAATTTTTTTAAGGTAAATAATTTTTTTTTTCAGTAGAAAATGTTTCACTGATGTGTGTGTCAGGCACAGCAAAGAGGAAGTCTAGGAGTACATGACTTTCTAGGTAACTATAGTGAGTCAGCACCTTTGATCTCTATAGGCATTTCATTAAGAGATTCTTCCAAGAATTTGTGGACAGCTTTCTATGCCTTCTGTGGAAAGGCAGAGACCTGATTTTACTTGACAAATGCTCTCAGTCTGTATGAGTGATGTTTTAACGTGATCGAGTACAGCCACAGCAGTGCGAGGCACAGACATTTAGGTACTGCATCTCCCTCGTAACTGGTGCAGGCTTGTGTGTGGTGGCAAATTAACAAATATACAGTGATAATACACGGTCAAAATATTCATTCTAGGCTTGTGTTTCAGGGGTTTACCCTCCTCAAACCTACATCTGGTTGTGCTAAAACCATCAAGGCCTGCTTCTTTCCAAAAAGCTACATATTTTGTTTCAGTTATTAGGCTAGAAAATTGTTCTCTGTCATTGCTTGTTTTGTTTTTACTGCTACCTATTTTTCCCTAGTTAGTGCCAAATGAATCAAGAGACAGAGGTGAAAATTTAGGGTCCGATTGGCCTGTGCTGGCGCAGCAACCTGGCTCTTGTCTTCTTGTAACCCACTGATGCTCTGCTGGAGTCAAAACTGTGTCACTGACACTGGTGCCAGGGGGGACACTACTCCCAAGCAAGGTGATGGGAGCAGCAGCTTCAAGCTGTCACAGGTTGGGAATAGCCAGAAAATACAGAAGACATAAATGGACATTAGCAAACCCAACCCACTGGCATGGCTTGAGACACCTGATCTGGGAAAAGATTGATAAGAGAACCAAAGAATGAGGACCAAATTACCACCAAAGGCAATGGGATCAATAATCAAGAGGAGGTTGAATTGTACTAAGGATTGTGTAATTGTGTAATTTAGAACCAGTGAACAAGAATTTCTTCTGGTTTTTTTATGCATAAATATGTGAAAAGTCTGGTAAAAGAACCATGTGGGATGGAATAATTTCCACTGCACAACCTCTGTGTGTGTGAAATGGAAATTATTCCACTGCCAAAATAACATCCTGGTCAGAATAAAGTGATGTCTGATTCTGTACCAGTGAAAAGATGTTGTTGGATAATTTCTGCTTTTCCTGCAGTTTTGGTGACAGCTTTGTGTTCAGCAGCAGGTCCGGGCAATGGTGTCCCTTTAGGGCTCTGCCTTTGCCCCTGCGTTGTTTAGTGGCTTCCCCAATGACACTCACACCAAATTGAGCTCAGCATGTTTGCAGGGGATGGGAAGCTGAGCAGGGCAGAGGCACCAAGGACGGGACCCACGCCCAGGGTACTGGCCAGGCTTGACAAGTGGGATCACGAAAACCTTGCCAGTTTCACAAGGCCAAGTGCCAGGTGCTGCCCCTGGCGTGGGGCAATCCCCAAGTCCCAGATTCATGAAGGTCAGAAGAGACCTTCAATGCCTCAGATTAGCATTGCCTCCCCGGCCACTCCCCGCACCTCCAGAGGCAGTGTTTGCCATGCCCTTGCCCACGTCCAGCAGGGCTGGCCCGAGGGGAGCACCCGCAGCCTTTGTCTCTGCCCCACCGCCCCTCTGGGCAGGCTGCCCGGCTGCCATGCCCGCATTTCGCTGGAGAATGTCTTTCCTGGAGAAAGTGTCGGAGAAAGCCTAGAGTGAGACTCTCTGCCCTGCAAGACACGGCTTGTTCAGGGCTGAGCAACAGCTGGAGCCTGGCATTTCCTTGCAGCAAGTGGGGGCCAGCCCGCACTGGATGGAGAAGGGGCTCGGAGCTGAGGGCAATGGCACTGAGGCTCCTCCCGCTGTGTCCCGTGGCGGGGACAGGGCCGAGGCTGGGCTCAGTCCCAAGGGCACTGCTGAGGGCTCCCCTGGGCCGAGCCGGGGCTGAGGGGCGGCCGCTGCCCAGAACGGCCCCTTGTCTCAGCCCCATCCCGAGCAGGGCCATGCAGAGGCAGTTGTGCAGGACCACATCTACACTGTTATAAATGAAACATGCCAATTTATCGATAGGAGAATTTATTGAAAAATTGAAAAAGAACAATCGAGAAAAGCCACAAGCAAAGTCAGTGCCAAGCCCAGGATTGGTCTCTATCACACCGAGTCCCCCACAATTCACAAGGTGTGCACTGTGCATCTGGTTTTTATTCAGTTTCTTGGCTGTCCAGCTAGTGATGTCAGTCCTTTGTCCCTCTTGTCCGAGATACATATTCGTGTACCTTCGTTTTCCTGCTGCTGGTCTGTGGAGTGGATTTCCGAGAAGGAGGATGCCCGTGAGTGGATTTATGGGAACCCGGTATTGGGATGCACAGCCTTGATGATGCTGATAAGATTCATATCAGTCGTTAATCACTGGGTCATTGGTAGACTCATCAACGGTGAGAGCCCATCTCCTCTCAGCTGCACCCTTCTTTCTTCTGCTAATGTTGTTTTCCTGGGTTCTGGCAGTGATGTCACAGTCTTAAGGGTGGCCTCAGGTATGACTTTCAGGGTATGACTTTCAGGGCGCTTCTGAGTTTGATTTTTAAGGTTGCAGTTGGACATGGCATACATGATTTTACAAAACATATTTACAATGAAACCGAATTATTTACATTTATCACAGCACTGATGGCTTTTGAACATCTCTTTGGGCTCTATGAGCCCTCTGAGCAACCTGCTCCTGTTCTTGGTCACCCTCCCAGCGAAAAGCTGTTCTTCCTCCCGTTCAGAGAGAACCTCCTGTGTTTCAGGTTGAGCCCCCTGTATCTTGTTCTGTCTTTTGGGCAGCAGTGCAGCAACTGTAGAGAGCAGAAATTTTTTTAGCCACAGCAAGGGAGAACACTCAGGCAGAGTATGGAAAAATAGACTGTATCAGACACTGGAGTCAACTCTGTCAGTGTGGCCAGAGAGCATCAGGTTCCCTGTAGCTGAGTTGGGACACCCTTGTCTTCCATAACACTCTTTAAGGCAGTTTTAAATGAGAATAAGAATAAATGGCCCTTTTGAGACAGAAAGAGCTACTTTCTAAGGAAAATAATACTGGATCTTTGCCATTTCTGAATATTTAAATGGTTAGGTTAACCAGATAGTCTTGAATTTTAAAACCAATCCTTAACAATAAGTGAGAAGTTTTAAAAAATCTCTTAAAATTAACTTTATATAATATAGTTAAAGTAAGCAGGAAATGTTAACAGTCATATCTTCTTAATTCAGCTTTTTATGGAAATGCATATCTTTTACTAGATCCTATTTTATTGGCCAGAACTGAAACCATAGGACTGTTGGGACTTTGGCACCTTCACTAAGAAGCCAGGGGTCAGGGGCCAGTGGGATGCTGCTAGATCCATAGATGATAGCTGTCTTCTGCTTGTTATCTCACTCCCCTCCCTCCACTTTCCTATTTTTTTCTCTCTACCTCACAATTTGTTGTTAAATAAAATCTGCATTATTGGCTTTGTCATGTGGCCTTGTTTGCCTTAATTTGGGCAGAGGCCTCTCACTAATGGGATCTTAGCAGGTGTGTGAAGAATCCACACACTGCAGTGCATTTACCAGCGTGCTGAGGGAACAGGCCACCCACCACAAGGGTGTTTGTAGCACACCCAAGTCTGTGTCAGTCTGTGAACCAATGAAAGCTGCAACTGCAATAAAATTTTGAAATCCTGCTGAAATCCATTCCTCGGCTCAACTAGTTCCTCCTGTGCTTAGCTGTGCTACAAGGAATGGCTCCAGGCTCCCAGAAGGAGCCACACAATCCTCCTCATAAATGTTTCATCATTTTGGCCCCCAGTAGCTGAAGTTAATAATAAGAGTATTACGGGTTTTGAATTCAAGTGCTTTAACTAAAAACTCAAACAAATGCCTGTTAGCTGTCTACATCTGAGGAGATTGGAGACTGTTGCACAGTGTTACCCAAACAGCTGAGACACAGTCCTAGGGGCTGGAGTTATTACAAAAAATACCAGAGAATACATCCAGATTTGGGGTTGAATATGACAACAAGAAAACAATACTAGAAGCTTCGCATGGATTTAACAGTGTCTTTATTCAAATATCTTTCCTGAAAGAAAGGTGAAATAAATTAAAGACAGGGTAATTTGCAGTATAATCAGCTAAATGTCAGTAGGCAACAGGTATTTAACAAGCACTGTGTGACCCTCAAATAGCTTATTCTTTGTTCTGAAAATGGACAGAAGAGAATTAATAATCCCAGGTAAGTCTGTTAAGAAGACCAAAGAAATCACTTGGGAGAAAAAAAAAAAGAAATGTAGCAAAAAATTTTAAAAAAAGAACAAAGAAGGGAACAGTCAGACATGCTCAGTTGCTGTGAGGAGTTTCTCATTCATCTCCTGTGGATCATGAAAAATGGGGAATTTTTGATAGAGGAAGTGAAAACTGCCAAGCATAAATGTTGGAAGCTAGGTCCAAAATGGACTTAAAATATTTACACAATACTAATAAAGGTTGTAAAGTGTTAATTTTTAGGCCTGTTTAAAACATGTAGGTCTCCAACTTGCACTTGTTATGGAAGTTCATATTATTTTCAAGAAAGCAGAAATATTTCCAGTTTAATTGCCATTATTGCAACTGAGGTTCAAAAAAGGCTTCTAGGAGCTTAAGTCTCATTGAATTTGTTGAAATCTGGGTTCCAAAATATCCTGTGCCTTTATGTGTCAGCATATACCATCTTCTACAAAACATGCTGCTAAAATAAGTAAGAAATGCAAGATGCTTTTAATAGTTCAGTTAAAAAAAAAAATCTTTACTCCAATTTACCTTAATTCTTCTGGACATAAACCTTTCAAGGTGACTTATTGTTGGAAATAGTAATATGTTTCAAAATTTCTCCAGCAGCAGTCTACCTTTCCCCAAATTAAGGACCATGCCATATAAGAGAGTTTCTATGTTAATTTTTCCATTTCGAGCAGAGTAAGAAATTATGAAGGTATACTCTGTCCTTCACAAGGTCGTTATTCCCTCATGTTACTTTCTCTATATTCAAGATCACAATAGTTTTTCAACAACTAACTCATGTAAAAGAAAGAAAATACAATATTAAAGAGTCTCTGTGTGAAGTTCAGAGTGGGGTTTATGCATTTATAATAAGAGGCTCTGGGTCTGTCCGCACAGGCCTTTGCTGACCTACCCAAAAACCTTGTGCATTGCCCAGTGGAGCAAATCCTCTGTGAGCAGGTACTGAGTGAGAAGGAAATTTATTATGCATGCTAGAAACGGTGCAGTCTTGCCTCAGAGAAAAGATTTGAGGAAAGGTCAAGTAAACACAATAAGGTACTTTGCAAATGGTGTTATTTGTTGTCTTGGTAAATTTTGAAGCATAACAATGAGAATATGGCTTTTGTGGTTAAGACCACGACCAACTGAATTCTTCAAAATTCCCATTTTTAAGTATCAACAGTCTCATTTTTGACAAGGTGCTGTCCAACTTATATCTCCTTATATGTGGGGAAAGTAAATTTTTGTGGGCTGGCACTTGGTTCAAAAGGAAAGCAAATGTAAGATTTATAATGGAACTCTTCATCTCAGATGTATCTTTATTGAGCGGCTCTGAGAAGGGACTTGAGTGAGAGGATGAAAGGATTAGTTCATGCATATGACCTCCTGTCTCCCTCCTACATCTTGTCTGCATGACTGCAAAAGCTAAAAGTGCTTTATCCTCTGAAACCAAGAGAAGTTTCACAATTAAAAGCTTTACTCTCAAGTTTTCCATTACTTTTTTATTTGATACTTTCCCTTCACCTTGTCCATCAAAGTTCTCTCTGCTTCAAATTTAGTCAGTCATTTGTGCATTTGCTAATTTAATAGCAATCTTCATTGCTATTTTATTAATCATTACAGAAACACAGTAATTTAGCTAAACTTCTTTGGTGAATTCCATAGGGCTGCTGTGGAAAATGCAGAGAAATCACAATTCTTGCATATTCTGCCTTTTACACAACACCATAATTACACTGTTGATCAAATAAAATAGTATATTCAGCAAAATTAGTATCAAAAGAGACAAAGGCAACTTCACTTGTTCTGCTGGCCAAATAAAGCAGACAAATTTTGGTGTCAGTTTTAAACTGTCTTCTACATGCCTGCCTGTCAGCTTGTCTCCAGCATTCTGTGAAGAAAACCTCTAATTTGTTCTAAAATTATACTCAATAAACATCAAAGTTACTGAGATACAGGGCCTAAATGCATAAAGATCATTAGCATCACTCAATGAGCCTCTCTTGCTCCAGCCGCGGTGTCTTGTTGGACAAAATAAATCATTGTTTCAGGCACTGTGAGAATTATGTCAGCTCCTTTTTCCAGCAGTGGCCATTATTGCCCATTTATCCATATCTCTGATAAGTCTTTTCAGAGCAGGAGTTATCTCCTCTTTTCTAGTCTTAAGGAACCATCATAAAGCCATCTGGCCTTGGACCAGCTCTTGGGCTCTGAACAACCTTTTCTGTTTCAGTGCACATGAGCAATTCCTTTCGGGTCTCAGCCTCACTCGTGACATGTTTGGGAAATGTTAACTCTGTCTTGCAATCATGTAGCAATGTTTTTCAATCTCTTTATTGAGATAAATACAAGTTAGGACAGAATGCTCGGGGTGTTTTTTAGTATCTCTTGGGTCCCTATCTGCTGTTCCTGCTGATCTTTGTGCTGACAGATGGCCTGCTTCTCAGTTCCTTTTCAAAGCTTCTATGTCAATATCATAGTAGCTATATACCTTTCCTTGTCCCTCCTTCCCAGAATTCATTTTTTGATGTGAGACAGAGAAATTCCCAACTAGCACCACTCTGGCCCCCGCCAAGAGTGGTCACCCCCAGACGACAGACGGTCCGAATGGTGGTAAAGAGCGGGGCTGTCACTGGTATCTACAGCTCTGTGCTGGTGGAGCGCCCAAGATAGAGGCAAAGAACAGGGAGAGATCCTTTTTATCCTTCTCTGTGGGAACTGAGAATGGTCAAAAAAATAGATTTTTAGGCTCCAGGCAGTGGCTTGAAGCCTGTGAGAAAGCTAAGCACATAATACTCTCATTCTGGCCTGAGAAATTGCAAGGAGGAACCCAAAACAATCCCTGTAGATAGCTTCTTCCTGACACCTGGTGTTTTCCAACTTGTTTACTTGTTTACCAGAAGGTGTTGCTCTAAAGGACCAATCCTATTCATTGTACCGTAACACTGTATAAAAGGTTTTTCTCTCAATAAAGCTTTTGCTATAACGCCCTCCGAAGAAAACTTAAGAGTCCAGTATTGTTATATGAGCCATCCCGAATCATAACAATTGTTCTCCAGGTAGTTTATTATCCAGATAGGATCAGGAACAAAGGACCTCAAAAAGGGCTTGACACTGATTTTTAAATGGGGGAGGAACAAGGAGTGGATACAATCTATTAACCAATCAGGGAAACATCAGGGAGGAGTTTAAGGAGGGGCTGACAATACAACAACCAATGGGGGACCACTAGGGGAGGATACATCTTCAAACAACCTATGAGACACCAAAGAACATAGAAACTTCTAGACCTGAAGGTGGGGTTGGTTGTGGATTGACAATCTCAGGGGGTGGGGTCAGGGAGGAGCTTAGGCAAGGGGGCTGGATCAACAAGGAATAACAGGGAGGTTTCTAGAACAAGGGGCAGGGATCAGGGAGAACTGACACTAAGGTAGGTGGGGTGATAAGCAGTTTAGGGAGTGACAGACAATTTCAAGAGGGAGAATGTCTTGGTTTGGAAAGACAGGTATCTGCCAGGGAAAGCTGGAGTCTCCCTTGGAATGGGGAATGTAAACCCCTCACCCCCTCCAAATTATTATAATTTTGTAATTGAGGGCTTTCTGGCAAAGATTTAGGAATAGGAATAAAAGTTCTTTACTAGGATTATTAACAATACAAATGTAGTAGAAAAAAACAAGCAAACAAACCAATCCTAGAAACCCTGACGGAGTCAGAGCTACAACCTGACACCCTGTTAGTCAGGGTGTTGGAAGCAGCCCACAGTAAATCCTCCTGGAGTAGCAAATGAGGTTCTGTTAGAGTAGAGATGATCCTGAGAGAAAAGGGTCCAAGTGATGGTGAGAAGGGTCCAGTCTTCCTCCAGGAATCCAGTGGAACCAGATACCTTGTCTTCCTACATCTCAGTTTTTATCCAGGCAGGAATGGTTGGCTCCCCCCACTGGGTGGAGCATCTCACAATGGGATGATGGAATGTGTCCTGTCCTTGGTGAGCCTTAATGGCCCATCAGCAGAAGATATCCCCTTGGAGGGAGGATGGGTGGTGAAAGATAAGAAACATTGCCCCATCTGGTTTGAACAGCTGGCCCATTATCAGAAGGCATCCGCCCCCTCCCCCAAGAGTTACAAGAGATAAAGAAAAATCTCCCCAACTGCTGTCAACAGATGAAATAGAATACACATTTTTGGTTCCATAACCCAAGACAGAGAAGAAAACTTTGGGTAAAACCATCCACTTGAGGGGAAAACCAAGAACAAACTATTCAAAAAGGTCTTGCAAAAATATAAGTACAGGAAAACACACCACCACAATTTTTGGGAGTTTGGTCTATAACCTGTTTTCCTCTGTTAAGCCTAAGTAATTTTAGTTTCTGCATTAATTTGTCTTACACATATGTAATATTTCCTGTGTATTCATGGACAGTGTTTATCCTAATGATTTTTTACTGTAAATGTATGTGAACAGAGGTATCCTCCTGACCTGCAGACACCACCCACATTACCTAGCCTGTGGAGTTTGCTTTTACTAAGAAGGAAATGAACATCAAAATCACAGTCTCTCTTCAGTCTTGACTGTTTCTGGCATTCCTTCTTTTTTCTTCAGCCCATCCTCCTGGTTTTTCATAACAAACTTCCGACTTCTTTTTGCCTGCAAGAATCTATGTATTTTTTTTGTTACCTTCTAACTTATCAAGGAAATGGATTTAATCCCATGTTTTTCCACTCATGTCATATGCTTCTTTCTTTCAGTCAAAGGCAACACTTTCCACTTCTGCTGGAATTCTTGTTGGATTCAAATTGCAACCGTTTACCACTTATTTATGCAAAACGTATTGACAAAGCAATAATTTCAATGATTTTATTTATCTCACACTTGCTCTGTACACTGCATTTGCAATGGACTTGCAAAGTACACTTGGATTTTCTATGAGAACAATATTAGATTGCAGTGTAAAATTCCATATCTTAAATCCCCTCTTAATGTGCTTCCTGGTAATACTATTATTTCAAGGCACGTATTTTCAAGTTTTGAGTCACGGTTCTCTGATTTCTTCCTTTATCAGCATGAAGTAGATAAACTGAAAACAGCAGAATTACTCTGTAACAACATAAATTTAGAAGTAATAATTAGTCTTTGACCAATGGTGAGAAACAAAAAGATACCATTGAACTGTGTTCATTCTACATTCATAAAGTAACAAACAATATTAAGATTATTAGGCACAAAAATCAGCACTGTGTCTTGCAAACGTATTTTGCCCTGCTCTGTGCTACTTTGTGTCCCTGTCCACCCTTGCTCTGTGTTGTCTGGTTCAGCATTACCTCTGCATGTTCACCTCTACCCCCTCCCAACCTCACTTCCATGGAGATGTAAGGGTTTGCATACGTTCTGCACTTCAAATCCCAGGAGAGATCAGACTGGCTGAATTATGAAGGTACAAAGCCACACACTGAAAAATAACCTGAGAAATGCTTAGGAAAACAAACATCTTGTATCCATATTAAGTACAGACATAGTTGATAAACTGCAAATATGGGAAACATTTGTGCTTCATTTCTAGAGCACTGGTTCCATTAACATAGATATTGAACTTAAAAAAACAGATTCTGAAAATAACCTGCAGCAATACTACCAGAAAATCAGGTAGTACAGTTACATGTGTACACTGAGATAACAGTTAAAAAAAACCCCCAAAACCTTAATATTTTTTTCTTATGGAAGAGGTTGTCATTGTTTATTTTCTCTTAAAATTGACTCCTACATGAGAGACAGGATTTTAAATGGTTTTATCAGGTCTTCTGAATTAATAGAAATTTGTACTACCTAACATAATTAATATTTTTTTGCTTATCTGCTTTGCCATTAATTCTTGATTGTGGTGGCAAACTAAGGATTTACTGGCTGCATTGAAATTTTAGAGCATCGTTAAATCATAGTGTGTGTTACACAAGTTATTTGCAATATCCAGTACAAAAAAGAAAAGGTTTCCTAAATCTTGAAAAAGATGGCATGTAAATTACTGTTTTGCTCCCTTTGAAGGCATAGGGTAAATATTACTGCAAGCATAATACTGAAATGTTAGAACTAAATGGTAGCATGTGTCCAAGAACTGTGCCCTGCACACTTCCCACTTTTCCTTCTCATCCTGTCCAACTACTTCTTATCTTCTCTATATCTTTGTAATTTTCTTGACTCCAATATTCACTTCCAATCAAAAAAAAAAAAAAAAAAAAAAGTGCAAACTAACAAACCCACCACATTTAAAGTAAAATATGGAGGCAAAGTTCATGTGAATCCTTCTCTTTTCTCTCTACCCGAGTAATTGGCTAGAAGCACCTTTTGTCAGCACAAGCACTTTTGACATTCTCCTCTATTAATTTTCAATCTCCCTGATGTAGGCCAATCGTATCAGTGCTGCCCTTTAGCCAGTGTTAGCAGAAACAGTCCTTACTCGTGTTTCACATTTTCTGGTTTGTTGTTTGCTAATCATTTCTTCTCTCCCAGTTGGGCAGAAGTCTATTTTTTCTATCTTCATAGATTTTTAGTCGAGGACTATGTAAGGAGTGGACAGAGCATAGGTCCTGAACATGGTTTAGGATTTAAAGAGTGCAAACAAAATGGATAAAGTTCATTAGTGCCGGGCTAGACATAATACAAAGCACACATTTTGCAAAAGTCTGATATTATTAGTGATGACATTAACCTCCCCTTAGGGAAAAAATTAAGTATTCAGGGTGCTGCCATGTCTCTGCAACAATCTGTTTAGGCCAACAGAAGTGCAATGCTGCTGGACTTGTATTGGAGGACAAGTCCTTGCTTTCAGGGGGTGGATAATTTTCACTGAGTTATAGAAAATGAAGCTTCATTCCAGAATGTATTGTAGGAAAACAAAATATAGGAGACAGCATACAGTGAGCTTGCACACCAATGACAAAGACATCACCATGTTGGTAGTAATAGAAAGCAAGCAAGAGAAGTCAAAAAACAGTGAGTAATTTCTATATGGGATAGTAAAGCTAAAGAACTTTGAAAAAAATGATAGGTTTGTTCTATAAAGAAAAATGTGGTCTATTTATAAAAATCCAGAAATGAATTCTGAGTTGCCTAAACTCACTGCATGGAATCTTCATCCTGAAATTTTACTAAAGGAAAATTGGAAGAAGAATTGCCTCTGAAATTTAAAAAAGATTGGATGCAGGAAGGGAAGAGAGACAGAAAAAGTCATGTAGAAAGGAAATGTGAAAGAGGAAGGGGAAAATATACAAAGACAATTATGAAATATAAAATGAAAAAAAATACTTTAAAAAAAGTATTTTAGTCTCTCTGGACATTTTGGAAAGAGTGAGACTGCCTAGCTTTTGAATATAAAATCTGATTCATTTTTGCAGTTCTCCAGGGAAACTGTTCTGATAACTATGATCTTCTTACATTCAAAGGACAACTGTCAAGAGAAGCTCTTTACTTTTAATATGAGCAGATAGATATTGTGTAGATCTGAGAAGTTAATTTTATATAAAACCAGCATCTGATTGTACTGCAGGAGCAATAGGTCTTTTCATGGGATTGCATTATTAACAATATAACCCATTTCCTAAAAGAGTAGTGACCTTTTTTTTTTTTTTTGGTCTCCTAGCTAGCTAGCAAATTTTCTCAGCTGTCCAGTCATCCATTTTGAGTCCCAAAGATTCCCAATTGGCAGTGACTCAGATCTGTCCACTGTTGATTTTTTGTTACTTAGTAGATCACTTTTCAGATGTTTGAATTGTCTTTGTTATTAGTGGTCTGACTGGGAGCCATGTGGCCCAAGAGCTGCTGCTGTTGCTTAGGACTGACTTTATGCTCATTTTAGTAATCTTACTTCTTTACTTTTCATCTTAAAAAGCATCCCTCTTCAACTAAAGACCATAATGCCCTCGCCTTTGGAATTATGATTTCTATGGAAGGATTTAGAGTAGACAAGAGAGTGTTAGAGAGCCGTGAGCTGTTGTGCCTGAGATGCTGATCCCTGAGAGCAGCCAGCTGCGCAACTCCAGACACTTGGCTCCCAGGAACTGCACTGGCTGCCCAGCAGCACTGCCTGCCTCACACACTTTATGCTACTGAACTGGTAAGGGGTGAGTAAAAGTATTGGATGAGCCAAAGTTGTGAATGTGAAATGAGAATGGCTTTTACAGTTGTCACATTACTCTGAGTTGAGAAGTGAGGTGTTTATTGTGGCCCAGCAGTACCACTCAGCCACCTGGAAGTCAAATTGTGTTTCCCCATGGAATTTCTGCAGAGGCTGAAGTTGAAAAACAGGAAAACCAAAGACTAGAAAAATGCATTTTGCGATTAACGCTATAAGGCAGTGTAAGAAATATTACTGTGCCTGATGCAATGAAATGGTTGAGCAGAATTTGCCACTGTAGCCAGTCACAAGCCAAGATTCTTCTCAGAAGCTCAAATCCACCCTTCCAAGAAGTAAGAATGAATAAAGTGGTGCCATATTGCCTAAACATCTCTAGAACCTAAAACCTGGGTTTCTGGTAGACATGCACATTTCTTTCCCTACATATTCTTTCCAGACAGGATCAAGAATGTTGTGAAGGAGTGTTCTTAATGGCATTTTTCCTGAGACCAGAGCTAGTAAGCACTAGAAATCTCCTGTGAAAAATCTGTCTCTGAAAGCTTTCCAGCTCATTCCTCCAGATTCAAATGACTTGGATGGTCTTCACATAGTCATCTAAGCTTTCATCTGTTTATCCAAAAAAACCAGAAATTATGAAAATTCTGAAGTTGTCCAATGCTACTTGCATGATACAAGCACATGTGGCTAATCCTTGCCCCCTTTAGCATCACTCTGGTCAATTCCCACAAGAAATTTTATTCTTGACATGGTTTAGGAGCATTTAATCTGATCTGACAATGTTCAGTCCACTTCCCAAGTCCTTGAATGATTTATTTTGATTTGCTTTGGAAATGTGTCCACTGCTTTTTGATTAAGACATCAGTATTGTATGTGACCTACATACTTCCTCTTCCTTTTGCATTTTAGGATCTAGTTTTCCACAGACCATCTGAGAATCCTATCTATCTTAAACAGATCAAATACTATAGTAGTTGTTCCTGGCAGTTGCTGTTAGAAGAAACATTTGGGATTTAGTGCACTGTAATGGCTGGGGTTTTTTTCAAATTACTTCAGTGACTTATACACTGAAAAATTAGATGTAATCTAGCATACTAATAGTTTTCCAATAATACTTTCATTTGGATTTTAGCAGACTAAAGAGTTTCAAGCAAAGCTAGATGTAGAATTCAAAATGTTAATTCTGATGGTTAAGATCTATGAACTAAGGATTGTTTCCATAATCAATTTTCTGCTTTGAAATCTTTAAAGCTCATCATGTACAGTTCATGGAAGCCTGAACTAGACACTTGGTTCCACCCAAGTTGGCAATATTACTGATCTTGCAGTACAAGCATCCCTTTCTGATGCTAATCTCAACAGACATAAATCCTTAATGGCAAAAGACCAGTTGTTGAAATATGATGTATATATCCTTTAATCATTGCAGTAAAGACATAAGTGAAGCATTACAATGCACAATGCATTTTTAATAGGACAGAGCTCATAATTTAATCTATTAGTGTGTGACTACAGAATTTACCATTTTTTAAACAACACAACAAACTGAGAGCTCGTGTTCACACTGAGATCTGCTCTTCAGTGCATGGGCAAACAGCAGCATAGTACACCAGGAATAAACATGTTGTTGTCCAATTTAATTAGAACTAAAGCTGGTCAACAACTCTGTTGGCACACAAAGAATAAAAATTAACATTAATGAACCTTCCAAGCCTTTTGTGGCTTTCTGTGCATTCCATAATTTAGACACATACTCATACACAGCTTTTTTGCCCTGGTGGGTGTGGTGCTGATTAAAAGAGGTAAACTCAAGCCAAATTCATTGAGCTTAGATTTAACTTTCTAATGTGTTGCAGAAGGCAATAGATAATTTCTGCTGAACAGGATTAAAGAGGCTAATCTGTTCCAGCAGGCTTGTAAGGAGAAAAATCCAATGATGCTAACCCTTCAAAAAGCTGCTTATTAACTTGCATTGATGGTGGACTTCTTATTAAAGATTACTAATTCTGTCTTTCTTGCATTTCCCCTTTGACTTGAGTAGTTAGTGACTTTTTAGAATTTCCATGTTTTTTCCCACAAAGAGAAGAAACCTCTATGTGAGGCAGGCAACATCCAACTTGTTTTTCAGCTGAAGACTTGTAGAGAAGTCCTCCAAATTAATAGCACATTCAAAACAATACACTTGGCTCTAAACAAATCAGTCCCAGCAAATATTTGTTTCCAAATTAGGTTTGAAAACTCAAAAAGATAAGGTACCTAAAACAATCTTAATGAAATTCCCCAGAAAGTGAATTCCCACATTAATTATGATCCCCTCACTGACCAAGTGCCCTTAGTGACAGCTGCTACTTCTCTGTGCCAGCTTCTCTTTGCCACTGGCTGGATGTCTCAGGCCAGCTCCTCTGCTGGGGGCTGCACTGGAGGGACAGCAGTGCCTCCTTCTCACAGAAGGAGAAATGCATAGACAAATAACCCCATAACCTTCTGTGGCCAAGCTTACAACTCAGACATTTTCACAGGTTTCATTCTCCAAAAGTATGTATTACTGAGACATCAGTGGAGGGGAACTAAAGGAAACACGGGAATTCATGGCAGGGGGGATGAACTCAGAATGATTTTGCATCTACAAGGGAGGTTCAATAGTTCTTTTAAATAATACAAAGGGAGAACAGACTAGGAGAGAGCAATGGGTCCCTGCAGTGGTGAGGGCTGGCCAGGCTGGTCTGCTGCAGAAACGCTTCACTGACAGCTCAGCCCAGGAGAGACAGAAAAGTGGCAGTGAATGCCCTTGTTTAATAGCACGTTTTGTCAGGACTGTTTTCTGAAGGCAATTATGGGCCAATCTATCTGAAGGCTGATCTGCATTGGCATTAGAGGATAGAAAGAAACATATTTTCAGTTGAGACCAGAGCCAAATCTGTCCTCTTCTGCCATTGCTTTGAAAGACAGCTGCCAGCCTGAGTACCAAGAAGTGAAATATGCACCAAAAGCCAGGATAGCTCCATGCTGGAGGTCAGAGCAGCAGCATAATCAGGAATTTGTGAGGTGATGCATGGTTTTGCTGAACATTCACAAAGAGAAAAATAAATCTGATCTACTAAATGAATTGCAGTTCCAAAATATTTTCTCACTTCTAAAATCTACTCTGTGTAAAGCAATGCCTACAGACAACCCATTTACTCAGGTAGCACAAATGTGCTGGACACACCACGGGCTTGTGGAAGATTTTTCAGTGTTTATGTTTTTTCAATACAAAAGTGCATAGCCTTAGAAACAGTTGATTGAACTGCATTGCCACTGCACTTTCTAGAGACCCCTTTTCCCATTTTACTGCAATTCTGTGGTCATTGCTATGCTATCCTAATACCTGTGAGAATAATTATAACATTGTTCCATTTAGCACAATGTTCAAATGTATTCACTGAGGCTTTTATGTGGTGTTTCCAGCCTCTAGCTTTCTCAACTCACCCCTTACATCAGGAGAAATTGATATCAATCTGCTGTGAGCCAGCTTAACATTTTTTCTTTCTGAATAGCGTTATTTGAGCTTCTCTATTTACAATAATTAGGTTTATGCATTCTTTTAGCTTAGTAGATTGTGAAGAATAAGCAAAAATGGAGAGGTTTTCTCCACTGTTTTCTTTTTAAATGTTTAGCACTTTACTACTAAAATTAATTGATAGTCTGCACAGAATAAAATATATTCTTTAATATCTTCTCTTTCAGCTGAATCCGAATACATTATATCTTCAACATCGTCCATATATATCCAAAAACTGCTAACAGGAAAATTCTTTCTTAAGGAGCCCAGCCCATTTCTGTTTGGGATAATGAGGTCATCTAATTGAATAATTACAAATCACATTGGAATAAATGGTGCAGCTCACTAAACTATGTACTAAATTCCCTTCTGTCTGCTTTCATCAATTTCATTACACAAAGTCTCCATTTGTTTATCTTGAATTATATCTTTTAATACCTAAAACAGAAACAGTGAAAGATTTTTCCAATTTTCCCATCCTAATTTTCATGAAGCAGTACTTAGAGGGATGAGATTGATCAATTCTCTGATAGCAGCTTTCTTTAGAGTTATTTCAATCCAGCTGAAGGATAACTGCCTTTCCCTTGTTTGATGGTACTAAACAACACTGCATGTTATTTTCACTAAGCCTTCCCAACCTATTGTTAACAACCATGCCTCCTTCTGCCCCTCTGGTTTGAAAGCAAAAGTCCCTGTTAGAGAGTAAGTTTTTAATGTATTTCTTTTCTTTTCTTTTCTTTTTCTTCTCTTCTCTTCTCTTCTCTTCTCTTCTCTTCTCTTCTCTTCTCTTCTCTTCTCTTCTCTTCTCCCTTTTTTCTCTCTTTTCTCTTTTCTCTTTTCTCTTTTCCCTTTCCTTTTTCTGGTACATTTTCTTATTTAGACAGAACTGTAAAAAGAAAAAATGGATCTGAGATTTCCACAGACCTTCTAAGATTGTGTTGATGATACTCAATCACCATCATTGCCAGCATGTTCAAAGAAAAGGTAAAGATAGGTGAGAAAACAAACAGTCTCTCTGCTGAAGGAGATTAAAAACCTCATGAAACAGATGAGATTATGGAAGAGTGAGTGAATGAACATGTTGTAACAACACACAGGTTATTTAAAAGAGCATTTAGGGAAGACAGTGCCAACATCACCAGTTTTTCTGAAGCTGTCCACAGCATTTAGCTTACTTATATATAGAAATAGACAATGCTTTTTTCCTCACTGTTAGATTTCAACTCTCCAAGGCTTTGTACTGTTTTCAAAGATGCCATGATGCATCTGCTCCATGTCTGTCACGGAGAAGCTGTGCTCCATGACATGCAGTTAAAACTGACGTTTTTTTAGCTGATGTTTCACAGTCAACTGTATGGCCAAAGGGCAGTTCTGATCTTGTTTGAACTCCTAAGCAGGCAAAAAAAGTTGTTTTTTTTCTTCTCACCAGTACTGTGTGGCATTCTTCCCTCCCAGCTTGCTTAAGCTCCATTCAGAGAATCACAAATTACTATGCTCCACTGCTGCTTTCCAGTTTGAGGCACACATGCTGTAGTTTGCCCTTCCTCTTCATGTGAGAGGTCTATCCCTGCACTCATGACAAGAAAAAAGACAGTGAAACCTTGTAGTTGAATATTCAGAGCTGGGAAAATTGGAGAAAACTGGTGTTAAGTTTGAAATTTGAGAATAGTCCAGTAGGTGAAATTTCAGGTTGAACTGAATAGCATCTCCTAAATATTCACAGCCCTGGACAGAACTGAAAGGAAAGTAAAAGGTTAGCATGAAAACATTACCTCCCAGAAATGCAATATGTGTCATGGAGGCCCATTTTGTTGAATTGTTTTTACAGAGTCTAAGTTATCTTTTCAGACCCGATAATAAATACCTTTTCTTATAACTAAAAATGACCACGGGAATCAGAATATATGGAAACAGAGAGCTCTTGTTCCCAGCAAAAGGAAACTTCTGAGGGAAAGTATGACTTGCACAACAGGAATTTGTGGACTTTCTAGAGACCATCATACTGACCCTTTAAGTTGCCTCTCTTTTCCCTCTGGCCTATGATTGCCATTCTTGTGTAATTATCAGAGATATTTTAAGTTAGGCTAGATTTTTTTTTTTAAGTTATTGCATTGATAACAGCAAAAGTGTTCTTCTGTGAGCTTTGCAAATGAATCAGGGGATAATAGCACAAAGAACTTTCCACCACTAGGTCATTATTAACTTGATATGATCAAAACCATAATGACAGAAAAATGTTGACATCCAATTAACAGGGCATCATGGCATATATATTAGAGTATCTGCTTTTAGCCCAGATCCTTTTCACAAGATGAGAAACAATCAATTTAATTGGACACCCGGCTTGCCAGTCTTGATAATCTTTAGCACATAATCTTTTATTTTGATTGCAAGCGCCTTAGGGGAGACACTGTTTATTATTGTGCTTGAAAAGCTCTGCACCATCATCCTGGTGAGTGCTGTGTCTCACAGACTTGAAACAACTTACTGTGCTATACTTATAATTGGAGACAAACAAAAGAGCTGGTTTTAACAACTATCAAACTACTGCCTTTGAAGAAGCATATGATGTGTAACTGTTACACTTAAATTATTAAATACTCATACTATGTGCAGAGGTTCATCTTTTGATTCACACAGATTCTGAGTTTGTCCAAAACAGTTTGCTTGTCTCCTGTTATCATGTAGAAAAAAAAAAAAAATTAAGCAAACAAGGCTGTCTCTAACAGAGTATGAAGAAGGAAGTAAAATTGCCAATCTCTAACCCTTGGAGATCCACCAGTATTTTTGTACTAATGGCAGATAATGCAAAACTTTGAGGAGATTCTTACATTCTGACATTCCAGTCACATGAGTATCTGTGGAGCAGAAAATTGGTGGCTCACAGTGACTAATCCCATAAGCATTAACCAAACTGCATACATGACCAAATGCTTAATTCAACATGACTAAAATAAGTAGGTACCAGTAATTAGAGAAACTGAAAGAAATTATCTACTGCATGGATGGGAATTTTCTCAGATAACATTTGTTTTCATCTCCACAGTAACATACCTTATTAACTCATCATCTGTGGTACACTTGGGTTTGCTGGGCACGAGAGGGCTAATAAGACTAAATGGTCTAAGTCTTGTTTGACCTGTGCAAAGAAATTTTTCTCTACTCAGAAGATATGATGAAATAAAACCACGTCTGATAAACATCAGATAAACATAAGTTTGGTTCTATGGCTCTCACAATGAGCTAGAGAATGAAGGGATGGATCAGATTTAGGGCACTGTATGAATTTGACAGCGACTGAGAGAGAAACAGAGGGGGAAAAAGAAGGGGATTAAAAAAGTGATGACTGAATAACAGTGAGCCAGGGGAAAGGAACAGCTGTTTCAACATCTATTTGTGACTTCAGGGGTCTTTAGTTTTGGAAAGTGAGTAACAACTGGGTGAAGAAGGGAAGTCCACGTAGTGGTGATATGAGAAGGGCAGGGCTACCTACTGCAAACACAGAGGGAACACAGTTGGAGGGAAGAGTGATTAGCTTTGCTGGCAGGCACAGGAGCCGGGACTGCAGAATTTTTCAAACTCTTTTTCCTTTTGAAATCCATCTTTTGATGATACTGCCAGTAATTAAGGTCACCACACCAGGGCATTTAGTGTTTGCCGTGAGGAAAATCATCCTGAATTTGATAAATAGCATTTCTGTTTGTCTTAACTCCTCATCAAACAAGACCTAGAATTTTTACTCAGCTGCAGGGACAATTTTCTTGCCTCTCTGAAAACTTAGAAGAGTGGATATTCTCACAAGATTTCCAACATATATATGCCTTCAGAAATATCAGCAAGAGACTATTTCCAAAGACTCCATTTCAGTACCAGAGGTTTAACTTCAGAAAGAAGAAAGTATAAATATGAGATGGAGGATATGATTACAAAAAACAAAACAAAACAAAACAAAAAAAAAAAAAAAAAAAAAACCAAAAAAAAAAAAAAAACAAACAAAACCCCACATATGCTCTTTATAAGCTTACAAATTTAAATACAGTGGTACAATACATGGTTGGAACAGAGTTTTCACCACCCAGCCTGAAACATGAATAAAGAAAACTTGTATCTGCTACAAAATACTTACTAAATATACCTTAAATGGCATCTGTGTACACAATGCTATTACTAATGTAACTGTTTTGTCTACTAGATTATTGTTCTGACTTGGAAGAGACAGGAGAGGAAGATGGCACCAGAAAACGAATGAAATGTTATTCATGGAAAATAACATACCACTCAGTTTCTCTTAAGATAAGATGGAAAATTCTTGAGCAGAGTCAGTGGAGCACCTTCAACTTGTTAAAGCCACTGGCATTTTGTGAGGGTGATTCTCTCATTTCTTTCTAATCATCTGTTCTCCCAACACATCCATCTCCAGCAGAGCTGGTTCACAGCTCAGCAGCTCCATGTAAGCAATATTGGCTCCTCAGAAGCCCACTGGAAATAGGGGTCAGTCTGGGCTCTTAAGAGGAATATCTTTTGAAAAGAAAATTACATCAAATGATTTATCAGCAGTATTCATGTTAAAAGCCAATGGAAAAAAAATCACTTTTGAGGCTCCAGACTACAGATTCAACTAGATCCTTACTCACAGCTTCAGATTCAATGTGTGATTTTGCTAAGCACACAGAGGATCTCCAAAAGACATCTCTTAGTAGGACTTGCAGGGTACATTTTTAGAGCTGGTTCTACAAAGGAAAGTACAGCTTCTGAGAGGGAATAGATTTTGCAACCACAGAAGTACTTTCTCTATCTTTAATGAAAAAGAAGACAAGAATGTAGGAGTGTAGCTTTGCATTAAATAGAACTTTTAAAAATATTTCTTTCTCTGTGTAATTCAACATTACTATAGCCTCACTTGAACTCGCTCTTCATATGTCCTACTTATCAATGCATTAGGAACCCTTTTTTTCCTCACTGTCTTGACAACATAGAGCCTAATGAAATTTTAGTCCATGACCTAGGCTCCTGGATACTACCTGCTGATGACAGATATTATCAGCTAGGTATGTGTTTCTACCCAGCAGAGTATTTTAGTAAACACAATGTTCCAATCAAAGAATATTGGTATAAAAACTGAAACTTATAATCTGAAACACTTCATAAACAAGATTGTTGTGAGGATGAAGAGATGAAAAGTTGCATATTGGTATTTGTTACTGAAGAGGAATCTTCAATAGATGGCTTTACTCACTAGATTAAAGTTGTGATATAAGGACATGACAAAGAAGAAGGGACAAAAGGATTTTTAGTTAAATGGTAAGAACCAGCTGAAAATGATGCTGTCCATTGAATAGGATTGAAAGGAGTCCATAGATTCTTGGGCTGACTAAACAGTGCTCTTATCTCTGTCAGTTGTCATTCCTGCGAGAATTTTCCCATTTTCCAAATAAATCCATCTCAGATATTTCAGATCTTTTTTGACTGTTTTCTGACTGCAGACTATGGCTCTTTGATTGGGAAGAGCTTTGCTGAAGTCCTGACCTTGTTCTGCTGTGCACTGCACAATGCTGCTTTTCACCCCATCCATTTAGCTGGAGATCCTCTGCTTTTTCCAGTTCTCCTGGGAAATAAGATGTAGACACTCACTCAGCACTACTTTTTATCCTGTGCTTCCTGCCATCTTCTTATCACCCATTCTTTCTTCCTTCCCTCCTCTCACTTTTTTGTCTGGGATGTTTTTGAACACAATGAAAATCTTGTAGATGCAACAAAATACCGGATGTACCCAGAGCAGCCAAAAGGTTGGAGAGTCAGTATAACAAAATTTTGGCCAATCAAAACTCATTGTTGCAAATTTGAACTACCTGTACAAACTTCATTGCTCTGTTTAGAGTCTGTGGGAGGTATTTGACAAGCAAGGGTGCTCAGACAGCTATTCCCTCCTCTTTTCCCTCTTCCTCTGATAATGGCTTAAATATATTTCCCAAAACAGCACTGGTGTCAGGCACCCACTCACCATTTATCTTCCCAAGCAATTAATCACAATAATGTGCAGTTTAAAGCAGATGCTGGTCTTTTTCCCTGAAATGAAAGAGTCACTCTTTTCATGAATATTATTGGTCATGAATCACAGTGATTCCAGCCATGCCATCAATTATAAACACAGCTAATTGAAGTGCCAATAGAGCTGCTTCTCTTCAGTAGGACTCCTGCCATGAATCTCACTGGCCATCAATCACTCTATTGTCAAAGAAGAGACTCCACTCCCCTCCACTGACCTGAAGCCAAGGACCAGTAGTGGCTTCCTGAAGTTAGCAGGCTGTGTGATGTCATAAATACACATCTAATCAGTTCAGCAAGTAAATGCTGCCTCTCTCTGTGCCCATATTACTTTCAATTCTCAGATCAGGTTGTCAGATCTTTGCATTAAACTGGCATCATCAGGGAGCTCAGCTTCCTCTCCAGCCCTAAGATCTCATGCCAAGTCATTATTCTCCACACTTTTTACAGGGGAGAGACAAGGATTCAGCTGTCTAAAATGTGATTCTGTTCTCTCTCCTCGGACACACAAAAAGTGCTGTCTCCAAGCTGTTAGTGAGTGCTTTTAGGATGCACGCTGATGTACAAATGATAAGTAGTAGCCAAAATCTATCACTTCTGTTTCTCAGTGATAGCATTCATGGGAAATGAATCTTTCGCTGGACTGTGAGCAAGGAAGAGGAAGACTGGGAATTTGAATTGTTCCTAGCAAAAGAACAAGAAAATGGATTACCTCTGCTGCCTGTAACTTTAAACACAAAGCTGTGTGAGAGTACAGAATTCAGTAATTCTTCTGGGTGTTGTGTAAGGGAAACCACAGTTAAAAAAGAAAGAGGCTGAATTTGTTTCCTCTTTAGATAGTGAAGTATCAATCTACAAGTGACGGAGGAAATCTGCACTAAAGTGAATGAATTCATCAACTCTTACAACACCCACCTGTCACCCACACAAACACATTAATCACAATGCAACAAATTTTACTTTCATAAGTTATGTTGATACACAATCAGGCTGTCACCTTCAGAACCAAGACTAACCAATACTGTCACTTCCACCCAGCTCACTGCTTCTGGTAGCTACAATTGCTTCCATCACTTTCAGCTGTCACCTTCAGCCAGATGTGAGTGATCCTTCACCTATTTTGGGTGCCATTAATTGTTCCAGACAGAACCAGCAATCACCATCTCTATTAACTACCGAAGCATGACTTTTACTCTTCATCTCTCGTTTTCACTGACCACAATTTCTTCCTCCTGACTTCCTGATATTACCATCGATTCCTTCAACTACTCCAGTTCTCTTAATCATTCTTTCAGTAGCTGGAAATCTGAGACTTGTCCCTCATCCATCTAGGGTATCTAGACCTTACAAGTACCAACAGAACTGCAAGACACCTGTGGTGCATCTTTCATGCCAGGTTGGCATGGTGGGACATGGCATGAGTGGTCTGGCACAGCCAGGCTCTCTAGTGTCTGAAGGATGCTTGGAGATGCACCTGCTCAAGACCCATCCCACCACGGACTCCCTTGAGGCAGAAAACAATATTTACAGATTTTAACAAAGCTGGAGTAGCTGGTTTATGCAGGCAGCTGCAGAGCTATCTGCAGCCTGCTGGTTTTGTCCTGTCTTTAGAAGCCTCCCTTTGAATCTCTCCTTTTCCTTCAAAGTTCATCCAAACACAGTTTACTTCTGATCCTTAGTGTTCTACTGCTTAAACTTGGACTTGCCTGGTCCACTAATCCCCATACCAGCCCAATGACTCACAAACTGTATTTTAACTGCTGACCCTATCAACTACCAGAGCAAGTGGTCTCAGCTGAGTTAACCACAACAGTCAGAAACTAATAAAATTCTAACTCTCCCTACTGCAGTGGACCCCCCAGAGCAGCATGAGAGAGCACTTCTCTCTGTACTATCAGTACCACATCCTTTTTGGTTGGAATTATTTGGGGAGGGGGACTGGGAAGAGATTTGACAAAAATATTTTTGAAGCCATTTTCTTGGGTGAATGGGAGTAATTATCTTATGTGAAAGATGATCAGGCAAGAAATACAAGTCAACTTCACATGCATGTAAGAAACGCTCCTGTATTGACAGGACCAAAAATGCCAATATGTCCAGTAAGCTGAGCAGAGTGAGCTATGACTTTCCATTATGAACAAAAGAACTCTCTGGTCAGCTAAAACATTTTCAAGTACCTAATTTAACCATTTTCCATACCTTCCAAAGTGATTGAGATAGTAAATTGTTCACTTTCCCCAGAGAAGTTCATGGGAGGTACTGTAACTATATCAGAATACAGATTCAGAAATGACAATTCGTGTGACCTTTTTCTCCATTTGCCTCGTGAATAAATATCCATTAGTTTAACAATAATGCAGATGATCACAGTCTATTGCCTGTTTTCAATTCCCCTGAAGCATTAAGTTTATTGGGAAAAAAATCTGAACATTTCAATATAAGAGATATGAAAAAAAAAAAGAAATAATTATTAGTCTAGGGATAACCTAAGTCCCATACCTGAAATATTTTGCATTTTGCAAAAGAAAGAACTCTTGACTCAGTCTCAACAAAGGGTGAATGACCTTATACTTAATTTCAAATAGATAAGGTCTGTCAGGATTAGAATAAGATTATTGAATGTCTCCTTTCTTTTTCCTTGAGTTGATATAGTACATCCCATGACACAAAATCAATAGTGTCTAAAAAATGTAGACTGAACAGTCTCCAAGAAAACAAGAGTGCCAGGAATTATGAATGCATCACACAGAGCTCCCAGAACTCGCAATTTAAAGTAAAAGACAATGTACTTTGGTGCAGAGGTCATCACCAGGCAGAACCCAGTGGATTACTTTCCTCTGGTGGGGAAAACTGCAAAATACTGGACTATGACAACTTCATTGAGAGCCTGGGAAGGAGAAGCACTGAGACCTCTCTTCCCACTGTTATTGCTATCACATATAATGCCTGTCCCCTTAAGTCCCATCTGCAATAATCCCAAAAACTAAACTATCTCCCCACTATCCACCTGATGCAAGGTTTTAACACATGAAAATTAATAATTAATGGTAGACAATGCCCACTCATTTAGAAGTAAAGATCACCTTGTCCAATCTGCTTGAGTCTACACAGAAAATTTACACTGATTACTTAGAATATGTCGATTTATGTTAATTATAAACATAGCCAGATAATCTCGTCTGTATAAGTGCAATGGAAGGATGCACAGCTTTGAGTGTGACAGATTAAATTTTACATCCTGTACCTATATTTTTTTTTTATTTTCCTACCTATTTTTTTCTTTAGGAAAAAAATTAAATCAGAGGTGATTTAAGGTGGAGAAGTGTGGTTTAAAACTTAAAAAATGGTCTGTATAATATTCAGTCTGTTCACTGCTCAGTAGGTGTGCCATGACAAAATATCTACACTCATAAAGAAATCCTCTATCTCCAGCTAGGTCCTGGGCTCTTCTGGGTTTCTGATGATGCCAGACTGTGATTAAGCCTTGGTTTAGTATTTATTTTTCATTTGTTATTGCTCTCCCCTATTCCCTTTGGCTTAGTTCACCTACCCAGGAATCCCTGAACCATCAAAGACATTTCCTTGCCTCCCACTAATCAGGCTGGTCTCATTACATGGCTTTTCCAAGGTCGGAGCTTTTGGTTACACATTTGAATCAGGAGAGGCCCTTTTGTAGGTAAGACAGCCTGCACAACAGGCTGTGATCCTGGCCTGCAGCTAGCTCCTCACAGCACTGTAAGGTGGATAAATAATAGGGATGTGAGTCACAGCACAAAGAGACACCTTACAAACAAAGAAAAGATGCACAGAAGACGGCATTCCTCGCTGATGATTTCAATGATTTAGCAGCTGGCTTCCCCTTACAGCTATAAATGTCATATAACAGATAAATAGCTGTAGAAAAAAAATTTCACTTAGTGTTTGCACCACTGGAGCTTGTTTCAGGTTTACATTTTTAGAAAATTATGTCCTTAGCATTCCTATTTTTGCCTGTGTTTGTATAGGGAGTATTGTGTTCTAATTTATTTTTAATGTGCAACTTACCCCTCAGTGCCAGCCATTCTTTGAATGAAATGTTGCTTCTCCATGAGTATTTCTGCATAAATATTTTATAACTGAGCTAAATAAAAAATCACCTTATAACTATTTGAGGTTAAACTGCTGAAAAAGTGCAACGATTCCATTCCACTTTCACATTTATTCATTTATTCACATTTAACATAACGTTGTATGTTACTTTGTAAGGAAATCTCATTGAGGCAAACTCTCAGTTTTCCTCCAGTTTGCACTAAATGACTAGACAGTAAGTTCATTTTCAACATGAACTGGAATGAAACAAATCTGTTACTGATACAGGGCACCTGTGCTATAATTTAAATTACGGATTAATGGCTATAGACCTATTTAAACCTGGTAAAAAAATCCAAACAGCTTTCTACACTGTACAGACTCTCTAATCCCTGAGTCCCTTTGAAATCAAGGTGTGCTAAAAAACAAACACATATAGAATATTTTTATTCTTAATGCAAGAAAAATTACCAGCATGGAAAATTATAAAGAATCCATTTTATGATCAAAATGAATGCTGGTTCAACTCACTGTGAAAAAAAAAAAACAATTTTGTGTCAATAGTGTGTATCTGTATTTGGTTTTAAACAGATATTTGAAAAGTGGGCCACTTACCACCTGAAATCTTGTTTTATCAACACAAAGGAAGAAAAAGAAAATTATGAAGATGCAGAAGTGTTTAGGGAATACACCTGTGAGGACCTCATTCCTCATTTATTTTTCTTTATGATTGAGAAAGTCCAAAAAAATTATTTCCATAAAATTATTAAGAGCATAGGGACTTATAAAAAAGTTTCATTACAGATCATAAACAAACTCTGGAAACACAAGCATATAAACTGTCATCAGTATAAAAGCACAAAAGAAAAAAGATACTTGCTTCTAATCACAGCAAATGCCAGTTGAGGAAGTCTGTTGCCACTGCTGAATGAGATCCTTTTTCTTCATCTATCATCAGAATCAAAATCCCATAACTGATGTCTTTAATCAGTTTTGCCACAAAAAGTAAATGCCTCAAGGGTCTACATAGCAATTCCTTTTCACAGGAAATATTTACTGGAGGTGTGATTAAATGGAACTGAAATATATTTGTTTTGCTCTAAACTATAGGATGAGAGCACCATCGTCTTCAGAAGCCAGCAGAATCTGAGCCTCAGCCTCTGTAGACAAGGTCAACTACATTTCGTGATAAATAATTATAGCACACTCTGGGTACTTTGGCAAATTTGCAGAAGCAAAGGTCTGCTTAATGTAAGAAATCCACTTATGAAGAAAAGTCAGTAAAGATCATCATGAGTTCACTGTCTTGAGGAATACAAATCTCTCTAATCAGAGCAGAAAGCCCAACTGGCATGATAGAGGCTTCCAGTATAGTTTGGAGTGCTACTTAATTTTATGCAGACACACAAACACTGAAATGAAGGATCTTTTCTTCACTGTCTGCCTTGTTAATGAGCATGTTCCTCCATCTTGAATAACAACTACAGCCCTTGCCAGGTCTTGGATGACCTGGGTCTGGGTTCAGTGTGTCTTCCCTGAAACACTAAAGCATCTGTCAAGGGAAATAGAAAATCATGTGTCTTTAGAAAGTGTTGAGTTGAGTAGGTGGGCAATGAATTGTGCAGCGTCCTTCCAACTACTGGGTAACACAGTCTTAACCACACAGGAGAGGAGCATTGCCCTCAAAGAGAGAAAAAACCCCAGTAGGAAAACCAGTGGCCCCCCCTCATCAGACTAAACAGACGTGAATTAATCCCCTTTCCTTGTTATGGGAAAGTATATTTGCTGTGTGTCAGCCCAAGCACGTTTCACCCTGAGCCTGTATTGCCTATCTGCCAATGCCAGCTTGGGCTTCTGGGCAGGAGGCCTCACTGGATTTAAACTGGACTTGACCACACTCAAACTGAAGGAGTAAATAGTCAGAAGGAGTAAATAGTGTAAATACTATTTACTTCTTCTGACAACTCCCTTCCTTGCTAGGTGTCCTGATCCCAATTCCTGACACTGGTTCCTCATGTGAGGCCCTTTCCACAAGTTATTTCTGCTTCTTTGTCTATCCCTGCTGCCCACTTGCTGCTTGTGCTGCTGTGCTGTGATACTGGCTTTTCAAGGCAAGGGCAGCAACCCACAGGTGCTTTTGTCGTGTGAACTCTCCTCCTTTGTCATCTTCACAAGGAGTTAGCAAGCATTAGATTAACTGTTTTGCCCAGGCCCTCCAGAAATAGTTGGGCTTAATCAGTGTTTTGCCACAGCAAGAATAGTTCATCCAGATTTTTAACTTCCTTTAAAACACAATAGTTCTGTGTGAAATGCAAATGGAATTTCTTTAGGTTAGTTAATTGTTATTAATTTTCTTCATACTCCTTTATCCCTAGCATGTGGACTGCCTCTCTGTGGGACTTTTTTAGGGTTCTTTTTAATCCTGACAAATAAATACATGTACAGTTGCAATAATTAATGTTAAAATGCAGCCTTATAGCAGTGTTAGCACAACAAAACACAGGGTAACCTGGGGTGCAGGAGTTGCAATGCATAGACAGTGGGTTAAACAATGAGACCCTCACAAAACAGCTCTCCCAAAGAAGAAATTGCTTGAAGCTAGACTCTGTCTAGCCATGTTCTGTACCTGAGTGTTTCAGAAATAGTCCTGGACTCATGGCACCACTAAACAATTACAGCCATAAAGTAGTTTCCAGACAACTTTCCAGACACATGTCAGACCTGAACATGCTTTGAATTTATCTCCAGACCTTCACACATACTTTGGAAACATTTTGGAGAAGAGGTGTGCAGCAGTGGGTCTTTTCCATAAATAATCTCCTGGACCTTGTGGATATACAGAATCCTAACACTCACTAAATTACTGGAAGGAAGTGGCTGGAATGTGTAGCTGGAAGGATTTAGGGGCAGACACTAAGAGAAGCACCACTGGCACAGGTGAAGCTGTCTGGGCTTCAGAGTAGCTGGAAAACTCCAGAACTTACTGAGCAAGGTTAGCACAAATCTAGATGTGAACAGACTCAAAAGATAAGGCTCACTTGCTGCCCCTTCAGGCTCCCAGAGTTTCTCCCAGTGTTGGTGAGGAGGAGCTTGTGAAATGAGGCTTGCACTTCTGAGGAAAATATATCCATAGGCTGCTGCACTGAGGAAAGCAGAAATTAACTCAGCAGCTGTAGAGCTGTTTAGAGCTGTAGGTGCTGGGACAGCTTATGATGCTACTGACACTTGAATGGAGGTATTTACACAGCAGTTTCAGGGCACCTGCCCTGTTCTGTGTGCACGAGTTCCTGCTCTGAATGGCTCTGAGATGCCAGTGTCCCTCCAGTCACTGCAGAGGCTTGGTCTGGCTTCATTTTGGCACTCCAGCTGGCCCTCTGGGTGGAGGAACAGGACACAGGATTTGAATCCATGTTCAGTTGCAATGTGGATGCACCTGCACTGTGCCAGTGTCCAGCTGGCTGCTCCAAGGTACCTGAGCATGTCACTAAGCTAAACAAGGGTGTCACACCTACCCTCAGAACCAAGATGTTCAGCTCTGTGCCACCCTTGCCATCCTACCTCAAGTCATACCTCTTCATGAATTACTTCTCCAGACCTCTTCATGAATTCATTTCATGAATTACTCACTGTATCATATGTATAGAGCAGAGTTAATGGAATATGTGTAAGGCAAACACTCTGCTAGGCAGTGCACATATCTGAAAAACTCTGCTCTTCTGTATGGCCCCGTGCCTTCCCAGCCCCACCAGTAACATGGTGCCTCTCACACAGCAAAAAAAGACCAGCTTCTCCTCATTATATTGAAATGACAAAAGGTTTCTACTCTTCTCCATTAGTCTGATCAGTGAGCTGATTATTTGGGTATATTTCAGATGTCATTTCTTTCAGAGTCCTGAACAGACTCTTTCAGACTCCTGAAATAGCTGATTTGTCATCTGTTTCAAAACAATGTTTTGGGATCTCATTTTACAAAATATGGTTTCAGTCCATTTTTTATTTTAGCCTAGTTAATCCGTTATTTGAAACAGATCTAAGAAAGGTAATGTTTGATTAATATTTGGGGTCACTGAGTTTTTTTCTTCTCTCTTTTTCAGAAGTTCTCAATGCTTCAGTTTGCTTCTGATCAATTGTTGATCCCAACTGCATTTCTCTTTCATTCAGGCATTGTAATAAATAGAAAGGTGGTGTAGTCATCACAAGGAAAATCACCAAACAGCATAAGGAAGGCTTTGAGACATATTTTGTCAGAGGCATACCTAATCCAGAGGACCAGTAGGAGCCTTTTAGTAAGTGTTTGTGTTCCCAGGATTTAAGAGGTCAGTCCTCTGGCTTGACATCAACTCATATGCTGTGCAGAAATTTGGAAGAAAGGAGAAGAGGGGACTTAACCAAGGCACTGTGGGTAATCCCCTTAATTCTGGTGTTTTACAAGTCTTTGGTCATCTTGAATGTGCGCTGTCTATTGGCTGCCTGTGCCCCTTGTCAAAAATCTGTTAGCTGAGAGTGAGCCGTGGCCATGAGCTTACTACCCTGAAACTACTGCCCAAATGAGATATAGATTATTTTAGCTTGGAAAAGACCTCTAATGTCATCAAGTCCAACCATTAACCCAGCACCACTGTGTTCACCACTAAACCACATCTCCAGATGTCACATCCTCATGTCTTTTGAACACCTGTGGGGCTGGTGACTCCACTATTTCTATGGGCAGCCTGTTCCAAAGCCTGACCACCCTTTCAGTGAAGACATTTCTCCTAATGTCCAGTCTAAACCTCGCCTGGCACAACTGGAGGCTATTTCCTCTTGTTCTATCTCTTGTTACTTGGGAGGAAAGACAGACCTCCTTTCCTACAGCCTCCTTTCAGGGAGTTGTAGAGAGCAATAAGCACCTTCCTGAGCCTCCTCTTCTCCAGACTAAACACCCTCAGCTCCCTCAGCTGCTCCTCATCAGGGTTGTGCTCAAGATCCTTCCCAGCTCCCTTGCCCTTCTCTGAACACACTGCAGCCTCTGATGTTTTTCTTGTAATGACAGGCCCAAAACTGAACACAAGGTTTGAAGTGGGGCCTCAGCAGTGCCCAGCACAGAGGGACAATCACTGCCCAGGTATGTGCTGCCTGACTGATCAACTCCACATTCAGGCTGGTGCCAAGACCAGTAGTGACTTGCCTTATATTCATACATATTACCAATGTAAAGGAATTTTAAAGGCTATTTAAATACAGAATATTTAATCACTGAATAAGTGAAAGTCATCTGAAGTTTAATGTGAATCTCAAAATCTTTTTGCTACTTATTTTATACTTTCTCAAACTTCAATATTTTGTCAAACCGGAAAGTGCTGGAAGTTGGCTCAGAAAAGTGGTACTGGCAGTTTTGCTGTAAGGCAGATCTGAAATATAGTGCAATAAATTTAAAGGGAAAAAAAAATTCTCGCCAGAGACTCTCTACCCCTCCTTTTCAATTGTAGTCATGCCATTGAGCAGAGAAAGAATAAAATTCACTCTATCTCAAGGAGTTCCAATGCTCAAGGCACACAAAAAAGAAGAAAACGAAAAACATATTTTCCTTTTTTCTTGCCATTGTCTTCTATGCTTATCTGCAGCTAACTGGTGCTTTTCTTTCTCCCTGAATAGTAGCATAAATATCTATATTAGCATGATATATATATATATATATATATAAACATAAGTATTTTTCCATAAGGTGGCTTTGTTTAAACTGGAGTTTTCTCCAGATTTTGAAGCAAAGTAAGCATCATCCATCATCCAGAACTCTTCAGTACCTCCTCAGTACTGCTAGCACTGCAGCTTGCTCTACTTTGCAGAGATTTGCTTGGTCACTGCCTTGCCAGAGTGGACCAAATAGTTCCTGAAGTTCTCCTTCTTAAAGGAGAATTTAGTGCCTAGATTGGCATTGAATTTACCAAAGGATGAAAAAGCAAACCACAACCTATCCTTCTCCCGCCCAAGGAGCATTCCCTGCCTCAACCCAGGCACTTTGCTGGCTCCTTTGGGCAGTAGGAGCCCCGTGCCCTGATCCCACAGGCACAATTTTCCTGGCACTGCTTGTTCATCAGTTCCCCAGATAAGGATACATTTTTAGTGAACAGCATGTTCAAAAGAAGTACCTTAGTTTCTTTTTGCTAGTTAAATCTCCCTATCTGAAATGATTTCTTAATCCTGGAATACAGTGTGATTCATTTAGCAGTGCAATTTAGCTTCAAATTAACCCAGGAAACCTATACATAGCAGTGATGATTATGTATATTAGCTGCTGTTTACACTGGTACAAGCTAAACCCAAATGAATTCTATCAAAGCTACTCCAGAAGTTTCCTAACGAGTGTATACATCAGTTTAGTTTTTTCAAACAAGTGCAAAAAATATAAAATATCTAAACTGGTAGCATTCTTGTTTACACAAAGAAGGTAAACATGTAAAGCTGATATCTGTAGTCCTTTATCAGCAAAAACAAGTAAAATACAAAAGAACCTTCCTCAGTTCTTGATACAGATTTTCTTTTACTCAGGTTTTACCATGCCACCAGAACATTGCCTGCTAAGAGAGGAGTTAGACAACGTTGGGGGAAAAAAAAAATTACAAAACAACCAGGGTAATTCCAGAATTCCTGGAGTATGCTAGCAGCCATCTGTTCACTTGAACTGGACTGAAAATTATCTTTGATACATATTTCAGGGAACAGTTCACAAAATACTGTAGATCCTGGAAGAAACTTCAGAAAGCCAGTCTTGATTCCCTTAAACAATTCAAAAAAGCTGATAACATTTTTTGTAGGATACAACATATAATGGTCACGTTCATGATAAATTTTCCATTGACCCTTCCTTACAGAACAAAAAGAAACTACTGAATGTGGTATGAGGTTAAAGTTTACCCTGCACAATGTCAAAAATATCAAAAATGGTGCAAGCAAATGAGCCCAGTTATAAAGAGGATTATTTGTGCTATGAGCCCAGCCCAGTATTTACTTAATAATAAACAACTACAGTTATGGCAACTACAATTCTTTTAGAGGATCAGTCCTTGACTCTTGCTGAGGCATAACTCGACCAGTGGAGTAGAGCCAGCTTCACACAGGACTGAATCTGACACTATGACCAGATAAAGGCAGTGCTCTGGATATTGACACAGCATTCAAAAGGTTACTTCACAGCATAATTTACCATCAGAGGAATAGATACATGTGCCAGCCCTGTTACCAGGAAGACAACTTCCAGACTAAACCAATCTCAAATAAAAAATTAAGAATTGGAAATATGAATCTTATTTGCAGCAAAGATGCTTTTCATTTGAGTGACAGTGCAAAAGCGTTCAAGTGAATATGAATTACATTTCCTGCACTTTGAAAGCTTTTCATCTTGTCAAAATGGTATTAAGAAATTTCCATGTAAGTATGGATCCAATAACTTAGCCAAGCATCCTGCCTAACTGGGTCACCTGATTTTTTTTCCTAATCAAGTTATACAAGAATGAGAAAGTCCAAATGGCTGCTTTTTTGCCTCTAAAATTAATATTGGCAAATGTTTTCCTTTCTTTTTTATCCATCCTTCTTGCTCCTGTGGGAGGGGAAGAGGCAAGGAGAGGACCATGTTCTAGTGCATTAAATAGAATAATAGCTTTATGCATAAAAGTTTGCTGCTGGAGCCACTGCAGTTATTCTCCTTTCTCTCTTGACAAAGAGTCAAACTGCATTTTTATTTTCTTCATAATCAACCAAACTAAACTGCTTTAAAAATCATTTAAGGAGCAAATGGTTTCAATGAAACCTTAAGAGCTGTGGAGGCTGTCTGACCTCAGGCTATCTGGCCCAACAGGACAGAAAAGAGAGAGGTCCTTTGAAGATCTTTTCTGTGGGTTTTCTGAGGCAAGAGGCACAAGTGGCTGTTTGGAAAGTCCTGGTTTCCAAGCACTGCCAAAGTGAAACTGTCAGGCTGAGTCTCCACCTTGGTACTGCAGCTTTTTAAAGGTAAAAAAATTGGCATGCACATTTTGCTGGCTGAACTTTATAAGAAGGGCTATTTACCTTAAGAAGAACTAGAGCTTATGTCTACAAAGATTGAATCTTTGCAAATACTTACATACATGCATATTTAAAATTGTGTTTGGAGTCAATTGCACTGCTTCTATGCATGCTGCTGAGTGTGTATCCATGCATTTGCAGTGATAGAAGCATTTGTTGGGAGAAGGCAAGATATATTTGAGAATATTTCTCATGAATCATATAGATCTGGTTTAGCTATTTCTTGGGAAAGGCAGTATACTGCTTATTTTAAGATATTCTTTCTCCTAATTACAGTTCCAGGCATACTGCCCTTATCAGAAGAGCAGCAAGTAGAAGCACTATCAAGACACATAATTTTGAAGGTCACTTAAGTAACAAGAAGGCAAAACAGTCCTCTACAGTTTCAGTAACTTATTATTCAGTTATCTCTTAAGGGAAAAAAAGAGCACACTTTATCCTTTCATATCCCCAAATATGCAAGCTTCATAATTCTCCTAAGGTTCAAAGACTTATTAATTATTTGTATTTCTAGTTCACTAAACTTTTTTGCCCTGAGACACTTCATCACCAGAATGACAGTCAATCCCAAGGGTGCTGCAGGGCAGTCAATTTTTTTTGTCTGCCAGCCAGACTGATTGGCACTAAAGCAGTGCCCCAGCACCAGAGTATTGGGGTAGAACCATCAAAGTATAGAGTATCCTGAGTTGGAAAGGACTCCAAGGATCATTGAGTCCAGCTCCTGGCCCTGCACAGAACAATCCCATATGCTTGAAAGGATGTGTGAGAACACAAGTGCAAAAAGGATAGAGAGACAAAATACCCTGCCAGAGGTGCTGAGTTGGTGATGAGGTACCTGTTTTGACCCTGGCCCCTCTTCAACAGCATTATCCACACCCTTCCCAGCTGAGAGTAGCATCTGCAGACCTAGATGGAGAGAGGAAGCAAAATGTGTTAGTTCCACATGTCCTCTTACAGGAATGGCAGCTATTCCTGTTTTCTATTCCTCTTGCACGTTTAGCCAGATGTCTTAGCTGGACATCAGCAAAACATCTCAGAAAATGTCCTAATGCACCACACTTGTATGGTGCAAAAACCAGGAAATACTGCTTTTACAACCCCTGGAAGATGTAAACAATGTATGAGGTGGTGGTAAATCTCTTGGAAGAGATTCAGGCAATTTGAAGTTTAGATTTCCCCACACCTGCAGAGACTAAAGGCCATACATACCTTTTGTGCATTTGAGCAGCACTTTCCTCTTGCAGAAAACTCACATTTTGAATGAATGAATGAATAATAGCTGCAAAAATAAAGCAGAATTTGGACATAAAATTCTTGCAAGTTTTGCAAAATGCTGTCATGAGTTTAAAAGTTTAAGTTTGGCATTAGGTCTAGCATTACATAAAGTTTAGTATTTTTGCCTACTTTTTGTCTGCAGTTGCACTTGTCATAGGCTCCCGTCACCATTTCGGATTAAGTCAAAATGCTGACTGTAGAACAGTATTTGTTCTTTTCAGGAGGAATATGAAGGAGTTAGCAATATTCTGAGAAGCTTGTCACTGCTGATGACACACTACATAAGCTTACACAAAATAAAACCAGGATTGGAGATAACAAGCCTCCTTCCAGCTGGCCATTGCCATCCTGCAAGAGTGATGCATTGCTTTACTAGGGAACAAATAGGAGTTAACAGTGTCAACAGAACAGAATCTATCTTCTGAGATAATGTAATGTATCTGCTGAGATAATGTCACTCCAGTGAAATTAAATATCCCACATAATTTCCTGCATTTCTTATCACATGGCTACTCTTGAAATGTTAATTTTCATTTAACCACTTGCTTTTACCTCAGCGAAGCAAATAGCAGGTAAGTCTGTAGCATGTTGAAGAGTCTAAATTCCTTTAGAAAGTGTAGTGAAAATTGTCTTGTTGCTTGCAGAGATATCACAAAAAGATTTTAATTTCCTCAGAACTTGTTTATCATTTGAAATTACTCATCAGCTTAGAAACTACTTGTATGAGTTTGCCAAATGAATAGTGCTGAAGTTTTTGATACTCAAAAGAGAAAATGAGACTAAAGACTGAGAAAAATATTTTGTTTCATCCAACTAGAAAAAAGGGAAGCTATTGGAGACAAATTTCCTTTTAAACAATTGAAAAGGGCTAATTAGCTGGGGCTTTTTTACAAAAATTGCCAATTTTCATTCATGAGTTTCAAAACAAAAGTTTGAACTTGTTTCTTGTGGAAGCCTAATATGCCATGTTGTTCCCCAAAAAAGCAAAATGAAATTATGTTTAAGAACCAGTAGTGTCTGGAAGATTTGTAAACAACTGATATGGACACCAAAGAGTTTCCATCTGTGGGCTATTCACAGTTTCCAAAACAATTTAAGGAAAATTGCCATGTGAAATCAGTAGAAAAGTTTATATTCTGGGATTTTCAAAACTTGAACAAACTAGAAGAAGGAGTGAAGCAGATTTTTTTCCAGTTTGACTAACCCAAGCCAAGAATTTGGCTTTTACTAGGCAGGTTACTCTGAAGATCAGTTACTGAAGTTTTCTGCTGAGATTCATCTCCATAAGGAACTTTCATTACTGGCCCTGTGGCTACACCAAATAGATATCTCTTTAGCTGGAATTCATGTTGAACACATCTTTCTAAGGTTCCTATAAAAAAAATTATGTTCACTGTAAAATGTTTACTTAGTTACACTCTAAAAATTAAAACAAACCCCCAAAGATTTGGTGCTAATGATGGAGTGGAAAAGTTCTCTGGATTTTAAATCAGAGAAAAATATTTGAGGAATAATGAGACTGAATGGTTTTGTTGGGTTTTGTTGTTGTTGTTGTTTTTTAATCTATTCACCTGTCATCTTAACACTTCTAATTTGCATTTCTTTGATCTTATATACAGTATTTCAGTAGAAATTAACAAAGTACTATTACTGTCAAAATTTCTTCTGCCTTTTGGATTTTGTTCCTTCATTTTACTTTTGAACCAGTGAGCATAAAATAATAATTTTCTGTGTACCCAGAGAAAATGGAAAAGGGGAATGAGTAAGGCTATTTTTGTAAAGCTTAACTTCTTTTCTAAGAACACAGTAAATAATTTAGAAAATGTTATATGAACACTGTATTCACAGCTTTTGCAAAAAAAAAAAAAAAAAAAAAAAGAAAGAGGCTTTCTGCAATCAGTGTACTTTTTTTATATTATTTACATTATTTTATTGTGTGGTGTGAAATTGATAAAATAGCTCATAATCTACCCTAGCCTTATTCAGCCTTCAAGAATAGTATGAAAGAGAGCAAAGAGATATATATGACATAGACTTTTCCAGCATTTTTCTGGAATCACTCTTCTCTTGTGGACTGCCTGTGGGTAAAATATCAAAACAAACAACAACAAACTTGTTCCAGTTCTATTTGCCTTATGTGAAAAGCCCTTCCTGGTAAAAAGGGTAAAAAAAAATAGTGCCATTTTCCTGATTAAATATATGAAAATTAATATATTTTTTTCATGTAGTGAATGTCAATATCTTCTACTGAGCTTTCTTACACTTCTTCAACAGTAAACTGCCTACATAACATGAAAAGCAGCATTATATTTCTACACATTCATTCTTGAAAGGACAATTACAAACATTTTAATCGTTCTTAAAAATCAGCGTATGAAACAGCAAATGGTGAGCATGACCAGTCAGGGAAAGCTACTGTGAAGCTTATCCATGTGTGAGTTTATATGTATTCATTTCCTTCTTACTCTTTGTAGGAAAGTGCAGTCTTAGGGAGCATGTCATACCTGAAAGCTGATTAATATTTTCCAGTCATTGCTGAGTATCTGTCAGAAGACAGAAAAAGGAAAGGAGAATGAGGAATTATAATCAGGGTTTTTTTTTTTCCTCCAGAAGAGGTTCAGTTCAGTAGTTTGTGCTGTGAAAGCATTTGATTTTGCTTTATGAACATGAGTGTTTAAATTTGAGGACTGCCCACCTGTCTTATGTTTCTTTTGTTGTGAAGGTTAGACTTGGATGGTTTTCTTTTTTCATACTATTTCTACATGAATTTAATATAACAGAAACCAGAAGTTCATGACCAGCTCTCATTTTCTTCCATGCAAAACAGTTGCCAAGTGTTGTGAAGGACCCAGTTGTGCCACAGGAGGAAAGGCAAGATATTTTCATTATGAGAAAAACTGTGGGTAGAAATTCCTGGTACTTCCTCCTGGTCCTAATTTAAAAAAGGATACTAATGGGATATTATTTGTATACTAAAGCATGGTTGATTTAAGTTACGAGAATGTGTTCATGCTACCTGTATTACCATATTTTTGTAAGACTTCAAAGCTGAGTAAATCCTTGCATACTCAGAAATATGAAGGATACTGAGGGCTAAAGAACCTGTATGTGCCTCTCCTCACAGCTCTGTCCTTGGATATGCTTTGAACAAGCTTTAACAAGAGCTTGAGAAGTAGATTCCTATGGATTGTTCTTTTTCCTTTTGCCAGAAAACAAGTGATGGATTTTTCACAGTGAGCCAGAGCAAATAACAGAGGCTTCTCTTACATTTGTAAGTGCATTTTTGACATTTATTAATTTTCTGAATAAAGTTGAAAGAAGCAACGGAAAAAACAGTTATGAAACAGTCCTGCTTCACAGTAAGTTCAAAATAGGTAATACCTTCTTGAAACTCTTTATAGTGAGATTATATATGCATGTAATTTTTAAATTTATGATTATGTAACAGCGTATACTGCTTTATATTACAATTATACATATGTATTAATATTCTTACCAGAACTGGCATATGTTGATTGTCTACCTTCTGTTTTTAAAGATGGGCAGGCAGTATTTAGAGGACTAGGTAAGCAAGTAGGCTTCAGGTAGGGCAGGATGCCTCCTCTTTCAGCAGCAGAAATGATATGCAGACAATATTAAGGGTAATTTCACTTATCTCTCAGAGTACAAAGAGAAGTAAGTCTGTTTATTCCCTGATACTCTGTCTTGGGTTGTGGAGCCAGGGGTGTGTATTCTATTTCAGTTGTTAAAAGCAGTTGGGGAGATGTTTTTCTTTATCTCCTGTAACTCTGGGGGGGAGAGGGGCAGATGCCTTCTGATAATGGACCAGCTGTTCAAACCAGGTGGGGCAGTGTTTCTTATCTCTGTCACCACCTGTCCTCCCTCCAGAGGGATATTTTTTGCTAATGGGCCATTAAGACACCCCTAAAAGCACACATCCCCAAAATAGACTATCCACATTCCATCATCCTATTGTGAGGTGCTCCATCCAGTGGGGGGAGCCAACCATTCCCACCTGGATAAAAACTGAGACATAGGAACACAAGGTATCCAGCTTCACCTGATTTCCAGGAGGAAGACTGGACCCCCATCTCACCATCACCAGACCCCTTCTCACCATCACTGGACCCTGGTTCTACAGGATCATCTCTACTTCACCAGAACCACATCTGCCACTCCAGGAGGACTCACTTTTGGACTGCTTCCAACACCCTGACCAACAGGGTGTCAGGTTGTAGCTCTGACTCTCTCAGGGTTTTCCAAAATTGTTGTTTGCTTGCTGGTTTGGTTGGGTGGTTTTGTTTTCTACTACATTTGTGTTATCAATATTCCTAGTAAAGGACTGTTATTCCTATTCCCAAATCTTTGCCTGAAAGCACTTAATTGCAAAATTATAATTTGGCAGGGGTGAGGGGTTTACATTCTCCATTCCAAGGGAAACTCCAGCTTTCCCTGGCAGATACCTGTCTTTCCAAACCAAGACACAGATGTCACAACAGAAAAAACTGCTGAAGACATGGTTTTGAAATCAAATTACCCAAACAGTATGTTAACATACAGTATATGTTAATGATACTAAAAATAAGGTGGAGTTTCAGTTTAAGTAACCATTAACACCTTACATTTTAGGAAACCGTGTGTAATTAAATGCATATAAGTCATGCAGGTATACTACAGATTAAGTAATTTTATTAAGATCTATATAAAAGATTTTGCATTAGTTAAAATGAGCCAAGATATTATTGGATGTGAAATTTGGAAATCCCTTTCATAAAAGACATGGTACGTGGGTTTGGAAAATTTCATTATAGATAGATTTTACAGGCAGCATTAAGCATTTGGCCCTCTTTTTAGCCAAACAATCAAGGTAACATGGTCTTACTCAACTCATTTTAAAGCTATTAAAAGCTATTTGGACAATCTTTTCCATAATTCAGGTGTGTTAGGTCATGGGTTGGACTCGATGGTCTCAAACGTCTTTTCCAACCTCGTTAATTTTCTGATTCTATGATTCTGAGTAGGAAAATTTCCACATTACTGGTTAGAGAGACATGCTAATATTACTAAGATTTGGAAGGAGGCATATGAACACAAAGGAAGAGCAATTGCTGTCCAGTCAGAGAGACACCTGCAAAGCTGTGAGGGGACTGGGGACACTGAAATGGCAGAAGTCGCTTCAGCAACAGAAGTTGCTTCAGAGGTTGTGAAGTATCTATTGACGGGATGGCAGAGTTACCCTGCACTGCTGGGAACCCCAAAATGGCACAAAAATGCTGTGTAATGGGTGTGGGCTACACACTGACCAGAGGAATCACTGTGGGAAATGGGAAAAGCAGAAAACTCTCATAGCAGTGCAGATGTAGGCCTAGAGTTAAAAAAACACAAGAATGAGGACATGGAAGAATAAGACTGTGTTTTTGTGCTGTGTAGAGTTAGGCCTCAGCAAGTAGGAAAATATATTTACTAAGATGATAGAAAAGTCTAATAATGAGGTTCTGTGCTTTGTTTATAGAAGAGTATAAAAAGTTTCTGAGTAGCAAGAAATATGAAATAAGCACCTATTGTTAGATACAAGGTATACCTGTAGTTTTAATGATTGGTTTATGCAGATGCCTGTAAGCTCTTAACAATTTCCTATTGGTTAGAAAACTTTTAAAAGGCCTTGTACCACAGAGAATTTTGGCTGCTGTTGGCAAGTCTTGAGCTGCTGCCATCTCTTGTGTCCCACCCTGTTCTGAGGCTGATGTTGCAATAAAGCTCAAGGAAAATCTCCTGGCAGTCCCATCCTGTTATTTGGAAACCAGATCAAACAAATCACCACTGTCCAGCTCAGCCTGCAGTTAGACTGATCTCAGTGCAAAGTGGAACTGAAATGTTTTGTAGCTGTTGTTACCACAGCGTCTCTAACCTTCAGTTGCTTGAAGTGTTAATTTTCTCAGTGTTCCCATGAGATGAAGAAGGGTCAGTTCTTTTTTGTGAGAGGAGAATTGGGGCACAAAGCACTTTCCCTAACTCTCAGCTCCTAGGAGTCCAATAAAGTGCACTGCAGCCAAAAAGGAGGTTACTGGTAAAGCAATATCTGCGAGCACTCCTATTTCAAATGCAGCCTTTACTGACACAGGACATTACAGTTCCCCAACTAAATAATACATAGCTGTGGAATTTTCCACTTTTTGGTACCACTGTGTCGATATAAAAATAATACTTGAAAAAACACACTAAACAAGCAACATGAATGTGTGGTTTTACAGTCACTTGGTGCTGACTTAGCCTCTGCCTGTCTTGTGAATCACACACCCCTTTTCCCATATTCTTTGTGTAGATGTTCCATCACCTGCTTTATGTCACGTCACCCCAGACCCTGAGGGCACTAGTTGATTTCGTGGATCTGGCTTAGAAGTACTAATTCTGTTTATCCTCAGGGCCAGCTTTCACCTGGCCCCTGTCATGGCAGTAGGAAGAGAGCCATGGGGTGAACAGGCAGGGACAGCATGAGGGGAGGGAGACTTTTTAAAAAGCAGTAAAAGCTTATATCTTACACTATAATATAACAGCACCACTACTTTTACAGCACAAGGTGTTTGATTAGCCATCCCTCATCCTTCTGAGTACAGCAACTGGCAAATCTACTGGATACACTTTTGGCTTTTCCTCCGGGGAAATAAAACACCTTGTCCAAGGTCCTGTGGGATACCTGTGGAAAAGCTACAAACAGAACGGAATCTTTTCCACTTTAACAATTGAGACATTCTCTGCTGAGGGCTTAAACTTCTTATGGAGGATGTGAAACATTTATCACCCCCCATTGCAGTGTGTAGAACATTTTGGTAGGGTTTTTGTTTGTTTTTTTTTAATGGTTGTTTATGACCAGATCTATTTGTAGTAAATAATACATCTGGGGAACTCCAATGGCACATCTCCATCACACTCCTTACTGAAACACTGAAAGCTCTCTGGTGATAACTTTTGGGTTTATTGGCACTCACACCTAATATTGATGCTTAATTTTTTAAATTGTAATTTTTTAATTGTTAAAAGGTTGAATGGCAAACAGGAAACTCATTCAGCCACTGTGTAATGTAGGATGCATTTCTCACATGGGGTAATGAATCACTTAGGGGAAGAGCAGCTGCATATGACTCTAACATAATAAACAAAGGGTTCATCAATTCCAGGTGCAACAACTTACAGTGTTAATATGTAATAGAACAGAGAGCTGATTTTGATTATCAAGGGCTCCCTGAATTGCCTAGGAGAATAAGTGGCAACAGAATTGAGAATTTATTTTTTTAAACCAGCTGACCAAGGAGGTCCAGATTGCTCTGTAAATTACGTGGCTTCTCAGACAGCAAAGGAGTGCTCCATGTGTAATCACCTCCTTTACTAAAAATGCACCATGGCCTTTCTTTTAATCTTGAGCTCAGTGAGTATGGAGCTAAAATGTTTCCCATCTGCTCCTGTTTTCTTCAGATAACATCAATGAAGTTTCACAGATGGAGGTACAGACATCAGGCAAAATTTACTTGGGCAAAGTAATAAAACCAACCCATTACCAACAAGTTTGAGAAGAAAACAATGGTAGAACAACTCTGAATATTTATTTATGACTTCTTAGTTCAGATGCTAACAGTCACTATAAGGTATCATAGAATAATTAAGGTTGGAAAAGACCTCTATGATCATCAAGTCCAACCATTAATCCAGCCATGTTCTCCAGGTATAATTAGTTTTCCAGCAATAATGATTTTTTTCTCCTTAGATTTTGCTTTTCTTGAAAGTAATTTCTAGGACTTATGATATACAGTAAACACACTGTGGTAGAAGGCAGCGAGCTTCAGAAGATGTGCAACATCTGTGATCATACAAATAGCCTTCACTATACTTAAAATGTGAAAAATCACAGGAAGAAAACAATTAATCACCATTTAAGAGCAAATAGTGCCAGCAGTAATTGCTGGAAGAACTGCAGTTGAGGCAGTTGGTGTCCAAGTCTCTTGAGAGCAACTGAAGCTGGATTTTAAAATAAAAGAGCACTTAAAAGATGCTTTGAGTTTAAAGGATGGTGATGGCTTGGGAGACTCACATAACTCCACTAACCAGATGCCAACTTTCTCTCCTACTATGGCTTGACAGCCCAAAGAGGACGAGGCTGTGCAGTCAGAAATTGGCACACTGGGCTGATACAGGGGAAATGTGGGTTCAGATATCCTCAGAAATGGCTCCTGCCAAGTGCAAACCCCAGTGCTAGGGTGTCTTGGTTTGGAAAGACAAGTATCTGCCAGGGAAAGCTGGGGTTTCCCTTAGAATGGGGAATGTAAACTCCTCACACCCCCCCATCCCCAGTCAAATTATAATTTTTGCAATTAAGGGCTTTCAGGCAAAGATTTGGGAATAGGAATAACAGTTCTTTACTAGGAATATTAACAATACAAATGTAGTAGAAAACAAAACCACCCAACCAAACAAGAAAGAAAACAAACAACAATCCTGGAGAACCCTGACAGAGTCAGAGCTACAACCTGACACCCTGTTGGTCAGGGTGTTGGAAGCAGCCCAAAAGTGAGTCCTCCAGGAGTGGCAGATGTGGTTCTGTTGGAGCAGAGATGATCCTGTAGAACAAGGGTCCAGTGATGGTGAGAAAGGGTCCAGTCTTGCTCCAGGAATCAGGTGAGAAGCTGGATACCTTGTGTTCCTGTGTCTCAGTTTTATCCAGGTAGGAATGGTTAGCTCCTCCCACTGGATGGAGCATCTCACAATGGAATGTGGATGTACTACTTTGGGGACGAGAACAGCTTAGGGAGTCTTAATGGCCCCATTGTGAAAAGAGATAAGAAACACTGCCTCTTGGTTTTAACAGCTGGCCCATTATCAGAAGGCATCTCCCCCTCCTCCTCCCAGAGTCAAAAGAGATAAAGAAGAACATCTCCCCAACTGCTTTCAGCAGATGAAACAGAATACACATTTTAGTTCCATAACCCAAGACATAGGGTTTTGGGGCAAGGACATGACCATCAGATCTTCCGTTTCTGGTGTGTGCTATAAAAGAAGAACATTTTTTAAACTTTCAGAGTTCAGCAGGAAAGCTTTTTTTCTTGTTGCTGCTGTGATTCTTGGCTCCTACAGATGCAAAGAGCTTTGGGTATCTTTCAGATTAAGACTTAAGACTTCAGTTTCTAGGACAAAAATAGGTAAGGCATTTTTACACTGTAATTCCATGTAACACATGCTCTTGCTGGAAGCTTATGGTATTGTAAAAAGTGAGAAGCAATCTACTCTGTATGAGGTGGCCACAACTTTCTGCCTTCCAAATGGTAACACCACCTGCTAATTTGAATCAGTGGCTGGGGATGTGATGGATCACATGCAGTTCCAGATGGTGTCTCGTGCTAGGCAGCACCTAGATCACACAGGAGGAAAGGGCAGCAGCTGGCACCTGTGAATGAGAGGGAGCAGCTTCAGTGGTGGAGCTGCAGGTTGTCTTCTCAACAGAGCATCCTGCAAAGCTGGAAAAGGCTGGCTGCTCTGCTGGAATAGCCAGCACCGTTTGACCACAAGGAGCTTCTATAAAAAAACCCAAGGAGTTTACTTAGTTGTTTTTTTTTTTTGGGTGTTGTTTTTTTGTTGTGTGTGGGGTTTTTTCAATTTGTTTGTTTGTTTGTTTGTTTGCCTAGCAGGTAGTAGAAAAGCACCCATCAGTCCTGCCTCTGACTTCCCCACTGAATCCCAGAAAGCAGGTCAGCCCAGGCTGGGTTGCCATGAGCTGTGTGGGCTGTGGTGTGGGCTCATGTCTGGGGATGCTCCCTTCTCCACTCTCCACCCCAGCCAGGGGCAGGGCTGCAGTCAGAGGGCTGCAAACTAGCCCAGGAAGGACTTACACCCTCAAAGGGCACCTTTGCAAACTCAAAACCCAAGACACTTTTGTTGTGACATTTTTAAGGCCTGATGATCTTTGCTTTTCCATGTTTCTGCTGGCAAATCTCCTCTCACATCACCCTACACCAAATGCAAACCAGCACTGTGCAGCTGCACTCTCCTGTCTCTCCTCACTTCATGTCTGCTTTGGTGTGACTGATTGGTAAAGAAGGTGGGTAAACAAACTATATTCCAGCTGAAGTTTCCCTTTCATCAGGAATACTCCCAGCTGGACAGATGCTGCCAGAGGCTGACTCTTTTATGCTACCTAAGCAAAGTAATGGAACTGATTCAGTGGAAAGAATATTGCCCTACATACTTGCTATTTAAATAGCTTGCAAATTTAAAAGCAGTCTCTTGATCATTTTTAAAGTGCTCAGTGGATATGAAGTAAGTAATGCAAAAATAATTTCATCTTATTAGGGGATTTCAGTGTGCACCAGGGAGAGTGGGCATTTAGTAAATTCACTTGGAAAAGAACATTCAAAAACAAGACAAATAATAAAATATGGTGTCTGCAATTCCCAGACTTCAATTTGAGACATTGTTTTGATAAACAACAGTGCTTAGGTAAACTGTTGTCTGTTTTAAGTTCAATATATAGCCACAATAGGAGATATTACTAGTAGATATCTAATTTTATAGGGGTTTCTTTGTTTAAAAAAGAAGACAGGACAATATTAGATAGAATGGAATGTTTTATGGGAACATCTAATGTTCAGATTGTCAAAGAATAAAGGCGTTTTTATGGTTATATTTTTGCATATACTTTAGGTCCCCACTTTTATATTTATTTTAAGAAAGCTTAATGGATTAGTTGTCCTGGTTATAACTGAAAAATTCCACAGCTATCTCTGTCCACTTGTTATTCAGCAAGTTTGCAATAACTAAAATGCTCCCAAAGCACAACATATGAACATTCTCAATACCTGGCAGTCAGTTTTTATTACTGCATCTTTTCTCAAACATGGTAGCAAATCAGCCCCACCTTCCACAGCTTCTTTGCAAGTACATTGATGTAAAAACTTGAACTTGAGTTTATCTGTCATGTCCTAAAATTAGTAAATGTCTGTTTTGAAGCAGCCTGAGCAATGGCATTGCTTCCAACACGTAGAAGACAGAATTTCACACAAAAGGGTCTGTGAGAAATTTTACCAGAAAAAAAAAACAAACCATACATGAGTTGAACAATGATTGGACAAAGAGTTGGAAAGAAGATGGAGCTATAACCTAAATATTTATATCAAATAGAAAACATTGATTCTAACTTCTGACCCAAATTTTCTTCTGAAAGGCTATCCACAAGGGTAGGGACACCACAAGGGAAGATATATAAGAATACCAAGAGGAAGCCATGTGGGAAAAGGGAAAAAAAGTTCATTCCGGGATAACAGAATGTTGTGTAATCCAAGGGAAAACCCCAGTTTATTTATCTTTGGCAAGGAACACATCTTGTGCTTCCAAGGCAGGACTTTGCTCAGTGCCTTTCCCCACACAGACCCTCTTCTCTTCCACAAAGATGAAGGGAGCATGCCACAAAACTCAACATCCCCCCTCTGCTTCCAGCCAGGCCACCTCCACTGAGCTGGGAGCTGTGAGGATGGGTTGCTTTAGGGACACCCCACCCTGTAGTCACTGTTTCTCATGTTTGCATTTTTCTTAAACTCTTTCCCAGGGATCGGAGTCAGTAAACAAGGTCACTCTATGTAAACTATCTTGTTTTTCACTTTTCCCTCTTCTGAGGAGGGACTTTGCTTGTTGACCCTTGGTGTGGCCAATGGGTCCAGGGATCCCACCTCTTAGGTGGGCACATTGTAAAAAAGTATGAAAATAAGTTCTGAGAATAAACCAGCCCTTTTCAGAGCTTCAGCCTTCTGAACCGTGAGTCCGTGTCTCATTAATCGTGTCCCACAGCAACACCACCCCCTGCCCCCAGCTCATGCTGTGTCCCCTGGAGCTGCCCTCCCTCCACTGCCCACCCAGCAGCTCCCAGCACAGCCCAGCACCAGGGGTGCAGGCACACAGGCTGCTGGAACACCCAGACACTGGGGCTGCTGTGGGTGAAAGGCTCCCTGGGCTGACACAGGCACTGCTGCCCTGCTTGCTCCAGCACTGCCAGTGCACTGAAGGGATTTCCTTACTGAGCCACCTCAAGTGCCAGCCACAGCTCTCATGTGCCTTCCAACCCTCTCTCAGCCACGAGCACCTCAGGCTCACTCTGCTTCCATAGGCAATTTCATTCATGAAAAGAGTGAATTCTACTATACTAAAAAATAGGAAATAAATAGGAACAGTACCTTTAATGGTCCACAGAAGTGATTAATTCATTGCTTAGCTCAATTTTAGATGCTTCCTTTACCTTTCTCACGTCTCAAGCACAGCTTAGTTTATTTCTTACCTCATTGATTCTTTAGGTAACATAAATCCACTTTGAAGGTATTGCCTAGCACACTGAGGCAAAAGGAAGCAGCTCACTGCAATCAAGTATGATTACCTACAGCAGTCAGGACACCCTGAAAACGTGAGCCTGCTTGGTTTCTAAAGGACTGAACTAAAAAATCATAGAATATCATGGATTGAAAGTGACCTCAAAAGATATCTGGCCCAACCTTTTGTGGAAAAGTGACCCTAGCTGAGATTATCTAGCACCTTGTTCATTTGTCCCTTGAAAAGCTCCACCATGTCCCGTGGGGTTATTCTGAATGATTGTTGTCAATGTAAAAAATTCTCATCTATTGAGATGAAACCTTTCCCCGTTCAATCTGCACCCACTCCCCCTTGTTTTCTCCATGTGACTTGTGGTGAAGGGAGAGCTTGGGTGCTCCTTGTAGATGACAAAGTACTGGGAAACTGATAAGGTGCCCTGAGAACCTTCACTTCTCCAGAGTGAGAAGACCTTTTGCCTTCACTCATTACTCACAGGGCAGGTCCTCCAGGCTGCCTTTGGACCCTTTCCAGTCTGTCCACCTCTGAACTGTGGGGACCAGAACTGGACACAGCACTCCAGGGCAGCCTGACAAACGCTGAGTGGGAAGATCCCATCTCTGTCTCAGCTAGCTGTGCCCAGTGGGTGCAGGCCAGGATCTGATTTTCCTCATTGCTGCAGCCCTGCTCTGCTGGCTCAGGGTCACCTTGTTGTACACCAGGGCCCCAGGTCCCTCTCAGCAAGGCTCCCCAGGCACACATCCCTGTGCTGGGATCTTGGGTTGTGTCATCCAGTTCAGGAGCTGCCACTTGCCTTTGTTAAACCTGATGATGCTGTTACTGCTGGCCCACTTTCCAGCCTGTGCAGGTCTCTCAGGAACAGGAGGCTTAGCACTGAGAACAGACAGGTTGCTCTGAATCCCAGAACTAGAGACACGGAGTTGAGCTGGGATCAAGCTGTCAGGGTAGCAAAGCTTTTCAGAGTAGCCCTTGTTTTTGAGAGATCAGGCAGCAAAATGAAGTGTTAGTGCCCTGCCTGGATGAACCCTACTGGCATGTGGTATGTTTACAGCATCAGTCCACAGAATGGAAAAAAGATTAATTTATCAGATTTAAAAGCAGTGTAAATCAATGCCTGTATTGTTTTAATTCCTTTCACACTCTGTGATCTCCAAAGGGAGGATCTTAAAACTTCTGTAGTGTGTTGAGCTCTCTTTGACAGGAGATGTTTTGCAGGAAATTTAGGGGTTAAGTCATCTTGCCTCTGTTTTAACTGAAGCGTAAACAATAAAGACGAAATCTAACATACCTAATGCAAATAAAATAACTTGGCCACAACATTTTAAAACTTCTTTGCTCCTTCAAAGCATAGCAGGATTTAAAAACAAACAAACAAACACACCAAAAACACCAAAAAAACAAACAAACAAACAAAAACACCAAAAAACACCAAAAAAACAAACAAACAAAAAAAACAACAAAAAACCAAACCCAAAGTTTCAGACTCCGTAGAATGAAATTCATTGCTTGTTTAATGGCATATAAAACTTATCAGATGTATGCTTTAAGTCAGATTTTAGAAAGAAAATGAACCTACAATGAGACACACCATCCCCAGAAATAGTATTATTCTTACTTGTCCTGAAAACTGGCAGGGTGTCATCTCATTTTTCCATTCTGGTACAAGCTGACAGAGGATTAAAACAAGGCAAAACCCAATCTTAAGTAAAACAGACACGGCTCAGGGCTCAAACCAGGGACAGATCAGTTATCTTGTGACTCCATGCTCAAAAAGCCTGGTAAACAGAAGCATGTTAAATCACTGTTTAGTGCACAAACCTTGGGCTTGCAAAAACTGCTTTCAAAGATTTCCATTTCAGCCTTTTATTTTCCTTATAATGCAATTTATGCTATTCTTATCTTTTTCAGGTGCATGAAACCAAATAAATAGCTTAAAAAAAGTATAGTGCATCAAGGTGGTGCATATCCTTCATCATCAGTTTATGTACATGCTCCTCTTCCATCTCAACTGGGAAGGATAAACTTTTCACAGTTATTCAAATGGTTTGCAAGCACTGACATCCTGTTAGCTGTTCAAGTCAGTTCAGAAGCAGCGCTGAATTTTAGGATTAAATGTGTCCATTACAGAGGTTGCCATGGCAACAACTATACTTTAAAACTGAAATGTTAGTTTCATTATAGATTCCCTTTTCTTTTTCTGGTCATAGCCAGTAACCAGCTCAGTATGCCAAGTGTTTGGGGTATGCCAAGTCAACTGATTTAATTTTGGTCGTTTGCACATCATCCACCCAAGCATCCCTGAATTCTGTTCTTTGTTTTGAACACAATGAAATACACCCCTGGCCTGTGTATACCAACCTCACTGGTGTTATATATTTTGATACAATATTCCATGCAGTGTCTAAAATTTAAGCTCAGGTTGTTTTATAGGTCTCAATACAAGCAGAATCACAGAATCTCTAGGTTGAAAGAGATCTTCAAGATCATTGAGTCCAACCCATGCCCTAACACCTCAACTAGACCATGGCACCAAGTGCCACATCCAGTCTTTTTTTAAAACACATCCAGGGATGGTGACTCCACCACCCTTTTTCAAGAAAGCTTGGAAAACTTTGAAAGAGAAGGACCAAACAATTCTGAACCAATTTTTCTTCTGACTTTATTGTTCCAGCTGTTTCAGAGGCCTCTGAGAAAATCAGATAGGCAGGTACTGCTTGGACTTGAAGCACTGCTGATTATCTCTGCATCATAATTCAGTGCTTTTGTTGTTTGGCAATCTCTTGGTATTATTTGCACTCACATGGTTCCCCTTTCCCACCTAGATCATTTGAACTCAAACAACTGTCCTTGATTTCCAGCTGCTAAACCAAGCAGTTTGTCTAGGGTGGCAAACTGAGTGTTGCAGCGTTTAGTAGAGTTTAGTGACATTTAAAACTAGCAAAATCCTGGTGAAGAAAACTATAGCAACTCCCTTTACCTTCCAAGTAAAGGCTGGCACAGGCAGTCCATGGTGTGCCAGCAGAGTTTGGTTATATCCCATCAGCCTCTCTACATTCCCATTCTCTCTTCCCATTCCCTTCCCTCTTCCCTGTCTGGCTGCCAGGAAGGCACTAGCTCAGGCCAGCACAGCCAGTTCTGCAGCTGCTGCAGCTCCTGGGAGTGTTGCAGGGCCAGTGAAGGTTTGGCACCCAGCTGGAAGTGAGGAGGCAGTGCCTGCAGCATCCCAAGAGCCAGCCCAGCTCCATCTGTGAGCTCCTGGGGCCCCTCTGCCAGCACATCTCTGCCAGTGCTGGTGGTGTTAACACCTGGGAAGAGGGAGAGCCAATGACATCCCACGCTGTGTCCCCCTGAGCAGCATCAGTGTCATTAATTCTTTGTCCATGAGACAATCATTTAGGAAAGATCATCCCACCCAATTTAATTAATTTTCCAATCTTCGTATTAAATTTTTAATCATACATACTCCAAGTCCCTTTGTTTCAGATTGAGTGTTATTGTTAAAATGCTCACATTCTGCTGATAAAAAAGACAACAATGTTTCTTTAAGATGACTGGCTGTGGCAATTCTATTAATAACTTCTTAATGAAGTGCAAGGTTTTTAATATGTCTTAATCTAAGCTATGCTAACATTTCAGTGTAAATGGAATTAATTCAGGAACTTCAGATATGGTTTTCATTTAAACAAGATTCAGTGAGTGGTCCAAGATTCATGCATCAACACAGTTTTCTACCTAAAAAGGAATTTTACAAGAGAAGACTTCTATTTTATCGTTTGTTTACTTTGAAGAAACAAAAGCTATCCATTAAAAGGATAAATTCCTATTTTTTTTTATCAGGAGCTTGAGCACAATGTCCTCACTCTTCCGTTTCCTTCCCCCAAACAATGTTCTAGACATTGCTGATACACAGCCATGGCATTCACAAGCATATTAAAGTTATTTACAAAATTGTTGGAGGCAGACAAAGTCCTGAGTGCATGTCCCAGAACATATTGCCTTCAGAAACTCTGGTTATAAAGTCATTTCCTCTAGTTTAATCAGAGTCCTGAAATGTTTCAAATGGCACTGTATAAACAAAGCAAAATATTAAACAACATCCTCCCTGTTTCCCTGAGCAAGTGAATAACTCTGTATTTCCCAAGGCTCCATAAGACCTGAAAGAAAATGAAGCTCAAAGATTACAGTAGGACCTTGAGAGAATAACTGCAATCAGAGTCTTGCCACACTGCTTTTCAGTTTCAATTAAAAACACCTTAAAAACTGAAAAAAAAATAATTGTGGCTCACAGATGAGTGCTTGAAGCATAAAAATACTGCTGCATCTCATTTTGACCTGTTCAATAGAAATATTATCAGCACTATCTATTAATTCATATATCCGATCTGTTCTGTGACAGGAAAAAACAGTTTCCTTTCTCCTTGTAAGCTGGTTTTATTAGATGATAGAGGAAAAAGCCAAGGGAAGAAAAGAAAATTCTACAGATAAATAGAAAGAGCTCATGTATAAAAATAGTTTCAGGAAAAAGCAAACCCCACAGGTTTCAGGTCTGTTCAATGAATCCAGCCTGAAACACACTCACATCAATTCAAGCAAAAGAAAATGAAAAAAAGAAAAAAAAAAAAAGCAAACCCACAAAAGACCAACAAAACCACAAACAAACAAAACCACAAACAAAATAACCCCCCAAACCACACAACAACAAAAAAGCAACAAAAATCTTCATCTCAGGTGTGACCCATAAATTTAGTTTTTATGCAACGTGGATGGTTCCAAAGCCATTTTTCTCATTAAGGAAATCCTGAGTATGAGTTTCATATTCTTGAGCATAATTCAAATGTGTGTCAAAAATAGAAAGGAAATGGCCACACAGTGTAGCATAGCTGATATTAATGAAGCCTGTTCACTTCTTATTCATTCTTTTAAATTTATTTTTTATTAAAGGAAACTCTGCCAGAAGATTACAAGGCAAATTGTAAAGGAAAGTTATCATTTGCCTCATCCTTTGCCAAAATGTAACTCATCTTGTGTCTGTGAATGAATTTTCAATGGTGCAGTGGGAAAATAGAGGCAAAATATAAAACCACAATTCCTTGCTATTTTCTGTATTCCCTGAATTTCTTTTTCAGGCAGAGACAACAGAATTTTTCCATATTAAAACAAAATTAAGTTAGAGAAGGGTAAGGAAGTCAGTGCCAAAACAGAAAGCCCCAGCTTCACGACCACTGATCTCAGCTGCTGCCTTGGTCAGTGAGATTTTGTTCTCACCAGAAGTCAGCAGGGAAGTTGCAGCACACATGAAAGGTGAACTGGCTCAGATGCAAAACCAGAGCTTTCTGATGGCACATAATTTTCACCCACAACTACTACCACAATTGCTGACTATAACTGTTAGCATTGTATGTGTGCTTGAAGTTGAGCTATATAGTTATTCTTTTACATCTCACCTAAGGATGTGTAAATGCCATGCAATTATTCATAGACTAATTCATTAAATGGTGGGTTTTGGCAGGGGGGATAGTAAATAGTCACCTTTCACAGTAATCCTGAATAGAAAAATTATTGCAGATAGGGAAATTAGGCTTTTATGTTTAAGAAAAAGTGCCAACTCCATAATCCAAGATAACCTGGATGTGAGGAAGTGAAACAGACCTCAATAGTATGAACCTGTTCACTGCTTTCTTTACAGGCTGCTGAATGGGCTCTGTGGTAAAGGTTTCATGCAATGCCCCTTAGGGGGTTCATGGCAGCCTTGAGAAGATAGAGCAGGATGGGGCAGCCTCACCTACAGCACTGTGTGAAGCTTTGGTCTCCACAATACAAAAAAGATAGTTCTTAGAGAGCATCCAGAGAAGAGCAACAAAGATGGAGAAGGGCCTTGAGGTGAAGCCATGTGAGGAGGGGCTGAGGGCACTTGGTCTGTCCAGCCTGGAGGAGACTGAGGGCAGACCTCACTGCAGGTACAGATTCCTCATGAGGGGAAGAGCAGGGGCAGGCACTGATCTCTGCTCTGTGGTGACAGTGACAGGACCCGAGGGAACGGCCTGAAGTTGTGTCAGGGGAGGTTTAGGTTGGATATCAGGAAAAGGTTCTTCACCCAGAGGGTGGCTGGGCACTGGCAAAGGCTCCCCAGGGCAGTGGTCACAGAACCAAGCCTGAGAGAGTTCAGGAAGTACTTAGACTGCTCTCAGGCACATGGTGTGACTCCTGGAGTTGTCTTCTGAAGTGCCAGGACTTGGCCTTCACAATCCTTGTGGGTCCCTTCCAACTCAGGATATTCTGTGATTCTATGATGCAGGCATGACTAAATACAGTCACTTTTTCAAGTAGAATAACTCTGAATGGTTTCTTCTGAACATGAGTAGGCACTCAAGGAAAGAAGAATATATGTTGCAGACTTCTGTCTCAGACAGCCCTGGAGACCTAAGTAAAGGTTCACTTTTTTATGTAATTTGAAGAAAAATTAGCTGTTATTCTACAGAGAAAAGCTCACCTCCGCTGCTCCATCTACCCATTCACATCTGCAGAGGCACCAGTGACTCACACAGCTGTTCCCTACATAGTGCAGAGCACCCCAGAAAATCATTTAGCCCAGTTACAGGAGAAACCTCTCCTGCTGTCTAGAGAGAGGATAACTCATGTCAATATATTTGCACACATAAAAGACCTTTTCTGTGCTGTCATTTTCCAAAAGCTTCTGTCCAGTGACAGTGACATGGTAAGTCTTGTAAAGTGACTGCCTGCACATCCACAGACAGGTAACACAAAGCACCACTAAGTGGTATTTACTCAGATAAAGCTTTTTATATGGATTTCCAGAAAACTTACTGTGTGAAAGTGAAAGCTGTCTGTGTCCTCACAGATTTTTACTGGGCTTGGAGCAGTGACACTGGGGACAGATGTGAGCAGGGCTACACTCAGGATTAATGAGCTGCCTCAGAAGTTGTGCAGTGATGGGTGACTCACTCGGTACTTAGGTGTTCACAGGTGGGATGCATCAAATTAAATGTAGAGCTTTACAGCTGAGCTTTTAGGGCAGGAGTTCTCAAATAAGAGCCTGAAGTAAATGACAGCAATTGGCCCCCAAAATTGTCATTTATTTCCTTTCACTAGAAAGATGATCTATTTTGTGAAGCTGTAAAATAAGTCAGATGAACCAGTGAGTGATTGCAGTAAGAGTATACAGGAGGGGAGAGGCAGCTGGAAGCACCTATCTTTTTATGATCTAACACTTGTCTTTACAGATGTTTAGCTGCCTCTGGATATCATTCATCGAGTGCTGGAGACAGAGCATCTTCACTAGCCTTGCCCTCAACCAGAGATAATCAGCCCCACAAACTACAAATATAGCCTTCAGGTCAGCAGTTTCAGTGGCTGTTTCAGAATCTCTCAGGCAACTAAGAATTTCATAAATGTGGTCTTGAAGAAATTTTAAATTCTTCTGGTTACTGCGAGAGTCAAATATTAACTTTATTAATACAATTACTGGAAGGGATAAAGGGAAGTAGTAGCTGCTTTTACTAAAACACAAAACTAGGAGCCAATTTTTATTAATGTTTTGTGTGTGAAAATTATGATAGCGTTGAAATGATCTTCAGCCTGCCTTTGAGGATAATAAAAAGCACTACAGCAAATGCTGAGTACTTGAGATATTCTCTCTCTGCTCTGTGATTTTTCATTTCACTGACACTTATGAATTACCACAGTTATTTCACAACCTCAGTACCTGTTCTCAGCAGCATTATGGAAGGAATATAATTTCCAACCCCTCTGGTATCATGGTGGATGTACACTTAGCACAAAGAGCATTCTAGGTGTTCCTTAATATATTGGTATAGGCTTAACTTGAAGTGCAGAAGAGTTTGAGAAACTGTTGGCATGTGATTATGCAGCACAACAGAAGAGGATGTCCTTCCCATCAGAAGTGGGCAAGTGTCAGGTCCAACAGAGAAACACCACAATCTTCTCAAATCAACCCAGATAATCAGGCCACTTCAGCACTCTTCTGGTGAAATTTTCAACTGGAATAAATGGGCAGGATCTACCACAACCTACTTCTGGTTTGTGGCAAACCTACTTTTTTTCCCTCAGCATTGGAGTGGAGCCTTGCTTCTAAATTAATGTTGTATTGTGTAGTCAAATCTGTTGTATGAGTTAATCCTTTACCCAGAGGGAATGCATAAATCTCACAGTACACCACTGTCACAAGGAGAAAACAAGTTTGTCCCATGACATCTCAAGTAGAATACCAGCATCCCTGCACTGAGACCAGGAGGGAGTTCACAGCAGGGCAAGATACATAAAAAGGAGGACATTGCTGGCTGTCACAGTCAATCTGCGGCAGCCAGCACAGACACTGCACTCAGGGTGCTTCCTTAGAATCATCAGAAGGCGTCAAGCACCAGCATTTTGTTATTCAAAATCCCCCATACCTTTTCTCTGTGTCTCCCAAGAGCAGCTCCACACAGCTCTGGCTCTGTCTGTCTTTCTTCTCCAGTTCTGGCTCGCTCCTTCCTGTCCCCAGCACAGCTGCCTAACCCTGTCTGTCCTACATACAGCATCTCACCCTTTGTGTCCCTTGCACAACCTCCTGTCCCTTCATCCTCACAGCCAACAGACTCCAACTAACTCTTCCCAGCTAATTCACTCTTTATCATGCCCATGGCTGTGAGGGCAAGGCTGTTTCTACTCTTGGATAATTAACACAGGTGTAAGATATCAGGGGGGAGACTGCCTTCAGCAGCCTCTCCTTTTGTCTCCCCACAGTTAGCATGAGATTTCTGCCCAGGATTCACTTCTGCTGGATGACTGTATTGCAGCAGAGCAGAAAGAAAGGCTCACTCATGTATTTACAGCAATTTCTTTTTAATCTGTGGTCAGAGAGTCAATGGTCAAGTACCTTTCCACCAGTCCACGTGATGGGTTTTGGTAGCTGTGAAATTACACACTGCCAGAGGTGAGGGAGGGGAACAGGATCTGTTCACCACTGCTGGTTAAATGAAAACCCAAGAGCACACTCCAGCTCACACTGGGAGGTTTGCTTGTGGAGCTACAGTTTTTTGGTCCTGGACATGAGTAAAGCTTCACACATTCTGACTCAGAGGCCTCCCTAATGCTCGGGAGCTGGTTTCTCAGGTGAACCCAGTATTCAAGAAAACATACATTCCAACACAATGGAATATGAAACTTCCAATTTCAAAATGCTTAAATGTTTTTTTTCTTTCTTCTGGCAAAACGGATGTACAGGCTTCTTCCTTTAGCTTCACAACATTGTTCCCGTTACCAGTAATGGAACAGATCTTTAGTGAAATCTTCTTAGCAAGGTCCATTCTTCCTCAGTTATTTCTTAAATTTAGCATAGAGGCATTAAGGTAGTAATTTCCTTTGAAGTTAAAATGTTTATAAATATTTTCTTTAGAGTTCACAGTAATTATGTTGACGTTTTTATCTCACAGTAATTATGTTGAAGTTTTTATTTGGTGAGAAATAGTTGTGGGAATCTGATAACTTTAGCATAATCTTATGTCTTTATTTATCCAGCTCTGGTTACCATAACTCCTGCTTCTAGCACCTCAGACAATCTCTGATTTCAGAGCTACAACTGGCCAAGAAATGTCTGCAGAAATTGTTTGTAGATAACCACTATGACGATATTTTTCTAAGAGACACTGGAACTTCACAGTTGTGAAAAGAGGATAAAAGAAAAGAAATATATCTACAGAAGTCAGGGAAACTTTCAGCAACACACAAATGTGCTAAATGAGCCTAGTTGTATAGAACCAAAAAAAAGTGGTTTTCAGCTGCACTGTTTTCAAACATGTTTTACTTAAAAGTCTTTGGGACAGAGGTTCCTAAATCATTACAAGAATGAGAAATTTAAAATTTACAAAACCTAAGAGGCAAGAAACACCTAACGCAAACAGTAAAATTGATGGAGCAATTAAAGCTTTCTGCCTATGCCAAATTATAGGTCTAGTTGAGAGAATAAGATCTTGTTTGTAGTATGGAAAAATGGGCACCCTGGAGCCAGTCAATGGATTTTAGTCAGTTAATTGGAGTAATTCCCATACAGCATTTTTTATTTCCTGAGATTTCTTTATGAAAATATTGCAGAACTAAAAATCTTCATACAACATAACAAATTCAGCTTTAGTAGGTATTGCCTGAGAATGGGCCCTTTGAGAAACATTACTTCACATTTAAGTGGAGCTCAGGAGAACTTTTGTTCATTAAAAGCTCAATTAATTTCTTAAAATATGACATTTGTTTCCAAAGCACAACTAGCGCTGGAACCAACAAGTTGGCAATTAAGTACTTACACCTTTGTCAATACAATAATAAATTATAGCTTGTTTTTCTAACAAAGGGATATTTTCAATAAACATGAAAAAATCATGCTAAGTACTATGAGAAAAACATAACTCTGGAGAAGATTAGTTAATAACTGATCATCAAGGCTAATTTTCTTTCTCAAACATGAGCTCCACATATATTTCTTGTTTCAACAAGGTAGTTGATTTGTACCAAAGCCTGAAAATTTTTAAAGTGTCTTTTGATGATGTAACAGCTTTCCAAATCAAAGGGCTGATGATTTCCTGTTGCAAAAAGCTGGACCATGCTCATTTCCCAAAACACTGTGTTAGAAATGGAGGTGTAGCAAATTTGAAGAATATTAAAACAAACTCAATTGAAAGGAGAGAGGGGAGGAAGTATTCCTCCTCATCATCATCCCTCATACCAACATCACTTTCTGAGTCTCTCAAAAACAGAACACCACAGAAAAAAATATCATCAGGGAAGCCCCTCTGAATAGCTAGCAAATTAAAGAGCAACTGTTATCTGAATTATGGATCCCAGCTACATCTCTACCACCAACCATTAGTTGCCAAAAAACCCATCATGTGACTGATACAGGGAGGGGAAAAATCAAAATGCAGTCTGGTTTTCTGCTGGTTTTCCTAACAAAGTATATGTGTTAATCACCTTTTTAGTAGTTTCATAAAGAAAACGTCAAATTGTCTGCACCAAGGTAGTCTCCATGCCATATTTGGTGCATTTAAATTACAGCAGCAAAGATGTCTGGGTTGTCACTGGCAGGTATTTTGTTCAACAGAAAGCTGAGCACAAGGACATCTGCTATCCAAAAACTGGCACCAGTCAGTGACCCTTGCAGACATGCAAAGACATGCAAATGATAGATAAGAAAGAAATTATGGTGGGAATTGGCAGCACTTTGTGGCACTGACACTGCATATTTTAGGGTGAGAAGCAGCACTCTGCTGCAGCAGCCAGACAGATCCAGTTTTCTCCATTTGCATAAAGTGAAAATAACCACACTCCCCTGGGGAACAGGTGATGCGCCAAAACAGGGGGGAGAGAAAGTTTGACATTTTTGCCTCCAGACAACCTCAGGCAGACAAGAAGCAGCAAATTAGGGAGACATCCTGGGACACAGCAACAGCAGGTCCCAGGTGACAGCACCTCAGAGTGGTGCTTGTCGGGGTCCTGCAGAAGCTGGCAGTCTCAGGCCTGTCACACAGTGTCACCTGCTGCTTCTTTTGTCTTTCTTCACAACATTTGGCCACTCCAGATCCAGCCAACATTACTACTGCTGTTATGTTGGCCTGCCTACAAGAAGGCTGTGTGCTTAGCAGGTGAGAACAAATCTTGTGCCAAGTCGGATCCCAAATCACAAAGCAGACTCCTAGCTTTGGAATAATGTGTCAATTTTGGAATAATGTGCATAATATGTCACCCGTCAAATCCATTTCAACATCTAAATCATGTTAGCCAAACTTCCAAAATTCACCAGTCATTTTTCAAGCTTTATAATAAATCCAAGCTCTGTACTAACAACAGACAACAGTAATTTGTTTGAAAGATGCAATGATTGGGGAAGGGCAAAACTGAAATGTCTCTTGTTACTAAACAATGGAACTTCACATGTTATCATTTGAATAATTCAGTGCTGTGACAGAACTCTAATGTAAAGCTGGGGAGAAATTCTCTCTTTTCCTTCACCCTCACTAGATGGATTGTCAGTCTTGCTCTTGTTTTGTACCCCTAATGACATAAGCAGGGCAGGTGAATAAAAGTGAAGTATCTGCAGCAGATAAAAGTTGGTTTTAGGCCTAAGAGAATTACTTAACAGTGATTCAACACATCTACACATCTCTTCCCTGAGAAGGAATAGTGCAGCAACTACAATGGGTACTGGGGTTTTTTTGTTTGTTTTGGGGTGGGGTTTTTTTGTTTTGTTTTGTTGTTGTTGTTTTGGTTTTTTGTTGGGTTTTTTTTTCATAGAGAAAAAAATTCTGATTAAGAGAATGTTGTGGTTTTAGATGGGATGGAGTTAATAGTTAATTTTTACATTAGCCAGGGGCTACTGTAAAGACAGGGGCTGAGTTTTGGATTTGTGCTGCAAAGAGTGCTGACAACACAGGGTTGTTTTCACAACAGATAAACAAGTAAGAGATGAAGTTACTGCTTGCTTCCAAAACTATAAACAACATCTGCAAATTAACATCTACTGACAATGCCCAGTGAAGATATTTTTAGATGCTTTTACTATCCCATTTAAAATTAAATACATCCTACTGCAGTCAAGAATACAAAAGGGTTAATAGCAGTATCTTTGCTTATTTTCTCATGTTGTATTTGTATTTCTGGGTAAGAGTAAGACAGAGTAGGCATATCCTATTTAATTTTTATTATGTTGTAGAAAAATAATTGATAATCTCAGAACAAAAGGTAATTTGATTTTTTTCTTTTCCCCATAATGCTGAGGCTGAAGATAGAATAGCAAAGAAGGGTACAGATACTCTAATACAAGTCATTGCCCTTCTAAGTTAAATTGGAAGAATTTAATATCATTAAGAATTATGGAGGGTTTTAACCATGGATAACACATGGATTCTTGTATGACCAATTATTCCCTCAGATATAGCACTTGTCCTTCCATACCTAGAATTTATATGGGATTTAAAAAAATCCTTAAAAATGGACAAAGCTGCTTCTGTTATATCGTTTGCTTCAAGACAAAAGCAAAAATCTGAACACATTGATTTTGCATTTTTTTAATCATGCAACACAGGTACAGGACAGTAAAATGAGAAGTCCAAGAGACTTTCTTGCCACAGAATGGCAGGTAAGGAAGTTGCCTGAGCTCACACATTTTGCACTGTGGTAGTTTCTTTCCATGGATCAGGTGGTCAAGCAAGATGTGGCTAAGTATGTTTCTGCTCTTACCTCAGAGGATGAATTCACATGGGGGTGCAAAAAAAAGTGGAACATATCTGGGAATGTGTGCTGAAGGGTTCCCAAAGTTGTTGGAAAGAGCCAGATGATGGCAAGAGTTGGATATTTCGTACTCCCACCTGGCTCCAGCTGCAGACATACAGAATAAGCTCTGTTCATGGGAACAAAATGGCAAAGAGGAAAATGTAGAGTTGGGAAGAGCCCACATCCTCCTCCATCACCCTTCAGGAGTGCCATTTCCTTGTGGTAGGTTATGTAAACATAGTCAGTAAACAACTTCTTTTTTCACGATTAACTTATGACCTAAAAAGTCAAGACAAAGACAGGAAGAATAAAAAAATACAGAGAGAGGTGAAATGATTTACACAAGGAATTAGTAACAGTGTTGTTCCCACTGTATTTCAAGCTTGCTGGTTTTGTTTTTGACCCAAGGAAACCCTTTCATGTTCAGAGTTGTCTCTTTTCTGGTTTAACAAAATCTGATTTTGTATGTATGTATGCAGACTTTTCCATATAAATTTTCCAGTAACTGATTAGCTAAAACAATCCAGTAATGTCAGGCAGGGATCAAAAATATTTTTGGGATACATTCTAACACTGTATCCATATCTTCCCATATTAATCATGTGTCTTTTAAGACTGTGGACAGATATTTCTGGGGGATGAATTTACACTGTTATTTGGATCTCTTTTTCCAACTAACAGTTCAGGGGATCCTGGGTGTGGGGGTAAAGGCTGTTAACAACTGCTAGTGTCTGAATTGTAGTGAATTGTATGCCTAAAGCTACCCAAAATGGAAGGATTCAGCTCTGGACAGGAGAGAAAGCAGAGCTGAGCTCTCACGTGAGAGACAAATACACGAGTATGGCACGCTCAAAGCAGGCAGGGATTTATCTGTCTGCAGCCCAGGCTTTCTTGCTGCAGCACAAGGTGGTCCTGCACCTTGTCAGAAACCTTCAAGGAGCTCAAAATCAGCTTTTAAATGCCTGCTGTGCTGAAAAAAAACCAAAAAACCCAAACACAAAAAACGAAAACAAAAACAAACAAACAAAAAAACCCAGACAGGTTAAGATCCCAATAAAATTCCTTGAGAAGGAATTTTGTGGAATTTGTTTAAAGTGAAACAGCATCAACCCCCAAATCGCTCATGCAGGAAAACACTAAACTGAAAGTATCAGAAGAGTTGAACCATCCAGACAGCAACTATGACACACAACAGAAAAGTCAAGGGTTAAACCAATGAATCAAAAACTTCATGGGTTACTTTGCAAAGGCTAAAGAAAAATTAGAACAAAAAGGAAAAAACATTATGTTTAATTTTAAAGCAATGTTTGGGGAGGTGAGGCAGTATCCATAATTAGGCAAGCTCTTTAAGTAATTGCCCATTAAAACCTTGCAAAAGAAAGACAAGCCTGATAATCTAGCACAGAGAATTTTGCAAGAATTTCTGGATAAATATCAAAGGCAACCATTATTGAAAAAGGGATTCCCAAAGGAAACATGTTTTGAGGGGGACCATTTTTTTTCATTATTGTTGAAAGTGCAGAAGAACCAACACATATCAATGGAAGGAAAGAAACTGCCTAGTGGGTGATCATAACAAATGCCAGTGGCTTAGAAGACACCATTGTGTTGATATGCTGCAAATCACCCTCTGTTTTAAGAGCCAGTTTAAAAAGGCTTTGCACAATATGCTTTAGGATCTACCCTGAATTAGGATTGATTTCTTTAATGGCCACAGCAGAGCAAGAGGAAAAGAATGACTCAGACAAATGGGGGTCCACACAACCAGAATTATATTTTATAATACCACTCTGTACCTGCAGAGTACAGAAAAAGCCACTGTTAAGTATCAATTGATTTTTATATGCTGAAATGCAACTTAGCTTCTAAGGGCACCACACTGCACTGTAGCAGACTGAAAGATTTGTAACCCTCCCAGTTAAGTGAACTGTACTGCATAGAAAACCCTGAGAAGTCATCATAAATCATCCATAAACAAAAGAATTATTAAATAATAAAGATCAAGATAAATCACTATGATGCATTACCTTAAAATAGGTCATAATTCTAATCAAATTAATGAACAAATATTCATTAGGGCCAAATAACTCAATCAGACAAGACACAAAAAAACCTATACCATAATTACATAATACATATCCTCATCCTCTCTTAAGTCCCATTAAGTGTATACATTTTACAGCAATAACTGTAATATCAAAATATTCAAGGGCATGCAAGGAAATAATTATTTTTTTAACAGAGAGGAAGAAAAAAAACTATATTGTAAAAAGAAGAGTTAAGGAAAAAGAAAGCTGAAAAGCTGAGTTTACTTTATTGTATTCACAGTCACCACTTGCAGTCCTCATCTGCCCCATTTGGGAATTAAAAGGTGGAAAAAGCAAGCAAGTGCATTTCCCTCAGGCAGTGGTGTTTGTTCAGCACTTTGAAAGACTGAATAAGATTGGATCTGGCTTCTATAGATCCAAATAAGTGTCTTAAGAATGAAATTTAATCCCAGCAACCACATGGCAAAAGCAAAAAATAAAAGCTGTCAAAAAGAAAATGTGCTCCTAAAACCCAAATCTGCCTGGGGATCTTGTTTGAGACAATGAAAGCTTTCTCAGAATCCCAGAACCACAGAACATTCTGAGTTGGAAGGGACCCATTGGTGCTTTTAGGGAAGCCAGAAGCAAGATGTTCTGTGCCAGGGAAGCAGTACTACTCTGAACTCAGTGGAAGACCAAAACCAACACATTTCCTTCAACAGAGGTGACACAGAGCATGCTGGAGGCATTGTAAGGACTACAGTGGAGGGAAGCACAGGGAGGGTATGTAATAGAGTATAAATAGAAGTCACTCATAAAGATGTTCACAATGGGTATTTATAGTAGCTAGCAAAGGTTCCTCTACATCTATGTCATTCTGTTCACCTTAAAACAAAACAAAACTGGAAAAAAAAAAAGCTGGAGATTAAGCATTTAAATAAATATATGTAGAGTACTTCATCAGGTTTCTTCATTAGCAGCTGCCCACTTGTGTTTGTGGTTTTAATCTGATTGCCCAGATTAAAAAAACCCCATCCTTCCAGCAGTACATACTCCTTCCAGAGTGTGCCTTACCTAGCTGTGATGTCTCTGCCTGCAGAATGGCCACAAGACCTCTGCCACCAGCCCTACATATAAAGAAAGCTTGCAGTTAGTGAGGCATCTGTGTAAAACTTTACTTGATGTATTGAAAAACTGTTAATGAATAATGACCAGATGTTTTCATTTTCAGCTCATTAGAGGAGCTGTCCACACTAGAGCTTTGCTAATGGTTTGTCAAGACAGAGTGTTATTCCTGAATATTACATCAACAGCAGCCCTTCTGTATATCAGCACTTCCATGAAACACTTTACATCACAACAAAGAGTGTTCACAGTGACTGGTCCTAATACTCTTTGGTACTCAGCTTGTGGTCAGACAGAGGTCTTCATGGAAAACCATATGTCACTTTCTAAAGAATGGTGTTTCTTCAGATCTCTTCAGGTGGAATTATAAGCTTTTATACCTGGAGCCACTTATGAAAAACTGTAATCCCAAATTTTTAATAATGGGTACCTACAGAAAGAGTGTGCCCGTATTAACAGACCTACATGAGCAGATCTAGGAACTCTAGGAATTCCTTGGACAGAAGGAAAAGCCACTCTCCTACAGGAGCAGACCATCACACCACCTAACATTACTTAACAATAACACCAAGAAACAAGGATCTCCAAGAAACACCACCTGCACTTCTGATAGGAAGGTTCATGGCCCACAGTTCTGGATTACTCTCCTGAAATACCTCCTCTTGCATCTAAAGAAAGAGGGGGGAAAGTAAGGATTTCTACTCACAGCAAGATTTGATTAATTTATGACCTGTTCACTGGAAATTAGACAGTAGATGGATTTGTTTTATTGAGGCTGCTCATGGCCACCTGAACATAAAGATTTTTTATCACCTCTGACTTGAGTCTGGTATAAACAGCTGGCCTAGAACAGAATGACTCCACTTTACATTAACACACCTTTGAAACATATAGATAGATGCCTCATGCCTGCATTTCCTTTTTTTTTCTAAGTTTTTCTACCTGGAGGTGCTTAGAGAACTAGCAGCAGAGTTATTTTTACTTAAGAGAGATTCTAGAAATATATTGGGGGAAAAAAGAAAGAACAATCTAAAAAAGAAAGTAATTTTCTAATAGCAAAACTAAACAATTGCTCCCTAACTGCACACACTGTTCTCATGAAAGAACAGTGAGACCATTTGCTGCTATTTCCTAGGTAACAGTCACACATACAGAAATAAATCCCACTGAATTCTTGTGAATTAACCTTAAAAAATAGATTACACATGAATACAATCCATAGCATAAGTCGTGCTGTGCAAAAGCTGAAGGAATTAATAAGGTGTTCTCAGTACTTTTGATAAGGTGCAGCAGCAGCAGTCTCTGCCACCTTAGTGACTTAGAGGGAAAGGAAGGGTTTTTCTTCCCCTCAGTCTCCTTCAAATATACTTGCTGCAGAAAGTGGGATTTGTTAACCTTATAACACTGACATTTTAAAAGTATGGATAATTATAAACAAGGTGAGAAAACCCTGCCAAATAGGTTTAAGTGGAATACTTATAAAGGTTGTTGTTTTGTTTGGTTTTTTTTTAAGCAGCTAAATATGTACTAGACAACTTTAATGAGGCAGCACAAACAGAAACTATCTCAAAAGACATTCACCCAGAGATAACACAATCCAATTTCTGTTTGGTTCAGAATTTAACTCACAGTAGCAAGCATTTATCCTGTTTAATTAAAAGAAACATTCATATAAGGAACATGAAGTTCTTGAATATGAATTTAAATATAAGAGCCTAAGAAAGCAGTTAAGATTAAGAATGGACTACAATTACAAATTAAATTACCTGCAATCCTTACACTTCAGAAAATTCAATAGCTGTACAAATATTATAAGCTTTGAAGACAAGGTATCAGATCTCAGCTAATGCAATCTGTTCAGATCAGTTGATAGTATGACTTTGGCTCTGTGTGTGTATAAGTAGCCTAAAATTATTCATACTGGAGTTGTTGCCGAATTCTTCAGTTACATCTGTATTTATATGACTCCTTCCACCACAAAGTAAAATATGGTTCTACTCTGAAACAGCTCAGTAGATTTGCTCTGCCAATGTTTAGCCAGATTTTGTCACTTTGGTACCAGTTTCTTAGATTTCAGTAAAACTAAAGCATAAAGCTTAAATTTTTGTTCCCTTCCAGGCATATCAAGAAGGTGTCTGGGAACAACCAGACAGAGTTATTTGGACTGAATCATACTTTACTAACCTGATTGCCATCTATCAGCTGGGATGACTGGTAGCATGGATGATGGGAGAACTGTGGATGTTTATCATGGATTTATTAAGGTCTGTGATGTATTTTCCTACAGCAGTCCTAGAGCAAAATTAGAGAGATATAGACTAGAAAAAACAGGCAGTAAATAGGCTTGAAAACTGGCTGGACAGCCCAGCTCAAAGGTTCATCTCCAGACATCAAAGTCCATCTAGTGGCCAGTAGCCAGACAAACTAATTCTTCAGGAGCCAGAACTGGAACCAATAATGTCCAGTAGTTTTATTAATTACTTGGATTATAGGACAGAAGGTGCTCTCAGCAAGTTTGCAGATGACACCAAACTGGAGAGAACAGTAAAATACATTGGGGAGCAGGGTTTCAATTCAGAAGTAAGGTAGAGAATCTCACTAAATTCAGCAAAATCCAAAGCAAATCCCTGCACCTGGGATGGGGCAGCCCAATACACAAGATACAGGACAGGGATGACTGTTCAGGGAGACGTTTTGCTAAAAAAAAGCCTTTGAGTCCTGGTGGACAAATTCAACATGTCAGAAATGGGCCCTTGATGACCAACAGTACTCTGGGCTAGTGGAAATGCAACCAGGAGGTCCAGGAGGGTGGTCCTTCACCTCCTCACCACAAGTGGAGCTTTGTGCAGTTTTGGGCTCCCCAGTACAAGAAAGACATGGGCATCCCAGAGTAAGTCCAGCACAGGCCAGCCAGGGTGGTCCAGGGGATGGAGTACTTGGCAGAGGGGACAAGCTGAGAGATGTGAGTTTGCTAAGCCCAGAGAGATGGCAGGTCAAGGAACCTACTGCAGTCTAAAGGTAATTAATTGCAGGATGTGAAGACAGACTGTTCTCAAAGATGAACAGTGGAAAGATGCAAGACACCATGGCCATGTTGGAATACAGGAAATTAGTCAAAAGGAAAATGGGTGGTGAGACACTGGAACAGAGATCCAGAACTCCATCCTGGAGGTTATTCAAATTTCAGCAGGGCAGCCTTGTCTAGCTGACTCTTATGAGTAAGGACTGGAGCAGTAGGCTTCCAGAAGCCCCTCCAAACCCCATGATGACCATGATTCTGTGGTTCTAGCTCTGGATTCAGGAGAAAAAGAGGTAAATGAGGTATATCTCAAGTGTCTCAGCACCTTGCTGTTTCTACAGAACCGTTTTATAAAACTCTGGTTTGTGTTACCCTTACAAGTGGGCTCTGTCTGCTGAAATGATCATTGCCCCCCCCTTACTATGCTTATCTGATCATATCCTCTTACTGCTGCCTCCTAAACTAATTAATTAAAAAGGTACCAAGCCATCACCCCCTCACAAGAATGAGGAAGACAAATGTGAAAAGATCCAGAGATGCTCACAGAACCACACAAAAAGTTTTGGGGAAATCTTGGGATTCCACATGCGCTCCCTGAATCTTTAGTGTAACCCTAAACTTTCAGGTGTTCTTTCTTCTTCAGGAGGTGAACATAATTCTGCAAAGGTAAAGCAGCTTCTGAAAGCTCACAGGTCCCTGAAATTACCCCAAAAGAGGGCATTTTAATGGCAGATTATTGTGGGTGACATTATGTGACTACCATGGTGTCTTGGTTTAGAAACACATGGCCAGGATGTAGGACTAGAAAATGAAGGTAGGAATAAAAGTAGTGCAAAAGCAAAATGAAAGAAACACCATAGGATATTGCACACATGGCAAGTTCCCATCATATACTTTTGTAGCATTTCCAGAGTCCAGTCTCACTTAAGGCTTTGTGTATGTTGTATCAGCCAACCTGTCAAGGGTGCCCATAGACTGAATGCAGCTGTTTTCAAACAGAATCCATGGGGTTTGACCCTGCCTTTCAAAGGGGTGACTGGCCCAGCCAAATGCATGTGTAGTCCCATCCCTTTCACTATACCAGGTAATGTGAAAAGCTCTTTAAGGTATACTTGCAGCTGTTAGCTAGTAATGATAAATGCTTTGAGTGCATTACCGTGAATATATTATCCTCACCCCCTGATTCCCACAATAAATTAAAAACTGGATCTATTTGAATTGTATGTGTGTGGGGAGAAAGTTCAAAATCAGCAAAGTGTGACTGTATTGTAAAGTTAAATTTGTAGGTAGTTCTCATTTAAAGTTTTATGGGCTTGCAAAGATTGGATAATATGTCAGAACAGTTAGGAGGGGATTGGGAATCCTATTTGCAGCTCTCCAGCAGGCTGAGTCCTCAGGCTGATCTGCTAATAAAGGCAACCCTTGGACCATGGAAGAACTACTGAAGCAAAGCCAGGTGTAATGGCCAGATGCAGTATTAATACCAATTGTGAATTACATATTATTTAGGCCAAGCAGTGATATACAAAAAGGATATTTCCAGTGCTGGCTAAATGAGGGAGAGAGAAGAGGAAACTGCTGACTTTAATCATGACTTGGTATGCTTGGTTTCTCTGTCTACGAACAACAGGAAAAAATATACATTTCTCACTTAAACCTATTGATACTAAAAAAGGCAGGCCAACATCTCAATAAACATCAGAGTGATACATGAAAGACTGCTGAATTGTTCCAAAAGAGATGATGTACTACTAGGAATTCAGTTAGAGCAAGGCAGAGACAATGGTGGGACGTGGAGCCAGGACAACGAGGATGAAGCTTAGAACTGTGTTATCACTCAAATACCTGTAGTATCTGTCCTGTGTCCTCAATATATGTGACATTAAGGTTAATCATCAGTGTGGGGGCTTGTAATGAATCCCTTGGCACTCAGAGAGGGACCTGTCCAGCCTGTGGTTGGGGACAAAGGAAACATCCAAAACCAAGGCAATTCACCTCAGTATACTGTACTTTGGTATTTCTCTTCACCCAGGAAACATAAGGCTTCCCTAAACACCGTGGTCTTTGTACTGTGGTAGTAAATTTATAAGACTCTGCCCGTGCATAAAAAAGGAATTTGCACCAGACTTTTATGAAAAAAAAAAAAAAAAAAAAAAAAAAAAAAAAAAAAAAAAAAAGCTTTAAGCAAGAAAGATAGGAGAAACGCTATGGGATAAAGATTTGAAACAGTGCACAAAGCACCAAAGTTATAAAATCCTAGTTAATATACATGAGAAAGTAATTAGTATGCATTGAAGCCTTGGGAAGAAAGCAGATGCACAGGCATTTTTACTGTAGATAAACACAATGTGGCTGCTGCTGAATGTAAAATACAGAAGACAACTTTTTCTCTTCTTATTCCTCGTCATGCTTGATGATCTTGCAGCAGTTTGGGATGGTAATTAAGTAACAAACTCATGGAAATTAATGTTTTACTTAGTCCATTTAATCTCATTCCCAGAATGTGAATGTATGGGATGAAATCAAGAATCCCTGTGGTGTCCCTGTTGTCTGAAAGATACAGTTGCTCTATGCTGAGAAAAGATGCAGATATAAAAATTTTCCACATTTAGGATATGAAACATTTCTGTGAAAGGTGTGGAGGGGTTCTGTACTAAAGATCTGTAATAAACTCTGGCAGTCTTCATCACTGTTATAAAAGGTAATAAGAGGTAGTAATTTTAAGAAAAGGTAATAATAATAAAAGTAATAATAGTAATTTCATTTGCTTTCTCTGCTTTCCTTGTTTTTACTCCATTGTTCACATTGCTCATTATTGGTCTTTTGAGGGTGGTTCAAGACCATCCTTCAAAAGACTTCCAGCCTTTTGAAAGACTTCCAGCCTTTTGAAAGAAAAGAGGATAAATCACTCTAACCCCAGAAAAAGCTATGGAGAAACTATTTTCTTTACCTTTCCCAGAAAATTAATGTGCAGACTACACCAAGAAGAATAGAAACTCTGAGAAGCTTCTGTTATCTTGGTATTTGAGCTTACTACAGATATTCACAACATACGGGATCAAATCTAATCTTTCCCACTTCTCTTTACTGTTACTATTGGATCCATAACTAAAAAGGGGGTAAGCCATAATAGCTGCCTTCTCATCTGGCACTTCTAGAACATGCTAAGCAGAAGCAGGATTTGACTCATTTCAAGACTTCAAGTGCAAGAAATTCACTGTATGCCATAGTAGTGGGAAGTTTAAAAACTAGAGATCAAAAGATGCAATCTTGTGGCCCATTGAAATACTCAAGTATTGAAAAGCAAAAAAGGGAATCAAAGGCTTGGTCTATTCTCTGTCATTGCTGAAGATACATCAAAGAGAAAGGAACTTTAGAGTCAGACTGTAGCTTACACTGAGAATTAAGGTGATTGATTTTATATCGTTTGCAAGTGCTCAGGTTTGACACCCAAATTAAGTCTTGAGGTGAGGAGCTTTTGTTGGCTCTCCTGTTGTCTGATGAGGCTGCCCAGCATCCAACACACCCAGGGCTCAGCTCTGCCCCCTCATGACTGATGGCACTGCCCTGGAAGAAAGGTACAAACCAGCAAAGGGCTTTCCTGTGGAGAAAAGAGATAAAATGTGATTCTCTGACAGATTGTATAAATCTGATCACATCTCTAATTTCTTAGCAGCCCTGGCAAGGGGAGCAGCATCAGAGTCTGAATAGAGGACATTGCCCAGTCTCCTGTGAAAAGCTTTGCTTGTGCCACCCACAGCCCTGCTCAAAACCAGCTCTGAAGTGCAATCACTCGTCTTGCCAAAAGCATCCTCTTCCCTGCAGTAGTCCAAACCTTCCCTCTCTCCCCCCTTGTCATTAAGCAAACATTACAAACCCATTCAGCACCTTCTATTGTTGCCAGAAGTGCATTTCTGCTACTGACTTATACAGCAGAAGAGGTACAAGTAGCCACATGTTCATCAGACACCTTAATTTACACTCCTTCCAAAACCAGCACGCATCTGAGAGCTCATCAGTTTCTAAAACAAATTACACATCACTTATGGCTTATATCAAAACTGAAGCAAAGCTCAGCAGGACTTATCAATTCTCAGCAAAGACTAAACAGCATGGTGAGATATTTTTAATGACTGTTTAAAGGGCTTTTTAAAAAATATTCTATTGGACACCCTTAGCTAGAACATTTCATCACGAGTATCAAAAAACAAACTGCGGTTGTCAAAATCAGGGGACAAAGAACATCTTTGTGATTTTTATTGTTTTGTGATAAATTTGTCACTTGCAAACAGAATATCATATCTATCTTATCTTACTGGTATTTCGGGGCACATTGTACCCTATAAGAGCTGAATTCCACATTCTTTGTGCCCCTTCAAGTATCAAGACAAATTTGTCCTGCTGCTCTGGGGTACAAAGAATTTTCCAATACCTTGAAATAAAAATGGAAAAACAACAACAACAACAACAAAAACACAAACAGGTGAAAGAGGAAAAGAGATATCTCATGGTCTTTGTATATGTATTGCAAAGAAGAATCTGCAAAAAAGTAAGAGAACACATATATTTAAAATCAATGTCTCTACAGACAGCATCCGTTCCCCATTGCCTGCACATTGGCTTGGGAAGTCTCTGTTTTCCTCAAGGTTAGGCTAACTTTTAGACTCTTCAAACATGGGGGGAGATGGCTGAGGAAATAAATTCCTGCTTGTTGGGGATGTTCTAACCAGACTCAGTCACAGGGACAAAAGAGCCCTTCTGATGAGCCTCACCTCTCCTCCAGCATCCAGTGATTGGTCTCCCCAATACCATGGTTTTTTTCTTCAACTATATCCTGAGTGCTCTTAGTCCAGGCACAACCCATTTGGTATAATTCAGATTAGCATTTAAGGGTTTTTAGGGTTTTTAGGGTTACACCAATATCTGGGAAGTGTCATTCTAAGATGGTGGACAAAATTTTCATTTAGCATCTATTTCTGCCCCAGATTTATTTTCTTAAGTCCACGTTCTGCAGGCAGCCATGGAAGTCAAGGTAGGAGGACACATGCATGCATCTCTGAAATTAAAGACTGTAGTTCTGTTCTGTGTGATTAGGTTCATAGAAGAAAAGGGTAGGAAATTGCTACAGTTCATTTGGGCCAGAGAGAGAATATTCTTCATTTTGCAGGATTGTGTAACCAATTTACATGGACAACTTACCCTTCACAGATGTTAACTGTTCTAAACCCCCAAAACAAAAAGAAATCTTTTCATTGACTTCAGTGGTTTTGTATCCAGTTCATACTCTACAGTGCAATCTGTATTTCCCACTCAGATCAATAAAACACAAAGCAAAATATTCACTATGTCGTGTAATCCATCCTGTTCCAGCTCTGTAGCAGACAAATGAGATGTCCTTTATTGAAGCTCACAATGAATAAATGAGACTTTCTGCAAGTTTTATATGTTCATCAATGTTCATTACTTCTCAATTGATTTTCTAAGGTCTGAGATATTCTTCTACCTGCATTTAATATATGCCCTTACTTTAGTTTTTTTGACTGCAGTTGAAAGTCTCCTGGCTCTGATTCTAGGCTGAAAGTTCCCTATTTTTTATGACTACAAGATGAAATAGTACTAATTGCATCCTTCACTAAAGAAGAGTGGATACCTTTTAATTCATCAAAATAGTCAAGTAAATGAGCTTACTGAACAGATTATCTCTACCAATGAAAATTTTCAAATAAATATTACAGAATATTCACAGAAAACAAAACTTGAATAGACCCATAGGGTTGAAATGGAGACATTCTTTTTCCTTAATCTTGTGCATTGAATCAGGTAACAAAAATGGTGGCACTATGAGTCATACAGATAATTTAAATTATCTTAAAATTTCAAAGCCAAATTTCAAGCCAGGATGGATTGCATTTTTCAGGCCAAAAGTTGCAAGAATTATTAACTAACTATTTTGAAATATAAGCTAGTTTTCACATTTTCATCCATTGTACAGTTTGTTGAGGCCACTGATGCAATAGCACATCAGTGGGGAAAATGACATGTTTCCATTCAAAGTGAACCTTTGGGGAGAGTATCTAGTGCCCTGTTGGGTCAGACTTTATCAGAATATTGGATTCGTGTTTCAGACTCTCTGATTTTTACTTTTTTTTAACATTTTCCTGAGCTTCTGTTTCATCTGCCCTGGGAAACAGATATTATCTGAGACTTGCAACAGCAGCAGTGAAGGAATACCTGTTGTGTTAAGTGAGGGGTCAGGACAGAGAGGCTGAGGGTGTGACAAGGGGGTCCATTGTCTCTGCAGTGGTGCAGGGACAGGGCACCCTTCCCTTCCCTTCCCTTCCCTTCCCTTCCCTTCCCTTCCCTTCCCTTCCCTTCCCTTCCCTTCCCTTCCCTTCCCTTCCCTTCCCTTCCCTTCCCTTCCCTTCCCTTCCCTTCCCTTCCCTTCCCTTCCCTTCCCTTCCCTTCCCTTCCCTTCCCTTCCCTTCCCTTCCCTTCCCTTCCCTTCCCTTCCCAGTTCTCCCCTGCCCCTTGCTGCTGCCCACCCCTCCTGCTCTGCTGCTGCAATGGTCACAGTGAGAACACTCACTTCCCAAACACTTCACTCTGCAGTGGATCACTGAAATGATTCGAATTTACCATGCAGTCCTGGAAAAATATTTTGTTAGAGCAACAGAGGTTGTGGACATGGTATGGTAGGCAGGAACAAGAAGCCAAAGGAAAATATGGCATTGCAGTCTTGGAAACAAAATCTGCCTCAAGAAATCAGGGAAGACCAGAGGCTCGTTTTCTCTCTTTTAGCTTGAAAGGAATTTTTTGCCTCCAGATGGTAACTAATTAATACCAAGTAAATGTCAATAAAGGTGGCTAAAACCCTTTTTGGATCAGCCATTTCTCACTCGAGTCACCCTTTTCTCTTCAACCAGCACTGCCCTACTTAGAGAACAAACCTCACTGCCATCATAATTATGAATTTGACTGGAAACTCCACAGTATAGAGGGACTGGAAATTTTTAGGGGCTCTCCTTTGATGTTGGTTTGATTCTAGCATGACAGAGTCTCAGTCTCAGATAGAATGCCTAGCTATGATGAATATCCCAGCAACTAAAAAAATATTAATTTCAGTAATAATAGTACCCTTATTCTGATTGACCTCAATCCAAGAATACAAGTCCCAAAGATACCACAGGAAAATTTAAACACTCTTTTTTTAAACAGTGCTGGTTTTTGTCCTGAAAATAGACTCGCACAGATACTATAAATACATTCAGCATAATGGTCAACAGTTTCTAGCACTGCACTGTGAATCATTTTAGCTATGATGCTGACTCCTAAAAGTGAAACCAATTTAATTTTAATTTTACTTCATTTTGCTTGGAAAGATTTTTCAACATTGGGTTTGGGTGTTTTGTTTTGTTCTTTTTGTTTTCTCTTTTTTTAAAGCACTGCTGTTTCAGGTTTTGCTGGCAAATAGTGCTGAACTCATTCAGTCTGTTAGCCAGAGTTAAGGTCACTGCAGCTTTAGTTTTACAAAGAACACCATTTCTCTGTTTCTCTGTTAATCTTGGCCTGAAAAGACCACACAGTACCCTTCCCAACTGAACAGTTTAGCCTTTGTTCCTTTGTTTGGGTTATACTATTAATCTGCTAGGTCGATAGCAAAAACGTGTGAACTGCTGGTGTCCCAGATGATTGACAGGCAATTAGCAGCTTCTAGAGAACCCTGCTTTGAATTCCCCAGATATGTGACTGTGTTGGGAGGCAGAGGCTGCTGATCTGACTTTTTTTTGTAAACTTTTGCCGCAGCACTAAAAATGGGGTCTTTGAAAGAACTAGTGTAACTATTCTCAGGAGCTTCAGCTGCAAGAGACCCACAGAACTGAACCAGAGGTGTGAAAAGCTTAACTGTAAGCAAATAAACTGTATCTATTCGGAGTTCTCAAAAAACAAGGTTTGCAAAGCAGCATTAGTTTTAATCTTTGCCCAAAGAGCAAGTAAAATTCCTCATTAAAACCCAAATCTGAGAAAACATTCTTCTCCAACTGCCACTTTGTGGGAAAAGGTGTGTAGCTCATGAACAATGACACTTTTATGCTTGCTAGTTGTTTGTGAAGTTCTCATTTTTTTCTTCCTGTTGCTGATTTCTTATTAAAATGATCACCTACTTTATGTCCTGTTAAACTCTGCTAAAAACGAATGCTGTGAACAACATTCTAGAATGGCATTTCTGTACTCTCCACTGATACATATATTCTGATTTTTAAGTTTATACATTTGAAAGCATGTACGTGTTCAATGATATTCAATTTCTTTTATGTAGAATAAGTCTAAGACATGAGAGTTAATATCCTTCTCTGCCAACATTTTAAAATATTTTATTTCCTCAGATTTTTCATGTGTATAAAGCTTCATCAACTGAAGTGTGTAAGCCTAGGTCACTTCTTACAGATACATGTGCCCCAGAGAATGGCCCAGTGAAAATTCTATAATTTTTTAATGGGGTTTGGACTTGGTCAGCCGGCACCAAACAGCTGGTTACACCGTTACCAATTCACATTTAATGTGCACAAATCTTCACCGACTCAAGCAGGGAAAAACCTGACAATCTGTGGGAGCTGCTGGCCAAAGCTCTGCAGGAGCAGCAGTGCTGGATCACACCCCCTCTCACCTGGAGAGTCCTGTCACACAGACATGCACGGGTCTGCCAGTTACTGCAGGGACAGAGGGAGAATTTGTGAGAAAATTGGAATGGCTCTGTCCCAACCCCCTCCCAGATCTGCTGCAAAGATTGCTTTTGTACAGACACAGAACAGCCAAGCTCCTGGGGTTTAGCTTCAGTCCATGAGGCTCGAGAGTCAGGAGCTGCAAAGAGCATCAAATCTGCTTTGCCAGGATGAAGACAGGAGCTGGGGGAAATTTGGATTTGAATCTTTAGTTCCCAAGAGAAATGGCATTTTAAAACCTGGGGCCTAAACCACCATGTTGTCACACTCTTACAACATGTAAGAGTTTTAAAACAGCTCTAAAAACAGCCGTAAAAATACGCTGGGTTAGAATTACAAGATGTTGGGAAGGGAGTATAATGGCACTGCACTTCCATCAGGTAAGGGTTGTTTTCAAACAAATGGAGCACAATCTGTTCACACTTACGCTTCTCAGAATATCTTTGCGTGTTCCTTTTGTGAGCTGCCTGATATTTTGTGTTAAAATGGCCATGTGTTAAAAGGTTCAGAAAAATTCAGCAGTGTTTCTCTTAATCCAACATCTGCAAAGCTTTTCAGATGTTCCACAGTGAAAATAATTTTCTCCAGCTAGAACTTTCTTTTTCATTACATGAATCCCATTTGGCTTTCCCTCAAGCAAATTTTATTGATGTAATAATTTAAGTTGTTTCCAATTAGGCCTTGGAAATTAGGTATTCTAAACATTTCCATTAGAAATTCTTGATATTAGTTTAACAACTACTTTGTTATACAGCTTTGCTGCAAGCACACCTACTTCAAAAGATAACCTGACAAATCCTGAAATAAATTCTTCTTTTCTTTTAGCATCAAGGGAAGAAATGGGAATAGACAGAAACAAAGTATGTTTAGGGAAGAGAGGCCTTTTTTTCTCAGCCTCTATTCATTTCACCTTTTTTTCAGACATTTTTATTACAGAGCTATCTGCTGACAGAGCTGAAATGAATCCCCCCACACTCCTGTTATTCCAAGATAAGTATAATGTTCAGCCTTGCCCTCCCATTCTCTTAACTTCCAAGTGGCTCAAACGTTTCAGCTTTCTTTTTCTGATTGATGTGGAAAATAGATAAGTAGTAGAAAGGGAAAAAAGAAACCAAAACCTAAAACAGATGTACCAGCCAAGAAATTATTTTAGAAGAGATGAAGTTTCAAAACCTGAATGCATTTAAGTACATTAAATAATTCCAATATTATTAAATTTCCTAAGAAAAAATCTTGACTTGCTCTCAATGAAAAAAACTCTAAGAAAATGGCTCTGATTCTGCCTCCTGTGACACTAACCTGAAGACAAAGGTATTTTAAGCCCACAGCAGCTCTGAGTCAGAAAGTACTCCTCATATTGAGGAGGGCATTTATGGATCCATTCATCATTGTTATACACCAAGGCTTGTCTGCTGCTGTGAAATTCTTCTGTGCCTCACAGTACCATTACAATTTATCGCAGTTACAGCTGGTTTCGTATTCACCAAGAGACACAGCTGTCTGCATCTCACCCTGATCTGTGGCATCTTGATCTGTGGCAGCACTGAGGAGCATCCCAGACCCCTCCACGTCCTTCCCAGCTTCAGTGTCACAGCACAGTGGGCCACAGCTCCCCTCAGGACAGGGTTTTATCAGCCGTGCACAGTTGAGTGCAGAGACAGGCTCAGCAGGTCCCCAGTGACCAGGGGCACTCACAAGGGCAAAAGCACCACAGGAAGCTCAGTTCAGTGGGAATGCATTAAGGCTTTGAGCTCACAAAAGCCTCCAAAGCTGCTCTGCCATCCAGTTCCCCTCAGGGGACTGAAACTAAGATCTTTGGCATGTCTTTGTCACCCTTGAGGCTTAGCTCTACAGACAGGAAGGTCACTAACTTCTCTCAGGTGTGTCTCACCTTGACCTGAGACAGTGGGCTCCCTGTTTAACATGTTACAGTTCTGGTTTCTTCTTCTCTGCTGAGGTCAGGATTAAGACACGGGAAACGTAGATGTCGAGGTGGGACTTGGATATTTATTGTTTCTTGTCTATGTACAGTCTCACGAGGCATGAGCTCCAACTAGCAAGTTAGAAAACAAAGGTAAAATGGAGGGCTTCTAACTCTTTCCAAGGTTATTTAAGTGATAATCACCTGTTGGGGAGGATGAACCAGGAAGGCCCTGCAGAGATGATTTATTGGTGAAAGATTCTAAGAGTATAAAACCTGCAAGAGAGATAGAGTTAAAAGAAAGATTTGAGCTATAGAATGCTAAGCAGGAAGATAGTGATTGAGTTAGCTGAGGACCAGGACCCTGGTGACAGAGCAATACTCCTCCCCAGACAAAGGGATGCAAAAGGGGTGGGCCCTGCCATGTAGCAGGAAAAAGGTGGTTTTCCAGGTTTTCAGTATGTAGAGTAGTATGGTAATGTAGAGTAGTATGGTAATGTAGTAGTTCTCATGTATGTAGATTCTGTAGGTTTTGTATCCTGTACTGGTTGGTTGGTGCTAACCAGAATATTCAGCATGGAAAGGGATAAAATGTAATGTAACAGGAAACTCTCTCTCTTGGATGCTCTCTCTCACTCTCAGATTCTCCCTTCTGCTGCTCCCTTCCCTTCCCTTTGCTTCCTCCTGACCCCTGACCACGCTTCAGCCGGTGCTGGTCAGGTTGTCTGTCCCCACGGCCAATAAACGACGTGTCCTAAGAGCATCCCGGTCTCCAGAAATCTCTCATTGGACCCCATTGCAGCACGTTTCCTATAATTACCCAATAACAATGTGATACCTTTATTATTTATACTTTTGACCCAATAATGACCACCCAAGGCCCGCAATGTGGACCTTTTTCACCCAATTACAGAAAACTACCCAAACCCATGAACAAGAAGGAAGAAGAAGGTGAAGGACTTAGACAATGCCTTAAATCCTCCATCTTGACATACACTATATGTATGTCATAGTATGTATAGTAATACATTTAGTGTATTACTATACACTAAAATCTTAAATCTAAGTTTTTCACCCTGTGAGATCACACAATACTATTCAAACTACACACCCACAACCCGTGCTATCACACAATCTTGGAAGGTCTTGAGGGTCAGCACCCCTCAGCTCAGAAAGCCTGACATTTTCAGCCTCCAAGGTTCCAACACACTCACTTGTCCTCCCTCTGTTCATTGTACCCTGAACTCCAAAACCTTATCCATGCCTGGATAACTGCAGGGAAGGGTGGTCTCCTTTCAGCAGATGATCCCTTCCAGAGTACAGAAGAGAACTTCTCTCCCTGCTGCCCTATTTTACAGACCCTTTAGTGTGACATGACATACATGGTACCTCAAAGTAACCACAGTCAGGTACCCAAAACAGTTCAGCTGCCTGTCCCAATACTCTCATTCCAGGTGTTGTTATATCACTATTCAGCAGCTTTGACAGAGAAGTGCTGAATTATTACCTCCTCTCTCGTTGGAGAGAGGGAGGAGGCTGCAAGATCTTGTGCCAACATGTAGGAACATAAATTACCTAACATTTGGACATTAAAACATGGTCAAACCCTTGGGTAATGTACCCCTCTAAAGCAACAAATACAAGAATTTTAATGCAGATTTCAAGAAATATGCCTTCCATTATTCCTGACCCCTTAAATCCCAGTGGATTTATAGTTGTCCTAGGTTACAATGTAAAATTGTGCCCAAGGTACGTATTCTATCCCCATGAGCCGTTGGAGCCAAGGTGGGCAGTGTTTTCCTTATCTTCTGTTAACGAGCCCAACAATGCCCTGCCACATGACTCATAGATAACTTCCTCAGGGAGTTATCTCTGTTTAATGGGCCATCAAGGACCCACTGCATGACTCAGAGAATGAGATCATCCCATTGTGAGATGCTCCGCCCAGGGGGAGGAGCCAAGCATTCCCACCTGGATATAATCCAGGGTTTGAGACATCACAAGCAGCTCTTATCCACTGGACTCCCAGAGGAGACAAGAGCTACCAGACAGACTCACTGCTTTGACAAGAACATCTCATCTGGTTCCACTGGATTCCTGGAGGAAGACTGGACCCTTCTCTCTCAGGATCATCTCTACTCCAACAGAACCACATCTGCCATTCCAGGACTTACTTTTGGACTGCTTCAAACACCCTAACCAACAGGGTTGTATTGTTCCATTTATTTTATTTTACCTTTTTTTTCCTCTCTTCTCCTATTAAATTGTATCTCTGACTGCAAGTCTTACTGGTTTTGCTTTCAAACCAGCACAAGTTCCCTATGAACATCCTCCGTCAATGCATTTCAAAAGAAAACAAAGCTTCAGATACGTCCCATCTTTGTTCATCTCCATCATGCTTGCTCCCTGCTCCGAGTTCCTTTTCTATGAGTTGATTTTGACTCTTTTGCCTCTCATTCTCCTCTTGATTTCTGATGGCAGCCTCAGGTTGCCACCCACCCATTTGGGGGATATCCAGGGATGCAGTGGATACATTACCCAATAGGAGAAAAAGCATCTCTTTAGTGCTTTAAGCACGCTTTTAGTGCTTTAAACATGCTTTTCCTTTTCTGCAAAACCACGTTTCAGGTCCAAAGCATCTATTTTTTTTCACAATGAAGAGTCACACAGCTTTCAGAATCAAACCAGACAAATATATTAGTTATTGGAAATTCAAAAAAGAAACCCGTATATAATGAATAAATTCCCCCACTGGAACAAGGGGCTCAGTAGATTCCCATTTCAACACACGGTCTAGTTATTTACATTTAAAGCATTTGGTTTTCTGACGTTACAGTACTTGCATCCTTTTAAAGGCAGTGTGGGCTCTGTGACACTCAGAAACTCACCCTGTGCTACTGCTTTATGGCCAGGTGAGATACAGGAGCCTGCCAATGACACCCTTCCATCTCTCCCTCTCTCCCTCTGTGTATTTTGATAGGACTCCTTTAGCATGGAATTAACTGAATATCAGGAATAATCATTAGCCTAAGGAGCCTGTTCCTTCTCAGGAAACCATGCCACTTGAGCTGCATACATCTTCTACACCTTCAGAGCAAAACAGGCACATTTTCTTTGTGTAACAATTTTTTTATTATTATTTCAGTTACTTTTTCACATAAAACTTAATGTAAGCTACAAAAATCGTGAAATGAAGAAATGGTATTAAAACTGCAAACTCAAAAGTTTAGATAAAAAAATCAGTCTTTCCCTGCTAACAATGACCATTTAAAACGAACCATATTTTGATGGATTCATTTAATAAACATACCATACACTTCTCAAAAATAAATAAAGAACAACATCAGAAAAACCAATACTATCAACAACATGAAGCATTTAGTCATCTCTTTTTCTTTTCTTTGAAAGACATAAATGAATTTCTAGGCACAGTTTTAGGCATTATAGAGGACACAGAGGCAATAGGTTAGTGTGCACTGCGCTGTACAAAAATACAGTCTGAATAAATTACATTGCTAGCCATAAGATTAGACTTCACTTACCAGTCAGTTCATTGCATGTTTAATAATATACAGTTACATGCTAATCCATATATATCATTTATATTTCAAACACATAGGTCTCTCTATATTTGTTTTTTAAATTTACAAAAGCTAAACGAAGTTGTGCAAGAAATCCAGAAGAGGTGCTGGGCATTTGTCAGCACCGGACGGTATACTTTAAGCTTAAAAAATACAAATAACTAGCCCTGCTTGCAAGTTTGCTATATATATATTTATTCATATATATTTGGAAGAAAAAAAAATGGATTTGTGGGAGAGAATGATTCTGCCAGTGAGATAAAGTCGAAGAACTGAAATAATGGTGACATGACACAAGCACAACATACAGAGTTATTAATTTGTCGTACGTACACTCAGGACACAGACTTGCATCTTTTTTGTGGCTAAAAAAACCCCCAAGAATCAGCACAAAGTTGCCTTTACTTTTAGTTTCGTTCTGCAAAACAGAATGCTTGCCACAATTTGCAATGGTAAAGAGGAAAAAAAGACACTGCAGTAGCAACCTAAGTGAAAGGTAGGTACCTAAATCCACATATGAGATGCCCAAACACAAAGGTCCTGAGGAGTCTCAGGTGGGTCCTAGCAGATAGCAGCACCTTCAAGAGGAAAAGCAGATGTTGGGACTGAAAATCTAATCTCTGACTCAGCTGTGAATCAAGAACCTTGTATTTAGGCATTCACATTTGTAAACTGCTTTGCCTGAACACCTTTCACATTAACAGCCAGTGACTTGCAGAGCACACACCACTCATTTGCATTTGCCTTAGGCCTGGCAGTTGCTTTCGCTCAAACTCTACATAAAGAAAAACAATTTGATAAATTAGATATGGGTTCAGCATTGCACCTTCTTGTCAGCACAGACAAAGTGCCACACAACGCCAGCCCCAAAACACCATCCTCTTAGAAAGGTACAGACATCTTATCACAGTGGGCTTCTCAGCATTAATCTAATTCCCATGCCAAACTACAACGTTCTCCATGCTGCTAAATAAAAGCAGAACTACACAGCTGTTCAGAAATTTACTGAGTTAACTGTATATGGAATATCCGCCTTAAGCCAGTCCCAGGAAATAAAGCAGAGTTACAAATGCTCTCTTGGTGCCTGTGAAATAACTGGATACAAGTTTTCCTCCCATCCTTTTTGTTCTCCAGGCATTGCCATGCAGTCCCTTCCATGCCAAGCTGTCATTTAGCTACATCTAATCCAATTAATCACCGCTGGTTCTGCAAAGACTGCCGATTCGGAATATTCTGCCACAGTAGTGAAGACTGAGCTCTGGAGCATCCCAGAGTTTTATAAACCATCTCCACAAGCCAGCAATGCTTGCACAATGACCCCCTAAAGGCAGCCCCGTGGTCCCCTGCTCACTGCAGACCCTCAGCACCCTGCAGATGGTAGCCCAGCAGTAACACAAGAGATGCCATCTTAACGCCTGGGAATTCAGGAGCCTTTTCCATGGAACCAGCAAAACCATTTGTGGAGAGGTGGATGTGCAACCCCAGCATGGCTGCTTGTGCAGAGGTCCACACAGAATATATTTTAAATTTCTCCATTAAAAAAAATAGGTATTTCTAAAGATCACAATTGTATAAAAATATGTTTATAAGTAATTGAAAATATCCAAATAAGCAAATTGTAAACAAAAATAAAAGTGATGCGGATTAAATTCATGTGAAGGTTCTCCCTATTTCATCTTGGGTTTCATTTCATGAGTACAGTCTCTGGATGTTTTAAGTGGGAAACATACTAAGCAAGAAGTAATCAGATGTACATAATCATCAAAAAGTCCATTAGAAACTCAGCTTTTAAAAACAAGAGATTACCTCCTGAAGTGCTAATGTTTTAATATGGATATGATGGGGTCTCAGCTTTATTTTTGATGATTAGGGATACTCAAAACCTAATCAGATTTTTTAAAAAATGGCAGTTTTTTAATTTGCAACACCCTTAGAAAAGATTTTTTAGCAAGTATTATATTACACATGAAATAGCAATAAGTCATTTTTGTCCAGTTCTACCTTAACTTGATGTGAACTTTTAAGCATTTCCCATAACACAGAGTCTGTACAAGGGCATATACAGAAGACAAACCATTGTGTGTTTATTTTGTAACACCAATCAAAATTGGAGGTACCAATCCAAGACTTTAAAGAATGTGTACAAAGTTAGTATTTTAACCACTGCATCACAGCTTATATAGCAATTTTAAGATGAATCACTTCTCTCCCTCTGCATATATATTTGCATTATATATATTCATTTGTACTAACAAATGCCTTTCAAAAATATAACTGAACTTGTTCCATATGCATTTTTTCATGACAATGTTTGCAGGTTAAATGGTTACTCAGGACACTGCAATTCATTCATACATTTTAGATGTCTCAGGGACAGAACAGGTCTTTTTCTATTCCCCTTTATCTTCATCCCTCCAGCAAAACACTGAGAGCTGAGACAACTTCCAACTACACAGTCAGAAGCACATGTCTCTGGGTTTGGACTTCCTTCAACAATCTGCTACAGCTGGCACGGTGATGTCGATTACTAATTCATGAAATCCTGTGTGGGTTGGTGGCTTGTTTGGGTTTTTCTTTTTTTTTAATTATTCTCCCAGCAGACTGTTGAATGCAGATATTAGACAAGTCATTAACCAGTTACATTCACTGCCCTCAACACAGTCCCTTGCAACTAATTCCTTAAGAGCGCTTTTGAGCAAGTAACAAGGGGCCAACTCAGCCTATTGTACAAGATGCCATTGCCTGCTTATCAGACATCTGAATCCTCTATGATACAGGGAAACTTCTAAATGGAGCCCATACCAGCTGCTCCCCTGAAGGCAGTAGCAGATGCTGGCATTGCATTCTCATTCCAACTAGTTTTCTCACAATGATCGCTGTCACATAGATCCTTTTGCTTGTTGTCAGGAAAAATGAAGTTTATGTATCAGCAGCTTGCAGCATCTGCCTATGTAAGATCAGCAATCCTAGTGTTTGCAGTTCTTCTAAATGGTTGTAAAAGCTGGTTACAGTGTTCACACCCAAAAGGCAAAGGCTATTTTATCAACAGAGCAGACTGTTTGGTGCTCCACAAGTGTTCTAAAAAAACTGTGAGCTAGAAAAGATGGGGTAAATCCTTTTTTTTTTTTTTAAATTTTTCTTTTCATTAAATGATTCTAGTAATAGTCTTCATAGTTCTTAGGGTTCAGGCAATAAAGAATGGCACCCCCAAATGAAAATATAGTTGCACCCCATGCCAGGCCATAGCCCCAGTTGAATTCATGGTATATTTTCAAGCTGACTGTTTCGATGAACTTGATTGGGTAAAGGACTAAGCTGCAGACCTGAAGAACAACTGAAAGAGAAAAAAAAATTATAAACGTCAGAAGAAGCCATATTTTGCTTCCCTAAAACAAAGAAAATATGAAATAACTGAAATTCACATTTCAAATGGTGATTTTTTTGGTGATTTTTAGCTTGTAAGTGCTGCTCTTTTTAAATCACCTTCATTTCATTCACAGAGAACAGAGCAACTCTTCCATACTCCCTCTTTGATGAATAAATATTACTGCTGTGAAATAATGATGATCCTTTGAATATCCACAAAATAAACAGTGAGAGTAGTATTTCCAAAATTCTTTTGTCTCTTCTTTATATTTTAGTTTGCAGTCATTACTCCTTCCATAACAGCAAAACTCTTCTATTGCCATTATAAATAAGTCAAAATGAGAAGTGAGAATACATATTAAGAAATGTAGCCGAGAATCAAATAATGTACTTAGCCTAGAAATAATTCATTGTCATAGGTGATATATACTTGTCCTCAGTAGAGACTCAGTGAATCATGTATTTCATATGCATTACTGTGTTCTGTAATCAGAATTAATGACATTCTCACACAGAATACCAAGGAATCTATAAAATTTGATCAGTCACTAAACTTCAAACCAGCAAGCTGTTATGAATTTAGGGGGTGGATCAGAAATACTGTGTGATGAAAGAAGACAATAAAATAGATCAAATCCAAGACATTAAAAAGCTTCAAAATCATTACTTCCTGTATCATTGTCTTGGAGACCCACAGATACACATTGGCCCTTTCACACCTACACAAGCCCTTGTCCAACTGGCCCCTTTCATTAGCCCTGGAGACAAATGTTTTTCCATCCTGAGGACAGGATTGGTATGGGGAGATCATGTCCCACGTTCATTGGAACCTCAGTGATAAAACTCTATAAAACACTCACTGGGAATTTCAGCTCATCCTACCTCAGCCTACAGAGTAGTCTTTGGACCCTTACTTGAGACTGACAATCTGAGTAATGTTTGCACTGTGGATTTTCTGATGTGGATATCAAAATCCACAGGACTTTTTTTTTTAATTCTACAGTTATTGAAGTGTTACTTAATGTAATTCCATTTGAATATAGTTTTTTGTCTGTCGGCTCACAAAATTCTCCGCAGCATTTGAGGAACTCTGGCAGGGTACACTGGGAAAAGCACCTACTCTTATGAAAAGATTATGCATTCCAGTTCTGCATAATGAGAGCATCTTTACATCCAAAAGCACCTCAACACATGCTCAGCTTTCAGACTCATCTTTAAGACCACTGAAGGTCAGAAAGGATTTCTGAAAATGTATGGAAATACATAAGATTTTCTTTAGTGGCTTCCTGCACTGGGGATGCAGCATCTCTGCTGAGTCAATGCAGAAACTGCTCCATGTGTGTCTGTGTCAAGTGCAAACCAAGGAAGTCTCCACCTTCCCCAGCGTAACATATGAAGTATGCTTAATTTCAATCTACAGATTGCACTTGTCAAAACACAAGCAAAAAAAAAAAAAAAAAAAAAAAAAAAAAAAAAAAAAAAAAAAAAAAAAGTGATTCTCTTGGAAGAGAAACATGTTGCTAAAGCAACACACACAAGAGGGTTTTGTGGGGTTTTTTTTGACATATCCATAGTGAGGATTCCAGCTTTTCCTACTGTTGGTCCAGATATGCTATTGTAGAACTCAAAGGAAGTGCTGGCAGCAAGTGGCTGGTGGGAGCAGCCACCCTACATAGCACTGTCATCACTTTGCAATAATTTTGCCTTCTGTCATTGTTTTTCCCCGTAGAGCAGGAAGGGAGCTGTGTAAGCTAGAAACAGCAGTCACTGAAGTTATGAGAAATGACCAGCATGACCCCAAAAGATGTTGAAAGCAATGCCTGCAACTACTGATCTGTTTCTAATGAATTTAAAGGAACTCCATGCTATGCTACCCTGCTTAAGGGAAGTGTGCACTGTCTTTCTTCAGAAGCACAAGTATTTTCCTGTAGAAAAAACAGGCTGCAAAGGAAATCTTTAAAAATCTGCTACTCAAATGCTATTCAGAAAAGACTAATCATCTCAAACTTGATTGTTCACTTCAAATGTAGGCACGTTTCTATGAAACACTATGATGCTTGCAATATGGGAACAGGAATACTAGTTTTATTCCACTCACATGAAATATAAGCAATTATACATACTCATTACATTAAACATGCAGAAATCATAACAAATGCTTTGAAAATAGGAAAAATTTCATTTCAGTCATCTTGTTTTGTTTAAATGTTTGACTGTAAGTTTTGAGTCAAAAAACACCCCATTTATGATGTGGCTTTCTAATTGATCTGTAATTATGAAAATGCTGGTGGCTGGCTAGTAAGTTCTGTTCTTCTCTACTTCCTGCTCATTTCTGATGAGTAAAGCACTTCATTATTAAGTGCTGGGTGTTTCAAAGATTACCTGAAAATGTATCTGCAACAATGACAGAAAAAAATAAAATAAATTCCTCTTTGTAGTGCCAGGCAAGCTGGCAGTAATGAGAGTGGTCACTAATCTCAGAGATTCAGGAAGGACAACAAAGAAAAAAGTATCATAAGGAAGGTAGTATGGGCCCAGGAAAGGGCATGGAAAGGTTGCAACATCTTCATGGTTGAATTTCTTCAACACTGGACCAGACAAAGCTGTCACTGTTAGTGACCATCCTGCCTCAACAAGGAGTTTGGAGTGCATAACCTACAGAGTATTTTCCCCAATAGTATTTCTTTGATATTATGACTGCCCTGTAGCAACCTGCACTACAATCTACTGAAGTCAGTCCTACTTTTTCAGACCATTCCATCAACTTCACAAAATCAAATTCTGGCTTTCAATGTATCTACAATTTTTTCTACTTCCACACTAAAGTTTAACAAGTAAACTTTCATTCTATCTTCCACATCATTATGAAAATAGGTAATAGCACAGAACTAAGGATGCAATCCAGGTGGACTGTGCTCTCTCTTCCCTAGCTTGCATGTAAAAGCATCTTGTGAAATGTGTTAAAAGCTTGCTAACCTCAACAGGTTATTTTTCCATATTGTCACCTTTGTTAAAACACAGCAACAAAAGGCAAGCATCTTTAATTTTTCTTCTGTTTCTTTTCTGGGCTTTCAGGAAGCACATTTTCTCTTTCTCTTTCTGCCCCTAGATTAGACTTGGTTAGCACTTAGTTAAATTCTAAGTGTATCATGAAACTCCTGCATGGACATTTTTGTGAGCCTGCCCTTTGAGGGTGCAGTTTTCAGGGCCAGTTTGGTTCATGAGCTCTAAGACATCCCAGCAGGTCCATGAGCTGGAGATCTCCACTAAATCAAAGAGTCACATGAGACTGGCTCCATGCAAGACTTCCTGCAACTGCCTCCCTGTCTGCTCCACATTTTTCCATTACCTGAGGCATTCTTCTACCCTTCAACATTAAAATACATACTGTCAGCTTTATGAAAACACATTCACATCTTTTCATTACTTGCTGGTCTATTCTCAGCATTCTAGGTTAAATTTTGGTTTTTTTGGTCCCTTTTTTTTCTCATCTCTTCCAGTCCTAGCCAGTCAATCTTCTCCCTCACCTACAGAGTTGCTAACTGAAACCTGAAGCTGAGAAAAAAAAAATCAAAATTTGAAGGAAAAAATAGCCTGCAGCCAACTGTTTGGACTCTATAAAGCACCTGGAAATAACTTTTCCATTTTGTCCTTTCTTCCACACAGAGACCTTTTCTACCCAACACCCACACATCATTAAATGCCTCTGGGCAATTCATTCTGTGCCCTTTCTCCAGAGGTAGCTGATATATTCCCAGCCAGAGTTACACAGAATATTTGGTCTTGCCAGCACATTCACAGGTCAGGGTGGTGTTTATCCTTAAAGATTTGTGAAATCCACAGATGAAGGCTTGAATCCATGGAAAGCTGCATAAGGCACAAACTGCTACAATCTTAACTTTCTCCTCTTCTTTACAGAATTCTTTCTGTAATTCTTTCAAGATATGCCATCCATATTCATCTCTACAAACTGCTGACATCAAAGATAAAATCTTTAGAAAATATCTTTTAACCATGTCAGTATTGAATCCTGAAAGAATTCTCCTCAGATTTGCTAGATAATGAAGAAGAATGGGGCAGATTGTCTTGGCCTCATCATCTCCCTTCTCATATGCCTCAGTTTATGGCTGTTTAAAATGCACATGCACACACACAGAGGCACAAAGGGAAGATGTGAACACCATCATAAGCTAAAGAACCAATTTCATTTCCTCTTAGATTCAAGTAAGCATTAACCCCCCTCACCATCAACCTTGTGTAGTAAAGACTAGAAGTAATTTTATGCAGAGGGGAGCACATGAAGCCAAACAGTAGGATTTGAGGAAATCTCTTCTTGTGGAAAGCCATTTCTTTTTTTAGTAAACTTAAATACTAAATGAGCAACACAGCAAGACAAGCGTGCATGGCTGAATAATTACCAAGTTACCACACAACGTTATGAGAAATGAAGCCAAAAGCCAAACAAGAAACCACTACAAAAATTAAATAACCCCATTTCCTTCAAAGTTAACTGCCCAACACACCTTTTAAACCACACAATTAACACTAAATTTAAAAAAAATGGCACTAGTATCTTCATTCATTTAACCAAACAAGCAATGCGACACACAGAACAAAAAGCAGATGATTTCCACTCGGAGAATCTGATCCTAGGTTGCTTTAATTTCCTAAAAGCAAATGAAATGTCATCTAGGAATATCTCCTGAGCACATAAAAGAGCATCTTGAAGGGCTCGGTTCCATCAAGGCAATGTTATCAGCAGGGGGCAGCAGGAGCCTTCCTGGAGTTTGCTTCAACCCAAACTCCCTCCAACTCCACACACTCATCCTCTCATATCCTCCTAAGTGGCTTTTTTTAATACATCCCGAAGGTTCTGTCATCCTCTTCATTATGGGCTATCAGAAGGGGCTTAAGCTGCTGGCTCCAGTGCAGATGTGAGTGACAGGATGAAGGCAAACCACGGCTGGTGAGTCTCAGGAGAATCTGAAACATCCATACTGACAAAGCCCCAAAGCACCAGAATATATAAAAGGAGATGATTTGATATTGTAATTGTACCTCACTGGACCAGTCTTACAGACAATTCAGATTCTTAGGTCTCCCTTAAGATTTTGTGATAGTTTATATAAACTGTTCCATTTTTGCGTTTTTAAAACCAAACAGGGACTACACTGTGACAGCTTGTTAAATTAATAACCAAGCGAGATGACACAACAAAATTAATTCCTTATGGCACAGGGGCATATATAAACACCTTTCAAGATAATCCTATTTATTTTCACATGTAGAGTTCACCTTTGGGTATTAATTTTTCTGTTTTAAAATTGCAAAAGAGAGAACATTAAAATAAAAACGGCTTAGCATGAAGAATAAAAATGGGGATATCAGACAGCACAAAGTCACAGATTAAAAATGGTATTTTGAGATTAATCCTCTGTAGTTTCTCCTGCTGCATGTACTTCACAAAACAATAAATATAATGCAAATAAATAACTGCTTACAAACTAATACTAGTGCAAGTGAAAAAATGATTAATGCTGTGCAGACCTTATAGTCTGAGAAACCTCACTGGTGTTAACACAGAAGTAACCAAACACCTCTGAATTAATATGCAGAACAAGGCATCTCTCCCTCCATGAAAGTTCAGCAGCTCTCAGGAAATCTTTTTAATGATGCCAGTGCTTACCTGCAGCAAAGAGCATGACTGCAACTGGTCTATAGAACCTCCTCCGAGATCCCACGCAGATGGAGATCAGCCCAACCAGGAAAGCTATGAGAATAATGGCAGCACCACCCAGCAGCAGAGCCAGAGTAGCTATCTGCCAGTCTAGGGGGGGAAAGAAACAAAGAGGGGAAAAAATAATAATACAATTTCAGTAAAACAAGTCCACAGGCCTGACAGAAACAACAAAATATGAGGAACACAGAGGCTGCATCAGGACTTGGGTAAATAAACAGCTGTGCCTTGACATTCTTTTCCCCTAATTAGTGAATCACCTTCATAAAACAGATGTAACTCAGAAGCAAAGTGCCACAACCTCCTACGTTTACTCAAGTCTTAGTTGGCCTCGTTGGGATTTTGTCTCAAGTAAAACTGAGTAATTTGGTCCCCTGGTTTTTGTCCAATTTAGAATGAGAAATTGAAGCTGGCTCAGGATTAGATGGTGTTGTGTTAGCTGACCCTCAGTCTGCTGTAACTTTCTCACAAAAGAGAGTGAAAGTCAAACCTCTGCTTGAGCTGATCAGGATGACACAGCAAGGGAAATGCATGGAGCCTCATCATCCACACCTGTCCCGTGGGAAGTACCAAGGCCACACAGTATGAGTAAAAAAACTGAAAAGATGCCCAAAGGTTTAAAAATATATATCTACATACTCTCAACACTAAAAGATAGCTGGAAGCCAAGACTTTCCAAAGGCAGTAACAATCATTAGCTGCAGACCCAGTCAAATCTCAAGCCCATTTTAAAATGGCTGTTATCTTCAAGTATCAGGTTTTTTTCCCCCAAAGGCAACATCTGCACTTGGCCCAGGGTATTTTCTAGTTATTCTCATATATAATGGATGCAGTTATAAACAACATATTGGCAGTCTTACATCACATAAATCAAAATCCATTTGTAAGCTGATGGCCATGATGGCATGTATACAATGTCCAAGATCTAACTTAAGAGCTTCTGTGGGATTTTAGAAGGCACAGGCTTTGGGCTGTCTCTTTTCCCAAAAGAATATCTAAGACCTTTCCTCTCTCCAGTAGCAGGAATCAAGAAAAAGAATCAGATCACTATTTCCTGCTTATCGTTACTATTTACTAGTTCAAGGATGATGATATAAATTCAGCTCATGGGAAAGGGACCTATGGATCCTTTGCATCTCACGACTTTGAAAATACTAGCAGTCATGTGATGCTCAGAATAAAATGTCCTATTGCATTACACAGTTAAAAGAAAATAAGATTATTATTTCCAAATTAAATATCTTAAGGTTACTAAAGCAACAACAACAACAACAATGAACACCCTCTTTTAGGAATGAGTAAAAAGCACTGTTTTAAATAAACAACGGATCCAGTTTCAAGAGGAATCTAATCTGCTGAAGACACAGACAGTGCAGCTGTAGATTTTGGGAATGGAATGCTGGCAGCTATTATCACCAAAAGGCCTTCACATATTACATGAAAAAGGATGAAAGAGATTAAAAGAAGAAAGTGGGTAGATGAGCTATAAAAGCATTGCCTGAAAAGAAAGTGATTTTAAAGGTGTGTTTCTGCAAGTACACACATTTATTTTCATTATTTTCAGAAATACAGGCGTGTCCTTTACTAATAATTTAATTACTAAGTACTCAACCTTCCAAGCTATTTTACTCCTTGTTTTCTTACTGGACTAAACCCCAAGGCTGGGAACAATCTTTCATTCTATCCTAAGCACGCAATCTCTAATGTCAGTTTGCTGTGTGCCCCACTGCTACACCATCATTATTGGGATGGAAATGGGATTTTAGCACTGGACAGAGATGTTTTGGCAAGTGTTTTTTAATATTAAATGAGCCTTCAGAAACACCAAGAGGTCAGTGTATGAATGATTTAGAAGGCATTTTTCCAATATCAGAGTGCACTACAGATATAAAAACCTGAAATATATAAACAGAATGGACCACTTTGGAACATTATGAAAGGAATCCTTGCACTAGAAAATTTCACGGATACAAAGACCAGCCACATAAATCCATATCACACCAAAGTTAAAAGATACATAAAATTGATGAAATAAATCAAAGGGCCAGACAGGAAAACTCAGGAACTAAAAATTTTTGAAAGTTGCCACAAATAATAAAATAATAAATGTTATCTTTGCACTGATCAGGTGCCAAACTCTAATGCAAAGAGAATGTGTACAACACTGGAATAGCAGCTAAATGGAAAAAAGGTTGAGCATCCTATTGCTTTTCAAAACCACACCTGAAAAACCACCAAAGAACTGATAATAAATTAGGCAAAGATGATATAAGTGTGGGGTTAGAATATAGTTTAACTTCCAGGACAAATATACATATACAGATTTTAGAAAGGTTAAAAAAATAAATAAACTACCTTACTATAGTACTGACGTGGGAGGTAAAAGGACAAATGAGTGTTGGGAGACACCTACACTCCCAACTAAAAAAGAACTGACTTGGATAAACAAAATTAATTTCTTGAGTAAGACAACCTACTCAGTGATGCTGACAGCAGGACAAAACCAAGGCTCCTACTGTTCCTCACTACCAGCTGGGGACCAGGTACTGAATGCTGTGCTCTGGGCCACATCTGGAATTGCCAGTTTATTTCAGTCCCTTTCACAGGAGCATACAGTGCTACCAGCCTTTGCCTTGAGCTGCAGGGACTTTGGTTAAAGAACATCGTGAAGGCCAAACATTAGTGCATAAAGAATACAGGACTAAACTTTCCTACACTGGATACTATAGTAACTACATGTTTAAATCTTGTCATCTTGGAAAAATGTTAACTTTCAGTTCTGAAAGCCATTTGATGTGGTGACAAAATAAAGCTTATGGAGGATCAAGAAAGCAAAATCTTCTGCACGGGTCTTCTATTTAATGGCATTTTTTTTTTTAATCCAGGCCATTGGACTTTACACAAAATAAAAGAAAGATCCAAAGAAAATAAAACCACTACCTTTGAAGGCAGAGCACCATGTAAATCTGATAGCTACAATATAAACACATACAGCAAACACAGTTTTTTTCTACAATAAAGATCTGTAGTGTTTCTCAGATTGCCCAAGAGTGATCTACAGCACACGGCACCAAGATGGGATCAGGAGATTGTTCTGTTACACAGTGCTACTGATACACAGAACATGAACATCGTAAGCCTACTTTGGAGTATCCAAAATACCCCTGCACCTCTTCTAGGCATGCACCAATCCTGCAAATAAGTTACTAATAAGAACGATAAGTTCAGGAGCCTCAGCAGCTCAGTGAAACTGCTTGTTCTCACAGATATAGAAATATGTAAAAACACAAGTAAAATGGGGGCATATAGATGATAATTACTACTTTTCTGCATTCAAAACACAATTGATTACACTTGAAGAGTACACATCGGTCCTTTTCACTGTACACCCTTACAGTTTTTTAAACTACACATCCATTATCTAAGAAAAATATGAGAAACTGGTAAAAAAATCTAGTAAAACTCAGAGAAATGTTAATAAACTTTTAGACTTTAAAAAGCACTGTGACCTAATGTCATGCCCAAATAAGACTTCCTTTTTTGGTTTAGATAGCTTTAGATTTTTTCAGTGTTCCATCATTTTAGCAATACATTAAGAACTACACTCATAGTGCCACCTATCCCATCCAAACTAGAATTAAGACATTTTTGACAATTGTTAAGTAACTCGAAAGATTTCTTAAGAAAAGGCTCACTTAATGTATTCTATTTTTAGGTCTGAAAATCCCCAAGAAGCATCCCTATGTCTATAACCATGAGAAATATATACTGCAGTTCTGACAGCGATTACAGTGTTTGCATATTTTTAACTACAACAATCTGCCCATTAGTTTGGGGATGTGGGCTTCAGTATTTGGAAATATATATAAATACGAACCTAGGCACTTAACACATATTTTCAATACATATTTCGTGAAAAAAAAATACTAAAATTCCCATCTTCAGTTAAAAAAACATGAAAAATCCCTTAAAAAAAGCCTCCAAACCATGAGGATAATGTTTCTTTTCAATTAGTTCCTCATAAAACAGTCAATGCCTTTCTGAGGGACAGCTTGGTCTCCTTGCTATTTGCAAATTCTGCTTGTTTCTTAGTGACCCAGAGGCACAATGTCAACTGTACACTGACATTTCTAACTCTCCACCCTTCTTTCCCCAAAAGAAATGACCTAAGGCTTTAAGCTGTACAACAATTTTTAATTAAGAGCAGTGCTATTTCCTCAATTTCTTGGACAAAATAACACTTCGCTACTAGGAAAAAAAATCCAGGCAAGCCATAAAAGGAGACAAAAACTTTCTGAAGTCCTGAAATGTGTATTTTAATAACTAGATCCTTTTTATAACACAAGAAAGATGAATGCAAAATGTCATGTTTTCAGTAAGGTACCCCAAAATTAAACATTTTTTTCAACATGGTATTCTACCATGTAAAAGAAGTAAAAGAAGTGGTGGGCATAGAAACATACTGTGGAGTGTATGTGAAGCATTTGTGTTTAGGGCTCTTTCAGACAGTGCATGTGAACTGAATTAATTTCTTGGAGAAACAATCAAATATTCCTTTCTTCCATACAATGGCTCTTCACCAAATCTTCTCCTCATAAAGGCTGAAGCACCTAATGCATGCAGCATGACGAAAGCAATGCCTGACCTTCTAGCACTACACAAAATCCTTGTAAGAAACAAAAAACACAGCACTCAAGTAAGCTTTTCTGATTCATTGAAATGCTTCCACTTATCAAGTACCTGCCCTCAGACAATAAATACTCTTAAGAATTTGCAATATAGCATTTAAAATCAAGAATAATAATTTTGAAAGAATGAAGTGGAGAAACTTGACGCACCCACACATAAGAAATTAAATATAACCCACTGAGTATCATAAAAACCAACTTAAATAAATACAATAGCTGGAGATATTCTTTATCGTTTCATATTCAAACTTAGATATCAAATAGCCAACAAAAGTTTAAGAAGTGTAGTGTATACATAAAAACATAAAGGCAAACTCTAGTTCCTAAAAGTGCTTTGGTTGCATGATCAACGAGACTTCTTTCTTCAGCAGGATCATGAGCAGAGGCTTCTGTGGAAGGCGAAGGTCCACTGAATTCTGTGAAAAAGCTGAGGAACAGCAGGGGCCATTAAGTTCTCACATCAAATTACTCCTCAAAGGTCACCTTTGGAGCCTTAACCCGAGGCAGAATGATGGTTTGCAAAGAGCTGCTCAGAAGAATCCTGCCCTGGGTGAAGGGGATATTGGCTAAAGCTGGGAAGTGCAGTGCCTCTGAGTTAGTGGGTTCTCACTGCTCCTGCACAGCCAGCCTGCAAGTACAGTCCTTTGGGATCCCACAATGGACACTTCTGCACGCTGCAGCCAGAAGTGCTTTCTGGCAAGATCCATACCAAACCTCCATAAATTGTTCTAGCCACAATTGTTGTAGCTTTTCACAGTGGAGCCTTGTACAAAAATGACAACAAATAAGCATTTTCTGCTCGTTGATTAGTATAGTTAGTATGTTTACTAGTGCTGGCTGCTGCACAGACATACTCTGACCTTTATGTTTCCCTCTTATTTTATGGATTGAGAACAAGATTTTTCTGAAGTAGGGAAATTACTTGTGCATGTGGCTACTCAAGTCATTCAGACACTTACAAAGCATTACCAGAGCTACAGGAACCAGCCAGCTCTGGCTGAAAGCACATCTTCCTTAAGAGAGAACTCACTTTACACCAAGGCTTTCTTCTAAAAGCCATAAATTTAAACAAATGAAATAGCTACATGAAGTCACAGATATGTTAAAAAGAAGCTGTTTGTGGATGTGACATTTTCCCTAAGAAATCTGCCTTCATCCACACACAGCAGCAGGTGGGACAAAGCCTTCAATAACCCAAGTGCTGCACAACACCCATGAGATTAACAGGAAGACTTTCCCACAGCTCTATTTCACCAGGACACTGACAACAGCCAAAGAGAAATTTAAGCATTTCTTGCTGGGTGCCAAAATCCCTAAGTGCCTCCTAAGGATAATTCAGAGGCTCCACATAAGGCATCAGTCATTTGGCATTTACTGTACAAGAGGCTTGTAGGATGATTTAGTGATCCTGATGGCAAGTGGAGAGTCACCCAGAATCAGTCAAAGAAAAAGAGAACAAACAGAAAGACATCCAAAAAAAAAAAAAATCTTTCTGGTGCAGACCCTGTGTCTTACAGAGGTGCAGAATGCTGATGGGTAACGAGGGCAGCTGACCAGTGAAGGAGGAAAGGCAGGTGCCTCCTTAGCTGCCATACACCAGGGGCTACAGAGCTTCTCAGAAGCTGCAAGGTCTCTGCTGGTCAGAGTCCAGCTCTGGCTCCAGACTAACCTCACACGTCTGCTCCCTTTTCCCAGTGGGATTTCTTGATTGCTAGGGTATGTTGTAACTGCCCTCCTCTCTGCTAGATCCAAGCTGCAGAAAGATTTATGAGACCATGAAGAGATAGATACAAGGGAACCCAAATCTGAGTCTTGCTTCAGAGAGCCTCTTACCTAACTGGTCCCTCCCAACACTCTGTTGCTGTTGATGCACCTTTCCCCTGATGCACAAGAATGCTGACCATTACTGGATGGCAGCTCAGACTCAAAGTTCTCTCACTTTTGAGGGAAAAGGGCCTTGGCAGCCCCTACAAAGCTGCAACCCTCTCACTTGGGCTCTTTCTTTGGCCTTCCTCTTCTACAAGAGCAAGATAACTGAGATGAGAGAGAAAGAGGCTGACTATTCCAGGCAAAATAACAGCCCACTGGCAGGATAAACCAGGCAGAAGGTGCTCTCCCAACTACCCTCCTCAGCCTGGAAAGGACATGCTTGAAAGTCTGGGGAATAACTAGGCAGCCACTATGCAGACTGCTCACCACACCAGGGAGAGCAGTGACCTTTACCTTGCACCCAAAGATGCCATTGGGAGTGCAGGGGACAATTTGGTTACATGTGTAAAACTATGGTAAGCAACACTGTAAAAGAGACTGCTGTGTACGAGACAGCAAGACAACAAAATGGTCTAAAGGCCTGGGGGGTTGCAGATGCATGAGCAACTTGAAATGCAGCAGGTGCTTGCTCATCTACCCATGGGCACACACTTCTCCTGAAGAATAAAGCTTGCATTCCTTATTTATATGAAATATATACACTTTGCAGAGGTGTGGATTGGGGTGAGGTATGTTGTATGTCTGCTCTGTGGCCCACCTTTATTTCCAAAATCACAAAGTCCTTTAAACACAGGACAACTTCAAATAAAGAATTAAGTGGTGCCATTATATAGATATTTATTTTACCATTTATAAGCAACAGACATTGCACATTGCTTTTGCCAACAGAGGACTTCAAGACAAGCACAGCATTACAGAAAATCATGTAATCTATAATTCATTCACAGAATAGTACAACATGTACTCAGGCATTTCCTCTATTGGATACACAGCATTCTTCTGAGATTAGCTTGCTACTATGTCATTTTAATTATTGGATATTCATTCATTCAATAAAAATAATAAAAACCCCTCAAACAACTGCACATGCCCACAACTTTGAGAACTTCTCAAAAACCTGGAGCTCGTAGAAATTCTGCCATTAGGAAAGAAGTGTGGGAGATGTGTTATATAAACTTTTCACAATAAGCTCACTATTTCTGACCTCTTCTATAAAAGTGACTACTTTCTAGCAATCTGAAGTACTATGCTTTGCATTGGAACTGGAATGTAACTATTTTCCACGGTTATCAATGTTCTTCCAGAAAACTGGCAATCTTCTGCAACTTTCAAAACTCATTCCATTGTTCCTCGAGAAAGACAATTAGCATTTAAAAGAGTTTGAACTGTACTTCCCATCAGAAGGATGGCTTTAAGTGGAACAAGTGAAATACATAAAGCAATACAGCTGGATGGACTTTAGCACTCCTCCTGTCACTCTGAATCTTACGTGGTCTTCTTGGGTCACAAAACAGTAGCAGAGGCAAGACCACTCTCTGTGCAATTCTAAATACAGAAATCTATCAAATATTAAAACTTCTTGCATTATCCCTAACTCCAGGGACATCATATTCAATAAACGAAACCTAAACCAATGGGATACATTACTGATTTTAAAATGGCAATGAACAACAGCAGTAGCAACAATCCACTATAGCTACAAGTCTTTTTTTTTTTTTTTTTTTTTTTTTTTTAAGAGTACTATCACTGATAAGGTGTATGGTGCTCTTGCCCTGATCAGATGAACTCACACAAACATCACAGATGTGCTCTAACCATGTCTATTACTGGCTGGAGAAGGGTGGCTGCAATGGTACCCTCCACCATACTAAAAGGTCCAGACTGCTGAACAGCATCTGCTGCTCCCATGGCCTTGGGAAGTCTGAGGCTAAAATAACTGGTCCATTTGTAAGAGAAGGAACCTTAAAATACCTTAAAATATCCTATCAGGGGCTGCTGTGAGGGGTAGTTAAGCTAATTCAAGGCATTCTGCACAGTTTGAAGAAGCCAGATAGACATCAGGAATAAAGAGAGTACCAGTAATCACAGAATCACAAGAATAATTTATGTTGGGAAGGACATCTGAGAGTCACCTATTTCAGCTCCCCATGGAAAGTAGGGCCAGCCTTCAGGTCAGACTCAACTTCAAAGTTAGATCAGCCTGCTCAGAGTCTCAGACACTGAGTTTGAAGTACTATGGCTTTTGATTCTATAACCATCTTTAAATAAAGTGCTGGGGATGATTATTAGAGTTAATACACAAAATGACAGACTACAGTATTCAAAACCTGAAGGAATGCTTTATTAATTCCTCCTTAGATTATATGAGCCACTTTTTTCAGGTTGGTAAAATTACATTCATCCTTCTGTTATTTTGTAGCAAACTCCCAGCCCTGCTGAGCTTTTCACAAATACATGTCAACATCAAATCTGAGCAATGATCCAGATCTTCTAATGAGGAAGCTGCTTTTGAGCTAGCAATTTCCCCTTGGAACAGCTCCTTCAATTCTGAACAAGGAGATACCATCCAAGACTATTCTGGCATGTCAATTCAGATATCTGCATCTAATGTGTAATTAAGGTTAAGCCCCTTTAAGTGCTACCGAATGAACAGCCCCTGATGCTGTTTCTATTTTAAGAACAAATTAGAACAAATTTACAAGCATAAAACTAGACTCAAGTTGTTTACTACACTACGCTATAGGCTAAGCTTACCTTCATTGTTTGCTCATCACAAAGTTTAATATACATTCAGAGACTCTGTTGCATGTATTTCCTGGAGAATGTTTTGTCTTTCAAACATTCATGGACAGTTCTAAAAGAATATAATATTCTTGAAGAAAACTGAATGTTGCATAAAGAAATCCACAGGTTGTAAAGTAACAAAGCCCTATACCCCCACATTCATCAGAATGAATACAGTTAATCAAAACCATTCAAATGTACTTTTATATATGCTGTATTCACAATAAACTGAAAGGCTGCAAAGGAACCACTGTTTTCTATGAATAGCATATACACATATTTAAGTCAAAATAGACACTGTTCACCTGTAGGTCAGATTCTATGGAGCCCTTTATTTCTTCTACATTACATTTGTGTATCTTTGATTTAAAGAGCTATAATGGCTGCAGTCTACTGCACAAATTCAAATTTACTGTTATTAATCTGCAGGAAGAAGACAAGTACCTGTGCAGGTATAGATACAGCAGGCAGCTTTACACAGGATGCATTTAATTTTAATGCTGTGGCAGGAATAAATATTCATATACAACTCTTGATAAATCTGTAAATGAACCATCACAAACTAGATGTAATGCATTTCAAATAAGGTCTAAAAATAAATTTGTTTAAAGATACACAAGTTTAAAATACAGTTGTCTAAAGACAACTTGTGCATTAGCCAAGGTAAGCTTTGATCACAGAAAATAGTTATATGCCCAGACAGTTGGTGAACTGACAGAGCTTTACAACTGCATTTCTGAATTTCAAGATTTTATAAGCTTTCCACACTGGCAACTTAGTTAGTTTCTCATCTCCTGAAGTTGCTGCTAATGAGAAATTTATACAGACCCTAAAGACTCTGAAAGAAAAAAAAAAAAAAAAGGCAAATTAAGATGAGATATTTTATAATTTTCAGATGTCAAAAAATTAATTTGACTCACTATTTTACATACTTGAACCATAATTATTGTGAAGTACCTACACAAGTTTAAAAGTAGTGTGTGAGCAAACAATAGCCTGCAAGTTACAAAAAAGCCACTGGAACAGTGAAAGAACAAATGTGAAAATGTGCTCCAAGCACTAGCACTGCTCAATGAAAAATGAGATTATTCCCTGCTACAACAGCCAATGCAACCATGCTCTGTGCATTTCCTTCTGCTCTCTACTACCAAGCTGCCCTTCTGACAGCAGTCAGGGGTCCTACATCTAATTACAACAAAAGTTTTTAATTAAACCTCAAATATACTTTAAGAGCTTCTAGTATGAGCTTGCCCTTGATGGTGCCACTTGAGGTGCTCTCCTTCAAGGAATGATGAAGCAAATCTCTTAAAACCATGAGTGAAGATGCCTTTTTTCCTGTGTGTGCTGCTGCTTCTCACAGCTAGCTGCAAAGCTGCCTGCACCGGTATCAAGCTAAAGGAGCTTTCCCTGTGGGAGCTCTCCACTATCTCCAAAATACTGCTTGCTGGATTCACAATGTAGGAGGAAAGTGCACTTAAAATATTAATGCCTGCACACAAAATGGTCTCAAATATGTGCCCAATCCAACTTGGGGAACTCAGTGGGAGCCCTCCTATTGGCTTGAATAACAATTGTACCATGCTAGAAGAAGGAAAGAGGAAAACAGTGCAGTTTCTCATATTTCAGGTCTGGTCAGAATGCAGTACTCTGTGCTGAACATGAGAAAAATGAAAGGTTTATCCCAGTCACCTCAAGTAAAACAATCATTCACTTCTTCCACAGTAGCCTTGTGAAACTTGGCTCTACTAGACTGGTAAGCATTTGAGGAAAATGGGTAAAGCTCATTCAAGGAACTTGAATAAAACTGGATAGGCAGGAATTTCTGCACATGACAGAAAGCACCAGCAGAGGACAGATCATATTTTCAACACACAGCATCCAATGAAAACTGCATCTCATTCCTATCCATCCTCACCCATTCATCTTCCACATCCCCACAGACAGACAGGTGACCAAGAGAGGAACAAGAGAGATTAGTGTCCTTTTCTGCTGTTCCATAAGCTGTCCTGCTTCTCTCCCCATCCCATTTCTGTGTGTATGTGTGTGTACACACGCATGCGTGACGGGGAGATGGATCCGGGGGAGCCCAGTAAAGTGTCTGGAGGTGGGGGGGATTGCAAGCAGGTTCTCATTCAAGCCATCTGAAAAGTCTTTCTGTAATCGAGGGGATACTGTTTCAGGAGACAGGGAGAAGGGGCAAAGGATTCACGTTGCTAAGGAGACACGTAGAAGCTGACATTCCTACATAAATTTCCATTTATACCAGGGAAGGAAAAGAAAGCACTCCAAACTTTGTGCAGATACCCTGGTAACTGACTGAAACCAGTATTTATTTACAATTAATTTGATGTTATTTGAAACAAAATCCCAAACAACATTTAAACCCCCAAATATTACTGCACACTCCAGGGAAAAAAAAAAAAAAAAAAAAAAAAAAAAAAAAAAAAAAAAAAAAAAAAGCACAGCAGCAAAGGAACCTGTGTAATTCCAACTCAAACTGAGATCAATTATTCCCAGAACCTACTCAAGGACTTCAGAGAATAGAGGAATAGAGGAAAACAAAACACACTGAGAATTTAGTCAGTCCTTTGCTTTCCCTCCCAAAACACACATCTTGTCCCTGCACGATTTACCCAACCAAAGAGTACAGCAATCCAAACAGATGATTTATCAATGCAAGTGTGTGTGTGTGGACAGGAGGAATGGGGATGAAAACGATGTGGGGAGAGGCTGAAGGCTGGCTGCATTTGTCAGTGTTTCTATTGGGGCTCCAGAAGTTGCTATCAGGCATAAAGTAAATAAAACCACCCATGAAAACCAAAACAATTATCATACTACAAAAGAATTTACTGAAAAAAATTCAACAGGCAGCTTGCTTTTAAAATTCACAACCCGTTTTTGAAGTGCTCCAAGCAATAGTGAAATGACGTTAAAAAGAATAACAATCTGTGATCAAAGACCTAAAAAGGTGAAGAAGGAATGAACACCAAGAAACCACAACGGGGAGTGTGGCATGAAGGCAAAGGAGCGTGAAAGACGATGGGGAGATCAGTACGTGCTGGAGAAAGACACACACACAAGCACACCCGGCGTGATGGAGAGAGTCTGAGCCCAGGCGTCCCCACTCTGGACAAAGTAGCAACCGGTTTAGGAAGCCTCAACTTTCAAAAACCAGAGACTTCTCAGATGGGGGCGGAGGGCAGTTATAGGATACTCGATCCCAAATAGTTTCTTACTGTATAGGGAAGCCGCTACACGGAAGGAAAAAAAAAAATCATCAAAACTAGTTCAAACTTGGGACCTTTTGTGACAATAAATACCACAGCACATACAGAGCCAGTGACCCCCTCGGCTCCCCGAAGCCTCACGCCTCCCGCACTCTGGGCACGATCCGAGCACGGGCGCTCGGCGCTGCCCCTCCCTGGGAGCGCCGCCGCCTCCGCCCCAGCCCGACCGCCGGCGAGATGCGGGGTCGGGGAAGCTGGGGGGAGGACGGGGAGAAGGAGGAGGATGGGGACGCGTGAAGAGGTTCGAGAAGGGAAGGAAACTGGTGCGAAGGGCGGGCGGACAAAGGTGCAGGGGACTCTTCCAGCGGCAGCGGCGGCCGTCACGGGGAGCCGGGCGGGGAGCAGGGGCGGCAGCGGGCGAGGTGGGGAACCGAGCGGGGCAGCGGGGCACGGCCCCGGGCACTGCTCCGGACCGGGGGTGCTGGCCCCGGCAAGGGGCTGGGATACAGTCCCGAAGGAGACAAGGGTAAAGGAGAGGCAGCTCGAGGGATGCTGGTGGGTCAGCCGGGGCACGGCGAGGGGAAGGAATTCTCCGTGGCCGGGGTGCGGCCAAGGGAGCAGGAGGCAGACGAGGAAGGGGGGAAAGCAGCAAGGGCCAGCGGCGGAGGGGAGGGGAGCGGGTCCGGGGGCAGCGGGGGCAGCCGAATCTCACCGCTGTGCAGCGTCGACTCGCAGAGCCAGCTGTCCAAGTTGCCGGGCTTGCGGCAGGACTCCCAGAGGGACAGGTAGTACTGGTGGTCCGCCGTCACCCAGGCGGGGCTCAGCACGGCTCCCAGGTCCAGGCACAGCGCCAGAAAGATGCACACCAGCCCCACCAGCTTCAGCGGGGTCAGCACCGAGACGCGCACCTCCTCCATGCCGCTGCCGGCCGAAGCCATGGGGCCCAGGGGAGACGAGGAGGAGGACGCGCTGCCGCCGGCCCCGAGGGGAACAGGAGCGAGAGCCCAGCTCCGCGCAGAAGGGGCGGGCGGAGGGAGAAGCGGCGAGACCAGCGCTGTCTAACGGCGGCGAGAGGCGTTCGCAGGCGGCGGCAGCGCCGCTCCCTCCCGCCCTCCTCCGCCGCGCTCCCGCCCCGGTGTATCAGGTGCAGCAGCTCCCCCGGCGCCGCCCGGCCCGGCCCGGCCCGGCCCCGGCGCGCTCCTCCCCGTGCCCGCCCCTGCCGGGGGAGGCCGGGCCGCGCTCGGCGGGGAAGCGGCGGGGGCGCGGCCCTGCCGGCCCCGCTCCGCCCCGCCGGGGGCGACTTTGGGGAACTTTCAGCGGCCGCAGGCGGCGCCTGGAGCCGCTCTCATCGATCCTCGCTGCCCCCGAGCGGCCTCCCCGGGGGCCTGGGCCGAGCCGGGAGCGGGAGAGGCACCGGCTGTGCCCCGGGGGTGCCGCGGGTGTGGCCGGGCCGTGAGGGGGTCCCGGGCCCGCGCCCCCGGCCCCGCTGCGGTGAGGAACCGGGCGAAAGGAAAGGCCGTCTCGGCTGCGGGATTAGCCGTGCCTGACCTTGATTCTTCTTCTGGAGTGACCTTTAAATCACAAGTTGTTAGTGGAGGGTTTAAAAAAATAATTTAGCGTTTCATTATTCGTGTGTGGACTTACCTGCGATTTGCGCTCCCCTCTCCCGTCAGCGGCGTTGCTGATCCCAAATTAAATCTTTGAGGAAGGATAAGTACTTTGCCCGGTTTCCATTTAGTCTCTGTTTATTTTGTTTAATTAGCACTGAGGTGCTGAGAGTGTCAAGGGCAAATGTTTAGGTTAGTTATTAAACAAGGTACTAGTATAATTCACTGTCTGAAGCAGCTCTTCCTCAAGATACAAACACACATAGGCACGAAGGTAGAGTGTAATGTCCATAAAGCATTATTAAAAAAAAGAAGAGCAGGAAGATTCAACCTGCGGATTTTAAATGTTGCTACTTACATTTAAGGAAGAACTATATAGAGGGAAGAGAAAAATCAAGCCAGAAAAGCTATTATCTAGTGAAGAAACAGTGAAAATCTTGTCTGTAAGTGCTAATTATTATATCTCTATTAATAGTATTTAGAGAGGGGTTGGTTTTTGTTTGTTTGTTTTGGGGTTTGGGGTTTTGTTTGTTTGTTTTGTTTTGTTTGTTTATTTGTTTGTTTTTTTACCTTCTAACTGTAAGAACATTCACATTAATGTAAAAAGGTGCAGGATTAAACCCTAGTGGCTTGCACAACTTCCTTCCAAGTTTAGTTTCATTCTGTTCACAGTTTAAGGCTGAAACAGAAAGAAAGAAAAAAACTATTTACATGACAAACTTCTCAGAGCACAAACAGCTTTGCTCTTACAGCTTCTCGTAGGAGTTAGCATATGAGGTCTAGTGCTAGTTTAAGTTAGGGAACACTTACAGCATATTGCAACAATTTCTTCTTTTCATTAGATGTCTCCTCTTGCTGGAAGCACAACCACCAAAGCTCAGTACCCTGATACCATAGCACATGTGTGTGTCACAGTGCATGTAAGAAATATGATGTTAGCAGAAGTTTGGTGTGTTTCTAACAGGCTCTTGGCCATAGGTATCTGTGAATCCAACTACCAGCTGTCTGTAACTAATTCTGAAAAAGAAATGCCTTGACCTGTCGTTGCTAGAACTTGGAAAGAAATTAGAAATTTGGGGGTGGAATTTGTTGGGGTTTTTTTGTTTGTTTGGGGTTTTTTTTATGTGTGGTCTTGCTTCAGTAAGTATGTAGCAGACACTAATATGTTAACCAATTTGTTTGTTTGGGTCATGTTTCTGTTGTGTTAATATAGTGTTAAGCATTGGAAGAACATAGCAAAATAATTGAAAAAAAAATGAGAAAGGAGTCAAATCAATAATTGATCAGGAACATAGATGTGCCAAGGTAAAGACTTCACAAGCACATGAAGAGCAGAATCATGGTTCTGATCTAGTATTACAAATAAAAGGGAGTGAAAAATGAAACAGTTTGCTAAAATATGTGAAAACTTGAGATATTACTTACAAAATAACACTAGCACCTATGGTTAATGTTGCCAGTACTTTCTGGCAGCAAAAACTCTTTTTACTTTATTAAACCTTTACTGTTTGGGCTGGAGTTGCCTCCACAAGATATCTGTCTCAGGTTGATTATTTTTTTTTTATTTAAGAGTTGCAGCCAAAGTTCAGTCATATGTAGTTTGAAAAATAGACATTTTCACCATCTACAAAGAAAAAAAAATATCCCAAAGACTTCATCATTTTACTCAGTGAAAAACAAAAGATTAACATACAGCCTCCCCCCAAAAAACCCCAAGCACAACCTGCACACCTCAGTACAGTGTGCTGTGCTTGAGAGAGATGCTTTGGTATCTTAGAGTCTCCAAAGAATTCATCTGTGGTGAGTGTGCTGCATCCATTTGCAGCTTCTCTGTCTGAATGAAGGATGTACCAGCAAGTGGATGCTGGGGCAGGCTCCAGCCTCCACCTTCTGGCCACCCACTGTTCCCAGTGTACCTCAGAGAGGCTGCTGGAGCCTGCTCTGGGGGTGAAAAGGAACAGGGACATGTCAGCCCACCTCAAAGGCACTCTGCTCGCAGAGCTTATTAAAAACAGCCCACGTGGTGGGATCGCTTGTCCTAAGGCACCATCCAACACTGTTCAAGGGTTAGGAAGGTCTGGGCTTCATAAAGGGCAAGGAGGGCTGGAAAGAAGGCAGAGACAGTACAAATGTACAAGGAAGATTAAGTGAATAGAGGCAAAATGGGAAAAGACAGAGCGAAAGCCGGAGTAGCAGAGTTCATAACAAAGTAACAAGCACCATTGCCTCAGAAATTTCTCTGACTTAAGTGTTGTGCCTAGCTCTTTCCCTATGGTGAATGCATGTGAAATCAACTGCAAAAGTCTGCCCTGTCTCCCTGGGCAGTCAGTCCAGAGAAGGAACAGCCACTGAAACTATTAGTTCAAGTGATAAGGATCTCCTCTGTGTCCCCAGGAAGACCTGACCTTTGCTGATGACATAACTTGTGGTTCAGTACAATTTCACACAGTGTGCCTTTCATCTGTACAAATAAGTAATTCTTTGAAATGTCTGAGTGACTTACCTGGTTTCATGTTCAGAGCTCAAACTGGAAAATGAAATCAATTACAAGGATGTTTCTAACATATAAGATATTAAAAGCTTGTTGAATATTTCCAGATACCAGGTGCAAAGCACTGCCCACTCTTACCATTAGTGGGCAGTTCCAGTGAATCTCGGTAAGTCTGTACATGAAATCTCTCTCAGGAAACGGGAAAAAATACACCATCTCTAAATCTAACAGAGATATTCATTCCTGTTTATGAGAAGCTGTATGCTAAAGTCACAAAGACCATAAAAGTATTTCAAGACAATTAATACCGTTGTATTTGATTAAAAGTCAGTATAGAGATAAAATGCAATGAATAGGTAGTAAATGTTCTAAGACCTACTGTCTGCCTGCTTCATTTCCTTGGAGAGGCAGAGATCCTCGGGAAACATAGCTCATGCTCATGTATTAATTAGTATGCCACCATTTACGTTAGTCAGAGCACATGTAGGAACAGCTGAATTAAATCCGTCTAAATCTTGTCATTCCCACACTTCTAAGTGCCACACTTTGGAGCAACAATATCTTTTGAAGTACAATATATTGTTCTGCATATAACTTGAAATGGAAAAATTCTAATTTAAAGCATTTCCAATGAGTACTATTTTTCCAAGACACATATAAAGACGTTATAAAAGTGAGCTGCTACTACTGCTACTGTCGTACTTGTTCATGTGTCTGGCACCACCACTTTTGTGTCTTCAGGTCAGGAAATAGTAAGATGTTCTTTAGCCTTTACTTCTTGTCTTGGTTTGGAAAGACAGGTTTCTGCCAAGGAAACTGGGGTTTCCCTAGAATGGAGAATGTAAACTCCTCACACCCCGCCGAATTATAATTTTGCAATCAAGGGCTCTCAGGCAAAGATTTTGGGGATAGGAATAACAGTTCTTTACTAGGAAATATTAACAATACAAATGTGATAGGAAACAAAACCACCCAACCAAACAAGCAAATAAACAAATAAACAAATAAACAACAATTTTGGAAAACCCTGACAGAGTCAGAGCCACAACCTGACCCTGTGATTCAGGATGTTGAAAGCAGTCCAAAAGTAAGTCCTTCTGAAGTGGCAGACGTGATTCTGTTGGAGCAGAGATGATTCTGTGGAAAAGCAGATCCAGGGGTGGTGAGGAGGGGAATCTGGTAATGATGAGGAGGGAGTCCGGGGATGGTGAGGTGGAATCTGGAGAGAAATTAAGTCCGGTCTTCCTCCCGGGAGAAATCGGGTGAAAATCTGGCAGCTCTCCTGTCTGTGAGTCTCCGTTTATCCAGCCAAACTGCTCCCCTTCCCCCCACTGCCAGGGCATGAGATGTATAGAAATGCAGATGCACTGCTCTGGAGGGGAAGGTACAGGCTGGAAAGGTGCTAACAGCCTATTAAGATGAGGCTTCAAACAGATGGAAATAGAATACACAAAACCCGGCTGCACCACCAGGACACTTCTCCAGGCTCAACAACCCCACCTCGCTCAGCTTTGCTTATATGGAGTGTTCTGACCATCCTCACTGCCATCTGCAGGACTCACTCAGCATGACTGTACCTTTCCTGCACAGGGCAGCCAAAATGCTGGATAGAGCACTCCAGAACTGGTCTCAAATGCTGAATAGAAGTGGTGAATCCCCCTCCTGGACCTGCTGGTTGTGTTTTCACCAAGGCAGCCCAGGATGCCGTTGGCTTTCTTTGCTGCAAGGGCACATTGGTGGTGCTTGGTCACCTTGCTGCCCGCCTTGATCACCAGCTCATATTTATTCAGAGCTACTTCCCAGCTGTTCATGCCCCAGCCTGTACTGGCATGTGGTATAATCCTCTCTAAGGTGCAAGGTTTGCATTTGCATCCTTGACCTGTGTGAGGTTCCTGCCAGACTATTACTGCAGCTCCTTCAGAATCCCAGTCCTGCCCTCCAGTGCACTGGCTGCTCCTCCTCTGGCTTAGTGCCACCTGCAAATTTGTGGAGAATTGCTCTTCATGCCATCCTAAATCACAACTGCAACGACCAGGTACCTTGTCAAGGGTCCTTCCAAGTCAAAGAGCTGAAGGAATTGGCCTGACTGTGATGGACACTGACTGCATAAGGAAAACTGAGGGATTCAAACCTTTTCCCTCGTCTACCATGAACAAGGCTCTTACACGAGAGCAGTAGCAAGCAGTCAAAGCCCAGTGCCACAGCTGCCTCTAATAACAATTTTTTGCAGACTCGATAGGAAAAGCTGTATGACAGAAGTCCCCTGAGAAGGTTCCAGCCTTGCAACCTTTAAATAAGGATCCAAGCAAGCAAGATGTTGGTTTCTGTGGGACCTCTATTCCACGTACTATCCTAGCACCAGATCCTGTGATAATATCAGGAGGACTGAGGCAGCAGTTCAGTTAGTTTTCTCTGAAGTGGGGTAGGGTCTGAATTATGCATGGGCTGAGGTCACTGCAGCTAACATGCTTGGTTTTAAAATAGATTCTAAAGCCAAATAGCACCCAAACTGGGAAGTACAGCACCACTAAGAGCTGCTGCATTTCCCTTATCCACGGTGAACCTGTCACTACATGGCAGAAGAAAACCTTGGGTGGTTTAGTACTGGCTGTGACACAAAGTGCACAGTCACTACGAAAAAAATGAGGCAGAGACTGAAAAAACATGTGAAAAGTTTATCTTAGTAGGAATGGCAAATAGTGTTATGTCCATGCAAGAAAACAAAATGTGTTTTGAAAACTGTGATGAAACAGAATATGACATATCAAAGAAAATAAAAAAGGTGAGTAGAAACTACTTTTTGCACCAGGTGGTACACTCATACCAAGGGGAAATATATGTTTAAGCTAGTGACAAACAGAAAATTCAATGTGACTGATTCATCCAAAACTAAGAAGAGGAGCATCGTTGCTACAGATTTTAATATCCTTTTCATTTCTCTTCTTTTTTCTTTCCTTTTCTTCAGAGGCTGGGATTGTAGGAATATTATCTCCTGATATATTGTCACCCCATATAGCCAAATGAGCTACTGTGCAACCTCCCAGACATCATATCTGGGAAAGTATATTTGTTCTGCTTGTTGATGCCTGTTGGAATTTCTTTCACAATGTTTTGAATCTTTCCCCAAATCGTTGTCATTTGTACATCTGACTGAGTGCATTTCCTCACTCATATATTTTAACACTTTTCATATGCCCTCGAGCATCAACAGAAATGTATTTTTCATTGGCTGAATTGATGTTGCTGTTTTTTCGTTGCATTTGTAATGTGACATTCGTTTTTGTTTTGTTTTGTGTTTTTTGTTGTTTTTTGGTGGTTTTTTTTTTTTTTTCTTCTAGTACTCCACTTTAAATGACAAAGTATTTAAAGAGGGCAAGCTGGTCCATTTTATTCTGTCACATTAAGAGAATGCTTCTAACTTCAATGTTAGAGCTAATCTAATTAAAATTAATGACAAAACTCAGCAAAAAAGGGATAGATTGCTGTGATCTTTGATTACTTTGGTTAACATGAAGGTCACCTAGCATCCCCCAGCATCCATCCTGTGGTTCTAGCTCTTCTGCTAGTGGGAAGGACAGCCAAGCCTGGAAGTTTTGCTGCTATTCCAGGTGTGACCCATCCCAATTCTGTGCTCCCTCAGGCTTCTTTTTTACCTTTCTGTGGTCCTCTTGGCATTTGACAAAGGCAGCAGGTCTGTTCTCCAGCAGCAGTCCTGCAGTTCCCTCTCCCTAAACTCCAGCCCTTTTGTCCCCTTGCATTTCCTCTCTTTCTATATTACCTTTAGTAGAAATGCAGATGAGGAAGGGGAAGGCTGATTGTTGAGGGCTATTACTAATCTAGCAAGGCTATTGTACTATTATAATGTGTCAGAATTTCAGTCATAGTCTTTGTGCTGCTTTCAAGCAAATTGCTGAGCTCTTTCTCCTAAATGAGGGAAAGGACACTCACCTGGCTGGGGTGTTTTTTTAAACCCTCTCTCATTTTTTTTTGGATACCTGAGAGTCTATAGAAAGTGTTTTACACCCATTTCTTGTAATCTCCTCTTCTGTCAGACTAGCTTCATGCATGTTTAACATTTAAGAAAAAGAAAATTGAGACCTAGCAGTTCCCTTTCCTCCTGCTCCCTCCTCCACACTGTACACTCACCACTTGTTTTTAGCCAAGAAGTGGTGCTTCACAGCTCCAGTTGCTTTGTTATTCGTATTAAGACTGCCAGTAAAAGAGTTTCATTTGGCTTCTGTCAGTCATACAAGAAGTAGAGAAAATAAAAGTGAAGGGAAGCTTGAAATCAGAAATATGGCCAAGAAAGTTTTGCATTGAGAATTCTCAAAAACTTCATTTCTTACCAGAATCAAATGCAAAACAAAAAGGTGATCAATTTTTTAGAAGATTGAGAAAATAATGGCTATTTATTAGGACTTCTCTCTAGATCTATTTTTAAGTGGGATTTTTTTCCACCAAAATGCTCTGTTTTCATAAGGGAAAAATACACACAAAATCAAGATTCAGAATGAAACCATAAAAATTATTTTGACTCGAAAAATCAGTTTTAGACAAAATAAATTAAAACTCTCTCATGGAAGTGACTGGCATTTTCCTTTAACGTGTGCATCCTTCACTAGCTGGCCAGGTAAATTGCTCAATCCCCTAGTCCACTTAATCTGGACAGTGAAATTCCACTCTTAAAATCACTGAAAAAACAGTGACTCACTTTTCCTAAGTCTCTTTACCAGAGTCCTGTGTTTCTTCCTTTACTGGATGTCTCCACATTAAGAAATATGGAGGATGAAAGAGGCTGTCATCATCTATTGAGAGATGTCAAGGCACCTTTGATGTTTTCAGGATCCTTGTTCACTTGAAGTAAAACATTAGTTATGAAATGATGGACTGAAGAGCTGGTGAAGAATGTTAAATTAGTAGAAACAATGGTACAATACATCTTACAAAAATTAAATTTGTCATTCAAAAGACAAAAATAGCTCATTCTGATGTCCAGTGTATTAAATCTACCTCCACTGGAGCACAAAGCATGTACCAGTCAATTCCTGATTAAGGGAAAAGCCATATGTCAAATACAGTATATGATAGATTGAAGAAAAATCACTTTGACTAGCATGAAAATTAAACCCAGTCCCAGATTCTTTGCATATCCCAATCTCTTACTGAGTTGAGTAGATGAATACATTAGGAATGCACACTAGTTTAGAACAAGCACTGGTAATAAATAACCATACTCTTCTGCAGTATCACTTCATTCCCCTTTCTCCCCTCTTATCCCCTTACAGGAGGAAACATCTATGTTTTGGTGTTGCTTTTTATAAATCTATACATTTAAAAAAAAAATTCAACTTCCTTTTCAGTTTCAGGAGTGCAAGGTCACACCGAGGTTTTCCTTTCTCCTTTATCACTTACAGAAACATTATGTAATCCCCACAGCTTTCTGTCCTTATGGGACCACAGTGGGATGGCAGCCAGCTGCTGGCAGCGGCGTGGCTGGTGCTGCCCTGCTGCTGGAGGCTTGGCTGTGAGCAGTGCCTGCACAGGCACACACAGAACAGATGTCTGTGGCACGCTGCTCATTTGGAGATGAACCATTCTGGACCTTTCACTCTGCTCATCCCCGTGTCTCCGAAATGTGGGTTGGAAATTGCCTCTCTGTTTTGAGTGGGATTCATCTGAAGAGCCCCATTGGTGTGAAGAATGAAGGGACTGATTCACAAACGGATGCAGCCGGAATGTACAAGGAGCATCAGGAAGCCAGGGAGCCAAGTGCTGAGGGCAGCTGCAGGTTGGCAGTGCAGGTCTGGGGGCTGAGAAGAGAAGACTCCAGGGCCCTGTTACATCACCTGTCTGGCTCTCTAAAAATGGCATTTGGGATCCAAAACCCGATGGGAAACAGTGACACGATACTGAAAGCAAATTGATTCCCACCACTGTGAAGTAAGGGTGTGAGATGGGGGTTGGTTGGAAGAGTTAGATCTTCTTTTCAGCCTACATCACACCTATCCCACTACCCTGCCTCCCCACTGAAACAGCGTGCCTGACAGGGAATTCTCTGTGGGAATGCCAATGATTTTACATTACTGTTGGGTCACCCTCTCATCTATAGCATTTCACTTTGTTTTGGTAGAGAAGAAAATACTGTCTAGCCTCTTTCTGTGCTTTATAGCACCAATTCCCACTCTGGAAGGAGAACTCACATACTTTAGGTTAGACATGTCTTCAGTGCCCCGGCAGATGAAGGCAGATGTTTCCCTCCTTGTGCTCCATCTGCCAGGAGAACAGAGCTGGAACCAGTCTCACAGGCTGCCAGAAGAAAGCTAGCAGAGAGCAGACACTTTTAAATACTGAAGATTTTGGCCTTCCTGTTACCAAGGAAAACAGAAATTAATTTCAAAGTATTTTCCCATAAATCTCCATTCCTTGCTATTTTAAGCGAGCTATGCTGTTTTGTTGTGTACAACCACACAAGGTTTTAAATTTATGGGGTTGTTTTTTTGGGTTTTTTTGCTTTTTTTAATAAGTTCCAGCTTTATGGAAATTGTGTGACATCCTTGAAGACTGGGATCAGATCCAAACTGTCTGTGCCATAATTATTTTCAAAACTTGCTGAGTTTTGTGTCAACTTTAACTCAATGCCAATATTTCTGTTTCACACAAAAGCATCAGATGGTGCTGTGTATGAACAAGTGCATGTGGACATGATAAACTAGCACCTCCATAATGACTTGGAGTGACTCCATGTCTCTGGCTTCAAAAATATGCAAATTTGGGTTTGTCATAGTGAATTTTTCTCTTCTTCCCACTCCGAGAAAGATGCAAGAAGAATGTGAATTTCAAAATGTAGTAGCAAGATGTGTTGGTTTTTACAAATTGACTACTTAATTAAAATGGATGGATTCTATGGCAAGAAAAACACTTCCCAGTGTGGGGAGGACACAAAGGACTATTGTGAGAATTAGAAATAGACATGCAATTTGGAGACAATAATTTCTCTCCAATATTCAACAATCTTCCTATCTCACATCCCTTTGAAATGATGACTCTGACTTCAACTCTATGTATTGGTTTATTTTTTGTACTAATGAGTCATATGGATTTGTTCTTGCTTTTGGTAGCTGTAATATTTGCATTTGGGAACTTAATAGAAAAAAACCTAATGTGTAGCAGGAATTTAATAAGATTTTATGAAAGCTTCTGGATCAGGCTGACCTTTCCTGCTCAGGTGTCTGGGAACTCTGCCTTTTTTCCATGCTTCAGAACTATGTGGTTTTCCTTTGGAAAGAGACTACAGAGAAATTAAAAGAAAATACAACAGCCTTCCAAATACCTTTGCACTGCTAGCTATGAGGAAAGCTGATGAAATATTGAGGAGGTGACAGGGAGAAATGCAATGAAAAGTTAAGAAGGCTGGAGTAGAAGCTGAAGATGGGTGGGGACTAAATGTCAAGGATATTGTGCAGAAATTGTGAAAATTAAAAAAAAAATAGAACACCAGAAATACCTTCAAAATGATGAAAAGAATTAACATGTTCAAGGAGGTATTCAGACTGTGTAAAAAGTGGCAGCAAGGTTGAAGTGCTAACATGAAATTGCAGAAATGTCACTGCAGTACAATGGGATTTGTAATCCCTAGCCCAGTGGTAAGGGTAGTCACTTGTGGAAGCTCAGATACACACAGATGTTACTGAATTGAAAGGTCTGAACACCTGATTGTATGCTCTCTGTCACTGACATGGAAAATATGGATTACTTACCAAGATGCTCACTTAATAGGCATATCATATTAAAAATGTAATGTTCAAGTGAGAATGGAATGAGCAAAAACACACATGATTATTTTTTTTTTTTAATGCAGTTCACAGTGAGATCAAACTGTGGGTATAGGGCTTTAAGAAGGATATGGGCTAGGGTAGATAATAGATGAAAGGCATCCTAAGTTGTCAAAGTCTAATACTAGTGAAAGCTGTAATTCAATTGAAAGTATAAAATAAACCAAAACAACATAAAAATGCAGCACTGGATTGTATATGGGACCATCAGAGGAGATACCACACCTGATAACAGCGAGGCTGTAAATATGAGGATGACAGAACTGAGAGAAGCAACGGGACTAAGCTCATATCATGGCAATGAAAAGCCATAAAGTGGGAGGGCAAAGAATATTTATAGGAGGAAAGACATTGAAAACTGCAAAAGATATGGGAAGACACCAGCCTATATTTTAAATAATAGATATGTCATGCAAAAGAGACAGAATGAAGGAGATGAAATATTGTGCAATAACACATCCGGGTCACCTAGAAACCCACGGAACTGTTGTGAATTAAATGCTGTCCCTGGGATATTATTCCATATTTCTGTACGTGGTACCAGCAACAAAGAAGAATGACAAAAATGAGTCTGCATTTAGGTAAAAGTGATTAAGTTTGATTTAAAATATAAAATTGTAATCTGAACAGCTGTTAAGCACTGTCAAAAATACCAGCACACAAGAAAGAAAATATGTAAAACCCCAGTGTGACTATTCACTAGCCCATTAACAAATTAATTTTTTTTGTCAAGCTTTCAGAATACTAGGCAATGTGGAATTGTCTATAAGATTATCAGCCATATAAATTCTTCACATATACCCTGAAGAATCTACAAGACAGTGTAAAGCAAAATATTCAAGTGATGTATGTGCAAATCTTTCAAGGGTTTGAAAGAAGTGGAAAAAAAAGGTGATGCTATCAGCACTGTCTTCTTTAGGCTTCCTTGATTTCTATAATAAAGGTGCTTAGAATAGCATTTCAGTACTAAGAAATAAAATATCCTTTAAAATATTTTATTAAAAATTGGAAATTATTTTATTCCATTTGCATAACTGAGGAACTAAAAGAAAAGGTAAAAATGTTTGTAGAATTAAAATGAAATTATGAAATTGTAAAATTAAAGTGTGTTCAAGTCCTTGGAAGATAATTTAGGATTGATAGACATTGATAGAGTGAGGGACAGGAAGGAACCTTTTATAAAAATAGGAAGTTTCTTTCTCAGGGGAACAACAGCTAAGGACTATTTCCAGTAACTTTTTATCTTACAAGAATGAGGCCAAGAAATAAGGACTAACCTCTTACCAGAAGACTCATCTCTCTGAAGCAGCCAAAGAAGACTAAAAATGAGCAGAACAATAGGAAGAAAGGAAACTTACTATTAGCTGCATATGCCAAATTTCTGGAAGGCACATTTAGGCTCCCTTTCTATATGCTGAAGAGATCAATGTAATGAATACTTGATTTCCTTCCAGAGGGACTATGAAGTCTAAATGACATTTTTTAGCCATCCTAATATCTCTAGGTCATAAAGCTTCTGAGAATAGCCATCTAGAAGATGATAAATTGATAGAGTCCAAAATATTGCAATTGAAATTATATACGTCCTATACAGCCAGAAAGGAAGATAATCCAGCAGGAGTCTTTTAATTAGAATTGGTTTTATTGCATTAACAACTTGTTTAAGAAACTATGGGTTCTTATATTTCATAAAATGAGACCTCTATATTATCCATATTATGCTATATTTAAGAGAGAGAACACAGGGACAAAAAACAATGCTAATTTGTTAGTCCAAAGTCTTTCTACAGCAGATAATGATGCACCCTTCCTAAGAGCTGAATGTTGACTCTGCTCTGAAAACAGACTTGCAAAAGCCCTCAGTAAATAAGTATTTCTTCTATTGACTCTATGCCCTAAGAAGCGTGTGTTTGCTATTTACTGCTACCTGCATACTGAATAATTACACTCAATAAATTCCTTCCTGCTATGCCTTTCTCAGATGGTTGGATAAGATTAGTCACAGCAGAAGGTACCTCCATCCTTTTAAAAAGGCAATCTATTTTTTTCCAGGAATACAGGCATTCATTTAGATGAGAGAACTGCCTTATAATTTATTTTAAATTACAGTGGGTTTTTTTGATCAGCTTTTCACATACTTATTGTTGTGGAAAACAGTGTAAATAAATGGAAAAAATCATATTTCATTGTTTTACTTTAATTTTTAATGGATGTATGCATATGCTTATAAATTGCCTATAAATACATATGTATACCACACATTTTTAGTAGAGGAAGAAAATTCATGTTCTTCTGTCTTGGTTAATGCCCCAGATGTATGCATAATGTAGAAATAATTTAAATAGCATTGATGCCCACTATTCCTTTCAATTTACTTCATTGTGGTTCAGAATGCAACATTTAATTTAAGCACTGGTAAAAATGAATGTCTGCACTTCAGCAGGGAGTTTCTGATAGAGCAACATGTACCCAGCAGCAGGATGTGCTAAAGGTTCCTGTCTACCTACATGTCAATTTTTGGTAATTGCATTCATGGGCAATGAGACTTCGTATAATTCTATTAACCTTGGCATAGTTCAAGATAAATCAAAAAATATGGGCCTGTATATAAATGCAGAAAATTTCACAATTGACTATTAATTTTGTAACTTTGTACATTTTTATGGAACTCCTAAAACAAGATCAGATATCTTAGGCTCTCTAAATAAGCTCTCTTGGGATGAAGATAAACTTTAGTTTTCTTGAAAGTGGGATTATCACTGAGTAGCTACTATCCACGTGCATTTAAAAGGTGTGGGACGAAAAGCACATCCCACAGGACAAACTGAGAGGAACTTTAGTCCCTTAAATAAATCATTAATATAATCTTCTTGTGACCACCTTGGTACTCTAGTCCCACTCAGATAAGTTTAGCCACAGGAAGTACAACAATTAGCAGGGATCCTGGTATTGTTATCTTCTATCAGACTTTGTCTGTCAGCCAAAGTTCTTTTATAATAGTTGAACTAATAATTTTAGACCTGAACATTGTGCATAGATTGCTATCAAATGATTACAATGAAGAAATAGATTGTAGAACTTAGCTATGATACTTGGCATGGCAAAAATTAATCATCATTTCTGTTAAGTGTCAGTCTCTAAAACATTCGTGGCACTCAGATCAGAGTCCTTTCTAAGTGTTTTTCCCCATGTAGAATCCAGTATGCCAGAGAAATAACAAAAAGTACTTTTGATGCCTTAGGAAGGCTGACCTGAAACAGAGACTGGACAGAGCTAAAGTAGATTGAAAGGTCTCCAGGATCCACCTGGGGCAGGACAGGAGCCTGGCCAGGGCTACACCCAGGGTGGACTTAGAATGGTCACAAAATGGATGTCCAGTCACGAGGTCTTACATTTTTATAAGATTTGGTCCATTTGCGTATTAGGGTTTAATTGTCCAGTTACAGCTTCAGGTTGTGAGGTCTCATCCTTCTTGTTCCTCCCTTCATGTCCACCGTTGTTGATGCTTTGGGGCCTGAAAGTTGTCCTTGGTCTTCTGCAGGAAAAGGATTTGTTTTGTCTCCCTACTCTGTGAAGAGAGCTCACTAGCACTTAATATGAGGCTCAGAACTACCCCCTAGGCAGCACAGAATCTGAAAAACATGAAAGCTAAAACTCAAGGCATCACTTTGATCACAGGTAAAGAGGGTCACAACATTGGCGCATCAGGACTTTTTTTTAATGGCAGTAGCTTTGTGCAGGTAAGAGAATATGCATATATTTTTATGTACCAGTGGGAGTCATACATACTACCAATGGTAGGCTCATTAATGCATCTCTTTTCAAGATTTTTAATGTTCTAATTTTTTTTGCAGATTCACACATCTTCTAGTTAATTAAAAACAACCACTTAGCAGAAACTTGGAAGGTCTCTGTGTATCTCACTTTGAAAACATTTGTTTGGGTGTCAGATATTTATATAATTGGAGAGGCTTAAGAATATTATTTTTTTCATTGCTTACTTATAGATATGTACCATCAGACTCATCATGATTAGGGCTTTAAATCTAAGTCTGCTAATTTTAATGGCAAAACCCCATTTAAAATCACTGGAAAAAACACCAGGTCCTGATGGCTTTACTACAGTTTATGTATACACACACAGAAATTGCTTTCATCCATCATTGATGCTCAGCTGTCACTGTCTGTCTAGAGCTGGCATCATCACCAGTAAAACAGGGTTTTATTATTTGTCCTTAAGAACAATCCCCAGACTTCTTGATGGATTAGTGGTTGCTGTATTATTTCCAGTGTTATAATGTCTTTAAGCGTACATCTTCCAATTTGAGATATGGTATTTTCTCTCAAAAAACCCCCAAACCAACACAACAACAACAGCAAAAAACTAAAATAAAATCAATCTCTTCTGGAAAAAGAATATTTTTTTTCACTGTATAAAAATAAATACAAAGAAAGTAACCATGTCTGATTATGTGAATACTAACACTGGCAGGCAAGTGCTCTATTTAGTTCCCCATAGAATGAGGATTAAAAGAGTTTGCTCTGAGCATTGTCCACACATTGGGATTCTCCTTAAAGAGTGTAAGGAAAAATTCTCTCCCAACCCTCTGGGCAGTTTTAAAATAATGGGGTAGGTTTGTTTTGAAGGGAAAGGGGAAAATTGGCCCAAAACCATTGCTGGGTGAAGACATCCCCACCCAGCCATGCAGAGAGGAGGAGATGCAGATGCTGGATGTGCAGCTGGTGGCTGTGGCTGTGGTCCCTGGTGAGGCTCACATGTGTGAAGGAAGCAGAAAACCACTTCACTTGCTGGTGACAGCTCTTTGTTGGAGGGGCAGAGCATTTTGCCACAGCAGGAATACAGCAGCACATCTCAGAGAGGTGCCCCTCATGTACAAGCTCCAGCCCAGGGCCCTTGGGAAATCACAGCCCAGCTCCTGGAAGGCAGCTCCTGGAGATGCATCCAGCAGCACATGGGGTGCAGGATTGAACCCCTCACTGCAGCAGGCAGGACTTTCACTTCTGGGAAAGGAGGATCTGTTTTATAAATCCAGCTGTGACCAAAACAAAAGGGCTGTTTCTCTGTAATCACAACTTTGTCTGTTGTCTCAATTCTCATATTGTAGCATTTACTCTGTTGTTTTTGGGTTTTTTTTCTTTTTTGCTGTGTAATAATTATCCTCCATCTGAAAATTAGAAACAAGCTTCTTAAGCTCTCAACCACAGGATTAGATATGATCATTAAGTTTTCTGACATCTATTTCAAATGTTTCCTTTTTTAAAAAAAACTTTTCTTCTTTGAAACCACAGCTATTCTTGACTTTATTTTCTCCTCCACTAAATGAAGAGTAATACATTTAAGATTAACGGCCTGTTAGGTAAGGCAGAGCAGCCAACATTCCCATGACTTTGGACACCAGATGGTCTCTAGGAAAATGTTGTGACTCATAGGCACATTTTAGGCCCAACTATAATGAGTTTAGAGAAAATAGTGTGATATAAGGCTGGGACCTAAAAGGAGAGCCGAGCAGAGTAGAAACAACCACACTGACAGTTGACATCAGGCAATGTTTGTAATCACTCACTGAGATGGGAATTTGTGGTGTTCTACAGCAGAAAACCTTAATTTCCTGCCTATCATTTAAAAGATTTCCTGCAAAAGTTGTATCACAATGAAAACCAGTCATTAAAGGTACTTATTATTTCCTGATTTGATATTGTCTTTAATTTGCAACTTACAACACACATTTCAAAGAGACAGCTCTGGACTTGAATTAGAGGTTGGTCATGCATTTTCTAATTGCTGCTTTTGTAAATTCTAATAATTACAGGGCAAATGCAAATGAACTTGACAGCTTATCACAGGATTTTGTGCAAATAAATCTAATTTAGTAGTATGTTCATCAGTGCAAATACATAATTGAGATTTCCAATATTTGGTCTGCCAGAGTATCTTGGAAATACCCACTCAGATCTAACAAAAACTACACGTATTCCTCTCTTCAGCATTATTTATAAAAGGTTGGGTTTGGTTCCTATGTCTAATATTTTCATTTTGACTACTTGGGAGATCTTTTTCTAAAGCAAACCAGATTGCTTTCTTTTTGGCTCAATTAAATCTCAGCCATGGCAAAGGTGATTATCATATATCATGGAGCTGGAGCACTAAGTTGGCATTACTTAAAAGTCTTTGAAGCTATTTACCAGTTCCTTACATCTGAAGAGAAAACTAAAGGAATAACTGGTTCCTTTCTTTTTAGAAATCAAATCGGAATTAACTGTTTAAAAATAAAAGGTCAGAATTAGATAAAAGGAAACATTTCTTAGCAGACAAACAATTAGATGATGGAAAAATGCTTTCTACTGATGAACCTGAGTCACTTTCACTAATGGTGTTCAGAAATGAGTTAGGTACATTTCTTGTTGGCTTTCTGTACAGGAACATTGTGCTCCGCACAGAGGTCATACTGTGTGATCTGAGAGATCTTCTCCAGCTCAGTAATCAAAGCTTTTGCAAGAAACAGGAATCATTACAGATCAGTTAGTTTTCTTCATTTTTGTTCAACGAGAATATAGTCATTTCCCACAAATACTACTTGAAATAATCTCAGCATCTCTCATTTGGCTAATTAAAAACTTTTTCAGTCCTTCTATATGAATTCACAGCTTTCAGCTAAATTCCTGAGGTAAATTTCGGGGTCATAACCTGTGGTATGTGTATAGCACTAGTGATACAGAGCTGATTAGTTCATTCAAAAGTGGAATAAGACCTAACTGAAAACCCTCATCACGATGCCTGCTGCCATCACAACTTCTAATGGTGAGAGTTTGCAAAAAAAAAAAAAAATCTACAAAATGATTACAGTTGGAAATTAATATGCTAGTGTGCTGACTTTGGCTGGGATAGAGTGCATTTTCTTCCCAGTGGCTGGTATAGGGCAGTGCTTTGGATTTGTGCTGACCACAGCGTTGATAGCGTAGAGATATTTCTGTTATTGCTGAGCAGGGCTTGCAGAGGCCTTTGCAGCTTTTCACACTGTCACACTGGTGAGGAAGCTGGGGGTGAATGGGAATTTGGGAGGAGTCACAGCTGGGACAGGTGAAATTCCAGACCATGTGACATCATGATCACTGTGAGGTGGGACCTGATGAGCCTTCAGCAGGGGGGTCTGGCATTGGTCAGCAAGTGGTGAGCACTTGTGTTGTGCATCACCTTTTTCATCATTCTTATTATAATTAAGATCTTTTCATCAATCTTATTATAATTTCATTATTCTTATTATAATTGACCATTATTACTTTGTATTTTACTTTTTTTTCTGATTATTAAACTCTTCTTATCCCAAGGTGAAAGTTTTACTTTGGTTCTCCTCCCCATTCCAGTGAGCTCAGGGGAAGAGAAGGTGGTTGAGCAAGCAGCTGAGTGTTGCTCAGTTTCCAGCAGGGCTGAACCCATGACAGCTGACAGTTTCTGTTACTGACATCTCCTACATTGTAAAAAGTACTTTACAAAAGTGATATTTCCTCATATCCTGTGCATTTAAAGGTTGAAAAAAACCTAAGTACTGGAGACTCAAGAAGTTGTTCTAATCTTTTTGTTAACTTGTGTTTAACACTAGTGCCTTAAAGCCTGTCTGTCAGGAAGAGTGATGGAATTAAACAGAATAAAACCATTTCTTTGTGATAATTCTGTCCCTGGGTTTTTTTGTGTTACAGTAATACAACAGAGTTACATTTCTAAAATGTTACATATCTGCTTTTCTTTCCTCAGTCTTCCGTATTTTTAATTTTACAGCCAGGTACTGTGCTTAGAAAAATGAATTGTGTGTACTAGCCCAGCTACTTATTCTTTTTTGCTACTTGGTAAGCAAGAATTCAAACTTGGACTCCTATGTAAACATGCAGTTTTTGTCCTCGGATCAGAGGGAATAATTTTTACACACTTTCCTCTGGTACTGGGTGTTTTTATAAATCTAGATATATTTGCAAAAATATGAAATTTTTTCAGTATTTTATAAGACATCACTTTTGTGATTTTGCATGAAAACCTAATTTTCTCATCTTCACTTATTGTATATGGTAAGTTACAACTCCATTAACTCTTATATTAGATACAACATGAGTTCACAGGAAAATAAGATATATACATAGGGCTAAGTTTTCACTGAAAACAGGGCTATAAATATAGCAACTCAAGGAAAAAACAGCAGTCTTCCTGAGTTTTGATTTTTAAATGAAAGATTATCTTCCTGGGTTTATCTGCCTTTATGACTTATAGGAGACTAGGCTATATAGAGAGATAGATACAGATACAGATATTTTCACTTCTGTATAACTATCACTGGAAGACTTGTCCCATTTGAAAATTGAGGAAGTGCACTGAAGCCTCAAAAAGCTTTCATTTCTGTTTCATAAAAAAATTTTGGTCTGAAATCCTGTATCCACTGCTGGAGCTGAGTAGCCAGTTCCAACTGAACTGAACTGAAAGTCAAGGCACTGAAAGGAAAGCCAAGACAAAATGAAAAACTGAATTTGCTCAGCAGGAAAATCAGTTGTGGGGAAATCAGGAAATAATTTGATCTCAGAAAAAGGAGACTTGGGATCTCCTCATTCTGGCTGCCAGTGCAGGTAGGTGACAGGGCCCTGCTGCAGCTGCTGTGGAACTCGTCCCTCTCCCAAGTCCTACATCCCCTACTCTGGCTTCACATTCAGCCTCTCCTTTCTCAGCACAACCATGGCTCCTTGCTGAGGGAAGGCTGCAGCCCCAGACCATGGTCTGGCAGTAGAAGTCTCTTTCCTTTTTCTAGATCAGCTCCAGGTTAAGAAGTTGCTCAAGGCAATGATCCCCCCATGGGATGGATGCCCTGTGCCTCCTGTGCAGGCACCTGCAGTTCACTCACCCTTCTGTTTGCACAGCAGAAAAAACTGCACAAAACACAAAATCAGTGTTGTTCAGTTGCTCATAAAATGTGGCTTCTTGTTAATGCACATATACCATTTTTATAGGCAAATGTATTATTTACATGGCTCTGAGAGTGAGCTGCATTATTTGATCTATACCATGTACATTGCCTTGCAATACCTGGAGTTGCAGACACTTTAGCAGCTCTGCTGAATCTCTACTTGAACATAATTTCTTCTGCTTTCCCTCAACCTGAGGAAGATTTTAGGATAGGAATTACACATGATTTCTTCAGCTGGAGCAGCAGTTCACCCAAGTCAGCCCTAGAAAACAGACACAAACTGTGCAGCTTTTAAAGCCAAAAGCTTAAAACAGAATAGCTCAACCAGCAAACACTCCAAATAAAAAACAAAAGCAAAAACCAAAAGAAACCAAATCAGTCTGAACAATATGGGCTGGTTTTACATGAAAATTGTGTGAAAGTAATTCATGATTTGAGTGGAGTGTTATGAAATTGCTATAGCAGGAAACCTAAGAGCAAGGGGAGGAGTTAATTGTAATGTTAAACCCTAGAGCCTTGCCCAAAATGATCAGGGGTGGAGATTGTATTGGATATGCCTTTAAATTGTTAGATAGCATAGTATGTGACCATGACATAAATGTACAGAATAAGGGGTGGAGAGCTCTACTCCAAGCAAAAGCAGCACAACACATTTACTAAGCCAAAATGTATTAAGCTAGCTGTGTATTTAAGGACAAATCTGAATTTTTTTCTGCTAAGCATATATAAGGATTTTTTTTATTTCTTTTACCTAGATTATGCTGGAGTAGGATGATAAAATCAAACAAAAACACTATGCATATAAACACGTGGAAAATTAATCTCTGAATACAAATCTTTAGCCCCATATTTAGAATAGAATCAACATTTTCGGATTTTCTTCACATGCATATATACAGATACACAGTCATGTGTACACATGTGCATGCACACAATTAGTACCCATAAATATTTAAGTATTTCTATATTTAGATGAGGATTTTTCATCTAAAAACACTTTGCAAGCCATGTTTATAGAATTACACCTACACTGTAACCAGCAGCAGGACTGCTAATCAAGCAGGAGAAGAAACCATCTAATATTTGGTGATGAAAATTGCTTTAGAGTGACTGATTGTGCTAATCAATCTTCGCCAAGTAAATCACCCCTAAAAGATAGTCGATAATTATAGGATCTTTCCCTGTAACTGGGTAAGAAGAGGAATAAAAATAAACTCTCACAGGAAAGCTGTCTTCTTCAGTAAACACAGCAGTTTGCTTTGCTTCCAACATGCTGGAAAGAAATTTAGAAAATGTGTCCAAGTTGTCTTAGCTTTCAGAAATATAATTCTTGTCCTGATTGAATTAACAGTGGTAAAATTGGCCATTAAAAATAATGTATGCAATGATCCACACAAGACATCTACAAACAGGTTGCAGGTTAGTAATTTCTTCATGAGTCAAAACTTTGACAGCTTTTATAAAAATGAGGCCACTTATGGCATTTTACAGTTTAAAAGAAAGAATTTTTCCTTTCTCCACTGTTCACAGTGTTCACTATTCATGATTCTTAGATAAAAGTAATTGTTGGAGACCAGTTTCAGTAGGAAGAAAATACTTTTTCTAAAATTATTTTGCAGATTGAGATTAAGAAGTATAGATAAATAAATCAGTGAGGTGATAAGCTCAGAAAAACGAATTCACAGACTTCAGCCACAAAAGACAAGGAGAAGAATTAGATTGCCATTAGAAGTGCAGGACACCAAAGAATTTTAAGAACTTATACAGACCAGAGGAGAACTTCATGTGGACAGGACAGAAACAGTAAGAGTTGCAATAGAGCAATGGTCTGAAGGAGTTGTGCCTGGGCTCTGTGTATGGTGAGAGTTGTGCACAGCTCTGGGGCCCTCTTACACTTACACTTAGCACAGATAAAAGTCTCTTGGCTCAGGCACCTGGAAATGCCCCACAGACCCTCATTCTTGTCCACATCCCAGCACAAGGAGTTCCAGTCTGGGTGGTGACATTTACCACATCAGGGGTGGAAATGGAAGGAAGTTCATATGTGGCTTGTTAATGATCCAGGAGAGCTGCTGTGTTGATTGTTCTTTGAGCTTCCTGCAGACCTTTAATGCCAACATAAGGTTCACTTTCAACAGCTTCAGTAAGGCAGGGTCAAACTAGCCAAGTCTTTGACCATAATGGGTCAAGGTGGTTGCTATCTTGTGGGAAAAGTTAAGCCAAGGAGCCTGTTACAAAATATTCAAGAGAGGAAAATGTTATTATTTCAGCTGAAATATTTAGTTGATAAACGAACTTCCAGACTAATTATGACATTCAGGGTGTGCTGTGAGATTCTCTTTGGAGCAGCTTTCTCACCCTTGTTAAGATAATGGGGGATGGAGATGAGTAAAAATGCCAGGTTTACCCTGAGCAAATCCTGCTAAACTGGGAAGCAGGCTCCCAGTAAGGAACCTATAAGTACATATAGAATTACCCAGAGAATGTCACAAAAAACCTAGGAAAAGAAAAAGCTCAGAGAAAGCTGAAAGCTGTGTTGGCCCAACTTCCTGGCCATGTAACTACCCAATATTGTAACAGGTCTGACTTTATTGCATAGTCATCCATTACAGTGAAGCAGCGAAACTCCAAAAGTTATTTTCTTAAACCAGCTTCAAAGGTGTCTACCACCCATAACATTAAAATGCAGATAACATTTTTCTGGATGGATAGCTCACGCTGCACTTTCGTGTCGCTCCGTTAGTCCACTTCACTTATCTATCATTCCTGGAGATGACAGGAAGGTCATAGATCTTATTCCCAGCCTCAGAACAAATGCTGCCTTGGCATCTTTGGACATTTCCTGTCTCCCTTTGTAATTTGTAGCTCCTGAATTCCATCGTAAAGATACCACCTTGATATGTGAGAGGAAATTTCAAGTAGTAATGAGAAATGTTTTCCACTGGTGAACAATTTGTGGTGAAAAATCTTGAAGATCGTGGTCCCCTTTAGCCATTTGAACATTTTGAAGTGTATTGAGCATGAAAGAGCTTGGCATGTGTCTGATTCTCTTAGATTAAGACCTATTTTAATAGGTGGGTGCAAAAATTTGTGCCACTTTATTTCTAAGAAAACTACTTTATTGCTTTTTCAAGTTTCCATTTGTAAAAGTGAGAGAAAAAAACACAGTTATTCTTTTATTTTGCTGTACTGGAGATGAAAGCCTGCACTTTCCCTTCAAAAAGTAGTAGAATTTCCCATTTCTGTTCAGCTTGGGATATGAGCAATGATGCATATTTCCCCTTTGTCCTTGTGGAACAAGCCAAACATCATGTTTAAAAGCAATTCCAGTGCTGATGAGACTTTTTTTTTTTTCCCATACTGCCTTTTCAAGTGTCATCAGAGACAAGATCCTGGTTACTGCTTTTGGATGACAGCACTGACACTTTCTTGGAGGCACCTGCTCTGCTCTTGAGTTTCCATTGCTGATCACTGTCCTCTGTCAAAGCTGCTGCTGAAAGCTGGGTCTGCAGAAAAAAAATGTATTGCCAGAAATTTATAGCTAGATTACAGCTCAGCTTTCATTTTCTTCAATGGACCCTTTTTTCCCCTCCCTCAGCTAGCCCTTGACAGTGCCTCAGTCCAAATTTCATCCCTCAAAGCCAAAATGATTTACATTTTTAGAGATCAAACCCCACCATCTCTGAAGGCTCTTTTCTCAGTGTACACAGTAATAAGTGGTACATTTCCACCTGTGACAATCAATTGCATGCCCTTGTCAATTATCAAGCTCATCCTGCTGATATTGGCAACTAAGTAAAAAAAAAAAAAAATTAAACAGAGCATCACTGGGTGCATTAAAATTAAAATTTTTAATGTGCAACAGATGGTTGATGTTGTCTTTTTCTTATTTATGCACCAAAGAAGTACATGAAAAGAGTTTTAAAAGACTGTTTGACAAAAAAAAATCCAGAGAGGAAAGAAATTCATAGCTAAGCCTGGGTCTTCCAAATGTGAAACCTTCTCTACACAATTCTCCACATGCCTCAATTTATTTGCATGATCAGATTTTAGCTCCAAGTGTCCAACATTTTTTGTATCTTGTGTCATGTCCTTATATGATTGCATAAAATATAATCCCAGGTAAACAAATTTCCTTGCAGGCAATAAAACAATCACAGCAGAGCAGTCTAAAACATTTCCTTTCTCAAGGGCTGAGCAAAACCTGGAGTGTCCTTAACGAGATCAAGAGACAAAGACCTGTCTGTCTTATGGCTGCTGAGAACAGCAATCATCCAGGCACTAGAGGAATCTTCTAGGCTTTATATTATGCATCAGATTCAAAAAGAGGCTATATTTTGCTTTATGAAAGATAACCATATTGCCTCTGAGTTCTTTAGGTCTTTGTCAGGGAATTTATTTCAGCCCTGGTCTTTGTTTTCAGATTGCATTCTATTTTCTCAACAGAAGCACATAATTCCCAGAAAAATATTTCCATTTTTCCTCTGCATGTTTCCTTGTCTCTTAATATACTGACAAATGAAAATGATTCAAATGTGGCAAGTGTGGCAATTAATAAACATTCCAGAGCTATTTAAAATCACATTTTTATAACTTATTAAATAATTGTATATTTGAACATATAGAATAGGAATTGATTTGCAAATTGAAAAGCTGAGTAATATCTGAAATCTCTTAATCTTTTCCATTCAGATTAAGAATCTGAAGTTAGACTGTCATCTTTCTGCTTAAAACAAAGGCAGGAGTTTTTTGAAATCAGTGGCTTACTAGAATTTTCAGTTAAAGTGAGCAAGGCATTCATCCACAGGACTATAACAACTTCTGTAGACAGATCCCAGTGCTTGTGAAATGGAAGGAACTGGCTATCTGACAAGGAATCCTGGTCCCTGCAGAGCTGTAGGCTTTTGCACAATGCCCTCTCAACATGCCCGTTTCTCAACTTGACGGCTGAAAAGGCCACCTTGCCCCCACCCCACGTCAGGTTTATGCCAAGGAACCTGCATGGGGCCTTTGCAGAGAGGTGGGAGCGTGCTGAGGACACTCAGCTTCCCAGCCCACAGCCAGGGAGCAGGTGGCACATTCCTGAGAGGAACACCACGAGCCAGTGTCCTCACTGGATGCTCACTGCCGCACCACTAGCTGGACCATTTTCATAAATGGTCATAAACTCATCCAGGGATTTCTGCAGGTGCTACTGTACTACCCTGAAATTTATTTCCAAATGTGTGTGTTGATTTGTTTGTTGGTTTGGTTTGGTTTGTGTTTTTTGGTGGGGTTTTTTTGTGGTTTGTGGGTTTTTTTTGTTTGTTTTGTTTTGTTTTGGGGTTTTTTTGGTGGGGTTTTTTTGGTGGTTTATTTGTTTGTTTTTGTTTTTGTTTGGTTTGGTTTTTTCTTTTTGCTTGATAGACACATCTTTTAAACTGCTTTAATCTAGCTGGGCTGTGCAACGCTTCCCTCCAGTTTTGGGATGGGGTGTTTCTGAAGCGCAGCCATTGCAAGAGGAATGGCTTCAGTTTACATGGATAGCTCTTAATTTATGAATAAAACTACCGATTTAAAAAAAAAAAAAACATGTTCAGTATGGAAAATATACTAGGCTGGCAACAAAATCTAATGTGATGTGGACTCAAGCAAAGCTTGCCTTTATAGATTTAGCTGTCTTTTCTGAATGTATTCTACTTCCAAATCCATAGCTTCTGCTGTGCTGTCTCTCCTGTCTCTCTCATTGGGCTTTTACTCTGCAGTCTAAAAGAAATCAAGGTATCCACCCACCAACAAATCACCCTGCTTCTGTGGAGATATATTTACATTCTAATAAAAATATGAAAAAATTAATTATTTTTTTACAGCTTCCAGCCAGACATGTAATCACAATTTGGCAGGTATATCATGTGTTAATATGTGTCAATAATGAGTTAGTTTATTTTGCATTGAGTGTCTGAATTTGCTGGTCTACTCTGTTATCTGTCCTTTGGAGGTCATTTAAACACTAAACAGCCTAATAAGCCTATTTTTCCCTTAAACCTTTTAAATACTCAGACAGCTTAATATCTTATTTGCATTTTTAATTCCAAGGCTTATAGAAATTATATTAATAGTAATAAGTACAGAAAGTAATTAATAGCTCCACTAAGTTCATCCAAACACAGCTTTTGAGATGTCATAATAAACTATTTACAACCAATATGTAATTCTTTAGAGCTTAGATTTCACCTACCTTGAAGTTTTTATTTGAATGCTAGAGGTCTCTTCTAAATCCACTGAATAAATTCAAAAAAGTTATCAAAAATATTGCCAAAAGTAGAAGACTACAGTTTACAGTGGTCAAAATATTAGACTTGATAGACAGAGCCTAAATGATTACTGCCCCTTGGCTTTCAGAGTTCTTTCAGCAATGTATCCTTCAAAAGTGGTACCTCGTGTGCATATCATGCATTTGTGTGAAAACAAAAACCAAAAAAAGCCCCCCAAACCCAGTACTTCACCAAGAAACATGCAATATATTTCAGTTTTGTACATGCTGAGATCTGCATGGCTGCTGTTTTAATTTTCAGGCTTCTACAAAAAAGAAAGACCTTCTCTATGAATAATGTCTCCCTTAAAACTGTAGGTTTTTACAGGTGCTGATTAAAGACAAATGAGCTTAGAGGCCTGAACCAAGCACCTCAGAGTGCAGAACAGAAACAAACTATTGCAAATTATTATTACTGTAGTAGTATTTCATATTTATGGATCAGAGCATATCCTAGCCTGGACATTTTCATAGTCTGTACCTGTAAGTAACTCTCTGTCAACCTGAACGTATTTTAAACTAAAAAAAAAAAAAGGAATATGAGATTTTGCTATAATATTTGTATATTGATTTTTGTATAAGATCTGGATTTTTTTTTCTCAAAAATATTAACTCTAGCACATATATACTAAAATGAAACAGCCAGTAGGGAGATAAGCCAACATAATTATTTTGGAACACTTCAAACCTCCGTGGAAATGGATTAGGACACAGTACAACAGACAACACCATAATAAATAAATATTTTTGTGGTTACAGGATTAAAAAATCTTGACTTTCTTTAACAAGATGAATAATAATACATTAGCTACAACCAACAATAACTAACATGATCTTCTCACTAAACTTGTGTTAGAAAGCAATATGCTTATTAAAAAAAGGTAAAAAAATAAAAAGCAGCAAAAGAGAGATGGAACCAGTGAATAGTGCTGCAGGGCAGATATCAGAGCATGAGAAGATGACAGCTACACCCTGCAGTGAGGTACACTTGAAATATGCTTTTGTAATAATTTGTGTATTTCATAGTTTTAATATTCATATCTTAAGGCTTCTTAATAATACCAGAATTGAATACAAGCCCAGATTCTTCACATCTAATGCACATGATAAATTGGCCAGTATTCTACTTGCTTTAAGGGAAAACTTGAAGACCAGGTTCCAATTTTTTGAGTTAGGATACATGCAAATAAGCCCTTGCCACATCTCATTTAGGAACCAAAGCTCTTTTAAACAACCTAATTCAGCCAAAGCTCTTAAATGCATGTTTAATTTTCAGTCCGTGCAACTCCAGTAGGAAGTAAACACATACTTAAAAAAGCTGATGAAAAGCAACCTGTGTGGGATCCAGTTGCAAAACTACTGGCCAGTTAATACCTTAGAAAACCAAAAAGGGACAGCTGATCATTTACATTTTCCCCCCACTCCCAAAGCACCTGGAAATTTGCAAGTAATGTTCACCTTAATGTTACTCATTACTAAAAACAAAACAGACAAAAACTAACCCCTACCTTTCAATCTAATTTCTCAGCTAACTCCTAAAAGCAAAAGTTAACGTTCTATAAACTTGGCGTTATCCTGTGTACTGGCTGCCTTCATGCAGATTATTGCTATTATAAACCATACTCAACTGTTCAAAAAAAAAAAATCAATAGCATATTAAAAACACCACCAAAAAGCAACAAACCAAAACCAACCGTGATATGTCTGGAGCAGCTCCCATGGCAAATTGATTGTTTTCCCAGACACAAAAGGTGAGATTTGTTTAACTTCCTTCACAGTGTAAAGTTGACTCTTGTATTTCTAATTTTTGTGTTTTCCTGCTATCAAAATACCATTAGACACACTGTGAGGTCAGGCAGCAAAATCAGTTTGAAGTAATGGACTTTAGAATAATTGCAGAAAATTACAACAACAGAGACAAATTACAAAAAAATCTATGTGAAGCATTTTTTTCAACAAGAGAAATCTGTTCAATGCCAATCAAAGGGAGAAAAACATTGTCAGCAACTTAATGGTTAATCAAAATTCCCTGTACTTATTTAATGCAACATTTAGGAAGACTGCAGAGCTGGGTAGGTTACTAATTATCCAGGGGGTTGTGGGATTACCATTTTCTTCCCTTGTACTGATTCAGTTATGCACTGAAGCATTTTGTCTGTAAGTTAGGTTAAAGTGTAGTCTAAAAGCTATTGCATCTCCTGCCTTCTGTGTTAAAAAAAAATAAAATGAGAACTGTATTTCACCATCTACCAGTGTAGTTTTTCAGCCAGGCAGATGTGGGAAGCTCAGTACAGGGGAACTGGTTTCTGTTTCTTCCCTCTTGTGTTTTTAACCACTCAGAAAACACCAAACAGGCATCAGGGAAGTGCAGAGCACGTGCAGGCTGCTCTCACAGAAATGATGAAATCTTGGCACTTCTAAAAACTACTAAGCCTTTAGTCAACAGTTAAAATTATTCTTTTCAACTGATTCATGAAATGTAAATACCCCACTAGTGAGGGACAGTGACAGCACACTGTATTTGCCCTTACTGGGGTTATTATTTATGATGCTCTTTACACGGTTGTCTCGGAGCTGTCACTTGTGGAAACACAGGCTCGAAAAATATATAGTAATGATGGCTTCAGTGTGACAATACAAGCCATGTTTTGTCAGAGTACACTGAATCCCTCATCTTTAAAAGAAAATAATGCAGTTCCTTTCCTGTCACTGGTGAGTAACCAGGAGGTATTCACCATTAGATGAAATTAGAATAATTGTTCTCTTCCAGTTAACCTGGTAAATTAGTGGCCTAATTAATATATAAGCATCTGTAAATCAAGAATTGTTAGAATGTATGCAGGTAATATGTTATTTTTCTAACTAGTCAGTTAGAATTTTCTGACTGACTAGTTAGAAAAATAACATATTACCTGCATACATGTTATGATAAGATCTGAAGTTATATCTGTATTTCTACACTTAGTAAATGCACCCATGTATTTTAAAAGAACACTTTCAGTATCATAGAGCTTACTCATGTTTTCTTCATAAGTTTTGATTTCTGCCTTTGATAAAAGGTGACAGCAAAATTGGTCTGAGTCAGCTGGAATTGCAACCTTCCCCTAAAACCAGCTGTCTCTGAGGCACGTTGGCTCACTTCCTCATTCAGGAAGATTCACATGGGAGCTTGTGACAGCGACTGATCAAAGAGGCAGGCATCGTGTAATGGCAAATAGCAAACAAAACACGCTGTGAGTTCTGGATGCTCCAGAATGAAACATCTCACTCCAAATCAGGGATGCTCTCCGCACCTACACACCACTGGGAGCAGAAAAGACCTGGGTACCACACAGGGAGGGAGAGATGGGAATCAAACAGGGAATCTGCCTGGCTCTCACAGCCTCTGAGTTCACACCTGAAGGAACATCTTCACAAAGAGCAGGTGTTTGGGAGGCCGGGAGCGGTGCTTGGTGCACGCCATGGTCCCACAGTCCTGCAGCCCCCGCTCTGCTCTCCCGTGCTAGGAAGGGGTCAGTCAGCTTCCAGCCCCGCTCCGAGCCTGCCTGCTCCCTCCTCACCCCGCGCAGCTCGTTTGTAGCTGGTTTGGAAACCTTTGGACCCATTGCAGGAGAGGTTACAGGAGGGATTGCGGTTCTGTGACCAGCGCAAGAGGCAGATGGCTCAGACAATGCAGGGTGAGCAGAGTGGGAGGGGACACCCCCACCAAAGGTCTGTGATGCCATTGTGCACAGAGGGGGGACACTGAACACGAGGGAGGCCGGTCCTCATGCCAGCCCCTCTCCCCCACCTCCCTGTCTTCCCCCGGGGTGCTGGAAAAGCTCCAGGTAGGGATACCCAGACAGGGCTGCACCCAGCTCCTCCTGACACCTGTGTCCCTCGTGGAATTCGGCTGGACCACAGCCAGACCCACCCCAAACAGGATTAGACATAGGGATTGCTATGCTGGAAACTGCTCTTTATGTGCCTGTCTACCAGGGGGAAAAAAACCTGGGAGGATGAGGGTGGAAAGGTGATGCAGATATTCCTGCTCCAGTCTCTGCATAGGGTTTTGGTAAAAATGTATTTAAGCCATTAAATTTCAAGTGCAGCATATATTCAAGAGTCAGTAACACTAACTGCCTTCACTGGAGACAAATAAATAATTGCAAACTATTTATCAGGCTAAATTGACCAGGAACTTTGCTTTTGGTTTTCTTGTCTTTTTGATCAGAATACATCAGTTGACAGGGTTGATTTAATCAAATTTACATTTAGTAAAAATGTCAAAGCTGTCAGAGTACATTGATTTGTTATTTTCTGAAAAGAAAAAAAAAGTTGGATTAATTGAAAATCAAATTATCTTTTAATTTGAAGTTTATTTATAGTGAGAGTTAAAGCAGAGAAAATATGACTGAGAGATCCTTATATTTCAAAATAGTAGACATCTACTGATCTTGTTTTATGATATTGTTCCACCATTTGAAGCCCAGAGAGAAAAATCAGTTGATAGGTGTCGTATTCTCAGTGACAGGTGAAGATGGAAACAGAATCTACATTTATTAAATTTAGTAGGTCACCACTCAGCCCCTTGCATCCTCCTTGCTCATTGTACAAATAGGCCTATGCCTGTGCATGGATCTCTACTAGATAAACATTAACCAGTTTCTAACACAAATAAAAAATACAGATTAGAAATCCACCACCTCCAGATTTCATAAATCTGGTGCTGAAAGGAGTGTTTTCTCAAACCCAGATGTCTGTGCTGGCATTGGAGTCCTGGGGTTTGCTCAAGTTCTCTGCATGATTGCTAATTCTTATGAGGTGCAAAAATATATATCAAAAGGCATGAAATCTGAATTTTAAGACTCCTAGTATGACTTATGTAAAGTAAGTGAGAAATGATTCATGACTATGCCTTAATATAATCTCCCCAAAAGGAGAGGAAAGCCCTATTCACTGATTCCCCGAATGGCTGCCTGCCTGCTTAGGCTTAGTAGCTGGTGCTCAGCGCCTGCGGACGCAGAGATAACATTCTCTCAGCCCTCCAAACATGTTATGTCAGGTTGCATCATGTCATATGTGAAATGACTTAATGGGATGTGACACAGTGTAGACCAGCACTGTTCCTGGCCTTGAGAGCTGAGGAGGAAGTGGCTCTCAGCCACACCTGTGGCGATTTGAATCCCTGCGTCTGGAGGCAGCGCGTGGCTCAAACGTGACGTTGATTTTAAGCAGGTATCTCTACTCATGTCATTTTGTCCTGATGGAAATCAATGGTACTACCTCAAGCTGGTGATGGATATTTGCTCCTTCTGAGCTTGGCCACTTCATCTTCTCCATTGCAGAAACCAGAGAATAAAGGGCAGCATCACATCTGTAGCAAAACCTGCTGGGCACAACATTTCACTGCTCGCTGAAGCAGCTATACTGTAACCCTACACAGGAAGCTGAAGGTTTGAATGCAGTAGCACCTTACTCGCATTAAAATTGTCATGATTACTGTTTTAGAAATTTGCATATGATGTTGTAAGAATCATGGTCTGACTCCAGGGATTTGAGTTGTGCTGCTGTTGCAGAATTAGCTCTCATTTTTGACAAGTACCTATCAGAGCATTTTACCAGTCCCTGCTGGAGAAGGGCTAAACTAGAAGCCCATCCCAAGGGCATCAAGTAACCTGTTTTGTCAGATAACATTTACCCAAATGTAAATCTGGCAACAGTTTGCAGATTGCTAGAAATAAAATTCACTATCCTCTTCTCCTCAATCCTCCTGCCTTTTTTTTTTTTTTTAAATGTTGAACTATGCACTGTCAGCTATGAAGTTCTTAATTTTCTCCACTTCCCTTTTCATTTTTGACCCTTCCACAGGGATCCAGAAAGACAGGGATCACATATTCCTCCAAAAAGAAAATAAATAAATAAAAATAAATTAAAAAAAAAATAAAAAAATCTGTCCTTTCGCTTGGATTACCAGAACTGCAGAAGTTTTGTAAGGTTCAGATGCTGACACATCACTGGAGACTTAACAGCACCAATATACACCAGCAGTCACCTTGGCTGCCCCTCTCATGAAGAGAAGTAGGAAATATAAAGCTCCCATCTTTTAGCTCCCTAATTAACTAAATTAGGGATGCATGGCTCTCCCAGTTAAGTAAGGCCAGCGTGTTTGTAGACAGCACATCTCCTGCTGCCTGAGCAGGGACACTTATCCATGTGTGCTGATTACATAAACGTAAGTGGTAACTGTTCCAGTGTGGTTCCTTGCACATGGCTGCCCAGAAATCTTTAAAGTAAGGGTACTGAAATGAAATCCAGTTTCATAGGTGAAATACAGAAACTGATAGCAACACAGTCAGGTTCAAAGAGGAAAGAAAAAAACATCCATCTATGTATAATCTTTTTCTATTTACCACAACCTAAATAACAAAAATATAGAATACTGACATACAAAAAATAAAATAAAAACAAATAGTATTCTTAAAATAAAAGATATTCAGCTAGAAACTATTGTTTCTAGTGGATAATTCTCTGTATATGTACAGTCCTTTTTTTCTCCCCCAAGACTCAGTTCCCAAGAGTCCAACAAATTGTTGAAGTTTGAGTTCAAAATTACTTACTGAAACTGCTTTCAATGATTAGGGCAATTTGTCTTATGCTAACTGTGCTCATGCAAACCTCAAATGAGCTGACTGATACATGAGTGTGATACTGTAGGACTGACATCTAAGAAACCTGGCTAATAATCAGAGTTGGCATTTTACACTCTATCCTATTAAGGACAAATAGCAAATCCTAGTTTAGGAGCTGGAGATCCTGGAGATGGTTAGGATACAGCAAAGGAGTAAAAGAAACAAAGATTCAACAGAAATTGAGCCTTTCATTTTGCTACATTTGCACTTCTTTCTAACTCTGCTCAGATACTCGTCTGTTGGACTTGGGTTCTCTGTGTAACAGCAACTGACCCCAGGCCAGGCATACAAGTGGGTGCCTCTAAATTTTTATAGTGTGAATAATTTGCAGAAAAATTCTTCCTCATTCTGTGGACTATGAAGTATGAAAATACTGCACTGCAGATCCCAGAGGCTGGTAGTCAGTGACACAGGGTCCAGCTGGAGGCCTCCCACCAGTGGCGTCCCCCAGGATGTTGTACTGGGCCCAGCAGTATTTGACTTACTCATCAATCACCTGGCTGAGGGCAGATGCCTCCTCACTGAGTTCTTTGGTAACACAAGGCTGGGAGGAGGGGCCAATACCCCAGAGAGATGTGCAGCCCTTGGGAAGGACCTCAACAAAATGGAGACATGGGCAGAGAACCTCCTGAAAACCAGCAAAGGCAAATGCAGGGTCCTGCACTGGGGAAGAACAACCCCGGGCACCAGGACAGCCTGGGACTGACCTGCTGGGAAGCAGCTCTGGGGAGAAGGACCTGGGGCCCTGGTGGACAATGAGCTGTCCCTGAGCCAGCACCATGTCCCTGTGGCCAAGAGGGTCCATGGGATCCTGGAGTGATTAGGAAGAGCACTGCCAGTGGGTCAGGGAGGGGATCCTGCCACTCTTCTCAGCCCTGGTGAGGATCACCTGGAGTGCTGTGTCCAGTTTGGGGCTCCTCAGGAGAGGAGAGACATGGAGCTCCTGGAGCAGGTTCAGTGGAGGGTGACAAAGATGATGGAGGGGCTGGAGCATCTCAGTGAGGAAAGGCTGAGGGAGCTGGGCCTGTTCAGCCTTGAGATATCTGAAAGGGGCCCTCATCCCTGTGTGTCAGTGTCTGCAGGGAGGGCTCAGGGCATGGACCAGGCTCTGCTCCCTGGTGCCCAGCAATGGGACAGGAGGAATGGACAGGAACTGATGGCTGGGAAGTTCCATCTGAACATGAGGGAGAATTTCTTTCCTGTGCAGTAACTGAGCACTGGAACTGATTGTCCAGAGAGGATGTGGAGTCTCCCACACTGGAGATATCCAAGAACTGTCTGGACACAATCCTGTGCCATTTATTCTAGAGTAAACCCACTTGAGCAGGGAGGCTGGACCAGATGAGCCCCCATGGTCCTTTCCAACCTGACTCGTTCTGTGATTCTTTACAGTCTTAAAGCTCTCATGCTAAGTGGAGGTTTTGAGACAAAGTCTTCAGAAAGGAGTAGTATGGTTTCAGCAGCAAGACAGAAGCGAGTGAGCTCTAGTGCTGACACAGCTGTGTTTCCAGCCTTCCCCAATCCATGACCTCATTTTCAAAAGAAACCATTGATTTATGTTGCTGTTAGGTTCCTGTTTTCAGCTTGGAGCTCTGCATGTATTTGTCCAGTCAAGCACTCAAAATTGGTGGCTCCTGCTGAATGATTTGTTTTCAGCCTTCTTAAGGCTGAGGTTTCTCCACCTGTTAACCCAGGATTATGTTTCAGCATTTGACCTGGAGTTTGCAAAATTTATTTTACTAGAACTACTAAAGTGCTTTGAAGTTCAGGCTCATGTTTACAGTCACCTGTTTTGATTGCTTTGTTTTCTCATTCTGGCCGAAAATTCATTTTCCCAATTAAATGAATCTCTTCATCAGGCCTTCTCACAGCTGAAAAAAATACACAGAGACAGAAGGTGGGAAAGGCTCCCAAGGCCCATATGTTCTACAGCATGTTTCTTGCATAAATATGTCACGGGTATTTTAGTAACCTGCTGCCTTCTGGCATGAGACGTATTCAGCTTTCCATTGTTTGCACAGACACTCAGAGCAGGGGAGGGGAGGGTTGAAAATCCACAGAGGAAAGTCTGATACTCTTCTGTCTTGTCAGGTCATGTTCATTTTTTGGAGAAAAACAGTCATTCTGCTTCTTGCAGATATGCTTAATAGTATGAACCACAGTCTTACAGCAAGCCATATAGCAGTATATCTCTTGCTGCAAAGCTTGCAAAGAAAGCAGAACAAAAGCTGGTATTGTGGCCACTTAAATAGGAGAATCTACTCATGCTTCTCTCAGTCTTTACTATGTACTCTATTTGTATGCTAAAAAGGAGACTGAATTTAAATTCAATCCTTTTTTTCTTTAGGATGGGCATTCTGAAACATGAACATCTGAGGAGATAAACATTATTTACAGCTTTGATTTATAATGGTTAACTATCGTCTAATCGAGGAATGTAAATTTGTTGTTTATTTGGTTACCTCCAACACTTGTAAATCCTTATTTATCATCAGAAACCACACACTTTAAATTTAGTGTGTTAATTTATAGGTCTTGATCAAATCTTATTTAACAGACTGATTTATAAACATTAGACAAAATGATCCAAATTATAAGTGTTAACTTTGCCATCAGATTTAAGCATTCCAACTAAGAACATGGATGTATTTCTTTGGTTAGTTTACAAATTATAGCATTAATTATTTCTGTAGTTGACTGATTAGAAAATATCTTCTATCCTGGCCATTAGGTTCTGATTTATATTTTTGATGTATAACTATGCCTCATAATTTGTTTTCACAGGGTTCTGATTTATTAATGCAATGTGCTAAACTTTAAAACATAAATTTCAAAAGCTCTGAAAAAAGTGTAAAAAAAATTCTGACTAAACTATAATCCTTGGGAGCATAGAGTAGACTTTTTTTCACACTTTTATTTGAAACCTAGGGAAGATATTGCGAGACTTTTCCAGCAAAATTTTCCTTTTTTATTCTTTTTGCATAAAAAGACTTTGCATTTCAAAGCACTGGCTACTGCTAGAGGCAGACACATAATTCCAGTGTTACAAGCAGTGACATTCCAGTACTGGATTTAACTGAATTGAGACAATTAGAGGCTACTGGGCTCAATTTAGGGAACTGGATCACAGTTTTTTTCAATATACTAGCACCTCCAGTGTTTTCCTTTTTTGGGAGAATAATCAAAGTATTTTTTGATTTAGCAAGAGTTATGTATTTTTTTTCCCAGACACCTGGTGCAGATTTATGTTTTTGAGTACCGTGCTCTCACCTACTGAGCACTGAGTTACTGTCTTCTGCCAAAGGCACCTGCTGCTCTAGGAATCCTGGGCAGTGCTGGAGAGCACTGGGCAGGGATTAGCCCAGCAGAGCCACTTTCTAAGATGTTTTATTTTAATTCTTCTTTTAATTGAAGCTGCAGAAAAAATGCTGTTCTGTATTTAATTTTTTTTCTGAAAATTCTGACTTTTAAGGAGATCTAGTGTTCCTGTGGTTTTGGTTTTCACACTTGGCAGAGAATGGATTGTGCTGTTTTGTGTATCTGGTATGTGCCTAGATAGAAAAAATTTTATGCAAATATTAATATAGACATAAGTATATAAAAAACATCTCCCCATACATGACTAATGGAGACTTTTATAGCTTTGCTACTCCATGATTGGAAAACTAATGTTGATTCAAGTAGTAGAACAAATTAGTAAGGTCCCAGTTTTATGCTTAAATAACTAGACAGTTTCTTATGCTTGAGCTAGCACATTTAGAAAGAATCTGAGGTTTCTGTGGGTATGTCTATATTTCTAAATTAAAGAAGAAAGAGGAGGAAGGCTGCGTACTGCATTCCAATCCTCCAAATTGACCACCCAAAACATGACACAAAATTTGATAGACTGTTCATTCCCAGAACTGGTACAAAAAGATACTGTTGAGTAGACAATCTTTTTCACCTAGAAAAGTCTTCTAACATGTCTCCAGGCTTTGTGTCTGAAATGTCCATTTGTCATGCCCTACAGCATGCAATTCATACCCTCCTTTAGATGTCATAAAGAGAACTCTCCAAAGAGCTGCAGTGGAGCCCAATTCCTTGCAAGCCTTTGGGCTGCAAAGAGCCACACAAAAAATAATCCCTTTGTTTTAGGACCACATGAGTCTCAGATGAGATGTGGGGCCTCAGGACAGGTCAAAGACTCAAACTATCTGCTCTAGTGGGATCTGGTCTTGTGGCCACAAGCCAGCCCATGCTACTTGGACCTTGGGAGCCAGAAATCAGTCTCTGTTCCTCTTTTATTTAGTAGTGTGAGCAAAGTCAATGTGTGTTATGCAGTGCTGTGACCACTGCCCTGGGGAGCCTGTGCCAGTGCCCAACCACCCTCTGGGGGAAGAACCTTGTTCTAGAACCCAGCCTTAACCTCCCTTGACACAGCTTCAGGCCATTTCCCACAGGTCCTGTCACTGTCACTGTCACTGTCACCACAGAGCAGAGATCAGTGCCTGCCCCTGCTCTTCCCCTCACAGGGAAGCTGTACCTGCAGTGAGGTCTGCCCTCAGTATCTCCTCCAGGCTGGACAGACCAAGTGCCCTCAGCCAGTCCTCATAGTGCTGCTCCTCCTCAAGGGTCTTTACCATCCTTGTGCAAAGAAAACCACATGAGGGCAGAGAAGGAAAGGCAGGAAGAGGAGGAAGATCAGGTACCAATCAAATGATTTTGTTGAATCCCAGGCTTTCACTGATCAGAAATTGAATCAAGGAGAACGCTGAAGAACTGCTTCTTTGAGAGGATGAAATAGGAAAAGAGAGGAGAATAAGCACACTTTTTCTGGAATTGGGGTAGCTAGCAGTTATTTCAATTAAAACATGCAGGTCCTTTAAGACACTAGCAAAACTCAACACTTCTCAGCCTAAAACAGATGTTTTAAATAGGTTGAACATGTACTGTCCTATACTTGATTATAAGAGGCTCTTAGAAAACCAGATAGGGCAGAGACATTTGCCTTGCATTTCCTCACCCCGCCCCAAAAATCCTGACCACAAGAACCCAATATAATGTCACTGAGTGAGATGAACCCCACTTGTAGGGACTACCAAGGAGATGGCTCAGGACTAAGACCTGGGAAAGATCAACCACAAGAGCTTAGAAAATGTGGGTTGGGAAAGGAGAGATGAGGGAAGTTTATGTCTCCTGGAATATATCACCCCTTATTGAGACAGAACCAGAAGTTCAGAGTCCCAGGTCTCACCTTTTCTTTCCTGTCCAAATGCTTATGAAGAGCACTGGCAAAGCTACTGTGGGCTCCCACCAATGCTGCTGCTGGCAGTGGTAACTACTTCATTAGCTTAAAGTGACACATTCTGCTGCTTAATGATTCCCAGTCTGCTGCTGACCTATGCAAATATCAATATGAATCCCTGAGATGCAAATATTTTTGAGAAACAAAACACCAAGTAAATTGCACACATGCACAGAAATACATTAAAGAACATTATTCATCTCCACAAGCTTAATAACGTTCTTTTAATGTTGTTTGTGTGCACAGTAATGGTTTAAATTTCTCTGGCTCTTGAGCATGGTATTATAAGTATCCAAAATAAGATTGGGATTTCAATGAATATCTATCACTTCAAAAACTATTTAATGGGATTCAAATCCAAAAACTGAACAGAGCTGCAAAATTCATTATCAGCAACTTTGTAAAACTGCTGCACGAGGTTATAAACTGCTTTCTTCCTCCTGATCTGTCCTCTCTGCCCCTGTGTCCAGATGGCTTCATCAAGAATCTTGTACTGTGCTCCAATCCTTCAGCATTGTCCATGTACTCATTAAGGTAACTGTCTTTGCCTGCAAAACCTGCTACATTTCACTTGTCCTCGGCCTCTCAACTCCTGAGTGCCAAAATTGTCTCAAACTGCAATGTGTGTAAGCACAGCGGCTGACTGTCATCCTTCTCCGATGCTAATGGACCTTTTTAATTCCTTTGTTAACCCTTCGAAAATGCCAAGCAAAGATTTACAATCTCCCTGTCCCTGCAGGGCCTCTGGAAAGGAAACCATCCAGATGGCAAAACGCAGTTCTGCCGTAACCCTCTCCCACAACTGCCAAGCGCAGGAATGCGCTCAAGGCACTGAATGCTCAGCACAAGAAATTTCACAACTCATTAGCAATGCCACATCAAAATAATAAAGAACAAAACCCACACTGAAACCCAGCAGGCTGCAGTCCCAGGGGTTAGCTGGCAGCAGCCTAGATGGGAATTTCATGTCGCGATTTGCACAGATAAGGCCTCTTGGCCACTGTTTTGCACTCCAATAATGTTACTGGTGTAAATATGCAAAAAAAGTTTCCAAAATTATTGGCTCAGTCACCTTTTTTGGATGCAACAGCTGAAGGATTTAGAAATCCCATGGTATCTTTTTAAGAATTGGAAGCCAAATCATTAGATTCTTTTTTCCCAAAGTGGGGGTACAGCTGCTTTTGCCACCCTAATTTTTACATTACTCTTCCCTGAAAGAATGCTGGGGGAGTGTGAAACTGATTTTAAACTCCTTTTGGCAAAAAGAAGCAGCAACTGAGCTCTGGGAAATCTGTATTTTTTTTTTTCCCTAGAACTCCTTGCTGTAGTCTGACCTTTTCTGTATTCAGCACTGAGGACACCATGCTATCCACTGGTTAGCCACAATAATCTTGGTTTTTCCTCCTCCCCAGATTTTCTGAAGGGAGAAAAAAAAGTACATTTTAAAACAAGCCAGCATATTTACCATTGATCATTTGTATTAACTACTTGTTCTTCAAACTTCAGATTTCTGAACTCAATTGGGATTGAAGGTGACTCAATAAATACCTTCTGCAAATGTATTTCAGAAAGTGGGAGGCTCTTCAGCTGCTCAGTACAGTCACTTCTTGTAGAATGCATGCAATTATAATTTGACTTTCTCACCAAAGGGTTAGGGGCCCACTCACAAATCACCATCCCTGATGTTTCAGTGATTACAGAGTTGACAGCTGGCCAGTTTCCAGGTATTCATCTGAGCCACTGCGTGCACACAGCTGATTAGCACGGGGCCATGGACCTGCAAATCTCCTGGTACCCTCTGCTTTATTATTTATTTGATTTGCCAGGTAGCAGCCTTTACTGGCTAACCAATAAAACATTATTTTGAGCACAAGACGAAATTATTGGTAGCACAGGAATGCTTGTCTGACAAATTTTAAAACATTAATTTCATACTGAAATTTGTATTTACACATTGCTTTTTTTGAGGATTACCTGAGGAAAACAGAGCACTCTGGGTACTTCAGAATCAGAATCACTGGGTTGGAAGAGACCTCCAGGATCATCAAGTCCAACCCAATCCTAACCTTAACTAAACCATGGCACCAAGTGTCACATCTAGTCTTCTCTTAAACACATCCAGAGATGGTGAATCCACCACCCCCCCCCAGGTAGACCATTCCAATACTTTATTACCCTTTCTGTAAAAAACTTTTTCCTAATATCCAGCCTATATTTCCCTTGGTGCAGCTTAAGACTGTGTCCTCTCATTCTGTCATTGCTGCCTGCAGAAAGAGACCAACTCCCACCTGACTGCAGCCACCTCTCAGAGTGAAGCAGTGGGTGGTTTGCATCATTATGGAATTTATATGGCATTTAACTTGCATGAACTGAGGATACTGTCACTCTTTTCTTGTTTTCCTGCTTCAGTCCCCACCCTCTCCTGGTTCTCTCTATTCTCCTCTCCTCCTTTGCTGCCTCTCTCCATCCCTAACTCCTTCATTTGCACTTCTGATGCATCCCCAGGATTCCAGTCATCTTTGCCCACTAGGCCCTGCCTCTGTTCACTGGCACAGAGATACCACGAGCAGAAATCAGCTCCTGTTTCATTCTGGGAAGTTCGAGCCAAGGTTCCTGGGGATTCCAGTCATTACAGACTCTATGGCAAACTTCATTGTATAAACCAATTGCTAACAAAAACTCTTTGTAGGAGCATGGGCTGGTTTGGGCTGAGGTAGAGTTAATTTGGTTCATGGCAGTCTGTATGGGGCTGTGTTTTGGGTGTGCTGGAAACAAATAATAACACAGGGATATTTCTGTTGCTGCTGAGCAGTCCTTGCACAGCATGGAAGGGTGGTCAAGAAGCACAGGATTAGTGGGAGGGAACACAGCTGGGACAACAGAACCCAGCTGGCCAAAGGGATATTCCACACCATATGGCACCATGCTTAGTATAGAGAGCTGGGGGAAGAATTCAGAAGAGGAAATGTTTGGAACCTTCCCAAGTCATCATCACAGGGGACAGAGCCCTGCTTTCCTTGGAGTGGCTGAACACCTGTCTGCCCATGGGAAGTGGTGAATGAATTACCTTTTTTTCTTTGCTGGCACACAGGGCCTTTATTTTACCTGTTAAGTTGACTTTATCTCATTCACCCTTCCAATTCTCTCACCCATCCTGTCAGGAGAGAGTGAATGAGTGGCTCTGTGGGACTTGGCCACTGGATGGGGTTAAACCTAGACAGAGCATATCAGCTGATTTCCATGATGGAAAAAGGAGTAATTCCTACACTGCAGTGTGAAATTCAGCTTCTCACAACTTCTAAGGCAGCCCTCTTGTTGTGTGAAAGCTGGCATTTAATTGCTGTCTGCAGTTTCACAGGTCTCTCCTTGGGGAACTCCTAAATTACCCTAATATTTTGGCAGGCACGACAAGGACATCCTGGAGGTAGGGTTTTAATTAGGTCACATAACAGGACCAGTAGTAGATTATACAACAGGAGGGCTGCACCTTTTTACTTAGGTACATGATCATAACATTAGAGTAAGGACTGTTATTTCCATTATAAATCTTATTTATGTTTGGGGTTGCTATCTTGGTTGCAAATATTTTCATCAGACTAAAATCTGACTGACTAACCTAGAGCTTGGAAAGAAATATTTATACTGTATGGAAAAAAAAACCCTGCAGTAAGGTGCTTTGTTGTTTCATTCATTGCATTCACAGACAAAGAAAATCAGCTTCCATTTAAAACAGTGATCTAAAATGATGTCTCTCTGGGGAAGCAAAGAAAGATATTCATAAAGGTTAACATCAGCCTTGGGAGGAAAGTCTGCTGTATTCCCTTTAAGGCCTACAGTAATGAAGGCTTCTCCACAGGATTATTTGGAGCAAGAGACTAACTTTAGGAATGTTGAATCCAGCCCCCTGCAGTAATCTCCCTCTCTGCTGCCTGTAGGCACATGTAGGCTGCAGAGAGTCTCTCTGAATATGCTTCTTAATGTTCTAATAATGCACTAATAAAAGACAGCATCCAGCGTTGGAAGAATTAAGCCATTGCAGAAGTTACAAGGGTTTAAGGAATAAAGAACTACAAAATTTTTTTTAAAAAAATAACCCCTTTTTCTTCCTTTGTCTCAGGTGTGGGCTGAGAACCTGCCTCAGACAGCACTTGCCATGCTCTTATTCTTACGGATCAGGCAGTGAGGACTTGCCAGGTTATTGATCCTTAAACACCATTTCCATTAGCAAGCTGGATATTTGGGGGAGAGGAAATATATCCCAAAGTTAATCATGTCTGCCAGCTTGCTTGCCTATAAAACCTGAAATGACAATAAGGTGGCTCAATTTTTAGTATTCTTAAAGAAAGAGCAAGATCCCAGAGGACTGGAGCTTATCATGACAGCACACACTGGGGTCCTTTTGAGGAAATGCCCTGAAAGCTCTTTCTAAGCTGGCTTACAGAGTGTAACTAGAATTAATTCATGGGGATGTTTTGTTCAAGAGAAGTAGCTATTCAAGGAACTCTGTGCTTCAGAGGTGGGAGCAGACTAAGCTTCCTTCAAAGCACTCTGCTGGGCTGTAGAACATAACAGCAGGGCTTGTGACACACGTGCATTTTCAATTCCAGTCTCATAATTGTAGGAAAGGACTCGCTTTTAATTCTTTGAAGGTAAAGCAGGACAGAGCCCAACCCATGTATTTTCCAGCTTCAAGGCACTTAAGAGCTTCCTCTTTTTCATGTATTGTTTTTGTTACTGAAACCATCAATCCTCCCTTATCCCTAAGCCACTGATGCTTTGTGCTTTGAATGTAAAATAAGGAAAAGTCATCAAATTATTTTGACTAGTTGATGAAAATTTCATTTCCCTGAGTCCCGAAGTCTTTTCCTCACATTAAATTGCATATGAAAAAGATTCTAATATCCCTCATTTTCAGATATAGTTACACAAATAGTTTTAGGTTAATACAGATGGTAAACAAATGCTACAAATAAAAAGATCTTGAACCATTTCATGAGATTACTGTTCCTCTAATAAGGCAGAACATAAGTCTTCCACAGCACTAACAAGTAAAGCTGAAAGATGTAATCAAACATTCTGAATTATAATTGAGGATTTGGGCAAAACAGGATTAACACGTATTTGTCTGGTGAGTTGCAGAGTCAACTACAGCTCTTCTGAGGGAACTACTCCAAATGGTGACTGGAGAAATCTCCAGACCCATGGAGAACTGTAGGATGGAGCTACCTGGAAACTGTGAAAATCCAAGGATTAGCAGAATTCACATGACTATTTTTTTTTTTTCCTCTGCAACTTTAGCAAATCTCCAGTGAGAGAATGCTGATAGTACTGGGTCATGCAGAAGAGGATCTGTTTCCAACAATATACATACAGATTTCTGGGAGAGAATAAAAGCATATTGTGCTACTTCCCCATCATGGTCTAACAGTTTCAAGCAGTTTTCAACTGAAAGGTGGGTGGGGTTTTTTGCTTGTTTGGTTGGTTTTTTGTTTATTTGTTTTGTTGGTTGTTCGTTTGTATTTGGTTTGGTTTTTGTTGTTGTTTTTTGGGGCAGTTTTTTTGGTGTGTGTGGTGGGTTTGTTTGTTTGTTTGTTTTAATTCAGATGTGGATTCCAGGTGCTCAGTGAGGCTGGAGGAGTTGTCTAGACTCCCTGACTTCATTTAAACATTGGGGGTTTCTTTAATAGCAAGGCCACAGGTATGGTTACAAATTGTACATGTGTGAGAAAAAAACTTGCTCAGCATAGATCTCTTCATTATCTTGTGCAGGCATTGACATCCCTTCATTGACCACTTAGCTGGTGCCCCAAACTAACTTTTGCACCTGTAATTAAAAGCATAAAGTTTGGAAGGTAAAGGAAGATGATGAAAATAATTTCTCAGAGTTAAGGTGTTCTAACTACAGGTGAAATGTTCTACACAACGTGTGCAGCTCACCCAACCCAAGCCCCATTAGCAGCCATACCCATCCTGGCTGGCCTCTCAGCATTTGGGCTCAGGAGTTCACCTCTTCTTGGATGTTGGTTACAGCAAGGGAATCTCTGGCCTAGCACCATAGTCACAAGCCAAATTCTATGCTGGAATCTATACTGCAGCACATACTCCTCATGGCATTTACTTAGGAGGGGAAAGGTGAAGAGATTATCTCTTTTTTTGTTGTTTTGTAGAAACTGAATGTATCTGAAGAGTTGACATCATTGCCTGGAGTTATTGGTTTTACAAGAAACTGTGAGCAGACGTTATTAATTTTTATATTTTACTTTCTATATTTTATGATGAAGTAAGCTGTATTTGTTGGAAAAAACATAAGCCCTATATTTGTAAATATACATAAGCCCTAATAATTACAGATCCTTCTCAATCTGTTTTTTTTTTTCCTGTAAAAACCAGTGACTCCATAAAAAATAAATTTAGAAACATTCTTTAATTTTATTATTCAAGTAAAAAAGAAAAAAAAGAATATATATATTTCTACTGTACCCAAAAAAGAAAGGAGCATGCACCACATCTAAATCTAATCTTGTTGCAGTGAAATCAATTCCACAAACCACATTTAGATTGTTCCTTTAGTTTGCGGATTTAAATTGCTTCTAAAATCTCATTAACCAAACCCCTGTACAGAAAGATTCTGGCTTTGCTATGACAATAGGAGGCTGTTCCCGACCCATATACACCCTTCACAATCATTTTCACACCTCATGCTGCAGAGATAAAAATGCCCTATTTTTGGCAGACATGATCTGAACATTGTGATGACCTTAAATTTTGGGACAGATTTAAAATCAGAACATGGAGTTGCAATTTTACATAAAAAAAAAAAGTATACTAGAATAATAAAATTATGTATGCAAGTGGTTTATGTAGGGTTACTATTAAATTTTCAGGAATTCCTATAAGTGGATTAACTCTACTTGTATGTTTCTTACCATGAAGATTTCTCATGTGGCTTCTTTACAGTTTCTACATTGGTTTCTGTGTTTTTAATTTGTTTGAGACATTAAAATTATGGAAAAATTTATATAAACCTTGCACTTTTAAAATTAGTAAATCCTCATTCTAATTGTAGAAGGCAGAGTCCTCAAAATCCAGAACACATTTAACCTTCATACATGTAACCAGTAATATAAATTTCTAAAGTATTGCAGAAATTCTCTTTAGGAGGAGAATTATTTTCTGTTGTTGTACCACCCCACCACCCCCGCCAAAGAATTATTTGCCATATGAAAGTGTCAGCTTTGAAACATAAGTAATTTGGAAGATTCAATCAGATTCAAACCAAATATCTGCCTTTTCCTGTTTTGCTTCTGTTGGATTTGTATGATTGCACAGATAGTCACGGTGTCTTTCCTAACAGTTTGTTGCCTTTGGTATTTACTCCTGTATTGACATGATTTAAAATTGCTGATGAACAACCTGGTGTCTTATGCTTAGATTGAGCAAATCTACAAACCTTAAATCTGAGACATTATCATCATGCCTTAAGATTCTACTCTTGCAGCTGTACACCAACAAGAAAAAGTAATCACATTTAGAATAGCAGTACTGGGTTACAAATGTGTGATTTCTAATAACTTTTTCCCTAAAAGGTACAAGATAATATTTGTACTTTAAAGAGACCATAACCCTGGACTTTCCTATAAATATATTAAAAGTTCTTTGCTTATAATGATAGTTTACCCTTGATTCATATAATTAAAATTGTTTAAATAGTAATAGAACATGCAGAGACATTATTTGGAGAGAAGATATCAAGAACTAAAGCAAAAGCAGAAGAGTTCTATGATCTCTGCAAGAGTAGTATGTCAGAACTGAAATGGCTATTACATGAATAATTCCATAAAGTATTTTTAGTCTTTAAAATATTGTTTTGATGAATGAACACAGCTCACACTATAGGTGTGCACCAAGAAATAGGTACCATTCATCTGCTCTTTCATCTTTTCTGTCTGGTGTTCACAGCCTCCTGTATATTTCACACGCCAGGTCCACGTAGCATTTGAGCATAAATTAACTCAGTGTTGCCTGACAGCCTCTCTTCTGTTACTGCTCGGCTCCATCTTCCCATTCCTCTCTGGAAGCTGCAAATCTCAGCTCTCTTCTCACATTCCTGTCACTCCGGGTCAATGTGGATCTCAGCTGTCAAGTTCTGCCTTGTCCATCCTTGAATATTTCCTTCCAGAATGAAGCCATGGACACTTGAGTTTTCTTAAGGACTCTGGTCCTTACTACAAGATTTCTCCTCCTACTGCAAAGTCAGATCCTGCCTCTGACCTAAGAAACAGTCAGATGTAAATCTGTCTTAGAGAATATTATTGATGAACTAGCAACAAGAGATGATGGGTCCCTTAACATTGCTTCTAAAAAATGGCTTCACATAGCAGAACCAGTGGTGATGGATTGCATTTCAAAGCAGCAGGAGTGTGTACACAGGAATTTTGGACCTGGAGGAAGTTTTAAATGTTGTCAGAATGAGATTTTTATCATAAAGATCAGGGGTTACAGAACTCACTGAGTTAAAATCTTGCATAGGGCAAGGAGTTGGACTGGATGATCCTGCTGGGTCCCTTCTAATTTAAGAGATTCTATGATTCTATGACTGTTAACAAAAGGATGGTGAGGAGCTGTGAGGGCTGTTCTCTCTGTCCCCTCTCCCTGCTCAAGAACTGAACATGTGCCCTGACAAAACTACACAGCTCTGATGACAGAGGTGGTGAGAGACAAATCTCTGGGAAACATGCAGGAGTGGTCAAAAGATCTCCAGGTCTAACAGAATTGTCTGGTAATCCTGCAGGTTACTGCAGGAACCACAGGGCTCAATCTGAGCTCAGGAGGGGGTGGACTGAGCCCAAGAGGAAAGAGCTGTAACACAACTCTACAAGTAGCAGAAATCAGATGAAATGTGGAAAATTATAAGGGGGGAAAAATTGCCAGAAACAGCCAAAAAAGTTTCCCAAGGTACTTACTGAAGACCTACTGGTTTAAACATTGTGAGATAAAACACATAAATTTAAATACACAGGTTACACAGTCTCTCACAGTTTCCTTCTGCTGGGTTCTCCTACCGTTCTGATCCTTCCCTTTCTTCCTCTTCTGTCCCTAAACCCACTGCACACCCTCACTTGCCATTTGAAAGACCTCCAATGAACACTAAGTACCACCAGCACCTGCCATATTTTGTTTCTTTTGTCTTCTTTTCCAGGATGGGAAGATGTCTTGCAATTTATGCCTTTTCCATCTAAAACTAATGACTTGTAACATTCTTATTTTTTCCTAGGTTTGAAAATGTAAAATAGGAAGGATGATATTTTTTCTCATTTTACATAAACACATGCATATTTATTAGGACAAAAGTGAACCAAAAGAATAAATAAATGAGGAAACAGAAGAAGAAGAACAAGAAGAAGAAGGAGAAACAATTGTTCTTTTACAGTGACATGTGCTTTCTGCAGCCACACTCTTAGCAATTGCTGTAATAAGGGTCTCTCTGCCTGTGCAGAGGCCTTACTCTGGTAGATGTAAAAGCATGAAAAACCTCAGAGAGCAGGATTCTGAGGATGATGTCCCAAATAAAGAACTAGTTTCAGATACCTGAAATGGGGTTTTTCTTCTTTTAGGACTTTCAGATCTTTACATCTATTTGAGTTAAGTCATATTGATGGTTCCACATTTTCTTTCCACTGCCTAAATGAGATTTTCTACTGATACAACTGATTCAGAGAAGCCCATTTTAACTGTGCATATAGAATCTCTTTTGCATTTGAAAACCTGTGCTAATGTGCAGAGGATGTATTATTCATATCACGCCTGCTGTGATTTACATACTTCAGGAAAAAGTGTTCACGTTCTGGGTTTTCATTTGTTGCACAGACAATACTGATAGTGCCCACTAGACTTATGTGGCTGTCTTAAAAGTACAGTTGTTGGTCACCATGGAAATTCAGTGTAAGTAAATAATCTTAACACGCAGTTCACACGTCTTTATACATCAGAATAGTGTTCCTTGTATTTAGCAGCAATATTTCCTGAGCACTTGGCAAACGCTGTGGCAATGGTATTCACTTACTCAGAAAGAGAGAGCAAAAGGGTATCACTTTATCCTTTATCACTTTATCACTACCTTGCAGCAGGTACTGTAGGGCTCCACATGTATTTCCATAACGGATCAAAGTTTCATAGTTTGAAACTCTACATATTTGCATTCTATCTTCCTAATTATGAATTCTGCGATTTAAATCTGAAATTAGAAATTCAAGATGACTGTTTCTGGCTTTGATTATGAAAAATTGTGCCACAAGAACTTAATAAAATTTTTCACAAGAACTATATGACAGTACAGCTCTGTATCCCTAATGTAGTTCCACTAGAAATAATAAAAATTACAAGACTCATTTTTTGTCTTTTAAAGTAAGTAAAGGCCAAACAGAGGCTCAAATGTAGCAAATGAAAAATTTCTATCACAAACTGAAATGGAAACCAAGAGAAAATACTCTCAAGCCAGAAATAATCTTCCACTTTTCCCCACCCATATAAATAAACCGAAGGAGAAAACTGTCATAGCTCTTCCTCTTCCTTCTCTTTTAATTAGTGAAGAGTACAAAGCTGCCCTTGGGCCTTTAAGTTCTATACAGGAAGATCCTGGGGCTCTTGGCAAGAGTTTAAGGTGTTCTTCACCAGAAAAGCTCCTATGCCATCAGAGACCTTGCTGAGGTAGCTCTAAAATGCTGGGATAGACAAGGACCTTTCTCTCTGTAGGCTTAGCTCAAGCCATAGATAATGTGCATTCCTCTCCTGCATCCCACCAGATACCTTCAGGTCAGACCCTTTCCCTGGAAGTTTGTAGCTACCTCCTGCTCTCTCAGAGGTTTGACTTCACTGCTGCAGCTTCTTCTTACACATCAACACCTGCTTTACCTCTCAGAGGGGTTTTGTGCTATTTTCTGCCCCTTGACAGACTGACACACTCATTTTCCTCAAGGCATGTTCATTAAAGAGGACTCCAGGCCTGCTCCTACTGCATATCAGGAGCTCTGTGGCTCACACTCTTCTCTGTTCATGCCAGGCTTCCTCATCCCTGCCTTCCATGCCCCTCTTTCCTCATTTCCTTCCCTGCACCCATCCTAACTCTGTCTGATATTCTGGAGTCTGATTTTTAACTCTACATGGAGTTATATTTTCCCAAGAAGTATGAAACACTGAAGTTCTGAACTCAACCCTTTTGCCAATTCAAGCTAAGCCCAAAAATCCACCCCACAAGGCTGCATATCTGTTACACAAGCTGCTACTGCTGCTTGCTGAACTGTTGTCTCTGTTATTCTATAGGACCTCAGAAACAATCTGGTCACTATCAATCAAATGCACTTTAAATGCAGATTTTGCTGTTCTGCTTTAGAAAACCAGCCAGTATCTTTAATACCATTCCAGGCTTATCTCTTTTGCCTGAATTCCCACTATATTTGATGAGAGGTAGATGAGATCTGAGCTCCCTGTTTCCTGATACTATTCTTGGCTCAATAGATTCTCTTTTTGCCAGGACCTGTAAGTGTGAAACCAGATGTTCCCTGACTAAAAACTAATGTCTTTTAGCAAGAATTGTTTCAGGCAGTAATATCTAAAAAAAAGTGAAGAGCAAAATGTTCTTCTGCAAAGACCTTTAAACAAGAACGCCTCTAAGTCAGAAATCCTTCCCCTAAACCACCTGAAAAAGTTTCTCTTTCACCCACAGTTTTTAAGGTATCTTTATGTCACTTAAGGGTTTTCAAAGATCAGGCACAGAGTGCTGTCCTTAATAAGTGTTGACACTGAAGACAATGGATACAGACTGTTCTTGCAGCTTCCTGTGGTTGCACAGCTTTGTGGGGAAGGAGCCCTTGGTCAGAAGGCAGGTGCTTGTCATTTACCACATTCTTGTTCATTTAGGGGATAAGCAAACGACTAAGCAAATCCAGCTGTAAAATTTATATCTGTGCATACTGGCAAGTATTAATACAGCCTTATAGCAAGTACTTGCCAGATTTGTGCTCTGACAGAATGTGTAGAATTGCCTCCCACCGTTTGTTAGTCTGGAATGAATAATTATGGGTATTTGTGAGTTGTTTTCAATTCCCAATCCATTTAGAGGAAAAAACTATCATAGTTTAAATGAAAGAAAATATAGGCCTCATGTGAGTTTCATTCATTGTACTGCAGAAAAGTTTATTGCAATAGGGTCTTCTTGCTTTGCACCAATGTCAGGAGTCTGCTAATAAACTATTTAAAGCTAATACCTAAAAAGCATCAATAGAACCTTTTAATGAGCTCACTCAGATTAGATTTTTTCCAGTTATCTTGACAGGTGAGTCGAGTTTAAGCAATTTACACAATGTAATACTATAAAGCAATTTAGACAATGTAATACTATAAAGGAAATGTGCTGTAGCATATCTTGTAGGCCTAACAATCTCAGTAAGAGCAGCCTTTCCTAAGCACACTGCTGACAAATATATGCTGCTATTTTTAAAGAGTGTTTCCACGTTACAGAAGAAACAAGTTAAAGAGAAGCATCCAAATTTCCACATTACAGAAGATGACCTAGGAATTTCTATAGCAGTAAACAAATATTGCTCCCATTGATATAATCAAGTTCCTCTTGGTGCAATCATGTTATTCCAGTTTTATACCTGTTTAGCCAAAATGGGAATTGGTCTATTCATCTTCTCCAGGCTAATTTTCCTGCAAACTGCACTACGTTCCTGTACAAAGCTGGGATATTCATAGCAATTTTCATAAACACTCACTATACTGAATCTTAAAAACCCTTTAGGAAGTGCTGGTGTCAACTTACATTTACAGTTAATGCTTGTGTCACTGGAGTGCAGGGTTTTTTTCTAATCATTATTGTAAAACTGGTGAGCCAATGTAGAACCCATATGATCAGTTGTTTCCACACCATATTTTCCCACTGCCTATTTAAGATCATGAGGAATATTTTTGCTACAACCCCTGAGTGCTTTCAAGCAACATCAGAATGAGGGCTTAAAAGTGATTGCTCTGAAGTCCTAAATATTCAGTACAGAAATTGTGAATACACTACTTTTTTAGTGTCAGTAGTTTTAGTGACAATGTGATGGCAAACAAAGGAGAAGAAACTTGGAGGAAAATAAATCAGATAAAGGAAACCTGGATTTATTTCTCAAACTGTGCACAAGTTCTGCCATATAGAGGCCTTGGAAGGAGCACATATTCTTGGGAATTTGAATCTAAATTATGGGAAATAGGGAAATCTCTTGTATCTTAAGTCCATTAGCAACATCTATCCTGCCTTTCTGATCCACTGTAGGTACTTGTTCTTATTTTCGGGGAAGCTGGTACAGACTCTCATGTTGTGTTTCCATCACTGCACTTATTTATGCAGATAAATCCTAATACTAAAGGGAAAATATTATGTCAGCTTTAAGTTTTTCTAAACAAGCCTGAAGAACAGGCTGTTTTTATTTGTCACTTACTTATTTTGAATTCATGCAGCTCTGCTGAAAGACGTGTTGCCATGACACATGAGGAGACAAACATTGTGGAGTACCAGAAGGAACAAAAACAATGAGACCTCACAGCATCATTTATACAACCTGGTCAAGCATCCTGACAGCAATTTAAGGACTGAACCTTTTCCAAGTTGTGTCAGGGACCAGCAGAAGCAGGTGGCTCTGAATGGGATCTCAACAGACACTGTCATGGAGTTTAGCAACAGATTTATCTCAGGGACAGGTGTTTCTGATCAGCTCTAGAAGCATCTATGTCCTGTTTTCCTGGCAGAAATTTATCAAATCATTATTTCACAGGTTCCTCAAAAGGTTTTGTATCACCCTGAAGGAATTCCTGTAGACCAAAGCATTAGTTCACAATGAAAAATTGACTGTGATAAATGCTTTTGCAAGAAAGTAGTAATGACTTGCAATGCACTGCAGTAACAGTTTAGGTGCCTTATCTCTTTGATTCATCTGAAATCAGGCACTGAACTAACCACTACTAATTTGTGTTGTATCCTCATGGATGTCATGTACAATCTCATGAGACTTCTACTCCAGCTAAGCAGTAATTTAACTAATCATTAGAAAGAGTATCTTAGCCTAGTGAAATAATTGCATATTCATCACAATAATACAGATGATAATGGATTCATGGGATATTACTGTCACTGTCATATGTATTGATACAAAAATTCCATTCAATTTTTGTTATACCATAACATTATAATAAATTATCAGTAGTAAGAGGGTGAGATGGCATTGTAAATCTTTAGGACATTGTATTTTCATATTTACACATCTGAAAAAGCATAGAAGTGTTTATTTTCAGGGAACACCAGCTTTAAAGCAGCACTTATAGATAAAATATTTATTAAAATAGGGTCTCTATTACGCTGAGATTAAATCTGAAAAAGTCAAATTTTTGCATTTGTTTTATTTTTGCTAAAGGAGAAATATAGTGCTTGGAGAAATTATTAACCTGTTATTCAGAAAAGGCTTGAATCTCATGTGAAACCCTTCAGAAATTTTTAGGTTCATATTGTAGCTAGTAATTGTAGTCCTGAGAGCTGTAGCTCAATAAAGTCTTGTCTGCTCAGAGGCTAAAAAAATCCCTCCCTGAGACATGAACTGCAAGCCTATGTGTTGGGTTAATAACCCTACCTGCTTTTTATATTTTTATATTTTTACCATTGGTAAGGTTTCTTTCTCTTTGTTGTCAAAGCTACAGTGACTTTGCAGTTTAGCTTTGTACTTACACCTATGAAAGTAGAGCCTGTTGCCACCCATGTTCTTTTACTCAGGCCTGGGTAGCTGACATCTCATTGCAGATAACAAGGAGTTGAAAGGAAAATCCAATTTATTCCCAGGTAAACCACTGTGAACTGTTAGTAGTGAGTAACTGTAATTAGTGAGCAACTGGTAAAAGCATAAGAAATTCTAAGCCAAACAATTCAAAACACTACTTACTGATATGTATTAAAAGATTAGTCAGTGGAAAATAAATTATTAAGTGCATATAAAATAGGGCAGGAATCTGCCTGATGTACAAAGGAGAGTGCTCCACTTTAGCATCATGCCTGTTGCAGTCTTCTGTCAGATGTCCCTTGATCCTCAGTCAAGGGATATTAACTTTCCATTCCTCACTATTGACCTTACTACCCTCTGACCTCTCTATTTCTTCATACTTAACTGTTTCTCCATTTATTCTCCTCCACTTTCTCCTGTTGCCAAGAAGCATCTCGTTTCTATCCTGGCTATTAATTCCCTTTTTTCTCCACCTCTTATCTAGTAGCTCATTTTTCTTTGTCCAATTATCCCCTTCATCACTGTCTTGCCACAAGTAGCTACAGTCTTTCTTATTTTTGAGAATATGCCACCTTGGCAGGCCTGAGAAAGATCAGGGCTGTGATATTTCTCATTTTCTTCTTCATTGATCGCAGAGGAGTTGAAGTTGCTGGGAACAGGGATTCCTTTAGCTGGAACTCAGACAGGCAGCTGCCATGACTGCTGTGATCCTGCAGGGATGGATTTCAGTGATGCAAGTGACAGCTCCAGCCACCGTGCCAGCAGAAGTCAGTAGAGGTCATATGGGGAGGAAGGAGACAGAATTTTCCTGTTGTTGCTGGAACCCTCATTAGCCAGCCTGGTTATCAGTGCAGGCAGACACCAGTGGGATGGAGATAGACACCATTTACCACAGGCTGTGGCCTTTTGGGGAGAGCTGCACTGCTGCCTCACTCTACTTTTCTGAAGTATTATGAGTAAGGAAAAAAAAAAAGTCTTAAAGGCTGCAAAGAAGCAGAAGGAAAGGCAGAGGTGTCTGGCTCCCAGTGTCAGGCTGCAGGCTGAGCTGCAGCTCTGAATGGTGGGTCAGAGATTGTCAGGCTGAGTTAGGAGAGCCTGCTGGTGTCTGAGAGGAGAATCAGGTGGATATCAGACAACCATTGCCTCCAGGAAGAGGGGATTTGAGAAGTCTTCCAAAGACTGATACTGTGAAGACATGCTGTGAGAGAGAAGCAGCAAAATCCCAGTGGGATCTCCAGCCAGAGTCACAGGCTTTAAAGGTGGCTGGGTGGCTTAGGTTTTAAATCCCTGGCAGAAGGATGTAAAAGACATGTCAGAGGAATGATCCAAACAGCATTTGTGTGCTGAAGAGAGTCATGTGATGGACACAGGTTTCAGCAGCACCCAGAGGCACCAGCCAGAACTGGGTGGTGTATGGGTGCTGCAGGTGCTGCTTGCTCTGAAGGGCTTCCCTGCTGCACTTCAAGGGCAGAGAGGAGCACTGCAAACCCTGCAGCTTCAGAGGTGTAAGTGACCTGCCAAAGTCTCACCCACCCTGACAGGTGAGAGCCAGGAATAACACCCCTCTCTCCCAGCTCCTCGGTCAGAGCCCTACCTGCTAGACCACATTTCCCAACCACAGTCACACTCTAATTAGCCTTGTTTCCTTGGAAACCCACAGACCCAATTACAGCTTTGTTGAGGCTCTCTAAGGCCAGCTCTTGGGATGACAAAGATATCCAAGGCCACCACCAGTCAAAAAAACTAATGTTTCTTTTTTTTTTTCCTCTCCCCTCTCCTAATTTCCTTTTATTAAGAAGCACAATCAGCTCAGGAGACTTGGAGGAGACTTGGTACATGTTCCCTTCAAAAATCAAGAGAAAAAACATTTGATTGCTTTTTGCTGCTGCCTTTTCTGGACAGATGATTCAGACATGGTCAGTAGGTAAGACCCTTTCCATAAGATTTGCCTTCTGTGGCATCTCAGTGTCAGCAAGTGTCCAACATGAGTGTGACTTGTAAGTTGAAGCTGGATAAAATTTATAGAGAAAGAGCAAATCACCCCCTGCCTCCCTTGTCTCAATCCCCTCCCAAATATTAAACTTGCATAATGCTTCTGTGGATGCTACAGACAAGACATTTGAAGAAAAATCACTGCTGGCATAAAGATATGGTTTTGATTTGGCTACATTTATTCTGCAAGTCAAACAGCTTACACAGACCTTGGCAGCATTGTGAACAAGACATTAGCTGAGCCACAAAGCCAGGATGTAAATTTTGAATGCCCTGAAACTCTCAGGACAATGGACCCACAAGTCTATTCTTGATAATGCACACTAATATAGTTTATTTGCAAAATTCTAGCACATGTTACTAATATGCACAAAATGTCAGTGTGTTTGGATTTAAGGTTTTTGCTTGGAACCTATTGTATCAAAAAATTCAAAATTGAACCTGGCACTTTAATCTTTTATAAACAGATTTTTCAGGAATGTTATTTTGAATTAGAATGTTTATGAACTGCAGGCTTTTCAGCCATTACACGAAGTATTGGACACTATCATGTTCAGACCAGTTACAAGCTGCATCTGCTTAGGGTGCCAGAGGACAGGAAATTTGCTCTGGAATTGTGCAAATGATAAAAAGCTATGATGAAAAAAAATCATACTGTTCCTTTTGGTTTTCTTGCTTTTTTCCTCCTGTTTTTCAACAGGAATTGGGGCACTGTGTTACTTAACTGATTCTGACACATTGTGGGTAGCATAAACTTGCAAATTTTGCTATTCCAGGCAAATTTTACAGGCAAAAGAGAGTCAAATACAGTACCTGAGAAATGAGTGTTTGAGGTTATTTCCAGGAACAGCATCCTTGTGTTCATGGCCCATGCCTTCAGCTAAGTTACCTGAAGCAGAAAGCAGAGGCAGAGCAGAATGAGCAAACAAACTGTACTGAAGGAAGAATGCTGCCAACAGGATATGAAGGTCTGGAATAAAATTTCCAGCATAGTTTTTACACATACATGTAACCTGTAACTGTAGCAGTAGTCACAGAATCCCTGCAGCTAGATTTTTTTCTCTTTTTTTCCCTTGGGTTGCCCTTTGGTTTTGGTTTTTTTCAGTTTTGTTTTTTGGGTTTTTTTAGTCCCAATAAGGTATGCTTCAGATTAGATAGGGAAATCAAGTCCCTTTTGGGAAGGACCATCTTTCATTTTCCTGTTCCTTTGAACACTGCATTAGAGAGTCTCCCCATTTGTTTTTATAGCAAGCAATAATAGTCAACTAAATAGCCCTGTCCATTCTATTGTAAGTCCCTAATTATTAAATATTTTTCCCCTATTTGTATTCAAGATATCACTAGCAAAGGTACACACCAGTTATGTGCTTATCATTTTCCTGTTTTCCCTCTCACTCTCTGCTCTGCAGACACACCACCATCCCTGCACAGCACTGCAGACTCAGCAGTGCCTCTGAACAACCAGTCAAGCATTGAGAAGGTGGAATTCCATCTGGGCAGGCTGTTTCACACTGACACCTCCTAAAAGATGCACTAACCAAGAAAAGAACAGCTGAAGTAGCTAAAGACATGCTTCATTCTCACTTGAGGCAGCACAGACGTTAAAATCACGTAATTTATCCTCTCTGCCCCCTTATACCCCACGTGACAGAGAGGCAAAATCCCCTTCCTTGATAGATAGGAGTGCTGAAAGTACTGATGAAGATGCACGTGAGGAGAAGGCTTGTCTGGTATTTCTGCTAGGCTTTTTGCCAAGATATGAATTTCAGCATGAAAAATTTCTAACATAAACACATATCCTTTCTCACAGAGTTGTCTTCCAGCAGTGGGACTGACCATGTACCCAAACCCAGCATTTCAGCATATATGCACACCATAACTGAATCACATCACTGCAATGTTGCCCAAACAAGCAGACTACTGTTTGTTTTACTCTTGTATAACCATTCAGGCAATAGCTCCCTGAAACACAGCAAAATTGGTATCAAACTAATTATTGTAATGTGAGTGTGCATTAAACAGGAGATTGGAAAAGTACTTCAACATGTATTTCTATTTATTCTGCAGGCACACAAGAGAGCCCAAGGGGTGAGCAAAACTCCTTATTTCCTAGTCCAATGAACATCTATATTAGGCAGACAGAAAGATTGGAAAGGAATAAATGGCAGAGTGAGAAAATAGCTGAGTAATGAAAAGTAATGCCTAAAGTAGATGGATAAGAAAAGAAACAGAGGACTGAAAAGGCAAGAAAACAAACAAAAAACCAAGAACGAAAAAGAGGGAAGAAAGATGAGCAAAGAAGAGAAGCTGTCTTATGGCATCACCTGCCTTAATACACTCTTTGGAAGGCTGGTCTAAAGAAAATGGAATTATGCCATGAGAAATGAAACAGAGATGTTTACTTTCATCCCCTGTCCCAGTACCCATTAACAGCTTTGCACAAGGCTGATCAATGTGTATTGACAAAAACCCCTTGGGATAGGGAGGCATCACCCTCCAGTCTCCAAAGTAACACACAGTGAGACTAAGCAGCTTGTTATAGGTCACACAGGACATCTGTGACAAAGCTGGAAACTGGCCCAGTCTCCTGGGTTTCAGTGTAATGCTCTGAACAAAAAGATCAATTGTGGGGGAAGCATATCAGCCTGGGGACAAGAGTCACAGCATTACACACTCCAGTGCACCAGAAAGACACACTTTTCTAGAAGATTGTTTTGTTAATGCCTGCGCATCCCTAAATCAAATGACCTTTTTCTGAAACATCTAGAGTTAGAATTTTCCAGACTTACCCTGCTCCTTCACAGGTGCTGAAGCCGACAGGGGAGATGTGGATTTGGCAGACAGTGTAACAACTTTGTCCAACATGAAGCACTGGCCCAGGTGCAGTGACATTCTGGCTGAGCTCCTGCAGTGTCAGAGGGACAGCAGTGAGCACTTGCCACAGGCTGTGTCCAGGGCTAAGCCTGCCTTCTGGCAGTCCCATAATTACCCTTCCAGTAGACTTCCCTTCTTCTTGTGTAAATAGGCTCAGATCCTTGACTCTGAACTCTTGTCTCCCATAAGGCTGAATCAAAGCAATTGCTGATGGAGTGGTTTCTCTGGGACCTTCTTCAGGATCTGGCTCAAATCAAACATCAAAGATTTGGAAAACCACCAAGGATTTTCCAAATTCTTCAAAGCTAGAGATTTCCCCTCTCACCAATCACTTCTCCCCAAATGATTTCTCTGCTTCAAACAGCACTACCCCTTCCTCTGTTGTGCTTTTCTTATGGGGATAACATAGGCAGATTCCTGCTTTTCCATATAACTGGAGTTTCATCCATGGACAGGCCTGTAGGGATGCCTCTTTGGTCAGTTCATTTACCACCCTCTAAACTGATCCCACTGCTGCACACTCTATGTGGTCCTTTGCTGGGGCAAAGCCTCCAGCCTGAATGAAGGGCCAGACCTCCAGGCATCAAACCAGGTGTTTTGGAGATACTCAATTACTGTCTACACCTGCTATATAGCTACTACAAATAAGGTGATTCATCCAACTCTGAATGAACTCTTCTGAACAGAAATCAGTTTCAATCTGCAAAGGAAGAGGCTCCCTTAGACTGACACCTGTTCAAATTGTTTGCCAGAGGGGGTTAGTGAAAGAGGGGAAGGACCATGGTGCTGCTGCAGTTTGATCAGGGAAGTGGTACATATGGAGATATGTTGTAGTGAGCTTGGACTTCATTACCAGAATGTAGGAGACAAATAATTTGAATGTAGATTTTTCAGTATCTGTTTCTGGAAATGGGATATAAATGCCTTGTTTTTAATGAAATATGCTTCCTAAATCTTGATCAATCCCTACTCTTCATGGTACCAAATCCTCAGTCTTATCACAAACCATCCTAGTGCTTTACAGTTTTAAACTACTTGATGGAGAGTTCACAAATACATAATAATTGTGCAGTGACAACTTACAGGATCAAATTTCAGAGTTCACAATGGTCAGACTGATTTTGTTTTTTATTTATTTTGGTTTGGTTTTAGAAAGCAGTGTTTCAGAGCAAGTAAAAGTTGCAGGGAAACTGAATCTGAACTGTAGTCTGCCAGGCAATGATTCCTACTGGCACTCTTAAGTTTATATAAACCTCTCCCTCTATTTCACAGTAAAATCTGGTGACACAGGTTTAAAGACAAGCCAGGGTTATAGTCAGCCAAGAGTTTGTGGCAGCCCTGTGCCTTTACCCAAAGAATATCTAGCTAGTTATGACTTATCTCATTTAGGAGTGATATGATCTGTTATTTTAGTCTGCAGTTAAGAACAACAGCAACTAAAGAAATAGAAAGTAGGCAAGAAACCAGATTTATATTGAGATCACCGTAGCAACAAGAGCATATTTCCAAATACCCAAAGCCAAATAGCAGTTGGTACTTCAGGAGATAGGATTTTGTCCCAGTGAATGCTGGCATTGTGTCAAACCACAGAAAAGTGCTGTGGTAGATAGGGAAAAAATACCTCTCTCTTAGAACAGTAACATTGTCTCATTCTGCATTTATGAATTCCTTCTCTCTGCCAAGAGGGAGGAACTCTTGTCACCCTAAAAACTCTTCCCACCCTAAAACCTAGCAGTGGCTTTGCAAAAATTGTTCACTTTCCTCATTTCTCTCCATCAAACATAAAAGAAAAAATCGAGTACTTTAAACCAGGCCAGATTGGCTTCATCTTTTCCCCCCCTAACATTAGTCAAAATAAATATCCCTCAGGAAATAGTACTGGCATGTAACTGAACAGCTTAGCTAATTTTTTTCCCTCCTAATATGGATGTAATTATGGACAATACAGTATGTTCTTATTGCAATCATTGTGATAGAACTGCATTTGCACAGTAAGCTGCTCTGAGACAGATTTTCTTGAATCACAGCTGCAGTGAGTGTCTTCTTGCTTAAAAAGAATGACTGTTCAAATAATTTCTAATACTGTCTCTTGACCCAGAAGCATTTAAGGAAACTGACAGCAACCAAAACCTCTAGCTGCTGGAATGTGAAAACTCTGAAAAGATAAAAAATAAAAGAAAAGGAATTTCATGGTCCCTTCTCTCCTAGCCCAGCTACCCAAGTGTTTTAGCTGAGGATGTGTGCTCATGAAGCTGTGTGGTTACAGAAAATAACAGACAAAGCTTATATTAATCACCCCTCAATCCAAGCTGAAATTAGACTTGTGGAAATTTTTGGCTGTAGCTGTGTTTCTGCCTCTGTCTTTTTAGTACTTGTCAGGATATGGCACTTAAAATAGTTTTGTTGCATGAGTGATCTGTTCTCCATGGATCTGGATATGCTTCCTCCACTGGGTGATGTCTTCACCTTGTGAAGGCCTCCTCTTCAGTTTCCAAACATACAGATGGTAGCTAAGAGGTACAGAAGTTTGGCAACATTTTGGCTATTAATTCAGACATGTAATGAATTTTACCCTTTCAGTGTATAAGATTTCAAGATGTCATTTCAGTAAAAGACACATGGAAAATTGTTTGAGGAAGTGTTTTGGACTCGGTTCTTGTTGGATGAATGGGTCCTGTGATAAACCATGTTACCCCATGATTATATTACCTGTGCTAAGCAAATCCCTGGCTGACAGGGCCCTCTTGGCAGGTGAGAAGGTGAGTTTGGAAGGGCTGAATGATCCTCTCTGACATCAGCAATCAGCAAGGCAGCCAGCCCCAGTGGAAGATGAAGGGTGTGTGATGGCATCTGGTTCAATGCTTCTGCTCTCTCATACCTTCATATCTGGCAGCAAGGCAGCTCACACTCTCCTTGCTGAAATGAGTCACAGCCAGGGAATGACCCTTGTATACAGAGGATTTCAGACTGGCCCCAGAAGAAGCTGTTGTTTCAATCTCAAATGTTTTGGCTGCTTGTCAGATGACAAGGCATAGGAGGAATGAGGTCAGACCAGCTGTGGCTGAGTTGTGTCATGGTTTTGCAATGAGTCCCAGCTGATGGATAAGGAACCATGAAAACAGCCAGACCTTTTCCATCTCCTTCTCTGAGGCATGATTCCACTTTGCACTTCAATCTGAGCCCAGTGACCTGTGAGCTCCTGCTGGAGATGTCTTCACTGGCAGCAGGAGTAAAGGAATCTCAAGGCAGAAACAAAAGTCCTCACTTCAGCTCTGTTGCTGGAGTATTTGGGTTATGCTAAAGAAGCTTATAATGGCAATACCAAATGACTCCTCCACTTTATATGGACATGAAAAAAGCAAGGTCTCTTCTGTTTCTTCCTGTTCACCTAAGCTCATTCAGTCCAGAGTTCCATGAATTCTGTTTTTTTTTATTAGGTGCAGAGTGATGATGGCTTTAGGCTCCTGTTTCAGACTGATGAGCACTATGTGAAGCTTTAACCAAAGGTCAGAGCCCTGCAGTCCGAGGTGGGAGCTGGTGAATCACCCCAGGCAGTGAAAGCTGTCGGGGCTGTGGGACAGTGACCGTCCAGCCTCAGCTCCAGCTGGCTGAGCTGGCCTGGGAGCTGTGGTGTGAGAAATTGCTGAGTGTGACAGACAGCAATGACAGGAGCTGGCAGCAGCTACCTACTGACAGCACCATGAAGACTGGCTGAGTTTCACAGGTGGTCCAGAGGGAGTGATGTGAGAGATGGACAAACCTCCCTGGAAAGGAGCTTTGGGATCTTGGGCAGGACCAACAGCAGCTTGATACCCACAGGATATAAAACTGAGATTAACTGTGCCACTAATGTGGTCAGGAATACTGACTGGGCTATGGATGTAGCAAAAATGAACCAACAGTAAAAAGTAAATGAGGCTGGGTTTTTTATCTGGAGATGACTGGGGAGGAGAGGGAGAGGGACAGTAATGGTGAAAGAAAACAAATGGAAAATAAGGTAAGAAGATATTTGAAAGGTGTCGTTGTTGTTCCAAGGTGTACCTGCCAGGCACCCCTGCACTTCCTCACTGCAAATACAGCAGGACAACAAACCTGTTGTCCTTACCACACCACAGGTGTCAGGTGTGCTTCCACAGCCTGGAGGACCACAGGACATGGTGGATGCCCTCCCTTGCTGGCCAGGGTACAGCCAGGATGGCTGAGTCTGTTCCCATTTCAGGTCTGAGAGCATCATAACAACACCCTCAAGGAAATAAGACAAAAATGAGGTGAGCCTTGCACTTGAGCCAGGCAGCTGTGGGGATTCAGGGTCAGGGTTTCAGGATTCATTCCCTTCAGAAAATGGGAGCTGGGCACTGGGGGTGACTGAGAGCCAAGGCCTAAACTGCTGGGTTATGGAGTGAGAGAGGGGAATTGTCACAACATTGCCCCTCTTAAAGAATTAATAGCTGTAACTGCAGTTTTTGCAAACCAGACCTTGTTGGAATCTTTCAGGCAAACTCTGAGAATTAAATTTGAATTTAGTTCCCTCCAGGATTTTACAATTCTTCTGATCCCATCTGGACTAAGGGTGACTCTACACAGCAGTTTATTGAACTGAATCTCCATATTGTCTCCACTTACTGAGCTTTAGTTCAACTCATGGAGAGCCCTCAGGGAAAACCAAATTGGATTCTCTTCAGTTAACACCAAAGAAGAACCTAATTCAGGGGCAGCTGGGAAGGTTTCACAGTTACTTTTTACAGGCAATTAAACCTCTTTGTCCAAAAGTGTCACAAGCCTTTTCAGGTCCCTTTTTGACTGTCAGTCATTTTTCTTAGCTGGGTTTGCTCCCTGTGTATGGGATGCTCATCCTCTGAGTTAGTGAATTCCTCTGTGCACCTCCATCTTTCCTTCTCATCCCACTGCAAAGGTTCAAAGAGCAATGATGTGAATCTGTGAAGCCTCAAGGTACTTGAAATAATAACAATGAAAAATTTTAGAGCAGAAGTGCAAGGAGATTACAGAGAATGGGAGAGCATAAATGTAAAACATCAGAATTCTCCTATTTTCTAATCAAAATTAATTGGTTTTACGGAAAACATAAAAAGTGAGATTTGAACAGCAACATTTCTCTAAAAAATATTATATATCACCACCGAGGGCAGAGTGTCTCTTTTTTTTCATATTCCTTTTTTCCCTCTTTATTCCACAACAACAACAACAACAACAAATGTAGGCCTTCCCAACTGAAACATTTCTCAAATATGATGTCAGGGGTGTCTTTATTCAGGAAGATACCAAAATTCTTTAGTGTCTTTTACTCTAAAAATGTAAACAAAGTCAACTTGTTAGTTTTAAATTTTGTCAGCTTCTGTTTCAGACATCACTGAGGGAACACAGCTCTCTATTAAGCAGGCATTTCTTTCTCTGAGCCCACATTGAAACAAATGGTCAATAATGGATTTTAATTTAGTTTATTTTTTATTTAATTTCATTTTTTTCTATCTGTTTCCTGGGGTTACATCAAGCCTCTCTGGATGAAATCAGAATTTCTTCCAGAAAGCCCTCTTACCCCAACTTTGAGCACAAGAAAATCTTAGTCACTCACTGGATTCTTAGGTACTGGAATTCCCAGCCATAGAACAACAGAACCCACACAGATAAAACCCAGAGGGTTTGAAGTTGATCCTTTTCACACCCAGCAAGCCCAGATTGACTCTGCAGCACTGACCCCAGGGGCCTGGAGCAGCAGCCTCATTTTCCATGCCCTGCACCACGCCAGGCCATGCCTTTCTCAGTCATGAACGTAGAGAAGGAAAAGGGGAGCCCTGCAAAGTCCTTGCAAACTCTGTACAGAACAAGCTCCAGCAGATGGAGAGGGACAAATGAGGGACTGCAAGACAGCTTGTGGTCTCTGCACACCAGCACTTCTTACTGAGTGAGAACCTAGACTGGTTGAGAAATGGTGATGGTGAAATGAAAACTTTTCCTAAAGATCATCATCTAGAGTATAACCCAGTTTGGAAAGTCAGAGCTCCACTGAAGAATACAATATTTGTGTGGACAAAGAAGACAAGCAGTATAGCTGGAGGAGCCTAAATATGAAAGGAAACCTTTCAGTGAACCTTTTAAACAACAAAAGAATTTACAAGGAAATGGACCATGACTAAGCAGCAAGCATGAACTGTGTACTGTGGGCAAATTAAAAGCAGAAAAATATTTTCACAGTGAAAACTATTTAGTAGTTATCTTGCCCTTCAAGTGACTAATATGTCATGCTCTGGTAACATGTAATTTGCTGTATCTACTCTTAGTTGGCAAAACTGGAATGAAGGTAGAAGGAATGTTTCCTCTTGACAGGTCCAGCAGCTGAAACCTCTCAGAAAATTTAGGAACACAGAATTATTTATTGTGAAGAAATAGATAAGAACATTGCAAAAAATAGACTGAGAGGCCAATATTTTTGTTTGTATTATAAGTTTTTGAATCTAGGAAGAAGGATTTTTTGGTGGTAGTGGTTTTTTGGAGTCTTTTCTTTTGCCTTTTTTGCCTTTTTTTTTATGAGTGGAAATCCTCCACTAATCCTTTGTGTTAAAAACAGAAAAAGGTGAAGCAAATTTATCAACAAATCTGGTACACAGAAAAAAACCCATATGTAATTATAATCACTGTCTGATTCCTGAGAGATAAGTGATTCCTTGCCTCTGTCTCTTCTTGCAGTCTTGGACTCATTAAAAAGCATCTGATTGATCACACTGACACATTTAAAATCCACCTCTCCACAGCAGAGATTTGGAACAGAAGGAGAGGGATTTTAATCTAGCACATGATCTCATGTTCTCTGAGCACATCCCACAAAGCAGACAGCTGGGGGAAAAGGGGGAGAACTCATCATTCCACAGGTTGGGGGTCCCCTCTCAGCCCCACAGGCACAGCAGGCAGGAGAGTCCTGACCCCCAACCACCACAGCACACACAGGAATAATAACTGACCTCCAATACCCCAGCTCTGTATATGAGATGTGGATTGAAAAAAATTCAGAATGAAAGCCTGCATTAGCTTTAAATACAGCAAGACTTTGTCTCACCCTCTTTGCTAAACTTCGGCCCAAGCATTTCACTGTGAGCTGGATTTTTTGCTTTTTATCCCATGTGTACAATATCCAGACTACTGCTCTGCTGCTGTCTGAAAGGGACTGTGTTTCCCATCCACTTAGCATTTGTACTCTGTTTTCTGTTCTCATTTGCAGTCGATTTATAAAGATTTCTTTTTCCTCTTTTTTATAAATTCCTACTCTTTGTCCTGCCTGATGTCCATTGCAAATCCACTGATATACTCAGAGAGTACTTTAGAAATCAATATACAGTGGTTGCTGCAGAAACTTGCTAAGTTGTTTGTAAAACATCATCTGGGACCAGCCATGGAGAGACAGGGCTTTTGTCAAGCATAGTCTCTTATTATTGATTGTCCTCAGATCAAAGTAAATATGTTGTAAGATGTACTAAGATACAAGATAATTTCCAGCTGTTGGGAGAGGGAGAGTCCCTAAATGCTTGACAGGGAAAAGTGAAGGCCAGGAGCTGAAGAGTGGTCTGGTGGGTGGCACACAAGCATGTAGAAAGTGGTCTTTCCAAAAATATTTCTGCCATTGCTGATGAATGCATCATTTCACTAGTTCTAAAACTGGCCTCATGTGCTAATAAATACTTGCTTACTTGGAATGTTTGCCTTTTATTCTTGCAGGCCCTAATGATTTTAATTCGTTCCCTCGTTTGCCCTTTTCTTCCTTCTCTCTGAATAGACATGGGAGGAGCTCCTGCATATTAATCTTGTTAAGTGTGCTGGAGCTGATGGTCTAAAATCTAAACTGCTTGATTTAGCTGCCAGAGGTAAGTTTCCTCTTTATTTAATCTCTCTCTGGAGAATGATGAACTACTCTGAAAACACAACAAGGTCATACTTTTGCATAACCGTGAAAGCAAATTAAATGTGACCTTTTACAGATCTAGTTCATGATTTCTTGTAATTCCTAAATCCCATGAAAAAAAAAAATCTCAGAGAAGCATGTTTTGGGGTTTTTTGGGTTGCATTTGTTTTTTTCTTTTTTTGACTCAGTGAGTTGTTTTTGTTACTTAAGATATTAAATCTTTCCTTCGTGGTACATATGTCACAAGTATCCTGCCACTTGTTGGCTGTGGCCTTCATCCCAGGCCAATGGGCTGCAGCTGTTTTTAATAACTTACAGCTGAAATCCTCAATATGTTAAATCACTAACTCCTTTCATGAGAAAAAACTCAAAAAATGCAATCAACACTTGTTCATTGTTACAACTAATAATTCAGTATTCACACGCATAGCACTCCATCACCATATTTCAGGTTTGCTTTGAAGGAAAGAAACAAGTGTTTGTTACACAGTCAGTTCTAGGATGGCTCATTCTTGAGAATAATTTATCCCATGGTGATGAATTGTGGATGTGTTCAGAAGTTTATCATGATGTCCAAGCTGAAACAATAAAAAACTTTTTGTATCCCTTGCCTCCCTGCCTCTCTTCAAAAAAAAAAAAAAAGAACCAAAAAAGACATATCTTTGGAGTGGGATCCTGCTTAATTTACTCTATGAGCACTTCATATTCATTCAGTTTCATTGTTTCTGTTGTACAATGGTACTGAAACATCTCTTTGTTTTGACTGATTGTAGCAGCAGGGGACAAAATCAGAATCTCTCTTTCATAAACGTGTATATATTCACATGTATACTTCTATGTGTCCATGTATATGGGCATAAATCCATATACAGGCCAATGTAAAAACTCCCAAAGCACACAGGAAAAGTGTAGGCACAGGTGTAGTGTTGGAAGCCACTACAGAGGGGTGACTATTGAAGTCTTAGTGAGCTTGTAAGCCAGAAAAGCCCCTTCATCCTTCTTCTTGCTCTAAATGTAAATAATATGAATAACAGGAGACAACTTGTCCTACTGTTTATTTTCCCCACTAACTATAGCATTGATACTCTGCACAAAAGCATTCCTCAGTATCTAAATTTCCTGTAGATAAAAGAGAGTAATTTTCTTTCAATTTGTCCTGCTGCGAGCTATATCCCTTTGTTCAACCAGGAAAACCAATATTCTGTAAGTGTAAATGTATATTTATTAAAAGAGTTCTACAAGAAGGCTATTTTGTATAAGTAGCAATGCAACCAGCTCAGCATTTCCCATCCTTTCCAGTCTGCTGTCCCCTTGGGCTGCAGGCACAGGGGTAGGTGAATGTTTACTCTGCTGCCAGCTAATAGGCAGAGCCATTATGCAGCTTTCTTGAATGGTTAATGGGGAATATTATCCAAAATTGACCTTGTTTAGACATCCAGTGCCTTTGGCCTCACTTCAAGACACTTAACATGAAAAAGTATCTGATTATATGGGCTTTTAAAAGACTGTATTGCTTAAGCAATATCTCAGTGCAAGAAGCTCTAGTGGGCAGCAGAGTTTTCCTTTCAAAAGGTTGCATGAAATACAACTTCATGTCATTTACTTCATATTTGTCAGACTGATGAGAATCGAGGCCCAGGACCTGATAAGTGCATTTTAATCTACTGCAGAAAGAGCTACTCAGTGTCTGCTTCACATTATTGCCCAGATTTCTTAGCACATAGCAAGTTTTACCTTTTTGGCAGGCATGCTGTTGCTGAAATCTCAGATTATGCAATGTTTTGGACAAAAGCAGAGATGAGACCAGATGAGCACACAAAAAGGCTCCCTGTCTCAGGTACATTTTTTAATCTTTTTCTAGAGGCACAAGTGCCTGCTGTCAGCTGTACGTCCTCATGGGGCTCCATTTTTTCAGACACAGGAGTTACCAAACAGGCTGTTTGAACAGCTTGTTTCAGGACTGATATTTAGATGTCTAAATAAAGTCTTATTCTTAGAAGAGACTCATGACAAAAGAGAGGATGATTATAATTCTTGTATATTATCATTTCACCTGCCTTAACTAAACAAAGCTGTATCAGGGCTCTCAGTAACTGGGATGCATTAGGCTGATAGAAGTTACTATTACTTTTAAAACATAAATATGCAAACAGTAGACTACATTTTCTCTACAGTGTGTAATTATCAATGGTGACAGATGAGATGGTGCTATATATGGTGAAAATACATGCATTTAGACCATTGATAGAAAAGCAGGAATCTGCATATTCTTTGTAGCTGAAGCAAAGAGAGCAGTGCAAGCCCAAGCTTCTCCTGTAGGAATATTGAACTCACCCCAGAACATAATTACAGTATAAATCAAAAGCCTGAAAAATGTTATTCTGGGAGCCAAAATAAAAAGAGAATCTCCTAGACTTTCAGCTTACCAAATGGAGATTCCAGATTGTTTTAGAAATGCATATAAACATGCTTGAAATCCTCTACCACAGGGAAATATAAAGTATATGGTGCCTATGTTCCTCCAGCAGTGTGCTTCACTTGGGATAAGCTGTAAGTCTTAGCTGCCCCATCACTCTTTTCTGCCTGGCATTGCCTTGCCCCTCTATAATGTTTTGGTTTCAGTTTCAAGTGATATGGATGTATTTAATTGTATTTTTTCTGTACAACAGCTTCCTTGGGCTTAGGAGTTTTTCTGGCTCCCTCCAGAACATGAATGACCTGGGGTAACATACCCTCAAGAACCTCTCTTACTCAATTTGAAAGGCCAGCATATCTCATTACAGGAATGGTCAGGTCTTCCTAATCATTAATGATTTTTTTAAAATAATAATTTATTCACCTTTCCAGGATATTACAACTACAGTTCATAAAGTCTCCAGTAAAGAGCTAATTCTCATTTCTCTAACCACATACAGTGGTTTGACTGCAGGATGGTCAGGATCTAAGTAACAAGAAAAATATTGGGCAGAAGAAATGTCCATCATGTCTGGCACACGAAGAGCTAAAGGCAGATAAATTGTTCAATCAAAAGGCTGTGGCAAAACTGAGAATTGGAAGTGGACTCTCCAAATCCCAGGCCTGTGCCTTAAACAAAATTGCTGCCTTCCTCCAAAGTATCAGTGCTTCATTTTGGTTTTATCTCAGGATTCCATATCAGAAAGGTGAAGCAGCTTTCCCATGCTTGTACTGAAAATAAATTTGCCACACAGCAAGATCAAGTTTTTTTAAACCATTTTTACAGTTTATTTCATTGATCATTATTTTTAAAAGAATTAAACTGCCTGATTATGTCAGTCATCAATTAAACAGTAATTAATGGTCCCTCCAGTGCCCCTCTACTCATGTGTTGTGCTAAAGTACATGCAAGAGAGATATGACACAATGCTACATACAGACCCAGCAGGAGCCATTACTCTTGTCTCTACCTGGCATTTAGGAAGGAGTGAAAAAAGGGGGAAATTGTGACTTATTAACTCAACTGTATTTACAACATCACGAGCTCTAGTAGATGAAGAATTGCAATCATTACCTAGGAACCTAACAGCCCATGAAGCCAAGAGCCAAGGTTAAACAGGCTGTCTAAACAACAGGGTTTTATTGTCTAGTACATCAGGTTTGCTCAAAGAATAGGAATACAGTTTATGTGAATTATGTGTTCATCAAAAGGCAGTTGCTAGCAGACCATGGGGTGCATAACTCCCAGTGCAGCCCATACAGATAAACATCTACTCTGCCTTTGGGGGACAATTTAAATGTCTGCTGAAACATACACTCAGGCACTGGGGAGACTAAATTATTCCAATTCATTTCACATGTTCCACCAATAGCAATTTTATTTCATTAAGTGTGTGGACAGACCCTAGAGATCTGAAATGAACTTCAGTTATAGCTCAAGGTGTTCTTCAAAACTTGCACATAAAAAGGGACACAAAACAGAAAGAAATTAAGTACAAGGTAGGAATAAGGTTAAAGAAAGAAACAATGCTTTTGACAACAAAAAAATAACTACATCAGAGAGAGCTTGTGCTGAATGTTAGAAAATTGTTATGTGCCTATAATATATGTATTGGAGAAAGGATCAAGGGGCCCTTGTGTAAGGTACCACACAGTTTTTGAAGAGCTGGGGCCTCACTCTAGCATTTTTATCTTCATTTGTTTTCTTTTTCTCTCTCCATCTATACCCTAGTCTCTGAGGGCCAGACTGCCATCTGTCTGATGCTCTGCCCTTGATGGGACTCCTCAGGATAACATGCTTTTAAATGCAAGTTAGTTTGGGATAGGGAGGTGAAGCCAGGTAACATGGAGCTTGCTGCACAGTGAATCAGAAAAAGGCTCATGTCCTTGCTTAGCTGAAAGCTCCAGGCTACCTGGCCAGCCTGGTCCCTCTGCACAAGACTGAATTTCACTCTGAGAGGAGAACTTGGGTAGCAGGACACCACTGCTAGGACATGGGGCTGGTCCATCTGTTTGCCTTTCTACCTGAAATGTGTGAAATTTATCATCAGTTGGAAAAAAAAACAAACTGAAACAGTGCTAGAATTTACTCAAATGAAAGGATACACCTGAGCTGAAAAGGAGACTAACTGATATTCAGGTGAACCCTGAGTCTGTAAGGCTTGAAGGTCAAGATGAGAGATCTTGTGAAATATATTTGTGGCTGGTCATTCTCTAGCATCTGTTCCCTGTGACTGCCACTGCATTTTCAATATTGTTTTGTCTGCTTCCTGCTAGAGAAAAAATAAATCTGTGCCAATGCAGAAGAGTTACCATGGATTATTCTTTATTTCTGTGAGTGACATGATCTAAGCAACACCTTAAAAGTAGCTAGAGAAGCAGGAAGCCTCTTACTTTTTGACATGGCAATAGAAGTTTAGACACTTTTAATATAGCAGAAATAGCTGACAAAACTCAAATTACCATGACAGATCTCAACTGTCTGATCCAGTGGGCTAATGCCAACTTACAGCAGTTTAAAAACTGGGCCAATGATACATGAACAGAATATAGCTTCTTTTTGCAAACCAGGATATAGTTCTACATCTACTTAGTGAGCATACTTACTTTAATATTAAAAAATTAAGCCATTTCAAATGAGGCTTTTTTATAGTAAAACCCATGACTCACTAAGAAACCAGTGTAACAATTGCTGTTCTTGAAATCATGAAAAAACCTTTGATTTAATGTGTTGATTCACTGCAAAAACAAAATCACACACTTAAATTGAACAAGTCCACTCCAGACCTCACGATTCTGAGGATTTCTCTCTCCAGAGAGATCACTAACTGTGAAAGTCCTCACAGGCATATGTGTGCTTGACAGGAGAATAGCCTGATCTGCCCAGCCAGTGTTGTTAAAGATCATCAGCTGACAGAACAGTATTCGTGTAAAGTAATAGGCTCAGAAAGAAATAGCCAAGAATTTAAGCAAACAATATCGTTATAAGCAACTAGCAATTATCTTCAAGCATTTCAAAGCAAATGAATCACCCTCTTGTGATTTCCCTTTCAAAAATGCAGGCAAATTGTCATGGTTATTGTGGTTGTTTCTGTAATTGATCTAGTTAAGACTGTACAGTGGAATATATATATGGGTTTAAATCAGCTGCTAAGGAGGTCTGATTAACCTTCTGGATTTGTTGAAGCAATTTGGAAGGCTGGAGGCAGCAGATTTGCCAAGAGTGCCACGACACAGAGCTGCTTTGCCTCTTGCTCTTGACACAACCCCCAACCAAGGAAATGGGAAATAGGCTGGTTGCTAATGAAGGAGTTAATGCTTTAGGCCCCCTGCAACAGTGTCCTACCTGTCCTTCTGCAGTGGGATCTCTCCCAAAAGGCCCCAAGGATGGTGGACACTGAGGAAAACAAGTTCTATTCCCTATGTGCCCAGCCTGGCTTTCTGCCTTCACAACCAGGAGCTGAAAACTGCATTGGGAGCCAGAACCAAGCCCCCCTGCAATTTCATATTTTCCAGAAAAGGCTCTAAGAACACCAGGAACAGGAACTGGTATGGGTGCAATTCACCACTTTTCTCCTGTTTCTACGTAACAGAACTGGAAATAAAGAACTGGATAACTTAGTCCCTGGCCTAATCAGGTCCAAACTCAGTATGCCACCAAGTTTTTTGCTATGTGGAAAAATGTCGGTTTCTTTATTGCAGTTTTCTAACATTTTCCTGTGTAGAAGGTCTTCTCTTTATGCTATGGTACAGGAAAAGCTGGGTTTTTGGGAATCTTGCTCTCTATGATTTTCCTCATTATTTCTCAAAGAGATTTTCACATACCTATTTTTTGTCACCTCCTTTTTATAGTTAGAAAAGCCCACACTTTGAATCTCTTTGTAGGAAGAGTTTTCCATAGCCCCAGTTATCTACCTCACCTGCTTTGGTGCCTGTGTCAGTCTGAATTCAGAGGCATTACAAACATCCATATGTGCATTTTTATATTCCCATTTTACTCTTCATTTCATTAGGTATGTGGCTACAACTCAGCAAATCTTAACCTGTGTTTAACGGTGCATGAGTCCTTTTAGTAAAGCTCAGTATAAATGGCTTTCCTATGATAATTTTATTAATTCCTGGTTTAGTCATCATCTCGTGTTCATCAACTCTTAAGTTTTACCCATGGAATGCTGAAGTTTCTGTTGTGCCCTCAGAGGCTGAAGAACAAAGGAAGTCACTTGTCCCATCTGCTTAAAGAAAATTCAGATGTCTAAAGGACAGTTCAAAATGTCAGAGTTTAATATTCATGTTTCTTTCATGCAGGCAAGAAACAAAAGTGAATTCTCACCTGGTGATTCTTAAGGGCAGACCAATAAAATGTCTTAAGCATAATTATTTGCTAACCTGAATAATTTTATCAGATGCATAATGTTCTATCTGATTCCCTTCTTCCAAATTAGCACATACTTTAAATAGAGAAATTAATATAGAAATAATTATATTTCTTGGAGGGGGTTTCTTAACCTTAAATTTGGTTTTAATTTTCTGTTGCTTGTGGTTGATTTCCTGTCACAACTGAGTTTCAAAGAGCCTAGTGGAAGGTTCTTGGATGCCCTAAATAAAGTATTGCCAGTTATTTTCCCTTTTTTGAAAGAGTTGATTACAAAACCATAGAATGACAGAATGGCCTGGGTTGCAGGGTTTCTTAAAGATCATCCAGTTCCAACCCCCCTGTTGTGGGCAGGGGCACCTCCCACCAGACCATCCTCCAGCTTTCAGGGATAGGGCACCCACAACTTCTCTGAGAAATGTATTCCAGTGACTCAACACCCTCACAGTAAAGGATTTATTCCTGATAGCTGAGCTTAATCTACCCTTTTCCAGTTTAAAGTGCTATCCCTACGTGCCCTTGGCAAAAGTCCCTCTCCAGCTTTCTTGTAGGCCCCCTTTAGGAGCCATGAGGCTGCTGTAAAGTGGATACATTCAAACAATCTAAAATTTTAAAAGTTTAGCCATGACTTCAGAAAACATCAGAGAAACTAGCTGATTTGAGAGTGATACTTTTAGATAAAAATGGTTGTTTGCTATTTTGGTAGGGAGGTTTGCTTCTACAGTAATTCTCATTCATTCAGGCAGGACAAACAACAGCACTTTCAATGAGCAGCCCCACGATTTGCATTGTTCAGTGTGTGTGGGATTTGAGGGGAAAAGCACAAGCTACAGGAGGGAAAATTCCAGAAGGAACTGGATTGCTGTGTGTGCACCCAGGTAGCTGCTGAAATGCAGCACAGTCATTTCACCAGCCAGTCTGTGGCTCGAGAGTGAGCCTGTGAGGGCAAACTGAGTTACTCCACAGCAGGTGAAACGTGGTTTGAAAGCTGTTGGGAACTTGGGGAGACTTAATGTGAACAGCACAGAATTCTGTTTGCAGAAGGCTCAACAGCAGTTTCTGAAAAAATAAGAGGGGCAGAACTTGATCTTATTTTCCTTATTGTTTTAATTGAATGGATTTTATTCTATTAGCTCAGTTCTAACTCTGCATTGCTGATCAGGAAATCTGAGAGTCTCTTGGCATTTTGTGAGCATGGCTATCCATGATGTGTATAACTGGATGGCTAGAATGTAAGTTTTATGGGTTTGGGATTATTAGCTTTCACTTTCTTTAGGTTTTGCAAGGATATAACATTATAGCATGTAAAGAGTTTTGTGTCTCATCACAGCTCCAGACACTCAGGTAGCAGGTGCCCCAAGACTCAGAGCACATCCATATTCAAACCCTTCAGTCCTACTCTGAGAATGACTAGGAATGAGAGTTTTTTTGATACATTCAGTGTCCATAAAACCAGGGAATTGAACTCTTGTGTGACTCCTTAGTGGGGCCTTTTTTTCTACAGAAGAAAGAATTAATAATTTCAAGTTATTTAACACAGTTATTTCTGGTAGTAATTCCAGTACATTAAATGATACGAAACATAAACCAGTCCCATTATATTCCAGGAGCAGCCAATTTATACAACAGATGGGAATGAGACCAAAGCAGTTTTTTTCTCTCTGACCAACAAAGTGGCAGGACACACACACCCACACACCATAGGCTGGCTGCTGACACAGCACTGTGTATGGAGCTGCAGTACAAATAGAAAAAAAAAAGGTTACAATGCACATACTTTGGGAGGGCTTGTGCTCGTATCACAGCACAGACCTGTTTGCTCACTGTAGGCTGGGTAAGTGCAAAAGGCTGACAAAGCTGCATTGCAATGGCAAATTGGGGCCAGAGCACCACTGCAAGTGAGTACCTAGGGTCAGAAGATGCAAGTGGTGTAGCTCCCATAGTCACTGGTCCAGAGTACAAGATGCCTGAGGCTGCAGACCTGGCAGTGTTCTCCAATGCTAGTGAAAAAGGACCCATGGAAATTACCTGTTTCAGCTTCTTGCTTTGGGATGCTCACGCTGGACATTTCAGATTCTTATAATCTGTGTATTTCAAAAGCCAATCTGCCATGTAAAACTTCTGATTCTTTCAGGAACCATGTTCAAAATTACAAGGAGACTATAAAGAAAAGTCCAAGCAGTTGCAGTTTCCTTTCTTTTAGCAAAACCAAGAAGAGTAGTTGTAGTTATTAATAAAGTAAGTAGCATTTGGAGAACTGCTCTTATGTCTACCCCCTGTTCTTTTAGTTGGAGTGCCTGCAAAGGAGAGAGAGCATCAAGAGGTGTAAATGGGATAAAATTAATCCAAAATTTTCCAAACTGAAAAAAAATGTCAACACCTAATTGCTTTACAGCACTGAAAGACAGGGTGGACAGGTGGGACAGGTTGTCATTTCCTGGGTTGAACTCAGGGTTTGTTGCATTTTCCTTGAGTCACTGAGGGAAACAGAGAGAGGAATTCTTGTCTTACATCTCTGTACTGGCTTGTGAGCCCATGCTTAGCACAAAAGGAGAAAGAAAAAGGCATTGAAATTAAATTTGTTTGAGTTGGCAAGCTCTTAAATAGCAAACTCTTGGGGAGGCAAGGAGAAGGTGGCTGCAGAGACAAAAGACTGAATTTCATTAACAGTTACACCTACAACAGTTCAAAAATAATTACCACGCAAAGTGCATATTTGTTAGAAGCAATTATTTAATAATCCTGGAACAAAATTTGCTACTTAATTGGGAATATTGACAAGTAAAATAGGGAGTAAATACTTCAGAAGTGTGACCCTGTACACATATGCCCTCTACTTAAATGCTTCCCAGTCTTCTCTTAAACACAGGGTTGTTATAAGCTAATTTAGCACCTATTACTCAAATTCGTATCTGGCCATAAGTCTCTAACATCCAAACCCAGCACAAACCTTTTGGATTGTCCCTACATCCATTTCTGCTCCTGCACAGCCTAGATCCTTTAGGTGGGTTGGCAATGCTGATACCACTGTGCTGGCAGGACCCTCTCTCCTCCTCCCCTGCAGTGGTTTCTGTTCTGTGTGAGCTCAGAAAAAGAGAGAGGCTTGATTGGGAGTCCATAGGGAATTTGTCAGCCAAACTCATTCAGGATTTGTGGCATGGACATCATGAACAACAGAAACCAGGAAAAGGCACCAGTGATGCTGAAAGAGTGAGGAAAGACCACACAGGAGGAAAAAAAATGAATACAAACACAATCCATACTAAAATGCTTTGAATTTTTAAGAGGTGCATAACTACGGCATTTGAGCATTTTAATTGAAATATTGTTTTATATTAAAAGCATATTTCATCCCTTCTTTAGAATCACAGACTTTAAAATAAATGGGTTCTTTTATTATCAAGTTCGCTTCATGTTATACCAAATTAACATTCAGTGGTTTAATTACCCATAATATATTCAGTTTAAAAGAAAAGAGCATCCATTTTGCCTAGCACAGCAAATCATAAGCTCTCACAGAAATGGACTGCTTAATGCAGAGAGAATTCATAATTTTCTAGCAGTGAAACCGGTTATCCATGGTAGTAATACAAGAATATTTCTGGCAGTACTGGAGCAGATTAAATGGACCAGATTAAATACACCTGATTCTAGCAATTTCTGTGAAGCACTGAAGAAGCATTGAAGATAGAAGAGTAGCCCCATTTCTAATCCTCCCACCACAGGGGAAAATCATGCTCATCTATTTCCCTTCTTTCTGTTCACTGAATATTTAGGATGCCTACAGTGATTCTACTCCACTTAATTCTTGACTTCAGTTAATTGTAAGGCTTTAGTCATCAAATCTTAATATGCTCAAGACAAAATTAAACTGTGGATGATTTCTCCACAGAATGCCTTTTCTGCCAGTTTTCCTTTGGAAAAAGAGGGGTTTAAAATCTTAATATTAAAAGCCCTTCCCAGATTGTGAAGGGGGGGAAAAAAAAGCCCCCACAATAAAACCCCTTAGAGACTGAAACAAATATTATTTTGGGGAAACTTAGTAAAAAAAAAAAAATTAAAGAGGGCTAAAGTAGGGCACCATGGATCCCTGGAAAAGTATTTTGTATAAAGACTTGAACATACTGAGGAAGGGAAGCAGGTATTACAGAGATCCTGACCCAACAAACCTCTTCCTGCCAATACCATGAAGAGGCCACTTCTTTGTTGCCCCAGAGTGAAATGAAGAAGGAAGATGTTGGGAAGTGCTGCTGCTAAGTTCTCTGTTGGAAACAAAGCATTTCCATCAAGCGTGCAACTGACCTCAAGTTTACACAGAAACGTCTGAATTACTTTTGTCTGACTTCAAAATGTTATGGTGTCAGAAAAGAGCACGTTACTAAAATTGTAAACAGAAAATGTAAATGGAAATGGAAAGTGCTTTTATTTTAAAATAAATCAAAAGGTTTTCAATTAAAACTGGAATGCAGTTCTTCATTGTTTCTTCTGCAGCTAATCATTAAATTCCCAGCATATTTCTCATGTACCTCCAGGAAATAATTTATTTAGTTTGAATAGGTTAGGGAGTTACTGGTATGAAACTTATGGAGATGCTTATGGCTTCTTTCTCTGAATTAGTATGGATAAATACATTCCAAGTGACATAAAAATCTTCTCAGGTTTCTCCTGAGACAGGTGAGCTCATGTAGCAAGTAACAGAGAAATTTAATTTATATTTGTTTGCAGTTAAGCACAGCTCCATGCATAGGCTCAGGCTTCTCTTGCTGTGGTCCTTGTGCATCTCCCAGTGTCCCTGATTCCTCCTCCTCTACTGTATCCAGAGGGGACCCCACTAACATGTTCCATGTTTGATGTGGTTGAGTCTCAATCAATATTAATTCTTTGTTGTGTCCTGTGGTGCGTGATAATAGTTATTAATATTCTCCAAAGGCTCCAGATATTTGTATTCACTGTTCTTCTATTATACTAAAAAGTAATATAGTTCATTAAGATATTTTAAATATTAATAGTAGTATTAATGTTATTAAAATAATGAAAATGCATATCCACTTCAGAATTTATTTAGTTTGAAAAAAAAAATCAGCTTGTTTTTGTCTGGACTTGTTGGATGACTGCATCTACAGTGAAGAGCCAAAATGCAGTCTTCTTATTCTTCCCTCCAGAGTCCAAAAAAACAAAGCAAGACTCAGTTATTTCAACCACACTGAGCAATCATGCTGAGCTGTATCAGGGCAAAATAATTTTGTGGTTATAGGAATCATGAGACAGGCCTAGAGTACATACTTATTTTCTCCCTGTGGACAGATGAGAGCAGTTCAAAAGAGCTGATTTTATTATATCAGTCAAAACAGAGTCCTCATACTAAGAGTTACACAAACACCAGTAAGGTGTCAAGGATTGCCCACACCAATGACTCCCTTCTCCCTCTTCATCATACACAACAGCTAAACAGAGATAGTTAAAATGATGGAAAAATATTAGGGGTGGGAGGGCATTTCAACTCATTTAAACTTTAAATAAACCTTACTGAAAGCCTGAGTTTCAAGCAGATCTATGTCAAAGCAGGCACTAATTATTAAACATCTATCATATCTTTGATGGTCATCAGATGGTGCTCTGTATGTATGACCCATTTCTTTCCTGGTTATGTTCAAAAATGAAGAGATCAGTAACTAGAAGCAACTCCAGAACATTCAGATCAAATATAAAAAAAAAAGACCTAAGATATATAATCAATTAATACTTTTTGGGTTTTCTACTGTTAAGTAATGTCCAAACATAAATGTCTAAAAGGGGACACAGATTTGGAGACATGAGAATTATAACTGGTTCTAAATTTCCCACATCTACTACCCATAAATATATTCCTCAAAATTATATACAGGAAGTAAAGTTTTGCTACCATGTGAAGCACAAGAGGCATCCTTTCCTACCATAAAGGAGCTCCAAAAGAACTCTGTTTACTGCTCTTCTGCTCAAAAATTATATTTTTGCACTTTATGCTTTTCAGAAAGATCTAATTCAAGCCTGATTGTAAAAGGAAAAAGAATTGTATAAGGTCAATAACAATCTTATTTTATATTCCTTAAAATGACATAAAATCTTGCATCCTGCACATTTTAAATCTAAATGTTAATGGAGGTGCACTGAAAACATTTCCTCAGAAATTACCATCTATAACACACCATTTAAACAATTCCAGAATATTGTATTAGACTATTTTAAACATCTTTTTAGGATAATAGGATGATTCAAATAGATGTCACTGAAGTAAATATAAATCACAGCTTGACTGATCATAAACAAGCATAGATATAAAAAAAGTACTTTTTTCCTAAGTGAACATTCTAATACACTGCTATTTTGTTTTGTTTTTTTCATTCTGCTCTGTGGGAAGTGCTGGTGGCTTTACCTTTCATTCAAAGCTGAGTGGAATCTAAAGGTTATCTTGATCATTCAGGCTTCAAGGGGGCTTATATTTTCCAAATATTTTATCCAGACAAAGACCATATTTTCCTGAGTCACAACAGCCGACACTTCATATTCTAAAGGCATTTCACATTTATAAGCTGACCTCCCAAACACTTGAAATCTGTGCAGGTGTAATCCCCACCTAGAGAACTTAGTTTGCTTGGGTTTCTTGTTTTCCATAACAAGAACATGTATCTTTTCCTTTTACTTTTATTTCCTGATTCGTGACTTGATCCCTTGTTAACAATTGGTTTGACAGTTTAACAGCCAGCAACAGCTGCGTGTTTCTGTCACTGCCAGTGCAGACGTGTCTGTGTGTGCACAGAGAGGGGAAGATGGAGGAGAAAGCAGTGAGGAGATAAAACCAGGATATAACATTATAAAGCATTTACAGTTAAAGACTCAACAGAATTCCTGCTTCCACCCAGAAGATCTTCTCCTCTCCTTCCTGCAATGTGATGGATTGTCATAAGCCCATGATTTACTCACAAGGTAGTATTTACCTCTTTCCACAGAAACCAGGGTAATTTGAGCTGATGGAGTCATCACATTTCTAACAGTCTTATTTGTAAGGAAGCAGAACTAGTTAAGAATCTCTGTATAGCAGCAGCCCCCATGCCTTCAGCTGAGAATTACTAATTTACACATCAGTATTGACTTTGAAAGTCAGTTCGCCACCAGATTTATTACAAGATGTAATCAAACTCTCACTCAGCTGCACGTTCCACTGGTGACACGACACAATCCATTTTCTGTGTGTTAGCACCAGAGTAAGCTCTTTCTAGTGCTGAAATGTCAGCCGTGCAGCCTGACACATGTTTTGATGGAGTTTGGACGTCCTGTTGGGCTGCTGGAGAAACCGACTTTTAAAGCGGCGCTTATGAGGAGCCTTTGGTACATTTATCTTTGCAACTGTTCCTTTGTTCTGCTCACACAGCGTGCTGCAAAGTGGATTTATTTATCTCAGCTCATAAAAGTATATAGCCAACCAAACATGTTTCTGTGTAAAATTTAAAAATGAAGTCCATAATTAGATAAGGATCAAATTAAAACCTGACAAAGGGTGTTCTGCGGTTCGTTCCATTAGGTACCACAAAGGAGCAGAACAGCAGGACAGATCAGAAAAAGATAAAACATGAAGGGACTTGGGAAGAATAACTGAACAGGGAGAGCTGATTATGAGACAAGACAACAAATTGCAATGGAATTGAAGAACAAGGATTTAAGAAGACTTTAAAAGGAATAAGAAAGACTGAATGGAGTCCTGGCATTGTTCAAGTCACAAAGCTAGAAAAAAAAGATGGGGAGGAATTTTTTGAATTCTTGCAGTTACAGTTCTGGCCATCTGATTTCCTAAAAAGACAAAAAAAACAAAACATGGAGGAGGTTATTTACTTATTAAATCTTGACCATTGATACGCCTTACTTTGTAAGAGTGACTGTAGATGGCTGAGAAGTAAGAACAAATATTTAATTTTATATGTTGCATATTGTTGCATTGTAATTTTTCATTAGAAATTTTCACTCATGTATTTATCTTATTCTGGATTAAGATGCAATCAATTTTTCTTTTCTTTTTTCATGTAGAGACCATTCAATTATAAAATAATCAGCAACAAGGATTCTATCACAACAAAAACATCATAAAGGATTCAACATTCAGAGCATTCAGAGGACACCTTTCTACGATGTGTAGCAAAAGATTTTGCACCATATTCAAAGGAGATACAGAAGGAATTTGTAGCAGAATTGCACATTCTAGCTTGCAGTATATAAAACCTGGGACAAAGTTTGTCAGGGTCTGTACTGACAGGGTTGAAAGCAAAACCAGTGAGAGACTCCAAGTCAGAAAAACAATTTAATAGGAAAAAAAAAAGTAAAATAAAATAAAAGCAATAGTACAAAAGATCACTGACAGAATCAGAATACAACTTGACACCCTGATAGTGAAGGTGGTGGTAGCAGTCCAGATGAAGTGGTCTTGTTGAAGCAGTGATCCCGTAGAAAGGTCTGGTAGCTCTTGTCCTCTGGGAATCCAGTGGGTAAGGGCTCCTGTGCTGTCCCAAATCCCAGGTTATATCCAGGTGAGAATGCTTGGCTCCCTCACCTGGGCAGGGCATGTTACAATGGGCTGATATCATCCCACCAGCCATGCAGTGGGTCCTTGATTGCCCATTAAACAGAGATCGCTCCCAGAGGGAGTTAGCTGTGAGTCATGGGGCAAGGCATTGATGGCCCATTAACAGCAGATAGCCCAGAGGAAGGGGGCAAGGGAAACACTGCCCCACCATGGTTTCAGCAGCTCATGAAGATGGTGACAGAATACATACTTTGGGCACATCTTACATTGTAACCTAGGGCAGGGTCTCTTTCACAAGCCTGTTAGAGTCTCGTTTAATTTTGGAAAGACTTTGGGAACGTTAGTCCACTATGTGGACTCCAGAGTACTCTTCTTTTTGCTCTTTGTATTCCTGCAATGGCTTTACAATAATTCAGTGAGTTTAAAAAAAAATATTCTTACTAAATACATATAACCCTTTGAATGCGGCGGCAGGTTGGACTGGTTTCTGCAGTCATTGAAACATGGGCACAACCACCACCATTCCAAAGCAGTAAGTTCCAATGTTTAACATTTTCACCTCTGCTGTTACAAGATTTGCATTGGCAGCTCTGTGACCTAGGACTGCGTTTGGTTAGCATACACAGCATCTATTCTTGTGGTACAGGAAAAGAATTTCATATTCTTTTGCAGTGAAGTCCTTCATTGTACGTCTAAGCATAGGGATTTTAATTCCCAGACAGATATCCAGCCTCCTGCAAGGAGACAGAATTTAACCAGGTGTGTCACTGAGTCTGATAACACAGACTGGAAGCTCAAATATTTACAATTAACAACTCTTATTTGTATGGTTAGATGTATTAACCTACTCCAAGGTACTCCAAGAATGAAGAGATATTCATAAATTTGTAATCCATTCGAAGGATTCTTCCTGTAAATCAAATAAAGAAATCTTTTATCATTTACATTTGTAATGTTTACAGACAACTGAATCAAAGGATCATAAAGTGGTCAGTGTTGGACAGGACCTTAAATGTCATCTTGTTCCAACAACCCTGCCACACCTTTCACTAGACCAGGTTGCTGAGACCCTGATCCAAACTGAACCACACTAACTCTATTTAATAAGTTTACAAGTTATCCTGAGTGCTGAGGGGGTGTTTCCTTAGAATCCCACAGCACAATCCAGTGGCATCAGAAATCCTGTTCAGCAGAGGAAGCTATGAAAGAGCACTGCCACTTCCTCCTGTTTTCTTACAATTATGCAGTGAAAATGAACTTCTGGTTCTCTGTAGGTGTATTGAGAGAACTTGTTTTGGTTTTAAGTAAACAAGCAGGATCCCCAGACGTACTAGGATAAGAGTATTTGGTTATATTTTAATAAATTAAGCGTTTGTTTCTATTTTTTGACTAGTCAAATAAGAGTAAAACTGGCGGCTTGGAAAAAATGCTAATGCATAACAAAATTTGGGCTATATCCCAAGTGACTAAATCCTGTCTAATTAATGCTAGTATAAATCCAGAGGAATTCTATGGAAATAAAATTACTTACACTGTCTTTCTTTGGCCTAATGGACTGCAACATTCCGTCCACATTGTTTAATGTAATAGAATTTACTTTTGATATGCAAAATATTTCAACTGCCAGGACTCTCCTGCAAGAAGAAAGGAAGAATCTGAAAAGCTGCCAACATGAACTCTGAATGCAGTACATTTTCATCACATAGTCTCAACAAACACTTCTTCCATTAACTTTACTCCTCACTGAGAATAAATCTCTCTCAAGTTTCATCAGATCAGAAGAGTTCATTCATTTGGAGCAAGCATAATGATATTTAATGGGAAGCTTAAACTACGTGTGTCATCATATACTTTTATCAAATGTTACAAAAGAGACAGGTAAAAATATTTTAAAATTTAACATTGATTGTGCCTGTCTTTTGAAGAATGAGCTTTCTTCATAAGCAGGTCATTTCTGCAGGATCTGTGATATACAAAAATAACACAATCTTAAAAGACGTTATGTCAGTAGTAAAAAAAGTAAGGAAAAAAATCATTATTCAACACCATATACATGTGATAGAACTGATAATATTGTAATTTTTCCCACACAAAACAACAAAAAAGTCACAGTTATTGAGATATGTTCAAAGATTTCGCTATGCTGTTTCTAAAATTGACGTGAACAACACTTAAACCTAAAAGATAATGAACCCAGTTCCTCAGGCTTGCATATATATTCAGACTAACCTTTATGTTCTACAGCCAAGCTTGGTATTTTACCATTTTAATGATTCAATCATGTGTAATGAACTAATTTGCTACAACATCTCACTGAATTCTTTGCTGATACATATCTGCTGTTGCCCTCTTGCCCCCAAAGAATTTTTTATACAGATTAGGAAAAAAAAAAATACACCCCCAAAATAAACTAGGAAAAGAAAATTATTTCTTTGTTGTTGTGACCTGACATCACTATCATCCACCCCTTACAGAAGTCCAGAGATGTATGTGGAACTTTGCACCAGCTCCCTTGCTCCAGACTAACACATTCCAGTGATCAGAGAAGTGTTTCCAGCTGGAAGGGCCACTGTTTAACTGTAGTTGACACGAAATCTTGGTCATGAGAAAGACTCTCAGAAGCTCAAGGTTTCCAAGGGAGCTGGACAGGAAAACTGCTTTCACAGAACCAGAGCTGCTATAGCAGCCAGAGCAGGAGATAACAAACGGGCCAAGGATTTACAGGTAGGGAAGCATGTGAGAGAAGGTATGACTGCTTGGATAAACCACCTTACATGGTACAAAAAAGTCTGGTTGATTGTACTAGGTGTTAATAAAAATGAATAACTATATTCTGAGGCATCCTTGAAGGCTTTTATACCTCCCTAAACATTCTGCCTTTGGTCAATAGCATCAATTCCATGCTAATGCTCTAGATAGGCTACCTGTGCAAACCTAGCCATGAAGATGTTAAAATAAGGCCTGACTGCTGTGCATTTCCACAATTCAGAAAAATAAAATGGGTTCCCATCAATGAGAACTTTCCATTAATAGGAAAAAAAAAATAAGCACTAAAGAAAGGCAGCTGAATAGATTTCATGACTGACAAGATGAGAAAATTGATAACATCATGAAGTATTTACATATCCAATTAATGAAATCAACGTACCCTCAGATAACACTCTTTTGTCATGTGAATTGTGAGCAGTCTCTTCACATCTATTTGCTGAAAAGAAACAGGTTTTGTGAGACTTGAAGGTCTAGAAATTTACTATAATCAGTGATCACCACAACTGTGATTACTTTACTGAACATTAACTGGACTATGAGAACTAATCTTGCAGATGGTAAGATGCTCTAGCAAGTGCCTAAAGTAGATTCTTATGCAAAATACATGGTTGCAGATAAGTCAAATGAGTAATTGTAGATTATAATTATAATTGTGACCACTCAGAAAAGCAATTTTTTTTCACTAAGAAATAGAAGATAATAAATAATCCCAACTTAATTTTATCCATTTGCACCTGCCTTATGAGCAGAGCATGGTTTATTTAGCTGCAAGTCTGATCTATCTTGTCATTAGAGTATCAAAAACAAAGAGTGTATCAGTAGTAGGTGCAGTCATCCTCTGAATGGGGATATAGGTGTGGAGGAAGAAGGAAGTAGGTTTTGGTTATTGCTGCCAAGATACCAGGTGAAGACACCTGGGCACCCTGTGCATGCTTTGTTCTTAGACAAGAGCTCACTGGTTTTGGAGCCTTATTTGGCTCCCTCTTCCACAGTGCAAGAAGGATTAGTGGTTACTTCTTTTATGAAATACACAAGACCAATTTAAAAATTAGGACTCTTGATTTTACTAGCAACTGCACAAATACAGAGCTAGGGACCATCTCTGTGCTAAAGGGATTACTTGGAAAATGGATTAAATAAAGATTACTCTATCTTTCTTATGTAAGAAGGTGGAGGAGTTCAGTTCTTCTTCCAGTCATAAAAAAGGAAATAGAGGAATATAGATTTAACCTTAGATGCCTTGAATATTGCTCTGATCATTTTCATTGCCAATATTTTTCATGATGTTTGTGGAAGCTGTGTGTTCATGAGCCTTCCTCTCAGCACAGCATCCTCACTGCCAGGGACTCACAACTCAATTTTATGCAGAAATCTGCAGAAAATAATGCCTTGTGTGTATAAGAAGAAACACTGAAAGCTTAAAAAAAAAAAAAAGTATTTTGCTCTCCAAATATGTTTTTCATACACTGCCCAGTCATATAGATTTGCATTTGTGTTAAAAATAACACATGTATGTTAAAAATAGAAAGCATGTGAGTCACCACATGGCATTTCTGCACGAAAGGTACACCAGGGAAAGGCAGGTCAAGGATAAGAACTGTAATGGTGAAAATGGGCTGAAAGCAAAACTGAAACATTGGTTTCAAAGCTACAGCCTTGGCTCTGTGGGACTCCAAGGACATGGCAGCGGCTGGAGGAGCAGCCCACCACTCTCTCTATACCTTACAGGAAGTAAAAGTTATCCTCAAGTTATCTTGAGGAATCTGACATTCCTCAAGATAACTATAAAGAGGGAGAAGTGACCAGAGGGTCTGGCCTTTAGCCGTGTACATGAAAAACTAGGGGGCATGGGGAGAACACCTTCCTCACAGGAAAAGAAAGTTGCTACAGAATTTATGTGTCTAAAATATGAGTGAATTAAAATTCTAAATCTCACAGGCCATCCATAAACACATGCCTTTAGCAGGCAGATGCAATCTAAGCCTTGAACAAAACAAAACCAAAAAATAATGGTAAGGGTAAGATCTTCAGCTGAGTTGAAGAAAATAAATATATTAGCAAGCAGTCAAGAATTTTAACTGTGTCTAAAGACAAAGGTCTGAAAAAATACTACTTTGCAAGAGAAGAATCCCCTTCCTCTCTTGCACCAATGCTGCCTGCATTAGAAGAAAATGAAGTGAAAAGAGCATTCAGGCTGCTGCAAACCTGCACACCGGCAGTGAAGGCACCAACCTGTCATCGCTCCGCAGGGATGAATTTATCCAACTTACCCCTTGATGATAAAAAATTTGGAAGCTGCAGATGCTAAAATGCAGTTATGGTGCTGTCACCATAGAGAAGCAAGCATTTAAAATGTCTGGATGCTCAAAGGAAATGAACAGAGCAGTGTCCTGGTTGCACTGTGTGACTCTCGTTGGCACGTTGTGGCTGCCCGTGCCCACCTGGATGCTGTGGAACACCCCAGGCAGGTGAGCCAGCACCACAGCATGGCTGGATTCTGGGAGGAAAAGGAGGAGTGGAGTAGAGATGGAATAACAGCTAGCATGTTCAAACACCTGGGATGCTCTCAGCACCCGTGTGGGGCAAGGGAAAGGCGGCCTGTGGAACGCTGGGGCTCAGGAAGGTGAGACTGCTCTTCCCTTGGGAGGGCAAGAGCCTGGCAGGGCAAAATTGACCAATTTGCCCCTGACAGATCTCTGAAAATAGACCACACCACCAAAGCAAATCTCTAGAGAGGGGAGAAGGGAACCAAGATACAAAATGCTCTATACCCTGACTGCAAAAGGAAGGATTTTATTAAAGATCTTAGTAATCTGTGAAAGAAACACAATGATGGAGAGAGGCCTCTTTCAATTCAGAGAGAAGGAAGGAAACAGGACACTTAAAGGAATGCGGATTTATCAGTCCCACCACTACTAATTGAAACAATTTTGCTTCTGCAGGTTGGGTAATGTGTTTGGTGTTGTTTTCTTACAGCAAAGAAAAACAAACACCCCAAAGAACAGACTAGGTGTAGATAGGTGGAAGAAATTTTCCAATAGTGACAATTTCAAGAAATTACATGGGAGTTTCCCTAATGCCCACTCCAATGTAAAACTTTTCCTGCAACTAGTGAGCAATGTATTTTTAACATTTCTTCCACAAATTTGTAAGCCAAATTCAGACAAGATACAACAGTACTGCCATGAATTATAATGTTCTGCTTATCCACTTGAATTAACAGCAACACCCCTCAAAAGCAACTTGCATTTCACACAGCTTCAACAGCAACAAAGCAGATAAACTATACAGCACTTAAGGAGAGCACTACTGATTGCAGCCAATATATAAGAAAAAAACATGTGCTCACTACCCAATTTCTCATTGAAAACGTGGAGAACAAACAGAGTGAAGCCAAAAAAACCAAATTACATTAGATTAATACAGTTTGTTATGTGGCTGCATACAAAATAAACATGTGAGAAAAATTACCCTGGGGAGTAATAGTAGTAATAGTAGTCCCTTTTGTCTGGCTGTGAAGTATAGACCTTTCATCTTTGCAGAAGCACAGGAACTTTCTCACTGCATTCCTCACGGTGTCTGTGCTGTCACCAGCACCATCAGCTATTCAGATGGCCGGGATCTTCAAACCCTTCATGTCTTCCTAAGACCTCCTCTTTTAAAATTTGCTATGGAGACAGAGCAAGTGAACAAGAGGCTGTTCAAGTTGAACAGGAAACACCTTTTCATTTCATTGAGGAAAGTCTAGATTAAAATCCTGGTGCTTGACAGTCTAAAAAAAAGACCTAAAAGAATTTTGAGTGTCTGAGCACACACTACTTGTACATTTGCATAGTATATTTATTGCATGCTCAGAGATAACAGAAACCAAATGTGTTTTATGTCTGGAGTCGAAATGAGTTATGGACTGATAAGAAATAGGCAGTTTTAAAAGAAGAGAAAATACACAATCATGTTATTCATAGATTACAAAGGATTGTCCACAGTATCTGTAGGACAACAGAACAACAACTGTTTACAGTTCAGCCCTTTGCACCAGCCTGTCCATACTGATGTGGGGGGCAGCACGAGGTGGCTGCACTGGTCTGCTTTACCTCAAAGTACTACACAGCTGCTGCAGTATGGGGCCATGAATTGCCAGGTAAAAGGGAAGAACAAAACACTTTTTCTTAACAAGCAGAAGCTGTTGGACAGAACCATTAACACCAGTGTCTGATGCAAAACACTTTCCCGCTCTCAGGAGTATTTTAAAAATCACATTTAGAACAGACAAAATGCCATGCAATGGGACCTCTGTCAGCCAGAACTCTCAGGTGGGTCTCTCTAGAGGGAACCAAACCCAAAGGACTTTGTAAACAGCTTTCTGTTTCTGAGGTCTTTGCTCTCTGGTTTACTTTCAGCCAATTCATTGGTTTCTGACTTGCAGCAAACTCTGTACTCTCCCCTCTTTGTCTTTAAAATTTTTTTTCTCCACTCATAGCTCTAGAATTTGTCTCTCTCCAGTCAGGCTCTACCCTCCTGTAGAAGGCTTCTGAGAAAACAACACCCAGACTGTCACTGTTTGAAATAATTTTAGAAACTAAAGTATTCTGGCTGAGAACTAAAGGGAATGAAAGATGTTTCCCATGAAATGTTGTCATTTTGGGCAGAAAACATTCCTGCATCAGAAATTCAGTTTAGCACCAGGAGGTTTGATTGACATATTCTGACAAATTCTCATAAGGGAGAGTGTCTTCAGAAGAGAAAATTTCTGTTTTAAGAGAGGTTACTCATTTTACTTGATATTACTAGTGCTGCTTTGGAAAAACAGTATGTCCATCTTTAATGCTAACACATAGAAGGAAATTTGCATTGCATGTGAATACTCTTTTCAAGTTTCACAACTACCCAAAAAGCAGAAAAGTTAAATGTGACTCAGCTAAACAAGTTGAAAACCAGAAGCATGAAGACTGTAAATTAAAAAGGGAAGAGTATTGATTTAACCAGGTACTTATCCAACAGATTTGTATGAATTGTTAACTGCATTTATAGAGTACAACCCAAGGCAGCTCAGTTGTTTTCCCAGGATCCTGAGGCATATCAGAACTTCACCCCTATTAAATAAAAGGAAAATCCTGAATTGTCAGGCATATGTTGGTTTTATTGACTCCAAGGCAGACACCTCTGAATCTGGGTCATTGTGAAGAAAACAACACAGAAGTTATGATGCCAGGAGGAAGAAAGAATTGAATATTGTGTTGCCAAGTGCTGATCCCTCCTTGCCAAATTCTCATACCCTTCATCCAGCAACTTGTTCATGCATGGGCATCTCCTCTCCCAAGGAAGAGGGAGATAAAGCTCTAAAATCTCTGTTCTGGTCTCTAGGCTGGGGACTCCTGTTCCTTTGTCTTGGTTTCAGTGGGGATAGAGTTAATCTCCTTTACATTCTCGGGTGTGGTGCTGTATTTTTCACTTGTGACCAAAGCAGTGTTGATAACACACTGGTGTTTTAGCTGTTGCTGAGCAGTGTTTGCACAGCACGGAGGCATTTTCTGCTTCTAACACTGCCCTGACAGTGAGCAGGCTGGGAGTGCACAAGAAACTGGGAGAGGACACAGAGGGAACAGCTGATCTCAACTGGGCAAAGGGTTATCCTATGCTATATGACCTTTTGCTCAGAAATAAAAGCTGTCAGGAAGAAGGAGGAATGGGGATATCTGAAGTTCAAGCATTTGTCTTCCCAAGTCACTGTTTCTGCACAAGGGAGTCCTACTTTTCTGCCAATTTTTCTGGCTGCCATTTGAATGTAGTGAATTAATTCCTTATTTTGCTTTGCTTATGTGTGCTGCTTTGCTTTACCAATTAAACTATGTTTATCTCAACCCTCTAGTTTCTCACTTTTGCCCTTCAGAATCTCTTCTCTAGTGAGTGGCTGTGGGGGACTTAGCTGCCTACTGGGGTTAAACTAGAGCATCCTTCAAGCTTGTTTATAATTAGGGTACAGCAATTTCCCAGCAATGGGAAGCAGAGAGTGCCTGATTATTTTAGCCTTCTTACTAGTATGCTGTCTTGGGAAGACAGTATACTTTTATTGATAATCTCATGCTCAGGAAAATAGAAGTTGGTTTTCTTGGAAAAAGCTTCAAAGTCTGTAATATGAAAGCTAGGTTTATGCTGCCAATATCAACTTCTTTACAGCAAAGGGAAGATACATAGTTAGTTGTTGAACCCTTACAAGGCAAATTTTATGAGAAAATCTCTGTACTCTTCAAGAGCAGATGCAACATTACACTGCAGTGAATAGCTTAAGCCACAGAGGTGGAATCCCTTTGTGATCCAGGGTTTACTAGAAAGGACTGGACATGCTGACTTCTTGTAGCTTCCCTTTGTGTGTCATTGATCCATCAGCTTGAATCAGATTTGGTACTTAGATAGGTGTTGAATACCAAAGTGTCAGTCTTCTCTCTGTTATTTGAACATGTGTGTAATTCATATCCCAAGTTCTGGCACTTATATTTTATTATCAATTGTTATGAGTATCCAATAAAATACCATCTGTGTTTACACAAGGTGTCTTTATCCCATAAAATATTTTCAATGTAACCAAAATAGAATCAATTCAATTAATAAACACTATAATTCTTATCAGTCATAAGACATAAACATGAAGGTGAGTAGAAAGGATAGATATATAATAACCTCATTCACTCCTTTTCAGTAGAAGATCATGTACCTGCAACTTTATGATTTTTGACTGCTGGAAATAAAGTAAAACCAAGCATCCATACAACCATCTCAAAATTGTTCTTCTCAGTTTGAACTAATAACTATTTAATTCAAATTAACTGTGTGAAAGTAAAACCAACACTAAATAATGAACCAAAAAAGCACAGTTCTGAGAGCCATAAGTAATCTAGGTACATTCTGTCCTCTGTTCATCCATTAGATCAAAACTAATGACTGTGTTCAGTCTAGGGGCAGTGAGCTGTAAAACAGCACAGCACTAAAGCTCATACACTTCGTGGCAGGGTGTTTGCTTCCCATGCTGGTGTTCCCCAGGCAGGATTGTTTCTCTGCCCTCAGCACAGGGAAGATGCAGCTGTGCATCCTCGTGGGCCAATCTGTCCTTGGGAGCTTCTCAGTGTTTGAGATGGCATCCTGCTGCCTGGAGACATCAACTCAGAAGGTTCCCTGTGCCACAGCAGGAACACTGGTGACACTGGCCTCACAGGAACAAAGCTCTGTCTGTGAGGAGAGCTGTCACTCAGATTTTGACAGAAAGTGGGTGTCCTGACCAATCTGCATCTTTCCAGCAATAACAAGAATACACGCACACACACACGCACACAAAGGATATATGCATTGTATGGTCAAACATAAATACATGCACACTACACATATATATTTAGATACAGATGCACAGGCATATGTATATCTCTCTTTTAATTTTAGAATGAGAGCCCTTGAAGCTGCAGATGCTCTTATGATCTGCATATGGGTGTGAGAGGATGGGAATGGGTGGAGAACATCTTATGGCAATTTGAGAAGTTACCCCCCTGATTTTCTGTGGAGAATAATACAGTGTTTATGAAGTTTCAAAAATGGGTTGAAAGCGTTGAAAAAAACATGGCCTCAGACTGTCTTATTATAGATGGCCACAGGGTGTCTAGACTTTATAAACAATCAATAGTCGTGGTGATAAAGAAGTGAGTCAGTTTTTGAATTGTAACCTTGTTAGACAAGCTCAGTGTGCTGCACAGTCTAGCTCTTTGGCCAGTCCTTCCTTGGGAGCCATTTCTGGTACAATCACAGAATCAGCAAGGTTGGAAAAGACCTTTGAGATAATCGAGTCCAACCTATGACCTAACACCACCTTGTCAATTAAAGAGTTTGCATCTCCTCCTGCCCCCAGCCAAGAGCTTCTCTCTCTTGCCTCCAGCAGTGAGTTTTTCATTTAACACTCCACTGCCTCACCAACGATAAAAAAAAACCCAAATCACCCAGACCACTGAACAGGCGATGATTTTTTTTTTTTTATCCAGGATGTGACCTTCAAGCTGTTAAATTTACAACACAAATTTAAGTTTCTTTTTCTCTTTCAGGTTCACAGTCTCAAATAGCAGGTTGTTATGTGGTGTATTCCACTCAGGGACCACACAAACCACCAAGGCCTATTAAGGTTCTTCCATTTGTACCTAAGGGTGAGAACATTCCCTTTGATTGTTATGGGATTCAAGCAAATGAGAGGTGCTTAGGTGAGCAGGGAGGGAGCCAAGTACATACCTAAAATGAGCTGGCACTTAGTTGTTTTTTAAGCTTGTGCTAAATATGGGAACTTTGAATATCTGTGTTGTTCCAGAGATATTTCACTGAGAGCTTTCCACTGTTGTTTTACAAGTTGTAATAATTCATAACTTTAGCAAAGTTTTTCAGGCTTAGCTTTATAGAAAGTTAATTTGCCTGACAGATCAGAAAAATGCTTCTGATATGCAAAATCCTTTTTCCCTACATCACTAATGCTAATGCAACTTACCACAACCCAGTGGTTTTCTATTTACTTTGCAAAATGTACTTCTAATCTGGGTAAATTTCACTATGGTCAAACATCCATATGGAAACACATGAGCACCTTTTCTAGCAATAACCTCAGAAAGCCATGTCCAGAGTGACTAACCAGCTGCCTCATTAGATGAGGGTACTTCACCTCAGAGTCAAGAGCATCTGCATAAAATAAGGAAGAAGCTGCTGCTGCTGGTGGTGGTGGTGGTGGTGCTAGGCAGGTCTCACAGAAAAATAAACTCCATTCTGCACTATCACCCCAGCACCTTTTTAAACATTATATTCACTCAAGGGAAAAAGTAGAAAGGAGGATTTTTCTTTTTTTTCTTTGTGAGACATTTCATATCTTGGTATCATCATCTACAAAATTCCTATTTCCCAAATGACAAGATTCATATAACAATGTCATTTAGTGGTGCTTATCATAACAAACCCAGATTACATTTAAAGAAAAAATATATACAGAAAACAAGGATTTAGGATTGAATGAATCAAAAAGCTAAGTGAGAGGAACAACTTCAAACTGAACTGGAAATAACTGGTTTAATTTTTATTCAGCTGAGTTTTTACCAATTGCTAAAGTATTGAAAGTCATGAATGTAATCAGTAAGCAAGAAAATAAATTAGCAAGTGAATCTGTTTTCCAAAGCAATTAATATAAAACCAACAAAGCAAAAGCCCAGGTATACAGTCATTGAAGACACTAGATGTATGAAGACACTAAATCCTATATTACTGTTAATTTATGTTCAAAGAGGAATGCAAGTATAGTAAGTAGATTTTAACTTCATCTATGGATTAATATTATTTAGTGTTCCTTTTATTTCTATCTAGATCATTAAAAAATTATGTAGATATATTAGAGTCTGATTAGATATATTCCTGTGTCACAGAAAATAGCTTTAGGTGCCAAACATTATGAAACATTTTCCAAGCTAGACAACTTGATAGGGGACCAAGAATTTCAGTTCTCAGAAATTCTGGATTTTACTTGCAGGATGTCTCTGCAAGTGATGGGAACTCAGTACGTATTAAAGGCAATCCTATTAAAAAAGAAATCTTTTCACTGCAAAACTTGATTCATTTAGGCTAGGAACCATTTTTAAAATACCAAACTATCTGAAATTATCCAGTGATCCATAAATAATCTCATTGCACCAGGAAAAATCAAGAGAGAAAGGGAATGGCAGGAGGAAGCTTGAATGCATTCTTAGCTGAAATCAATGCTTGAGAAAAACACGAACCAATATTCAAAGGGTCATGAGCTAAGTACACAAAAATTTACAGACTAGCTACAATAATTGTGCCAAAATCAGCAAGAGCAAAGAAATTACATAATAAAACAAACACAACTAAAGAAGATACACATTTTAAAGGCCATATCTCTCATCACTTTCTCTTCTTTGTTTTATGATCTGTCTCTAATGTTACTCATTACTTGTTCACTGAAAAAATAACTTTTCCTTTTTTGGTATTGTTAGCTTTCTGGGGAAGAAATCACAATTCTTTGTAGTCATGAAGTCTTTTCCAGATGATGTTACCTACTACAAAACTAACACACAACTTAAGAAAAGGGAAAAAAAGGACAGTTTTGCTCCAGCCATATCTCACAACTAATGTGTCAAGCATTCTTGCAGAGAGGGAGTTATAGGAGCTTTGTGGAAAGAAGGGATTTGAGCAGAAAAGCATTTATTTACTTTGACATTCCTAAGAAGCAGCCTTTGTTGTCCATCCAACATAAAATTCAGGCAGAGTTTCCCTGCTCATCTTACCCAAGATCAGGTTTAGGGGGAGCTTTCTTTGTACCAGATGACATCTGAAACTCTGTTATGCTGTGACAATGAGACCCCACTACCTACACTAAAAAACCAGTGATTCCTGTGTAAACACATTTCCCATCCATCCAGGGGGTCCTGCAGGGATGGCAGTCTGCAGCCAAGGGGTGCAGATCTCCTCGAAACCGTGTCAAGTGATGCGAGCACAGCTCATTATCACACAGCGGTACCGCACGCCCCGGCACAGATTTCTATTCCCACTGTGATTTTAAATGCCTCCTTACAAATAAGCTTCTCAGAGGATTAATAGTTGGATTTTTCTGCTGCATAGAACAAGTTCAAATGAGGCAGCCCCAAAAGTCCCTGAAAGTCCTGAGCTCTGGCATCCGTTTGTCAGGCAGGACAAGGAAACCTTGGTGGCGCTTCCCAAGTACCAGTGTGGTTTACAGTGGTGAGAATGTTCCTTGTAGTCTGAACAGTGAGATCAAGAAATCAAAAACTCTAGGGATGCTCCAGTCCTCTATCCACTGGAGGGTTTTAGTGACAACACCTGTTTTGCCATTCCCTGGGACAATGGCTCTGCTGGTAGAAGATTAAACCAGAGTGGGCTACTGAGTTCTGCAAGGTTCAGAGTGCTCACCCAGAAAAGCTTTGAAGCATTTTTCGTGTTAATGTGTCTGGTGGAATCAGCTTTGAAAAGTGAAATACATCTTGTTAAACTAAATTTTGACAGCAGGATGATATTCAACTCACTGTGTCACCATCTCCTTTTGAGCTTCCCTTTGGGAAGACAAAGTATTTCTAAGCACTGTCTGTTTGCTTCATTTGGTCAGGTTACCTCACCATGGGCAAGCCTATCACGTATTAAAACAATTATTTTGTGCTTCAGTTCATAAATAAATAACATTTATATTTATACTGATCCTTGCAAACACTTAAGTGAGTTAGGTGCCCAGCTATGACTGAAGTTCTGTGTGCTCTGGACATAAAACTAATACCAAGACCCTATGGAGATTCCTGATTTAGGAGTCTTCCACAATTAAATTTACTGGGCATGTAACTTCTACTCTAAGAATTATATTTTCGAAGCTGTCTATGTAAAGCTGACCAACACAACAAATGATTTGAAAAATTCTTTAAGTGTGTTAGTACAGCTGATTTATAGCAAAGAAAGCATGTGTAAAAATCAAAAGCTCATTACCATCAGCTCCTTGCCAGTTTTTCCCAGATGCCCTGTTTGATATACAACAAGTTGGATCAGGCAAATTCTAATTTACTTGAAGGGACCTTTGGCCTTGGCAGTTTGTGAAAAGACAATACCTTGCAGGCCTAACACACTGACCTTGAGTAATGAAGCTCAAGAGATATATTTATATAAATGCCTGTACGCCTATATTCATGCAAATGCCTGATTTAAAAGAAAGAGTAGCGATGATCTTTCCTAACTTTTACTTTCACAAACCATTTAATCAATCAGTCAACTTGCCAATCTGTATCTGTCTGTGTTTGGGGTGAGATCGAGACATTTAAGCCAACTAGGAATACAGAACTTAGCAGCTGTAGCACTGCAAAACAGCGTGTACTCTACAAATTAAAAGAAAACAAGAAAAGAGCATTAGCTAAAGAAAGCAATCTCAGCCTTTTTGCTGGGAGTCTTAATTTAGAATATCTACTCGGGAAGAATAATTGTTCCCATTCGTTATTTTGCTTGGATGACTTTTATAGAACTGTTTTCGCCGTCAATTGGCAAATTCAGTGGAAGGAACAAATTACCCTATTATTAAAGCATATTTGCAGCAAACAATAGACATCCCATACAAGCTGTGCTTATCCGGCCCTTTTTTCCTAACAACTTCTAGGAAGGTTCTGCCTTCATCCCAATGTGCCTTTGTGTAACTGGTGCTGGATGACAGGGTAGATCTCCGGCAGAGCAGGGCTCTGCTCACCCCACGTGTACCCCACTGGGCTCTGCTCCAGGCCAGGGCAGCCTTGCTGACTGAAACTGGTGACCTCCTCAGCAGGTTTCCTGCACTGTTCACAGTTTCTCTGCAGCTTGAGTCCAGCCTCTCTCACTTCTTCTGCTGGGGTTATTTTCTATCAGCATTCCTGTTACAGGCTGCCCCTTGTTTTTACAGGTGGCAATATAAGAATGTTTGGAAGTTTCTTCTGGGCTAATATTTTGCTATTTTTCCCCATTAATGGGAGCTTTATTTTTTATTTCACTTCGGTGTTTAAGTAGTTTATAAGAAAAGCTGACTTGGGAATTGACCTGAGTATACTTTTCAAAGTATTTAGAGTTAAATTAATCTTGCTTAAAAATTTTGGCATGTGTGAGCTAGCTAAGATACTCTTGGTTACTTGTGTACAATCCCTCCACACTTAGTGGAAAAAAAAAAATTATCTTTTGGGCTTGCAGCTTTTTCTTCCACTTGTGATCAAAGTAGTCAATAGTAAAAGAAACCATGAACATCTAATAGGGGGCTTTGAAAAACAGGGAGTTAAAATCCAAACCTGTAGTGCATTGACCTCATTCATCTTGTTTTCCTTGCAAAATCATATACATTTCATTAAACTTTCAATGGAGATCTTGAAATGCAGGTTGTAGCACAATCTTTATTCCTCTCATTTAAAATGAAAAAGGTTTAGCAGATCAATAACCAATGGATTAATGAGTCACTGACGATAATAGCAGCAATTTACATCAGCAGCACCTATTATCAAGAGCAATCACAAAGTACTTGGGAAGCAGATTAACAAACTATTTCTGCTTAAGTGGTGCTGGAAGCCAACTTCCTTTGGAAGCCAGATGAAGAAGGATAGAAAATAATGACCATTAAAGCAAATGTTGAGCTACAGTTACCACACAATTGTGTTGTTCACTTCAAGAATGTGAGAACAGCACTACTTCTCAGCTGTCTGAACATGGCTCTTCACTGTAAGAAACCAGGCTGGGCATTGAATTTTGCCATGTGCCCCAAATGCCAACAAATGAGAGGTGTGTTTGCACAGAGTACGTTCCTAATTTGAAAGGCCTTCACGTGGAAGATATGACCAGTCTGTGAACCAGCCTCCACATCCTAGGTCATGCCAAGCCTCATCAGCTGAAAAATGAGCTTTGCAATCATCAGGGAAGCTTAATACTGCAAGCAAATACGCACACAGCCTCTCCATAATGGTCTCAAATACCAAGAATTTTTATATTTCCTGCCAGAAGCAGCAAAGAAAATGAGACAAAACAATGAAACATTGTCATACATTTGAATTTTCTCTTTCTTTATAATCTAAACATTTTTGGATCACCTTAGCAGATCAGTAGCTTTTCTCTCCATCTGTGAAACTGAAAGTCTCTCTGTTCTATTCTTCACCTTTTATATGGTTTGCAGACCATTTTTTTCCTACATATCCAGAATCAAGCTACATCCCTTTCCTATGAAAGCACAATGCTGTTATTCTCCATGTTTGTATTTCTTTTATTTCTGTGAAGGCAAGTTTTTTAGTTTTTCAGGTCCAATGTATGTACCTGACCTGCTCATTCTACCTTTTGGTAAAACCCCCAGTTCCAACCCCCCCTTAGCTTTGATCTCAGCACTGCTCTATCCCTTCATCCACATCAAGATTTACACCTTTCCTTGGCACTAGCCTGGAAGTGGTACCCCATGACCCCAGCTGTAGGCAGTTGACTGCTGGAAGCCTGACAAACTCTGTAACACAGCAATTCTGTGAATGCAGGTGGTATTCCCAAGATTCATTTAAATATCCTTCACACAAAAATAAGCATTAGTCATCGTTGCTCATTGAAATTGTGAATGTATTCAAGATGCTAAGTTGGGTAACAAGTCATGATCATAAAGGTAATCAGCTACCTTGGCTGGAAAACACAGAGAGTAAATTCAGTGTGGTAGGGCCATGTAGGTCTCATGTCCTCTGACAGTCATTGAACATATATGGCAGCAATCCTTAAACTAAAATTTGTTTTTAAGTGGCTGAAGGATAAAGAAATGGTCCCCTACATTTTATTTTCCCATTTCCACTGGAAACATGAAATGCTCTTATTCATAGTTTCACAGGGAATAAGAAATGCAAGTTCACCTCCATAAAGCAAAGATACAAGAGAAGAGACAAACACAGTACAAAAAAAAAAATGCTGTGAAGTGTGTAAACATTTATACATCTGTCTAGTTTGGGGAAAAAATAGAAGCAAACAAACAAAATATTTGCAAGGGAACCTTCCAAGCTGTAGTTTTTTTTCAGAAACAGCATGACTGGCAAACTGTGACCTGCAGTGACCATGCGTTTGCATAAAGGTGTGGATGGACTGCAACCTAACAAACTGCGCTCAGTGAAGTTAACAGAAATTTTACCACTGAAATTAACTGAGTGTCATGTATCCTTATAATGTAATGCAGTTACATGGAACTGTAAGATACCAAGAACATCTGCATAATTTTGTCTGTAATTTCACAGATCTTTGAGAAAACTGTCTCAGAAAAGACAATCTTTTAAATATAATCCCTTTGGAATTTCACAGGAGTGATTCTTACCTTCAGAATGTATTCACTTACCACCACCAAAGACTTAAATACAAAACAATAATGACAAGATGCCCATAAAAAAATAGCTTAAGGCCTATAACACCATATAAGAAACAACTCTTAATTTCCCCTGTGGTTTTCTGTAATCTTTGACACTACATTTACATTCTGCATAGCTCTCCAATGTGTGCTGGAATCCCAGCACAGCAATATAAAAGTAAAACTGTTCCAAGGGGTTATATTAGGATACTAAGGATCTCAAAGACAAGACAGTAGCTATTGACAAGTTTCATGAATAATTTTAGTGCATTTTTATTACTTTGTAGTAAAAATATCTGTACAAGATGCAACATCATTATTCTTTTCCCTCTGCTTTCAAACGATTTTTTGATATGTCTAAAAAAATTCCATTTTCACTTATAGGTCTAAAATTCACACTTCTAGTTTGAATCTGAAATGTAATTAAAATGCACACTTCTCTGTTAGAGCTGGATGGGCATGAAAATAAGAAATTTCTTTTTACTGCCTTTCATAACATTGCTTTTAATTTTTAAAAGGCCATTTTTTAAAAAAGGGAAGAATATTTTAGTTAATAATTTAGTACTCTCTTCAATTAGAATAGTTATTAAAGCCTTCAATGACGTTACAATTAAAAGTTTGAAAATAGTTCTATAATTTCTAGCTTGATACAATTTTCTGCTCTGAAAAGAAAGCTAATGCAAAATCACTGTTATAATCTTGGTACTGTTTCAATATAAGTCTGCAAAGCTACCAAGGAAGACTCTTAACTGACAATGTGTTTCAATATATCTGAAGATGCTCTGTGTGCAATGGGTCAGCTTTTTCAGTGGCTGTAAACTGATGCAACCCTATTATCTGACAGAAAGGCACTTGCTCAGGATCTTGTTCATGCTACTCAGCTGAGAAGGGACAGCTTCTCAACACAAGAAAACCTTTCTCTAATTTGTATGTTCCATCTTAATATAATTTTCCATGAGGCCAACCATGTCCAATCACCTCAAAACTTAAATCCCAGCATCACCTGTTTTAGGAAAGTCTGAGAACAGGACAGTGCCAGAGGAGGATGGGAAGCACGATCTCCCCATGCTCAGCATTCAGTTATGTACATTTTTTCAGGGTAAATGCTGAGAAGAGATGTGATGTTGTTAAGAGGGAAGAGCAGCACTGAAGAGACACTTTACAGAAATCTTCTGGATTAGACAAGGAGCTGGGCAGGAGAGAGGCTTACGTAGAGAGCAGCACAGCAGCTCTGACAGCTTTCAAAAAGCTAAGCCCACCACCACTCTGATACAGAGTGAGCTGTGCTGAATATGTCTGAGGTACTCTTATCAAGGCAAGACAAGAATATTTCATGTGTATTGCAGTGTTTAAACAGCTGCATGTCCTAGTCTAATGTTACTAATACTGCTAATAATAGTAGCTACAATAACATACAAACCACACTCAGTCCCTAAAGCTCATTAAAAGGTTGGGTTGTCTAGTACTGCCTTTTAGCCCTTTATACCAGTACCTTGTTTTACATGGTACTTTTAATTTAAATCTGCTTAATTTTGCTTGGCCATTTTGGACTGAAATTTCCCATGTCATTGTCTGTCTCACACCTAATTTCCTCTTTGTTGGAAAGTCTCAGCTAACACAAAGCTAGTTATTCCAGAGAATGAGACTAGGAAAAGTTTTATTTTGAACTTTGAAAGGACTGGATGTCTCCACTGTGCTGAAGTTGGATCACAAAGAGGGCAAGGAAGGCTCATTTTGTACTATAAATGAAAATTCTCCAAAATGTGCCAGGTCATCAGGTACCCTGTACTTTTTAGAGAGTTGAAGGCTAAAACCTCTTGAAAATTTTCCTAGACGAAGGTTCTCCAGGCTTAAGCTTTGAGGTATTGAATTGGAACTTTCTCTGCAATTATGGGTCCAAGCTGCTGCCTGTGGCCAGCAGAACTGAGCAGAGGAACACTGTCCTCCTGCATTCCTTCCAGCCAGGAAAAACTGCAAGACCTGTGCTTACTCCCCAGGTCACAATGCATTCCTCAGCCATGGCCTGAGATGAAACAGATGCAAAAATGGGAAGCAGAGTCTATTTCCTGCTATTCACAGGAAGGAAATCTTTGTGCATGGGGTCTACAGGGTCTTTGGCATACTCTGGACTAAAACCCTGTTCTGTCTTAGTGGCCAACCAGTACAGCTGAGATTTCATGGGGCTCACCAGCAGCCCTGGTGCCTGACACAGCTCCAGTGTCAGGAGGGAAAAGGGAGGAGTTGCAAAGGGGAGAACAGCTAGAACTGATAGAGACCAAAGACAAAAAAATGGATGAGGAAGGTGTGAGTGAGGAACAGGGACTGATACTCAAACTTGTCAGGTTGAAAACTGGACAGAGTGGGGAAGATTGGACTTGGGGTGAATACGAGGAGTTAAGTCTCAGTAGAAAGGAGACCATGGGACTGAGAAACTGGAGAGTTCATCACTCCATAGGTTTTAAATCTTAAAAGATCCATTAACTGATACAGTTAGATCTTAACATTAAATGGACAATCAGGGAATGATTCAGTCAAAGAAGACTGGAGAAGGTATCAGAAAGCAGAAAGCTGGTTGACAGTACTTCCATCTCCACTGTCTGGGAAGTAAGGTTGATAGACTGAGAGTGGAAGAGGGGAATGGAAATGGTTGTGTAAGGAGAAGAAACTTCAGAAAAAGGGAGGATGGAAGAACAGACAGAAGGTGAGTGTTAAGGTGGAGGGAACAAGGCAGAGGATGTTGTGTCTGGAATGACCAGAGCAGATGGTACAAAGCTTTGCAGAGTGTGGAGCACATTGCTGGGTGCAGCTGCCCCACTACACCATTCCCTGCCCAGAGATGCCTGCAGAAACTCAGGGAATTGCTGCAGGCCTTTGCCTGTGCACAGGCAGAGGAGGAAAACCCTGTGCTGCTGTCAGCTCCTGTGCCCACCTGGTGTGCTGGTCCCAATGCATTTAGTCTTCCACAGGTACTCAGTGAGAATTTTCCCTGAGATTCCTTTATAAAGCACCATAGAAAAACATACTTGGACTGTGGAAATGCAGGCACACAAGAGTTAAGGAAAGCCACATTTCAGGGTACACTCCTGTTCTTGTTAAAGCAGCATTCCTGCTCTGCATCCATGAACTGGACAAATAAATTAACTGTGTAGGATTTCTCCCTCATTTCTTGTAAAATTTTATTGAAAGAAATGAGGAAATTTCAGGAGAAGCAAGGCCATTCTCAAGGAAGTTGAATGTTGAATGTTGAATGGAATAGCTGACTTTTTTACCTGAGCCACAAAGTTCTTCTCTGCTGCTAATCAAGTCACTAAACCAACCAGACTTGTCATTATACTTGATTTTATATGGGTTTCATGCACAGAAATGCTTAACCTTCCCATATGCAATTGAAGCCTCTGGGTGCTAAGCTTTGAGCGAAAGTTGAAATACAACACAAAATACAACATGAAATACTCTGCAATATCAATTTCTACAGTGAGACTCATCTAAAAGTAGTGTATAAATTCTTAGCTCAATGCCTCTATGTAATAGAAAAATTCAAATAATCTCATGCATATTTTGTGCAAATATTGGATTGGTTTTTCCTGCAGTTAGATTATGTGGTGATAAACCCTTCAGAATTTCACTTTCAGTGCAGTTTGACTAATTTGAAGCAATGGGATGTAGAGAGATATTGAGAAATGAAGGTTTAAAAAAAAAACCAACAAAACAAACCAAAAAAGGATTGATAAGTTATTCTCTGCCCTGGGTGGTTCAGGGAACAAGTAGAAAAAGGAATATGCAATTAAAACTTGATCAGCATCCAGTCATGAAAAAGAGTTAAGCTACACTTCCACTGTTAACCTTAATTATAACACTTCTTATTTTTTTACTTTACAAATTCAATAACATTTTCAGGTGTTCTTAGTTTGTGCTGATTACAATATGTGCAACATTTATGTGTACCTTGTGGAATTTGCCACGACTGGTCTTCCACTGTTTGGATTTTTTCCTTGAAAATAGAACTTTTAAAAAAATCTGTTATGTTGCTTCCTTAGTTTCTCTTTACCCTTCCTTAGATGGAAAAACAGACAATGCTTAGCTTAGTTCAGCATGGTCCCTAAATTCCTGGGCACATATCTGAACTTGAGATAAAAGAACAGTGACTTGGCACTCTTCCACCATATCTTGAAAAAAAGCCCAAAACAAAATGCTGAAAGCTTAAGCACTTGCAAACCTTTCTGTTCAGATTTGAAATGAGATTTCCACTTATTTGGTCTGAAGACAGGAATATAAAGTAGTTAAAGTCCCTGAAACAATAGTTAACCATGTGGTTTCCATGAATCACAATGGAAAAATGTGAATTTCACGTGCTATTTTAATAAGTGTAGTATTCTTCCCCTAACCAGGATCTGCTAGACCAGGCTGCTGAAAGCCCCATCCAACCTGACCCTGAACACTGCCAGGGTTTGGGCATCATATGGAGTAGGTAAGAAGGATTTGCAAAAATTTAAACTGTTACAGGATGAATTTCAAGCTACAGCACTGCAGAAGTGTTTTATTAGACTTCAGCATGAATGTTCCTCATGCCTTTGCAGAGAACAGCTGCTTCAGGCTTTTTAAGTTTGCCCTGACCCAGCATTATCTCCCTCATGGGAAGCCCCCCTCAGACAGTGGCACTCTGCATAAGCACAAAAGTCTATTTGCATACACCTCTTTTCAGGAGTGCAGGTTTAATTTAAGGACCACAAATATGAAAATGAAGCACCGTTTTGTTTTTTTTTTTTAAATTTCAACATTGAATTGTACACAAAGGAGACACTCAGATGCATAAATAAAACTTCCACATCTTTTCTTGCCACAAGTCACAAGGGTGAGTTGAGGTTAGATCCTCTTGCTGGATTTTATAGAAAGGCTGGAGAGAGTTTTGGTAACTGATGACATCTCTTAAGGAAAGGAGAATTTGATATCTGTAATAAAATCTCTCATTTCACAGCTTCCGTCCAGGGGATCAGGAGGGACTATCCCATATCTTTAGAACATCTTGTATGTTTGGTTTCCTCCATTATAGATTTTTTTTTTCAACTTCTTCAGCTCTGCCAAATGCAGGAGTTTGGAACTGGAGCCCAGTGTCTGTGGGTGCTGCAGACATCAACTGCAGAGCTCTGTCTGGATGTTTTCTTCATGCCCTGCAGCACACAGGGGAACCAGAGAGCTGCTGGTGCAGCCAGACTGGTTGTGGCTTTCCCGTGGCTGTTCCATGACACAGCTGCCCATTTGGCAGCTTGTCCAGCACATAAATTTTAACAGGTTATGAGCTAAACCCAGGGGCAATAGGCTTGCTCTATCATGCCAATGCTTTCTAGATTTTTACTTTTTAATGTATAGCTTTATAAATATTAGATTACTGAATGCTTCCTTTCCCAAGCTGCCTATAGATGCTTTTATTTTCTTTATTTTTTGTTGCTAAGTGAGACTGTCTTGCAAACATATGACTATGAAACTGCACTAATTATGGAATTAGTTCCAATTTAATGTCTGGTTTATCATGGACCTATTTATGGATAGGCCAAAAGCTGTTCTGGCAAATTAGCAGGAAATGGGAAAAAGAAATATCAGTATGAGCTTCATAACTGTTGGCACTAACTGTGCCTTACTTATGCTCTACTTTAATGATGTTGTTTTATTTTTCTCAAAGAAAAAGCTAGTATAAGAGGCCTCTAAATTTGTAGAACTATTAAGTTCATGATGAAAATAACATTAAGCTAATGTTCCCTGCTTATTTCAGCAATAGAGTAGTGGTGTTATTGCATCATTAAAATGTTTTAGTAAGTTTATCAAAGAAATAATGGTGACAAAAACATCTTTAGTGCCTGTGGAATCTTCTTCAGCATCTTATAAAAACCCAAATTAGAGCATCATCCCAGCCTGGAAAGCCCACAGCTCCCTTCTACATTGTAGATGCACTTTAAGACAGTAATTCAAGCTACCTGTGTCTTTTAAATAATGGGTGAATTAGTATTATACAAGGTTTGGAAAAACTGATTTTTCCTTCCATGAGATATTTAGAATGCAGTTCTTATCTCTCATTTACTACTGTGTTGGGTAAAAGCAATTAAGAGTGGCAAACCTACCAGGAGCTAGATAATTTAGCATTGTGTCGCCAGCTGTGGCCAGAACTTGGTCACATGCTTTCTGCTGTCTCCCAACAAGATAAAAAATCTTATCCATTTTCTATTGCATTAATAGTAATGCTCACTCTTGTTTAGAGCTGGCTACGTTTTGCTGAGTTTTCTGTTGCACCCACAATGCAGACTAATTGTGCTCAGCTGCACTCTCCCTGGCTGCTGCCAGCCTGCAATGCATGGGTTTGCATTCCATGCAAAGCAGGCAGCAGAGAGGTGGGGGGACCACGGTGTCAGGCTGCAGGTGTGGCAGGTACCCAGATCTGGAACCTGCAGAGCTCTCCCAGGACCTGCCATCCAGATAAGGCCTGCATGGACATCCTGAACAGATCTGAAAGTGAAAAAAAAAAAAAAAATCACTAGCTCAAGACTTGACACTTCAAAATAGTAAATAAATAAATTGCCTAGTCTTTAAAGCAAACATGTGGTTAGCTCTCTGCTCCAGGTATTTTGCCCTATAGATTCAGAGGTGGGAAACTGACCTTATGCAGTATTTAAATGGCTTCCTTTGCTTTTCAAGTGGAAGCTGGCTGAAATGTATAATGTCTTTAGGGAAGGAAGAGTCATTCCCTGCTGGCTGGCCAAGAAAAAGTGAAGACAGCAGCTGCAGAGGCAGCTGGAGTTACCACCCTCACAGATGGAGTGAGAGTGCTGGGCTGTAGCTGAAACAGGAGGGGCTGAATGAAAACAGAAGGAAAGTAAAAATAGGGAAATAGCAAACCAGATAATGTGTCTTAATAAGATCTGAAGGTATTCCTGGGTAACACAGCCTGGAAGAGTTCTAGGCTCTTAAAAAAGCCTCTATGCACCACAAAGTCTGTAGAAAGTGTAGTTTCTCTGAACAGGATTGCAACAGAGACAGAAAAACCTTTAATTACCCAAACAGGGAGAGGTTGTGGATGTCCTATCCCGGGCAGTGACAAGCCTTTGCTAGGCACTAACAGCACAACTTCTGTTGGATTGGATTAGATTAGGGAGAGATCAGTGGCTGTTCTCAGACAGTGGCCAGCAGCACAAACAGGAAAATAAAAAATTATCTGGTCCCAAGCAGAGTCTTGTAGCATTCAGTAACTTAAGGCCTGCTGGTCTTACATAACGTGTTCATTTTCCCTGACATCCAGGATCTGACAAGATGTAAGAAGTGTAACAGAGTGGAAATTGGAACCTCTTAACTTTTCTTGTTTTTATTCTAGTGAAAACTGAAATAAAATGTATTTTAAGAAATCAGTTTTAGGCAGAAATTTTAGCTAATCATTTGGGGTTGCTCACTAAGTAGAAATGGCCATTTATGTAAACCCTGATCTTTTCAACAGAAGGAAATAACCCATTGAACAAACATCAAAATAAGGATAGTCTTTCCCATTTTAGACTTACTTCATACTTTCTTAAAAATCCTGTGAGAAAGCAAATTTCATGCCAAAGAATTTAGGCCTAGTGATGTGTGTGCTTATAGGAAAGCTGCTGAGGGAAAAGGAAAAAAAGAGAAATATTACTATGCAAGCACAACACATCAAGAGAATATGCTTTTTTGGGGACAAAATATTAAAGAGAACATCAAAAATACAATTTCTGCATGTGGGCATAGCTAGGGATTAAACATTTAATCAAGATTTGAACACAAAGAGTTATTTTCTTTCTCAGTTTACTAGTTTCCATGTGAGTAGGTCCTCCTCAAAAAAAAATTTCAAACAAAAATCTATACAGGGACTCGCAAAATTGAATATATATTTAAGCAATGAAAATTATACCTTCTTTGTATAAGTGACCTATATTAAAAATTGTGTTTGATCATGAATGTCAGGTTTTTGAAATATAAACAATAATCCATCTTTTAAAATTAAAAGTGCTGGTTTTTTTTTTTTCAAAGAAATGTAAAAATAATTACAAAATGGCCATTTTGGTGAACAAGTCTACATGGGAGTCAAGTGATCCCCCAAATGCTTGTGAATCAATTTCACTGAAGGTGAGAATCCATTTCAGAGACCCAGAATCTCACAACTGAAAGTGTTTTATCTCATTATAGGATTGGACAGATCATTTGCATCTTCCAAATACCATCTGCAACAAAACTGATACCAGATGCCAAGCACTAAATCTTTATGAGCTGAGTGACCCTTGTTAGGAAAAATATTACACAAACCTGGACCTGTGAAAAAATATGTACTGTGGAGGGACACTGTCTTAACTTCAAGGATTAATTAGTCACCAGCTGATCCTTCCTAACTGCTATCATCAATCTCCAGTTTAATTTATTCCTAGAGCTCCTGCTTTTTCCAAAGGGTTGATAATGGATATTAGCATTCTATGTTCCCATAAGAGAGCATTTGTCTTATGTGCTCAGTTCAGTTAGACTCAAGTTTTTTGTATATCAATCCTCAGTCAGGCCCTTATGAGAAGTCCTAACTTTAGGCCACTGCTCTGCATAAAATGGATTGTAAATGAGTGAGAGATATCTCACAAGGATATCCTCTTCCTATTGAGTGAAGCAGCAGATTGACAGATATGTTTGAGCCCTTGGTCCCATATGAAAAAATCACATATTCCACTGCTTCAGTGTGTGGAGTCACACTCAGATCAGGTCTCTCAGATAGGAAACATGTCAGGTTTACATCTCGAGACAGGCAGAAATGGCTGGCAGCCTGAAGTGAGGTAGCCAAAACCTCCCTTATATCCCCAGAGGTACAGATAGGTTTCAAAATCAGTACTTGAAGGTAAACAGGAATTCCAGTTGTCTGCCATGTTTTTGAAGGAGAAACAAAAGCATGTATGCTTGTCCTTTCCAGACTTGCTCTAATACTAGATTAGAAGCTAATTTTGGACTGTATTTACTTTAAGTGAAAAACAGTCCCTGGTAAATGAGAAAACAGGGATTTCATTCCCCTGGAATACTAAACTACCAACCATGACAAAATGCTGTTACAGAGTGACAGTTAGACAGCCAGCAGAGTCCATGGCATTTACAATTTTGTCAAATGAGTCCCCTCCTGCAAATGTGTTGGCCTTTGCATATTTACATTCCTTGTGCTTCGTGCATTGATATGCCTGATGTAGCACAGCTTCTGCACTCCGTCACTGCTGCTCTTCCTGGTTTCCAGTCCGCAGGATTCCATTGCTCCTTTGTTTCCTTTTTGAATGCAATACATACTAATTTTACAGTAAATGCCAGTTTACATTAACTCAGCTGTCCTCATGACATAATTTGACTTGAAGTTATGCAAATTACTTCTTTCCAGATACCTCTGATTAGCTGTAAAAAACACTCCCTAATTAGTGCAGAGATAATCAGGGAGAAATCACAGTTGATTACATATATTGAATTTGCTTCTCCAGTCTGGATTGCCGTATTTCCTGCCACAGGACCTGTGAGCACTCTGTAGAGTTTGTGCCGCACCTTCCCTTGGAAAAAAACCCACTCTAACTACTCCCTCACAGCTCCATGAAATCAGACATTTCTTTTCATACTGACTCTGAGCAGACAGCAAGAGATCCCTGCTGACAGCCGAGGAGGAATGCCGGCCGGGTGCGGTGCAAACCCTGCCTATCGCTGGAGATACAGAGCAGTAAATCTCACTGGAAAGACACAGGTGTCAGGAAGTTTTACAACTGGCAGCAAAGAGACAGAGCACGAAAGCAGATCTTCTGAGAGAAATGACATTGTCAGCTGATATTAAAGTGACAACTTCAGAGGTCAGTAATTTATACTGAATTTCCAGTGGAGATTTGCTGGCTTGCCTCACGCTGAACTCTTGTCCCCTTAGTGGTGGCTCAGTAATTTATCCTAATCCATTTTTCAAATAAACAGGGACAAGTGAACTTCAGAAGGCTCCGCGTTCAGATTCAATTTGAGTAAACAGATAAACGTTCAAAGGTTTATTCAGAGTTTGTTTTCAATTACCTAATACATCTCAAGTCTTTGAGTTAGCAGGGCTGGTAACCTTTTCTGCAGGATCCCCAAACTCTTCTCCATATAAAGTGCCTTGACAAGGTGAAGAGTAGGTCATGTGCCTCTTAACAAAACCTTTTTTTTTTTTTCAGAAGCAAGACCACAGGCTCCTATTCTCTGCAAGAAAAGATGCAACAGTTGAGCTTCAGGTCTTTTATTGCATAACAACTCCAGACACAGGTGAAAAAGAACCCAGATTTGGGGTTTAACTTGTGTAAGTTCTTGATAATGCTAGGAATTCAGACTTGAATCTGAAGTTTCTAAAGCATCTCCCTCCACAAGGGATATGAATTTTAGATTTGTATTTTTTTCAGATGGAGTCTAAAACCTCCCCTAAAGTGAAGTACTTTTTCAAAATTCAAGGGAAATGTAACAGCACAAGGGTAAAAATGGAGATATTTCAACTTAAAGTGGAAATGACCTGCAGATTTGATGAGCTAGAGAGATCAAAAAAGGAATTTTCATCATGTAGCATGAGCAAGAAAAGGAGGATTTTGCCCCTTAATGAATCTTGCAATGCATGAAAGGAGATCTCTGCAAGACAAAAAGAAAGAAACCCAAAACTTTCAGTTAGCTCAGACTCCTGAGATCTATGGAATAAAGATATAGGACTAAGCTCTTCCCTGATTAATGACAATGTAAGTCTGAAGAAGTGATTCAAGTCTGAATCTTACATAAACCTGATACCAAGATGTTATCATACTACCAAAAAGAGTTGTGATGCATTTTTTTTTCTTTTTGAGAAAAAAAATGATGAAGTTTCTTTGGGCTATTAGTAGGAATTCAGTTCTTTCAATGAGAAATTCCTTTGCCTCCTTGTTGCTGGATTATGCTCTGGAGAAACTAAGGCCTACCCTGAAGATTTCTGTGCCATAAAAGGCAATACCAAGTGCCCAGAGTGGCACCTATATCCTCCCACACACTTCCCCTGGGTTCTCATGGTCACTGCTCTGCAGAGAAAAGCAACAGCAAGGACAAAATATGACTATGAAATGGATTCCATAACAGTATGGAACATAATCATTCTGGGATTCCTTTGCACAATTTTTATTACAACCATGAAACCATGGTAGTGTAAATGAAGGTATTTTGTAGATGTAATAATTTCACATGGAAATAAAGAAAAATCTGAGCAGGAAGAGGAATTATCCAAGCAGGTATTTTGTTAATATTTGAGTTAGAATTTAAAGACCTATATTAACATGTCAAAATTATTCACTTTTTTTACATTTTTTTTTCACCTACCCTTTTATCAAGAGCCTTTTTACACTGTTTAAGGCAAAATCATCCCACCAGAACCACCACAGCCACAGTTTTACCTCTGCTCATTTTCTCAGAGGCAACTGGGACATAGCCACGGAAGGGGGTGCAGGTCATACAAATCATTCTAGACATCCAGATGCCCTTTTCCCCCATGCCTACATTTCCTATCAGAATCAGAAGTAAACTTTTATGGCAAATTTCCTCACCTGGCAGGGCATGTGGAGTCATTGACAGTAATGATAAGTGACAGACAGTTTCTGTGACTTTATGACAACCTAAATGTATGTAATACCAAACAACATCAAAATTATTACACGCTCACACTCTGATGCAGCCAACACTGCAACACTTGCTTTGTGTCCTTTCCTGTCAGAGCCTGCACAATAATTTCTGGTCCATTTCCCTGCTGTACAGCTCTCCTGTCCTTCTGCCAGAGCTGCTCTTTCTCCTCCATAGAGTCAGGGCACAGTTGAAGAGAAGTGTGTGCTCCCAGCCCCTTTTCACCACTCTGTTTTTCCTCCCTCCTCTCCCAGGGATGCTGCAGCATATGCATGACTTGTGGAAGAGGATGCTCCAAGGAGAGGAGAAGGGACAGGGGAGTTACCCCAGATCCATGGGACTAAAGAAGGAGGAAAATGTTTCCAAACCCCTTTGGTGTTTCAGAATCTATCACAAGTTGAAATCTTTCAGGGACACGGCCCAGTCACACAAGGGAGATAACTGTGAAAGACAGGTTAGGTGGGTACAAAAACAACAACAAAAAAATCATCTTATTTCCAGATCCCACGGATTCTTTTTTAAATCCTCCACATGTGGAGGTGCAATACACATTTGGGTTTAGTATTTGGAATTGTTCAAATGAAGCTGTCTCTCAGTGTGAGGTGGAACGTTGTGCAGGCTCTATAAAGTTGTGCCATGTCACTTGCAGGTACAACTTGCACAGTCATCCTCCATGACAACGTTCAGATAGGTTCACTTTGGACAGTGAGAATCTGTATTTTTTCAATAAAGTTCTAGGGATACTTACACATCTACATCCTGGCAAATAAATAACCTCTACAAAGGATTTTTTACTGTTTTCTTTGCTTTTTGTGAAAGAGTGGAGGGAAGTCTGGTTTTGAATGAAATCATCTCCATGATGCATTTATTGTTAACACAAGATTTCATGAAGGACCCATTTGCAGGCAGATCAAATATACAAGTTCTATGACCTCAGATTTGAAATATACAATGGAAATCCCACTCTGCCTTTTAAAAGCCACATTTGACCCTATCACAGAGTAGTTCATTCTAATGACATGGACATTTTCACAGCATAGCAATCTGCTTTTTCAAAAAGTCCAAGACCAAATCATTCTTACCTTATAGAAAAAAAGATGAAGTAGAGCCAAAACACACACTTGATGCCAAGGCAAGAAATATCAATCTGTGACAATGTTTTGCAATGTGATGACTTTAATACCATTGTACTAAATGCTTGTGATGTAGCCATTATTTATGACAGATTTTCAGGGGAAGGAGAAGGATTGGATCATTGCAGTCCTGATTATATGGAAACCGAACTGCTGCTGAAATATAAAACTGCATGTTGATGCTCACTGAGGTCAACAGGAAAACTCAAATGGATTTTAGTAATGCAGAATCAGGATTTCAGTGCTGAAATGTTCCTTTTTTTTTCTTCTGATGGATTGTTAAAGGTACTGCTTTGCATAATATTTGACTGGTTATTGAGTTACCAGCATAGAGATGGGTGCATAAGCAATAAGAAAATTCTCACAAGCAAAAGTAGCCACCTTTCCCAGCCTGATCCTGAAACAGCCATCCATTCAAATGCAAATATTTTCATTTGTTCTTTTTCTGTTCCTCATCTTTTTGGCCATTTCTGGGCAATGATGACACAAGAGCATCCACTATTTATACCCATCCTTTCATTACTTCAACTCTATCTTTACAATCACTGTTTGGTTCCAGGCCTTGGGAACAAGAATCTTTATAGTTTGCAGTGTCTTGAGCTCTGTTTTGTAGGAATTTACTAAGTCTTGAAACACAGATGATTTTTTTATTCCTCTGTCTCAAGCTGAAGGCTCACACTCCTCAAGATGAGGTCTTTTTTACTTTCTTTATATACTTTAGACTTTAGCATCGTATTTTTAGAGCACATAGAGAATGTACAGTAAAATAGAGCTAAACTTCTAAACCAGTGAAAAGCTGCATTTGTTTCATAGATTCCATAGCCACTTCTTGAAGTAGATCAGCACTACTGAGAAAACTGACTGTAAATTATTTCATTCTGTTTTATTATTTATTTGTTTGTTTGTTTGTTTTATCATTTTAAGAAATGCAATGTGTAGTTAGAACAATCAGAGGACTGGTTACCCAGAAGACTAATTTTGATTGCTATTTTTGTGACTTGAAAGTGAAATACAGTGCAATCTCTTTAGAAAGTACCTTTCAAAAAGAAAAAAAAAAGAAGGGTACACTTTTACTAAAAGTGTTTGCTTTTGCCTCTATATTTCTTTTTTGCCTTTTGCTCTTCCCTCCCTTATGTTCTTCACTCCACAAATTCTTTTCTTCTCTTAGGTGTTCTCTGTTCTGACACTGAATTAGTTTCTTTTGATTTTATTTCCTCCCATCTCATAAGCTGATTTCCAGTCTTTCTCAAAGCTGAAGCCACTATTCTTTTTTTCTTCAAAGTGAACATGCAATTAATCTTAGAACACATGTCCTTAAAAGTCACATTTTCTTTTCAGGAATTTATGCCTTTTTCTTATTCCTTCTCCTTATTTGACATAGAACTCCAAAGCTGGAAACAGCCTAAAACATCCATAACAGCCTGTGACGGAGGGATAGAGTTTTTTCAGAACACGTGGTCCAAATGAAGTGATGGTGCTTTGCTCCTTCAGCTTGTTTACTTGTGGGTTTTTGTTTGTTTGTTTGTTTTTCCTGGGGATATAACTTTTACAATTTATGTTTTTAGTCTCTTTCAGTGGTAATATAGACACCACTAAATGATAGCAGTACTGCTGGCCACTTACTCTAATAGTCTTGGCATTGGCACACTATACCCTTAAATAAAAGGAATTGACCAGACTGGCTTATTATTATAAAGTGTGCATATTTTAATGATCACACTTAATTATTTTCTGTTTAGGTCAGTATTGTTCCTGTTTTGTTATCAGGAATATTCATATCCTCCAGCTAGTTATGTTTTAAGTGAGTTCCTAAATAGAATTACTCCAGTATTTAAATTATTTCATATCATTAGAAAAGAGTCATATAAAATCCAAACTATTTCCTCTTAAATAAAGCTTACAACTATACAAAGTGTGAATTTGAGTTATTAATAATCTGCATTTTCTGTTTATTCTTGACTGATGAGTAGGTTGGTTGTAATATGATGCAGTTAAACCTTTGCATGAGACAATGCATCAAAAGAAGATCAAAAGAAAGACTAGAGAAAACACTGCTGTCACAAATACTGTGCATGATGTCACTGGAAGAAAAGATGAAGCTGGTTTCTTAAGTGAATTCATCTTCATATAAGCATTATTTGACTGGAGTTTTCCTCAGTAATTTCAGTACAGTAATAAGCAAGGCCTGGTTGCTGCTGAACTTTGATGATGCCTTCTGATGATCACAAAAATCAGGGTTTTTTTTTTTCTCTGTATCTCACAGTATCTGCTCATGATGTTTGATTTGTTTTGAGCAGCTGACAGAAGTTCAGCTTAACCTTACACTCTGACAGAAGGACTGACTTGCCTATGAGACTGAGTTAAGTCCACGAGAAACACTGAAATAAAATGTGTTCTGTAGTGGCCAACATGCCTGGTCCATCAAAGCAGGTCAGCTCAAAGTCACTGGGCTCATCAGGTACCTGACTTCATCAAATGCTGAAAGGATATTGAATTACGTTGTCTCCTAAGCTATTAGCTAAGCTGTTGAAGGACTAGGAACTCTGAAATTAGAGGTGGTAAGTTCAAGAAGGAGGAAAGAAAATTCATTTGCTTGTCTGTAGGAAGAGGAATAGTTTCAGATTGGTAAAAGAGACAAGGTCAAAGGCATTTAAACAAGACTTCCTCTCACCAGCATGTCATAATGCACATTAGGGAGCTGCAAAACCAGAGCACTTTCTTCAACAACATTCATTTTCGATTGACTTTTACCAGGGAAATTAAAACAACCTGTGCCGAAATCATAAATTACTTGAGATTTGGAAAAAGATTAGCTGCTCTCAATCTTCATTTTCTACTCGATGAAATGAGAAACAAATAATTATGGAGACATTGAAATATTTAATAACAGTAAGATATTATTAAATATAATTCTGAAGAAAGCCTTAAAGAATTCTGGATAAAGCTTGCAGATGACAAAGCCGATGCAGAGATGTCTGTTTAGATCATTTGGTAAACTGACTCCAAATACACAAGGATTTGATCCAGCTAAAAGTAGTAATGTTATTGCAGCTGTTGTGGCTTAATTGTCTAAAATGGAGGCAAGGTTTGTAAGAAGAGGCACTGTTTTTATATTGGATCAATGGACTTAACTGGAAAAGCACTCCAACCCCAAATATCATGCACAAAGCCCTCTTTAGCTGAAGGACAGCTCTTAGTAAGAGAATATAAAAAATAAACAGCTGGAAATGAGAGAGAAAAGCTGCCACAGAATAGACAATATCCCCCCAGTAGTTAGATATGTCACCAGGGACATGAGAGATGCATCCCTTCCTGTTTTGAAATGTATGAGTGCTTTAGTGTCTGGGCTTTTCAACATTCAGGCCCATATCTGTCTGATTTTGATCAGTTTTCACACAGAAATGAAGAGAGCTCACGTGCCCAAGGCTTCTCTTGCTTTTTTTTTTTCCTTTTCTGAGTGTATAAGCTGATCTCAAAGAGATATTTCTCCTTACAAAACTTGCCCAAAGTTAAGCTAAGTGCATTGTTTACCCAGGACAGAGCCAAAGGATGTGGGACTTTATCCTGAAAAGCAGCAATTCTGGAAGGTGCCGGGAGTGGTGGTGGATAATTTGCTGTTTATGAATTTGTAGTTCAAATCTGTGACTCTGGCACTCCTTGAATGTGAAACAGGAATGTTATCAGGAAGGAGGGAGAGGCTGCAGTCTCCATACTCAGGGCTGAAGAGGCCACCACTGGTGAGCTGTATGCAGTTCTGGTGTGCTTCAAAGAGAATACTGCAAGTATAGCAGCCTCAGAAACGATCCAAAAAGATTATTGCAGCAATGTATCTTGGAATGAAACTGTTTCCTATGGAGAAGGAGGATATGTGGTTTTGAAACAATCTATATGTAGACTTGACAGAAGAAGACCAGCATTTACTTAAAAAAAAAAAAAAAAAAAAAAAAAAAAGATTTACTGGCAGTTAAGGCTAGAGAAATTCAGACTGAAATGAGGGTATAACCTTCAGTTAACCATTGGAATCATTGACAAAGAACAAACAAAAAAGATTCTATTGGTTTTACTAAAAGTGTGTTTTTAAAAAGATACACTCTATTTCACCAGTGAGGTATTAGGTATTAGGTATTGACAAAAGAATTTTTATACAAAATTGCTTGGACTGCTTTGTGCAGGGATTGTTCAGGCTTCAGAAACTGTTAATCTAGGAAACCTGCAACCACATGCACACTGAAAATAGCATCTCATAATAGCCTTCCTTTTGCAGGTTTTAACTCTGAAAGGCACTCAGCAATGAGCAGAAAACAAACAAACAAAAAACCAAAGAAAAGAGAAAAGTTCACAGATGGATGAGTCAGGGGACTGATGAAGGAGAAAGTGGCCACAGCAGCCCCTGGCCTCAAAGATGCTATCAGTGGGCACAGCAGCAGGAACAGCATGAGCTCAGCTCACTGCACTTATCCTTAGCAATGGTCAGGAGCTGGAGGTCACTGACAGCATTCTGCAGGCTGTGACAGAGAATGCAGGGTGACACTTCCACACCCGTGCTCAAAATGGGTATTACAGAGACAATTACATGTTTGAACCTCAGCACCTGTTGACACCTTTGAATGAGTGTCATACAAATGAAGTTAGGCAGGATGCAGCCATGGTCACAAGGACAGATAGAGTAACAGCCTCAAGTCCCTTTCAGATTTTCATTTTTTTATAATTTTACCTAAATTTTAGGGATTGCTGGAGCCCAAAGCTTTCACTTTTCAGCAGATTTGGCTTAAATGTCCTTGCAGTTTACATTCCAAACTCTCCCTCCCCCTCAATGTTTCAATAAGAGCTGATGCTGTACACCATCTCTCCTATCTAAAGCTATTATTAGCACATGGAATTTCCGCCTCCTCCTCTGCTTGAAATCCAAGAATTTATACTAGAAAAGAAAATCCCAACTCCATCCTACAATCCTTCTTTGTTATTTAATCTCAACAAAGCCATTTGCCAAGAACGTTTTTTCCCTTTCTAATGTCTCCAGGCCAATCTTAACCTTCAGCTCACAGAGCCTGCTTTGATTTTAGGACCAAGAGCTTCTCCAAAGGCATCGTTTATTCCAATGCCTGCTGCCCCTCTTAGCCTCAGGAGCTTCCAGCTTCTTTCCTTTGCACTCTTCTGATGGTGCCTTATTCAGTGCAAGACAGTTTCTCACAAAACTCATAAAGATCTTAGACCTTTTGCACTGAAAATATTTGTTCCTTGCATGGTGACACCTTGTTTTTCACATGTGATCTGATCTTGTTCTTATTATCTTTGATTGCAAAATCCTTTTGTATTTAGAAGTAGACAGTCCTTACACTTGGGGATCCTTGAAAGCAATGCACTGTGATAAAACATTTAAACTTAAAACCCCCCACCTCATTGGAGGTTATCTTAGCAATATAAACAACAGGAAAAAAACATCCCCCACAATTACTAAAGCACAAAGCCTCATATTTGTTCTCAATTTCAACAGCTCCTGAATAAGCCTAAGGGCACAATTAAAAGCTTTTAGGTATTGGGCTACCCAAAAATTAAGCATCTGGCCCCAGTAAGATCATTTCAAAGCGTGAGTCAGGTGTCTTTGCTCTAAGCACTACTAATGGCTCTGAGATCTAAAGGCTTCCCAAGGATCATGTACAGGGACTGATGAGAGTTTCATGCCTCAAAAGGATAATAGAGTAACAATACACTGAGCTGGTTACTGAAAAACTATAGAAGCAGCATGAGAGGGTGCTGAGCTCTGCCCTTTTGCTGAAGCTCTGAATCCAAGGTTTGTCTCTTCTTGGGTCCATACACCCGCTGAGACTTTTGAAGGGGATTCACCAAGGAGAAGGGTAAGCTACCTAAATAAATCTGTGACCTGATTCTTTATCTGCCATCAGCAGATCTTCATCTCCCCTGCTTCCTGTCCAGGTTTTTTGTACAGCAAAGAGGAGTGGATTATGACTGGGCACAGATGCAGCCTTTGAAATCAGCTCCCTCTTCTCACATTCTCAGCCATCTTCTACAGACTCCTAAATCCTCTGTGTTTTCATAAATGCTTGTTTCTTACCATTGCTGTAAAATAACCTCTGGAAACTTTTAAGGTGTCCTATTAGCTACACAGAAAGTCAATCTGCTTCATTACAGATTTTTGCATCACCCCAGTAGAGACAAACACATTTTTAGGCACTGAGATGGCACAGCTAGGAAGGCCAATTTGATGTCTCTGAATTTTCTATCCTTTGATTTTATGAGGAACTGTGATTTTGTTCTTCATGTGCTGTTGTGATAATCATGTCAATAATTCTGATTAGATTGTCCCTTTTCAAACAAGAATGTGGAAAAAATGGATCATTGAAATGAATTGTAAACTATACAGGCATTATGGTAATATAAAATATAAATAGGTAGTCCAGAAACAAAGACAATTCAACAAAAATTCATCTCTTCCACTGGTTTTAAACCAGAAGGAACTATCAAACAGAGCATTCATAATTCCTTCCACAGCAATAATAAATAATGTATCTTCTTCACACCCAAAGTCCATTTTTTATATACCTTCCCCATGAAAACAATGCAAGAATAAAAGTCCCACTGGATTCAGCTGCTCTCTTGCTTGCCTTCTCTAAAGCAACAAAACTCCTAGTACAGAAGGCTTACAGAAAGACAGAAAAAAGGTGGATGAAACAACAACGAAGACACACTAATGTCACGGTAGCACATTAGTAATTTTTAAATGAAGACAAATTATTGTTTACACAATTTGTGAGACTTTTTTTTTTTTTTTTTTTTTTTTTTTTTGTGTGTGTGTGTGTGTGTGTGTGTGTGTGTGTGTGTGTGTGCCTAGCTGCACTTAAATATTAGGCATTAAAGGCCACTACTTTGAGTGCTGACAGTTAAACAAATAGATTTTCTTAACATAAAATAGACTCCACTGAAGAGACCTTATATGGAGCCATTTGCCAAGAACGTTTTTTTCCTTTTCCAAAGTATAACTCCTTCTATGGAGTTACACTTTGGAATGGTAATCTTCATATTAATTGATCTTTCAGTACAACAGGGAACGTGACTCATACTCACACTTATTCTTTATACTGACGTTAACAGCTGAGAAAAAGTCCATTTGTGCCCCATTTGCATAACTGATTTTGGATAGTAACATTATAAAGTGTGATCTATAAAAGTAAATTATTTAATATTTATATTAACAACAGCTGAAGAATTTAGACCCATCAATCCATGTTTGAAAGATAAAGAGGCAAACCCCTTTAAAATCATATTTTTCTTCAGCTTCCATTTTTCATATACCCAAAAGTATTCTTTCTTCTTAAGGAATTCCTTTTTTTCTATTAAATCAGTGTGTTCACTGATATCAAATTGTAGAATGGTATCTGAAGTTATGACATTTGGTATTTAGACAAATCATTGCTAACGTACTTCCTTCACATTTTAAAGCATCTCAAAAGGGTTAGGATTTCCTCAACTGCAGAAGGCACTGAACCTGAAATTCAGTGGGATATGTATCTCCACAAAATATATGTGCCTTAAAATTTTTCTTTGTTATCAACTATGAGGTTGCCATTAACTTTTGGTCTGCACAAGCCCCAGAAAATCAAAGGCCCCAGATACTCCCTGTCTTTGCAGTGAAGTGAGAGATGTATACATTGCAATAATCTTTGGTGTGTGTTCCTTCTCAAAAGCCACATGGTGCAAAGTTCTAGTTGATCAGAAGGGTCCTGCAGAGACCAAAACAGGGGAGCACTGGAGGAACTTGAGGACCCTGCAGGGAGAATTAAGATGTTTCATCCTTTCCTTTCAACTTCCTCAGCGAGACTTGCTCTACCAGCCTTGAGATTCTGCTCATACCACTTTGCAAACCAATGACCTTTAAAACTTCTTCATGCTGACAGACATTCCTAATGAAAGAGGCAAGTTTCATTCCAGAGAACTTATGCAGAGCCTCACAAAGGAATTGTGGCACTTCAATTTCAGTTTAGGCTTCATTCATGTGCTTTGACTCTCAGGGGATTCCAAAAAAAAAAAAAAAAAAAAAAGCTGCTTTTCTGCTGGAGTGCTTGAGCATGCACAGGCACCAAAGTTGTCAACACAAAGCCTAAGTAGATACTTAAAGTTTTGCTACTGTGCATGCTGAGATAGGCCACCAAGTTGGCTGAGCTGCATGGTTCAGTGCCTAAGGCTGTGAGAAATTCACAGCTTAGGCATCCTTTTACCAAAGTCCCCAGAGGTCTGGTCTGGTAAACCTCACAGTACACCTAATACATCCTGACAGCATGAAGGTCACACCAAAGCACAGGAGCCACAGTTATTTCTATTCAAAAGAAGTGATTATTTCAGGTTCCTTTCCTTTCCAGAACTGCTCACTCTTTTAAGGAGCTTACCAATGAAGGGAGCTGTGCTAGTTCAGCGATGGCCACTGATATACAATGCAATTTCTGCCCAGTTTCAGGGATTTTGTACACTTTGGAATTAAAGAAATGAACAGATTGATCCAGTCCTATCTGGCAAAAAGGATAAACTGAAAAATATTCTCCAGTCAAAGTTGTAAGTTTATACAAGGCATTTAATTTCCTGGTATTTCCATATGACTCAGGTTACCTGTTAAGAAGTCATGTCAAGGAACATAATTGTCCCCAGTCTGTGTAGGTATATGCATACCTACATATGCGAATTCCTTCACACATGACTGTGAACAGGTGTTGATTAAACCATATCTTTAATTGTAGGCTCTACAACTCTCAACAGGACAATTCCTGATAGGATTTCTGAACCTGAACCTTCACGTCTGCTCCATGAATAGGAACAAAGATTGTGGTTGATATGTCGCCTAAAGGAGCCTTTGCTTGCAGTGGGGGTGAGATTTCATGATATTAGTTTCATGAAATATTGGGTCTGCAGCACTCAAGTCACATAACACTGGGTCACTCAAGTAGATTCAATATCTCCTTCACAATTAAAGACAAAACATCTATGAAATTAGATTTTGGTGAACAAAATGCAGGTGATGAGCACGGGACTGACCCTACTACATACAGATATGCATAATTATTTTCATTGTGTGGAGTCTGAAATCCTGATGTGCACAATGACCTGTGAAGTTTATACTTTGCTTCCACTGAATTGCTTGAAACCTTCCACTGCTTTTGCAGTAATATCTTCTAACCATGCACAACTCTGTGTTGAGTCTACCATAGCAGTCAGACATCACTGAACATTTATGTCTGGAAAACACAAGATTCAGCTCACTTTGCAATCTCAGCTGAGCTGAAATGGTTATTATGTGAATTTAAACATATATAATCAGTCTCACTCTGTTAGATGTCTTCTGCAATCTATTTCTACCTGTTAATAGTTCTAGTATTCTCTATAAATTTCATCATTTTCCTTACGTATTTTTTATTTATTTGGTGCTGCAGCTAAGCCAACAGTAATTTTCATTTTTATCTAAAACTTTTTCTCAGGATATCTTGTACTGACTTTTCACTGTCTTACTCTGTGAAGTAGAGAGTCCTGCTTGCTCCTGCAGTCTGTCTACCTTTCAATTTAGCTTCCTCTAGGCCAGCATTACCAAACAACAAGTAGAGCCACAAAGACTAACAGCTATTAATTTTTTTTGTCTAGCTGGCATTAGTACCATAAAGAATAGAAAACAATTTGAAGAAATTATTTTCCTACTGTCACTACTTTCCCTAGAAAGACAGGGTTCCCGTGTAAGATTTTCTTACACGTTGTTTACATCAAGAACAAAGAATTCCAGATATGATTTGCTTTAGAAACTATTGAATGCTGAGTATAATCCTCTCCCCCCTTCCCAGGCAGTTCTGTAAGTAGTTCTGATGTAGGTCAGGCAGTACACAACAACGTCTTTCAAACCATTCAGCATTATTACCCACAACTCAGCTGCTTGTTTATCAGCCAGTCCTTTGTTGTGTGTTTCCCGACATTTACAGGAAAAAAAATAATATTTTGTTTTCAGGATATAATGGAAGTGTCTCATTCACTGTTTTATTTTTTTAGATTTCAATTCCTAGCTGTTTATACTGATTTATAGGAGGTCAGTCAGAACTGGGACATCACAGAACACATATTCTTAAAGTTGCATAATAAACTTGCATGTAAGTAATTTTAATGCCCAGGTATGCAGTGAGACCTGGCTAAAGGATTTAAGAAGGTGTAGATTTTAAAATGTCATCCACTTACTTATTCCATATATACAGTCTTTGGATTTGCCCTTTTGCTGCCAGTAAATTGATTTTACTTGTCAAATGTTAATCCAGCATACATTTTTTTCAATGTAGCAACCACATTAAAAAGAAAAATGTACTTTTAAAACTTCACAATAGTGAAGTTCAATGACTTCAATAGTCATTCCTAACAAAATATCTCCCTTTCTCCAAGGAGTGCGAGAGCTGGAGGGACTCCTGAACGTTCCCCATGTATTCCAAACACAGACTGATAAATCTCACTAGTACAGAAGTCACTTGGGGAAAACAATAAAAAAAAAAAAATCCACAGGCAGTACAAAGATGTGAGGTAAGGCTTCATCTTCCCAAGTTTTGACTTAAGAAAGATATCTTTCTGTCTGGAGAGTGGCAGATCAGTTAGGAAAATGTTATTTTATTGTTTTCTGCCTTCCTTTGTTTAATAACTACCTTGATCTTCTGGTATTTGGTGTAATGTGCAATTATTTTTTATATGAGCCATATAGACTGTTTCATGTATCACACCTTAAAAAAAATAAAAATAAAGAAAACAGTTAAAAGGAAGAGAGAAATAGAAGGCACTAATTGGAAGGGGCAGTTTGTGAAGTGTTTGGAGATGGCCAGAAACTAAATCTCCAAAAGGTGCTCAACTGGTCCCAGGTCTTTACACAAAGGGACATCCTGGTCTGTTTTGGGGATAGGTGAGGTTTTGGGGATTACCATTCTTTTTTTGCTCTGTTTGAGCTCCTGAAAACAAAATGAATTAACAGAATAAAAAAAAAAAGGAGTCTCTTCCACTACAATTTTGATTCAGACTTCTCTGGTTTAGCACTGCTTAAGTCAGTGATTTAGGATTAGTCCTTTTCAAACAGGAGTGGTGCTGGCCCACTAAATACTGCTGAATTCTGCAGACTCTTGCTGGAAGTCACATGCAGAGACTGAAAAAAAACTGTTTAAAAGGCTGTATTTACTCCCACAGTTCTACACAGTAAAGGCCCCTTGAAAAAAAAACAAAACAATATGAAATCAGTTGTCAAGATGCTGCTATGTATCATGGGTGGACAGAAAAATGAGTGGTCTGGAAACAGGACAGAGATCTTCTGGTCAGGCTGGCTGTACATCTGCTCTCTGTGGGCTCAGTGGAAGAAGCCTTTTGCTATTTCTTGTTCTTCTGAAGCAGTGCACAAAAACAAGGAGGGGGAGTCTTTCATGACTGTGCCTTTGAAGAAATTCTTCTGCAGTCACTTGGTGCAATTGCAGGCAGTTAAATCGAGTTTGGGGCATGATTATGATACCATTGTGCTACCAGCAGTCAAAGCCCACAGCCAGATGTGGATTCTGCTTCAATTTATCAATTACTTTCAAAAATGCTTATATTAACTCTGTTCTGCATCTCTACTATCACATGGGTGGAAGGACATCCACTGCCTGATGTAGAGAAGAATTTTTTCCACCAGATTGGATTATTTCCCCACTCCTAAAGGCAGCTTTCATCATAGCTTTCAGCAGAGAGTCTGCCTGGATAAGGAAGAAAAGCATGGTCAGGAAAAATGATGTGGAAGTGATTGGAATCAGTGGGGTTGCAGGGAGGGGCACGTTACAAAACTGAGACAAGGTACAAGGAGGCTCAGAGGCAGCTTCCAGGAGGCAAAAAGAAGTTGTGATAAGAAGCTCCACACAAAGGTCACCCTTGCTGACACAGCCTGAATAACAACTGTTGTCAGGACAAAAACATGAGTGTGAGAATGTGTGTAAATCAACATTCCAAACTGCCTAAAAGCATAGTTAGCCCCACACTAATCCTGTCAAAAGGAAACATCAGTCAAATTAAATAGTGACCAAGCAATGTTCTAGCCACCAGTTTTTCCTGATGGAAGGGATGGTGCCAATGCGTGTGAGCACACACGTGTGTGTGTGGTTGTGACTTTTAGGCATTGGCTCTGGAAGGGTATTTAGAAATGTGCAGGTGTATATCAACATTTGTGTATGCCTAGAACTGCATTATTGACCTTGATCTTGAATGTATAGTTCCTGACCTGGTATTAACAAACCAGTAAATCACTTTGATCATAATTTGTTTTAAACTGTGTGAACCGGGATTTTTTCCCTGAGACAGAGTGCAGGCAGCAGATGTGAGAGAGATACAAGATGAACTGAACAGAGAACAAGGACAGCTTTGGCAAGAAAACTGAGAAAATAATCAGAAAAGACAAGGTGTACTGGAAGGAGGAGGCAGATAAAAGGTAAAAGGTGTTTGGGGGTGATGTGAAAGATTGTGCAACTTTTTTCCTCCGTCTGAAATAAAATCTTTGACACCCAAAACTCATACCTGCTGTTTAAGAAAACATGTATCTCATCCCATTTTGGTGATGGTCCAGGAGGAAAACATCCTGCTGCTGCTGTCCTTTATTTCCTTTAATTCATGGAGAAGAGAAACACTTAAGGTCCCAATTCTATTTGTGCATAAAGTAGGTGGAAAGACCATGTCATTGATTTGGTTTTGCTTCTACTACAGTCACACAGCATTTTCTCTCAAAAATTATGATCATGACTGTGAAGCTGCCAAAAATTAGAAATGGACAGAATCCAGGTTAGCAGTATGACCTTAATTTGGCCACCTTTTTGATATGGAATGGAGTTTTTAATTACAGGATCACACATTCAGTTCTCTCAAGAATACTCCTACTTAGTGCATTGAAAGGACTTAATTAGCAGCTGTTCAATATTTTTTTAGCCTCATTGTTCAATATGCTGCCCTGGGTCTTATTTAAAAAAAAACACTGTTCAAACCCTACTCTGAAAACAAAATTATTAATTTCCTCTGGCGCTTTTCTATAATCCTCATCATCCCAAAATCTGAGTGCCTTACAGACAATAAATCCATCACTGTAAAAACCATGTGAAATTTGAAGGCATTATCTCCATTTTGGGGATAGAGAGCTGAGATATAGGAAGCCCAAGATGCTGGGTGTCCAATGTGAAACACTTCAGACTGTTAAAATGGTATTTTAGCATTACAGAAGAACTTATGTATTGATAGATACATTCTCATGGACTTTGCCAACAACTGAACCTTTCAACACTTTGCAGAGCAGACCTAGAGGTACAGACCAGGCAGTCAAAGATAAAGAACATATCAAGTCTCAAATCACTGCATACAGAGTTCTCAGAAGGGACAGGTATAGAACTAATTTTCTCAGGAAAACTAAGTCACATTTCTGTTTCTACAGTTCCCTGCTTCAGCCACTATCCATCTGTCAGCTCTGATATGAACAAGAAAAAGGGATTTGTTTTAAAAAATTCCCATTCTTCCACTTCATTATTGAAGCATCTGTGTGTTAGCTTAGGCCAAAGTCCTGGAGAGGAAATATTAATTGATCTTTGGTTAAATTTTTTTTGTCATATTCAGACACAGGGTAACAGGGTTGCATAAGTGCTGGGGGGTAAAATGTCAGTGGAGGTGTTCTGCCATTTCCAAATTTTAGACAATTGTATTTCCTTATATAAATTCATGTACTAATGAGTATATGACCACTTACATGTTCAATATACAGTAGAGGTTTTTTGATTTACCAACACTGAAGAATATGAAATGTAACCAGGAAAAAGACACTGCCAGCTGCACTCTCTTTGGAGACAGAGAAAAGCTTTTGCATATTTTGTATTTGATAAGCAGTAATATGCAAAGCTAAAGATCCATTTTCTATTGCTTTCAGGCACAATTAATCTTGAGCAGCCTGGACAGGCAGCTCTCCTGGATTACAGAACTGTCAGAAAAATACAAAAGCGCCACAGATTTCTTGCTAAGGCTCTCTGTGCTCTTCCAGCTGTGTTCTCACTAAGAATATCAGTAAACTTTGTAGCCTGGAATTTGATTAAATTAGTCCTCACATATATACAAGGAAAAAATACAATTTGTGTTTCCAGCTAAGCAATATAAACCTGCTCAGTTTTACTGTATCTTCTCAGTAATTTTCAAAAACAATAATTAAGGACTGTAAAGAAGTTACCCCACTGTTCTAAAGCAGCTTATAGGTCCCCTAAGATAATTAAATTATAATAAGATAATTGATGTTTTCAGTATCTGGTGTTTTCCCAGGGTGTCTCCTGTGTTGACAGCCCTCAGTTTACTCATCCTTTGACACTGAAATTTTCTTCTCCAAAGTCTGTAGGAGAGATCTGATGTGCATTCTTGATCCAATGGCCTAATTCAGCTAATTAACTTGTCAGCTTCATGAATTCAATGTCGCTTCATTGAAACAACCTTTAAAAGGAATGGAGACATCCATGAAGGGACTCAGTTGTCAGGTCTTTAGAGCAATTTGTAGAATTGAGGGAGCCGGAATCACTAAACATGCAATCTGTCTGTCTGGTCTAGCACATATACATATTTCCTCACACATTGTCTAAAAAACTCTTTCAAAACAAGGTTTCAAAGAGAGCACAACCTTGTTCTCTCTAGGAAGGTAAAAATCAGTCCCCTACTACACCCAGTACTTCCTCAGAGTGCAAAACTGGCTCTGAGTAGGGACACCTGGTGTCTAGGTGTGCCAAAGCAAGCAGTGGGAAAGCGATTGTTCCTCCCAGGTACAGACATTCCATGCACCCAGCAATGCCCACACCCACTGAACATCAGCTTGAATAACACTGGAAGGACTGAAGTGCTTATTCTCAAATAAAGGAGTGACACCAACACTGAGGCACCACAATAAATAATGTAATTTTCAAAACTGCCATTTTCCCAGTGTGTCTGGGCCAAGCCAACAGCTGAACTCTGGAAAAGCTCTGTTAAAGGCAGCCCTTCAGACAGCCCTTGTAGCATTTCAACATTTAATGGCTTCATATGACACCATCCATAATTCAGATTTGAAATTTCAGTCTTTTCTGATGGAAGTTACCTCTAGTGAGCTGAAACAGTTACGGAAGAAATTAAACCAAAAATTTAAGTGAAGGCTTGCAAATTACTGTCCATGTTCTGGATTTTCATCAAAATTGATGTCCATGCATAAAAATTCAGAATATTTTTTGCTTGCTTCCAAAGAATAGTTAATGTAAAATTCTGTTTATGGGTATATAAATTAAGATTATTAATAAAACAGCATTATTTTGCTAGTTTTTCCCTTATTTAGAACTCTTAAATTCTTTTACTTGTGTTGTCGCTTTGTTTTTTTTTCCTTGCTGTCACAACAGTGCAGGTCATGTACTTGTCTTAAGCACTCAATATAACAGCTTAAAATATCTACTAGCTATAATTAATTTTTAAGAAAAAGTGTGATGTCTTTTTTGTCATTTCTTCAATCAATTATTCACCACTGTTACTAAATAAAAAGCAGCCATGGTGCATTTGCTTGTTACTCATTCCATTTTGACTCAATGCTGAGGTGTCCCAGTTGATTAAAAGAAGAGCAATCCACTAAGAAAGGCATTAATCTGGTTCATAAGACACTAGAGCATAATTCTGTGCTCTGCCACAAACACCTTGTGTGTTCTGGGGCCGGTCATTTATCATTCAATATGATGGCTCCAAGATGAGGATTAAAACCCTCTCTAGTTCTCTGTTCCTGCTAGAAATACAAACTCTGAAAATCCAAGCCTTTGGATGTCCAAGGCATGGCATTACAGCTCCCTGATCTCCCTGCACAAAGAGGACAAGGGTCCTGCCCTGGCACAGTGCTCACCTCTGTCACTGCATGCAAACCTCAGCAGTGCTGCTGGGATTTTGTCCTGCTGTCCCCTGCATGTGCAGTCACCAGTGCAGTGCCTAGATTCTGGTTAATAGCTGGTCTTGTGACTCATAAATCTGTCAATTAGGCAGAACAGCATGTGCAGGAGTGTTTGAAAGAGTATGAAGAGCATCAATTGTGGGAATCACTGTTTACCAAGAGCAGACATACTGCAAAGCCCCCTTTTTCTTTCCTAAGAAGCTGCCAAGTGGGGTGTACTAACACATTTCCTGGACTTTTTTAGCATCTCTGACTTCTGCTGAAGGTGAGAGAGTTGTGACTGCTGAGCCTTCCCCAATATATACTGTTTTATTGAGCCTTCCTTATAGCTTGTCCATTTTTCCACACGTTGATAAACCTTCTGGGAACAGGGAGACATGGAAGGTTTTCTAGCCTTGTGCTACCACAGTACTGGATCTAATAAATTAATTCAGTAGCAAATGTCCATAACTACTCAGATTTACCACATATCTTGACTCTCTCTGAAATTATCTTTGCAAGGGACCCAGATACATTTGCAAATAGTCTGAACATATGTTTTGTGAAGTGTATTTTTGAAAGAGCATAAGTTACCAAGAACCCTAAATGTATTTTTGGCCAGTGATTTGGAGAGCTAAAGCTAAATCTCAGTTTCTCAGAAGGATCTAGGAGTCACAATCACATAAGCATAACTTAAAATTTACCCTTCTTATCATTACAAATTGTTGCTACTTCCAGGGCAATTAATCTCCTCTTTAGCCAGAAATACCAAGCACTCCAGCTAACTCAGAGTGATCCAGCAGCTGTTCTTAGGCACTTTCTACTCATCAGAGAAACATATGACTGAGCCTTAAAAATATTACTGGAGATACTGTTCCAGAATTCTATTTTGTCTGGATTCCATTTATCCAGGAACTTCTACATGCATCATCCAAAAACTGACCAGAGTGGCAACAGCAAGCATGGGGTTGATCACTGAATCACAGAACCTCTATGCATGCAGGAAAAAAACAAAAACAAAACAAGACAAAAAACACAAAACACAAATAAAAACAAACAAACAAACAAAACCCTCAACAAAACAAACCAAGGAAACCAAACTGGGGAGTTGTTTCTTGAGCATGTATGTCCAGAAATTTCTGAAACTGATTCTGGCAGTAACACTGGCTGTGGTGGGCCAGCCTTGGCTAACCATGTTCACCCACTCTGCTCTCTGGTGTGATGGCACAAAAACAAGGAAATTGAGAATACATGTAGATGAAGATAATGACAGTGTAAAAGGGAAAGAAAGAGGTGTTCACACAAGCAAAGAAGAGGAATTAATTCAGTGTTTCCCATTGGCAGGAAGATGTTTATCCACTTGCTGCGGAGTTGAGCTTCAGCATGTCCAATAGGGAGGAAGAGCACCCTTTTCCCTCACCGTTCTCACTGAGCTTTACTTGTAGAGCATGACACCTGCTGCAGTGCCAGAATCCACCCACTAGCTCCCCAAAAGTGGGCTGTTTCCCAAAAGCAATGTTCCCCAAAAGCAATCAGGGATACAGCTCAGGGTGTTTTCTCTACGGCACTGACTGCCATCCGCCAAAGGCAGGGACAAGGGTGAGGGAGAGGTTTTTTGTATAGGTTCCAAAGAGGCTTATTCCACAGAAGGTCCAGGGACAAAAGACCCAGAACACATGTGTGCAGACTCTTATACCAAGGAGGATCTAAGGGAGGGTACAACTTTTCCACCAATAGGGATGGAACTGGGGAGGAGCACAAGGTGGGCTTTACAGTACTTAAACCAGTGAGGAGGCACAGGGGGAGGGGAGTGTACACAACACAAAGAAATGACACACCTTGCGATGTCTAAGGCAGAAAAGAGAGAGGTTTATTTACAACTTCAACATTTATTGAATTCTAGCAGTGGCTGTGGATTGGAGGAAGAAAATCTTCCTCTTCAACCACGCTGGGCAACCCAACAGTCCATCAAGAGTCTCTTCCTTATGAGAAGAATGTAAACATTGTTAGATGGTTACAATAGCAAAAGGTTGTTTATATAAAATTGTATCTGACTCCATTGCAAAAGGTAAACACAGAAGGCTAAAAATGAAATTTTAGAAAACTCCTTAAAGAGACAGAGGAGAACAGCAAAACCCCAGACAATAGGGGAGTTTGGACCAACCAATGGGACTTTGAAGAATAGGGAATTTCCAAGGGGATTTCCAGAGCAGGGGGCAGGTACGAAGAGGGATTGAGGACTCAATGGGAGGAGGGACAGGGAACAATCTGGATCGAGGGGCAGGTCTAGGATAGACAGGCAACTGGGTGGGAGGATATAACTCAGGACTGAACCAGCAATACAGGGGAGAACGGAACAAACCATTGAACATAAAACACACCGCAACAGAGATCATCTGGTATGGAATGTCCCTTTGTCAGTTTGGGTCGAGTGCTCCAGCTGCGTCCCCTCCACACCCCTTGTCCACCCCCAGCCTATGCACTGAATGTGCAAAAGGAGAGCAGGGCAAAGTGGGCAACAGGGCCTTGATGCTCTGCAAGCACAGCTTGGCAACAGCCAAAGCCTTGGTGTGGTATCAGCCCTGCTCTGGCCATTCAGCCAAACCACAGCACCTTATGGGTGATAAATATAAAGGACTTAATAATTGATTGCTAATTAGATAAACTTTATTTAAGTGAGAAGTTGAAGCAAGCAGTGCGCTGGGAAAGCTGGAGAGCACAAGTCTCAACTCATGCTCCACACACAGCTTTCGAAAGTTTTCCCCACAATTTCCCATTTTTATAACTTTTTGGTTTACACACATCCCTTGGTCCCTCCCCAGTCCATGTTTTCCCATATTTGGTCATAGTTGAGTCTTCTAACTCCAGGAGTCCGGGGTCTTCTGTCCTCTCATGGTGTCAGTGGATGAAATCTCTCCTCTTCTTTGCAGCATATCCCTAGGAACCTTCCACTGTGGTCACCATGGTTTCACCATATCTCTCATTTTTCTTTCTTCATGTCTTATGATACAAAGTTACATTACATTATTCTGCACCAAGGCCGGGCTCTCTCTAACTTTTCCATTTCTGCAGTTTCTGCAACTTACAGTTATTGCTTAATATCTTCTATATATTTACAATTTCTGCAGTTTGCTTAATAGCCCCTACATATTTATAATTATTAACCATAGCATTTAACACAAATTACCTAAATAATTAATTTCATTTATAATTGCAATGAGGAAAGTTCAGTCCATCCCAGCCAGACCCAATACCCTCACAAAAGGTCTGATAAACCCCCTTTTAACCAGGCAAGACATTATTTACATTGGAAGCTGAATCATACTGAAAGGCTTGTTTGCTATTCCCTTCTGGTTTCAAGACATTTATAAATGTCAAATTTTGTGTGTAGAGACTGACCCTGTGGTGCACTGAGATGTTTCTGTTCGATAAAACTGATATCTGAAAGTCCCATGCAGAAAGGAACTTCCTGTATTGGAAGGAATAAGTGGGTCCAATATATAAGTATGCTACTGTTTTTGCTCATTAGTACATCTTATTTTACTTTTTTGGCCATAGAAATAAATTGAAACTCTGGTCTTTTTTTTTTTTTTCTTTTCTGGCTTAAATGCTACTCATATTTAATACAAAATAACCTGATTTCTGCAAAATATAACATTTCTAAGAATGCTAAGGACAGGAAAATAATGCATTCTCCAGCTGAATAAAGAAAAACACAGTTTTCAAGATGCAATGGATGAGTCAGAACAAAAGGTAGTGTGAAAAGCTTATACCTGCATCTCTCTTAGTAGGTACCATAGTGAAAGGGTGCTTTTAAATTGCTGCTGGTCTGAAACCTGAAGTCTTGATAACAGGAAGAAGATTCTGACAATGAGAAAATTAAAGCTTTAAAGAAAATTGGGAGATGATCTTTTCAATGACGTGACAAAGACCCTTCTTTAGATCTTCTTTGCAAGTGTAGGGGAAAGAACTAAGCAATAATTTCTCTGCCCTTTATCTGGATTATTAGGATGAGAACAATTTAAATGAGCATATAGAATTGAGAGTTTTATTTTGAATCCTATTTTGTCAAACTAGACACAAGGCAGAGGGTTCTATGGCTCAGCTTTATGTCACTGCAATGAAAATCTTACCAAAAAAATGAGTATTAATTACCTATTTTAGACACTGACATTAAAAGCATTTAAAGAATGTACAATTTAAAAAAAAAAAATTCTACAAAAAAATTTGAGTGCCTTCTTAACCTTTTCTTCCAAACTAAATGTGATTTGTTCTTCCATTGATTGCCATGTAGTAAACAACTAAATGGCAACTACTGAGGGTGTGTACTGACATGCACTGAAGCTATCCTAGGATATCAGTGCTAAAGTACAGCAACAACCAGCAACCAACCAAAAAAGACATGCAGAAGGTCCAATAAAACTAAAGGAAAACCCAGCATATTGCATAGAGAGGGAAGAACCCAACACTAGTGTAGGAAGTACCCATCAAAACCCTAAAAAAATGAAAATCTCATCTGTAACTGGGAAGGAATCTTGGCTGGTTGCTGATTTGGGGACCCACAAAAAGGGGAAGCTTTCAATTTCCTGTACCACTGTCCTCACACTTATTTTAATAAGGTGCTGATCCCGGTCAATGAACTCATGCGTATATTTCATATTTAGGAATGATTTCATGGGTAGGAATTATCCCTCATGGAATTCCCATGATCCTGAGAGCGCTGCACTGGAGTGTCTGAGAGCTGACCATAACCAGGAGCAGAACAAGCTGACCTGGGCTGTGTCTTACTCTACTTTCAAATATATGAAGCTAAGAAGAAATGAGGACCATAATCGCTATGGTCCCAATGTTCCCCTATCGGTTACCCACTGCCTTTTTCTGTATCAGAGTCTATCCCAGCACTATTCCAGGCACTTAAGTATAATTTAGAAGGACTCAGCCCTAAGACCTGAGCAGCAGGTATATATCTGCCTCCCAGGAATCCATCTGCAGAGCCATTTCAGAAGCAAACCTCATGTTGCAATGCGGAGAAAATTCTGTGCTCCCCCAGCCTGGGGCAGGGTGCCAGTCAGGGATGTACCTATATATCACCAGAGCAGAGGCCAGGAGAGGCTGCATCCAACCTGCTACTTCTCTGTAATGTCACAGAGACATTGGTGGGCGAGGGTGCAAGGCTGAGGATGGAAACTGAACTGACAGGGCCCTGGCTCACAGGCACGAAAGCTCCAAACTGAGCTGGAAGGGTAACAGAGCAGCTTTGTACAGCTGAAAAGAGCTGGAAAGGCATCATTTAAAGTTCAGCATATAACCAGCCCTGAAAAAGAGAGCTGAGAGTGGAATATTACAAGTAGGGCAAGGGATCAGGGACACTACTGCTTTCATGTACATACGCTCACACAGTTAATAAACTATCAAGAGAAGACAGACACTGGAGCACAGCAGAAAATAAAAGCCATAAGGAGAACATTATTTTTAATATACATATCTGCCAATCAAACACTGTACTGGTAGTTTAAAAAGGTGACCTGATTGCCTGGCCATGAGCACAGCAGACTGCCTTGTGGGGAAAATGAATCCAAGTCCAGTTGTCGAATATAATAGAAACTTGGCAGATCTAATAATGGAGATCTAATAATGACTGTAACTGTGTTAGGAAAAACAAGAGAGAAAAGAATAGTCCCCCAGTCCATTTCAGAAGACCAGATGATTTTATGTGCTTAAAAATATGAATGCATGAATCATGTTTATGAATTAGGACAAAAGACTATTGAGACAAAAGGCTAAAAGAAATATTGATGGGATCTTAGTGTCTTCCAATTTTACTATAGCTCAAAGCATCTAGTATCAGTGTGCGCCTTTATTTTCCCCATTTATTGAACCCTTTGCACTGCTACTCCATGACTGCAAAGCTCTTATGTACACTAGGCTGAAGTAAATGTGTCACTGACACAATGAAAATTGGATTAAAATTGCATTGCACAGTCTACATGCAAAAGATTTAGGTTCCTTTCTGATTTTAACAAAGTTGTGCTATAAAGTCTTTCTTTTTATATGGTAGATGATAACATTAAGAGTTGATGAAGAAAAATATCCTATATACCATAATAATTCCTGTGTTAATTACATGACAAACAAAAATATTAATTTCAAAAAAAAGGCTTCTCAAACTGTATTTTTCTTTATCTTCAAGAGGTTTGCAGGTGGAATATCTTGCTAATACTTTGCCTAGGTTAGAAGAACTTCTTTTACTATGATTAAAGTGGGCTTTCCTAAGTCCTCATTCATGGCTTTAACTCCTGTGTTTTGACTGGAAAGAAGACTTCATAATTAATTTCTGATAAGAAAACACCATATGCCACTATTACTGATAAAAGGTACAAAAAACACATTAAAGTTATTTGCTGCTCAGTGTCATGTAATAAGCTCAATTATACTGTCTACATTGAATTTATGAGCTAAATAATATTCCCTAATTAAATTAAAGACCCCTGCATGCCAAAAGAAATGGGAACAGTCAAATAAATCAACTTTTTTTGCATTGTCCACTAGGGAAAAATGCTGCTAAAACAAATACATTTAAAACATCTCTCCTTTTGCTTTCCCACTTAATGACCCTATAAATTTTATTACTAGAAAATAGATTATGTACCAACCCATATTGTTTGGACATTGTCACAGTATTGAAGTTCTTAGAAGGTAGAGAATTATTTTTATAGAGAAGATTCTATTGGGAATTCAATTCAATTGGGACACTGGATTTCTCTAGTATAACAGGACAATTACATGAAACTGTGCAACTCTTACTGCTATCTCTATCTCTTGGGCCTTAGCCTCAAGTTTATATATGAACCCAATAGTTTTTGTGACAAAGTTTTGAGGCAGCTCTGACTGAACTGGAATCAGACACAGAAATACTACAAAAAAACCTAGAATGCCAAATATAAGTCTCTCAGGCTATTTCAGTTTCCAGGCCTCAGAAGGAAGAAGAAATTAAAAATATATATATTCATATCTATTAAACTGTCAAACCACTCAGGCATCTGGATTTTAACTTCCAGTACAGCAGTAGGGAACAGAAATTTTAGGAAGGAAAAGAGGCAGTTTAACCTTTATAAGCACAAGGCAGTACTTTCTGGATGAAACAGAGCTGACAGATAAGCTGGCACAATTATGATTAGCTATGCATCACCTACCATTGAAACTGACAGAAAAAAATATATTGAAACTTAGTGAGGGGTTTGGAGTGTTCAGTTTTTGTTAGGTTTCTTTTGTGTTTGTTTTTGGGTTTTTTGTTTGGGTTTTTGTTGGGTCAGTTGTTGTTATTGGGTTTATTTTGTGGGGGATTTTTTGGCTTTGTGTTGTTTTGTTATTAGCATCCAGACTCATCCTGGAGGCCATCAGGAACTCTTTAATGCTGCACCACTTGCTCCACAAAACATCAGTCTTTCCTGCCTCAGGTCATCATTGTTCAGCACAGGGTTTATAACAAGGGCTTGATAAACACTTCAAGAGTATAACAAGCAGGATTAACATTACAGAACTTATCATATTGAAAACTAAAAAGCAAGTTCCCCCTCTTGATTTTGTTCTGTCAGTGTGGCTTAGAAATTAGACCATTGAGAAATCCAAAAAACATGCAAAAGAGATGGAGTTGTACAAGCAATAGTGCCAGTAATCTGCTGTCAGCGGTGCAGATCTCATTTCAGTGCCAACTTGAGTTGTTACAGCAAAGTAGACACATCATTCCCTGGTCGTCTGCTGATCATAGGAATTGGTCACAATTTATTGCCTCCTCGGAGCCATAGTCACCATCACTAGGATTGCATGTTTGCAACATACTATATTACTCTTTTGAAGGATACACATCCATATGTATGCCCCACAGTTGAAAATCGATATGGCCTTTTGTAGAGGGTGAGGAACAGTGAAAAACTGAAAATGTGATGGAAAACAACTGAAAACATACAGAGAAGCTTAAGAAGAGAGGAAAAAAAAATGCCTGCATCAGACCTGGATGGCAGCTAAGCAGGGAATCCTCACAGAGCCAGACTCTGGGCTGTGTATGAGTGTGGAGAGGAAAGGACTGAAGTGAAGAGCCCAAGCCATGGATTTCACTTGCCCTGAAGAACCAACATCCATGCAGGAGTTGTGAGCTAGGCCCACAAGGGACCTGCAGAGCATTCAGAAGCTGGAGGCTTTTGCAAGTGGGAGACAAGACACAAACCAAAAATTATAGCCTGAACTGTGCCCTTTCTTCCTGTGAGGAGGAAGGGAGATGTTATAAGAGGAGGAAGTTCTGTGACTTCTGTGAGATAAGGAAAAAAGAAAAACCACAAGGGTTAACAGCTGAGAGTTGCAGTAATGAGGCATTGTGCCTGCTCTCTCCATGTCCATGAGAGGAGACTCAGTGCCACTGGAGTGGGGATACAGTGCCACTGGAGTGGGGATACAGTGCCACTGGGAAGGAAGGGCAGCATTCACATGTCCCTGCTGGGGACACAACTGGCAAGCACCATAAAAGGCAAATTCTGCAAGATCGCAGCATAACTTTTAATTGTGACTCAGAGATTCTGGCACGAGGTCTGCCAGCCTTCTTCCTCCTCCTCCCCACCCCACATAATGAGAAAAATATTATTAGTCTATTAGCTAATAGCTCTCATTATTACTCACAAGCTTTTTTTCATTGCATCCCACTGTTTTCATGGGAATAGTACACAGACTCTTCTCACTCTGCAGCAGCACTTTCCAGGGCAGAAATATAAACAGTGTTTAGAATATTCTCAGAAAATTGCAGACATTAAAATCAGAGATTCATTGATCACGAGGCCCATTTCTCTGCTAAGGGAGTCTTAATCCCAAAAGCACATTCTCTGGAGTTTCATGCAGAATAATATTAAAAATACCAGTGGTGAATCATCTTCCAGGTTATCTCAGGAGCCAATTCCTCAGTAGAAACCACTTTTGTGTTTTGTGGTTTTGGTTTGTATTTTGGCAGACTAAATTTTAATTTCTTTCTTTTATTCCTAGCTGCATCTTCCCATAAAAACACTAAATACTCCTCTTTTTATTCAGCTAACAATCTTCACACATTTCTCACCCATGGAGCCTTGCACAGTCACTGTAGGACTCGTGCTGCTCCCCCATTTCACACTCTCCCTTGGCTGAGCTCTGACTGTGGGGCCATTTGTGGTGCAGCATCAGAACCACAGGAAGCTCTGAGCAGGTGATGGAGGTGTCCCAGAGCAGGAGGGACACATTCTCTTTTATATGACCCACATAGCACCACCTCAGGCACTGAACCTGAGCAAGGCTGGGAGATTTATTTGAACACAATTTCTTTCTTTCCTTAATCATCACAGACCTAATTTAGTAACATTAACCCATCTCCTAAATCCTCATTCTCCCCTATAAATTAATTTGTTGTTCTTCACTAAATTCTCTCTAATTGATCAATATCTTTCTAGTTAGCATAGTGCTGAATGCTGCCCAGTGTTTCATGAGAAAATAACTTTATTGTTCATTGGATCTTTGCCTGGCTATTTTTATCAGCTACAATTCTCTTAAAAATACTCAGGAATCTTGGCTTCAGCCCACTAAATTGTGCCCATTTCCAAATTTTTAACAAACAGGTGCCTTGTATTACAGACAGGATGAGCAAATAATAGGTGAAGCCTCATGGTGAATGCTAAAATCTGCTTACATTGCTATAGCTATTTTGAGTGTTATGACTGGAAAACCTCTGCCAGCACAGAGAGGGCATTCTCACTTTATCGTCAGGACACAAAAGCACCAAGTGCCTTCTGATCACTCAGTGCTTCTTACTCCTTTAACTTTTCTAATTTTCTCTCACCACTTCCTTCACACACACTTTATGCTGCTTCCACTAGTTAGAATTTCCCAGAAGAACTTTAAAAATACTCTATGTCTTGGTTTGAAAAGACAGGTGTCTGCTAAGGAAGACAGGAGCCTCCCTTGGAGTGGAGAGGGTAAACCCCCTGCCTCCGAATTATTATAATTTTGAAATTAAGGAGCTGTCAGGCAAAAATATGGGAATAAGAATAACAGTTCTGTCGCTCTGTTCTCCTCTGTTTTTCTAAAGTTCCTTCAGCCTTCTGTGTTTACATTTTTGCAATGGAGATTCTCATGCACTTTTCATATGAATAATGATTGTCTTGCATTCCTTTCTGGAGGAGAGAGTTGATGGACTGTTGGGTTTACCAGTGTGGTTGGAGAGGAAGATTTTCTTCCTTCAATCCATGGTCACTGTTGGAATTGTATAAATGTCAAGGTCTGTAAGTAAACTGCCCTTTTTTGCCTTGGACATCTCAGTGCAAGAGTGTTATTCTTTTGTGTTGTATTGTGACACAGTTCTTTACTAGGAAAATTAAAATAAAAATGTAGTAGTACAAAAAAAAAAAAAAAAAAACAAACATACAAAAAAGAAAACATTGATAGGGTCAGAATACAACCTGACACCCTGTTGGTCAGGGTGTTGCTAGCAGTCCAGTTAAGTCCTCCTGGAGTGACAGATGAGGTTTTGTTGAAGCAATGATCCTGTAGAAGGGTCTAGTTTTCCTCTGAAGGTCCAGTGGTGATGAGATGGGTCCAGTCTACCTCTGGGAATCCAGTGCACACAGGCTGTCCTGCTGTTCTGAATGCCAGGTTTTATCCAGGTAGAAATTCTTAGCTCCTCCCACTGCGTGGAGCATCTCACAATGGGATGATGTAATTTTATCAGTCAGACAGTGAGCCTCAATGGCCCATTAACAGCAGATATCCCCCAGAGGGAGGAAACTGCCATACCTGGTTTTAACAGATGGTAATAGAATACATACTTTGAGTTACATTTTGCATTGCAACCTAAGACACTGTAAGACAAAAATACTTGTTAAACAGTACTGGTATTTCTCCCCTTGGTCCAGTTATACATGTGTTGTATGCCCAGACTTGGTCCAGGGCTGCGAGCAAGGGGGGCTGCAACATTTCCCCCAGGGTTCCTGAGTGTCCTTGGCACTCACCAGGGGAATCGGGCTAGGGAATGATGAGACAGGTGCTGCGTGCTGTTCCAAGTGATGGGTTTATTCACAGAAGCTGAAGGTGATCTTAACTTGAAGGATTGAAGGCAGAGGGGGGACCCTGAGGGCGGTCTCAAAGCCACTTATTAGCAGGGGAGGTCTCAGGGGAGGGTACAAACACAATGACCAATGGGAGACACAAGGGGTGGGGAGCAACTTGAACCCAAAGTGGGAGTGACTAACACAGAGCAGGATTGATGGGGGATGGGGAGGCCAAGGGGTGGGTAATTGCAGCACAAAGGAATGCAGCTGGGACCAAACCAACCACACAAGGAAGGAGGGGGGGTGGTTACAGAACCACCATTTGAGGGACTAAAATTATGAAAAAACACATATATGCATTTATAAAAGATTATGTATCTTTGTCACAGATTTATTCCTTTTTCTACATTAAAAATTACACAATTAATAGAAACACATGAATACCCAAATCTGGGTGGTGGATAGGGAGGATATTGGACATCTGTCAATAATTACTGCCTCTAGCCTGGAGTGTGTATTTTACAAGTCACTGAAGCTCTTTTCCAGATATTCTTGCTGCTTGCTATCAGTAGTTCCTATCTTGTACCACTCAGATTTATTTACCCAGGGGGGTGTGTGCACATGCATACACAACTATATTTATCCATCTTTGTATTCACATAAATACGTTAGTCTATGTCTGTGTCTGCATGTGGGTGTGCATGCATGTATATTTAAATTCACAGTGTATACTACCCAGGTGTGTGTTACTTTGTCAATTTTTTTCTGGGTAAATGATAAGAAGTTTTAATTCTAAACAATTTTCTTACAGCTTCAGATGCTACGATTGTGATCTCACTCGAGAAGCTCATTTTTCAATCACAAAGATTAAAAAGCAGATTTCTAACCCTTGTGGTGAAAACCTTGAAGACGTGAAGCAACCCTGAAGACATGAAGTAAATGAACATCACAGACAAAAAAAAAAACCAACAAAAAACCACCGCACACATGAGAAAATGTAGCATTTTTAAAAATATCATAGTTTTAAAATTTCCTGTGTATTTACCGACTTTTAATTTTTGTTAACACTTGGTTTTCCTTACATTCTGATCAGTATCCAGGATGTTCTTCTGAAGCAGAAAGCTACTCTCACATGGGAAACTTCTTTTGTTTCCACAACATGCAAGAACAATAGCTGTCATCAAATTCAGTGTAATCCACCTTTCCCTTTCTCCTAGTAGGCAGGGGTCTGATGTCTTCTGTGAAGGATATACGTGTGAAGCAGTGTCCATTTATCTTGGTGAAAGTTGTATCTATGTGATATGCCAAAAAGATAATTATTTTTTCTTTCTTGGATTGATACATACCTGACTTTCCAATAATTTGGTATTTCTGCTATTTGATGAATTACACATTTAAGACTGTATCTGGAAAGGTACTCCCCAAGTTTTTAACAGTATAAATTCGTTTCCTGTGAACCAGGAATTTCATCAGCTGATGACCTTTAGGTAAATAAATTCATCATCTAAATCCTACTTCCTAACCAGAGCTGTCAAAATGGGACCTAGAGATCAGTCAAGTAAATTTAAAAATTATCTAATCAATCCTTACAGATATTTTTTTCTCAGTCTACAAAGTCCTGTCCTTCCACAAGCCTCCCCACCTCCAATATTCTTCTATTTAGTTAGACTAGCATACATTTATACCTTTGCATATAGTAAACCATAGAGAAAATGTAGAGAAGGAGGGGAGCAAATTGCCTGCAATCAAAAAGCAGCACTGAAAATTGCAAGTAGCACCATCGGGAATTTGAACTTGCTGCTTCAGAGGTTTGGGGAACGTGACAGTGAGATAAATCTTTGCATAGTTTCAAGGGAAATATTGCACCGTTGGACGAAGGTGTGCTGATCCCAATGTTCTGACCTTCCCATCCATCCCTGGGCCAAAGCCCATGGCTGAAGTGCAGATACAGCTCCATGGTTTCCAGAGACAGCTGACGTGTCACCTCACCATCAAGTCGGACAGCTTCCCCTTACTTGTGTAGAAATATCATCAAAACCTTGTTGTGTCAGCAGCTCCCTCACGTGAAATCTGATGCTGTGGCAAAATACTCCATTCTGTTGTAGTTTAGCAAGGTGCTCAATAGCCCCCAAGGATATCTGAAGGTACTCAGTGTGCTGGAAGCAGTAACCTGAGTAATAATGATAATAGTGTGTAAAGTCTATAGGATTTTTATTGTTTTGTGCTTTGGAATATTGAAATCTGTGACAGAGCATCAATGCTGAATCCCTGTGGCTATGGGCATTGAGAGCTGCGGGTGATTAGTAGAGAATAGCAGAGTACTCTGTACACTTTATGAGAGGTTTTCAAAAAATATCACAAATAATCTGGGATTCTAGAATTCATAACCTTCGCAAGGTGAAAAGAGAATCTGACACAACATATTTCCACATGCTGAACTGGGAGCTGGACCAGAACAGATTAATTACAAATTAAATAGAGAACACCTGCCCATAGTTATTTATATAATTTTGAGTTCAGCTAAAATCCAGGGCTCAGTTTTTGATAGTCTTGTATTTTCCAAGTCACAGAATCATAGAATCATTTATTTGCAAAAAGGCTGTTAAGATCTGCAAGTCCAACTGTTAACCCAGCACTGCCAAGTACACCTCTAAACCAGGTCCCCAGGTGTCACATCTACACATCTCTTAAATACCTCCAAATGTTAGTGATTCAGCCATTTCCCAGGGAAACCTGCTCATGTTTGACAATCTTGTCCACAAAAGCATTTTTCCCAATATCCAATCTAACCTCCCCCCACCCGCTGCAACCCGAGGCCATTTCCTCTTATCCTATCATTTGTTACTTGGGAGAAGAGACCAATCCCCACCTTGTTACAAACACCTTTCAGGGAGTTTTAGGAGGGGAATGATCTCTCCTGAGCCTCACTTTCTCCAGAATGAACACCCCCATCTCCCTCAGTTGCTCCTCAGAAAACAGGACTGGCCGCAATGATGAGCACTGGGTGTGATGCCTTGGGAAAGCTGACCTGGAACAGAGACTGGACAGAGCTAGAGAATAAAGTAGGTATTTACTGAAAGGCCTTTAAGGGTACACCTTGGGCAGCACAAGAACCTGGCCAAGGCTACACCCAAGGTGGACTTAGAATGGCCACAAAATGGATGACCTGTCACAAGGTCTTATACTTTCATAAGTTTTGATCGATTTGCATATTGGAGGTAATTGTCCAATTGCAGCTTCAGGTTATGAAGTCCCATCCTTCTTGTTTTCTCTCTTCAGTCCACCATTGTTTATGTTTTTGGGCCTAAAACTTGTGCTTGTTGTCCTTGGTGTTCTGCAGGAAAAGGATTTGATTTGTCTACCTACTCTGTGAAGTTACTATCACTTAATATGAGGCTCAGAACTACACACCTAGGCAGCACAGAATCTGCAAAACATGAAAGCTAAAACTTAAGGCATCAAGTGCCACCCCAGGCCTGTCCCCAGCTGGATGTGACTTCATTCCCCACCCCTCTCTGGGCCTGGCCCCACAGCCAGCATTTCACCCAGAAAAGAGCACACCCATCCAAGCCATGAGCCATCTCCAGGAGAATGTTGTGGGAAATGGTGTCAAAGGCTTTACTAAACTCCAGGGAATCAGGACCAACAGCCTCTCTCTCACCCATTAAAGGAGTCATCTCACCATGGAAGGACACCAGTGCAGTCAAGCAGGATCTGCCATTCATAAACTCATTCACAGCAGTAGACAGCATGAACACTGATGAAAAACAGGTAGGTGAAGGAGCAGAATCAGAACACAGGAGCAAAATTTTGTCCAAAAATATTTAAAATTGAGACAAAAGTGAATGCATTGACTAGGGAGACATCTCCAGTATCACAAATAAGGATTTTTTATATGCATATTAAACACTCAAAACCTCAGAGAAATGCTGACATCAATAACATCATGACATGTTTTGATAGTTTTTGTAAAAATCAATGAAAAATGCTTGATGTAGGTTTCCTTTTTTTTTTATAGCATTTGTACCATGTTATTTGAGATAACATTAGATTGGGAATAGACTGGTAAGTTGACTGGTAGATCTGGGCAGAAGAAAACATGATTACGAATACATTAACATTTGTGAAACCAATATATTGAATTACCAGGCACAACAGCTTGACATACTAGACCTCAGCAAAAATTAAAGCATCAGCAGAAATTAAAGTTTACTAGCTTTGGGGAAATAAACATTTTACCTGGTCTACAGATGATACTAAAAAAAATAAAATCATGCTAATTTCTTTTTTAGGTCAATTGCTGAATTTTCAGTGCATACTTGGGCCCCCATAAGCAATGTTTTTAGCCTAAAAATCTGTATCAAAAAAGTTCTCTTAAAATCAGGAAACATACACACAAATAAAAATTTTCCTTTCTATTCTCAGAATTATCATGTATAGAAGAAGCATTCTTTTTACTGCAGTTCTGATATTTCTTTCTGGAAAACAAATCATAAGAGCTAAACATTTCAAAATTGTGGACTTAATTTCCACAGTTAAGAAGGTATAGATATGTATGTTTAGGTCTAATCTTTCTTGCAGAGAAAACTTTCAAAAGCGCATGTAGTCTCTAATCTGATAACTAAAATTATGACTGCATCTGACTTCTTGTTAAGTGTTCACCTCAGAATGTTTTCAAACTTCAGTGTGATTTGCAAGCCCTCTGGAATGCTGATATTTCTCCTTCAGAAGGCAAAGGGAGTGACACATTGCCCATCTCTGCTTCTGGACAAGAATTTCTGGCAAGACTTCTGTGTGAGCTGCTCTGCCCGGCTGTCCAGGGCAGGCCACAGGCACTGCGTAGCTCCAGCTGGGCAGTGGCACATCCAGAACTCCCACAGAAACCCATGGAGATACTCCCAAGCCAGACTTTGTCTTCCAGGGACATTGAGTGGGTGCCACCAACACCCACTATGTTGGCTATGGGTGTGGCTGAACAAGCTGTGGGATTTGAGAGAGGTTTTCCCAGAAACATTTGATTTCTCTCTCTCCCCTTCTATCCCCCTCCCCCCCCCACCATGAATGGAAGACACCGTATTACTGAGATCCTCAAAAGAAAAGGTGCAGCTCCCATTCCTTCTGCTGAGGCCACACTCTATCTTTGATGTTGGAAGCAAAGTTTTGGATACATGATTTTGAGCCATGCTGCCTTAAGCAGGGGGAAGTCAGGGCAGTACGGGAACACCTCTGTTAAAAACCCTGACAACAATTTCTAGATACTAGAAAATGAACCACACTTCTTTCTTTGTCTTTCATTGACACAACAACTTTTCTGAATGCAGTAGCATCTATTATTCAGTGTTCTCCCAATAAATGGGGTAAGAAAAAGGGCAGTACCTTTGTATTTTGAAGAGATAAAACCTTTTGAAGATGTTCTTTCATGAAGAGCTAGTCATTTAAACACCCTACCTGCCTTGGTGAAGAATGAAGTGAGAGGCTGTAAAATGTGAGCAAAAGAAAAAAATGAATAAATATATCATTACACACTTACATGCACAGATATATGAAGATGCCAAGCTCGAGAACAGTCAGAAGAATAACATTTTTATTTATTATAAGTGCTTATTTTAGTAATTCAAATGACGTAACGCCAACTTTATGTGCTGTCGCCTCTTCCTATCAATCACACATATAAACAAAAAAAGTATAAGTAAATAAATAATTTAAGTACAATAAATCATTTAATAATAATTCAAAATATATGTAGGAAGTAGATAAGTGATCACATAAGAAAATAAATAAGTAGATAGCTCTGATTTGTCTAGTTGAAGTCCTAATTTGTCTCCAAAGTTCTCCAAAGTTCAGAACTTGGTTTTTGAGAATGTAAATCTGATGTATTTGCAGTTACAACAGTTCTTTGCACTTGACCAATACACCATGAATAGGGATAAATAATTAAAACTAAAGTAGCAAATAAATTAGGGGTGTATTTTGTGATACATTATCCTGAAATTTAAAATTGTAGTTACTTATTCATAAGCTTAGCAGTAGATCAACCAACTATTACAATAAATTAGAGTTTTTCAGTTAATTAATGGCCACCAGATGTCTCCCATATTGTTTTCTCTATACAGTGGAGAAACACTCACAATCATGGAAAAATCAATGCAAACAAATGAATAAGAGCTAAAGAGTTCAGCCAGTGCATTCTTCTTGATTCATGCCTAAATCTACAGTATGTTCTTTAAAAATCAAACACAAATTACTGTGATTTATACTGTTCCTTGAACAAAAAAGCAACAGTTGCACATAATTACATTCTGTATACAATGCATATCTCTGAAAGGAGGTAACCATTGAAATATTTACTTTTAGTGTTACTAGCTTTTTTGGTCTCTGAAAAAAAGTTCAATCCAGAATTATTGTCCATGTTTTTTTGGTCTCCATGTCAGTGGCTAAGTAGAAACCAATTTTTGGTGCTTTCTCAGAAATTTCTTTCTTTTAAAGTGAAAATGAAGGGGGAGTAGGCTGTAGCCTTATTCTCATTTTCTGTTCTGTGCAGAAACTGGTGAAAGAATGAAGGGAGTAGATGTGTAGAAACTGATGGCATGGAGGATCAAAGGCAAGTGAGAATCATACATGCCTCCTTTAGACTGGCTCCAGTTTGATCCTGTGGGCTTGTTTCCCATTTGCAGTTAGCACTCATTTGGTGCTTTCCCAGAGTAGTTTTTTTCACATTATTTTCATCCAACTAAGTATCTGGTAAGCACTCTGAAACCACTCAGTAGTACAAATCACATGAAGGCAAGCATGGGCAGTCAGGATATTAACTTCAGAAGAGTAAGGAACCAAACTAAAATACTCATGTAATTGCACATCTCCCCATGGAGAACCTATAAACCCATGTTTAGTACAGAATGATTGTGTTCTGGGCATGTTCCAGCTGCGTAACATCATATGGGCTATGTTTAAACAGTCTGAGAATGTGACAGAGCTGCAGAGCTTACATCCAAAGCAGCCCATGATAGTTTGGCATTTCTGTTCCTACTGTGGCTTGTTTCTCAGTGCTACTTGTGTGGCTGTAAGTACATGGTCACTTTATAAAATGGTTGCTAACAGGTGAAGTATGATAAACTTGCCTAAGATGAAAATCACATTCTACCTTGGGGCTGTTCTGACCCAGCCAGTGCTGAAAACACAAGGAAAAGTTCAAAGTTTTGCCAATGTTGTCCAACGTTTTGTTCTCAACGCTACATGTACCAATCACAGCAACCTGGCCAGGTGAGCTGGCCTCTCCATTCAGAACACCAAAGAAGTGATTTCTGGCTTTGGTCAGAAGGGAAAAGAGCTTCAGTATGAATGCATAATCTATTCTCACTTTAATGCCTGGGATGAATATCATCAGAGCCTTAAGTTCTGGGGGAATTTTCTCTACAGTTCTCTTCATAAACACTATTGCTGCTTTAGGATCAGAGGATTCCCTCAGGCTACAACCTCATAAAACTTTGTATGCTTTCTAGTTCACCACTTATTTATCAATAATAATTTTTGTCTACAGGTGATTGATATTCAATCAATTCAGTCAGTTCAAACAACAGCAAAGGGTTGTTGTACTTTTCTAGCAAAATGAGACAATTTTCAGCAAAATAGTTAAGTGCAAGAGTAAAACTGTTCAGTGTGCTTATTCTAAATGTTAGCAGCAGAAATTTTTCTTTTGGCTGGCAGAGTGAACCCAAAGTTAACCTTTCCTTGGAGGTTGCTCTAAGTCTTTTCATCTCTTTTGCACTTAATGGATTCATTCCTGTCATCTGAATTTTGTTTCAGAAACAGGTAACAGCTTAAGTAGATACAGTGTAACTTGTCTAATTGCTGGGGAAGAAAAAAAAATATATAGAATTAAGTCTGTGGTAAGCCATATCCAATTAGAAAATTATTCAAATTCAAATCAAGAGGATCAAGAGGAAAACTGGGGGAAAAATTACGTATCTCTATTGTAAACATTATTTACTGAATTTAAAGTGAATCAAAGATGCTGACAAAAAAAGCTTGATATTAAACTACAATCAATATTATATTATTGAATTTTAGACCAAATTGCAGTGGAGAGTTGACTCTTTTTCTATTTTTAAAAGTGGATGTTTACATATTTTGAGATTATGCAAAATTAAAAAATAAGCTTATTGAAGAAAATATAAAACTAACTTCATGAAAAAAAATATCCTATTTTCTCCAAGTAAGGAATACAGATTCCTTCAGTGTATCTGCCTAACACATGAATTTCTGATAACATACTGAAGTTTTAATGAAGCTGAAATTTCCTGGCATAATAATACCTACAGCTTGGCAGGCTTGCAAGAGGGTAAAAGCTAAAGCTTAATGCCCAAATTGATCTCGCCATGCACTACTGGAGCAGGAAAACCCAGAGCAGTAGTCATCCTTTCCTCTTCAAATGACTTGCAGAATTCAAAGGCTTGGTTTAAAAAAATAAAAGAGGAAAAATAAAAAAAACCCCATAAACTAATATTATCAAGTGACATTTGTGTAGGATGTAAGAGAATCTAAAAGTAACATTGAACACAGAAATTAAATCACAGTTTCCATTAAAAATACAGCATACTCTGCTTGAAATAATCCTCTCCTTGAGATAGCACAGTGTATCACAATTATTACAGCATCTTAATAAAACTACAACTTTACCAATGGTGAAAAGTTGCAAAAAGGACAGGTTAAGTTAATGCCACTCCCTGTTCTTGTTATATCCATGGCATGGGGCTGGATTGACTGGAGAAAATCATAGGTTGTACTTTTCATTTTTCTCTGTTTGCACAAGAGAGTGGATTGTTTTCTGTCTCACAGCTTTCTTAGGGGTTTACAGTTGGTTTGTTTTCAAACCAGGAAGAAATAAATCTTTCCTTTACACTTCAGCAAAAGCTACAGATGGAAAAAAAAAAGATCCAATACTGAAATGTCCACAATTTTAGAATTCCAGCATTTCAAGCATCATGGATCACATGGAAATCATGTATATCTGTATGCAGTCATAGCACAGACACAGGGCTGGGTACTGGGGATGGAGTTATCCAGAGACTGTTTTCTCATAGAAGAGGTGGGGTCTTATTTTCTCTTAGTGACTTTTGTTGCAATCTGATGTCCTCAATATCAGTATGAAGGTATAGAAAATTGTGGCAGCTGAAGGCAGTACATTGCCCTGATTGTTCATTTTCATGTTTTGGCTGTAATGGACTTGATTTTGTAGTGTGGTAGATTGGGGTGATTAAAGAGCAAAACATCTGCTTGAGACACCTACTTCACCCTAATTTAGACTGAAAGAGGCTTTTTGTCATCCATTTCCATTTTCTAAAATGAGCCATGCTATGTGCTTCAGTGTCTGTAGCATAACCCAAATATAGAATCACAGAGTAGTTTGGGTTTGAAGGGTCCTTTAAAGATTATCTAGTCCAGCTTGGGGAGGGACGTCTATCACTAGGTCAGGCTTTTCAGAACTCCTTCAAACCTGGTCTTGAACACTTCCATCTACTACTTCTCTGGGCAAACCATTACAGTGTCTCATTATTCTCACCTTAAAATTTTTTTTCTCATGTCCAATCTATATCTAGCCTCTTTCAGTTCTAAAGCATCATTCCTCGTCCTGTCACTACAGACTTTGGTAAAATTCTTTCTCCATCTTTCTTACAACCCTCTTTAGGTATTGAAAGGGTGTTATAAGGTCTCCCTCAAGCCTTCTCTGTCCAAGCTGAATAACCCCAGCTCCCTCAGCTTCTATTCATAGGAGAGGCGTTCCATCCCTCTGACCATTCTTTTTTTGCCTTCATCTGGACCCTCTCTAACATTTCCATGTCTTGCTCTTGGGGACACCAGAGCTGGAGCCAGTACTCTGGGTGGTCACCTCACAAGAACAGAGCAGGGGCAGAAATCACCTCCCTTGACCTGTAGATCACTTCTGAGCTACAGTGATTGAGACCTAGGAACAACAAATCATGAAACCCAGAAACTGGGAACATACAAATATGCATGGGCATAGAAAATGGCAGGGGAAATCAAAAACACTCGGAGACTGAACTAGAGTTACCCCATTCCAGCTAATGATTCCACACACACCAGTTTTAAGCATTGATGTAAATTGAGTTATTTTACTCTTATTTCTCAGCTTCAGATAGATTCAGCAAGTTTTCAATCTGCAAAATTGAGTTTTCATTTACCTTTAATAATGTTTGGTTTCAGTTTATATATATATACTGTTTTCTTATATATGTGTGTATATTATATATATATATTATTTATATATAAGAAACCAGTATATTTCATATTTTTTACAGATAGTCTCCAAAATAGCACATCTGCTTGCTATGTTAGCTGGATTTTTTATGCTTCATATTTTCACAGGGAAAAAAAAAAAAAAGATCATTCATCCATTAATTAAGTTTATCTCATTAAGGGATAAACTAACATCAGCCATTTCCCATTTATCACCACTTCTGATATCTTGCCAGTCATTTGTTCTTCTCTAGACCAGCAGTGATCAGTACTAGCATGGCAGAGGGAAAGACTAAGACTGAGCTTGACTCTCCACATCCATGAAAATCAGATTGCAACTGCTCTGACATATATAACTTCTTCAAAGGATAAAAAAATCCAGTCAGAAACATTCTTTTGCCATTATTCTAACAAATAAATGGAGGAAGATATCAAAAAAAGGCTCGTAAAAACTGATATCAAAAAATAGACTACAGTTTTCATGTTAGCATGGTATTTTGTCTCATTTAATTAAAGTCATGCTCGTATTCAATCCGCCACAGCAGAATTCCGTGCCTGCCCTCTGCCCCCAAGCTGCAAACAGACTAAGAAAACAGTAACTCATCTGCAGGTGGCCTGTTCAAATTCTTTTCTCTTTACCAAAATCATAAATCCCAGATAGATGCAACAGCTGTTCCATGCAGTGGGAAAGAGCAGAATGGCCAGGGTTATATCTCCTGGGTCTTGTGTCTGATTGGCATGAGCTCTGTTCATAAAACTGTCATGTGAGCAGTCCCTGAGAGTATGCAGTTTGAAAGAAAGTGGTTGGCCCCCCGAAGCAGTTATAAATAAAACTGAGAGGAAAAATAGATCTTTAAAAGTTACTGGTTTATCATTGTTGTTGTCTTGGAGCCCTGCAGCAGCTTCTAGTTTTATATTTTTTAATTTTAAGGCATGGTAAGGCACAGTAAAAGTATGATTCATTATTTCTATCTGAATAAGTAGCTGTGAATGTAGTAGCCAAAGTGATGGTCAATACAATCAATTGCCAAGGTGAAAAGCATAATATTTTAATATTAAAAAAAAAAAAATCCAGGTTTACTTGAGCCTACAGTGAAAATACAGACTCAACAACACCTTGCAAAACCCAAATAACTAGAGCCCTAGAGAGCCAAGATCAAGCTTACAGGATCATTTGTATTGAATACAGCTTTGAGTTTTTCAGAATAGATTAAACTTTCCCCTTCCAATATGTCCTTCCCTATTAGAGCAGGTTTGCACAGAGCTCCATCTGAAGGAGCTTCATCATTACTGGGTTTCTCTGAGCTGATCTTCTGCTATTTGGAGCAGTCATATCAGCGGGTGGACACTACTCATTAGCTGTCAATCTGGATATTTTCAAGAGTAAGTGTGAAAGGTCTATTTCAGGGTCCTCTAATTAGGCTTCAACTGAGAGTTTCATTGGATGAAACAGGCAGGGCTGCTTCTGCAGAACTGGTAGCATCACTGGCTTTACAATGGCCTTCAGCTACTTCTTCCTTCCTCAGAACCTGCAGAGTAAAATAACACCAGTAAAAGCTTAGAAGGGAGGCTTATTTCATAACACCTGACAAGGAGACACAGGACCAGATGTCATGCTTTCCACTGCATGAAAAAAATTCAACAGCTACTCAAGGCTTGAAGCAAAGCATTGTTGGATTCATGGCAGTTTGCTGTCACTCTGGATCTAAAAACTTGAGGCAAATCATCTCCGTGTCAAAAAAAGAGAGTGCCATTAATATAGAGATTCAGTTGTCAGTAGTTTCAGTTTGTGCTTTCTGGTTGAACAAAACCTTTTCCATCTCTTCCTTTGAACTTCCTTTGCACCATATATAATATGTTCCCACAAAACCCCACAGGCAAGTCTCCCCACCAGCTCTGTGTTTTGAAGCACCAGTGATGTTAATTGCCACATGGCATCACATTTATTTGATGGCTTCTAGACACACTGTGCATGGGCTGACAATGTGTCAGGATTTCAGATACCACACAAGATGACAAGTGTAAGAATGGTATCAGTGGAGTTATGTTACTGTGGGCTATCCCTGGCAGCTGGCTCAGTAAGCCTCAAAGCCCACTCCACAAGGCTGTGATCAGATGGTGAGCTGGCACTGCTGTTCTGTCCCAGGTTCACTGTAAGTGTACAGCTCTTAAGAGACAGCACAAATTGTGATTTCAAGTTTGGCAGGGAAAGAGCATTGATATTGATCTGGTATCCATGCAACTCAAGTACACAGGACTGGTAGGAAAGTGAAGGATCAGTTTTTCAGAGAGGGATGGTGCTAAAATAAAGACAGTGATAAAGATGCAAGTAAAATGCTTGCAAAGTAGAGCTGAGTGTGGCTTTGCTAGAAAAACAGTGTTGCTCTGTTTTTCATACAGCTAAATGATAATTAGTTCTGAACCTCATCTTGCAATCCTTAGATTCTACATGGATCTAAAGAGATAAAAATTCTCAGTTTTTAACTCAGGTTTCCCTGCATTGCTGCTTCTAAACTGTGGGGGTTTTTTCCCCTTTGGAGTAGAGGCATTGCATATATCACAGGATAGAGCACAGTTTAGTATCTCTCTGCCTATTGGAATAGCACAGCACTCAGCTGTCCCCTACAAGCAGCATCTCACAGGGAGCTGTGATGGGAGCTAAACTCAGGAGGACAAGCAAATGAAGATGACAAGGGAAACAAGGGAAAGCACAGAGAGAAAAAATAACATTAAAAATTTCTCTGTACTTTTCTTCATATTTTTTTCATATTCTTTTTTGACACTAAAAGCATACAAATCTAGGAGGCAATGGGGTGTTTTGCAGAACAACTTGAAGAGTACATCAAACCAAGCAGAACTGCAGTGATGGCAAGTGAAGCACTGGCTCTGCTCAGTCAATGGTGATTTCAGCATGGTCCAAACTACCCCACACCTTATTAAATTAGACTACTTGTTAGGATTTCAGCTGGATTCAATTGACTTACTTATTTCAATTCCAGAAATTAAAAATACTATTGGAGGAAAAATAATTCCTGGGGAATCTGTAGAATGAACTCCAACACCCTTTGCATTACATTACATTCTGGGAGCTATGGCAAGTATGGATTATATCTCTACATCAGAAAGTGTTCCCATTTCTTTTTGTGCTGGGTTAGTCAATGTGAGCTGGAAATTACAACCACCCCTCTTCCCTGTTCTCCACTTTGCCTCCTGGACCTTCATGCATGGATTCACCTCTGTTGGCTAAAGGAAAAGAGCAAGGAAATAATTAAAACCATTCTCCCTGTCCAGCCATGTGCTCTGTTCCCTAGCAGGCTACATAAAAACAGCATCTCTGTCAGGCATCAGTGGCAAGGAACAGCCAAGCCCTTTGGCCTTGAATTCTAGACTTTTCTGCTTCTGATTTTTAATTTTAGTTCTACTTTTCTTGTAGCTGTGATATGAAAAGACTGAAAAAATCTGAACTCAAGGATTTTGAGTTAATACATATTACTAAAGAGAAAATCATTAGTATTATTCAATTTGAATTTTCCTTTCATTTTTTTCCTTGTGAAAAAAAAATGCAAATAATTAAATAGTTCTCACCATTTCTGGGTTTTGATTTACTTAACACTAAATTGCTATTTACAGTTTACTAAAAAGTAGCTACTTGAGCTGACAAAATTGTGTCCATACTTGCTGTTGCTATCCTATTATTTATTTTGGACTAATATGAAGTGTGAGAGCTGTTAATGCATTTCCCCCACTAAATACTTGCAGAGTTTTCTTTAATTGTAACACAGTAGTCTTGCTTTGGTTCAAATTTTTCTTGAACTTGGTGAAAATTGCCATAAATCTAAAACCTAGGAGAAGTCAGGGAAGCTGTCTCAATAACCTTTGACACTTTTAGTGTTGTCTTTCTTACTGAAATATATGAGAAGATAGTGTTATTTTAAGTGTTATTTTAAGGCTAACAACTTGAAATTATGAATAGGCATGACAGAATATGAAGAAAACTCTTCCGATTTGCTCCAGAAACATATATTTTCCTTGAATACTGTATTCAAAGCAGTATTTTTGAGACTTGTACACATAAAAAGGTGAGGCATCCTTCGGCTCTGAAACCACTATGATTTGCTGTATTTATTTCATAGTATGGCCTTGTGCAGCATGTAGAAAACTTAAAAAGACTCTATTTGCTGTTTTTCACATGGCAGATATTTTGTAGTACTGGAAGAAGTATAATAACAGAACTACTAGAAATAGATATTTTGATTGCTGTATTTTTTATTATTTTTGAGGGATTGTCTTTTAACAAACAATGTCTAGCAAATTTAAATAAGTCAATGATTTTGGCTTTCATTGTTTTTTTTCCCCTTCCTCAGCTATCTTTCAATAATATGAATAATAAAAAAAAAAAGGCAGTACCTCAAAAATGGAGATTAAAAATATCAGTGGATGAAATTTAGAGATTCATTCCAAAAAGGAAAAATTGTCTGTATCTCTTCATCTTGCAATGCAATAAAACATTTTGATATTCAAGAAGGTGCTTCCTACTAAGGAAAAAATAATGTGCAAGTGCAGAAAAAAGGGGAAAATTACTTCTAGCAATGACTTACCAGCACTGGAACATCTGATGCTAATATCTCAAGCTCCCTCTAGATTACTAACTGGGGAAACAACTGCTCTGAATTCAAATCAATTAATAAATGAGAAAGAAGCTAACTGCAACCATGGAGTTACTGGGCAGCTTAAGGAGGATACCAGGAGTTTATCTAATTCTGTCACCTGATGAAATAAAAACTTAGAAATGAAAACTATTGGTCCATCTACAGAATTTGCCATCATGTCTACTATATTAGTGTTAGGGCAGGATACTTGTCTTTCATGTCTTCAGGCAATATCTCTTTCCTCTGCCTGTTCACTAAATAAATGATTTGGCCTCCAAAGTGATGCAGGCAATGGAATTTTGAGCTAAAAAGTAGAGAAAATAGACTTATGAAAGAAGTAGTTGAAACTATGTCTCATAAATAAAAAAAATTCATCTCCAAAAACATTTCCTTAAGATACTTTCTTAGAATCCATTGGTGCAGATTCAGCTGTAGAGCTTATCAACTGCAATAGCATGTTGCCTGGTCTGGTACTAATCTTGCCTAGCTGCTAATTTCACCAGGAAATCTGAACACATGCATGTTTAAAGCTATTATTTAAAGAAATGCTGACTGACAAACAGAAGTATGCAGACATTGAAAGCTACCAGATGTTGTAAGTTTGCCATCCTGATCCAAAAGGAACTAGAGTGGGCTGAAAATTTACTTCAAGTTCTTTCTCTTTCCTTTTTTTTTTTTTTAATAATTTTCTTTTTTAAATTGCATGAATGCCATTTGACCATAGTGAAAAAAAAAAGAAGTAATTTTTAAAAAGTTAATTTAATGCTAGTGAATTAATAATTTCTTCACAGTTGAGCTGGTTCACATCTAGTTATATTCCTCCAGATAGCTGAATGTAAGTGTGGGTAGGGTGCAGTGGTGATGGCTGGTGGGGGTTTAGCATTTATGTGCAGGGATGCTCGAGTGGTCCATCAATTGGGCATTGCCCGCTGTGCTCTGGTTCTTTTATGATCCATGAGCAGCAGCAGTGAAGAATTCTGCTCTAGGATATAATGAAACGGAATAACCTGGAAAACATTCCAGGTTTGACAACCGGGTCTGTGGGATAAAATATTTATTGTAAAAGGTAGGAAGAAGGGAGAGAGTTACAGTCTGCAAAAAGTGCATTCAATTTGCAGAATGCAAATTAGCTACTTATGTTATCCACATTAAATCCAAAATGTTGTGATGGCCTTGCTTCTCTACAGCATATATTATTAGTATTATTTATTTGGATACCCCCAAAAAAATGAGCTTGGATTTTGATGGATAAGATACTAAGAAGTGTCTCTGCTCAAAAGATCTTACAAGGGAAGAAAGTAAAGGGTGAATGCTGCTTTAGGGTGCTTGTTTTTGCAATCCTAACTCTTCTTAACATAATGGTTTGTGTATAATAAAAAGCAAACCTTGAAAATATGTTTCAGTGACTTCATTGAATGTCCTCAAAATAATATCCTCATTTTATGGTTAATATCCATGGATAGAGCTGTATAGCTTTATGCTAAAAATGCTGTTTCAAGAAGCTGGGGTGTGGAAGGGAATGGTGAAGTATTCAACAACTCCCAAATGACATTAAAATTCAACCCCCTCAAAGTCTCACTACCTGATTCAAAAAATTTACCCAGCCCTAATTTTATGTCTGTATGGTCTTGTGAACCCTGTGAGTGGAACCCTGAAGTTTATGCTGAATCACTCCAGGATCAATACTCATCTATAGCATCTGTAACATGTTTTGGAAAGAAGGGGCAGAAAGGAAAACTCATCAGGAAGTTAAGCAGGGAACTTGAGAATTAGAAAAAAAGAAGTGCTTATAATCTCTGACTTCTGTGCAGACTCCCTGATACCTTTACAGAGGTCATAGCAAGGAATTATTTTACAAATATTTCTACATTTTACAAAAAAAATTATTTGTATTTGTATTCTCTTCAGAAAAGTGAGGTTTAATAGAGTCACAGAGGTGTTTGGCTTGGAACAGACTTTCAAAGAGTATCTAGCCCAACTTTCCTGCCATGGGCAGAGCCACCTTTCACTAGATTGAGTTGCTGAAAGCTCCATTCAACCTGACCTTAAACACTTCCAGGGATGGGTCATCCACAACTTCTCTGGGCAACCTGTTCCAGTGTTTGGACACCCTCACCTCAAAAAAGGTCTTCCTTACGGCCAATCCAAATCTACTATTTTTTTTTTTTTTTAGCATCATCCCTTGTCCTGTCACTCACTGTCTGTTTACAGGCTTTGGTAAAAACTCTCTCTCCATTTTAATTCTCCTTTAAGTATAGCAAATCTGCAATAAGGTTTTCCCCCACCTATCTCTTATCCATGCTAAATAACCCCAACTCTCTCAGTTTAAATTTTAAGAGGTCTCTGACCATTTTTGTGGCACTCCTCTGGACCTGCTCTAACAGGTCCATGACTGATTTATTCTGGGAACTCCCAACTCTGTCAAGGTCCCTCTTGATGACAACCTTTACTCAAATGTAACAATCACACCATTCACTTGTTATTTCTGGGACAACTTCTCAATTATTCTTTCAGGAAGGAAAAAAAATAAGGAAATCCATACTGTAAAATGGCAAGCTCTATTGCTGAACTTCTCAGGTATTTGCATTTTCTTTAGTGATTTCATGTACATTTAGTATTTACATAAAAAACTTGTTGTACATTAGCTATGCTAGCATCAAAGACTACAGCCCGTGAAATTCTGAGAAGTGGCACTTCTGCTCTGGCAATTTATTTCTAAGTCTTTTTCCATTGCCAGTAGGAGAGGAATGCAACATGAGAATAATTCTCTGCCAGCATGCTTTGTAGTTTATCAAGCAAAGTAAATAATAGTGTAGGAGGTGAGTAGCATTAAAATTTCAAGGACTGACTATCTGAAAAGGTGGGCCAGAGTACCAGTATAACTCAGTTTTTCAGTAAGTCTTGATTAGGTTTTCCATTCCTGACAAACCACCTAGGCAGAGTACTCCCTTGGGGCTCCTTCTGTGCAGCCAAAGGCACTCACAAAAAGCTGGTCAGAATGTGCAGCCCAGTGTTTTTTGAGAGTCTACCAAATGAATGCTAGAGTGAGAACATGGCTCAACACAGCTTAGTAGTTTCTGTTACAAGGAAATATATACAGGTGTTCCATAGGTAGCAGCTGCAGATTGCTCAACTTGACTGAAAGTGGATATCATGTCTTATATTAGCAACCTATCAAAGGCTTAAGATATCGGAAGACAAATTAGAGACTGCATAAAATAAATTATATTGCAATCCAGGCCAGTGTTCCATAAAAAATAATAAATTGGATTATTTTTAGTCCTGATTTTTTGTCAGTCATTTTTCCTCATATTTTCTGGGTTTTTTCTATATACTGTTGATCAAACTAGGAAGGGGATTCATTATTTTTTAAATTACATTTGGAATATATTAATAAAATGCATGAAATGTTCTTACAACTTAACTTTAAATGACTTCAAAAGTTTAAAAACCATATAATTTTTCTAAGGATTTTATATATAATACTAGGTTTATGATGCCATTTGTAGGTAAAATGTTACATTATAATAAAGCTAATGTCTTCATATATGAAACTTGTTGCAGAAACAAATATACATGCTTAGGTTTAGGAATAGTGTTTTGTTAGTAAATCAACATTATTTCTCTTGTTGAAGTTCAGCTGCCTGTTCCCATGGCATCTACCCCAAGCAAGAACAAATACACCATGCTTATTGTTGGCCTCAGATATCACTGGTCCCCTCTAAGCCAAGACATGCTCAAAAATGACAGAGGGCATAATGGTAATTATATCTTTGTAAAAGTGTGTGTATTTGTTCACAGTAGGGGTTTGGCTTTTGCAGTTACCATTGATCCATTTTCCTGCATGATCAAACCAGTTCTATACATCTTGTATTTGTCCAATGCCCAGACTTGTAGCCATAGGTTTTGTATACATGTATGTGAGAAGGTAACAAGACAGCATGTAACTCCCTTCAGTTCATTTCCCAAAACAAGACTGCTTTATTGGAAACTCTCCATCAGGCAGAGAGATTTCTCCAGTTTTCTCCCCTTTCTCCCCTCCACTCAACACTGCTTCAGTAGAACCCCACACTGATTTGCAGAAATTTAGCTCAAGAGTTAAGATTCAGTTTTGGACCAAATGAATGAAGGAGACTTTGCTACATTCCTCTTTGCTACATCTCTGCTGACAGAGAAACTAGGATTTGTCATTCCCTCAGGTTTGCCCCAGGGCTTCCTCTTCTGTCTCAGGATAAAGCTTCAGTCATTTCCTGAGCCTGGAAAGCAGGAAGAGGTGAGATGAGACCATCACCCGTCACTGTGTTAAACAGAAATAAGAGACACATTGAACCATCTTTATGCAATTTTAAAAGGCCTGCTTTTGTTTTATATTAATCTGTCTTGAAGGCTCATTCAGTCAGGCAGATATCACTGAGCTTCATAACCTGGTTCTCACTGATGGAGTGCATCACACAGCTTTCATAAAGGGACATAACTCCAATTAACTTCCTGTCTGTTTACAATAACACAAAAGTAGACAAAACCAAATTATTATTCTTATTTCCCACTAATCATCTCCATTATTACTGTAGAGACATCTTCTATGTGTCAGTACTGTGAGTCACACCAAAAAACTAAATGCACCTATTTAAATTTTCTCAATTAAGTTTATTAAGCAGAAAAAATAGTTTCAAGATTATGTTAAGAGGCAAAAGTAGCAGCAGAGACACTTTCCAAAATTTCTCTAAGTGAATCTAGGATAATAAAAAATAATTTTCTAGTTAAAATGAATTTTCATTAGACACAGAAATCACAAAACAATCACTTGTCAATGGCAGAAGACAATTATAATCAGTAGCAGCACGACAACTCAGTTTAGCAAATATGTGAAGTTCTTGGTGTGAAATAATTAGAATCTCTGCTTCTGGCTTAAACACTCCCCTACATTCATTTCTACCCATTTCCTGTTGATGGATTGAGACACACCATATCTGACACAAGAGTAATGTAATGTATTCTGTTCAAGGCTGCTGATTATATGCACATGTGCACAGTGACAAACAATTAGTGTAATGATGCAGTGATTGCAAAGCTTATCACAACATTGTATAAGATCTCATGCACCAGAAATTACCCTGACCACCTTTCCATGCTTCCCCTTCTACATTACTGTGAAACACAAATTTGTACATCGAACCTGCAAAGGGATTGATCTATACGAAGCCTGTGCTCAGGAAACGCTCCCTTCCAGCAAATCTGGAAAATAAATTAAAAGTGATTAGGATGAAGGGATGGAAATACAGAGGCAGGGTTAAGAGCTGGTGCTCTGCTCAGTATTGATTGAAGCATGATGTTTCCAATGTGACCCCACTGCAGGAAGGCTGACGGTGTGGAGTTTGTTTACCTCACATCACCAAGCACAGCTGCCTGCCCAGAAACCTCCTCCTCAGCCACAGCCAGGCTCCATCCATGCCCAGAGAGCCAGCCAGCCTGCTGCTGGGGCACTCAGGAGCTGCACTTCACCCATTGACATGGACTGTTCATGGTACAACAACATCTCTGAATGTGTCATTTACACTTCAACATCCCCCAGCAAAGGCAAGAGAGGAACAGTGCTCTGTGTGTGCTCATTTCTGTCTCAGGAATACTGTGCAGAAACATGTGAAGCAAGAGCTGCGAGGAATGGAAGCCTATTTCTCCCCTCCCCTCTCCTTTTCTCTCAGGGCTGTGAGCTGACAAAGCCAAAAAAGGTGGGGGGGAAGCCTTTTCTCCTCACCCCCTGCTTGAGGCGGGCAGACAGGGCATGGGGCACCCAGGATGGCAGCCAAGGTGTGTTGCCCACACAGGCTGCAGGCCTCCCTGCCAGGGAGGAAGTACAGCTAGGAGCAAAAGGAATATCCTAGTCATAGAATGGCCTGGGTGGGAAGGGAACTTAAAGATCATCCAGCTCCAACCTCCTGCCATGGACAGGGACACCTGGAACTGGATGACGTTCCTCTGAGTTCCACACATCTGCTTGATGTGCCCACAGTGGGAAAGGACACAAGCAAGTAAGGTCACAGCAGCTTCCCGCATGTTCCAGACATAGATTTATCCATTTTTTCTTTTATAAATTTTATCTTTTATAAATTTAGTACTTCTCCCATTCCTTCCTGAGCCTTTTTTTATCTTTTGCTGAACTCTGTTCCTCATGCAGAGCCCAGCAGTGAAAGATGAGCCCCTGTTGTAAGGGGCACAAGTCTCAGGGCTGATGCAGCTGGGAGCACCAGTGCTGCCCTGGGCAGGAGATCAGCTGCCCCGAGATGGTTGCAGCTGGTTGTGGCCAGCTCAGAGCCTGAGGCAAACCCCTCACAAATTGGGGGAGCAAATATAAGAAGCACATGGTGTTCCTACACAAGCATATTTAGGAAAAGAACTGTCATCTGAAGGGAAGAGGCTGGAGGGAGACACACGGAGCCAAAACAGACAGGGAGTCCCTTAAGGGACTGCAGCTATGGGAAACAGTGCTGATTTTAACTGGGATTGAGTTAAATAATTCACAGTAGATTGTATGGGGCTGTGTTTTGGATTTGTGCTGAAAAACTCTGGTGTTAATACAGGGACGAGCTGAGCAGGACTTACACAGAGCCAGGCCTTGGGGCCTGCACAAGAAACTGGGAGGGGACCCAGCCAGGAGAGCTGACCCCAAAGGATCACAAGGATATCCCAGATCATTTGGAATCATGCTCAGCATACAGAGCTGGGGGAAGGAGGAGGAAAGGGAGTATTTTTGGATTCACAGCATATTTCTTCCCAACTCACCATTACATGTCATGGAGTCCTGCTGTCCTGGAGGTGGCTGAACACCTGCTTGTCCCTGGGAAGCGATGCATGAATTCCTTGTTTTGCTTTGCTTGTGAACAGGCTTTTTGCTTTATACGTTCAACTGTCTTTATCTCAGCCCATGAGTTTTTTCACTTTTACCCTTTTGTATTCTCTCTTGTATTCCAACAGAGAAGGAGTGAGTGAGCAGCCATGTGGGGTGAGCTGCCAGCTGGGGTTAAACCAGGGCAGGGACGCTAAGGAGCAGTGTGGGAGGGAGATAAGTGAGAAGGAAAGAGTGGAAAAAGCATCACATGCACAACAACCTCAGCTTATTCACTGTCTCTTTTCTCAGTGGGAATGAGCATGTGGTTTTGAGGACTAGTACAGAGTGAATTGATGTGTAATTGTGCACTTCTTTCCTCGCTATCCAAATTAGTGATCAGAAGTTTTATTTGGATGCACTACAAGCTGGGCTTCCTGGACTTGAAACTTTTTTGCCCATGATATTGCATAAGTAAAATGGTTTTGGACTGTAAAGCGTATTATTGTGTTCTCTGCGTATACTTAATGGGGCACTTCATCTTTCTTCCTTTTGTTCTCCTCCCTCTCTTATGATTCTTTCCACAATTCCTCTGGAAATGAATAATAAACCACCTCAGTTGCTTCTGGACCCAGAGTTCTCTAGTAGTGGAAGAACTGTGGGAGGAAGTGAGTCCTGGCCTGTAATTATATGAAAATATGACATGTTGTTTTTGCAGGGGGTTATTATTGAGAAATATCAGTTGCAGTTTCCTTTCCTTGCTTACTGAGTAAGCAAAGAGAAGAGAGAAAAACACAATGTTTGCCTTCAGATATAAAGGTTCTGTGCCATCCCTGTCCTGTTCCAAGCTCCCACTGCCTTGTGCAGCAGAATTGACACAGGTAGGATCAGAGTATGCACAACCAACCCACCAAGTGCAAGCCCCTGTTTGTGTGTCAGCGATCTCAGTTCCTGAACCACCTCACTGCAGAATGTAGCTCTGCTCTGTTGGAGGAAGGCTGGCTCCACAGCTGATGTGTTGGTCTGTGCAGTAGAAGGAAAGTCTAGTTCAGGAAATCTGTTCTTGCTTGTTTTCTTGCTAAAAGCATTTCTCAGTACATACAGATCTCCTTTAGCCCTGCTTGGAAAAGCAGAGAACACTGGTCACAAGGAGCTTATGACTTTAGATTCTCAACCATCATTCACCGTTCAGGTATTACTTTTTAAAATATATTGTATCAGACTCAGTCTATCATTCAGATAGAAAATTCTTCTCTCTCTGTCTAATAGGTAGGCCAATTGGCAGTGATGGGCAAACAGTTAAAATAAGTTCTTCAACATTCTGCCAAAGCAGTGATGGGACAACAGATGCTTTCAGACAGGCAGAGGAGGACAAGGTAAGAACAAGACATGCTTGGGCAGTATGACAGGACAGCTGTCTTTGCCAAATGTTTTGCATGTGTACTTGGAAATGTGAATTTTAAAAGAATATATTGCATACAGGTCCTTGAAGATATTTACTATAAATCTCTTCCGAGTATGAGAAACTGAATAGGGGAAAAACTTAAGCAGCATTGATATTCAGGTATTAGCTGACATGAAGTGGCAGTTTGGAGGAGCAAAGGAGAGGCAACAGATAAATGACTGCCCGAGCAAAAGGGTCAGCAGCAGGCTGAGCACGTCAGGGCTGTGGTATTCCAGGCATGGTAACAGAAAAACAGCAAAGGCACAAATGGGAAATAGGTGATGTGCCTTTGAACGGGACAGCAAATGGGGGATTGACATGGTATTAACATTTATTGTTATCTGGGGATGGTGCAACAGCGTACCAGTGTGTTCTGCAGCAGGACAAGAACAGAACAATAGGGCTTGCTTCATCTCACTCCATTTTCACGTTACTTTTCTGTCAGCATTGTGATATACACAGATGGTGCTGTTTGAGGAGTATTTGTGTGGTTGGGTACTTTGCAGCACATTGTTGTATTAAAGCACTGGCTGAATTTTCTTTCTGAAAGCTCACTCAAAACTTCATTATTGCTTCACTGACCACAGGATTCGTAGGTCTGAAAAGAACTGTGCTCTTCACCTCACTGACATTATCTTCCATCTAGCTCCTACCTGCTCAGTAAGTTCAAGAGAAAAAAAAAAAACAACTAATAATTTAAAGGGCATATCATGTGGTAATGCCTAAATTGCTCCTAGTGCTATTTATAAATAATTCAAAATAAAACGAAAGCCACAGCAAACACAGCTGTAGTTTATTTGCCGTCACCCACCTGCTGGTGAATCTAGCATTGAGCTGTAGCAATTGCTTCTCAGCTTCAAACAAACAAAAAAATTCTATTATTGTTGTTATTCCTGTCACTACTAAACCCTCACCTGGATACCTGCAATTTGCAAAGGCTGGTTCTTGACATGTTTTTATTAAGTATTACACCAGAATTTTCTTTACTGCCAGTCAGGACACTCATCCACAGTGTGACTCAAACCTTCCTGGCATTGCACGTCTTCCAGAGGCAGCCCAAACTGGGCCACCTTGCACTGGAGTGTGCACAGTCCCTTCAGTAGAAAAATATTAGGGATGAAAATTCTTTAAATTCAACATAAGAATAGATTATTCTTGTATTTGTGGGTCCTTGGTTTTGCCATCCTCTGAAAGAAAAGTTAATGAAGGTTGTATATTTGACCTTATTTCTGTGCCTGTCCCAACAAAAATTTCTTGCCACCACTAATTAAAAACAATACTCCCATCAGTACCACACCCATTTCTTCTTTAAATACTCCTAATAATATGAATTTTTTTTCCTCAGTTTTCTGCTCTGTATGGATTTGTAGGTAAATATCCAGGTGGTTTTATGCCCTGCCTCACTAAAACTCCTTTTCTAACTATGTGCCCTGACTATCTGTTTGATACCCTTGTAAACCCACTTTAGGATGTATGTTAACTTCCTTGGCTCTGGAGTTAGTCACTATAAAGAGAAAATTCTTTGGAACTTTTAATAGCCAGGTCTGCCGTGTTGCTGTCAAAGATGTCACCTGTCTGTACATCAAATCCCACTCCACTATAGAAGCCTAAACCACGTCTAATCTATAAGCCTTTCCTGCTGGCCTCTCTAATTCTTCCTCCTGCAACTTCCTTTTCCTCAGACACAAGGGTTAGATCAATTATTTACATTGGCTACTTGATTTTAATTGGCTGCATACACAGAATTTCAAAGGAAAGGTTAAATGAAAGTGTGCTTTCCCCAGGTTCAACTGTTAGAGAAGGAAAATGGGAGCAGGAAGGCTCTGCCATGCTGTGGGGAGAGCTGTTCTGGAAATAGTCATGGAATGGGAATAAAGATGAACAAATGTTAGTGTTAAAAATAAAATATTCCAAGGAACAGCTTTAAAGATCTGTGGAAGGAATTTGTTTTTCCCTTGGTTTTGTCCAAGAAATGAAGAAACTAGGGGGAGGTGAGCTGCAATAAATCACACTAAGTGGTTTCCTCTCTGAATGGGAGTGAACTCTGCCAACTGGTGGCAAAAGTTCACTTTTTACTCTGCTTATGGAACATATCTTGCTAATAGACCAAACAGAATAAACAGACTCTTTATACAAATAAGAAGTATTCGGAAGGGCCAAGAAGGAGGAGTGCCAGGCAAAAGGGGAAAAGTGAATTGAAGCCTTACATGCTTTTGAAGGCTTCTCTATTTATAATCACATCCAATTTAACTGAAATACTTGGTAAAAATGCATGTAATTTTTAAAGAAAAACTGCATCTTTGTTAAGAAGTGTTTTCCCTGAGAAATCCTAGGAATATTCCTCGTATGTTTCTTAAAACACAAAAACTTGCATTACTGTGCTAGCAGACCATGGCAGCATTATGAAATCAAAGTTCACTTTCAACAGTGAAATATAAGTTACAGAAAGCACAGTAGGGTTCCCTGGTTTAGATCTATAGCTCCAAACTGTGGAGTAACTTGCAGTTATTTGACATATCTCTGGAAGACAACTTCCTCCCTCAGCATCAGAGAAGGGGGAGTGTTTGCTTAATGTGTCAGGGTCCCAACTCCAGGCTTTTTAGTTCTCTCTCTCCTATGAGCAATAATTGTCTCATCACTGATTTCCCCCAACATCTCACATTAATATACTCAAAACCCAGTAAAAATTCTTTCCAACTGTGGATGATTAAAAGAAGAAAAAGCAGGATGTTTGAAGTGAGAGAACTAAATGTGTTAAATCACTTATATTGCTAAAAGAGTAGCCAAGAAAAAATTACAATTTTCCTTTTATACTGATATTAGATGCCTTTCCAGATTTCAGGATACTTTTTTAATATGAAGTGATAATATTTTACTACAACCATTCCTATTTATTAAGTGACTGTATTGGAAATATTATGAGTTACTGAGTTTTGAACCATTTCCACACAGCTTACTGCTTGGCATTGGAAATGCATGTTTTATTTCAAAGGAAATTTCAAAGAGAATATTCCCTTCCATAGGAATTAGAAAGGAGAGGAATTTGGAGGGTTCCCTAGAGATCAGAGGCAGGGGGAATCCAGTACAATAGGATTTTCCTAGTGATCATTGAGGGGACTAAGACTGCTGCATCATGTTTATCAGGCTGACTGCTTGGGGAATAGGAGGATGGAGGGGGATCAAAGAATGGAGCTACAGGGAATCCAAGCAGGGCGGTACAAAACATTCATGTGAATTCTCCAGAAGTGGTCAAATGGATGTTTTACTACAACTCTGTGTGCAGCATCATGATATTGAGACACAGTAAGAAGAATGAAGAGGGATAGAGCAAAAAGAAGGCAGTTTCAGTTCCCACCAGGTGCCAAGTTGTAACGTTGTTGGAGAAGATGGTGGTCTTAACATTCTGTTTTGAAAACAGAACTCACTGTTGCTGTGTTTGAGGATTTTTTTGGGAAATGTTCCTCACTTTGCAAACTTTCAACAAATCACAGAGCTTCCCTGTAGTGAAAAAAAAACCACCCAAAAAAACCAACAAACATGCTGTTTATGTTCTTGTTCATCCCTGTGATTGTAAAGTGAAGATTCATGCTGTTCTACTGTTTCTTGTGCCCAAAATTTGTTAGTGCCCTCATCATATAAACAAGACATCAAAATGCTCATGACACACACATCACAGAGCAGCGCCATTAATGCAGCACCACAAGCCCTTTGCACTGTGTGACTCACTGGGGATTCTGACAACCTGAACTGTCAGGTGTGAACCACTCCCACATTGTTAAGAGAAGAAGATTGCATAATTGAAGAGTAATTATTCCCTAGTATGCAATAAGATTCTGACTCAAATATTTAAAAGTTTTTCTTCGCCTTTGAAACTGAAGTGCTGTTTCAAATCAAGGAATTTGCATTCCTAAATCATTTCGGATCTTGTGAAAAACTATGCATGGAAACAATATACTATTTTAGCTACAAAAAAATTTAACACATTCTCTTCCTAAAAAAAACCAAACCCATTGATTTTTAACTTACATTTCTGTTATTGTCATTCATAATAATATAAGCAATGTTCCTTCTACAGTTCTCAAAATGATCTGCAGCAGTTCCTGCTTCTACTTGTCTAGCTCTCTTCTGATGGAAATGAACATCCTGGTGTTTCATTTTCATGACAAAGACCACAGCAGAAAATAATACAGACCAAGTCTTCTCCTGACGTTGACTGAGGTAAGTAAGGAGATTAGGATGAAAATAAGACATTCCTCACTCACATTTTAGCACTGTTATCAACAGGAATCCACAGATACCTGTTAGAGAGGGGATATGTTACAGAGGGGATATTGGTATGCATCATGTTCAGTATTGCAAGTCTTGCATGCATTACATTTTAAGAGTGTTTTTCACATCCTGCAGTACTGACATGTATCTGAGGCATCATCAAGATTTCTTCTGCAGAGAACAATGAAATATGATTACATTTGACATAACTACAATATACCTTACCACCAAATGATAAATTAACAGAAAAGGTTCTTCATACTTTTTCCTTCTGCTGAATTATGTGAAACTGCCATTTTTACAACAAAAATTACTGTTGCAATCCTGTGTGCAAACCAGTTGTAACAGGTTCAAGTTCAGAAAATTAATTTTCAAGGTTGTGCTGCTGCTTTTACAGGCAGGTGACTTCTATGAGGGCATAGAGAAAGAATAGGAGCTTTTCTGCATTGCATTCATTTTTTTTAATCAACAGTTTTAGGAAAGAATCAAAAGTTTCAGTACCAAGTTAAGCTTTTTCATTGATTACTCTGTTTGTCTCTTTAGTTTGTTTCTTTATTCTCATTTTTTATGTTCAGTTAATAGTATGTGCTGCAAAGATTGTGGAGTTTTCTTCATTTTAAAAATTAAGAAAGTTTTTGAGTCTATGGCCGCATTTATTTTTGTCACTAAATTCTTATGTACCTGTAGAAACTGAAATGCATTTTGAAATAGGAAAATAGCTATGTACTGATAAAGTATATAGTATATTAATGTCCATTAGAGATCATTTAAGGAGTCTCTCAGAAGTAACAGAATTCTTTCAGTTCAGATTCTTTTTGGATATTCTTTCTCCTTACCTCTTCTCATATTTTTGCCATATCCCACATTTGGAATTTGTAGACAGGAATAAGATTGTCCAAGTAAGACACTAGTCAGTGGCAAACATTTTGAATGTATGTAAAGAAACCAAGTTTCTTTTTAAGCAGGGAAGACTGAGCAAGTGAAGCAGAAGTGTTGTTGCCAAAACGGATGTCAGCAGCTGTCAGGCAGGAAAGAAAAACCTTGTAGCTGAGGCAACAGAGTAAATGGATGATAGCCCAGAAACAGCAGAAGGAACTGGCAGCAGAGCAAATGCTGCAAACATCTGCCTGGTGTCTGTGATACATCAGGGCTCTGCAGAGTTTTCATCAGTTCCTTTTATCTCCTGAGTACTGATCTTATGCTCTGTCACTCTGTGCCCGCAAGGTTCCTTCATCCCTCCTATGCTTTTGTGTTTTCTGTGCTGCAGCCTAATTCTCTTCTCTTTGCTTTGCTCAGAAGACACCACAAAGGCTTGTTTCTTTGTCCTAATGACTGGAAAACAGTTGGGAAAACTCTGTGAGGCAAGAGGCAGATTAATGTCCCAAGAGAAGCTGTATGTTCTTGTGCACTTGCTGCAGCCCATTTGTGTTGGTAGTGCTCATCCCTTTCAAGACTCCAGACTATCAAGTGAGTCTGAAAGTCACACAGCATTTGACCTGCAGACGAGCCAGTGACACTGAGAAAAACTTCATCACTGGAACTGTAACTTATAAAAGAAGGCAACATTTGCCTTCATCATAATGCCTGCCTTTCAGGAGAAATCAACGTGCTATTCTCAACCTTCCCTGGGTGAGTTATCTTCTCTCATTACACTAGAAAATTGCTAAAGCAATGCTCCAAGTGTCTCTTGTGTAGTTTACATAAGCTGAACACAAGTCTTTGGGTATTTCTAAACATGAACACACAAGGTTAATCAACCTCCTTCATCTGGAATTAGGATAAAGCCATTTCCAGAAGAGCTGCAATAAGCTGGCAGGTATTAGCAGTGCTCCAGTCTGTTTTCTTGCCATTTTTTGTTTGTTTGCTTGTTTGTTTTTGGATGTTTGTGTGTGGTTTTTTGTTTGGTGTTTGTTTGTTTTTGTTTTGGTTTGGTTTTGTTTGTGTTTTTTTTTTTTTTCTTCTGAAAGAAGTGCCAAGCAGTAGTTCTTTTTAATGGAGCAAATAGGTCTCCAGAATCTATGTACAATGAGAAATTCTTTCACAGGGCTTTTCCATTCATACAAATTATTCCTAATTTCTAAGCTTCATAGAAATAAGTGTTCAGTGTGTTCTATTAAATCCAGATCTTCTCTTACTCTCTTGTTACAATTCCTTATTCAGTGATTCATGCACTCTCTTCTGCATCCTCACATACTAAACTCAGTTAACAGGGTTAGGAGACTGCTAAACTTCAAGATTCAAGATTAGCACTAGAGAAAGCAACAACAACAAAATTATTTACCTAACCTAGGTGTGGGCTTTCTTTTTGATGTGTACAGCACTGTCCTTTCTGCTAAGCAGCCAAGTTCCTTATAATCATCCAGATCAGTACCTGTTTAAAGCACATAATGGCATTCCTCTTGAGCACTGCTTTTATGTACAAAATAAGATTTGTGAAAGGAAAGATGTTGCAAATCTGTGCCTTGTCCTCACAGAGAACAATGATATGGCCAGAGTATGTTTTCAGATTCAGGATCTGGGAATCACTTCTAGGAGCCATAAAGCAAAAGTAGCATCAGTATTGCACCTATAATTCACATCAGAAGACCAACATGTAACATCTGTTGCCCGAAATGAATCCATAATTCTTTAGCATCTTGTGTAGAATATAAGCAGTCAGGCTGAGTCAGCCAAGATCAAAAGGGTGGAGTACACTGCAGACTAATAGTAGAACAATATTTTCTGTAAAAGTGTCTTTCAAAATAAAACAGCAGGCACTTGTATTTGAAGTCTTGAGAGTATGCGGAGGAAGGGTGAAAAGTTTTTTGAATGCAGCTGGTCCTAGGAACTGCAGAATTTCTAGGGGGAGGAAATATTTAATGTTACCTTCCATGAAAGAAAAGTCTGGTAAATATTTTACGGTAAAAGAAGTGGAAGGAATTTTTTTTTTTTTCTAGAGAGTAATTATTCTGCTACTGAAGTTAACATCTCTTGGAATGTGGATACCAGGATGCAGAATATAGGGGTTTGAACAAGAAGTAATGTTCCTGTACCACCAATTTGCTGCACAGATATCCCACACCAATGTGTGTGAAATTCTTATTCAGGTAAAGCCTGTATTATTGTGCTCTTGGATGGAATCAGGCTTGTACTAAAATACTTATGTTCTTCTTTGGACAAATACATTGTCACTCATGTCAGACTCAAACTGGATCTTTTTGTCTCATCTTCCTCTAGCAGCCTGTGAGTTCCACTCCATTGGCTGGTTGGTATTTTTTTAGATCTAAAAGAAATTAAGCTGGCAAAACTTAAAAAAGGTCGGTGTTTGCAGTGGCCTTGCTCTCCAGGACCAAGAAACAAGATTTGGCTCTCACATAAGATGTCTGTTCAATGAAACATAAAACTTTTTTTTTTTTTTTTTTTTTTTAATCTCAGACTGTTTTTGCACAAGTGGGGAGGTCTGTGAGTTGAATAACCTTGGTGTTAAGTACTATTCAATACTAGAGATTTTTCATAATCACTCTTATAGAAAAAAAATTCACATGGACTCTTGTGGAATCCTGGAACATGCAAGGACACTTTACTGGGTATTTTTGCTTCCTTCCACTCATAGTCTTGAACTTCTAAAAATATGAAATATGTGGAAGAATATAATGAAGAGACTTAATTTTGGAGTCAGGCACTTATGTGTTTGAGCCCTTAATGATGTCACTGAGGAAGCTTCATTTGCTAAGTTCCTTATCCTCATTTCAATTCACAGGCTGAATGAGGTATAATTTTTTTCATATAAACATGTATTTTTTATCTTTCTCAGTCTTCTGCTCATTTGGGACTGTTTAGATTATCAAATTCTGAAGAATCTACCAGATTAGCAAAAGGATTGATTCTGATTTACAGTTTGTATTTACTGCTGTATTTTTAAATATTGAATAAGCAAAGTTTGTGCAACTTGATTGTTGTTGCAAAATAAATTATAATAATTTGTAGAATTTATTTTTTCAGTGTCAGCTGCATAGTGTTCCATGTCTGTAAGTCAGCCAGAAGACAAACAGACACAAGCTCACCTCTGTCAGGCAGTGTGGCAGCTCTGGCAGTCAGGCAGAGAAGTCCTGGTGGTTGGAAGGGCAGGTTCACAGTAGATCCTACTCCTGGAGCTTTCTTTCTGCCATTTTCCTGTCTTGAAGCAGGTCAGATTAAAGGATAAAGAGAAGAAGGAAATAAATAATCACCCTGACCACTGCTTCCCCACACCTTCCAGTAGACCAAGGTACACAAAAGCCTAGACCAGGTTGCTTCTCCATACAGATGTACAATTTTTTCCCATTCAAATTTAATTTCCCCCCTTATATCCTTTTCCCTTCACAAGCAGCAGTATCTTCCTATGAGTCAGTGCAATGCTGGCTTCACTAGGATCCACAGCACCATGAGGTGGCCACTTGACCTGAGGGTCACAGTGACTGTAAGGCCTGTTTTGTATTCCAGAGCAGACAGAAAAAAAGGTCAAATAATGGCTGGTAGTGGATTTCTAGAGAAGACATAAAATAATAAAAGCGTGGTTGTGGCAATCCTTTCTCCATTAGACTCTGTAGTCTCAGCAGTCTGTTGTTCTGTGGGCAGCCTGGACTTCTCATTTGACTAAGATGGCATATTTCCTTCAAAAATCACTGCAAATTTGTGCTTAGCCATACACCATGCCCAACAGCAGTCACTGTTTCAAAGCAATATTATACTTTTATACTCATCAGTACACCCAAAAGCCAAAAATTATACAAAAAGCTCGTAGATTTCTAAGTGCTTTAAGGCAACCTGTGTGCTTATGCCAAATAGTGGGGAGACAGAGGGAGATGCTGCTGAAGGCAGTCTTGCCTTTGATGTGTTACACCTGTGTTAATTATCCAAAAGTGGGAACAGCCTTGCCCTCACAGCCATGGGCATGACAAAGAGTGAGTGAGCTGGTAGGGAGTTCAGTTGGGGTCTGTTGGCTGGGCTGTGAGGAGGAAGGGACAGGTTGTGCAAGGGACACAAAGGGTGAGCTGTTGCATGTAGGACAGACAGGGTTAGGCAGCTGTGCTGGGGACAGGAAGGAGCGAGCCAGAACTGGAGAAGAAAGAGAGACAGAGCCAGAGCTGTGTGGAGCTGCTCTTGGGAGGATACAGAGAAAAGGTATGGGAGACTTTTGAATAACAAGGTGCTGATGCTTGGACCCTTCTGATGGTTTTTAATGAAGCACCTTGAGTGCAGTGTCTGTCTCGACTACCACATATTGATGATGACACTGAATAGGTGGAATCAAGGTAGAAACTCAGACTCCAAATTGCAATGTACAGTTTCCAGCTGTAGAAATCCCCCTGTGTAAAGTAGTATGAGGTGAGGGGAAAGACATAGTCTGGTATCATAAAGCTGAACAGGGTCAGCAGTGGAGAGGGGAATAAAGCAAATCACTTTCCTGAAAAATGAACAGAAATCTTACCTTTTGATTTATTTTCTTTTTATTACAATAAGTAATTATAGTGATTATAGTAGTGGCTATCTGCTGCAGTTCATTACAGGACAGTAAAACAACTAATTATAGTAGCAGGAAGTGTAGAACTGAGTCTTCTGTGCTTGGCTTGCACTAAAGCTTTATGATTGACTTTTATTTGGCAAAAGCATTCAGTTAAAGTCTAACTCCCATTCCAGAAGCACTCAGATACAAAAGGGAAAGTTCTGCCCTTCATGTCCAGAAAAAGACCACTCTCCTGTCTGACAAATCAAGTGGCTGACATGCCAGGAGGAGTTTGAGCTTCTGCTGCTCTGGGAGACTGGAATGCAGGAAGGGAGAAGTCTGGGCTGAGCTCCTGCTGCCACTACCAAACAATGACAGCTTCAAGATTGTAAAGATCAAAATCAAGGCACATGCACAATTGAACTTACAGTGTTTCTTTTGGATAAAAGAAAATCTTCTCATTATCATTAAAATAAGAGGACCCCAGAATGCTCATGTTGGTCCAGTTCATATCATAGCCACTTGAGCATAAACACTTTGAAATCACTTCATATTTGTATTAAATTCACATGAGCTGTAATATTAGTTGTGGGTTTTTTTCTCCTTGTTTAACAGAATGAAGAGCAAATAATCTGAAATCCTTCTGGGGAGAATCCTGTGAATATGTACTGTATTTCTTCCTTGTTACATTTTACTATCTTAATTTCAACTGTTAGCAGATTCAAGGTTTTTATTTCTCACTTGACCCAAACCAACAAAATCAAACACATGTAATTTACAAGATGCATTATGAAGTGATTGGGTTTCTCTCTCAGAAAGCAAAAACTTTGTGGGCAGGAGTCACATTTTCCACTTTCTTAAGGCTTTCACGTGTTACCGTAAACTGTTTGAGGGAGGTGATTCTCCCCATCTACTCTGCCCTTGTGAGATCCCAGCTGGAGTGCTGCACCCAGCTCTGGGGCCCTCAGCACAAAAAAGGTGTGGACCTTTTGGAATGAGTGCCACAAGGATGATCAGAGGACCAGAGCAACTCCCCTGTAAGGACAGGCTGAGACAGAGGGGACTGTTCAGCCTGGAGAAGAGAAGGTTCTGGAGAGAGCTTAGAGCAGCATTGCAGTCCTGAAAGGGGCCTTATGGGAAAGCTGAGAGGGACTTCTGACAAGGGCATCAAGTGGTTAGATAAGAGGGAATTGCTTTAAACTGAAAAAAAATATAGGTTTAGAACGGATGTAAAGAAGAAATTCTTTACTGAGAGGATGTTGAAGTGCTGGAACAGGTTGCCCAGAGAAGCTGTGGATGTCCCATCCCTGGAAATGTTGAGACCCAGGCTGGGTGGAGCTCTGAGCAACCTGATCTAGTGGGCGATGTCCCTAACATGTCCAAGATGGGCTGTTGGAACTAGATGATCTTTAAGGTCCTTTCCAAACTAAACTGTTTCATAATTTTATGAGTTAGGAGGTTAATTAGGCAGAAAGTATCCATGGATTTCCTGTGCTTTTGATGTTTCTCATAATTACTCCTTTCTGTGTCTTAAATTTCAAAAAGTAATAGTTATATAAAAAGGTCTGAGAGGACTTAGTAGGTTTTTTTGCTTTATTCAGTCACTAAACTTTTGGGGTTTTTGTTTTTCTTTTACCCTTGGGAGTGCCTTACATGTTTGAGCTCTGCTCCCTGTAGTAGTTCTGTGACTACCTCCTGTCTAGACAGAAATATCAATATATTCTGGCCATAAAGGCCAGGAAAGAACACTAGAAAGCAGAAGACAAAGAGTTCCGGGATTTGAGGAGGTCTCTCAGCAAATGTTCATACCGATATTTATTGTGTTTATCCAGATAAAAAAGTCCTCCCAAGAGTGTTTTAGAAAGGATATAGTGCTTACATAAATTTCTAATTTCACTGGGTTCTATGGTATTGTCTTTGCAGTTTAGATGTGTCTTCCTTGAAGAAACTGGTCAGCATCAAACTCAGGATTTATGCAATTTCAAAGGATGAAAATGCAAACAACTAAAGAAAAATTAACACTGGTATGTACAAAATATTTATATATACAAAATATAAAACTATGAGAGTTGAATGCAAAAAATATCACTAGACTACTTCCCTCATTACAACAGGTTGTAGACTGAAAGTGGAGCTCCAGTGTAATTATATGGTGCAGATGTTCTTCATTGATGTCTTCAAATAAATGTATTTTTTATACATTCTTTTCATTTAATTCTGGGTCACATCAATGAAACTGATATTTTGAAAAAAAATTCCATATCATGAGTTAATATTGTTAACATTAGAAAGTGTTAGTATTAGGAAAAATATTGAATCTCAAAGATATTCTATTTGTGTTTTTCTATTTTTACTTTTATTGTATCTCTTGATTTTGAAATAATTTTATTTTGGAAACTACTCATGAGAAAACAAATAAAAAGGATGATGTGGATAAAAACTTGGCAATCATTACTGAGGCAATTTAGTAGTTTCTGGTATTCACAAAATATATGAAAATGTTCTTCAAAAGAATAGTAATTACTGGCCTAAATATATATTGGCAGTCATGTCTATATGTGTTTGTATGTGCATTCTTTTGTTTTGTAGTTCCTATGTGAAATAAAAATGAATATGAACATTAGTTCTATTAGTTTTAAGTATTTTGAAGTAGAAATATTTTCAGGAAAACAGTGAAAAATTTAGAGGAAATAAAAAATTTTGAAATGTCCACAGATGACAAGATTTTTTTTCTTTTTTGTCTCTTCATCTTTTTCCTTCTAAGAAAGTCAATCAAATGTTTAAAGAATTCATGTTCCTAGAATTACAATTTTCAGTACTGGTTATATAGACTTCTGACACTTTTAAAATGCTGACAAACAATTGATATAGCACTGAAAGGTGGGTGTTAAAAAGTCACTGGATGAATAAATGTCTGCGTGTTCTAGCACATATACTTGTACTGAAATTATTTTTTTTTGCATCCCAATAATACTATACTCCTTCATACAGAAGGAGAAAACAAGTATCTTCTCTCTTTGTCTACCTGTTGAAGAACTCACTTAAAGTCTTTGAAGAAGCCATTTGAAAAGAAAAATTAAAAAATGTACCTTTAGGTTTGGCTCTGAGTAGAAGAATGGTTTATAATTGACTCTCCCCATTTAATTCCAGTGAACTGGTTTAATCCATTCTTTTGCAAAGATCATCCTTCCTGCCCCTTCAGGTTCACTGCTACTTTTAAAATTGAAAGTCTTGGATTTTTCCTGAAACAATTTGCTTTATTCCTCCCTCACAATTCCTGCTTTTGTTAGCTTGTTTTAAGTGCTGTGACATCATCCTGCACCACCTGAAATTGCACAGCAGCCTGTTTAGCTTTGTGGGAGTATTTATAGAGCTGTCTGTGCATTGAAATCCTGCCATGAACAACATCAGCTCTAATCTTTTGGGGATCTACATGATCAAGTCAAGTGCCAGCATTGTCACTGGCTGTGATTAAACAGGCTGCTGTGTCTTTATAAACTGATTGTAAGTGGTGCAGGCTGTTCTGATGGAGAGAGGTGGCATTAATGCTAGCACTGAGCCTCAGAACAGCTTTTTGTGTCCTCCAAGGTCAGGTCTGCTCTGACACTGATGTCAAAGGGAGAGCTGACACTACCACAGATCCTTGAACTACATGAACATATCCCTACTAATTTAATCCCCCATCGTGTTGATGCCTGTTGAAGTCGCCTGACTTCCACAGAAATGCCTGATACATCACAGAAAGAACCATCCTCAACCAGACTCTTTCTGCAACAGGAACAGTGGCAGTCATGGCAAGACTATTCAGGAAAATTAATTTAATGAATATTTTGTACCTGGTAACGCTGACATCTATATTGATGCTTGATGGCAAGTGGAAAAAGGCTTTCTAAAAAGCAAATCGGTGAAGAATGTCAAGGATTAGTCTAGGTTTTTATTAGGATTAAATGGTTTCTGATGCTAATTACCTAAATTTTTTTTCACTGCATTTCTCAAGAAGAAAAAGTCATCTATTGGAGGAAAGCATTTGAGGGGAAATCCAAGGAGAAGTGCGAAATATTGTATTTTCTGGTCACAGGAGCAGGGTCTGGTTTGCCTTATTTTTCTGACTTGCACAGCCTCTAAGCTCCTGGACACATCATTTCAATACTCCTCCATAAAATGTGTCCCTTTCCTACAGGTTTTTTTCTGTGCCTCCTTATTTCTTCTCTCTGCCTTGCCTGGCTGATCATTTTCTGGAATCCAACAAACATGGATTCAGCAGGTGGTTTGAGAAACCCAGAGACTTCCCGTGCAGGCTCTCAATACACAACAAGTTGGTGACTTTTATTCAGTAACACCTGGGAGAATCAATAGCAGAGAAATCACTGGGCCATATAGAGTGGTGCTGTGAATTCTATGTACTCTGTAGATTGCTGGGTCTGACCTAGCCCATTTAAATGTTTCATTTATTGAAAGTCTCCTGCCACAAAGAAACCCCATGAAAATAGTGGTATTTAATATGACTTGTCATATGGTGTTTACATAGAATACAAATGATATATACTTTAACTTATCAAATGTGCAGAGAATGTGCAATTGCTCTGATCAAAATGTCTCAATTTATGAAAGTTTTGGCAGATGTTAAGACTAATCTTTAGATATGACTTGGCGAGCTTGAAATGGAATTTTAGGTCATTTCTGTTAGTTCTGATGCAAATTTATGAAAATAAGTTTTTTGGGCTTTTTTTGTTAAATTTTAATTACGGTCTCACTGTAACAGGTCTTATAGCTACTCTTGAATTACTGCTCTTGAAAGTTGTAAAATAATTTATACAGCTTCAAAACTGCTTATATTAGCAGAGAGATTTCCAATTTAAAAAGTGAAGAAGTACAGAAAATGAATTAGTTCTTGAGCCTTTTAAATTCCAGGCAACTTATGCAACCAGGAATGAAAAGTTTTGTAAAATGTTTATGTTCTGTCATTTTCCCGTAAGACAAAAGAAATAATAGTATACATCTTTCTCCCTGCTTATCTTCAGCTATTTGGTAACCATAACTACATCCCAGCAACTTAATAGAAAAAAAATACTTCTATGGGACATCTGGTTTACATGCCTTTTTTTTTTTTTTTTAAATCTTTGACTATATCTGCAAGAATTTCCTTATTCCTTTCTGAAAAGAACTTACTTAAAATTAACAAAAAACAAGCAATTTCCCAGTTCACAATTTCTGGCCTCATCATGTTTGATTCAGCTCAGGCCAAGGACCATTTCTGAGAACTCCTTTTGTCCCATGCAGGCAAGTACTGAATTCAGTGATCTTCCTGGGATGTCTGCAACAACTGGGCCTACACACAGACCCAAACAGAGCAAGGATACCTCTCCTTGCCAAAATCCTCCCTAATGTATCTCTGAGTCACAAATGGTTGAGGTTAGGCCTTGAGGGGTCATTCAGCCCAACCCACGTGTTCAAGAAGGGCTGCCCAGACATCACAAAACCAAGTCCAGCATGATTTCTTAGATAAAGGCTTTCCCAGTTCCCTGTAAGAAGCCAATTCAGTTTTCAAGTCAATACTGACATGAAATAATGTTGATATTTTTAGATTAGATAAGGTCTTAAAGGGATTTAAGTTTTAAAAAATCCAACAAATCTGAGTCCTTAGTCCTAGCAGTCTCATTTAGAGCAGGTTCCCAAGGATGAATAAAAGTGTCTGTGCTAGAAACTTGTGGCATTGGATCTGCAGGCATCAAGATTTTCATTTCTACATGCTCATAACTCCATAAAAATAGAGCTCTCACACGTTCTTGAAAACTGAGTCCCTCATTTTGCATTTCTTTCCTAACATGCCCTTCATTTTAAACCAATATAAACTGGGGTTTGATATTCTCCAGTTTAAAGGCAACAAGAAACCTCCAAACTGATCTCTGATGTCTAATTCTTGTTCATTAGCCTAGCTAGAAAAGTTTCAGTCTTGGTAAAGGGGTTTTTGATGCAGATGTCCAGCTGTTCTGAAGTATGTCCAAGTGAACTTCATGTGAGGAATGGAATTCTGAATTTTGCATTCAGACAAATGGAGATAGCTGTTAGATTAGCTGTATGCTGCTGTAACTGGCATCAGCAGAAAACCAAGTCAGGCTGCCCTCTTCCATCTTCATGTGCTCTCAGATGACAGCACCACTTTTTATTCCATTCAGCTTCTCCTTGTCTTTACTTCAACTCCCTATTCCAGAGGTCTCTTCAGTCTGTAGAATGTCTCCCTTTTTACTTCTTCTTCCTGTGCTGCTCTAAACACATCTGTCTCTTTCACACTCCAGACTCAGCTCCTTTTTGACATACCTGTCAGCCAAGAAAAGTAATCACAACCCATGGGGATGTGGTATATGAGAAAACATGCTATCAATTAAGATAAGAATCTGTGTCAGGAAGGAAAAGTTGATAAGAAGTCTTGTCTAAACAGCTGAGGGTGAGAATGACAGAAGATGTCTGAAATGTTTGAGAGCTGTATTGGGTTATACTAAAATAGGAAAATCAAGTCTAGGAAAAGTAAGAAGAAGGAGATGTGCATTTGGGGCTTTTTGGGGTTGCTCACAAAACAGGAACTATCAGAGTCCTCACTACTATTGTGACAGCATTGCATTAGGACCTTTAAGGGGTTTAAAATATCTTTACATTATACAGTATTTAATCTCTAAGAAGGAAAATGGAGAAGCAGGGGTTAAGATTTGCTTGCTTTATCCACAGATGTTCAATTTCCATCAACCAGCCAATATATCATCCCAAACAATCCAAATTTACATCAACAATAGATAACAGCAATGGACAATTTCTATGCTGTTTTTAATTTTTTTTTTTACATGGCAATGTTTAAGTCAGTCAGGTTCTTACAGCACTGTAGTTTAATGCCTCTTGATTAACCAGAATGATTGCTGCACAGCAGCTACTATTTCTACACCCTTGTAGTAATTTTCTCAAGAATAAGTGTGTCTGGGTTTATTGTTTAGTTCCTGATTGTTAGTAGAACAGCATGATGATTAGTGCAACATTTACATTAGTTTATTTTTTTGAGATAATTTAACAACCTTGTCTTTGTTCATGTCCTCAAGTCCATTGTTAAGCACCAAAATACTTGTGACATTTTTTTCTCCAGAAAATATTCAAACTATGTTGTTAACATTTGTAGGAGCTCAGAAAACCTTCGGATAGACAGCCTGTACTCTAGATTAAAGTGCAAGTCAGGAACAAAACATTAAGCACAAAAAACTCAAATGAATTCTAAATATATGAACTAGGAAATTTAAATCTTTCCTGTTTAAGAAAAAGTCATGCTTTTTTTTTCACAAAGAGAGAGAAAGCATTAGAAGTTAAATTTTCAAACAGCCTTATATTGAGTAAATCATGAATGCTATAAAGAACCTGATACTAAGGAATAGAGTTTATTAATTAATTCAGTTTTCAAGTATTTTGGTTTAGAATATGCTCATTTATTTTATATCACCAACTGTACTGACTGATGGAAGATTCACAAGGCTCTTTCTCTGCAATCTGGAGAGCCTCTAAAATTCTTATTTTTGTTTAATTATGGTTTTAATTTACTTCTCCTTAGTAGTATTTGCAATATTTTCATCCCTGCCAGACAAAGCAATCACCTCTGTGTGGCATCATAGCAGCAACAACTATACTTCTCCATTAGACACCAGTAAATACTTAGAGTTGTCCTTTCTTGACTTTTCTTTTTCTCAGGGAGCCAGCTTGATGGCATCCTGAAAAGATCTTAGGATTAGAAAGCAATGGAAGGGTTTCCATAGGATTGCTTAACAAGAATGTTGCCTTCTTTTGACTTTTGCTGTGTCTGACAGGGCATAGCAAAGTCTCTGTGCCATATAATATAATGACATAATATTCTAAAATACCATAGCCTTTTGGATGAAGCAAGATTCAAATTTTTCAGAAACAATATATATATATATATATATAAAAAATAAAAATACATACTCAGGAGTGTGCAGTGGCAAACATATGTATCACTGTTCTGAGCTGTCATGATCCTCAGTAATTGACAGAGTTTTTGCAAGTTTTTGCATCAAGAAATATCTTGATCAGCACTTCAAAAATTAAAATAATGCCAAATTGACAAGATTCATTCAAAAAAAATCAATAGAGATGTTTTACATACTCCTTGGTTAATACTAGCTGTCATTTGTAGCCTTGCTTTCCATCTCCCCTAAGTGTTGGTACTTCTTTATGTCCTCAGAGAAATTTCAGCTATGAACAATCTTTTCTCTTTGCTACTCTGCCACTCAAGTTAAAAGCTGATCTGTGGTTTCTAAAAATAACTGGTAAGTGGTAATAAAACTGTGTCTAATATAGCTGCCATTCCACCACAAGTTTGTGAGCTTAGTGTTATTTTTACATGAAAGCCTGGCTGAGTCAGAAAGACACCAGTAATGAGGGGAAGATTCTTTTTTCTTTTTTTTCTTTTTTTCTTTTTTTTTTTTTTTGCAACAAGATCAGTGAGAAAGCTTTCTGTTGAACACATAATGATGTTCCTCATTAAGTTCCTTCTATTACTTCATCACATTTTGGAAAATGGGTTTTAAATACGTCTGTAGTATTTTTTTTAACTGTTGGAATCCTTCCAGAAATAGAGTTGTGGCAGAATAAGGAACTGAAGTGAATAAAGATGACTGGATTATTGTAAATAGAGTGCAGGCATTTTCAAATGGATTTGAGTCGAAAATCTATGGCTTGATATAACCAAGATTCTTCATTAGCTGTATTAGCAGCTATTATCCCAAGATTAGCAGTGATTTTGGATGTATATTGAGGCATGATGAGTCACATGTCTGGTTTTGAAAATCTCTCTGAAATCCTGTGTTTGTGTAGCACAATCATAATTAAGTGCAACTTCCTCAAAAACCTGTTGATAGAGTATTTTCTTTTGCATCCACTTGGCATCACTGCCCCCTTTTCCATACTTTCCATACTTTCATAGCATAAAACTTGGCAACAGTTGCTTGATTTCCTAGTGCAACTCTTTAATAATTACTAGATTACCACTGTGGGGTTTTTTTTTTATTTTTAGTGCCTTCCTTAGCACAAAAAGTACCTGAACATGCTGACAAATAGGTGTCCATGACTAAGCACAGTGTGAGAACAGGAATACACAGACTGCTTTATGGAACTGAAACACAAACATGTTGGTAATGATTAGGGGAAATGGAAATTTCAGGAAGAAATTACATAGCAATGAAAAGTAATGGAAGCATCAATGAGAACTACTAATGTTCACCTATAAAAAAAAAACCTTTGAAAAGTAAACGCAGTCCAATCATCTCATTTTTACTTTCACTGTGACCTTCTGATAATTTCTAAATCTGAATTGAGGTTTACTGCTTGTTAAAATTATGATTTTTTTTTATACTTTACTCCTATATATTATATAGTCTTTTTTGCACTTATTGGTTCAAGTTAGCATCTGTTTTCTCTAGAAATACATTCCATAGCTTATAAAAGAATTAAAATAAAACAGCTACTGAAGGTTTTCTTTGAAGAATATAATTCTTCATCTTTGTAATCATTAGCAATTACTCAATTTTTAATTGAGCATAATTATTCTTTTTTAGTATTTTTGAAATGCAAAACCTGCAAAATATATCAAGCACTGTATTATACAACAACTTTTCCCTTATATTAATGTTAAAGTAATGAAGGGACATATTTGCTGATGTATAGTGTGATGTTATGATCAGTTATTTTGCTTGGAAAGTCTTACTTTTTTGCTCTGCCAGTATTAAAATTGCCTGTTATGACAGAAAATAGGCTTATAAAATATATCCAACACTTAATTTTGTCACCCTGATTGGACAAAGGTGTGTGTTAATATGACATTACTTGCATCACAGAGAACTTCTCAGTCACAATTCTAAACATTAGAAAAATGACTGCAAGGTGATTTCCCTAAAGTGATTTAACAAGCCTCTGGCAGTACTTTGAGTAGATCCCAAGTCTACTGAAACACATCCCATGCTGCCCTGACTGGCTAGGAATCTTCCTTTTGTGTAGAGAGATTAAACTTAAGGGGCATTTATACATTAAAAACAAATTGCAATATCCTTGCATGATGAAAGTGATTCATCATTGTCAGTGAAGAAAATGGGTTTTCTTTGTCCACACAAGAAAATTCTTAAGTGGAAGCTAGGCAATGTATTTTAAAGGTATGGAAACCATCCTAAAAGACTGCAGACTGCTAAGATATGTACCATATGTGCACCTCACCATAACATCCTCTGTTCATGCATTTAAAAGGAATGAGTCTGTTAATGTAATTCCCTCTTGCCTTTACCTTAAAATCCCTCTTAGAATTGAGCAACCACTGGCTCAGTCCTTGCACTTGAGCTTTTAAGTCAAGTCACAGGTCTCATTGGTGTATTAAAACCTCAGCTTTGCCATTTGATTTGCTATTTCTTGCATCTTTTCTTCCTTTAACTGATTCTTGACTCAAAAAGTCCTCTCTCTCCTCTGTCTCCAATTTTCAATACATAAGGATTTTTTTTACTATCACTGTCATGATCATTGCTTCAGATCACATATAAATTTGTAGTTTTGTACAAAGACAAATGTGTTGTCACTACATCTCTTTCCCTGGTCCTAAAAAATCAAATAAAACAAAAGTAAGACAACAATTAAAACAAACCCCACTGAACTCCTACTGCAGGCTGGAGACAGTGTATGTCAGGGCAATATGATGTAGGTAGCTGGCTATATTCTGTTTGTATGTAGGATTCCTCAGTACTGTGGGATTATCTGCACTTCATTTTGAGAACTTTAAGGGTGTCCCTTGAACAAAGCTGCTGGGATGTGCTCTTTGGAACACAAGGCAGAATTTCCCACACTCAAGTTTACTTTCAAAATAGCTCTTTGTAAGTGATAGGCACAGAGCAAACCATTTGATCTCCTTCAAGGGTAAGAAAGACAGCTAAAACCAAGTGTTATTTTAATAATGCCTGTAAGTCCTAACACAGATGAAAGCCTTACAGTGCTAAGCACTGAGCAGAGCTCTGATCTGTTACTGAAATGTGTGACAAGAAGTTTTCATACCACCGTTCTCTAGAGGAAGAAATAAAACTTCAAGTCCAACAGCAGGGCCCAGCCTCAAAATTCCTGTGTGTAGGACCCGATGTTTAGCCACAGAAATTTCTCCTAATCGTGTTCTTTTAAAGGATGGCGTATTGTTATCCTGATAAATATGTATCTGTAAAAAGTACTTTTTTATATATCACAAATAGGATCTGTTTGGGATTAGCTGTGCCTCTCACAGTGAATTAAGTCACATGGGGCTACTCTGGACTTCCCAACTCCATCCATCCCAGAGCAAATGTGTGATCTGAATCCCTTCCACACAAGCACTGTCATTGCCTGCAATTCTCAGTTCACCAAGAATAAGCTCTGGGATGAATGGAGGGCACTACTACCCCATGTAGTCCCCAAATTTTACTTGTGCAATAAAATGATCTATCAAATAGGAAGAATTAATTACCTTAACAATTGATTTGGTTCAGGTGCTGATAAAAAGTGTTAATTTTTCATGAGCCTCAGCATAGGTGGTAAAACAGCACAGTTTTCAAAGCATTGATCGTCTCAGAAAATCCATGTGCTTTAGTCCTGTGATTACAGAGAACAAACAAAACCTCTTGCAGGGGAAAGGTTTCTTCTAGAGTTTCTGAAAACTCGTAACAGCCCAAAAGTCCACCAAGTGCAGTAAAGCAGACACCAACAGAAGGATCAACAGTACCCACAAGTACAAAATATGTTTCTTTGAGGAACTTCAATAATTTTTGAAAGTTCTTCTGGAAATTTACATAGCTGAAGTTTCTTTTTGCTAAATGTAGGTATTTTATTCCAGCAACTTTGAACTGGAAAAAAACTGTAGGGAAAAAAAAATAACCATAATACAATTCCATACTTTATCTGTGTTCCAGCTTGCAGTGAGGTATAAACAAATCTTGTCTGTAAGTAATTTTCAGAAACAAATACACTTGTAAAACTGAATTTCTACAGTAAATACTATCTCTAGATCTCCATTTTCTACCTAGCTCATATCTCATTTAATATTCTTGATAAAAAACTTCACTGTTCTCTCTCAAATATGCTTTCACTGTCATATTTTAACAAATAGATGAACATCATTACTTATTTGGTAACTTATTTGGCAGATTTGGATCTACTGCTGAAAGGTGAAATTAGTCAATTAGAGCAAAGAAGACTGATTAGAATTTGTAAAAAACTTTTATTTACTGCTTTTAAGGTCTCAGCTTGCCAGCAATTAACACTCCTTACTTCTCCAAAGCAACCACTTTGTGCATTCCTGTTCCCCACCAACATCTCCTTTCTATGGAAGCAAAGGACACAACCTTTGAATATCTATTCAAAGATGGAATTCTTATTTGAAATCATACTGGAGCATCCCACATTTAGATCTTTGTTACAGAACTGAGCACAGAATTCAGAAGAGGACCTGAAGTGAATTAATTTAATGCAAGTTCATCCTTTCCAGAGGAACAACAGTGTTTTAAAAGTCTTCATTGTCACTGAGAGCTATACCTAGCTGATATAAATAAATTTTTAAAAAAATAATAAAAAAAGGATCTTTAACATCCAACAATAGAGAATCAAAAGAAATATTTAATCATTCACTTAAAAAACAGAGGCAAAAAAATTGATATCACAATGATAATCTGGAGTAGGAGCTGGGAATCCAACTTCAATTGTTTTCACTGACTGTGACTTTACAGGTAGTCCTTCCTTCATTCCTCCTAAAATGTCAACGTATTAATTATGGAAGGCATATAATTTGGGAGCATTTATGAAGATTACTGCACATAAATTCTATTTCATGAGACCAGTGTTCTTAACTGTATTTCCTCAAAATGAAAAGATATTTTGAAAATTAATTTGCTCCTCAAGTAAAATCTCTGAAGATGTATTACTGAGAAGTTGCTGCAGAAATTTGGTTCATTCATACAGCAACGAGGGAAGCAACAACAGAACAAAAAAAAACCAAGAAAACCTTCAACTCTTGAAAAGGAAAACAAAACAAGAGAAATAAGAGCACATCTACAGGAACACAGTTTTAAAAGAAAAACTAATCTGAAAAGCTAACAAAAAGGCAGAGTTTCCTTAATGAATGTACTGAAAGCAGCAAATGGTACATACATTGCCTAACAAACTTGTGCTGTTCTTGTTGAGAAAGATTCTTTCAGCACAGGACCATGGTGTGGAAAAGCTTTGTACTGTGTTTACATCTTCCCAGCCTGGTTACTTGTTTTGTTGTCTGTCACACAAATCTACAAAACTGTACCAAGAACTCTTCCCTTCCCCCTCACCAGAGACATTTCAGTGCCAGCAAGCTCTTTGGCTCCAGCAGTGTTTCCATTCCACAGAAGTTGCCAGTGCTGCTAATTGAACTGTCACTGCTCCTGCTGTTCAGATTATTTCATCCTGACCCTAAAAGCAGTGGGACAGGTTCTCCTTGTGCAATTTAACTATGAAGAATTGTTCTGCAAGTCAACAGAAAGAAGCTAATGAAGAGTTGAAAGAAACTTACTAATAATGGATGAAACTTGTTGAAATAAAACACCAAAAAGCATTCCAAGTTTTAACTGAAGAGTGCAGACTCTATTCACTTTAGTGTGTTTGTGTTTGGACTGTTTTATGCAGACAAAGAATGGAAGAAAACCCCCAGTTTTTCCTGGAGTTTTTGAAATTGTTTATTCCTAAGTGAACAATGAGTGCTGCAGCTTCCCCCTAAAGAACAACACAACTTGTTCTGCCAACCCAGCCTTGCTCCTTTTCTGTGCTGTCAAACACTGCATTCACACACACCCTGAAAAAGATGAGGCCTCCCTTTTATAACTGTTCTCAGTTCCAGCTTCAAGCCAGGCAGCTCCCTGGCAGAATGGCATTTTAAAGATACTGCCTCTCCACTACCTTCCTGAACAGTAATTTCACTCAATTATCCAACCAGGAGCTGGGGGTCTGAACTCACATTGCATCCCCAGTGAAGAGGGGACAGACATTGACAGTAGCATGGGACATAAAGTCACACCAAGGTTCAAGGCTGGACTTTATAACACATTTTTAGCAGCTGTTAGATGGGATATCAAGCCTTTCCCATTGTAAATAGAACAGACATCCCAAAATATATTAAACACATAAACATTTTTTAGTTCCACTAATGGAATTGTCCTGACTACCATCATGTGGAATCAACTTAAAATATTATCAGAGGAAAGAACTTTTTTGACAGTGTGCTTACTGTAATTTGTTGATTTTTATTTTAATAAGAGATCTAGGGAGATGGCTCCTGGCTGAAATATTTTCCTGGAATATCAGACATGACATGATGGTATATTTAATTATCTCTTATTTCCCCTAAGTATTTATAGAATTGTACAAGGCAAGCTGGTGCATGTCTATTAATATCCATATCTATCTATTTATCTACCTTTTCATCTATCCACATACACCTATTTTATCATAAAGTAACTCAATAAATCACTTACCTGAGGATATCCCATAAGACTACCTAAGAGACTGAGTTGTGAATCAAGGACAAATGCTGAACTCAACTGAACTGAATAATAACAGAAAGAAATGCTGAACAGAATGCTGAAACAGCAGCTGAAACTGAATACTCATGAGGCTGGGATGGTGCATGGGAAAGAGGCCACTGTTTGGGGAGCTGTCACCATGCAGAGGCACTGAAAGAGAATCTCTGCCTTCTGCTCTTAGTGTGGAAAAGTTTAGACAGGGCCTCTCAGGAAAACATGTCATACTTACAAACTTAGGTCCAGTTTAGAGGAGTGAATAATTTGCTACTTGCTGAGTAAAAGGTCCCCTTGTAAGAGCAGGGCTAATCTGACAGTGTTTCTTTTCCCCAGGGAATAGAGACAAAATCTTATCAAACTTGGCCTTTCTTAGCCTAGTAACAGCAAAGGGCATGATTGCCAAAATGCTGCCCTCTGGGTTTCTTGCCAGCCTTTATTCAGTGTTTAGCCCTACAAATTTCCTCTGCCTTTCCTTTACAAAGCATGACTAACAAAGAATAGGTAATTTGAAGCATTAAAAATGTGAGTTTTCTGGACCTAGCTTTGGAGTGGTTGACACTTTGCCAGCAGTGACAACCATGCCTGACTTTCTGACAGGTGACATGGAAAAAAAAAATTAAAAAATGGTGCTCACTGAAGCAAAACCTCCCAACAGTGGATGTTTATGGGAAGGTGTCCAGAACCTGTGTGATCATCCAGTGTGACCTCTTGAATATTGTAGAATATTAAAGAACTGAATGTAAGCCAGAATATGACGTTCACCTGATTCCTCCATGTTTTCCACTGTTGTCTCACTAGCAAGTGGTAGTGTAAAATGATCCAGGCTTATTCCTGTGAATTAATACTGCAGGAAAAAAGGCAGCATTGATGAAAAGTAGTAAAATAGTCTAACTGCCTCAGCTGAAACATGAAGAATTTTGTGTAAAATGATCGCCTTAAGTAAAAAGGGAGAGAGCAAAAATATTCCCAAATAATTTGACAGCAATAAAATCAACACACTAATACAACATCACCAATTTTTCCATCCACCCATCACTGAAAAAACATTAAAAGTATCAAAGTATCAGCTTAGGGTCTATAGGACAATGGTAATCTTTTTTTCTGACAAAAAAAAAAAAAAAAAAGAAAAGGAGTTTTTGAGAACCCTTCATTTCTTCACATTTACTAGGGACAGTTTTCACCTGTAGTTCCTATAAGCACCTCCTCTACCTGGAGGGTTCCTTATGCTTGAATATTCAGTGCAAGTGTTAGCTAGGTACCAGTGGAAAGTCATTCAAAGCTTCAAAAGGAAAATTTTCAGAAAAACATTTGAAAACAATTTGCCTTTGAGAGGATTATTTAGGATGGCATGAAAACAGGCACATAAGAAATATGGTCAGCAGAATGACATGATACAATGCTGGTATTTGGCTAAGAAAACTAGGAAAAGGCAGAACATAAAAAATGTTCTTTGTAATGTGAGCATTTTGGACCAATGTGATAAATGGGTTTGTGGAGCTCCTCATGTTTCCTAAAGGCATCACACTCCACAAGAACAGCATGTCTGTCAAAGTTGCTATGAATCAGATCTCAACAAACAGAAAGAAGGACATAAATCTGCAGTTGCAGTTTTTTCTATCTTTTTTTTGTCCTTTTTGTCTATGATAAATTAAGATGTATACAAGAAAAATATATATAATCAAAACAAATATATTTTACTATTAGAAGAGATTTTTGAATCCATTTAGAATTATTTCGTCTGCTAAAGGTTTATCAGTTGTTGCAGAGCAGACCCTAGAGTTTCCAAGAGAACTTTGTATCAGTTTGAGACAAAACCAGTTTAGCCTACTTTTTTCATACTCCTTGAAGTGTTGCCTTAAAAAAATTTGCCTGAAAAATTGTGTCCAGCTGTTGCAGAATCCCTGTTGTCACATAAATTAAGTGCAACTACTTCAAAACATATTTTGCAATTTTTCACTGCCTGGACATAGACTGCATTTCTGTGGAACTTAAAGATATATCTCCTCTGCTTTTCTGAGTATTGTGACAAAAGCAAAGAACTGAATCTTTGATGCTTTTTGTTTCCAAAACTGTAAGCTTACAGCTCTCCATATTTGTTCCACTTACTGTGGCATAACTGCTTCTGCTAAGGAATGATCAAGGCATTTCTCAACAACATGTTTCTCTAACGTGTTCTTTGTCCAGAGATCACAGCAGCTTGATAACAATACTGAAAAAGGAGATAAGAATTCCTTTAAAAAAAATATTTGGCTGATTGATGTACAAAATGAAAAGAAAGAAAAGAATGACAGCTCAGTAGAGCAGTTCATACTTCAAAGCATAAAATTTCATTATTTTTGTAATACTTATAATTTGTTTCATGTTTTATATTATAAGCTCAAATCCTACAAGTTTTTCAAATATCCAGCAACTCCATCAAATCTGTTTTCAGAAAGGAAAAGCTTACTAAACTGGCACACAAATATTGGAAATCGTCTACCTTTTTAGATTTTTTATTTACTTTTCTAATGCAGTATCTATTAGTTCACCGTATTTTTGTGAACTATCAGAATAAGAAACAAGTAAATTATCAAACACAATAATTTTCAAGGAAAAAAAAAACAAACCTTGAGAGACAGATAAATACTCTGCTACAGCACGAGAATTTTCTGCCTGTTAAACTCCACTCACCCTAAGCAATTGTTTTGCACTTCAAGGTCACCTCCCTCCTCTCTTCAGGAGTCTCAAGTTTCTTCCAGTTAGTAGCTTGGCAACCCTGTCCATCTTCCTTTCCTTACTTACTGGCAATAAAGGCAGTGTTGGACAGCTTAAAAAAAACCCCAAAACCAAATCAAAACAAAGCACACAGCCCCCCAAAGAACACAGAAAATATTATTTAAATGGTAACTGTTATTTATTTTCATAAGTCCTGGGTATTTTTAAATACCAGCTTCAAAGAGGATGAAGTGCCTTTCTATTGTTCTTCATCTTCTAAGTTGATGACATTCAAAATTACTGAAAGCGTTGGGAAAATCCCAAGTGTGATGTATGGAGCAAGCCCCACCAGCTGGCTTTTTTGGCCACTATGTTGTCCTTAATTTTTAAATGGATCTCAAAATTAATGACGTTGCTAGATTTGCACACAATCTGTAACAGGGAGGGCATCTGTTTTTTGGGAGGAGTCCACCCCGTTGCATTAGAATCTGGAGAGAGACTAATTGCCAGGTAATATCAGGAAAAGAAGACCTGAGAGAGAGTGCCCAGCTGACACAACCAATTCATGTGAGACCAACTGGCAACAGACCAGAGGATGGTACTTACTCTGGGAGGTTTAATTTAAATTAATGAACATGTCCTATAGTGTCCCACCAGAAGGGCCAAAAAAGGAATCTTGGTGTACTGTTTCTCCACTTGAGGCTCTTAAAAAGTTAACTGACCTACAGATCAACATTGCTGGGAGAATTGCAACTTCCTTTATTTTCACTGTTTATCTCTTTCTCTGTTTTCTGTGTCTGGCCTATTGGCTTAGTTGTTGATACATTTTATGGTTATTTTTGCTTTTTTTTTTTTCTCTCTGTTTTCTTCTTAAAAACTACCCTACTTCATTTTTATCCTTTCTGCTCTGAACTTTACAGTCCTTGGTCCAGGTTTTTTGCTTCCTGGCTGTGAATCATATGTAGAACATAAGTTTCTTTTCTGCCATGACAAACAGCTGTGGCAATAGACAGCTTGGACTGGTTATGTCCCATCTGAATGTCCAGCAGATAAGCTACTCCAGCAACTGCCTGCACGAAGTGGTGCTGTGGAATCAGGATTATGGTAGGTGACTTTCAGGGAGCAAAGGATAGCTTTGCCAGCAGCTGCTGGAGCACATTACAGGGTGGTAGCTGGAATGTGTCCAGGGTCATGCAGATTTATCCACTCCCACGGCATTTCTCCACTGCTCTGCACATTACTCTCATCTTTCAACCCTCCCTGGGAATGCTGAACCAGCTTGGGGAGGGAAGATATCAAACACATATTTAGTGCCGCTGGAAGTGAAAATTACAGATGGGATGTTCATCTCTTTGCAAGTGCGTTTTGTTCAAACTTTGCTAAAACTTTGCAGGGAAAGCCCCCCAAACACAAACAGCTAAAGCCTTCCTGTATCTTTATGCAAAGTAATAAATGCATTTTATTTGCATTCTATTACTTCTGCCCTATGGAATTATGCATGCACATGCTCATATACACACATATGTATGGATCACTTAGTCACTGAAACACAGGCACTTGTGTAATAGAGCACAAGAGCTCTTTAACAGTACTGAACACTTTGAAATGATATTTTAGAATAGAAAACTAAGGCAGAAGGGAAACTGCTAAGAGAGTTACAGGCAGGACACCTCCATTTTGTTATCTAACCTGAAATCAGTGAAGGGTGTGAAGAGCAGCATCTCTGCTCCTAGGAACGGTGGCCTTTTGAAAGAGAAACACTAAAGAAAATAGGAAACCAAACTCATTTTCAAAAAATAACCAAACCAAAACAAAATTTTAAAAAAAGCCTGCAGTTCTCGCTCTTTGTTCTATTTATTTAGTTTCAATTTCTAATTGAAAATAAAGTGAGCCAGAACTTGAGCAAAATAACAGGGGTGAAAAAGGGTAATCCATGAGATTGGAAGGCAGAGGGAGAAGGCAGGAAGATTTTTGCACATATATATGGACAGAGAAAATAAAAGTGATTAATATTCTAAACCCATAGCCTATTTCACATCAGTTTTTCTATTCAGCTATCTACAGTTACTGCAAGGAGAAATGCAAATTAGCACCACTTGTATGTCCTACCTCATCATTACTGATGTGTTGGAAAGAGACAGGACAATAACTACACCTGTCCTAGGGAAGGAATCCTGTGTTGTCACCCACAGATGCTCCCTGCATCTTTGGTCCTAATCAGCAAGACACACTCATGCAAGTATCAACATCTGCAATGCATTAATTGCACTTCTGTTCCTCACATAGGTTTCTGTATCTTAATCTGTTTCTTGCATATCCCCCTTTTCCCTGTAGCAATTTCCATGCTCACTTTTAAAGTTTTCCCTGCAACATTTTATACCATCTTCCATTTATATTTTTTTATTAAATAGGCAATGAATTCAATTGATTTCCTTGATTTCCTGTCATCAAATAAGTTACTTTTCAGATGTGCTTTAGTTAATGGAGAAGGGTAGAGCAGTTCAAAAAACACAGTCACTCTGCAAAGGCCATATAGAACATAGGATGGTGCCAGCATCAAGGTTCAAGTGAGCTAGAGGATGATAGGTTTGAAAAACAGTGAGGTGGAAATAATGTAAGACATCTGTAGTGATGTTGAAAAAGTTCATCTGATAGTATTCAGGAAAGGAAAAAAAAATGCAGGGTGACATAGTTAGCAATAGGAATTGGGATTCTGTCCTGAGACACTGGGAGTACTTTGTATAAAACTCCCAGTTTTTGTATATGGGATCAAATTATTTAAATGTTGTTGGGTTTGGGGGTTTTGTTCAGGAAACAAAGTAAGTTGATAAATTGACAAAAATTCACGTATCTTTTTCTGCCTTTAGCAATATAAACAAAAATAAGTTCAATAAAAAACCCATTATGTCAATGGTTGGGTCAGGAAATGAGACACACGTTACGTCCATTGCTGCTTCAAATGAGAAAGTGTAATTATATGGTACACCAGATGAAAAGAAAGTTAAAATTATAGTAAATAGAGAAATAAAGAGACATTCCTAAATACCACTCACTTTGCAGCACATATAAAAATAGTCCCATTACATCTCAAGAAGAATTATCAGGGACGTATTAACTATTGTGAGAGTCTTATTATCCTGCATGAAGATACTGAAATGGATAGGTTGGAAAATTGTCATTTCTAATTTTCTAAGGAAATTAAGGTTTTGGGCAGAATTCCATCAAGAAAGAATGATAACAAAGAATGCAGAGATGGATGGTATGACTGATAACATTAGAGAAATTACAGTAACTACTTAGTAAGGTTTGATGAAAAAAATCATGAATGCTCCTGTTTGCAGGATCTTTCTACCTAGGCAACTCAGTAACCACTTATATTTCTGTATTTATTGAAGGATTTTTTAGATCCTTCAAACCATTCCTTTTAACTATATGTAGTAATAATATTGTTACTACCAATATAAAAAGTAATTAATATATATGTTACACGCATATGTTAGAATGTAGGTTATTGAGAAAGCATGCTTGGTTTCAAATGTGGAATTACATGTTAAGGTGATATACTCTACTTTTAAATTACTGAAATAAAATTAATAATTTTATTTTTCTCTGAAGATTAGTATTTCATAGCCATTTTTATAGCAGAGGGAATGAGTATGTAGGAAGAAAAATATTTCTAATGTCACAGGGAGTCGATCTCTATGACTTGTAGTTCCACTGGCATTCCCCCTCAATCTTCTTGCTTCTCCAGATGATTATAGATCAATGTTTAGATTTGTGAATAATTTCCATGCATAAAACTTTATTCATTATTGGATTTTGGCCACCAGTGATGCATCACCTAATTCCACCTTTACTACACAAACAATAGTGTACAAACCCTCCATGCTGTATATCTAGAACAAAAAGAAAAGCAAACTAGAAAGTCTATTAAAAGTTTTGATTTTCAGACATTATCCCCAGTTCTGTGATTATTTATATTGACTATAATTTCCCTCATTTCACACAAATCAAATAAAGAGATATATCTTTAAATAAAATATTTCTCTACTTTGACTGAAAAAAAAATGGAATAAGGCTGGTGGCTTTTATCAACTTGTTTCTGAAAAATTCAGTAAACATCAATAAAGGCTGACAAAATGGTAAATCTCTCTTAAATTTTTACAAGTTCCTTCATTATTTCTTGTTCCTGAGCTGAGCAATGAAATGGAACACATCTTCCTCAGGCTTCATTTCACATCTCTGCTCTAATAAGCCCAAGCCTAAGTCACTGGCTTCCTTATATTACTGTGATTTGTTTATAATTTCCACAACAGGTAGGCTGAATTTAGCAATTTGGTGCAGATGTGTGGATCAATAGATCAAAGCAGTATGTGCTGAGCACTCTCTCCCACTACTGGGGCACTGGGAGTTTATTTCCAATTGGATTTTGTCGTCCAAGGGAAACATTTCAACCACTCGTGATGGAAAACTTTGTGAAGGAAAGAGGCAGTGGCCCACACCAGAGGCCTAAGTCAGAACAAACACCCCACCCATGGTTTGGGTCTAAAGTCTCTCTCTAAGCATTGGAGCACTTTTTCAAAAGAGCTTTTGTTGATTTTTCCTCCAAAATGAACTGAGTTCTGGCATGAAAAGTTACAATGGAAACCAAGGCTGCTGTCAGAAAAAGGGTTTAATTTCTAAGCCTCACCACTGCTCTGAACCAGCTCACTAATGGAAATACAGCTAAAGTCTACACAAAGACCCTTTGAAAGAATTTCTGCCAAGGCCATAAAGTAGACCCAAACAATAGTGGGATATGTATTTCCTTATCAATATCTCAATCTACTTTTCCCTTTCCTATGGTGAGATTATTTCCTACTAATCTTTAGAGAAAAATAAAATTATTAATTTTATTTCAGTAATTTAAAAGTAGGGTATTCCACACATTTGAAACCAAGCATGCTTTCTCAATAACCTACAATCTAACATATGCATGTAACATATATATTAATTACTTTTTATATTGGTAGTAACAATATTATTACTACATACAGTTAAAAGGAATGGTTTGAAGGATTTAAAGAATCCTTCAATAAATACAGAAATATAAGTGGTTACTGAGTTGCCTATGATTCTTTGATAGGGCAGCATTCACCCTCAGTAGCTCTTTAGACAGCTCAAAATTGGGCAGGGTGCTTGACAGAGCATGAGGGTGTCCTGCCATTGAAGGACCCCCTCACAGAGCAGAAAAATGGGTCAGCACAAATTCACAAAGTTGAGCACAGGGAAATGCCAAGTCTTGCATCACTTTTTCTTTGTAGTTAAGATCAGAAATCAAGTGCTCCATATATAATTTAAAAGTAAACAAATAACTCAAATTAAGATTGAATTTGCATAAATTTAAGACCTGCATTAGAAAAATAAAAAAGTCATAGAGTTTGATTTTTTTAATCTTATGTATTTTAAGCAAAATAAAAGATAGGACATAAAATAATCTGTTATAATATACTGTGATTAAAATATAGCTAGGGACTGCCATTTGCCCTGGACCAAATCAATCCAACAAGTTCAGGGTCAAAAGAAGAGAGACGATGAGGGGAAGAACACACTCTAAACCACTGTAGTGATTTCCTGTGGTAATTGGTAAATTTTAATCAGGAATTTTGAAATGTTTTCCTGATACAAAAAAAAAAACATTTAGGTATCTTTTGAGACCAGATTGATGCCACCCTACTGATTTTTCACAAAATACGAACACAGTGATATTTCTCCTGTTATTTCCAGATACAGAGAACATACAAAAAGTTAAATATGCCACGTATTATGTGTGATTACAGCAAGTTTAACAGGTCCCCTTATATGATAAAAGGTACTGAGGAAACACTGTCTTTGAAAGGGTCTGTAAAAAATTATCCATTACTAAAGGAATAGAGAAAGGAAAAAAACAAGGATGGCTTTTAATGAACTGGAATAAACTGTTCTGACATGGCTTTCAGCTGCAGGTGGGTCTCAGAGCAGGCAAGTTTTTCAGTGATAATATCAGGCACAACTGAATCAAATGAAAGGCAGGAGGAAATAACTGGCATGTCAGAGATCAGGCTTGATAAAGCCCTCCCAAAATCTGGAGAGAGATATGAAAAGGGGGGAGTATTTTAGAATAATTTTGTAGGAACATGAAGTCTAAGTCAGAAACAATCATTTCACTGTATAGCATGACCTTCTTCATAGCTCAGATTGTCAGTGTCTTGCACTTCTTATCAGACCTATGCATAAAGTAATGGTAGGAAATTTAGAGATTGTTTTCCATCAAAGCAGTTAAATATGCTTGATGAGCAAGACAGATTTCAAAACACACTTCTATGAAGCAATGGAAATTTACAGATGTAAACACACTTCAAGGTAATCTGACCCCAGGCTCCCTTTCATGCTGTTTTGCTGTACTCTCTCTGAAAGCAGCTCTGCAATAAAGTTTTCACTAAACCTACCAATTTGTGTGATAACATGTCCCCAGATATTTTACTCTTGTCCATCAAAACCAGCAGATGGTCAGAGTGGGCTCTCATGTGGAACACATCCCCCTGTTCCCTTAGCATGGAAACAGGAGTGAAACAGAGTGCAGAAGAGACAGCATGTGTCAAGTCTTGCCTGATATGAAGGTATGAGGTGGCCAAGGACAGCAGTAAGAGCATCACCAAGCACTCTTTGGCTGTGTTTTATGGACACGGTGGAAAAGACTTATTTCTTCTCTCTGTAATTTTTCACACTTTCACAAACAGAAGATGTATGTCCTGTCCAATCTTATTCCAAAAAGTCCTTGAAAGTTCATATCTGAAATAGAAAATTATGAAAAAAATACCAATGCAACAGCCAACTGTCTTGGAGGTGTCACTGATGCCCCAAACAAACTGGGTGTTGTATATCACCCTGAGATGTTCATGAGGAGGTGGCCTCCCAGTTCCTCATGGGCTCACACCAGCCTTTCCATACAGAAATCACTAAACAATAGCAGATCTGATTGGTGAGGCTCTCACCACTGCTATTATCTGGTGGGATTTTTTTAATGCTCTTCGATGCTCTGAATTAACACGTTTCTTCTGCAGCAGTATCCTTAAGAGTCAGAACCTAATAGACTATAACTCTTGTCACCACTGTACTAAAAACCTACCTAGTTTCTGCACTTGCATGTGTAATTAGGACTATCAGTCTGTTTAATTGCCCTCCACTAAATAACCCCTTCTCACTTGAGCTAGTATTTTTTCTTCTGGGACTTTCTGCCTGCTGCTATTGACAATGTGCAGCCATCTCGTCAGGCTGATGTACCAGGGCTGCAGGAATAGCACTGGTGACTGCCATTTCATGCCTCATTACAGCTGTGCATCTCAAATCATAACACTAATTAGCAAACAAGTCTCTTCTACACCTGCCTGCATGATGCAGAATAAGATCACTGGCAGGCTGAGCAAAGCCAAATTAAAACTCTTTACCATTCAGTTGAATGGTCAGTACAGTGGCCTTATTCTGCCTATAACCACTGTACCATTTTCCTCTTGTAAACTCATCATTTTGGATGATGTTAGGATAAGATTTATCCTGCTCCTGTTTTCCTCTAGTAACATCTTTGCAACAGATGATTTTACGAGTGATTTGGTGTTCAACAGCTTGCTCCTATAGTCATGTATTCACCAATATCTATGTATTTTCACTAATTTTTAGTCAAAATCAGTTCAAATAAGTCCAAAAGTATCTCATGTGTGTCTATTCATACACCAGAGAATGAAACCATTTATAATATCTTTACCTTGTACATTCACTGGAGATGAGTAAGGGACTTTCCCCACATTTGTATACATTAAAAGTGATATCCCTGTTAATTCTATTTACCCACCCATTAATAAAAAAATCTGAAATCTATCCTACAGTCTCATATAATTTAACCTCATCATGGCTGTGGAAAACTGTACAAGCCATCACTGCCATTCTTCATGTTAGCATTGGGGTACAGAGAGTCTGTGACTTGCCTTAGGTATCAAAGTCAGGCTCTGAGGCAGAGCTGGGAATAGAGCTTAGATTTACAGTCTCATAGCCCAGTGCTCTGACTGAATAAATCTCTTCTTCTGCTTTAGCCTCTGTAGGGAGGGAGACAGTATAAGTGCCCTAGCCTGTAAAAGGAACTTTGAGGAAAAGATGTATCTGTTAATTATTATCTGTTGGGGGAAGGGGATTAACATCTGTGGTTAGAAGTCACTTCTGTTATGAGCACTTTCTCAAAAGACTACTTCTAGAAACCTCTTGGTCCCACAGTGCTTATGAAGAGGATACTAAAAACAAAACAGTTGAATCTAAAATGTCAAATAATTCCAAAATCTGAAGTATAATTTCCTTTACTTCAGAAGAACTATCTTCATCATAGAACACAGCAAATACATGAACAGTTATCATGTAGTCCTGGGAACAAGAAATCATTCCAAGTGAAATCATTGTTGGATTTCCTTTAATATTAAAAAAAAATTCTCCATCACCAACCAAAACAAACAAACAAAACTAAACTGAACTCAGAAGAAATTACAGTTTTCTGCAGAACTTGAAGACAGAAATTTTTTCATCCTCCTAAATATTTTACATTTGGGAATCCTCACTGCTAGGCACATTACATTAAAGCCAATGGGATTCCAAAGACATGTGCTTTTCTACAATACTCAAAGACAGCAAAAGGTATGGAGGCTATACCTCTTGATGCTGTACAATATAAAGAAACAGGCCAGCTATAAAAAATGGAGGAGACTTTATGCCTCCAAAACAGTAAGGAAATCCTTTCCAGTAGCTTTTGAAAGGACACACTTCTTTCTCTGTAACTCCATAAAGTTTTCTTGCCACACAGAGAAGAAGAAGCCACAGTTTTGCCCTGCTCTACCCCCTGGAGCTGCTGCTCTCGTCTGTGGCAGGACTCAGCCACATCAATGTATCTGCCCTGCCTCAGTGCACAGGACAACAGAGGGAAGAAAAGCCTTTTGCATGAACTCATGAAGACCCCACAGAGCAAACTCAAGCACTCTGTCACAGCACTGAGGTTGTAGCAGTGGACATTGTCAGGGTGTTGCCCTTCTGTAACTTCTGGCTGCTGTGAGGGGAGGACATGTGGTTTTATCATTTCATCACCCTGTGCATGCTGACATTGTTAAAACCAAGCAAAGATCCCACATCTCAGAAAAAGTAGGCTTTTCATTCATTATGTAATTTTCCAGCCAGGGAAATCCATGCACTTAGGGATATATCAAGAAAGCAATAGGTTATGGTGGCATTTGTTGTCTTTTTATACTTTCAAAGGGAAATATACCCGTATTTGTGCACCATGGATGCACTTAAATTTGGATCCACATAAGGCAGAAAAAGTAAATTAAGAAAATGAAGGAGTGGGGAGTGAATATTTATGAAGGAAGCAAATCCAAAAATCAAATAATTTAAGACAGACTATACAATCCCTCTCTTAACTGACTGCTCTCCTTGAAAGACATTTGATGGCACATTCTTCTATTTAAGAAATACCAAAGTTCTCCAAAACCCAAGCACCTCATTTCACAAGAGCCATACTACATCACAGCAGGGGAGGATGGGGATTTGCTTGCTAAGAGGATGCATTGAGTTCTTTTAGTGAAAGCCAGAAGGGAACTCCTGGAAGCCTCTGGCAGCTTGGCCCTGGCTCAGGTGGTTTTGCCTCTCAGTGAAATCACTGCAAGTGGTTGGGATGTGGTGAAGTACATTGCTGTCACCACACCAGTGAATCAAACCACACAAGGATGTCTCTCAGCTCTGACCCTGCACATGTGTCCCACTGCCACTGCTCTGGGTCAGGGCAGTGACAGTCTGAGCTGCCAGGACAGAACAGTGTCCAGGACCTGCCACGTGACCACAGCATGGCTGCAGGGGCCAATATTGGAAATCAGAGAAGTGACTCTTGTTTGGCAGCTTTTATACACACTTATCTTCCCTTTTTGCTCCAGCACAACAGCTGGACCCAGCCAACCAATATTTAAGGCAAGCAGTCCCAGAGTCCCAGTGCAGCAAAGTGACATTGGGCACTGTCAGCTGTCTCCATAACTTCTCTACTCTCCAGGAATATGTGAGTGTGTTGTCAGAATATGACAGCAATAACAACTGCACCCTAATGTTTTCAATATGAGGACACCTCCACTAATGGGATAGAGGAAGCAATACATTATCTTCAGCATGCTGCTCAAGGGGCCAGAGAGCCTGGTGCTGGAGGCTCTCTCTGCTCAAGCTGTGTGAAGAGAGGAGCAGCAGCATTTCACACTTGCAGTGCCTCATTCTGCCCCGGGAAAACGGATCCATGGGAGGCTGGTGAATCAATCCCTGTAAATATGTCTTTGAGAAGAGCTACACCGGGGGATTTTATGCTGAAAAAACCTTGATCTTCCTATGCTATACGAAGTTTAATCCTTCATTCAAAAGTCTTGCTCTACTCACCTGTAACACAAAAAAAAAATACCAGCTAATGCAGTGCTGCCTGATAAATGATGACAGCCATTAGATTGCTTACAGATTTGTTCTCCTGAGGAGGCTCCAGTGCTGTAATCAACTCTCTCCTTGAGATCTCTTTGTAGAAAGCCAACTTGCCAGTCTAAATCAAATCTATTGATTATCTACAGCAATACAATAAATGAAATTTAAAATAACTTGACTCTAAGAGAAACAAGTCAAGGAAAAAAAAAAGCTAAGCCAAAGATTTCTGTTGCAAGTGTTTTTGAATTTGCTGTGGATGCAAGAAAAATTGGTATAAACTTTGGATTTTTGACCAAAGCATTGTTTCTAAATGACTTTATACTATTTTGGGCTTCTATAATTTTTAAATTGTCTCACTATCATTGAAGCTGAAATAAGGTATACAATATTTTGGTGTTCCTTATAGTTTCTGGCATGTCTTTAATGAGTCAAATATATTGCAAAGATTTTAGGGAAGCAAGACAGCCCTTTCTATCTACAGACCATTTACCAGAGTTATTCAGCATATTCTATACTTTGAAAATGAAAGGTCACTGCTGGATAAATGATTGTTCTCAAATGATTTAGCTGATTCTGAGACATGGCCACAAATGCCATCAGTTAGATTGTGAAATGGTTCCTAAGGGATTTTAAATCTGGGAACATAGAAGAAATTTATATACCAGGAATACTGTAATTGACTCAATATCCATTTATTTCTGATGGTTATATGTAAAGGATACAGCACAAAACTACTGTAAAATTGAAAGCTTATTTTAAAGGAAGCCCACATATTAAAAAATCTATGCTTATATAACGTGAGAAATTTTATAATGTAAGAAATTTTATATTTTCAGAAAAAGTACAAGTTACTTTTGTAACCTGTGAATAGAAATTAAGTTATTCCCTAAAGCAGAATTCATTAATGTTGTTTGTGCAATTTACAAACACAGGCAACTTTGAGACTTTGGAAGCAGAAAAATTTCAGATTTATTTCTTTAATAGTTTTTCTTTTTGTTTCCATTTGCCTGAGCTCACATTTATTAAAGCCTTTGAAGCAGTTTTCCTATGAAAAACTGATTTAAATTCCTTTAAAACTATCAGTAGTCCATTCCAGTAAATTTCAGGTTTCCTAATTTGTTGATCTATAAGATGAAGGTCCTGACAGAAGCAATGATTTGATTCATCCTGTGAAATGTAAGGTTGCTGACACAGGCAAACCCTCTGGATGCTGGAGGAACACCAGCCATGCCCTGTTCTACAGAAGCTCCAGCTCATCCCAACAGGGTGAGTTAAGGATATTGTTTATTCAATAATTCACTGCTTTAATTGCACTGAGCATGTTGTGCAGCATGGATTTTAACTCAGGGTTTTGTTTGCGTGCTCCTGCTACCAGCACAGCACATCAAGGTCTGTACAAGAACTGAGTAGGAAATGTCAGATGCTGCCTATCAGCTATTTGGTAATACCTAGCCAGTGCTTCTTCTCCATTTGCTTGCTCTCCTATAGAGCTTTACTCACTGAAGCAGAAGCAAATGAGACCTATTAGGGCACTCATAAATAAAATCAGCACTCCAGTGACTGGACAAGCTGCTGGAAATTTTTTTCTCCACAGTATGTATAAAAAATTTTACCAAGGGAAAGTATTTCAGAACATTAATTCATTTTCCTTAGGTCAGTAGCACTGGGTTCTCCCCCATCTTCCCAGCCTTGCATTTAATAGTTTCAGTGGATCTGGGACAGGTCCCCAGTGCACAAGTGCTGTATCCTGATGTAGAGCTGCTTCAGCTGCTTTCCTGTACATTTGTCTCTGAGTTGTGCCTGTCAACTTGTCACTCTTTACTGTAGTTACATCCTTTACTCTATACTCATCTTCAGTCCCAAAGACCCTATTTTGTTTTACATATAATCATTATTCTTCTTTGCATGATACCAAACTGTGCAAGACATAACTGTTAGAAGTATATTACTGTTTATTATTATTATTATTATTGCTAGATATTTATTTAATATTAGATATTTATCTTTTGTTATAGGTTTATTATTTTTAGATGTTTATTATTGTTATATTATTATCATTAGTTGTTTACTATTGTTAGATACTTATCTATTATTGAATACCTATTATTAGTAGATATTTAGAATAGAGACTTGACAAGGAAAAGGCCTTGTCAAGCCTCTAAAGAGGGGAAATGATGTCTTAAGTTTTAGATTTGTGTTTTTCAGATTCTGTGCTGCCTAGGTGTGTAGTTCTGAGCCTCATATGAAGTGCCAGTAAGCTCTCTTCACAGAGCAGGTAGACAAAACAAATCCTTTTCCTGCTGGAGACAAGGACAAGGAGTACAAGTTTCAGGCCCAAAAGCACAAACAAGGGTGGACTGAAGGGAGGAACAAGAAGGATGGGACTCCATAACCTGAAGCTGTAATTGGACAATTAAACCCCAATATGCAAATGAACCAAAACTGATAAAAGTGTGAGACCTCATGACTGGTCATCCATTTTGTGACCATTTAAAATCCACCTTGAATGTAGCCCTTGTCAGGCTCTTATGCTGCTCAAGCTGTACCCTAAAGGCCTTTTAATAAACACCTACTTTATTCTCTAGCTCTGTCCAGTCTCGGTTCCAGGTCAGCCTTCCCAAGGCATCACTTGCACAAACGTAATTGGAACTTAGAATATTCAGAATGGAATAATAAAAGTGCATCTCCTAGGAAAATCTCTTTTCTGTTTTCAGTGAACAGCTACCTCTCCTTGTTGACTCAACGACTGACTGTCATGCAATTATTTTTTGATTGAGGACCATATCTGTAGTCTCACATTTGTGGATCTTTTCTATTTTTGGTTTCATCTCTCCTTACTCCCCTCCACCCCCACAAAAATAACAATATTCTCTGAAAGGGATGAAAACTGAGTCCAGATTCTTGAAATTTTTATCTAGACAAGTTCTTCACGTGGCACATGGTAATAGTTTGAAAAATTATTGTAAGCAAATTCTTTATTGAAATACTTTTGTATAAGCTACGCAAAGATAAAGTGGCAAGTTTTATGAAGGAAAACAAAGTACTATATTAAATCTATTTGTTGCTTCTTAACAGATACCACAAACTTCTTAGTTGCAAACAAGTCTTGGCTTTTCCCCACAGAGTATTTCAGTTGCATACTTTTTTTACTTATTTTGGTCATCTCTTTTCTCCTTCAATAATTTTTGCATTATTCTATCAAAACACTCATCTGGATGCCCAAAATGTCTTACTTTTCTAACTCATCAACTCACACTTCACAAATAATGGTTTTCAGCTCCATCGGTCTGAATTGCTGTAAGCCTACAATGTTCATGGCTGTGGAATCAAAATATATTTGGTCATTTGTTATATATTTCATGAAATAAATTAGACTGCTGCATAATGCAATGTATCTGTTTTATGCATCATTGTGCTCTTTATACAGATGGAACTTGTCTGAATATGGAGAGATTTGGTAAGTTAACAGCCTCAGCATCTGAAAGCCTGAAAACTCATTTTTATACACTGAAGTAACGTGAAATGGCAATGAGCAGAAAAAGAACAACTGGGCACAGTTCTAAGAGAAAGAAATGAATTTCTGAGAGCTTCTTGAATTGTTAAATGCAGACTTCAGGGCTTGATTTATTTTTTTTCTTTTCTGCTTTCTGAAAAGGGGAATATGGGGTTTCTTGAATCCGCGGAAACTTAAATTGCTGCAGATCTGCTTTAATATTTTGTGAGGGGACAGCTCTACCCACCACATGACAGTCTCAAAGGTTCATTTAACAACACTATAGCAACCAGTAAATAATTAAACACAGTGCTCTGTCTCAAACACCAAAGCTAAAGAGACAGGGATAATGAGAGGGTCCTTGGGCGAAGGACACAGGTTACATTAAATCACTGTTATATTATTTTCCAAGTGGATATTTCTTTCTTTCATTTCAGCTGTTCTTTTTTGACTAAGGCACAGAGACACATGTGTAAAGTACATCATAATGTCAATGAAATAAGAAAGGCTGAATTCTGCATGCAGAGAGATATTGAGCATTGACACCAGCTGGGGGAAGTTTGAGGGCAGACATGGCAATGTTGGCTCAGCTGACAGGTAGAAAACGTTTTAGCTGAACTGCCTAAATTGTTTCTGTACAAAATTAACCCTGTAGATGATCCCCTTCAAATCTGGTCCCTTGCTGCTGTGAGAAGGCAAGGGCTACATACATACCTTGAGTAACTCCTTGTACCTGAATTGGCTTCTGTTAAGCTGGTAACACCAGGAACAATAATTTACCTTGTCTACAGAATAAATTGCAGTGAGTCAGAAGGAAAATACATTTTTGTAGGGACTTTGGCCCCATTCTTTGTGGAGACAGAGTGCAATCACGTAACAATTGGTTTACTTCCTGAGGGAAGTTGGCAGCTCATGAATGCAGAGGTTTCTCCTTGAGGCCGTCCAGTGAAGTGCCATTGGGAACATGATGAAAGCTTGCAGCTGTCCTGAAGGAGGGGTACCTTCCCTGCAGGAGGGGGGTATGGATGGTACCAACATGTAGAATGATGGTTTACAAGGAATTTTTAAAAGAACTGGGCAATTATTAAATAGGGGGGTTTTACCCTACATAGATATGCTATTATAATGTTATCAAGAAAGTTAGACATGAGGGGATTGAGTTCCTAAATACATGGGGTGTCAGGCAATGGAGATTGGTGTTGCTGACAGAGAGACAGGTGAGTCATAAAGATGCAGCTGATAAGATTTTTTGAAAAAAAAAAATGAAGATTTGTAAGGGGTATGACTTTTACATCTAAAAGGCTGAATTTTCTCTTGAAAAGACAAGAGAAAGAAGTTCAAAAGTGATCTAACTCTTATTTTTCTCACAACTATCTGCTAAAATCAGTATGATTTTCTATAAAACATTTGGCCAGCAGGACCAAATTTTTCATCCAGCAAATCAACAATAAAATCAAAATGAGAGACATGGTAAAGCTTTTTAAAATTATTATATAAGGACAGGCTATTAAGGCTTAGTGCAGGCTCACACAATTATTTTTTTTTTTCCATAGATTATCTATTTTCCTTCAGCAGATAGAATTTGACAAACATTTGCAGTGGGATGAAGTGTTCTGACTATGTCAAGAATCTAGAAGGAGTTTAATGCAGCATTCTACTTTTCCCCCTCAGGAGAACTGGAAAGGGTTGATGGACTCTGCCTTCAGAGGCACATGCTATTTGCCATAAACAACAGAGCATCCTGCCTCTGTACTGTGGGTGTGAGATGATGAAGGAGGTGCACTGCTGCTGCTGAAGGAACAAAGGAGCTATCCTTGTTTATGGGTGACAACCAGCAACTTATCCACAATGTTAGAATTTTGTTCCTCTGGAAAAACATGTTATAGTGGCTGCTGCCTTCTGATTTCCTGTAATTTACTTCACCAAAAGCTGACAGATTGATTGCTTAGCATTGGTTATTAACTTTTACAATTCCAGCAGCTGTCATGGACAGTCATGTATTTCAGAAATTTTGAATACTTCAGGGTTCTTCTGGTCTTTGAGGGAAGAAAAAGCATGTAAGTTAATGACATGTTAACAGTGTGACATCTTGCCACTGAGTGCAGGGTGTAATGGATGGGACTGGCACTCTTAACAACATGGTCATTGTGAGAGCACTGATGTCCCTGAAAAGAACTCCATCTAACCACACATAAATGGAAGCCACTTTCAGAATTACCTGTCCATCCTGGTAATTTATAAGTCAGGCTTTCTAGTGATGGCAAGAATTGCGTTGTCTCCTCTGTTTACAAATGCTGCCGTGACCTGAGCCTTGGGGTTTTACTAAACCTGATTTAGTAGACTTGAACTTCAAAAGTAAGACATTAGACATCTGTTTCTGCAATTCAGAAGGTCTTTATTATGCTCAAATGTTGTTGATTCTTTTGTTTTTTTCAGACTTTACAAGAATCTCAAACGAGGCAGGGGAACATTGCTGAAATGCAGAGATTCACACATGAAGCTTCCTGAACTACCAAAAGCTATTAACAGCAAAACTGGAGAGGAGAATATTTCCTCACAGATTTCATGCCTTGGTATCACCTTGTTTTTAAATAATTCCCTTTTTTATTATATAAAGCGATTTTTTTTTCTATTTGTTTTCCTTTCAGGCAATTCACTAACAGTTTGTCTTTGCTCTGCAGATAGAAGAGACCAATATGCTGCACACAATGAAATAAGCAACACGTCAGGAAAAGAAGTAGACTAAATATGGATGAAAAACCTGGGGGAAAACTTGTCTACTGTGAAGTATTCCCACCAGATATCATTAAACTGTACAATACAAATCTCTTTTACGACCCTTGCAATGTGGAATATGCTTAAAAAAGAAGAGCTAACATTTTCTTAGATTAAGATCTTATCTAAATCTTAAAGTCTGTGTTCAGGGTATGGAGCTGTCTAGTCATTCAGGTGCCTGCAAAGGAAGTCTTGATCACAGTGGGGAATAGTGAAGCAAAATGAGAGGAGGAATGAAACATTTAAGATGATCTTCACTAAAAAATGGAATTAATTCTTCATTACATTATTAATTCACTACTTAACATAATTAATTTATTGGCCCTTAATGCTGCTATTTGCATTACCATTGGGTTCTCTGGATAAAAGCACAATGTGACTTTCCTAACACATTTCAAATGCTGTAATCAGACAGTGAATTGCTCTTCAACAGTGCTATCCAGATTTAAGCCATGGATTAAATCTGGTCTCTCTACACTGTTTTCTGAGGCTGGTAATAACTTAAGAGACTGCATGAATTAGTTTGAACAGGTCTGATATGGGACAATAGCAAAAAAAAAAAATCATATTCTAAATATGTCTCTGTATAGGATACCTGAGGCTCTTTCTAAGTAATTTGCCCTTTCTCCATTGTTCCACCACTTAGAAAACCCCACATTAAAATGCCTCTTAACTTCTATGTTCACTATCCAAGATGTGGACAGATTTGTAGGAGACCTCTACACACAGACAAAGTCCTCACTTGGAGGAAAAAAACACAAATTGTAAATAATGCAGAGAAGTTTGAGAACCTGTGCTTCTTTGACACCACCTTTTCTCAACACTTACATTTCTATTTTCATTATGAGTTTAATTATGGCATTTCACATGTTCCCCCACTGTTACAAAGATTTCCATATAGGGAGTAGGAGGTGGAAGGAGAGAAATTTCAACCAGAAGAACTTTCAGTTTGGGTCTTAAGTATTTACTTGTGCTCCTTTCCCCAGACAGTAATAGAGCACTCTCAAGTCTGAAATATAGTCACTGTTGTTCTCTTGATATTGGAGTATGCTAATATTACACCTCTACAGTCTTATCTAAATGAGCTCACTGAATTGCATAAATAATATTGGCAGTGATATGTAAGAAAAAAATCAAGTTCAGTCTCTCTAATCAACGCTAGCTTGGCAAATCCAGTGAGTCAAACAAACAATCAATGAAAAAGGCTGATCTATGTCACTGTAATCAGGGACAAATTGCGTCTGAATCAGAAAGCTTAATTTTTACATTGTTTCTTTTGAAGGGACAATCTTCGCAGGTAATCTGCAGAGGACATTGCTGAAGAAATCCAGACAGAGCAGAATTCCATCATCAGAAAGTTTTACAACATAATTTCCTTGAATTACATTAACAAAAAAAAAACCCAAAAAACCAAAAACCATTGACTTTTCCAAGAAACTGCTAAGTTCTTTTGAAGCAGGAAGTCTAGCTAATTATTTTTAGTTCTGTTAACCATTTCAAAAGAGAGGAAAGGTACTTTTTTCTACAGTCTAGATGTTCAATAATGAGCACTCATATTTTAAAAACCTTAGGGTGTCATGGACACAGTTTCATAGGAGAAGGAGACCAGTCCAAAATAAGATGAAAAATGTGGGGGAGAAATAAGTTTAGCTTATTAATAGGTGTACTTTTCTTTAAAACTTTGCTGCTGGTGAAAGCTATTCTATAATTGCAGCACACATCCTTTTACTACTTTGCATTAGATGCCAAATGGCAGAGCTAGAGGCCAGATGATAGCTGTCAGGTGAGCTTAATCTGTCTTTCAGGGTCTGGTTCAACTCTCTTTCTTTATAAAGGCATTTGAGAAATGTGACCGTAAACATATGACATAATATCTAAAATGACAGACTAAAATTATGTATGCTTGTGTTTGAATGCACAAATCTTCAAGAAATAAGAGTAGACTGCTTTCCCCAAGGATTCTCTTCAAGTGTTGCTTTTCTGCTATGGCAGAATGCAAGAAAAAACAAAAGGTTCCTCCCAGGACCAAGACCATTAATGAGACAGGGAAGCACTCAGCTCTGAGTCACTTTTTGAAACACCACACAGAATCAGGGCTCAAGCTTTTCTGCAAACTGATGCTTATTCCCTGAAACTTGTGAATGGGCACTGGCTCAGCCCAGCATGCTGCTTTGACGTGCATCAGCTAACTTTTGACATAGAGTCTGACCCTACTGCTCACTTGCATGCTTTTAGGGGTGCCTTCATCCCCCTTCCATCCTGCAAGCTGTGATCACAAGTGACAGGCTTTGTCTGTAGTCTTTTGAAGGAAAATATTCATCCAAACCTGAGGCAAATTAAAGTTATCCTTGAAAGAATTGTGAATGAAGTGCACAGCTACAAATCCACGATCATAAGGACACCTGATATCAGCACTGCCATTGTAGGGGGCTTTGCCCTTTTGACCCATCCTTTCCTACACAGTAAATCCATTCCTGGATTAGACTAATTGTAGCTCACACTGATGGGAGATGTCTGCTCTGCAGATGAACACCAGTTTGGAGATTCTAGACTGTAGCTAGGATACTTTTCCTAGTACTGAATCAAATTTTGGTCTAGAAGAATGATGTTTTTATATGCAGAGCAGCCAACTCAGTATCCCATTTTCAGCTGCTTGCAAAGTACCAGCTGATACACAAGCCTTTTTATGTAGTTGTAGATCATATCAGCAGTCCTAGGAAGGGCCACAAAAACACATTTTGCCCGTGAATGGACAAAGAGGAGGAAAAGAGAGGGTTTGCACACATTGCCCACATGAAAAAAGTGGAAATGTAAAGGGTAAAAGAGCATGGGTGGTAAAGGGACCAGGAAAAATCACAAAGGGAATAAGAATGGATAAGAAGACAATATAGCAATGATATAATGAGGGAGAGAAAGACAAAATGAGGAGCCAGAGGGAGCTGAACTAATGAGAACTTAGCAAGCCAGAGCTAAAAAATGGACAAGAGAACAAAAGCAGCAACCAGATTTAAGGCAGAGTCCCACCAGAAGCACAGTAATGTGTAAACACTGAATGACTTCAAATTACAGTCACAAACTGAGTTCCAGGTCTTTCTTTCCTATATTCAGGAAGCAGGCATGGAGCCCAAAGGCTAACTGTGCATGTCTCCAGTGATGATGAGTCCAGAAAATCCACTTTGATTATATTGCAAATTACCAGCTTTGTGTCATTAAACTAATAACCACAGCTGGAGAAGTCAAAACAATTTACAGAATTGGGAGCATTTCTTATGTGAGGTGAAATAAGTTTAGGAAACAATTTTAAAGTAAAAGCTGAAAAACAATCTTAGGGCTGCTAAGTCTCAAACATTCAGATGATGCCTCATATATCCTGCTTGTAAATGATTAAGTGGTATTTATTTATATGATCACATAATGTTTTTCTTTTCACTTTATCCATACCTCCTCCAGAAGCTAAGGGTGGTTTTTTCAACATAATGATAGAATGACAAACAAAAAAAAAAGCTCTCCTGGGTCAGATGAGCAGTCTGTCATGCCAAGCCTTGGACTCACTGAGTGCCAGTGAGATAAGCAGCAGAAGGAAAGCTGTGAGCCTGGTCACCCTCCAGCCCCCTTCACTTCATCCTCCCCCATTGCCTGGTGCACTAGGGATAGCTGGGGACACATCCTTGCCTTTCCTATTTAATATTCAGGTATGGACTTGTTGTCCACAGAGTGGAATAGACATCTGGAAGTCATCTGTCTCTGTCTGAGGGCAGGATTAGCTATCCTTGACAGATACATATCCAATGTATTCAAAAAATCCCTGGTGAAGAGCTCTCCTGAGCTCTTTCTAATATGATCTACTTGCTCTGCTTACCTTCAGAAATATTTTCTTTGTATTTAACCTAACTCTCCTTTCTTGTATTTTAAGTCAATATTTTCAACCTTCACAGCATCAACACAGCAATAAACTTTTCTGCCTTTCCCAGCACTCCTATGGAAGTAATTTGCAGCAAGCTAAATGAACTGTCTTAATGTAATAGCTGAAATGAGCGTCAGCAACAACAACAACAACAAAACTCAAACCAAACCAAAAACAAACAAACAAACAAAAATCCAAACAAAAATACCCCCGCAAAACAAACAACAACAGAAAAATCTGTGCTTTCAGCTGTCTGCACCGTTGGCACTGTGCCTAATTCATGTGAGTGTACCATGGGAAGTTCTCTGGCACTGAGGCCAGCAGGGATGGAATGGCCTGGGAGTGCTAAATACCCTCTCTACAGCACCATGGCCACCAGCAGAAAGAATGCTGCCTACTGCTGTAATACCTGATCAGCAGAGGAAGTCAAATTCCTTGCCCTGATGGTCTAATCTATGTGAATTAAAATAGGACGAGGAGGCCAGCAGTGATACAGCCAAGAAGTATTATTGCATTTTTTAATTTCTGGTTTTATTTATTGATTACCGAATGCTACCTTGTGGGAACTGACAGGTGGTCAAAGAGAAAAATCCTAACTATCAGGCATCAGCAGCAGAGCCTGTGGGAACACTTACTTTTTCATTGTTGAGGAGGAATCAAAAGCAATTCTTGGAAAGTGAAAAACAGTTCTCAGGTGGTGTTTTTCCTAACTTCTTGTTTACTCATAAGAAACGGTTGAGGGGTGTTGTTCTAAATGACCAATAATATTAATTGTATCAAAACCCTGTGTTAAAAGGATGTGCCTCTCAATAAACATTGCTTTTAAGCCCTCCAAGAGGATTTGGAGTTGTACCATTATTACTGCCATCCCAAATATAATAACCACACTACTTGTTGGCATACTGGGCCTCTAAGTAAACAGTACCTCGTGGAAAAAGTAGCATTGCTACATATGCACAGGTATAAGCTTTGATTTGTGTGCTTTCTTTTCTCCCAGTTCATTACTCACAACACAGCTTTTATCTGTGCCTCCAGTCTCCCTTTGTTTTTGAACTCATCTTCCATCACTTTGGAGTTCCAACCCCATATAATTTTTATTTTTTACTTTTCAGAATTTCTAAGAATTGGTCTTTTATCTGACCTTTCCACTGAATCCATGCAACATGCCTACACAATGGACTTTTGACCCTTTGATATCTTCTGAAATGTGGCAGCACATATGGTCCGAATGTTGTTTTCAACAGTGTTGCACAGTTTTCTGGCTGAACATGGGCCCAGTTGGTCCCAGCAGCCTCCTTCAGTCTGCCCTGTTCCAGAGGCACAGGAGTCTGTAGGTAATTCTCCTCAGTTTCTTTTGGAGGAGCATTTCCTCCTCCATGTTCACAGCAAGGCCTCTTTGCCTCTATATCATTGGTAGTCCTCTGCCCTTTTCCATTCACTTGCTCTACTGAAAGCAATTTCCTCTCCCAATCATCAGATAATATTTATGCATTCAAATCTGTGAACAATAATAGAAATATCCCATTTCAAAAGCAGAGAGGCCAAATAGACAAAATTATGCTGTTTCGCTTGATGGGAACTTCTTTCTGTCCTGCCTTGTCCTTCAAATACCATTTCAGCTCTAGTTTAGCTTTTCTCACTGAGCAAAGAGTTTGTCTATCAACTGATAATGTGGAGGTTTGAAACTTTTCATATCCAGCCTAGATAGTACCTTATAAGCAGTGCCTTGGCTTATAGGAAGAAAACATCAATAGAAATACAATTTCTCTTGTGCTCATCACCCAGAGGCATTCTCAAGCACTCTGGAGCAGATCTGCAGCTGACACGTGGGCAGAGCACACAGCCCAAGCACTGGGCAGTGCCCAGTTAAGCTGTGTGTCTGTAGGAAGAGGGATTTGTCAGGCACAGACACATGCCTCCTCTCCTGTCTAAATCTAAACCTTATATTCTGGCAGGACATTTTAATTAGGGCAAAAGCCAAGGAAATGTGTTATTGCCTCCCCCCTCCCCTTACCTGGGCTGTTGTGTTTGTAAGATCTCTGAAAGGTCTTATTTGCTGCACTCCCCAAATCTGTGGCCCCCTCTCCCCCCCATCTGCTCAAACCCACCGAGCTCAGGAGCCCAGCTGACACTTATCAGTCCATTTCCTTATCAGGCTTGAAGTACCATAGGCATTTTTTCTCATCACTGACACAGATTTAAGGAGCAAACTAGATCACATTCCACTTTCATGTTTCCTCCCTAATGCTAGTTACTTCATTAACACTCTCGTGTCCACTTCAGAAGATTTCACAGGCCAAAATACCCTCACACATCAAAGTAAAACTTCCCAGGATGCTCATAAATAACTCCACAAGCATAGATAGCCACATTATGCCTCTATGAAAACACTTTTTCACTACAAAATCTTCAGAGGATTAACATCCTTTCATATTTGTTTTATCTTTTGTATCTCCAGAAGATGATCTAGGAGCACAGACACGTTGTGATGCAGAAAATGCAGGAAAAGTTTCCCTTGGCTGATCAGGTTACCAAGGCACTATTAGGTATGAAGAGGGATTGATTCAGAGGAATCAATTTTGCTGGAAAAGGTTATATATGTATTGAGAAATAAAAGGAAGAGGTGGGGAAATCACAACACAGGCAAAAATAGCTTCCAATAAGCTGCCCTTGGTTGCCATGGTTCCTTACTTGCCTTGTCAATAAAAATTATGAACAATAGTACCCTTATGAAAGGCAGACATAATCACACCTCTATTGCTGCCCTCACAAACATACAGAATTTGTTACTCCTACACTGTGTTGATTCTTTTTCCCTGAGTAGGGCATGATGTCACACTGGAACCACTTCAAACAGGTCTTGAAGTTCCCAAACACTTTGGCACCTCAGAGTACAAAGCCATGGGATCCTTTTCCCCCATACTCAGTGATGTTCTTCCTCTGTCCCCTTCAGAAGTGTCTGCCACCAGCACATGTCCCCAGTGCTCCCACAGGGGCTCTCCAGACACATTCCCTGCAGGGATGCAGCACAGGCACAGACAGAACAAGGGAAATAAATGGTTGAAAATTGTCTCCTTGGGACAAAATTTTCTGTGTCGGAAGCAAAGGACACAGAAAACGCTCCTTTCCTGGGGCAAGCACCTGAGGCTGTCACACCTGGTCAGACACTGATCTCTACCTGCATTGCAGTGAATCCACACCCCAGCATTCTCAAGAGCAGGTTCTTAGCTGCTGGATTTCAGTTGCTTCAGAAATTAATAGACACAACAAAGCACTTTCTTGATTGTGGGAAATTGTGCCTATCACTGATCTAGGCCTCAATTCCTTGCTTCACACACCCCTACACACCCACCCCCTTCAATTCCTCTCAGGTTTCTACTCACAGGTTTAGCAGGTGTGAGCACAGAGGCAGGTGTCATGCTCAGCAGTATCTTGCCTTTGGCATAAACTCACACTTTCCACTGAGTTCTGAGCTCCAAAAAGATGCAGAAGTGTCTCCCTGTTCTTTTCTAGAGTTCATCTAAAGCCTTCTGATGTTTTACTTTTTCTAATGGAGCTTCTCACGCACTTTTCATGTAAATGATGATTGGTTTGCACTCCTTTCTGGAGGAGGAGAGAATTGATGGACTGTTGGTTTGACCAGTGTGGTTAGAGAGGACAATTTTCATCCTCCAATCCATGGCCACTGTTGGAATTCTATAAATGTCAAGGTCTGTAGATAAACTGCCCCTTCTTTTGCCTTGGACATCTCAGTGTGTGAGTGTTGTTCATTTGTGTTGTATTGCAACACAGAAGTCACCTCATGGCAAGAAAGGGGTGCTGACTTGAACCTCTGAGAAGGCAGATACATACCTGCTAAAGGTGCTGTTAATTTGAAAGGTCAAATTAACCTCTTTTTTTTTAATGGAAATTTATTAATAAAATAAGTAAGACTCATAGGTTATGTTTGCCTTCTGAAAATATTTAATTTAGAATTGTATTTTAATTTTCAAATAGTAAAATATTTAGTTAAATATCCCCCCAGAATGCCAAAGAATTCCAGACTATTCTGCAAAAATCTCAAAAAGCTTTGTAAGGCAAGATACTAAGGGAATACATAAAGACATGACTACCAGACTCAAACTAGAAAGTATTTTCTTTGCTAATTTTGGATGAGTTTGGAATTTTCCAGAGTAACATGATATTTGGTTGCTGGTTTTTTGCAATTTCCTTTCTTTTATTTTTGCAAATATTTAATTACTTTATCATCTAAAAGCAGTGTGCTTTAAGATAACTGTAGTTTAGGCATTTGTAAAATTAAAATGTGCCTATTTCTATTTCTGTTCTGAAAGAGAAGGCTCTTCCCATCTTACACCATAAGATGAGCAAGGAATTATTTCAGTATAGCATAAGAAAGCAAAGACTGAGACAAACCCCAAACATTATGGATGCAGCAATTCAAAGCCTTTGATCCTGAACAGATTTTAGACATTGTCAGTTGCATTTATGAGAGGAGATGGGAGCAGGAGAGATTAGAAGAGCAAAATATTGGGATAGAGAAAACATGATGTGTTCTGCTTATGCTTTAACAACATAGCCACTCTCATTCTGATTTATATGCTCCCTTTATTTGCAGGATGCATTGGAAGTGGCAGCCAGTCACCAAAAAGTTGTTGTTCTTCAGAAAACACTTTTTCAGATAGCTTAGGAACATATACCTCTATAAGAACTTGGATCTGCACTCACTGTCAGATTTTTTGATACTCATTATGCTCTCCATAATATTTAGTTTCATTGTGATTACTTTAATTGCAATGCTAATAATTAGTAGTTGACTTGATATCTTGCTTGCAAAGTACTCAGGGGAATGTAACACAATAAGCACAAATACAACAGAGAGGCATATGCTTTCAAATTCATAATCAGAGGGAAATTATACATAATTTAGTATTTGAGGTATATTATTAGAAGGATGAGATCACCAGCTTGTTTCCAGATCACAGAGCTCTTACTTCAGGAGCAAAAGTGCTAGATATGCACTCAACTAGATGTGAATTTTTTTAAGGAAAACTGAAGATGATCATTCCCCACAGCTGATGAGGAAACAAGGACATAGTGTACACTCTGAGGTAAAAAGAGCTGCTCATCTGTTTTTCCAGACAAAGAACTTGACTTCACCTATCTGTTTTCTAATTGTCAGAAAGCACTGAAAAATGCATTTATTTACAATGAGTCTGTTCTAAAAGCCCAGCTTCTAAGGTATTCTTTATAACCTGCTTTTTCAGCACAAGGTTTTTTACATTTCATGTGTTTTTCCAATTCCAGAAAGTCTTCTTATAACATATCTGGGAAAAAAAATCATGTCAGAGCCACTTGAAAAAGAAAGAACAAAAGTGGACACCAGATAACTTGCCAATGTCTAAATTTCTGCCCTTTGACTTTATCTATTCCAATACAGCATTTTACTTTTTGTGCATGACAGGGAGTTTTTTTACACTAGGAAACAGTACTCTTCATTGTCATCTTAAATTGTTACGATATAGGTATGTTTTTTAAAGATTTTTAGGGTCTTATTTTACCTAATATTTTCTGCTCCACTTACAGCAAAAGAGCCTGCTGGAGAAAAATTGGTTGCATAGTACACATCACATACTGAACTGCATTCCACTTCACCAGAATTTTTCAAAGCTGTAGCCATCTATACTGTAGGCTTCTTGTTGGTATTTTGTTTCTGACCTTGCACTGGCAGAAGTCCTACAAATAAAAATCTGTCCAATATGTTGTTATGGCCAGGTTACTGCCACCACTCCACACCTCTGATGCCATTGTGTGTGCTCCTTTTGTGTTGCAATTGCCTGTCAGATGGAAAACTATGCAGCCAGAGAGAGTTCTGCTTGGCAATTATTCTCCAGAAAAAAAAAAAAACCCAGACCCTGGTATTTTTGCTATAACTGAAATTAGAGGAAGCCTTGGCAACCAGAAGTAGTGGCAGAACTGCACATTACACCAGCAGTGTCCATTGGGAAACTGGAGAGTGTGATGGGGGTGTTGTTTTTCCCCTGCAGCAGACTTTTCAGATTATGCACAATCAGGAATAAGAACTTTGAAGGGAAGGAGGATAGCAGAAGATTAACCCCAGGAAGCTTGCAGAAAGCAAATACACATCACTGTAGTAATTTTTAATAATAAATCACATTTCTGTGGTATTCTAGGAAACTTGCACAGTTTGCTAGAAACAACACTTTCTATTATAGCAGGTGTTGACCTTACCGTGTCACCAAGGATAGTAAATTTTCCCATTCTGCTTACATGCAACAAATTCAGGTCCTAAATAATTTCTTTCTACTAAACCTCATATTGAAGAGAAAAGTTGGGACAAAGGTGCGCTGAAGCTTATTTTCTCTATTTATATAAACTTCAGACTGTCTATATAGACATCAGACTAAGACAGTAAAGCAACAGCTCAAATAACAGAATGAAACAAAGGAAAAAACATAGATTTATTCTGAAGGAATTTGCATGTGTCATTCAGGTAGTAATTCAATTTTGGGTAATGCATTTAAATACTAAATAGTTAAACTGCATCAAATTTAAATCAGAGATAAACTTCAGAAAAAATGTGAATAACTCTCCAGTTGTGGAGTCAAGATTATGACCCTCATATAGCAAAGAGGGCATATTCATTTCTATTCCTTTGGTAATTAATATTTTTCTACTTGTAGAAACTAAAATGACATTAACGGCAGAATCTTGTGCAATTTCTTCCTCATGACTTTCAGGGCACAGTGTGCAGAATGCAAGCTACCATCTTCTGGAAAATGTACAAAATACAGGAAGGAACAAGCAAGAAGAAATTTAAGCACAGGTGATTATTTTTTTGGATGCTCAGAAAAAATCCTGAATTCACATTTATGTACAGCCTTGGGCATAAGGCTTCAGTACAACCAGCTGAAATGAGTTTTGAGCAGGAGAGTCACATCTTGCAAGACATCTCCAGTTTTGCAGCATGCAGGTTAATCAGGAGCAGCTCACCTTTTCAGTAAAATGCTGCTGAATCAACCACACCATGAAATGCAGCTGGCTGTGCTGCACCTCTGCAACGAGAGGCATGTGCATGAGCAATAAATCCCAAATAATAGAATAATAAAATACACTTATTGCAGAAGACTGGCTTTCTTTCACACCTCCAAACATGAGGCTTTAGATTCTTGAGGGATCACACTGAGTAAGGAATTATAAGAAATATGCAGCAGAAATGGTGTGGGAATCTTATTAGGTACCACTCTAGTGTCTTATGTCCTGATAGAAGAGGATTAATATCCTTTTTCAAAATGCTATCATCATACCCTTGATACCTATATACCTTTACTGATTGCTTCAGGAGAGGCTGTGGCCTTAATTTCCTGTGGTAATGGTTCCCCACCCTAGTTGCATACTGTATGGAGATGAGTTTGCTTTATCATGCTGAAATTTCCTGCTTCTCATCTAACAGTCTTTCACCTTTTTTTTGCATAGCAAAAGCAGAAGAAACGAGGCCCTTACTTTCCTTTCACCATGTCATTTGTCATTTTATATGTATTTTTTCAGGCTTGTTATTGGGTTTTTTTCCAAGTAATCAATCCTAATCTAAAACTCCTCTCTGGCTGTTTTCATTGACTCATTTTTCATTTTCTTTGACATGCACAAATGTACTCCAATTCTGCTATATTATTTTCCAGGTGGAAAAGCAGCAGTGAATGCATGAACAAAGACTGCACCACTGATTTATCTAACATTTCTGAGCTTATCTAATGTGCTTCTTTTTCTTGTACTTAAAAGGCTTTTTTCTCTCTGCACTCTGGAAGATGTACATAGTAGCAATGCTCATACAAAGCCCAAGGTCTCCAGCTGAACCCTGACACTCACAGAGGAAGAGGGAGCCCTATGTGCAAAAGCTGGGAAGGGGAAAACAGGGCAAAGAGCAACCAATTGATTTATTAGCATTGCCAGTTTAGGCTACAGTGCACTGTCCATTAGATTTCAATAATGCTGACATATGTTCCATACACCTGCACAATTGCTAACACAGCTGCACACTGCTGCAATACAGTTTGTGGAACTGCACAACCCTTGGGGCATTCCTAATGACACCAGAGATTAAACAAGGTATTTCACCAGACACATAACAGTATATTTATACTGTGCTGTGCAGTTAAAGCTGTGCCATATTTAATGTCCTATTGCACAACATCGTTAGATATTGATTTTATAAATACAGTAACTTGCAAGCTTTATTAGCAAGCAGATTGATGAAAATAAATTTTTAGAGCTGAGTTTGGGCTGTTTGTATTCAAGATCATAACAAAATAAGCATATAAAAGATGTCTTGATGAATTCTCTGAGATGTGAAGACATCACAATGAAAATAGATTGTGTCTGAATCTGGATCATTTGATCACTTTATATACACGTGTTTTCTATGGGAAAATAATTTAATGTGAAACAAGAGGATTGCAGGCAATGTGGACCAGACTTGCAACTACTTAAGGGATTAACATCCAGTGAATTAGGCCCTGAATGTGTTTGAGAATCTGGGCTTAACTCCTCTTTTAACTGGTATTTCAACAAAATGCATCCAAGATGGTGAGAGCACAAAATAGCAGGGAGCACTGGAAATATATGCAAAGCCAGAGGGAAGGATTGCATAAAGCCTGCAGTGCCTGTCATCCAAGCTAGAGCAGACAATTCCCATATCACTTACTTCAGGAAACTTAACACTTCAATTTTGATTTATATTGTCTTCTATTTCAATGCAAAGAGAATATGAGGAAATTATCAAGCTTATGAAATGGTTATCTGTATCAGAAGCTTTCCATTTGTTTAATCTGCATATTTCAAAGTTATTGTAAAGCAGATGTAGAAGTTCCTTAAAGAAATTCAGATCTGTTGATTATACAGAATACTCGAGCTCTCCCTTTCTGAATCTCTACAGAAGTTGGATAAGACATGCCAAAGGCCCACAGATCTCTCTTCTCAAAGAAGAGCACTGCAAGAGACTAGTTTTTATTAGGAACTAGGTCAAGATGCAAACAGAGATGCCACATTCATTCATTATCTGTAATTACTTTCAGTGACTTGCTGAGCATTGTAATGCATTTCATACAAGGTTTGGTTTGGAATTTTTCAAACAGAAGAGCATGACAGTGGCAAATGCCATGAACATATCCACTAGAAACTAATTTTCTATTACTTCCTCACTGTGTTCTATTTCATTTGTTTTGTCAGTGAAGTTGTTCACTTGAGGTATCTACTGTCTCATTTCAAGTGGTTTTTTTATTATTTTTTTACAAAGATTACAGATATCTGGTAAAGACTTGCAAAAGAAACACTTTTAACAAACCTAAAGCCTTATCAAGGCTATGCTTATATTAGGGAATCATCAATCTAATAGGAATGGATTAACAAACAGAAGATGTTGGCTTTGAGAACACTCTCTCATCACTATACACTGTCTTCCAAATTTTACTTCAGACAAGGTTTAATTTGGCCCTCAGGACTGAATGTCCTCTCTCCATGAATCAGTCAAGCAGTCCAAAGCAGCAGTGGTTGAAACCTTTATATCTAAAAGACTAGAAGTGCAGTGGGATGCACACCTGAGGCAGGACTTTTTTAGTTTCCTCTGAAAAGGCTCATCCCCAGACACCAGGAGAGCAAAGCAGGAATTGAGGACAGCCAATGAACTTGCTTTGAAACTGCATTGCCACTTTAAAGGAAATTGTGGATTGAGTCAGGTATTGTGCCTAGCATGACATCCATCTGAATGTGTTCCAGGTTTAAGAATTGTGTAATCCCACTGTTTTTAACTTTGCACTACTGCTGGTGACAAGGCTAACTGATGCATGCTCCAGGTCTTGCAGGTTCATGCCATAATATGTTCCTACATTCAGTAGGATCATAGAAGGTGTTCATTCACTCTGTCAGAGGAAGTTTTCATTGACAGCATTGGATTTTTGATCCAGACATGCTGAAGTCATGGTTACAGTATTTCACCAATATCTGAAATACATTTTAAAGAGCATTTATGTTAAAGTCAGGTTAAAAAGAATAGCGAATTATCAGGAAATATGTTAATTTGGAATAGTCTTCAAGCTTTTAAGCCTAAAAGTAGAGGTAACTAACCCAGGCAACCAGCAGAACAAAGACACAATACTGCTCACAACTATTTTCCATTTATATGAGCAATAGGCAGAGCTGCTTCTGTAGCTTCCACTACAGAAACAAAATGTTGTCATATTTTAAAGTAATGGCCCAAGATTATATACCTGCATAAGCTCACAGCAGCTTTCTGCAGTGTTTCAAGCTATTTCTGAGTATTTTCATAGGCGATTAAGAGTTGTCTCCTACCCTACTTCAGTCAATAAGAAATTTGCATTCAACAAGGATTAGGAACTGAGGCCTCAAATCAAAGCCCTTAAGAATTTCTAAGTCTCATTGAGGTCAATGTAAGGCAAGCTTGCACTTGAGTGCTTTGCTGGGAGGAGGAAAATGCTCTTTGTTTTTATGTTTTGCCTGTTTGTCTAAGTAAACAGAAAAGGCAGTGGAAGCTGATTTTTAATTTCTGCCATCACAGCTCTGAAACTGAATGGCTCAGCTGGAAGACATGGAAATTAGCCTGTGGCAGGAAGCTATAGAGACACAACAGCAAGCAGAAAAAGCAGCACAGTGTTTATCTTCCTTATAAGTTAATGTTCTTCTTCTGGCAGTGAGTAGACATCAACTGACTCTAAGTTTCTGTGTTGTCTGATATATACATCCAGGGTATTTAAATATACTGGCAGCATAAAGATTTTTATGCATCAATACTTTTAAAATGCAAAGCTGTCTTTACCCAGACCATGATAAATGATGACACATGTCAGTCTACCAAACCTAACATGGAAAAATGGTAGAATGTCATTATAAATGAGAAAACTTTCTGTTAGAGACAGAAACTGTTCTATTCATACTGGCACATGAAAATCAACAAATCTTCTGCAACAGAGCAAAGATACCAATCCCTGATTCTTGTAAGAGAAAGGTCAACATCATTATAAATCTCCATCCTTTATCTGATGTGGGGGGAAATGTAGTGACAAAAAGAGAGAATGAGGTACTTAATGTTGTCTTTGCTTCACTATTCAATAGTAAAACCTGTTGTTCTCTGGGTGCCCAGCCACCCTGACTTTGAAGACAGGGATGGGGAGTGGAATGAAGCCTCCATAATCCCAGGAGCAGTCAGTAACCTTTTAGTCACTACTTAGACACACACAAGTCTATGGGGCCAGATGGGATCCACCCAAAGGTACTGAGGGATCTGGCAGAAGAGCTCCCTGAGCCACTTTCCATCATTTACCAGCAGTCCTGACTAACCAGGGAGGCCTCAGGTGAGGGGAATTCAACAAATGTGATGCCCATCTACAAGAAGGGTCAGAAGCAGGATCCAGGGAATTAAGCCCTGTCTGTCTGACCTTGCTGCCAGTGAAGGTCATGGAGCAGATCATCCTGGGTGTCATCACAAATGACAAGTGTGGGACCACCAGGGGATCAGGCCCAGCCAGCATGGATTTGGGAAAGGCAGGTCCTGCTTTACCAACCTTGTATTCTGAGTCAAGATGACCTGGTTACTGGACAAGGAAAAGGCTGTGGATGTCATATACAGAGGTTTTAGCAAAGCCTCTGACCCCATTTCCCAGAGAATTCTCTTGGAGAATTCAACTGCTCATGGCTTGGACAGGTGTGTTCTTGGCTGGGTGAGAAACTGACTGCATCTCCAGGCCCAGGGAGTGGTGGGGAATGGAGCCACATCCAGCTGGGGCTGGACAGCAGGGGTGTCCCCCAGGGCTCAGCACTGGGGCCAGTCCTGTTTGAGGGAGTGACTGAGGGAGCTGGGGGTGTTTTTTCTTGAGAGGAGACTCAGGGGACACTTTATTGCTTTCTACAACTCCCTGAGAGTAGATTGTAGCCAGGTGGGGATTGGCCCACTTTCTCAATCAACAGTTGACAAGACAAGAGGAAGTGGCCTCAAACTGCAACAAAGGAAGTTTAGATTGGATATTACAAAAAATTTCTTTCATGAGAAGAGTTGTCAAGCATTGGCACAGGCTGCCCAGGGAAGTGGTTGAGTCACCATCCCCAAAGTGGTGGTCACCATCCACAAAGCATACTTGTGATGCTCAGGGACATGGGTTAGTGGTGAACCAGGCAGTATTAACCAAACAGCTGGACCTGATCTAAAATTACTTTTCTACCCTAAATTATTCTACAATTATAAAGATTAAAACTGAAGTTTCTATATTACAATGTACAAATATTTAATGTGATAATGTAATGACCTAAAATGTGATAACATAGAATAGTTACCTGGGGCTGTACATTGATCTTTACATTTATCATAAATCCATTCCATATCTTTCACTGATAAGGATGTTTCCTCACTGCTCACCTTGGACTCAGAATAAGAATGCTTACATTTCTTCTGCTTACAACCGGACCACAACAGAGGTTATACCAAATTTATGATATTTTCCTTTAAAAACTTAGTATTGTGGAATATCCTTGGAATTATATTGACAGATTATTTCATTTGGAGTCAGTTTACACTTACAATTTTGTGCATTTGATCTTTAGAGAGTGAAAGGCTTATCAGGAGAGTAAATCAAGGCCCAATTCTCAGTCCACACTTTCAGCAGAAGATAACACACTCCTGAGAAGACACAGGCACTCCTTGAGCCTTGATAGAAATGGAACAAGTGAAATTGTACGGAATTAATTACTGCACTTCAAAGCAATCTGCTATTTCTGGACTCATTGACTGACTTCGATTTTACTGATTGCAAACCTTCAAATGCTTAGCACTACTTAAACTTTTACCTGCTGTGTTAATGCTTGTGTGCACAGCCTGAGGAACTGACCAAGGCTCCTTGTAGATCACAGTGGTGGCAAGTCAATTCCATTAAGAAGTGAAAAAGAAAAAAAAAGAAAGAAAACTTAAAAAAAACAAAACAATCCCAACCAAAAAAAAAAAAAAAAAAAAAAAAAAAAAAAAAAAAAACCAAACCAACACACACACCACAAGAAAGGAAAATGTAAACCAAACAAAAGGGACTAAAAGACCTGAAAAGACCTGTTTTGCAATAAAATAGTTTATAAAATGCAAATACAGTGTTTTTTAACAAAAAAGTAGTTCCTACTTGCTATGAAAAAAGTGGTTGAAATCTCTCTGAAAATATATGTTCCATATGAAACTGAATTTCCTGATCAGTACATACACATCAGCAAACTATCCTGATGATATGAATACTGAAATAGTTATCTCTGACAAAGGAACTATAGTACAGTTAATTTATCTTTCTCCTGAAAGATTTTTCAGAGATAAAAACATTTAAACAGAATTTACATACCTGCTGCCCAGGTTATCTTAGGGGCCAGGAAAATGGAACAGTTAAGGAAATCTGGCCTATGCATAGGATATCAGATTTCTAGCTAAAATTTCACCAAAATAAATGGTGATGAATAGCTTGTTGACTTCTGACAAACAAGTAGACTGGACTTGTAGACTAGACTGGACAGAATTGCACAGATGTGAATTACTAGATTGCACTGAAACAAAGGCTAGCAGCAAAATACAGCATTTCATTTCTCCATTCTCTTCATGAGAGCCATTCATTCATTTTGTCCATTTCAGCATAAGGAGCTCTTTTCAATCACAATTCCAGCCCATTCCAGTAAAGAAATAAATATATTCTACCAATATGCTGCAAAAAACAGAGCATTGTCTCATTACAGACCTCAAAAAAATCTCATTCTTCTCTCCATTAACCAACCCATTTCCTAGGGTGGCAATGAAAGCAGTTCCCCATACAAATTTGTCATCATGTTTCTGCTCCCCAAACACCAAACAATTTTATTCATCAAGAAGAGATGGCACATCAAGAAAACTTGAAAAGCCCCCTTAATTGCTATTTTTTATTGTAAACTCCTGAGGAACTGATTCCCCCAAGCAAAACCAGAGAACCAAGGAATGAGGGAATGCAGTGGACACAAGATAAGGGACCTGATATTCCCTCAAGCAAAGGCAGAGAACCCAAAACTGACTCACTCTGAACACAGCAACTCCATCTCAACAACCTTCTGCCAAGCTTTCAATTTCTATGGGCCTTTGTATCTCACATGTTTTAAATCATCCAGGTGGTGTCAAAGCTGGTTTTGGCAGGATCTGGGCCACGCACTGTTGGGTGCAGGATCTGGACAGCCTTCTCAATGCCTTCCTTCTTTTCCTTCATGGTTTCCAAATGCAGGCTCCCATTCTACCTTCTCCAAAGTAAAAGATGGCTTTGCATTCCCTACTTCTGGGCAGAAACACCCATTCTTAAGGCTATTTTCCCTCTTTGGCACTCTTATCAAGGATACTACTGGCCAAAAAAAGCAAATGCCCAAATCCCCACCATTTACTCAGAACAATAGCCTACAGCAGTCATGCTGACTGCAACTGCAAATCCAGACAGTGGAATGCTACCTACCTCTTTAAGTCAAGAGAACCTCTCATCTTTACAGAATAAGGACAAAAGTGCACTCAGGTGTAGTAGCAGCCACAGAAAAGTGTGGGCCTGCTCTCCAAGGAATTTGGACTCATCCGTGTCTCCTTTTAATTGTCATCGTAGTTCAAGCGAACAAGTTGACTGACAGTAGGTGCTGAATTACCTAAAAGGATGAATATTTTATTTCACTTCCAAGCAAATCAATTCATCCACCAGCAATTTTTCAAAAAGATAATTCTGTATTCACCACAAAGCCAAACAGCTGGATTCGGCCTCCATAGTTTGAAGTCAAATGAGCTTACAAAGGAAACTGATGGTGCCACAATGTAAAAAATCCCCACAGCAGAGATTTAAACCATAAATGCAACATACACCCCTAGATCAGCTGGACTGAAGGGAACCCCTATCTTTTGCCAAAGCCATACTGCCCGTAAATGCTCAAGAGATGGATGCCAGCCTAATATTTTTGTGTTCAAATCACTGCTTAGACGAAGTCCAAAGCACAAAAAAGGCTACTAGGTATGAATCAGATCCAGCACAATCCTCTCTCCCTCCAGACAATTACACAGTCCAGGAAACAATTGCGTACATAACTTAAAATTATTTCCACCTCCTATTCCCTTCCTCCATTATCTCATATCTTCTCACCTTTCTTACCTCCTGTTATTTTCTCAGGAGTCAATAAATTGCTTCACAGCAATTTTACTATATCTTCTACTATTCCCTTGTTTCTTTAGCAAGCCATAAATAACTCTGCTTATTCTGAAAGTATCCTATAGAGGCTGATCACACAGGCTCAGGTTAGAGTTTCACTCCTGTCTTAAAATCTGGAGGTCTATAGCCACATTAACTCTGTTCTGGAGAAAAGTGCTGTGGTGCTTCTTTCTCCCATGATTTAAGGAAGCAATATAGGGCAGGATTGTTCAGTAATGAAACTCAGTGGAAAGCTAAAACATTCATCTTAATACCATCAAAAAAATAGCAAATAAAAAAGGGTGATACTCACAAGTAACATTCTCTGATTCCAAAGTCATTGCCCCAAATTTGCATCTGTATAGAAGAGGCTCACTTCTCAGACTTGTGATTTTTTTTTAATGGTGATTATTGAATTACTCATACAATGATTGTAGATATACAGGTTGTACACATTTAAGTAGGACAAATATTTAAATTTCTCTGACTATGTGAATCAGACATCAGAGCTGTATATAGAGGTATATTTTTTAATAAACAAGATTTGACTGAAAAAATTTACTAAATTTTTAATAGCATTTGAAAATGAGTATTCCATTCATCCAAGCTGTTATATATAAATGACTGATCAATCTAGTGGTTCTGAAATAGCTTAACTTTAAAATATAGCAGCAGATGTATGTTTTAATGTAACATAAAGCTCTGCACACAAAGTATTGGAGAACATTGAACATACTTTATTTTGAGCTATTTCCCCCACTGTTGTGCAGATATATTTATTTACTACAATTTTTGAACTAAAAGTATTGGAGATTTCTCAGTTCTGTTTTTATAACATTGCCTATTAGCACTCTGTGGGGGCCAGAAAAGGCAACTTTCTGAAGGCTCCTTCCAGCAGACCTCATGATGAGCAGAGAAAAAATGCATGCAAGAGAAGCAGAAAATAAAGGCCTATTGTTAAGCCCCCCACCTTGTTTAGAAGACTTACAAAATGGCAATGTCTAGCCCACATCTACTGGTGTCTTTATGCTGTTGTGGGGGTTTATTTCTGTGCTACACAGTAAAGTTATTTACTTGTGAGAAATACTGGTCTATGTCAGCCCCAGCCTCAGAGACCAACAACTTACTCTGTCCTTGGCAGCACGACAGGACCTGCCACTATTTCATCCTGAACTGTTCCTGAATGTCTCCAGCATATTATGTGCAAATGTGCTTTCCTTTAGTGCTGGGTCTGTAACCTTTCTTGGCTCCTCTTTTGTTATCCCTGAAACACACACACTACTCTTGTACCCCACAGACAGTAGCAAGATTGCTTTCACAGGAAATGGGATCGTTACCTTGACAGCTAACAAAGTTCTGGGCCATGTCCTCTCTCAGTAATAACTGCAAACACTTTATTTTCTCCTTTTTTTCTACAAAAAAAAATTACTTACAATGACAGGAAGGATAAGGATACACAGTTAACCAAATCCAGCTTTAACTAACTTTTTTTAATTGCTGAGACTTTGAGCACACATGGCTCATGCACTCATCCCAGAATATTGTTTGTGTTTCTGGAAATGGCAGAGTTGGCAGTGGGTAGGCCCCAGCAATGTCTCAGTAGTGCTGCATTTGCAGACATATTTAGAGCACAATCAGATTTGAGAAATTTCCTGCCTTTTTCTGTCTGATATATCCTGGGGCATCAACCTGGACAGGCACAATGGCACTGGGAAATCTTCCAGCACCACGTGGGATGGACTCCATAAAGATGAGGAAAACTCCGGGAGAGGAAAAACTGGAAAAAAAGTTGGTGGACTTGAGAGGGCTTACTGTGTTACTGGTTTGTGTGATCTCTAGTCACTCCAAGGTGAGGGAAGAGGTCTACACCCAGCCCCCTTACATTCCCATCTTTTCCTACCTAACACTTCACTTTCTATGAAATGACAGTATGGAGAGATGTGGCAGAGAAGATTGTTCTTCTCTGAACAATCACTCCAAGAAGATCACTCCAAGATGCTGTAAGACCTGGAGCATCCAACTGTAATGTGCAAATGCAGTTGTATTTCTATTTCTGGTACCCACCTGCTCAGCTCTTACAGGCAGATGAGCTCACCTCTTTGTGCCCCCTTCTGCAGTTTGCCTTTCTGTGCCATTCACTTTAGGAACTGAGACAACTGTGCATATATATATATATGTGTGTGTGTATGCAAGTATGGGTTCAAACATACAGACACACAGGTAGAACTTCACACAATGGCCACCAAACCCTGCTGAGGCTGCTGGTCACCACTTCAGTGCAAAATCTCATGATTTGGAAAGGGGAAGGGTGTTCTGTTTTTTTCATTTTTCAATGTGTTTCTTTTAGAAAGCAGTGTTAGCTTCTAAGGATAGCCTATGGCTGTATGCAGGGGTGTTTCTAACACTTTTTTAACCCATCTCAGACATGGTGAGGGTTATCTCATGTACACTGCATGCTACACCCTCTTTCAGGGTGTAAATCTGGGTCTATTTGTGCTCACATCAAGCACAATGTGAACCTAGGCACCACCCACGCTCAAGACAGGAGAAAAATAATATTCTGAAAGTGTTTTCAGATAGTTTTTAAAAGTCTGCTGGATCTAGACCCAGAGTATCCCAAGGTGTATGTGGAAAGGGGAATAAACAATAGAGTGAAACACTTGGAACAGCCAGCAAGCTCAGGGGAGCTTTTCCTCTGTGTCTCCATTCCTCTAGCATTCTTCTCTGCAGTTTTTAAACAACAATTAAAGGAAATCTCTTTGGAGCAAAGATATTGTTAAAATGAGCATTTGTTTGGGTCTTTGGGCTTGCAGAGCTGGAAGGGAATTTGAAGTGTTATGATGTATTTAAATTAATGCTGTTGCAAGAGCTGAAGCTGTCCACTGAAGTTTGCCTGTGTTGTATCCTTAGCAGCATTCTTTCAGGATGAAACTCTTTCATACAGGGCTTCTTGTCTAAATATATATATGTGTGTGTGTATATATGTGTGTGTGTATATATGTGTGTGTATATATAGATATATATAGGGTTTGTGCATGGGTAACATATTTTTTAATACATTGTTTCTTCTTGAAACCACTTTTTCTGAAAAATTCTCCAGTAACTATATTTTCCAATAGAAATTTTTCAGGGAGACAAACCCCATGCAGAAAGATGCTTGAGCTTTCCAGAGAAAAATTGTCACAGCTGAAACAGGGAGAAGGCTTAAAATCTGGTTTTGAACTATTAAAAATAAGAAGGGATGGATGATATTTTAACAATGTTCATTAAAAAAAGGCAGCTTTCCTGAGGCTGACAAGCAAACAACTTCACAGCACAGTAAGAGTGTGAGCATCTCAGTGTGAGAACAGAGACGTGGCTCATTCAGTAGTGCCTCTTTCTCTTCTAATGGGGTGAGTCTGACCCCAGTGCATTGAACAGGATGCACAATGAAAGACCAAAGAGTGTCTGTCACGACAATTTCTCCTCTGTTTGGAGGTGACAATGCAGCAGCCATCTCACTTGGTTCTTCCTAATCATTATAAAACACAAGATGTGATTTTTTTTCCCCCCATTCTTTCTTTCTTTTGTAAATACATTTAAAATTAATATGATGGATTGGGGAAAAAAATCTTTGGTTCCCAAACTGGCACTAATACAACTATGGCTGAAGAAAGAGGCAGGATTTCAGCCCTCAGGTGAAATGCTTAGATAAGAACTATATTTAATATCTCCTTAGTATGATGAACTTCACCCTTGGTTTGCTTCCAAATCTGGCTGGTAGGAACCTCCAAGTCATCAGTAATTATTGTGTTGAATCTGCAAAAGATGGGTGAATGCCAGACCCTTAAAGGAGGAAAATGCAGTGCCCATGCTTCTGAAAGGAGGGGGGAAGAGCCTAAGAGTTGCAAAGGTGTCAGCTTAATTTCAATTTCAGAAAAATTGTAGGGAAAGAAATCATCCAGCCAACTATTTTAGGCACCCAGAATTAGAAGGGTCGGGGGGGGGGGAATCAAAAGGAGACATGGATTAGTCTGACAGGTCTTTCTTTTGCCAATCCTAATTGCCTCACATGACATGGAAAAACTTTGGTGGAAGGGAAGCAAAAGATGTCATATCTTGGCTTCTAGCAGTGTTTTGAATGACATGTTCATCATCCAACTGGGAACCACAAGAGGCTGGGAGCAAAGATAGCTGGAAGAGTGTAATTAAACCACAGTTATTCATGAGCCAGTGCCAAAAGGAAAGACACTTCAGCAGACTCTTTGGAGTCTGGAAATACTTAATATTTTTCTTTACTGTTTTAGATGTCTTGACAGGGTTTAAAAAATTAAATTTAAAGACAATACCAAAGAAAAAAAAAAAAAGAAAAGGATTAATGGGACTAAATGGGGACCAGCCACTCTCCTGAATGCAAGATTTAGAGATCAAAATGTTCTTGAGACTTTATTATAAAAAAAATGATTCAGGGTCTTATATTTTGAGAAAATAGCTACATAAATACACATAAGGGAACTGCAAAATTATAGGATTTGGTGATTTTTGGGTCAAATTCTGTCTGATCTGCAACCTCAGGTTGCTGCAAAAGCTGACTGGGATGCAAAGAAAAATGTCAAGCTGGCATGTCAGGTGAAATGAGTCTCCTGGTACTGATACAGCCAGAGCTCAGGTATTTCAGATTTTCAGCTTCACCTTTCTGAGCAGTTGTCCAAAGATTAGAGGAGAGATTAATCAGAGAGTTGAAGAAGGTTTGTGCTGAGGAAAGAAGAAAAATCACATGAGGGGCAGAAGTCTTCATAGGTGCAAAAGGCAGCTTCAGGGGAGAGGGGGGGGATCATCTCCACATTCAGATGGGGAGGGTAAAGCAACGAGCTCAAATGGCAAGAGGACATGTACCCAAGTGAAAGAGGATATGTTCCCAAGCAACACTAGAGAAGGTTTCCAAGGGTGAAAGTTAGAATCAGTTGCTTGAGAGAGTTGTGGAAATTCCTCTAAAAGAATTGGTGGGACAACACCCTGCCAGGAATTACAGAGGCATTGCTGATACTCCTTGGGCAGCAGGAGGGTCTATGGCTTTAGGCAGGCCCAGTGGGACTGTTAAGAACCACTGATCCCACCTGGCTCAGTGCTCTGTGCTCCCTGCCTGCAGCCCCAGCAAATCTCTGGTGCTGGCTCTCACTCAGAAGGGCAGCAGAGCAGGAGATGCACACATTGCAACTTGCCGTTGCTTTTACTCAGGATGACTCTCTCCAAAAAGGATTTTACCTGGTAAAGTTTTCTGTGTGCTCTTTGTGGGTCTTTCCTTTTTCCTGACTCGTATTTATTCAACTGCTTAAATCAAGTTCTTTGTGTTCTTCCGTTCCTTAGATAAATAACACTTATTGCTTTCTGACTTCAACAGCCAAGCCAATAAAAATCCAGTTTGTAGACTTAATTCTTTTTTAAGCTTTTATGAACTGAAACAGGAGAGCAGACAGTTTTATGCTGATGCACAGTCATTGGTGGTATATGAACATAACCTGGATCACATCCTGCCAGACAATGCTTTATTGTTGTTATTGTCATTTATTGTTTAGACTAACAGGAAGTGCTGCCACTGTTTGTTTAAAATCAAATTTACTAATTCTGCGTTGATCTGGAAGGAAACTGTTTAGAAGAAAAACATGGCATTTACAACAACAGTAAAGGGCTTTGAAGCCATGCTAACAACCTTGCCTAGACTATGCCACTTCCAATGCTGTTATTTAGTTACATTATTTTATTGTAACACCCATGCAGAAGCTATTCTGAGGCTTAGAAGAAAGCTCTAAAGTATCATTAAAAATACTGCTAGGAGGTATCGTTGCATACATCTGCTTGCATCCAAAGGAATAAAAAATGTAGATGGTCACCAGAAGCTTAAAATCTATCAGCTATAAAACTTCTTAGATAAACAAAAGTCAGCAGCAGACGGGTCAGAGTGATAATTCTCAGAAACCAGCACCTTCCTGCATCACTTATTACCAATTTAACCTCAAAAGCAGCATTTCTGGTGTGAGAATCCCCCATTCAGCCTACTCTTTATTGGTCTTTTTACATCATGGCTCAAACAGAGAGGACATCCACCCTTGGCTTGCACTCCCCAAATTATTTTTCTTGGAAACCCTAAAGCTACACCAAAACTTTGCCCAAACCAAGAAGAGTTTAGTGGGGCTGGGACAGCCTTGTCTGTCCTGCTGGCATGACAGACCAAGGTCTTAGACCTTCTTACCCGAAATTTGGGTGACTTCACCTTGACCTGAGAGGATGCTCCATCCATTTGGATATGGGATTTAGGGAATGTGTGCAAGTGTAGAGGGAAAGAGGAAAAAATCTACCCTGCTATAGCCATAATCCCCAATACCCTTCCCAGTGAGAAAATCATAAGTAGCTCCAGAGCCTCAAATGCCAGAGGGTTTCAGAGTCACAGAATTATTAAACTGGAGAATGTTTAATAATATGTTAAATTTTCTAGCATTATCATACACCTTCAACAAATGAGTCCTTTAGCCTGTAGCCAATGTACCTCTGTCTTTTTAGATCTTGTGAGACTGCAAGGTCTTTGGGGTAGAAACTTTATCTCCTTGGTAAAATATCCTGCACACTTTAACACATGATTTAGAAACAATGATATGGCCAAAGGACTTCAGTGTCTTCTCAGCTGCACACATTTAGAACAGCTTAGTTTTAACTGGCATTGTTCAAAGCAGAATTTACTCCACATTTCACATTTCTGTTCTGGGAAAGTTTAAGAGCTACTGCAGAAAAGCATGGCAAGTTAACTATGAATCTAGTTGTGACACAGGAAAAAGGGACACTACAGACCTTCTGGCTGATGAAAACAAGTAACTCTGGGGAGACCAACTCACATGTAATAAAGGGGAGGGCAATGGGTGCAAGGTTAGGTCTCTAGCAGCCTCTGGTGGCTGTTCAAATACAGATTATTTTTTTTTAAGTTCATGATTATGTAAACTTTTTTATTTGATTTTTTTCCAATTTTTATTTCATGCAGCAGTATGAACAACATTTTTGTTGTGAAAGAAGTGTCTTTTCTTGTGAACTCTTTGGTTATCTCTGAAAGTCTACTGTTTTGTTGGAAGCTTTTTAATAGAAGAAGTCATCTAAATACATTGGTTAAGCTAGCAGCATCTAGGTGAGAGGTAGTCATGGGAAGTGACTAATTACAAAGGTCAATGCAAATGGTTTTGAACACAGATTTTTGGGTAGGCTATTATCAATGTAAGCTGTATCAACACACTGCCTTGTAAATTAATAGCCCTGCCTTTTAATTTTATTGAATAATATTGTTTCATAATAGCAGCAAAACACCACAGGCAGTAGATTCCCACAAGATTATTTATCAGCTTTATGTCTCATGTCACCCCTGGAAAATGCAGTAATTTTTGTCAGGCTGTATTTCTTAAACATTGCAGCTGTCATCCACTGCAACTGCTGTAGTAAAGACTGCAAACCAGTAAGAACTGCAGCTCTTGTTTTCACAGACTCCTAATTTTCTAGCAGTCTCGTTTTAGTAGTCAAATTTTCCATGTTTGGTCTATGCACACAGGAGTGAGTGTCTGGAACAGAACAACACCCCATTAAGATATTTTTTCCCAAGGAAAAGACCCTATAGAAGGTTACAACACTCTTTTGTGCATGTAAGCTGATCCAAGTGTTTAGACACATAATTGCTTGCACAAAACTCTGCCTGTGACTCGTGTCTGTGTACTGCCCCAAGACATTCACATTGGTGCACTGCTTATTTCAAGGGAAATTAGAAAGGTGAAAGTCTGTTCACTACAGAAATCTTGCCTTTCTGAATCTTGAAATGCCATCAAAATCCTACCTTGAGTGGGATGCATGCAGGGCTGGGTCAAGACAATGTGTCAAGGGTCATGTCCTTTTCATTTTAGCCCTAAAATCTAACTCTAATGAGTGGTGTGGTCCTCTAAAAGAGGCATCTGTCACTCCTCCATACAAACTGAATTTATTCTGCTCCAGTTTCATACCCAGATATAAAGAGTGGCTTATGACTAAGTCAACCTGACCTCAAAGTTAGATTTTTACAATCAACCTATTTCAATGAATTCTTCTCCCTAAAACTGTACATCAGATGACTGATAAAGAAGCCTTTAAGGACTTCCTAATATCATCTTCTGATTGAGTTTTAATTTTTCTTTGCCTCCATAGATAGGGTATTTTTAAAAGTGGCCAAAGATTTCAAATTGACCTTTTCTTTACATTCATGGGTCATTGAACAATAAGCCCTTCAGACAACCCTAAAAATGCTTGTTTGTAAAGCAGTAGAGTTGTGTCACTTAGAAAACAGGCATGGCATATGCCTAGAAGAAAGCCATGTGTGATTTTAAATAGGAACTATAAATACAAATTTACCTGCTGATATTTGTTCTTGGAATTTCTGCTAACATACATCAATACAGGCAAAACCCATCATGAGAACAAGTCAGGGAGATTAGAGCTCTGCAGCATGGAGCCAGAGAGACTTAACCCTCCCCTTCTGTAACATGGCCCAAGAGGAATTCCACCTTGCAGAGCAGTGTGGCATTTATCAACTCTTTCATAAGATTGTAACAGCAGGTTTATAACTACAGTGAGACAGACACAACCTTTGGCATCCCAGATTAGAAGACAATGACCTGCCTGGTTTTATGTTGGAAGTGTATAACCTATGGGTGTGCCTGCAGCATCACTGCAACAGCACATGGCAGAGAAAGCTTGGAATATTATCCTGTGGCTGACATATCATTTACTAAAGGAAGTTTCATTTTTAGACAGTGGTGGAGGATGAGATTTCCAATGAGAGCCTGTAATGAGTTTTACATACACGAGGTCACCTTGTGTGCTGGAGAATGAAGGGCAGTGGTGTTTGCACAGGGGGGAAGGACAGGGAAATTGTAGCAGAGATCTTTGGGCAGGACAAAGGTCAGAGTTAGCACCAGCTGTGTACATGAAAGAAACCATTATTTTAAGATACTGAAGTATTTTATTCTTGCTTACTAATCTAGGTGATATAATGGGGATTTGTGGTGATCCAGCAGTCACAGCCTTACAGGGAAACCACTAATCCTACACCTTACTGTCACACAACCTGTGTATCATTGTTCAACATCCAAAATCTATTTTTATTGTTACCTAGAGCCTAAGCAAAATCATATTCTGTTTTCTTTTGTTTCTTTAAATAAAGAAGAAAAGGTAGAGACCACTGACTTCTCAGTCCTATTAATGGCTTCTCTGATGAATAATATGAAACCATTGTTTAAAACATGTATCTGCACAGGAGCATTTTGTTTTGAAACAGCTTGATTTTAAGTGTGACCTGAAAAAAAAAAAAAAAAGAGCCCTAGCAATTAAATATCATGGAGCACAAACTGTGGGAACAACTAAATTACGTTTTCTTGACAGGAAAAGATTTTCATCAAAAGCATGTTTACCCACTCAAAATATAAGCAAGAAGTGTGAAAACCACTTGCAGGCAGCTGTGGGTGTTGTAAAGATGTATGCACAAAGGACCTGCTCTCGTTGCAGCGTTGTCCTGCCAGCCAGGAAAGTCCCTGCTGGCGGGGAGCAGCCCCTCCAGAAGACTGCCACAAAGGGCCTGGCTGTGCAAGCAAACATGAGCGAGCTTGTCTGCTCTGCCATCTGCTACTGAGACCTCCTGTCAGTGCTGAATCATTCCCTTCCCTCGCCTTATTTAAGGCTCTTAGCTGGCATCCTCAGAAATGAGGGGTTTGCTCGTCTCTCTGTCTTGGCTCCGGGTGTGAGTGAGGATTACAAAGTGGCATTTTCTGTCACACTCAGACTGGAAGAGAGATACAAGAAGACAAATGTGTCAAGCCTTGGTTGTTGGAAGTTTGGGATGGAGAAAGAAGAGGCTGAATTTAATGTGAATCTTAGTCTTGAGGAAGAGGGGGGAACAGGAGCAAGAGTTGAAAGCCTCCAGCCTGCTCTTTTTGCAGGCAGAGAGGAAAATCTAAGCAGCAGCTGATTGAGACAGCTGAGTAAAGAAGCTACAAGGTAAAAATAGAAGCAGGCTGTCAATTAATCTGCCAGTGTTGGGCATGAGTGAGAAAAGAGCACGAGGCTTTGGGAGAAGCCAAGCCAGGGATGGTGTGTGGGGAAGGAGAGGCAGCTGCTGGAGTTGTTCTGCTGTGAGCTGAGAGCAGGAGCAGGCTGGGGGCTGGGATTCTGCACTCAGATACAATTCTGGAGAGACAACCCCAGTCCCACTTTATCACAACTTCAAACTGAATATTTGTGTGAATTGGGACCCTTTTATCACTGAGATATCCACAGTTATTTTATGTACTTCCTTCAAAGGGACACTTGCAGATTTCTGAAGTGCCCTCTGGAGCAGAGTCTTCTCTACTCCAAGGAACAGGGATGTCACCCTCCACTGCCCCACCACAGCCACTGAAACACATCACTTCTAAATGAGATGTGCAGCACAGGAGGTGCTAAACCCCCTGCAGTACTGTCAGTGCCATAGGGCTGGGTGTCATGGATTTTTCTGTAAATGCTTTTGCTCATTGAGTAATGACTGCAGTGCACAGACATATCTGATGGATGGCCTGCTCAGCATGCTGATGGGCCAAGGACTGAGCTGTCTGTGTTTTTTTGTTCTCTCATGAATGCCAACAATAGTGAAGGGTTTTGCAGCGAGAGTCTCAAGCTGTTTATTTACTCAGTAAGAATAACATAAATATTTTGAAGTGTGGCTCAAACCAGCCTTCAGCAGAGACAGTAGATAGGCTCAGCAGAAAAAGCATGGTATGAGCAACCAGGGTGTCATCTGTGATTGACTCCAATTGCAGCTGCTGTGAACTGGGGTGCTTGAACCCGCGATCTTAATTGTGCCGCACACATTCTTGGATAAAAAGTGCTATAAAAGTGCCAGGAGTAGCTATTCTGTGTTTTTAATAGTATTTTATCTATATCTTTTCACTTTCACTGTTCCTGAACTGCCTGAGGTGAAAAAGTCAGCTGGTGCCTGTTCAGAGAAAAAGGTACAGCTGTGGTTGTTGTTGAGCTCAAGTTTGTAATTTAAGAGCAGGATGCAGGGATAGAGTGGGCAGGTCACTTCCTAAGCCTGCAGCTCTGCACATGCACTTCCTTTGTGGCTCAGTGCTCCCTAATTTACTGTGCAGCAGTGAATTTTGCTTTGGTTTGGCTCACACTGGCTCTGCACCAGCTTCTCTAAACCCCCAGCCCACCCCATCCCCAGTGGAGCAGAGCCAGCCTGGCACCCACCCTGGCTTCTGGGTTTGTAGGGAATGTGGGTACCCGCCCACAGCACAACATCCACAAATGAGAGCTGGGCACTGCAATCCCCTGTTCTGCAGCAGGCAGAAATGGTTCAGAAGAGGGGCCCTGACCCCCCAGGCAGGGGTGGTATGACAGCCTCTATTTGGGCACACTCCCAAAAGAACTATCCCAGTGCTGCCAGACATCCTGCACCAGTGCTGAGGACTGGGCTCAGAAGCTCAGAGGGAAAGCAGCAGCCTCCCCCAGTATCACACCTCAGCCTGCAGGCAGGGCATGTTTAGCTCCATGGACACAACTCTGCTCCTGGGACCACCAGCTCTGGCAGCAGCTCTCTCTGCTCTGCCCATGACTTCTGTCAGCCAGGAGGTGGGGACTGCCTTAGCAGGGCTCTCCTCCTTTCATGCAAACCCACCTATCCTTTGGGAGATGGATTAATCTCTGTTGTTTAAAAGGCAGGAGCAAAAGCAGGCCCTGCTGGGCTGTGAAGATGGCCAGCTTTATTTTTTTAGAGATAGCTGTAATAACAAAATCCATCTCCCCAAAACAGCTGAGAGACTGTGGCCAAGCAAGAGGCTAGCAAGGCAGCATGGTCTCCCCCCTTCAAAAACCTCAGAGGGCAGGGGAGCACATTTCTCTAGTCCAGAGATCAAAGAAGTTCTCACTTCTCCTTGTGATTTTATTCCATGGCTATTTAAGAGCTGGGCCAAGTGGCCATCACTTGCATGTGCCTTTGCTGTTTACAGATCCAGCTCAGAGGTGTGGAGAGCTTGCCTTAGGCTGGCTGTCAGAGTGAGGTACCAAAATCTCCCCCTTCCTGGCCTGTGCCCAGCTGCCTTCTCAGGAGAGCTGATCTAGTGATGGGGTGTCTCCTGGACTTGGTAGAGAACAGCCTGCAGCAGACAGCAGTCAATGGCCAAGTTATCCCAAGACATTGAGCTTTGATACCCAAAATCCTTGCAGCACTGCAGAGTGCTCACTACATTTGTCTACTCTGGTTGTCTCATGGGCTGTGCACAAAAACTAGAGAGATTTAAGTGTTAAGCATTTCAGTAATTAAGCGTAAATCAAATTTTCTTCACAGGCTGGTTGCAAGAATCTCAAAAATGAGTTCTTCCTGTCTCTTACTTGTCCTTATGGAAGACCTATAAGGTGAAACTTGAGCTATTTCTATTTCTTATTAATTAGGAGAAGTACCAAATGCAGAGAAAAGATGCCTTGCTCAGAGCTCAGAGATGACTCCCTGTGGCTTCCCTGGGAAGGGAATGGTCCCAGACACCCAATTATCTCAATGACATACATACCCTGTTAGAAACCTCTCATCACCAATGTATCAGGAACAGCTGCCCTCGTGAACACTTAACTATATCACTGCTTGTTACATCAAGGCTACACATGGAATTGCAATTAAAATTGGTGTGGCCACCATGGCTTCAAACCTCGGAGTTTTGGGTGCACTTCAGAGCATATCTTTGTCCTGAACTTTGAAAGCTGCAGTGTCCATGGTCCTTATTCAACCCTGAATTAAGACTCATGCAAAGACGTGCCAGAAAGATGAGGGCCTCAGCTGGTGTTAAATTACCAGTGCAGAGTGCCCCATCTGCCACTGAAATACAGCTGCATGGTGCAAAGTGACAAGCACTTGGTGGCTGCTTCCTCTCACAAATGCCCACAGGATTTCAATCACCAAAAAAAAAAAAAAAAATTGTCCTGTCCATATGGCTATAATTCATTGGCCATTAATCTCCCAGTGTTTACATGTTGATTCCTTCAGAGCCTAATCTCAGCCTGTAGCTGTCAAGCCTCTGTTTGGAGAAAAAACAAGACTGATCCTGCAGTCCCTGGGACTCTCTCAGGCTGTAGGCAATAAACAAGTGTGAGGCCATAAGTCAGACATGTTGTTAGGTCATAGGAACTGTGTCATTTTTACCAGCTTCCCACATGTCTGCCTTGACACCCAAAGGGATCCTCACAGCAGTTCTTCCTCTGCCTCACTTGTAGTTGCCACTCAACAGGGACTGAACCCAGCTTCACCCCATTTATCTCCTTCACAATCAGGCAGTTAACTGAAACACAGGAGCTTGCATTTTTTTTTTCTGATAAGGAGAAATTGATGATGAAAAGGGCATCTGTGACAATGAAATCCAATTTTCCTGAAGACAACAGGAGAGAAGATATCAGGTACTCACTCCCTGTTTCAGCCAGAACTCCCATCCCCAAGGAGTCACTTCTCATTGCCCAGCAAACTAAACTCTCATACCAGCATTTGCCATGTCATGCTTTTCACCTCTTGAGTTGTGTCAAGGAAGGCTCAGATTAGATATTTGGGAAAATTTCTTCACCAATAGGGTAGTCAAGTATTCTAACAGGCTGCAACTGGGCAGCTGATTTACCATCCCTGGAGGTATTTCAAACACATGTGCATGTGGCACTCAGGGACATGGTTTAGTGGTGGACTTGGCAGTGTTGTGTTAATGATTCTAACCTAAATGATTCTCTGATTCTCCATGGTTTATATGGGCTCTTCTCAGCCAGGTGTGCCTTTCGTGTGAAAATCCTTTTCACAGTGTGATGGTTACACTGTATAAAGCAAAGGTTTTTTTACAGTTACTTCATAAATGAAGAATAATGGTTCTTCCAGTCCCCAAACTCCAGTTTTAACAGGTCCTAAAAGAACCCATTTTCCCATTAGCAGTCAGGTGTTGGTCAGTCACTTGAGCTGAGCAGTTGCAGCCCAGCTTGTACATGTGGCAAGTTCCTCCACAGCAGCCTGTATTGTCTCACTGGGGTTTTGTAGGAGGAACCACATATACACAACCCTGTTCCGCCTCCCTGTTCTCAGAACACTTCCACTTTTTGTCCTCAACCTCTTCACACCCCTAGTTTGGCTTTGCTTTCTTAACTTAAAATTTCAGTCCCTTCAAAATGGAAATTATTCAGGGATTGTGAGGGGGAAAGTGGGCAGAGACCTGTTAAGTCTCCCTGCTCAGACCTGTCTTTTTTGTTTATTGCTAGTTAGTTTGCTAGCTGAACAAATGCATTTTAGATGCTTGGAAACATATCTAGTTTGCCAGAAGAGCTGATCAGCACAGCCCTACATTGACCCAATGCTTTTCTCAGCAGCAAAAATCAGATGTAGCTCAGGCCAATCTTAAAACATAATAGGCTGTGTCACCAAAGGTGTTTTACCAACAAGCAGAATGTAATTATCACTTTTCCTAAGCTGAAATGATTCTTTGGCATTGTTTCATCTTCTAATGAGAAAAAATATGTGTGTAAACATTGCATTTTTGGAGATAACAGTCAAAATACTAAGCACTTGTTGGTGACAGTAAATTTAAGCACTTGCAAAGGGGGTCTGTCTACTCTTAGTGTCAGTAGTTTTCTACTTGCTATTCAAGACAGTTTATTTTATAATTAAATTATATGAAGATGTGGTGTTATTTTTTTTTATGTGACACTGAAAAGTGAATCATCAAATCCTACAGAAATCTGAGTACTGAATTCTGACAAATTCCAGGGTGGTTTCATTTCTTTCCTCTACTGTGAAACCAACCTGTGCTCTGCACCCCACTTAAGCAGAAACTACTGCAAGATGACTCCAGGCATGCTGACCTCTCTGGCACCCACAGCTGATTATCATCTCCACAAGGCACATTAATTAGTTGCTAGAGTAATTAACTGGAAGCCACATAATCAATGCCAGATGTTTTGGAGTCGTTTCCTTTTGGATTGCAACTGCTACTGGCTTCCCAAACTTATAATCCTGAATGTTTTTCTCAGGGAAGGCCAAACTCTTCATCGTCCAGTCAGAGCCCTCCATCAGCATCTGCTTGTGTTCCTCCAGCCAAAGCTGTGTGACCTCACCACCTCCACATCATCACTTCTGGGGACATGTGTGAGTTTGGGTGAGACTGGAAACTATTGGGTAAACTTTCTATTTCCCTGTGCATCTTCCTCAAAGAGATGTTTCTGCCTTGGGAAGAAGCAAAGCAGTATGTCACAGTTGGTGTATTTACATGCCAATGTTTAGCTCCATGTGATATTTATAAATGAGAACAATGAGGGATGGAAGGACGTACTTGTGTCAGTACTGTGGTGGCTTTCTGGGGAGAAAACTCTGTGATTTCTTCAGGTTTTACTGAATATTGGAGAGTGGAGATTTCTCTTTTTTTACTTATTTAAATAATGATTATTATCTGCTCACAAGTTCAACACCTGTTTGGTTTTTTTTTTTTATGTTACCTTTGGACTGTATTAATAATGGTCCATTTTCTCTGGTCTTGAACTAGTTTTCATACACATAGTTATATAGTGTGCCTAGATATGGCCTTGCTAAATTTATCCTGATATGGACTTTAAATTACATTGTATATTTACTGCAAATTAAGCAATTGTAGTGGAATTTTGTTGGGGGACTGATTTCTTCTTAACACCCCGACTATCTATGGTCCATCAAAGACATTGATAGTAGTTTATCAGATACAGGAGTGTTTGATTTAATGGGGAGGGGGAGCATTTGTTCTTTTGATTGCATCTCTTCAACATTGTGGATGCAGTGTGGTTTCTTCTGAGCCAGCAGCTGGTGGTGTCACACTGTCAATGTGCTTTCCCTTTTGGGAGCCATTGGTTCTTGCACCCTTATCCTTCCTGGCCTCCTCCCTGCCAAACACTCTCCATGTATTTCTATGGCCCTGCCATGGCACTGCAGTTAAGGAACATTCTGTCTTCTCTACTTTACAGCCAGAGCTACAACAATCCTCTCAAGGTGCTGTTCCTTGGTGATACATTTTTTGTTTCTTTCCATCAGTTCTATTTGAATTGTTTGGTATTTCTTTCTTTTTATTGTTGGACAGTTTCTTTAGCTGATTTTCTTTGATGGACTGCAGGGATCTGCACTGTTCCTTCCCATAGTTTTACCATAATTCTTCATATTTCTTACATTTGACAGAGATACTGTCATAGGGTTGACAGTCCTGGGAGATGTCTGTGACTGGCTCAAGTGTTCCTCAACGCCTGCTGGATTTTTTCCTCCTGTTTCTAGTTTAAATAATCCCCCATAACCTTGTCAGTTTTCTGTGCCAGTAGACTTGTCCTACTTTCTTTAAGGTGGAACTATTCCTCATTTACTTTCTCTTCCCAAATAGTTCTAGTTACACCATTACATTCTTTTTTTGTTGTTGTTTTTGTTTTTTTGTTTGGTTTTTTTTTTTTTCATGCTGCTTTTAATTCATTAATTCAGACAATGATAATCTACCTGTCTGATTTGGTTGTTGATCCTCTCTGTTAATAATAAAGTAATTTATTTTCTTTTACATTTTGAGAAGTGTTAGGAACTGCATCCAACTATCATTCTCAATGCACTAGATGATGGGTAAAATCTTCCAAGAGCAATATCACAATTCACTATCAGCTATCATGAGCAGGCTAAGCAAGCTAAATGCAAATTTCCTCTTTGTAATTTATTCCTTTTAATACAAACCTGGGGAAAGGTGCAGAGATAATTTGCAGCCTACTCTGAAAGTTAAGATAAGGATTATATCAGACCATGAATTGATTACATTTAAAGCCATGGGACCCCTGGTAGCAATATCCCCCAGCTGTTCCCTTATTTACAGCAGCACAGCTCTGGCTTCAACACTGCAGCTGATGTTGGCAGCTGAAGCCTCCCAGCACAAGGGGAAGGTGAGGAGGAGGGAGCACCAGTGCAGCCTTTTGTCCTTGTGGTCCAAAGAAGGAGCATCGGGGTGTTTCCTAATTCCAGCCACCTCCCACCGTGGAACTCAGGCACTTCTGTGACCTGCAAATTACCAAACACTCTTACAGATGTTGGACCCCTAATAAATGACATTTTTTTAATGAGCTAATCCAATGTTTCTGCAGCTGATTTGCGTTTCAGTACAGCAACGTGTCATCTAGCAATTAATTCCTCACATGGCAGTGATCACAGCCACTGTGTGTAGATACTGTTCTCTAATGGAAAGGAAGTTTCCTTAGAAAATAATTCTGTACAGTAAGATTTCTTTACCATGAGGATTTAATTTTGCAGCTCTCAGCTTGCTTGCCTCTGTCTCCCCTTCACACTATCTCCTCTGTGTAATTTAGATTCAGGTTCAATAGGAACTGCTTCAAAATGAGTAACTGGTAGCTGAGCACAGGAAGGCTCAGACCTAGGCAGGGTAGTCTTGATTTTGGTTTGATGTTGGCTTCTTTTTCCTTTTAGTACTTTTTGTTTACTTGCTCTATTAAATAGCAAATATTAGGACAGAAATAAGACAATGATAAGTGAAAGTACCAATTAACACTAGCCACATGGCTACAGTGCTCAGAAAAGAATTTTAAAGTCAGAAACTGCACATTTGAATGCAACAGTTCATGCCAGGAGCAATGCAAGGCTGCTGAGTCAGTGCTGTTCAAATATTTACCATGTATTTAACCCAATACTCACACATATGCTCTGAATTCAGAAGCACACACCTGACTGCCTGCACATTCAGCTTGACTTTCCAAGTGCAGAGTCACACAAATACACATTTATTTTACATTTCAAGGGATAAAAATAATCACTACTTTATTCTTACTTTATATATGTATTTTTTAACTCTGTAATATACCACACACTGCAGAGAGCTATTCCTAAATGGAGTTAAGTGTGCTGGCAGTACAATTTTTTGATATAGTGGGTTTGGGTTTGTTTTCTCCATTGATACTAAACAGTCAAAAATGCTGCAGATTGTTGACAGGAGTCTAAATGCTGTATCCCAGGTATCAGTCATGATATTTATGGGGGAATTGGTTGATTGCCCAGCTCTGGAGTTCTCAGGAGAGACACAGACCTGTTGGTGTGAGTCTGGATGAGGGCCACAAAAATGATCAGAGGAATGAAACCTTTCTCAGGTACAGAAAGGCTGAGGAGCTGGAGTTGTTCCACATGGAAAAGGCTCTAGGGAGACCTTCTTGAAGCCTTTCAGTACTTAAAGGGCACTTACATGAAAGATGGTGACAGACTTTTTAATTGGGCCTGTTGCAATAGGACAAAGGGTAATGGTTTTGAATTAAAAGAGATTTAGACAAGATAAAGGGAAGAAATCTTTTACAAAGAGGGTGGTGAAACATCAGAACAGGCTGTGCAGAGAGGTGGCAGATGACTGCATCTGGAAGCATTCCAGGTCAGGTTAAATGGGGCTGTGAGCAAGCTGATCTACTTGAAGATGTCCCTGTTCATCAAGGGGGTTTGGACTAGATGGCCTTTAAATGTCCCTTCCAACCCAAACTATTCTATGATTCCTAAACCTAAACAGTATTAGAAACATGCATTTTACACTCATCAAAGGCTGTGGAAGTTTCATACCTCACCTGAAGTCTGTTTGTTTATTAATAGATCATCAGGAATCTTTTCATAGGCTAGTTTCTTCAAAATTAAAACCTGTCTTCTGAGATGCTTCTTTTAAAGAAGCTTGTGGGTATGTGGAGGAAATTGTTTCTTGTGTCTGGTTTGTGTTTTAGCAGGTTTTTTGGTTTTGTTTTTTCTTTTGAACAACAATTGCAGGTTTCATTGATTTGCAGTATGTATTTTGCACTTCAGCATTATATATATGAAAACACTGAGGACTGAAGGAGATGTGGAGTCAGGACACACACACCCTTCCCACCTCACACTGACAATATCAGGTCTGTGGGCTACAGCAAAGGCACCCTGGATACCTGTCACAGTGAACAGGAGAACTGGGCCTTTGATTTTCATAGATTGGTAAATTGGGGCTCATCTGATGAACATCAACATTATCCATTTAATAAGTGGAAGGATTTTGCTTTGTTGCCTTACCCCTCTTGATACCTCTGATTTTATTTTGTCATTTAAGACTGATGCCAGACTGGTTTGTTGGGATCTGCTGTGTACTGCTATGGTGGGATGAGCAGTGAGTTGCCAGGTTTCCAGGTTTATTATTATTATTATTATTATTATTATTATTATTATTATTATTATTATTAACCAGGAGTAATCATGGAATAATGAGGGATATAAAAGGTCAAAGATTGTCCTTGCCCCATGTCTTTATTTCCCTAGCCACCAAGCAGAGACTACTAGACACATTTCTGTGCAGTGACCTTGGCATCAATTTCTGCCATGACTTCACCACACTGTCATCATGCCATGGTCTCAAAATGTAAAATATCCTACTACAGGAAATCTGACACTACCAATATTACAATAACTGCAGTAAACTGCAGAAAAATATGTTTCGTGACAGAGGAAGCAGAAAAGCTGGTAGATGAATTGGATTCCTTTTTAGATGAATCTTCTATGGATCAGTAGGTTTATTCAGAGTTACTTAAAAAGCAGTTAACATTCCATTAGCAACAAACTGTGATCTGTGTCAGCAGTAAAGCACTGTTCAGTCATTTATTTTAGAATGAGCAGTCACTGCAGGGAGAAATAAAATTATGAAACGCCTCAGAAGCAAATAAATAGTAAGGCAAAGCCTGGGATTTTCTCTCTTATTCTAAATATTAAGCCTTCCTCCTAGGAATATCTATTAATATACAGCAATATTTTCCCCAATGTTTGCTATGTGCAGGGTGAGTCAGAACTTTCTATTTCTTCTGGTAGTTTGGGTTTGTGATAAAAGAGGAAAAAAATGCACGCTCAGATTTGGCTGCTGCCATGGTATTTCACCAAAGTAAGAGCATTGTTGGTTCAGCATTTTGTCCTCTGCTAACCTGGCTTCAGTCCCAAAGAGCTGCATGGAAAGAATCCCTTTCTTTCAGCTGGAATGGATAGGGCACCGTGCCCCCGTGGGCTCTTTACCTGATCATGATCACCTCCTGGGCTTAAAGCAGCCTTTATCTCCCCACTCTCCTGACTCAAATAAAACCTGCACTGGCACAGGAGTTAATGTTTGACTCCTATTCTTTTTGATGGGTAGTTTTGATTCTTCTAAACCTTTTTGTATCTTGTGAGAGAGATCAGGTATAAAACAGCCTTCGAGTGTCATTGATCCCATGGTGAGCCAGACGTGAATAGAAGAAGCATTACTGAAATCTGTGCAAAACCCTCTCCAAGCTGAGCTGCTAATGGCAGGCATCCTAATGACATCTGCACGTTACCCTCGTGTCATTCTCCTGTGTGCATTGTGCCAAATAAAGCTCAGCCAAACAGCAAACAATTAGAAGGTCGATTGCTTTGTGCTGCGTTGAAGCCACTGCTCTGACTGTACAATGCTGCAGCCCCTCAGGGCAGATTGTCCCCACTACTGGACACATCACATAAAACCAGGAGCTCAACAGCTGCAAAAGCTCCACTGCATTTTAACAAATTTAAACGTAGACCTCGTTCCCAAAGTAACAAGTTCTGTGTTACACGACAATGCTGCCTCATAAGGTTTTAGTCCTTTTAATTACTCTGATAGATGGATCATTATAGTGAGGCATAGAGAGAGAAGGGAGGAAGAAATATTAATAAACACATGGTGACTGCACTGGTTAGGCAATCAACATTTCTGCTCAGCCACTAACAAGCAGTGCACAGCTGACTCGTGGGGGGCATGTAAGACTATGATTAAAACATTTGGCCATAAATGCCACATTGACTTTGAAAAACTTGTGTTTTATGAATTAGGTATTTCTATAAATCAAAACATATAACTGGGGTCAGAAGTAATATTAGGTCACTAATTGATATCAGCATTGAGAAATTAGGAGCTATTATTTACAGTAATAACCAGTACCTCCTCATTTCCTCAGGATTCTGCTGTGCCTGCATAGATTAATGTGAAGGGAAAAACTCCTCTTTTCATCCTTTTCAGAAGAAAAGGGTCCTGATGGGTATTCTAATGTGGAGAAAAAAAATTTTGGAGTCTTCTCCTACTGGTTTCTGATAGTGGCTGTACTGATGTGGCATGAGGGCACAGAAAAAATTGTGAGGGCATCTTCAAAAGCCATAACTCGAGGCTGTGTTCATTCTCTCCCATTGCCTTTTAAGATTATGATAATGAATAGTAATTTAGAATTAATTCAAAACTAAATGATTTGGGCTGCTTTTTTTCCAGACTTGAGCCCTGACAGCAACAATTGTTGTTATCTCCAACAGCTGACTTCCTCTGCAGTTCACAGTTTTAGGGTGCAGAGTGATGGTGAGCAGCTTGGCCAGCTCTTCTGAAGCTCACATTTAATGGTGGGTCCAAAAGCTTTGAAGTGAAATCTTTAAGTTAAAAAAATCCAGAATTTTGTAATCTTTTCCTATGTCAGACCTTTCCTTCCAGGAGTTCAAACACTAATATTTTCAAAATGGCTCAGTAATTCTAGTAAAAAGGAGGAAGCAAATAATGAATACAAGTTATCATTTTGGAAATCTTCCAGTGCTGCTGCTAAGAAACTGTATTTTAAGAGATATACTTGGAATTAGTCCTTGCATTACAAATAATAGTCACCTCTGTGATGGAAGTGAAAATTATCAAGCTAAGAAGCACAAATGAATTTTAACAGTTTCTATAGTAATTGTAATCCATAAATGCATGCAGGTATTATGTAAAACACTGTGTATGTTACAACCACACAGCTAAAATGGTCTTTCTTCAAATCATCTTTGCAAGTGTATTCTTAATATCAGAAGAAATATGCTTAGTTCTGTGTTAAACCATAAGAAATTAGAAGAATATATTTTTAATATCAGGTCCAAATTCAACTGACAATGGCGTACCTTGCATAGTTCAGATATGACTTTGTACACATTGAAAAAAAAACCCCATAATTTTGTCCTGTAAGCACAGATTATGCATTCATCCCTTTTAAAATAGATAATATAAATGGTTCCTTTGAAAACACCCCTCAGGTACTATTTTATTGCAAATTTTCTCATGGATGTTTAAAATGTTTAGATGTATGACAGAATTTGAAATCTACTACATTTAGCAGCAAGTGCAGGCAAATAAATTGGGCATAACATTTCTGGAATAAGCACCATGTAATTTTTAAGTGATTCACCTCTACGCCACCTGCTAATCCATTTCTGGGAGAATTACAGAATTTTGTGCATCTTGCAAAAAAGTGCCATTTTAAATAGGAAAGCATAACTTTAAAGGAGTGAAACAAGGATGAAAAAGCTTTTAGAAAAATATGCCAATGAAATATTTCTAGAACACCGACCATTAGTTGTGAACCCATTGCTGATCCATAAATTCTGATTTCTTATGGTCAGAGAAACACTTGTTTCATTTATATATGCAGATAGAGCCTTCCTGTGAAATCCAGCTGCATTTGTGGTCTCAGCAGCATTTAAGATAAATATTACAACAGCCTCTTTCTCAATGTCTTCTAGAGATATCAGTATGGACAGTATCTTCCTAGTGTTGTGCACTGAATTTATAAAGCTGATTTTATTCTCATTTCAGATTACCTGGTTTCTGACCAAAATGGGGCACCCTGCATTAAGAAGGAGGCATTAAAAAGCACCATTGCTGTTTTACGTGCTCCCAACATGTTTCTGTAATAGCTTCTCTAAAAATGTGTGGCATAAACAAAATCCTCAAGCACATTGCAGCAAAAGGGTTTTATTGGTGCTCATTGCACTGACCTACATAGGTTGTTCTCAGGCTCCCCATTCCTGAGCAGTGATGCTCGTTCTGTACTGGAGCCAAGGAGGCACTTAATCTGTGCCAAGCCATCTTTTTGTCAAAGTACATTTTGCCATCATAATAAAGGCACAAATACAATTTATGTTCTGTTAGTAAAATCAGGAAAAACAATCTCAATGAAGAAAGGAGTCAGGAGTCACCCATCCAATGATCTTACAAAGCACAGATCTAATTTTCCACATTGTATCAAGAGCAGAGAAAGCCTGAATTCCCATCTAAAGAATGGAAATAGAAACACACTAGGGATAGAACCTCTGATTTGTTTGTTCTAAGAAAAAAGGAAAATCTGTCTTCATTCCTCACTGACTTCTCATAGCCTTCTGTATGTTGATATTCTAAAGCACTCTATAAAATACACCTGACATAAAATTACTGCAGCAGGGCATTTTACTTCACTTCTGTGCTATGTATAATTATCGAAGATTTGAAATGTTATGGTATTAATAAAACAAGATTGTTATTTTATACACAGCAAAGATGTCCTAATTAATGTAATTTGCCAAAGGAACAAAAGATAAGGATTTTGTTGGGGAAGACAACAAAATCTTGCTTGGTTTGCACGGGTGTAATGTGCTGAACACCACAGAATTTTATTGAAACTTCCTATTACAGTCTTATTAAACCAACATCCTTTAGAAAGCAAAGCATTAGTTTGAGTTACCTAGTCTTCAGATATATTTGTTTTAGACTCAAAGTTCTTTCTCCGAACTTTCTATTACCTGTATGACATAAATAAATTGTTAGGCATCCAAAATCCCTTATAGAAAAACAGGAATGTTACTAGGGCTCAGGTGCTCTGAATCTTCCATACAGAACATACAATCCATGGGTACCATATCTGCTTTAAAAAAAAATTAACAAACCATATTCTCTTTTCATCTGCAGAATTTATTTGTTCTCTCACCAAAAAAAAAAAAAAAAAAAAAAAAAAAAAAAAAAAAAAAAAAACCAGATTATAGACTTCTCTGTTTTTTCCTAGGGACCAAAGGTGCTCCTTTGATGGGTGAGGATGCTCCAGTGGTAATAAGTTTCAGATTTTCACGTATGAAGTTGCGCTGTCGCACTGTAGATGATCCTATGTAGCTGCTGGTGCAAACTACTTTTGCTGCCACTGTAGGTGGTACAGTCTGTGGAGGAAGCCCATTGATTATGTATGTCCACTGCATTGATTGTGTCTGAAAAAAAACAGAGAAAGAAAAAAAAAAATCAATTATCAAATACCTTGAAAATTTGTCAGTGATTTAAGATGCAACATTGATTTCAAAAGATACTTCTCCATCTCCATGTAATGCACTGGAATAACACAGAATGAGAACTGCACTCCTGGAACAGAGAACTGAAATCACATTCAGCTTTATTCAGAAGCAGGCATAACATAGATGAGAAATTTACCTTCCCTGGCTGATCTAAAATGCCTTTTTTATTTAAAAATACCAGAGGTCTGTATGTTTTTCAAAGGTGACTATTCCATATTGCAACATAAATGCCTCAGGTTTGTCCTGTAGGATTCGCTTGCAGCTCTGCTATCTGTAACAATGATATTATCAAATGGTGGGATTTTCACATTAAAACAATGAACAGAACTAAGAGGAAAGGATTCAGAGTATGCACAAGAGAATTGAAGCTTCACGTTGGAATCTCTAGTTTGAGGCATATTTATGTGGATTGAAAATGACACTCTTCATTTGCTCTCTGTTTATAACTGGTCTCTAGGAATGGAACAGATGTTTCCATGTCATGTCTTGTAATGCTTGAATACTTGATTCTTCCTGAGTACATGGTCCTGATTCTTACTCCACATCCCATCTATCTATGCTTAAGGACTTTCATTTCTATGAATATTAGGGTATATTGCTGTCTACCTCGCATGCTTCATTTGTCCTGGAACAGAATTTTGGTTGCTAAAAGCTCATGTGTAATTGTTGCAGATCTTCCAATCATTTTCCTTTCATAATGTATCACTTTAATTTTTGAAAGCAGGTCTTTATTCCAAGTCTCTAGCACTTTCCTGTCATTACATCTGGAAAAAGGTATATTCCTGGGTTTTAGTTTTCTATTCTCTTTTTCTTTAATAAACCTCTCCAAAGTTGTAAACTAACAGCAGAAATATTACAAATGATGCGTCATTATGTCCAGCTTTGAACTGTGGAAAAGGACAAAGCATTGCATGCCTGCTTCAGGCATGGACTCATTTATTCCCTCACACTTAGTGACTGAAAATCCCAGGTTTTACCTTTGGGGCTTTTTTTCTCCTTCTGAGATAAAACTAATAGAGGAAGACTGAGTGAAAATATGGCATTTGTAAGTCTATTAAAATACATTCATATAATGAAATATAACTTTTATACAGAACACAGAATATGAGATAGAACACAGAACATACCAGACTGAATTTGCAGTCTCAGAGCAGGGGAGTCACATGAAATGAGTGGTATTTCCAAATTCCCAAGGTCTGCCTTTCCACAGGACACAGCAGTGCAATCACACAGCTGTACTGGCTGTGGTTCCAGAGCAGGTTTTTGGTACTCTCCTGCTGTGTTGAACTCCAGGGACACAGCTCATAGTGTCACCTTTTTCTGCTCCTTCCTCTCACTAGGTTTTATCACTACAGCAGGAGTTGCACTTCCTGAAATTCATCTCCCATTTAAAACTAGCTTAATCCTTAGAACAATCAATTGTAGATGGAAACATTACACCTAACACCAGTGTCATGCTTCATCTGAGAAACAAAAGGTCAGAAAGGCTGATATGCTCTCAAATTGCTCTGGAAAACAGTGCCACAGCCAACCCTCTAAGCTCATGGGTCTTTCCCTCAGCTGCCAGTCCAGCCTCTGACGTGGCTGGATTTGTGGCTCATTGCAGTGTGAGCTCTCTGCTCCTGCTCTGCTGCTGGCCATGTCAGTGTCCCAGCCAGATTTGGCCTGTAGAGAGGTGATATAGTATCCACACAAATTGTGGCAGATTTTCACACACCATGAATGCTATCAACCATCTCCAAAGCACAGTGTGTATATTTGTCTTCTGCCAATTAATTATGGTGTAGGTAAAGCACTACAAAAACCACAGAGATGAGCAGTGAACCTTCCCCACCTCCAGCATTCTGTGGAGTCATCCCATATTTACAGCAACATACAGAACAGGGGAGAAAAAGCATGATAAAATGTTTCTTTGACTTTACTAAGTTTTGTTACATCATTTTTATACTTGCCACTGAAAAAGTTTGGATCTATTGTGTTTATCTTTGTTATCTTTCATATGATTCTTCCTACCATTCTAATTGCTACCCTGTTCAGTGATAAATTATATTTAAGGAATATCATTGCAAGCAGTTTTGAATTTATAATGCAGATATTAAACACAAAGAAGTTTCAGAACATTAAACCATAAACTCTTTGGCTCAGGCTTTGTTCTCTGCTATGCATTTATACAGCATGTACATTATTTCACAGATATACTGCATACACTTACAGCTCCTAAATACCATCATCATATGACTCTCTAATTGTAGTTTTAACCAGCATTTTGTCAACTGAATTATACTTTTCTGCACCAAGGTTGAAAGAATAGATGAGGGGGTTTTGCTGTGTATTTTTAAAGAAACCTCTACTTGAAAACTGGCAGTACTGATTTTACATGGTGTCTGCTGAATGACTCACCTTATTTCAGTAAGATTAGTAAATGAGAACTCAGTAGATATTTCATCATGCATGCATAGTTTTTCAAAATTTTTATTACTATCATACTAACATCAAAATCTCATTTAAATTGAATATTATTCTCTGTAAAACAGGCAGATTAACTCATCTTTATTCTCAACCTTATTTAATACTGTGAAATGAGCTAGTAACTTTACTGTCTGTAAAGGTAAAAGCAAAAGCCAGCAAAAATCAGGTGTGACATGAACCAGCATCAGTATCTTATGTCCAAAGATAAAGCTGTCATTTAAGAGAAGTAAGTGGCTCTCCTAAGTTAATTATTTTATTAACTTCACGAGAAAATGAAATAGTTTATCTTTCTTTAATAAAGCAGATGAACAATTTAGTTTAAAGGTAATTTAACCTCAAGGTCATATTCACTGTGTGCAAGTCTCATGGATTATTTCAAGGTCAAAGAAAAGATCTGAAAGGTGTTTCAGCCAGTGATTTAAAATAAGTAGAAAGTTACTTAAAAATATCTTTTTTGTTCATGAAATCCATACACACTGTGACTTGACTGTCTATAGTATTAGTAATAGTGGGATTTAAACAAAAATGGTGGCTATGCCATCTCTCCAATTAACATCAGCATCAAACAATAGATATTAATTTATGGGTATAAATAACCTTTTATTCATTTCTTGAAATATCTAGAAATTAATATCTTGAAATGAATCTAGAAATATCCTGGACTATCTGTCCAGTGGGGGAAAAAAAGGGGTTATGACTTGACTTGTCAAATAAAGCTGCATATTCTGTTGCTGTGTCAGGTGTTCTGTAGCAGGAGACACTGCAACTCCACCCTAACATCTTATCTAGAACTATGAGAGTTCACCTATTGTAACATGTGCCATCATCCAAGACTACTGTCATTCACTGAGAAAAAAATATGCATTTATGTATGCATTAAGTGAAAAATAAACTACTGTTGTGTAAAGGAAGTTCAGCATTTTCTCCCAAAGGGGAAACGAGTGTCATACACATGGAAAAGTTACTGTAATTGTCAACATAACTTGGGGTTGTTTGTTTAGCATTAGAACCACCTAGAAAATCAGAGTTTTCAAAATTTAAGTAATTTTCAGTAAAACTGAGGCAACCACAAATGTCTATTTTACTACAATACTTAATTTTCCCTTCCAAGGGCACAGTATTAGTTGCCCAAGCTGTGGGCATTTTTGGGGGGGAGGGATAAATCTGTAAAGCTTAACTTCAGTAATTATTCTAACCAATATGAAAATTGCAGCAAAATCTATCATCTTCAAAATTCATGCAAGGGGTTCAAAACTGCTGCTTTGGTTTCCAGGCCAGACATATCACAGCAAAGGAAAACAGAGATCATCACAGTTTCAGACTGCTCTGGAATGGTGGAGAGGAGGAAGAGAGACTTTCAAAGGTCATCCACATCCATAGAATTATGACAGAATATTTGATTTACAAGCAGTATTTACTTGCCTCAAAAGCAGGCCAAAATTTCCCAAATCAGAGGAGCTCATCTTCCTATTTTTAAGGCAATGCAGTTTACTGTATCAAATTTGGAATAATTCCAATTCTAGCTCTGGTAGGAACAAAGTCTGAAGATGAAGGTATCAAATCTGCTGCAATCTGTACTATGACTAGGACAGAATTACAAAAGAGAACCTCTGTTAAGAAGATATATCTGATATAAACACAGGTAGTTAAGAATCCAGGCTCCCTGTGATGCATATCTAGGCCTATTTCACACACAATTTAAGAAGAAAGACCAGATCATATTCTGAATGTCCTTGACAATCTGAGGGAGGTTTTCTTGTTGAAATGAACTACTTTTTTTTTTTTCAAAACCTCAATATTCCTGAATCAAAATGTGAAGAGAATAACAATTTGGCTCACCTGACTGGAGTTATGGCCATCTACTCAGCTAAATCTCTCTGAAAAAATGTTTTTAACAATTAAAAAATGTGACACACACTGTCACTTCTTATTAAATAATGTAAGTTATTCAAGTAAGTCGTTCAATCATTTTGATGGCTGAATGAGTAATGTTCATGAAGTAAATTATTCAGCCAATACGGGTAACAGTCACCAAATAATTTATATAAAAATCTATTTGTTTTGTATCCAAGCCATTTTTACTGGTGCCTCATGATTCAGAGGATTAATTTGCAAAACACAGACTATGCATGGGTGTTCATCGTAGATTGGAAGTGCTACTGATGTACGTGACAAATAATTGCCAAGACAATCTGTGTTAGGAAAGTGGATTGGGAGCAAAGATCAGGAATTTCAAGGAATATTGTATTCTAGTTAGCTTCCAAACAGTGTTAACTCAGAAAAATCAAAATAAAATTCACATGACTTCCTAAAAAGATAAACCACAGGAAAGTACAGGTAGTGTAATTAATTTATACTGCAATGTTTTGTAATACAAACAAAAAAGAGACCAATTACAATCTGTGTATACAGAATGAAATTATAAACCTTTATGTGAACTGTGCAAGGGAGGAGCAAAGGCAAGAAAACTCATGGATCAAGACAATGATAGTTTAATAAGAAAGAAGGGGAAGAACCCAAAGCAATAAAAACCACCTCCCACAAGCAGACAAATGCCCATCCAGGCTCTGACCAATTTCTAATGAAGAAGGTGGATAAGAATGATTTTCTTAGCTTAAAGAACACTTCCAGATATAATTAAAATTTACTTAATTGATTTCTGCAGTTCAAATATTAGGTGTTTCACAACATTGCTTAGACATTATACAATTGAAATCCTTCAGGACTGACAGTGGTCTCAATACCCTTTTAGAGCAATGGTTCCCACATTATTATCACGTTTTGCCATTAGCAGAACTATAAGTCACAATAAGCAAAGTAACCTTTCCCCCTGCCTGTGAATCAAAAATACTGAGCACTGATTCTGCACTCTGCTTCTAATCTTAAAACTCAAACCAACACCAACATGTATCTTATTTAATGGGAAGCTATTTGATTTATTCTAGTAAGTTAGTTACACTTTTCCTTGCTCATTCTTTTCAAGAGATACAATTTAAAATAACATTAAACTATGGTAATTAAGAAATCCACCAGGAACAAGGCAGTTTCAGCAAGCTGCTGAATATGTAACAGCACTGTTTGCTGTTAAGATATGCAAGTTTGCATAGACAAGTTTAGAGAAGCCACACCTGGGTACTGTGGCTGGCACACTGAATCATTTATTTGCAGAACAGCATGACAAATGGTTTTGATATGCTATCTTCCATAGGCTAAGTCAGTGATTATTCAGTAATAAAGGTGCACAAGCCTGACTTCTGGAGGGCTTGATAATGTTACCTGCAATCTGGTTCACTCTGACACCTATTTTATCATTTAAGACTTATTGTGTGTGCCTTCTGCTTTAGAATATCTCAGAAGTCTCACACATGAATTACAAAGCAATTGCTCTGGTCTCCAGCTGAATTCAGCACAGTGAGAGGAAATTAACTGCCAGCCAACAGGAATATGCCCTTTGCCAAGGATTCCCAGCCTCCTGGCTGCTCTGCCTTGTGTCAGGCTGTGATTCCTGCCCCAGCTGCACCCTGACATCCCTCAGCTCTGGCACATCACAGCTCTGGGATCTCACTGTGGCTCAGGAAGTCCCTTCTGTCCTCAAAGTACTTTACAGCTTATCTAAGAAATGTACTCTCTTCACTTATTTATCATTTGGGGTAATATTTTTTTTCAGTCAGAACCACACTGTTTATGAAGCCAATTCTAAATTTAGAATTTTGATTGTGGAAAAATACCTATTTAAAAATGCTGTTCATGCACCATTTCAGTTTCTTACTGCAATAGTTTCTTACTTAATAGTTTCTTACCTGTAGCTCAATTAGGTTGTGATGGCCTCATTCAAAGCTACAAGCTTTTTCAAAGAACCGAGCATGATTATTTTCCTTACTGCCTTTTTGTAATAGTTCATTCTTTGATCTACATAAAATTTTAAAGTAATTTTCTATGTCACTTCTGCAAAATTGATTCCTAGCAGCTATTTAAATAATTATCTAACTTCAATTGTTTTGATATGTAGTTGACTGAGAACAGAAGTTTTAATGATGGTTAAGAACTTTAACTGCTTCAGAAAAGTAATTAAGGTTTCCTGCCATTAATAAAATCTACTGTATTTATGAAGTCTCAAAGAATCCATACCATATCCCACAAAGTATCTGATTTGTGTGCAGAAATATAAATTAGTCAACATGATTTCAATTATATATATATATTCAGCTAATACAAGTTACACACTAAGTTCTGGTAGAGACAGACAGTTACATACATGTTAATGCTAATTAGCTTCTCAGGATTGGGGTCTCAGCAGGGTAATAAACCAAAAGACCTGTACATACAATATTTGGGTTTAACGTTTAAAACAAATGAGAAAAAGATGACTGTAAGATCTTTCTCCATAATCCTAACCTCCCATTTTCCTTTACAACACAATTGTAATGATGAACATAAACCGAATAACTTACACTGCTATCTCTGCTACTTTACAGCTTAATTATCACTGTTCATGGAAACACACAACAATTACAAATCTGCTGCTCACTGTTCAAAGAATTTAATATTAAAAAAATGTTAGTGTTAGGACTATGACTTTACCCTTGGAAATGCAAAAGACATTTTAAAGAAAGAGCACTGTAATCCTTTATTACAGCAGCAGCAGAAGAGAGGCACTGCAAAAGAAAAGAAGCCTCTTCAACATTTCTAAAAATAGCCCAAAGCCTCAGCCAATATATTGGCTAAAGAGGATACATGCAAGAAAGGTTCTTCAGTGTTAGGTCAAACACTAATTGCATTTCACCACCTTCATTGTTATTCCCCAAATAAGAATAATTTAATACTGCTTTTATTTAATATATCTAACTAAGTCTGTCTCCCTCAGGTCACTAATGAAAATGATTTCAACAAACACAAAAGGCAGAAATGAGTCTCAGGTATTCCCAACATGTCATCAAACCTTATTTTGGGTCAGTGCTGAGAGCACAGCACTGAATCACACACAGCCACAGATGCTCTGCCTTCCATTAGAACTGCAGGAATTAAAGCTTGTGTGAAGCAGAAAGGGGGAAGTCTGGAGTACAAAAAAGGGCTACCAAAAAGAGCAAAGAGAACACAAGCCTCGTCAAAACATTACTGAAACCACTTAATTCTGCAATTTGAGTAAGAATGTTAGAAACAACTCTAACACACTGTGATGGAGTTATATTGGTCCAAAGTGTACTTATTTTTAAGTGCCCAGGAATAGATACAACAAGATGTGATCTGATACATACATATATATTGTCCTGGGTTATGGAAAACAAAAATGTGTATTCTATTTTCATCTTCTGAAAGCATTGTTCCTCTTTACTCTGGGAGGAAGAGGGGCAGATGCCTTTTGTCAATGGACCGACTGTAGGGCATCGTTTCTTATCTGTTTCACCACCTGTCTTCCCTCCAGGGGGATAGTTGTCTGCTAATGGGCCATTAACACCTCCTCAAACTAACACATCCCCAAACTATACCCTCCCCAAAGCAGTACATTCCACATTCCATCATTCCATTGTGAGATGCTCCACCCAGTGGGGGGAGCCAACCATTCCCACCTGGATAAAACTGAGACACAGGAACACAAAGGCATCCAGCTTCACCTGATTCCTGGAGGAAGACTGAATCCCTTCTCGCCACCACTGGACCCCTTCTCATCACTACCTGGACCCTTGTTCTACAGGTTCATCTCTGCTCCACCAGAACCACATCTGCCACTCCAGGAGGACTCACTTTTGGACTGCTTCCAACACCCTGACCAACAGGGTGTCAGGTTGTAGCTCTGACTCTGTCAGGGTTTTCCAAGATTGTTGTTTGTTTGTTTGCTTGTTTAGTTGGGTGGTTTTGTTTTCTACTACATTTGCATTGTTAATATTCCTAGTAAAGAACTGTTATTCCTATTCCCAAATCTTTGCCTGAAAGCCCTTAATTGCAAAATTATAACTTGGCAGGGGTAAGGGGTTTACATTCTCCATTCCAAGGGAAACTCCAGCTTTCCCTGTCAGATACCTGTCTTTCCAAACCAAGACATATATATATATATGTAATATGTATGAATGACTGATTTACTGCAGCCACGCACAATAGCAAAGGTGTGCTGTCTGTCTAGATCATAACCAGGGACTGAGGTATGAGTGTATGTAGCTTAAAAATCCAATTAGACACAGGACATACATACTGATAAATTACTAAAAAAAAAAAAATTACTGCCTGAGTTCTTAAAAAGCTAATAATAACCTTTGATCATTGTGTTTGTCCCATTCCAGACAGATTTATGGTTAAATCTCCTTATCAGTGATGAGAGCTAAACCAAGGACAAGCATAGCTAGTGCATTTGTATGTGCCATGCCTAAAAACAGAATTTCAGTTGCAAAATTTCATTAGAAGTTTGAGCTCTGTAGCACTTTGTAAACACAAAATAGCAGAATATATTCATTAAGCTATCTTATTTCTTTAAATTGAGGCATGACAAGCATCATTGCTGTTTATGTAAAGACATTATATTAATCAAACACCTAATACAGTAAAAGAAAACAAGTAGGAGGGATTGAAGGACCTTGTTTTTTCCAGGATTTGAATTTCTTATTCATTATTATACACATTGTCACTTATAGAGATAAAACACTATAGTAATTTGCTATGCATCTTTTTATCAGCTTTGTTTTTACTATCTTATTTCTTAAATCAATATTGCTGTTTCACTTCAGTCTGAAAACCTTACCAGCATGCAGTGACTAGACTCAAAGTAAAAACCATGATTTATAGAGAATGTGGGGTGTTTACCCCTGCTGGGTGTTTTCAACAGATTCCTTCTAAAGAATTACTTAAATCTTGAAAATTGGTTTCTGAGAGCATTTTAACTGCTGAAGGAATACATTGTCTTCAAATGTTTCCTGATCTTCACACTTACACAGGCCACTTGGTTGCAAATAATGTTTGTTTATTTTGCATCTTGCTTAAGAGCTATTCCTAACTTTGTGCTCTGAAATTCTCTCTTCCACAGTTTGGCACTTGCCTTCTTGGAGCCTTTGATCATATAAGATGTATAATACAATTAAAATCAATAACTTAGGCTTCACATCTTCAATTACTTTTATATTGTCCACCAGTTCTTAACAGGATTATTTTGATTCTCTGCGAAAGTCAGGTTGTCTATGGAGTTGGGGCAAATGTATCAAGATTAAGTACCTGCCTCTGGTTCTGGTGGCAAAAGGATAATGTAGAAACTGTAATACAGTGTAAAATTCAGTATGTTCTTCCAGCTTGTCATCAGTCAATTCTCCAAATTTAGTTTTATTCTTGTCCATTGTGAGGAACAGCAAAACTGTCACAGCACATGCACTGGGTGTGTCCCAGTGCTGCTCTTGGGTGCAGGATTTCTCCTCCTGCTGCTGCTCCTGGAGCTCCTGGAGGTGTGTTTGTGCATTGCCCTGGGGAAGCCTTACCTCGATGACCAGCGTGGCTGTCTGCTTCCTGCCATACATCCTTGGCCTGTATCCCACTGTTATCTGGGTTCCCACACTGCCTGCTGGGAGAAGTTCTCCAGCCTGTGGCATCACGAGGAAATCGGGATCGCTGCCCTCCAGGAAGTGTGCAGTGAATGGCTCTGGGTACCTGCAGGAAAGCACAGGAGCCTGTTGTGCCTTTTACAGCATCTTAACAGAATTTATCTGCAATCTAACACTCAGGCCACCGTGTGGCATGACTCAGGAAACATGGCTTGGCATGAATATGGAATATTAACAGCATTCTTACTTACAGAATAATTACTCTGTAGTAATTCTTTATTTATACACAGGGACCTGCATACTGGTACTCAATTTCAAACACATTTACATGCTACTATAAATACTATAATAACTATGGAATAATGATAGCATTTGCCACTAGAAAAAAAAATCATTTGACTTGTAAAGATATAATAGTGATAGAAGTAAATTCCATATCAGAGTGAAAATCCATTTTTTCTATTAAAAGTACTCCCTTTTCCAATCTCTAATCAAATAAAACTGACAAGCTACCCATTTTATTAAGGTTTATGACTAGAACTGAATTTGCATTCTGGCAGAGTGTTACTAGACTAGGAGGGAGTTCTGAAAACCTCGAAAAGAAGATATGAAAAATAATAATTTTTATCACTGTTTTCACATTTTTCATATCCCATAAGCTGAACATTTTAAGATTTTGCAGTAACATAATTAGGTTCCTCTATTGATATTATTGTGTATCTCTTATCTCAAAGAATTTCTGTCACAGGTCTGCAGATCTTGTCTAATGCCTTGGTTCACAGCAGTGCTGTTGGACCCAAAGAAAATCCCTAGTCCTGGTAAAGACAGTGGATAAGCACTATGAAACAATCTTAGGCCAGTCCCAAACTAAAGCCTGTCCATCACAATTCCTCAGGGACTCCTAGCCATAAACACTCTCAGCATGAAAAGAATGTACAGTTTTGTATTTTCTGGTGAGGCATTCTCCTTTTAGCCTTTATATGTGTTGCTGAGGACAAACCTATCAGTCTCTGGACAGAGGGAGAACACAGGAAATTGGAAATAGAAATACAATGGGATGGTCAAAAATTAATCCACAACACCCTGGCACCGTGCAGCAGGGCAAGTACCGTGCACGCTTAGAGGGAACACATTTTCCCTTGATAAAACCTGAAGAATGAAAAGCTAACAGCATCTCAAAGAAAAGCTGTTCAAATCTGTTTATTCATGGACTGTCACACCAGAAATAACACTTTTTCAAAGAAAATACCCACAAAGAAATTAAATTTAATATTTTATGGCAAGTCAAATCTCTGTGGAAATGTTCCACATTTCCTGGGCAAGCGCTATCCTGTGGGTGGCACGCCGGGCCTATGTCATTTTGTTTAAAAATAGCCCTCTTTTGGAATATGTTCTCATGAAAGGTTGTGCTATATTCAAAATGCTCTCGTGAAAAAAAAGGTCACACTGCCAGTTTATAGAAACAAACAGTGAGAGTGCAGAAAACAGAAACCAAAAAGCTTCTGTTGCCTCCAAAATAATGAACTGATATTTAGCAGTGCTGTTGGACTTGGGTGCATCAGCAGATTTAGCCTGGCTTTCCCTTTAGGTGACAGAAAGGTGAGCAAAACTACTGAATATCTGAAGCTACATTTCCAGTCTTCCCGTCTTGACATCAAACTTATGCTAACAACCTCTTTTTGTGGTGCCTAAAGCTGTGCCACTGAGTTTATAGCCCTGGGCCATCAGCACTAATCCTGCTGGGCCTGAGCTCCCATCCATGTACCAGATAAACCTTGAATTTTCACATCTTTGTTTCCCACAAGGAGTGCTCAGCTGTGAATGCCTAGAGCACACCTACTACACACAGACAGCAGGTACAGCATCAAAAAGAAATGATGGATCTAGACTGAGCAGCAGAGTAGAGCACATCAAAAATGCCTGAGATAAATATTGAAACCCTCATTCTGAAAACAGAGACCTGGACACAGATCTTCATTTCCAGCATCACTGCTCTATTGACTAGGTTCAGGAACGTTTTAAAGCAGTACTTTCTGTATTTCCCATGCTCAGTCTGTTTTCCAGGGACCACAACTCTTAGTAAGTGCTTGGTGGCTTTGTAAGAACATCCAAGAGCGTGACTTGAACTACAGAAGTGATGATGAAATGCTTGGGGAGATGAGGCAGGGGACAGGCTGCTTACACAGCAGACACAGGAAAATACAGATTTCATTCCTGCAGAAATTGCCTCTTAGCAGGGAGTTTGTTAGAGAACAGTAGCTTGTTCTGGAGTTTTTCAGAGACATCAAAACAGTCAGAAAACACAGAGGAGAAAAAGCTACAGTTTTTGTCCAGACAAGGGGACCAGACAGTTTAAAGTGAAACTGTCAAAAAACTCATCTATAATTATGCACAAGATATTTACCAAGTCAGAGAAAAATAATGTTATTACATCGCCCTTGTCAGATTTTAATTTTCCTAAAGAAAAATTGATAGAAAAAATAATCAAAAAGCTTTAAAAAAATCTGCATACCTCTTGACAGCATTATCATAAGGTAGTAGAGGCAGTTATAATTTTTTTCATGTTGTGTAAAATACATTAAGGCATACTAACTTGCATGAACACATATACCTAAAACCTCCCTGTTCCCAAAGCCTATCAGTTTTAAACAGAAGAGTTAGGGCATCTACTGGATGCAAAATGTTTCTCAGAGTAGAAACTATGTCCAAGTAAGGAAAATAGAAATCCTGACAAATTAAATGTATTGCCTTAATATGATAGGCCAGCAGGGATTCTGATTAAGATGGTACAAAAACCAAAAAGCAATTAAAAAATCACACACAATCAAAATCAGAAACCTTTCATTGATAAATCTTGCATTGTTTTAAAATAAATCTAAAAATGCCCCCTGAGACACAACAAGCAGTGCTTTCACTGCTGTTCACATGAGAGAGATGAACTGGCATGCTGGGTACCTCTCAAGCATAATTACTTTCTCTTTCTCATCCTTTATAATAAAGAGGAATCTGGAGATGAAATTCCCAGAATAGCACCTGAATTTCAGACATTATCATTCTCCCTGCCTGTATATTTGGTGTATAATTAAAAATTAATAATTATGTTTTTTAAAATTATTAAAATTTAATTCCTCCTTTTTGATTCAGGTAAAACAGCTCTGGAGTCAATGTCTGACTTGTCATTTCTCAGCCATGAAGGTTGGTTGTAAGGCAGTCTGCACTTTTTCAAGAAGGGTGGCAGATATTAACATATTTTATAAAGCTTAATGATGTGTAGAGTTTTGAAAACAAATATGAACCAAGCACAAATGAATTAGAAAATGTAAGGGCTGAGGCCTTATAAACCAAATAAAGTAAATGTGTTTTCCCATCTGTCTTTCCTTAACTCCTCTCATAATGGTTTGATACTGCCATCAGACAACATGAACTCTGTCCTTACTCAAATAAGGAACAAGAGTAAAGACTAATTTCAATTTAAATAATAAATCAAATCAAATCATGGCAAACTGGAAAAGATTGTCATCCATGGACATTTTTATAATTACTCCTTTAATCTTGTCCTTAAATAGAAGTTTATGCTTATCAGTGTTTTCACGCTACACAATTTTCAAATTATTAAATTAAAAATAATAGCAGCTTGCACTTAAACTAAAGAAGAACTTAAGATTTATATTCCTGTAGAGATCACACTCCAAATCTTGTAAAATACTCATCAAAACTCAAAGCATTTATTAATTTTTATTAAATTAAGGCTCAAAACAGGTTTAATGTTTCTCTTCCCAAAACTACTGAAGCAGTAAATTTATCCTGTAGAAATGTATTCCTTTACAAAACTCAGCATTTCGAAAAGCCATGCATAAAAATACCAGCAAGTAATCCTCTTGATCAAATGCTTGGCTATTTTTTGCTAAGAAGAGTAACAAAATGTCTTAATTTGTAAAGTACATAACTGCTTCAAAAAATAAGGGGTATGAATATGTTGCAGTAGTTCAAGTGGTTCAAACAATAGTTAATCATAACTAAATTTATTTCTTGTAATTTGTAGCTAACATCTGTTGGATCACAGAGAAAATTTCAGTTATTACACAGTCAAGTCCTTAAAACTTATTAACTGTATGCATTTGTCAACTTCTATAGAATTATTAGTGATACTTGGTATGATTTAGATAATTTCTTATCAACAAAAAAAAATTACAATGGAAAAATAAATTAGTAACTCATTATTATTTACAAAAATTGGTTATGTTTCATACCCAAACCAACTCAGGTTTAATTGACCACTCTAAATCCTGAATATTGGACACCAGAAAAGTTTTAAAACTCCAGCTACCACTTCTGTGGCTTTGAAAAAGCTGTTTTAGAATTAAAGGGCTTTCAAAAAATATAAGCAAACACTGCATGACAAATGCCTGTCAAGGAATGCTTTACCAACCCTAAGATGACGTTTTGTTGTGTACATGTTGTAAAACCAAAGCAGGAGTTAGAGGTTCTCTCTTCACAGGACAATTTCTGTCCCATCCCTGTTCTACCCAGGGATGTTACATCTGCAGGTTGACTGATGACTGGATACAGGTCCTGGCTAAACACGTGACATGTCAAGTATTGTATTGTGAGAAGGATGCTCATAACTTTTTGCAAGGTCTGCTGAATGTTTACATTACCAACATTTTCCACTAGTCTCCATTCAGGCTCCAAAAGATGGAGCCCAGTCAACATTTGTGCTTTGCAGCTGCCACTGCGTGGGAAGTGCTAAGATAAAGTGTTCTAATTACATCTTTAGATTAGTGGTAGAATTTTGCAGAACTGCTAACAAAGAGATTGGCAGAGGAATCCAGGCCAGTAACATACACAGCAATGTGTGAGAGAGTGAAGGAGAGGATGCATGAACTGGGAATTTACCAAATGCATTTTCTTGCAGCATACTTAATCCTGGCTCATGGTAGTTCTAATGAAATACAGCAGTAATTAGAGTAAAATAGAAATGGTTCTTAAATTCGTAATTGTAAACTTTTTTTTGTTGTTTTGTTTTCCCTTCAAAATAAGGGAGGGTACAGAAACAAAATGGGTCATCCACTAATTCCTCAGAATTGAAACTAATTTTGTGTGACTGAGGAATATTTTTAATTGAACATTTATTCCATGCACAAGAAAATGTGCAAAAAAGAAATAAGGAAAAACTCCAATGAAAAGTCAGTTAAGAAAACTAAATCTGCACATGCAGTCATTTTAAAGTCAAATTTCATCTTTATTTTCACCTCCCCAGCCCACCAGTTTGGGGCTTTTTTCCTCTTTATTCTAGCTCTGTTTCCATAATCAGGTGGAGCCTTGGACTTAGCAGATGCCTCTCTCTGGAGATCACATCAACATGAGACTCTTTGCTTTTTTGACAACAGGTGCTACCTCTTTCAGAGGGGCAGCTGCAGTTTATCCAAGAAGTTTCCTCAATGTAATAAATATCCTGCTTGTGATAGACACAGGATTGGAGTGACAGGGAAGGATGGAGAAAATTCTACTGTATATGGGAAGGCATAGATGATTGCATCACTAACAGGTACATGGAATGACACAACTAAATTGGTGAAAGGAAACTGAGTATGAGAAAGAATCAGACAGAACAAATAGGAGAGAATTATCCCCCAGCTTGACTAAACCTTCAAATGTAGTGTAGTTTACAGAAGATTTCCAAGTGAATATAGTGTTCACAAGTATCTTTCTATCCCACACATCTCATGTTGGCTACTGAAGCATTTGCCCTGGAAAAGATAAGGTAAGATTCTGCTGTAGCTGGACATCAGTATTTTAATGTGAAGAAATAAATTCAGCCATCAAAATAACTCTGTACAGGAAGATAAAGCAGTCAATAAGCTCCAAAACCCACTTCTGTACTAATAAAAATGTCCCGATCCCAAACTTAATTGATTAAAAATGTATTTTTATCTTCAGTATGCCAAATATAGAAATGGCTAGTTTTCTTAGACGAAGTATCACTTTGAAAGTTTTTATGTTATGTTTCAGTTACAGATTTCCACTTAAAATAATAGACCAATAATTTAAGATAGATATCAAATCAATTTCTGGTTTTTTTTTCATGGATAATATCCTATTCTTTTTGGTAAACACTGATGTCATTCTGTAAACCATTTGCATTCAATAATGCATTTGATATTAAAACAAGCACTAATATTATCTCAAACATTAGAGGTCTGTACCAAAACAAATTACTCCAGTGGAAATGCTGCCAATGATTTCAGCTGGTGTTGAATTAAACCTGCATTCATGATAAAACCCGAAAAAGGTCATCCATGAATGTTAAGAAGTGATAGATTTTTCTTATTTAGGAAGTGAAATCTGCTGATTTGACTCTAATCAAGCTAATGCCAGTACAAGAAACCCTTCAACAACATGTCCCTTTGGAATTTTTAAAGCTGGAAGTAACATCTTGGTCTACGCTATGCCAACTGACATGGGAGTATACAGTTTTAAAAAAATATACTTGTTTTCTTCATGCAATAAAACTGTTCAGCTGCATTTTCAGTATCTTTCATTGTTTTCTGGAGCAGATATTCAGCTGTTTCCCATTTTGTGAACTTTAAATGTCTTGAAAGGGTGCATTACATATTTTCATGACCTGCTGGAGCTTTCATTATTGCAGATCATTGTGAAGAGTGTAGCAATGACCTTCCATTTGTAACCGATCATCCTTCCAGAAGAAACTACACCAAAATCATGAATTCATTCTGAGATATCCTGTACACACTGAGGATTTTGAGGGAGGGGGGAGGGAAGGGAGGAATGTGGAATTTAAGGAGAAAGGTCTCACTTCAGTTGCACTGGCTGTAAAGAAAAAGAAAGCAAACCCATTTATCTCGTAGGTTTATTGTGAGGCACTGAAGATCCTCATTCCCTGTGGTGTGTATATATGGATCACATATATATTTACAAGAATCCTAACCTGCTCTTAATAAGATCTTGAGCCTTTTTTTAGGGCCTGTGGTTCTCAAGTACTATTTGCTGCATCACTATGCACCCTGCTAGCTCAAAGAGATGCACAGGTGTTCTCAGTGATGCTGTGCAATCTCTCTCTCCTGAGCAGTAGCAGGAGAAAAAGACTCATCTGCAGAGTTCCTCCCTAGCAGGTTACTCAGAATTACGCCTGTTGCCCCACAGTTACTCCCAAAGCAGCAGTGCCATGAGCTACCATCCAGCATAAGAAGATATCAATTATCTATATATACAAGGATAAAAATAAATAAACAAATAAACAAACATCTCTCTTAAAGTTGCAGAACTGGTTCTTTACGGATTGTGCTGCTAATTGGTTGCTAAGAAAATTCCAAAGGGCTGATCGTTTTTTCAGGAAGGATCTATAGGATGACACTTTGTATCCTATTCAAAATTTTTAAACCACCTTTTAATATTTCATTGTTTTATTTTTAATCGAAATAATTTGAGTTATTCAAGCATTAAATTACACCTGCAATATAATATATGCTTTTCTTATATAGTTGCCTTCAATCTGCAGGTCCACTATACTATGTGTTGGTTGGCTGAGTGTTCAATTTCTAAAGAAAATCTCCACCACCAAAATCTCCTAAGCAATATATAACTTAGAGAGCAGTACACAGAATCACAGAATTACAGAATGGGACAGGTTAGAAGGGATCACAGTGTGTCATGAGGCCCAGCCTCCCTGCTCAAGTGGGGTCATCCCAGAGCACGGGGCACAGGATGGTGTCCATATGAGGGAGACTCCACATCCTCTCTGGGTAATCAGTTCCAGTGTTTGGTCATTAAACAGGAAAGAAATTCTCCCTCATCTTCAGGTGGAACTTCCTGAGCATCAGTTCCTGCCCGTTCCTCCTGTCCCATTGCTGGGCCCCAGGGAGCAGAGCCTGGTCCATGCCCTGAGCCCTCCCTGCAGTCACTGACACACAGGGATGAGGGCCCCTCTCAGCCATCTCCTCTCCAGGCCCAACAGGCCCAGCTCCCTCAGCCTTTCCTCACTGAGATGCTCCAGCCCCTCCATCATGTTTGTCATCTTCCACTGAACCTGCTCCAGGAGCTCCATGTCTCTCCTGTCCTGAGGAGCCCAGAACTGGACACAGCACTCCAGGTGATCCTCCCCAGGGCTGAGCAGAGGGGCAGGATCCCCTCCCTGACCTGCTAACGCACCCTAATGAGTGGAGTTCCTGGTACTGTTTATAAAACAGAGCTTCTTTAGTACATGCAAACATTATATTTTGCACTTGAAATAGGGGAACACATGCTATATAAAATAAAGTTGGAATTTGTTTAAGGGCAAAAGAGAATCTATCTTCCATCACAGCTCTTCCTTCGTGTAACTATAATGGCTCAGGATTTATAACACCTATCTGGAGAACATCAGGAATCTTCACTACTATCAAACACCTACCAGGAGATTACAGTATTGCCAGAGCAATTGCTTCACTTTTGTTCCTGAAACAGCCATTCTATTGAAGCTGTTAACTCGAACACTGTGATAGAAGCCTTTGTCAGAGTCCTCAATAATTAACATCACTGACAGACATCTAAAACCTGGAACAACTGTCCATCTTAAAGACACAGCTTTTGGAAATAAGCTTTAAAAATATCAGTTGTAACCAAATACACTTCCTGATGCGAATGAAACCAAAGGATGTATCTGCAATGAAAGTGTCAGTCTGCATATCTAGCATACTTTCTAGATATATAGTAAAAATAGTTAATTTATAAGTAAATAAATAAAACTTTAAAACTGCCATAAGCTACATGGATTGTAAACGTTATGATTCATTCAGATTTCCTATGTAACATTTTAAAACTTATCTATCATTACCACACAATTTATTCCTTGACTTCCTGCTGTATACAAATGACACTTTAAGTTTGCCATAACATTGGGAAAACTCTGGGAAAATTATTGAAATATGTACAATTATATATTAACAGAGGTTTCTGCAGGACTTTTAAAAAAGGAGAAAACAAAATACTGAAGAATTACACTATTATTTTAGCAAGTGGAAGCAGAGATGAATTCATAGCACACTTACATAATACAACAGGAGTACTTTAAAAAGAATGGCACATTTAAAAAATTTTAAAGCGCAATGTGAGGAAATGTTTTAACTTGGTGTAAGCATAAAGTACCTTGAAAAAAAATCAGTTAGTAACAGCACTAGCTTTTAAAGCTTTACTAGTGAGCCTTTAATATCACAAAACGTTGTATTACACATTTTAACATCCTCACAAGCCTTTCAGAGCAAATAAAGTCGTAACATAAACATATGGATCTATTCCACAGATTTTCTCTTAAGCCAAAGCCTAAATGTAGAATGCTTCTGTTTTCTACAACAAAGCTTCAAAATCACACTTGTTACTTAAACAATGCAGCTGTTGAAAATAATGATGAAATAGCTGCATCCCAGTTATCTGTTGCCCAAATTTATTCTAAGCGACGTGTTTGCGTAGGAGTTGTACCCTCAGAAAACAGCATAAATTCCTGAGTGTAAGTGTTTTTACCTTGTCTGGCTTGTGAGCTTAAAGCCAACTATGGATTCCTTATTCAGGCCAACTGCTTCAATGTTGATCACATCATCCACTTCTGGCTGTGTGGCAATGAACACAAATGGAAACTTCCAAAGGCCTCCTGCAGTACACCGAATTACAACAGTTGCCTCATTCCTTAAAATTTCAGATAAAAACAGTCAATACATAGAAAAACAGTATAAAACATGACCTGATTAATCTACAAAAAAAAATATTTGACTGTGTAGAAATAACCTACAGGAAAATGAAAGTACAGATTACTTTAAACTGGATTACATCCCTACTTTTGCATGACACAGTACATATCAGGTAAACTTGACTTGAATGTAGATTAAATAGCTGTAGATAATTACAGCAAATTACAGGAAAGAACACAATATGAAAGTAATATTCCTGGCACAGCCATGAGATTTTATTCTTATTCTGCTTGCTCTCTTTTGAATAAAAAAAATAATTAACTAAATTTATTTTACTCATTATTCTGTATTTACTGTGATGTTAGAGAATTTTGTCCAGAACATATTAGCAGTTCATATTAGGATCAAAAGATTTGACAAAGGTCTATGTACTAAAGAAAAATGCCAGACTCTGATGACCTTGGACTAAGAGAGTTGGTGCTGTAGATTCTGAAGATAACAAAACTAATTAATTGCAGTCATTCAGTTCTCTACAAAGCCTAAGTCTCAAATACACAAAGATTAAAAAAATCCAAACAGAATTAAAAAATAATAAAATAAAAATGAGAGAGTAGAAATGAAAAGGCTTTCTAAATTCACCTCCCTCTGACACAATGACACTGAGTAGGGTGGGTAGATCATTCTTCCTAAAAGTTTGCTCTTTGTTTCTTTCATTAACCTTCTGGACTACTGCAAATAAAAAGTCCTGCCTCCTAAAGATAACTTTTTTCATGCAATCTATGATACTCAGCAGTGATTGCTCTGTAACACTCCTGGTAATGTCAGGACTCCGAATTTACTTTGTGCCTATAGGTCACTAAAGCTGCTTTTCAGCCTCCTCCTGACCCACATTGGGCAACTTCTCTCTCTCCAAAAAAATCTCCCTTCAACAATTTCCTTTTAAAGAAGGGAGATATTCTTATGTAAATCAAAGCACATACATCATTTGTCACACCACAATTATAAAAAAGGAGAATTTTTTTCTGTGGATCATTGTTACTGGGGCAGTAGAAACTGATTTCAAATTCCACTATCCCATCCAGTCAAAGAATATGCACACATGGTTGTCTAGGAAAAGTTTTCCAAGACTGAGAGACCATCTTGTTTGTATGCTTTTTATGAATTATGAGAACAAATAATTTTCATTGGCAGTCTTTCAATGCTCCAATCTTTGGAAGTAAAATGATGCACACACACAGACTATGGAAGTAACTCAACAGAACTGTCTCACAGGCACTAAAAAGAAACACTGTCAGTTTTAACACCAAAGATATCATACTGAGAAGCAGCAAGGGAGAAAATCTAAACAAAGAGATCTCAGAGGTAAAAACAAAATGAGAAAAAGAATGCAGGGAAATTATTGTATAAGTAGGAGTGACCAGACAGGATTTCATCACATGTTCTCAGGGTAGCAAGCAACAGGATCTTACCTCATTGGTTTGCTAGGTGCAAACACCACATTAAAGATCAGTGTTACAATTCTGGATTCTGTATCCCATTCTTTTTCAACCAGCTGCATTCCAACCAAAGATTCAAGCTGAGATCTAATTTCATCTGATTGATATTGCAATTCATACAAAAACTCCAGTGTTGCAGAGGAACCTAAATGATACAGGAGAAAAATATCAGCCTCTCTGCGTTGTAATTTCACACAGTTGGTTTGCTCAGTGTTACAGTTCTTCCATTTGCTACTAAAAATGACAAATGAGTAAAACTAGCAATTATCTAAAACTTAAGTGATTTCTTTCTGACTGCATAACAAAATCTTGCCATTTCATATGACAGGCTATATAGTTTTCAGCAAAAGAGAAGCTGGAAAACTTACTTGGGATATGTGAATGGTAATAGCAATATTGTTCTGGCTGATGAGATATTTCTAGTTCATCAGCCAAATGAAAATTTCATAATACTCTTTTTGAGTAATGCCATTGGGACAATTGAAAAAAAAAAAATCATTAAGGATATCAATGCCATTGATGGCTGCAAGCCTGAGAAACAGAATACAGAGAAATAGTGAAGATGTCACCAGCAGCCTCTTCTCTTATTCTCTGAAGCAGCTATGAAAAGGCCAAGTACTAATGACATAAAAATAAACAGCTGAGCTTCTTGAATCAAATGTGTCCTCCAGCTGTAATAAAGGAAGCTGAGATATTCCGTATACAATAGTTATCTGTGCACAGAAGGGAACATTTCTATGAGGAAAAGAATCTCAAGCTGCTAATCCATTTAGAAGTTTTACACATTTTATGGATGAGAAGTGTTTTAACATAACCACTAACTCCTACAGGAGATTTCATTTTACCATGACCACCTATCTCAGGGCACATTTTGAATTTGCACAGTTGAGTACAAAAATGTACAGAACTGCTGTGTGTGCATCCCTGTACACATATCCTGGCTGCATAGTGCCAGGCAGCTGCAGAGTTAATTCCCAAGGCCTTCTGACTCAGAATTCTAAAATACAGACAACATATTTGTTTATATAAAAAGTTCAAGAGACAACGTTGGAGAAAAGCTTACTTTGGTACTGCCAATCTGTAAAACCACCCAAATTTAAGTGAATATGGAGATGCCATCCCACACTTCCAGTCCTTTGTCCTTCTCTGAAATGCACAATTTCCTCTTCCCACTTCAGCAGCGAAGAGGAGGCATGAACTTTTGTTGCTTCATTTTTATAACACAAAGATTAATTCTAAGAAATGTAGCAGCTTATTCTGAACCATTTGTAATTCTTTAAAGTAGATTGTTCACAGCCCTCTGTACAATATATAGCAGAGTCACACAGATGTAAGCAAAGTATCATGACCAGCATAGGGGATTATCAATCATAGTAGATTAGGCACACACAATGAGTACCAAAATACAGGATTTCCGTGTATTGATCCATATATGCAGGGACTTCATTACAATAAAGGTAATTTCTTAAAATGAAATTCAACATGAACATTTTCTCCTACAGTCTATAAAATTTGGGACTATGCTATATTGTTTCATGCTTGCTGTTTTTCCATTTGAAAAATGTAATGTCTGTGTCATGCATTCAGATTCCAGCACAGCCCAAGGCTTTTAGGAGTCACCCTTGACAAATGCTAGAACATGAAGATTCAGATGCTGACAATCAATGGAAGAGAAAGGATGACACAATCTGGAGCATTTCACAATGAAAAAAAAAATGCAGCTGTTGAGCAGATGCTTCTTTCAGCAGTTATATCACACACTCAGGAAAGGCTTATTTTATAGTTCAGGTGTTAGGAAGACAATGTCAGGAACTGCATGCTGCTTTTAATATCCAAAGACATTTGGGTTTGGTTTGACATATACATATAACTTTATAGTCAGAAGCAATTAAATATATTTTTTTTTCTGTTACAGGCTGTTTAGCAACCTGTTCTATGCTTATATTAAGTAATTAGTTACAATATTTTATACTTCCACCACTTAAGGAAAAAATGATGCATTTATGAATGCCAATATTTGGAACCTTGTTATATTGGTCCCTTCTGCTCATTTTGATCTAGACTGCTGATCTAGTTAAGCACTGCTAAAAAATGTAAAACATAGTTATATTTTTCATCACAGCTGCTCTGAAGACTCCTATATTACCATGCTGTGGGAATTCTCTGTGAACTGTTAATATTTGATTCTAGCAATCCTGTTCTACTTGTGCTGCCTAAACAAACTGGCAGAACCTAGAAGAAAAGAAAAGTTATGAAACAGCTAGGAAATTGTCCAATTTGTCAAATATTCAGAGTTCTCTTGACTTGTAGAATTCCTATTTTCAATTAAAATGGCAGAAGATATAAAAAATGGAGATAGCACTAACACTTTCTTTAAAGCAAAGTCAAATACAATATAACATACTGCTCAAATAGGCTTTGACCCTTTAGGTCCTTTGTGTACTTTCATTCAGTTTTCTCTTCATTTCAGTTCAATTTTCTTCTTTAAAATCACCATTTTTAAGACAGGTAGAATTCTTGTTTTAGATAATGCAAGACGTAAGATACACATGCAGATATAAAAGTATACCCCAATTAATCCACTCATGTTCTGTAAATAGAGAACAGCAGGGAGAGCTTTAGCCACATCTGACTCAACATAGAGATATTTATCAATCCAAACACTGGGAAGATATAAGCATGCTATTTATATATAGTTAGCTAAAGCTAGGGAATAGAAATTCTCATTATAAAAATTATTACTTCCTATTTTCTGAATAATATCTTGCCTTATTTAAGTAAGAACAGAAAATATATTCTGAGGTAATTATTCCAAGACAATTTTTTTAATCATTATACATTTCTTCTTTTGAAAGGCAATTAATCTCAGTCTTCAAGCGCTTTCATTTGTGTAACTAAAGAATTCTACAAAAAGATGCATTTAAGCAACACTTGTCTATGCAGAGCTACTGAAGCACCTGTTCTTAAAAACCAACCAGGCTTCTCAGCTATACAGCCCTATGACCTGGCTGTCATTTATTTGCAAGTGCTACTAAGGACACTGCTTCAAAAGCTCTGGAATAAAAGTGTCAGGGTTTGTTTAAATAGCCTCTAAGAAGATGAAAGGATATAGACCACTTTAAAAAAAAAAAAATATATATATATATTTTATGATTCATAAGACTTACAGCATGAAAACTCCAAGGATTTTACACTCTGGGCATACAAATTGGGGAAATGGGAATTTTTGGGACTGATAGATTTACTGTAAAACTAATTAATAGATGTATATATCTAAAATTAATGCAGCTAAAATTTAAAGAACTATTCCAACAGGTTCACAAAACAGGAATCTTAGAAATTTAAATAATATTTTATAAATAATATTTGGAAAAGAACCCGTATTCAAGGTTCAAAGAATTAATAACAAAGACATTTGTAGGTGGACCTATCGCCTACAGAAAGCAGTGAAAGGCCCACGGGATATTCCTGACCTCAAACACCATTTCACCGTGTCAGGAGAGAAGCATTTGTACCTCCCTCCTGTTTCTGAAGAGTGAGTGTTTGATTTCTCTGAGGACCAGCTCATTATACCCTGCATTTCCTGATGATAAAAATCTCATGGCCACTGGCCTGGGAGGCTGCATTCCCCTGTGGATGCCCAGGGGAGATGTGTCTGTCTGAGCTCTCCGCAAATAGCGCTTAACCCGCGGTGACATAAACCTGGCAAAGGGGAGCATCTCCCTAAGGGACCTGCCTTACTTTCACCCTGTCTCCCATTTCCAATGAGACAGATGGAAATTAGAACTGTGATGGAAACATGCTCAGACTGCAAAAGTGCTTGTCCTCGTTGCAGAGGCTTTTCCTCAGATGGATGCAGTAAAACAGAGATGCAAGTGAATTCACTTAGCTGCTCTTGTTTGCAGTCATTTCAGAAAGGAGGGAAGCACAATCACCAAATACAAACATGTAATTAAAGTCCAGGCATTCACAAATTTGCAGTTTCATGCTTTGCATAAACCAGATTAATTATTTTCACTTGGTGCTGAATGTAACACTGCTCTGACATTGATTTTTTTATTTTTTGCTGGTTCTGATAATTTTCCAAGGCTAAGTGTCCACTGTGGCCCTGATACATAACAAAGATTTCTTCCCTTCTTGATCTAATAGTTCCCAAACTGCTAACATAGAAACTACAAAAGCAGATGTTAACTACTCATTGCTACCAGGTATCTGGCATCTAATCTTCACCTTCCAAATCTTTTGAAATGGCTTCCTTCATAGCCCCTTTCAGGTCTCATCCTGTTCTTTTCCTGCTTCTCCATTGTCTTCCAGGAGTTTTCACATAGACACTGCTGGAAGTCAGCAGGCAGTGGGGAATGAACATTAAATATGCAGTTCTGCCTCTCCAGCAAAAGTAGAGGCAGATAGAACATATTATTGTACAGCAGATTAAATAATTTCAATCCTGTTTTCAAATAAATATTCAAATAAACATCAAGAAGTGAATTGCAAGAGTAACAAAGACAAAAAAAGTAAAAAGAAGCTTAGTGATCAAGAATATCTGAACACTTAAGTAGACATCATGTGGGTAGTAAGACATGAAATCTCAACTGAAAATTATGTATCTGTTTCTCACTGCAAAATGTCACAACTGCAGAACAATAGTAGCAGAATAAACAAATTGCATAAAGCCCCCCAAAGTCCTGGCTGTAGTTAAATATGCCTTTCACTAGATTTCTTAATACAGGTACAAAGGAGATGTATATGGAGTATTACATATAAGCAAATATAAGCAAAGATAAAATAACTTTACTAAATCCCAGACACCAAATTAAACTTCTAGAAATTAATGGCTAAAACACATGATCGCCTTCTGTTGATAATAAAATTATTGATCCTCATAGGAATCCAAGGAAATTCTCAATATATTTCTGCATATATATCTTTATATCTCTTCTCTGCAAGCTTTTTTCTTTCCATATCTAGCCAAAAACTTTCATCCATATCTTCAAGGCTGTACAAATTTCCTCTCTTCTCCACATCTTATCCCATTGCCTATTTTGTTAGCAACAACTGGAATGCATCTTTCCTAAACTTTCCCTAACATTTAATTTTTCTGTTTTCTAATTTTCCTCTTTCAAAACACTTCTTTAAAAGATGTATCTACTTCTAAAGCAAGTTTCTACTGTAAAGAAGTAGCAAAAAACATTCCCCCACTTTTTTTTTTGAGAATGTGTTCAAAACTGCATAGTTTAGTGAATGAAATGGAAGTGTGTGAATCCATTTCATGTATGTGAAACATATGGTGTGCATCTAGTATTGTTCCTTGCAGCTTGTTTCCACGTATTCTCTCTCTCTGGATCCCTTTTTCACTAATTCTCTCTCTACTCTGTCTCCATACATCCCTCTCAACACTTTCTTTATTCTCATATTACTTGCATAGTATAACTTGAAACAAAAACCTCAGAAAAACCAAAAGGATTCTCTTCAGCCCAAAGGATCTCACATTATTCACCTTTGATCTGGCATTCTACTCAGATTTGCACGCTACCCTATAAATTCATGCTATAAAGGAAACAATTAAAATTTATTTCTTCATGAACGTTATAATCCTTTTTCAACAAGTTCCCTTTTTTATTTAGCCATGTCTTCATTTAACCAGAAACTTTGGCAGATAAAGATCACATCTGTACCTTGGCACAGAATCATCAAAGCAGCTTCCTCGGGAATGTATCTCATGATTTAGTCTTAATTCACAGAGACGTTATTTTTTCCATGGCATCCAGAGTTATTTGCCTCACTTTCAATGTTGCCCATAGAAATCAGTAACAGCTCGAGTTGACTTTTAACCTAACCATTCTATTTGAATTGGCCCACACAGAGGCTAAATTGAAAACCTACATCACCATTTTTTTAATAATTCTCGACACTTTTACACTATACTATGGTCTGTTACAAAAGCATGCACTTTTTATCTTCTGTCTTTTTTAATATACAAAACTGAGCCACAGAGTGGAACACAGCACCTGATCACCAGGGTCACATTTAATTGCTTCCCTTTCCTTACCCAACAGATTGCATTCAGTTACATGTAGGACAGTGTAAATTCCTCTTGTATAAAACATTTTATCTCATGTGAGGTACCCACTTGTGTTATTTTTTTTTTTTTTTGATACAAATCAAGTTTCAGGGTGAATAAAAGTTTTGTATAGTAAACTTCTGAGGTTTCACTCTTGTCTTCCTCAGCTGGCTTGAAGAAAGAGTGATGGTTCAAGGTTATCACTTCATTTAAAGTACTGTGGTAATTCTATGTAACTTCTATTACTTGTCTTATAGTTTCAGTATCTACCTGTATCTCCAAAGCTTCAGATAAAATTGTTCTTAAACTGTCAAAACAACAGGCCTGATGCAGTCATTCATAAAAACACAAAGTTTTATACATTCTACAAAACAATGGGGGAAGTTTGTTGGGGGATTTTTGTATCATGTTCTGTTGGAAATGTGTAGTGTGGGAGAGAAGAAGGAGATCTACAGATAATACCTTCATTTTCTGTAACAACAACAAAACTTGAACAATGCAACTTCAGAGACAGAAGACAAGGACAAAGAATTTTATCACAGAAAGGATGCAATAACCTGGAAATAGAAGAGCATTTGGGACAGGCTTGTTGCATGCATGCGTGTTTTTTACTACAGTCACTGTCAGATAAATTTTCTGAGGCAAATTTAGGGGCATAAATCCTCTGCTTTCCTATCGCAAAAAGCATCCAAACACAGCTGAGAGACAGGAGACCACTTCCCCAGAAAAACCTAAGAAGTTTGCATCTTAAGAGGTTTGACTAGCAACACTTTGTTGGCGTCCCATAAATAATGAGAAAATCATTCAGAAAAAAGCGGAAATTAATGCAGACAGATCATTTTTAGGTATAATGATGTTCCAGAAGAACAGTTATAGCCCTATAGAGCTGTGTTTGTCATGGTTCTGTATCACAGAAGCTTCCCCAAAATATCTTTACAAAACAAGGGTGTACTGGTTCTTTTTCTACTGAAAGTAATACTTCCTTATCATCCAATCAAAGAGATTACAGGAAATTCTGTGAGCAAGAAAGGGGAGAAATAGCAATCACAAACATACAGCAATTAAAGTAATTAATATACTCTTCCAGCTAATTATATTGCCTAGGTTTTTCTTATCCACTAGCTCAAATCATTTTAAGGCTGTATGTTAGTGTTTCAGACATTATTAGGGTTAGTCTAGCAGTTCTTTTGGACTTCCCATGTTTCCTGAATCTACATCATACTGAAGAGTAGCACCTGGAAGAATTTCATTATTTCTGGGTTTGTATTATTTATTGTTTTTGCAATTTTGTGAAGCTGAAAAAGTAACTTCGGATTAGTTTATAATTGATCTGTTTCCCTTTAAGTGTTGAATATTTAAAGTGAGCATGGTTTTGCATAAGTATCACAAAGTAATTTTAATTAACATAATGGTGATTCTCATTTCTAAGGCTTACAGATCTTAACATTTGATAAAATGGCAAGGAAACAGAAATGAGTGACTATTGTAAACAGAAATAAAAGCAGTTCCCAACTGCTTGCTCACAATTCACAAGTTTGGGTTTTTTTTACCAGTATTTGTTGTTATTGTTCTAGTTACATTAGGAAATGGTAGTAGGAGGGTTTAGTTATGAGCTAAATGGTACTCTGTTTTTTCTCTTTTTTAATGGACCCAGTGATAGCCTTGTACATCAACAAGAACTATTTGACCTTCTTCACTAAAATGCCTGGCATTATTTCAGTTCAATAATGGAAATAAACAATACATCAAATCTCTCCCATGCTTCACTCATAAATAAAGAAACAAACAGGCAGATGTAAACAAAAATTATCTAGCTGACAAAATAATCCATCTAAGACTTTCAGGTCTCCTCTGATACTTTGACTTCTACTAGTTCTTTGTTTTCCATCAGGAGTTGTCACCCCTAACAACAAAGCAATAATCCATAAGAAAGCATCTCAATTGTTGGTTCACCCCCTTGTCAACAGTTTCATTTTGCCATTGATCACTGCTTTCATCAACTCTTAATCCAAAACAAACACTTTGTTATCCCTTTCTTTTATTTCATGCATAGGAAGAAAATCTAATTTATATAGCTATAATTTTCTCATCCTCAAAGATAATTTCAAAAATAATGCCACAGTTATTCTGACAATACAGAAATGGCTTAAGTAGGATATAGGGCCATCTTCATCATTATTATCCTCTTCATACTGCTTTCAATATCAACCTGCTACACTTTATCAGCAATCACATTAACATCTCTGGATGAGAGATCAAGTCTATTAAGACACCGTGTCTCCAAAGATTTCTTTGGTCATACCAAATTTTATTGACCTTATATCTTAAAGGTGAGCCTCCTGATCCAGATCCATCACATTAAATGAGAATTTATTAGTGTAATCCATACCACTGGCTAACACAAAATCCTGCTGGGGATGGAAAACAGCTTTTTAATGTGTGTTTGGATATGTGTTTATTCTTTGCTGGTTTCAAAGAGCTGCTTTAAGGAAATGAAAGAAAATGGAGCCTTTTGTATACCCTGATGAGTTTCAGGAATATTAGGTAGTTGCTATAAAGGTTTTACAAACAGTGAAACAAAGGGTACAGATACACTTTGTATAATGAATGCCAATGTACATTATGGATTAGCATATCTGAAAAATCTTATTTCACTCTCAGGTGCAGCTGAACTGTCCATCTGTTTAGTCTGAGCTCAGAATGGCTCTAAAACTTGATCACAACCTAAATCAACCTTGTACCTGTGCTACCCTACAGAACCTGGGCAGCACTATTCTCCTCCAAGGTAACTGTCATGAAACCTGCCCAGAAATAAGAACTCAGGAGCATGGAGCTAAGACCAGCTTCTGGGCTGTGAGGAGAGCTATGAATTAATAAAGATGAGGGAAGCTAATGAGAAACACTCAGCCCTCATGGCTGGCTCATGAGATAAACTGAAGCAATTGAAAGGGAAAGGTTACAAAGGACCACTACAAACACAAAACTTGTCAATGTCAGTCAAATGTCAGTCAAACATCCATAGCTGATTTTTGAATGTTTGATTTTTTTAGAAGATTGTGGAAAATAACATATGTTTGTATTCCCAACTGACTATTTAAACTAAAAAATAGCAAACTTCACACTTGTTTGGATGAATCTCAGCTCTTAAATTTCCTTTAGTGAAAAAGATATCTTTAGAGCCATATGTAAAAGAACAGATGAAAAATCCATTTAGGGGTAAAAATATACATTTAATGCAACTGAAAATTATTTTTAAAAAGGGCTATACTGTATTTCCTTTGTCTCAAATATTAAGCTCTCTTTATTTGATCCCTATACTTTGCTGACTTCTGAACAAGAAACCATGTCATTGGAGCTAGACCACACTTAGATTGCACCCTCTTTCTTAAGAAATTATAGTAGCTTTCTGTGCCAAATGCACTCCTCTGTATTGGATGAAATTAATTTTTTATGTAAAAAAAAATGCTTGAAGATTTTTCACTTTACAAGGATTTATACTTGTCCAAATAATTTAAATACTGAAGCACAGTATTAGCTGTTTAAATCTGATCTGCCAGTAATTATCATCATTTATCCTTGGGCATAAATGCTTACTACACATCACACAGGCACTCTGATGAATCACTCTTTCAAAAGAGAAAAAAATGAAGAACAGTGTGCCAGACTGTTATCTTAAAGGTTTAGACTTTTATTTATGTTATAACTGGTAGACTGCAGAAAGCTCAGATAGTACCATTTAATTTGCTTCCTAACAGGCCTCAAATTCATCTATCAATAATGGCATTAAAATGTCATTGAAAACTATGAAAAGCACACTGTTAAAAATGATCTTACTACCTATGTGTAAAGCATTTCATTACCAGACTTCTTACTTAAAAAGATGCAATGCCCCAAATCAATTTCTTGTAGCATGTGCAGAAGCCAGTGTTAATAAATTATTCCTTTGAATAAAACAAGAACTAGACATCATGAATCTGAAAGACTTTCAAGATGCAGCCTCAGCTTGCTCATTGCCCCTTTTTTTCCTTGTCAATTCAGATGCCACCATTTTGGAGAGAAATAGCCCAGGCATGGTTAAGGCAGCCCACTCATGTGACCAGCCTATAATGACCTAAATCTGTTACTCTATAAAGAAAACAAAACAAAACAAAAAAACCCAAAAGTGCCTCTGTATCTTGATGGAAAACTGTTCCCAAAAGGCTGAACAAAGTTTTATAATAGTATTTACAGTTCTCCAAAGAGGTAGGATTGTACACTGACAACTGCACATCTTTTTGCTTGACTCGATTTACCACTATCACTTTGTACTATGGAAGTTTAAGATGATAATATGCCCAGAAAATAAGTTATCTTTGACACTGCAGTATGAGTAAATGTAACATTTTAAAAAGAAATTATGAATATTAGCCAATCAGTAAGCATATGCTATGCAAGCTCTTTTTAACAGTTCAATTTCAGATTTCCTCCTATTTTAAAAGCTTTCAGAAATAAAATCTATTTAAAGATCTGGACAGTAATTGCTGATATGAGATTACATTGATTAATGTGCAGAGCATGTGCACATTTGCATGAAAACTGGCCTTCTAGGAAGGATGTAATGCATCTTGATTTACCTTTTACAACTATTCACTTTTTCTGCTATTTGGAAGGACATTTCTTCTGTAACATGGTATTCCTGCAAAGCCTCTGTTGGAACAGACTGCAAATGGCAGAAATGGGACACAAGAGCCAAGTCTGCCTGCCCTTCCAACTGATTACCTGATAGACTGCAATTATAGCAACATCTGTAAACTCATCTTTTACCACTTTGAACAAAGTCGGAGTACAGGCGAAGTCCCTTCCCTCATCTACAGCCAAGTTAGTCTGCCTCCTGGTACGTGTCATAATTTTTAAATAACATTTGCCTTATAAAGGAGGATGGCTTTGGACCCAAAATGTTACATTTCCAAGGTGCACAATTTTCAGATTTGTTGTAGTGTAGTGTTGTACACTATGTAGTGACTATGACTGATAACAGAAATACTGGTGATACAGCAGAAACAAAACACTCCTTCCTTACTACTTACATGTTGCACCATTCTGTTTCAAGGAGAGGTATATTTTGAAAAGCTGCTGTATCTGAATAAATTGATTTTCACTGTGTTCTCAGCAGATTAACAGTAAGTGGAAGCTATTCTTTTACAAAGCTTTATCACTTCTTTCGAAAAGCCTTCCTTCTTCAATCCATTCTGATACCAATATTGGCCTGCTGATGGGAATGCATCTTATAAACCTGTAGATAAATGTCTCCTGGCAATGCTTACACAGATATATTTTTTCTAACTGAAGAATTTGTGCAGCCTTTCTTTTAAAGGAGAGACTGTTTGTATGCAAGCCTCATATCCACGACAAATTTTAAAAAAGGGAAGATTCAGGTTCATAGGTGCCTATTGCTGCAGACAGTAAGTTAAACAAATTCTCTGTAATTGCAAAATGGTAGAAATACAGCCTGGGACAATTTGCCTAAACCTCACTCATTGTCATGACAGAGCTGTACATCTGGTGAAGTGTTTACTTGATATTTTCCTAAAATAGTATGACATCAAAACTATTCTTACCATCAGTGACTTCTGGGGTGTTGGACGACTCATCCGTATCGGCCTCGGCAGAATTCCCTGCACCAGGCAGAGCAGGGGCACCAGGTATTACACCAATCAGCAGCAGCTCTACTCTCTGTTCCAGTCTCTGCCTGGCTTGACAGCGTACCACAACTACAGAAAAGCAAAAATATCTTATTTGCAAAGCCCTGGAATCTTGATTTTAACAAAGCAATTAAACATAGAAGCTAAATGTGCTTAGAGAAAGACAGAATTCAAGTAAGGAGCAAGACAACTAAAAGCTTTTCTCAACCTCCACTTTCTATTGTTCTGTTGTGGTGAAGTAGCAGAAAATATTGTTAAGCAAACAAAAATCTGTTCAGTTAGTTACCAAGAGCACTTGCAAATTTCTCTCTTATCTTTAATCATTATTAAATGTATCTTCATTTCAGTTCAACTGCTAAGAATTATGGCGTAGCTTGAAATATGCCAGTAAGAAAGACTGAAAAAAAAAAGTTTTTAAGATTAAATTAAAGAATATTAATATATTTGATTTCTTAGTTTAAGAATACTGTTGTTCAAACTTCAATTTTAATAGAATATGCCAGCATAAAAAGCATTCTCACATGAGTTTCTGTTTGAAACATCATAGAATTTCTTTCAGTTCAGTAAGTGATTTTAATTTACTGCCTCCAAAGTATGTCTTTTTCATTACAAAGTTGTTAGGTTTTAGCTTTTACACTAGTTTTTACAAAGCTTATTAAAAGAGGTATTTTTTCTGGTTCTTTTGTATTTATTGGAACAGAAAAAGGAGAAAATTACATAAAAGCACTGAAAAAAATGTTTACTCAAAGAAAAGACCTATAACTTCCTAGAGTTCTGGGGATCAACATGAAAAAGAACAGCTGACCACACACTTCTCAGTTTCAAGGTCTAAAAGTCACTTTCATCAGAGTTAGACCCAATGTTTCTTCAAAAATTAACTCTGAAGTTAACATCAGGAATTAATGATCAATAATTTAGAACCATATCATGGTGAATCATTATGCAGAGTTCAAAAAAAAGAGGAAGAAAACTCATTTTTGGTATCATGTTTATTTAGATTTCAGTTCTGGCACTTTATTCACTACTATTACTCTGCCAAATAGATAATTACACCACAAGTTCAGGTAATTTCCTTTCTCCTTTGGTCTTTCCCTGTTTAACAGGGTATAAATAATTTCCAGAGATCCTTAGAATGAGGGAGGGTTACTGAAATAGTTAAACACACATCTTGACCTTATATTTAAAAATAGATTACATTCTCTGTATTCCACTAGTTTACCAACTGTTTCAGATTACTGTGTGCACATTGTGTCATCTTCTATTCTACAGCTCATCTTACTACCAGAATTGATTCTACATTTTCTTTTATACTAAATGGCTAAGTAATATTTCGAATAAAATTCAGATACATCTAGGATTTGTCTGCAAGTCCCTGAACAAGCTGCCCTGGTGCAGGTGGTTGGATTAGATGACCCCCAGTGGTCCCCTCCAATTAAATTTGCTGTATGCTTCCTTGACTCTACACTCTACAAGAATTAAAAGAATATTCCAGATGATCCTCCATTTGTAATCACTTTTATAAGATAGCCAAGGTATCATCTACTTAACATGTACTACATGGGTTGTGACCACTGATCATTTTAATTGGTCTCATGAGATAGAAAGCCAAGTGACTTCTAGAAGTTTAAGTACATTAAGATGCAAATAAGAATGACCCAAAGATGAACTTCCTAATATAGCAGCAAAGCAATTTAGGGTTTTGACACAGAAACTTGTAGCCTCCAGGCAATTCTAATAAATGTCTGCATTAAAAGAGATGACAATACTCTTTTGATCATTATTTAAAATACTTCAATTTTTTTTAAGTGGATTTCTTGTTATTACCTGCTTTTGATTTATATCTTACAATGTAAGTTTTCTAAATGCCCATTTATAACTGAACACCATAGGCTTTCAAAATCAAGGTAGAAATGAAAAATTCCATAATCACACTTACAAAAACCTATTTCTGTTTTCTGGAACATTCTTGAAAGACCTAGTACTTCCCTGAGAAAAAAATATTAGCCCAACATAACACGCCGATGGCCAAAGAACAATATGCACTCAAAATTAATGCAGTGCTTTTTTATGTATTACAAACATTTATTGAATATAAACTAATGGATAATACAGTTATAAATATGCTACAATTTAGTTTTGCTGTTTTAAAAAACCATTTAGGAATTTAAAATTCTGTAAGATTTGACAGTACATGAGCTTCTGATCACATACAGCAGTGATGTGACTTAAGCAATTCATGAATGCTGCTTATATAGAAAGTATTGGGTCCTGCACTTGGGTCACAACACCAGGCTTGGGCAAGAATGGCTGGAAAGCTGCCCAGTGGAGAAGGACCTGGGGATGTTGGTGAAAAACAGACTGAACAGGATCCAGGTGTGCCCAGGGGACCAAGGAGGCCAATGGCACCTGGCCTGGGTCAGCAATAGTGTGGCAGCAGGAGCAGGGCAGTGATTGTCCCCCTGTACTCAGCACTGGTGAGGCCACACCAGCTCTGGTCCCCTCAGTTCAGGAGGGACATTGGAGCGAGCCCAGAGAAGGACAGTGGGGGTAGGGAAGAGTCTCAAGATTAACAAGACTCTAACAAGTCTAACGAGTGACTGGGGGAGCTGGGGGTGTCAAGCCTGGAGAAAAGAAGGCTCAGAAGAGACCACCTCCATCTCTAGAACCACCTGGAAGGAGGGTGTAGCCAGATGGGGGTCAATCTCTTCTCCCAAGTGACAAGTGACAGGACAAGGGGAAACAGCCTCAAGTTGTGCCAAGGGAGGTTTAGATTGGATATTGGGAAAAATTTCCTCATGGAAAGGGTGGCCAGGTGATGGAACAAGATGCCCAGACACCTGGGGCAATCATCACACCTAAAAATATTCAGAGACCACAGAGATGTGGTGCTTAGGGATGTGGTTTAGGGGTTACATGGAGGTGCTGGGTTTGGACTCAGTGATCTTAGAGGTCTTTTCCAACCTTAATGATTCTGTGATTTCAATGAAAGCAACAGCCCAATAAAAGGGAGATTTATCTTGAAGAGTGCCAGTGAGTTACACAACAGCTTTAAATAACACAGCAAACATCTACATTAATATACATAGTTCTAATGCTAATGAGACTCATTAAAGCCCTCATTTTGGGCAACAGTGATTACATGATAATATTCTATTTCATTCCTTAAGGTATTAAAGTGCAAATTAAAGAGATGAAAGCTCTAATTAATACCACATCATTGGCATTTGTCTACAAGTAAAGAGTCCTTAAGCAATATAAATTAATGACAGTACAAATACCTATTTCTATGTTTTTCCAGAAATTGCTCCTGTATCTTAATACATTTAACGTAGGAAGGTATTATATTCATTTATTCAGTCAACAAAAGGTAAGCTGAAAGGATAGGCTGGTATAGATCTGGTCCCACATCCACATGTTGAGCTGTAGTTTCAGGGTTATAGATCTAAAAAGCTGTTCACAACTTCCTGTTTCATAGCTCTGGAATTAATCACACCTTAAAAATGCAGATGGTCAAATACATAAGAATTTACCATCCCCAAAATAAGCAAGAAACCTCCAAGAATGTCACTCATCTTTTAATGCAAGTTTACTTCTCAGGAGCACACTACTTTATATTCTGGTTTTGATCAAGACATGAAATTCAGGGCTAAGAGAAGCAGCTAATATCCACGCTAATATTTTGCACCCTGTAGACTCTCCACAATGGTGCTCTGGGTATGCAAGAAGAAGTCTACCCTTGAGTCAGCTCTTTGTTCAACTTACCTTCAATTCTCAAACTCAGGATTAATTGGGACACAGAAGGGCACAGGCCTTAAGATTTACAGCCACCCCCAACTCCTTTCATGCACAATAAGAGCAAAGTAATGATCTAGATTTGCTTTGGGAGAGGATTTTATTTTTCATATGTGATTTTATCTTTTTTTAAGATACAGCCAAGTACTGTTGCAAATTCTCATGAACAAGCAGGTGAGACTATAACTGACCATTTGATTTTCTTAAATATTCTTAAATATATTGTTCAAACTTTTTTCAAGCATTACCTACCTGATTTCTGCTGTGGTGCTTCAGGCGTTCCATTAATTGGATAGATCCAGACTATGCCCCGAGTTTCCCCACTCTCTGCTACAGTAACATTTCTGGAAAAATAAGAGTATCATTCAGACTGCTGAAAATTCTGTTTCCAAAGTAATCTAGACTTAAGAGTTGTTGGAAAACTAGACTCTATTCTGTTGTGTGCTGTAATGCTAACCATATCTGAGACAACTATGAAATAAAATCCAGCTACATATATCAGCTGTTAATTACATTAGCTGTAATTTAGATCCACTTAGTGTATTTGAATATTATAGATCTGAAAACATTTGGCCTGATCTGCATTTTGTCAGTTTATGTTTACACTGAGAGCAAGTTTCTGCAGTTTATGCATTACATAGAAATATCAGGATGAGAATCATTATTATCCCTAATATATTGGAAAAAACAGAGGTACTAAGAGCTTTCATTTGTTCAATATCTATAACTGCCCCAGCAGCCAGTACTTTACATTTTCTTTATTAAGGTATTAAAACAGACAGAAATCTTATCCTGAATCTGCATACTTTGCAGAGTACATTAAAAGCTTTTGATGGATACCCACTGCCCTCAAAATCAGACATTGAACTGCCCTTGGGAGCTACACATGAATAGTCAATGGGATAAATGATGATAGGATTGAGCATCCTCAACTACTTTTTCCTTTCCTACTAGAATAAATTACCTGGTTAAGTCTGTATTTGATCCAGCAGTAACCTTATAAGGCCAGTTTTCACCGTTTTCCCTCATTACGTGAATTACCACCACTGCTTTATAAATTTTCATTTCAGCTGGCATGAATAACACAGGGATTTCCAGTTTTTCTTTTGGAGCTAATTGGATTCCTGCAAGACAGAACAGATTGTTGTGGTATTTTGAAAGCTTTCAAAATATTTTCTATCATTTTACTCGTATCTCTACTTCTTTTTTAATCACTGTTTAGGCATTTTACCCTGCCTTTGCCACAAAAAAACCCAAACCAAAATGACAATTAAGTCAATTTCCCACATTTAACATTCAGAGATCATGTGTAACATATGCGTGTCAATTCCATAATTTTACAGGGCCTAAGTCATGTTTTTTTCAGCTGTGGGTTACATCTGTAACACTGCCTAAAAAAGATCAATCCAAAAACAAATGCTCACATTCAAGACAACTGTAATACATTTAAAAGAATCTTCAGTGTTATTACTATTATTGTACAAACCATGCCTTTTCCATATGATTCTCTATCTGATTGATTTTTCTGTTTAAAACAAACCAAACTACACTTACGTTGTCTGTAATGAAGGTAGCCTGATATTTTGAATCTATAAGGGCCTTTTTCCAGTGACTTGCCAGTCTGCCAAGTGTCAGAACGTTTACCTCAGCTACTTCAGAAATAATCGAAAGATTACACAGACTAGAACAAGTAAATCAGTCTTTCAACTCTAAAGCTCTTTGTTTGAAAAGAATTCTTGGAATTTGCAGGAAATGACACCTCAGGGTTATGGTTTCAGCTTTAATTCTATCTGCAGAAAATCCTCTTAGTTATGAGTAACTACTTCTACATTAGGCTTTGAATCACTTTTTTGTGATAATATTTCATGCTTTCTGCAATGAATACAAGCTGATACACTTCTGTGGGTATCACTCCCTGAGAATGACTGGATCTGCAGGAATCACCCTGCCTGGGACATTCAGCACCCTCCTGGGGATTGCTTCTTTGATCACCACAGCTGGTTTTGTGCTCAAAAAACGTCAGCAGGGAAACTTTACCTGGTGCTACAAATGGTCACCTTCCTTACAGCCAAAATTCCTCAAGGGTGAAGACCTCAGTGCTGAGAGCTGTAGAAGGGTGGTGGGGAAATTGTAGTGCAATCTTGGGAAGGATGGAATGGAAAAAAGGTGGATGCACAGAAGTTTGGGAATGAAGGTGGAAGTGTAGGGAGGCTGAGTAAAATGATGTCAGACAGGAATACAGGAATGGCCAGAAAGACAAAAAAAGTTGAAGTCACATCAGGGAAGAAGAGAAGGGTTTGAGAAACAGCTCTCCAAAAGACAGAACAAGAGTCTGGACTCCTCATCTGCACTAATTCCCTACCAGCATTTAACTATAAAGTCTACAGGTGTTAAGCTTTTTGCTAGAAACACTCTTAAACTAAAACTAACCAAATTAAGATGGGAAAATCAATCTTTAATTAGGAAAGTTGGGAATATTTAAAATTACACAGCTGCAGGATTTCTACCTCTCCCAGTTAAGAAGGCCTCAGGACATTAATTATAGACTGCCTCACTTTATTATGAATGTGAAAAGCTATAGGTAATTTTTACCTAAAGATATCTGAATTTCTGTATGTAAGAGGTTTATCATATACTAATTATGAAAATTAATCAACTGCTTTGCATTTGTGATTGCTCAATTCTTGTATATTTGTAGAAGTTCATCATGGCAAGAGCAATTTGCATTTGAAATAATTACTTGAAAAGTTTTGTATCATGAAAGAGCTTGAAAATAGCCTAATTAAAAATCCATTAAGATGTAAGTATCTATATGAAAAAGTATTTTTTTCTCATTTTGATAAAGATTTAAGATTTTTCTTTAGATCTTTGAAGCATTATCTATCAAGCCCATAGCCAATTTAAAGATTTACTACATATACATGTATGGTTGACAACCACATGGTCAAAGGGAAAATCTTTTAAAATTGGCAACTCATTTTTAATGCAGTACCTGAAATAAATAAGCTGATATCAGGCATAGTTGTGATAGCCCTGAAGAGATCTGAACTGGGATCCATCCCCCTGGATCAGAAACCCACGACAGCACTGGCACACTACTCTCCCCCAGTGAGAGAAGAGTCAGCTCTCTGCTGGGATTTGTCCACTTTGGGCTTACCCTGGTCTAGTTAAGACAAAGGCATGTAATATCTTTGAAACAGAAGAGTATACTTCAGGATATATTTGCAATTAGATTGCCTTGAATCCACACATACATGGATACCAAAATAATGTAAATACTTTGTAACACCATTACATCCTTAAGTTTCATTTGCAAAGCTTTTAACAGATGGCAAATAGAACAGACTATAAACTCATAACTAGCTATATACATTACATAGATATTTTGAACTCTAGCTTAATTATGCCTGTAACAGGACAGAACCTCTTGGTTTTTTCAAACAGATTTTAATACAGAATGCATATGATAGCACTCTGGGTCATTCTGGCAGAAAATTGGTTATTAAAGATCATAAAAAGACAAATTTTACAATATTGCTGTGGAAACAGATTGCATTCACATTTTTAATAAAAAATCTTCTTAAAAGAAGATATTCATAATGATGGTAATTTTTATATCAGGCTTGCCTGTAGCTGTCAACTAACCAACTGATCATTAACTGCTAATACAGATTTATTTAATTATGACTTCGGTCAGTTAATAAGATAGATAAAGTAGGCCTAATGGCAAAAATAATTTGCTTTTATTTTTTCTTTCCCATTTAGAGAATGTGGGCTAGCACACAGAAAATTGCTCTATGTACAACTTTAAAAATAATCAGTGTTACCTGCTCCTATTTGCCTAGGGACCTCAATTACTCTGCCAGGGATACCAAAAATTAATACCAATGGCTGATTCCTTGTCTTCATGTAATTATTTTACAGCAACGAGTATCCACAAATTCTGTCTAAGAAATCCACAGCATGCCCCTTTCTCTGAAGACAGGTACATCACATTTGGTAACAAGCTTAGGGCCAGATTTTGATAATACCTCACTCTTTTTCACTGTTCTACAGACTGTTAGGAAACAGTTAAATTTAGCTGAGTAAGCTCACTGACCCTTCAAAGACTGAAGGCATCTGACTCAAACCAAGGGCTGCAATTTGAGTCGTCAACTGCCTTACAAAGAAGTGTGTGGAGCTCTGCATCCTCCCTCCTTTCATTTTGAGGTAACCTTTTGTTAAGCCTTGCCTCTGCCCTCCCCAGAGGCTGCTGATGATCACTGCTGGAGAACACTGATTCTGTGAAAGATTCCTCAGGGACTGAGCCTAGAACTCAGAACTGGATTAGATAATAAATCAAAATGAGTGTATTTCAAATTCCTGGCTTCAAGTCTTTGGGACACTACATTGTGGTTGAGTTCTGTGTAACTTCTGTGTCAGCTGTAGAAAGCTCAGCACTTTGAGAGCTAAAATTAAAGCAGCAGTGGATGCCCATAGCTGGGATGTTATTTGGAAGGAATACAGGTGAGTAAAGATACATTTTTTTTGTATCTACAGTAGATTAGGAAAAATGTTAAGAGCAAGTATACCACGGTCATAAAATTGTGATGGCAAGGAACAAAATATTCTGTAATATGTCATCCTCCCATTGAACTTTAACCTAAAGCCATGCATTTTTCATATTAGTAAGGTGCTTTGCAGGTTGATTTTCTAGATGTTGAAGTGCATCTCCCTGATGCACTGCTCTTAATTCTGTAGCATCTGAGTGCCTCCCATTGATTTTACCCAGAAGAGGAGCATTCAGTTCAGTCTCCTTTAATTGAAAAAGAGAGATGAGACAGCTCAGAATATCTTGTTGAAGTCTCACTGAGAATCATTTAGGAGGGGGCACTTTTGTTTGTTTGTTTTCTTGGTAGTTTCTCTATTAAAATTACTATAGCAGCATTTTGATTAAACCCACAGATAGCTCTGTTAAAATTAGCACTGGCCATGTAAATGTCAACTGTGATGGGTTTAGGTCACAACCGGTATAATTAGGTCTGTTTTCTCCTATTATTCTCAGAATATGGAAAGGGCAACCTCCAAAATATTCACACACAGCAGCTGCTGTTGGGGAATTTTTGCTAATTCCTTCCCAAGGAATTCATCCAGAAAGGGAGAATTGATAACAGATAGTAAACAGTGAGATATTGCCAGTGCACCAGTATCTGAAATGCATAAAAAAAGTCAGGCCTAGGTATTAATTTATTTTCATCTGCTGGAAGAGATAAAATCCTGGGTCGCATATGAAAACTAAGATCTTTTATAGCAGCTCTCCCAGAAGTGTTTCAAGTGTTTCATTGCTAAATCCCAAGAGTTTAATAAAGAACAGATAGCAATTCTGCCTTGACTCTTATTAAGGGTGGGTTCATTTTTGTTTGCATCTCTTTTTTTTTTTTTTTTTTTTTTTTTTTTTTTTTTTTTTTTTTTTGTGTGTGTGTGTGTGCTTCCAACGAGGCTGCTTGAATTTTTTTATTCCCTTTCATTAAAACCTGATCACAGTCCCTTGTTATGGATTCTAATTTAAAAAAAAAGTGAGTGTAGCAGCCTGTGTTAGTTTTGCTGCATCTGTACTATTCAGTCTCAATGAGTAAATATAAACAAAATTTTCTGAATTGGCAGTCATCATACAACATCATACAACAGCCAATAGCATCCATCATGTGGAGATATTCAAAACTTGACTGAACATTGTCCTGGACAACCTGCTGGAGATGACCCTGCTTGAGCCACGGAGGGTTTGGATGGACAAGATGATCTCAAGAGGTCAAGAAGTTCCTTACAACCGAAACAGTTCTGTGATTCTGGAATTCTGAGGTCATGACAGATCACTAGGCCTTGTCTTGTTTTTGGTTTTAAGAACTGATATAAAATACATCCTTGTTTGTAAAATCAGACACAGATACCTTTCTCAGTGAACTGCAGAAGATATGAAAAACAGTGCACCCTGCAAAGGGAAAGCATGAAAGCAGAACAAGAGATCACCTTGACAATTACATTTTGGGTGTAGTTAAAGGCAAAGAAGCAGGTTACTCCTACTTGCATCTTCCCTGGGACAAATAAAATGGAATATAATGCACTTCAAGACATTTCAAGTTCTATACAAAAAAAAAAGTAATTTAAAGAGCTAATAAAATAACCATGCAAAATGCCAATTTTTTTTTTATCATCCTAAGTTTTAATATTTACATCACCATTCTCCTTCCTTCAGTAAAGTTCATTTATGTAGGTGGGATGCAAGAGAGGTTCCTTTCACAGAGGGTCTACAATGATTGCATTTCTAGGGGACTCTCTGCTTCATGAATTATGAAGAGTAGAGTTGTGTTTTCCCTTTCTTCTGGCAGCTTCACAACATCCCAGAATACTTCAAGTTGCAAGGGACCTCTGAGAGACAAATGGTCCAACACCCCTCTCCAAGCAGAGTCACCTACCTGGACCATGTCCAAAAAGGCTTTGGTTATCTCCAAGGATGGAGACTCCATAATTTTTCTGGGCAACCTGTTCCAGTGCTCCATCAACCTCATAGGACAAAAAGTATTCCCTTTGCTCAGATGAGAATTTCCATGTTGCCTGTCATTGGGCACCACTGAAAAGAGCCTTTTCCCATCCTTTTTGCACTCTCCCTTCTGGTACTTATACAGAATAATAAAATCCCTCTGACCTGATGAATTACTTAGTTGTAAAAGTTAAGCCATGAATATGCAGCTCAGATGCTAATAAACAATTTCACAAATGACTGATTAAAACTTTATAAGTTGCTTTAAGAAAGACATGGCACAAATAAAGGCTTCACAACATCACTACCATAAGCACACAATAAAATGTATTAGAGCATGTTTATAAGATTTGTTCACCATTTTATGGATCTTGTGTTAATACAATTTTGCATACTTCTGGCAGAGACTTTCTGGATTATTTAATTAAGAGTTTTCATTTAGAATAATTTCTTTCTGATACAAAATAATGGATACAAGTTAAACACTTGCTATTTAGATTAAAATAAATGGATTGAGAACAGGGCTCAGTAATTAAATATGTTGTTTCATTTAATGCAATTTATTTTGTTTTTAAATGAAACATGTCTGAAAGGCCAAGTATAAAGTTTTCCTTCCATTTATAAAATTATCCTTCTCTAACTAATAGCTTACAGTGCAGTTTCAGTACAGATCAAAACAATTATTTTGACAGAAACAGCTATTATATTTATTTATTGCTGAAATGCAGTAAGAACTATGCTTACAATGGTTAAACACACTGTTGCCAAGAACAGTAATTCACTTCTCTGCTGACAACCAAAACAAGCAAAATCATACTTAAGATCTTTAACGCTGAGAAAACTTTAAAAAGACATCATGAAAGTCACATTCTTTTACTGAGACTAAATAAAAAATATTTTTAAAACCCAATATAAAATTGTCACTTACTATATTTCACAACAGAGTCTCCATCACTTCCCAATCACATCTGATTATAAATTTTGATGTAAATCTTCTGCAGTAATACACATATCATGTATAATCCTAAACTGATTTATCATAGACCACCCCTCTTATCTCTGAACTCTCATACCTGCAGCTTTAACTTCAGGTCTGTCTAAAAATCAAACAAAAAATGGACCAACATCCACACAGGCACCACATTCAATTTTACATCTCTGCTATTACCTCATGCACTTGTCTTGACACCATGGGATACCTTTGCAATTTTCCTTCAGAGGTGCTGGGGTGATGGGCTTGGGGTTCATTTTATAGAGATCCAGTCGGGTGGCACATGAGGAAAGACACAGCCAAATGAAGGATTTGAGAACAGCAAGGAAGCAAGGCAGAATCAAGCAGTGCAGAGCAACACGAGGCAAATGTCAGAGAAGGGAAATCCTTGCAAAGCAGGGAATAGTTCAGCAATAGGGATAGGAAAAAGAACAAAGCACCTGAGGAACCAGCAAAAGGGCAACAGGCATAGACAGTAACTTGCAAAATGAAGCCATGGCAGACAGAGAGCAGAATGTATGGAGAAGGCCAGGCCATTACATTAAAGTAATTTGGAAGAGGCAATGCCGAAGAGATAAGGGTAAAGAGTAAAGAACAATCAGAAATGAAAGTAGTGCATTTTCAATTTATCCTATGGTCCAACACTTGTTCTGAAACTTCATGGTTTACTGACAGTTCCTCTTGCTTTCTCCTTCCAAATCTATGTTTTCCCCCCAATAATCTGACAGTTGGTAGATCGACCCCATCTTCCTTTGACCAGTTCATATACTGAAAAAATTGTTTACCATCCTTTTTTTCCTGATGACAATTTTATGCTGATAAAACTCTGTAGATCAACTTGGCATTCAAAATTTAAATGTCTGCAACATAGTAATGTTCTAAATCCACAGTCACTGAGAGCAGGAGGCAAACTTCAAAGATACAAAACCTCTTCCAAATCAGATGCAATACTACAGCTCTTCTCTGAGTGATTCTATTTGTGACAGAATAAACAATAGAAAAGTAAAAATTCAGTTATGTTAGGTCAATTTTCCTTTCCTTAGCTAAATATCCATTTTAGTTCTGCACACTTGAAAGTATAATTGACATTTTCAAAAGAGATTAATTGATAAGTGGTTATCTAGAAGAAAGACCATAAGCTCAGTGTGGACACAGAGTGCTGAGCTGAGTGGGGTGATAAGATGGCCATATTTTTTAATAAAAGGATCTTACATTCTCTACTTCTACAGAAAATGTACACCCACTCAAGCCTCTCTTGCCCCTCTGCTACAAGTGCATTGGTTGTGTTCTGTGTAAAACAAAACACCCTACAAGCACAACCTGCCTAAAATCTCAACAAAGGAGAAAATCACTACACAAATATTTCAACAATGCAAGAGGCACACAAGAAATGTCATAAGCTTCTTTAACAAGCATGACCTTCAATTTAGTGCCCAGCCACAAAAAACCCCACTAAACTTTGTCCTTTCTCTCTTAAGAAAAATTCATGTCACCCTAAGATAAAGTACTACCAAGTAAATTAAGACTATGACAACTTCCCTATTTCTTAATCTTTTTCTAGATTGAAACATACACAGAAGTGTCTTGAGTTCATGCCTGAAAGGAAACTGTAATTGCTTCAGTTCAGATGTAATTGAATTTCTGACATATGTCAAATATCTGATTACTTTTGACAGATGTGTTTTTACTTCTACTTTAAACTTCACGGATACACGTATCTCGTAGTCTGATCTCTGAAAGCACAGTCAAATTCTGAAGCTATGGCAGATTTTAATCAAAATCTGCAAAGTGTTGTGAAATCACTAATGACATCAGTCCTGTTACATCCTTCCACTTGTTACATACAACCAAAAATTGTACTGCTTCCTACAAGTATTCAGAAGACATAGCACACTTCATACAGCAGACAGTAACTGGAAACAGTGTGACTGTGAGTCATATATATATATATATATATATATATATATGTATCTATCTTGAGTTATGCATTCTCAAAATCCTCATAAGTACACTCTTCATCATCTGAGGTTTTACAGTTTCTGTAGTAAGGCACAATTGATTTCTGCACTTTTTTTTTTTTTTTTTGGTCTCTTCATACTCAAGAAAATAGATGAAGATGGTAAGAGGAATCCCTCTTTAAAAATAACATTTGCCCATTAATTGGACTTGTAGTTCAGTGACAGAACCCACAGAACAGTAGTTCAGTGACAGAACCCACAATATGCTACAGGTATTTCATAGCTATGAACAGCAGTATTATTTTAAGTGGACTAACAGTATCTTCTTCTTAGCCTATCAAATTAGACAAATATTTTTATTGCTCTACTTTTGTATCCTTTTGACCCACTCTGTTTTGTGTGCAACATGATGCAATCCAACATGTGGCAATGCCAGCCTCAATGTTAAACCATGACACTTGTCAGGAGGTAATCTCCAGATTTCAAAATTCTGAAGAAATTAGTTACATTTAATATTCCATCTGAAAATAAATCTAACTTGAATGAGTATATCAAGCTCCTACCTACAAAGAAGAAGAGCAAATAAAATGCAAAAGAAAATTCTTTTATTTCATTAAAAATTCCTAGGCAGAAACAGAGCACCAGTTTTTAGACCTGCAGGTTCGGTCTTCAACTATTCTAAAAGTTGGCGCCTTAAATGAAACTTCTCTCATATTCAGAGTTTTTCAGATAGAGCTCTTTACCCTTGTCCTTACAGGTAAAATATTCAAAGGTCAGCCAGGACATAGCTGCAATGTAACTGAAGCATTTGGGGCTTAGCAAGGAGCCGATGTCTTCAGAGAATGTGGATTTCACACAGAAATAGCCTGAGACATTAACAACAGCAATAGGTAACTTGGTACTTAAACCAAGCATTCTTCTCCTAATGCCAGTTGTGAGTTCAAGATGTTTCCTGTGGTCTATGGAAGTGAAAAGATAAAAATCATGTGCTCTGAAAACAAGGATGCAGGACTCAATCATAAAACTTTATGCAGGAAAAGTAAATCCCTGAGACCAGACAAAGACCCTTCATTTTTTTTCCTGTTTATTAGGGTGTCATTTTGGTTACTTCCTTGGTCAGGAGACAATGCAGTCAAACAATAGCTTGGCTGTCACTGCTGTTGGATTTTATCTTATTTTTAGGAATGAGCACTGACTTGACTGCAGTGGCCTCATACAGAGGCCAGCAATCATACCTCTAGGATGACAATTTATAGAAAACACATCTTGTGTTCTGACTGCTCTCATTGACATGCAAAACCTGCTCCAGAGTTTATCAAGACTATCACAGAACAATAATTTGTCTCTAGAGAAAGTACAGAAAAAAAACATCAGCAATATTCTCTAGCAAGAAACTCTGTTGAGCTGTCAAGTGCCTTTCTACTTCAGAGACATTTTTGATTTTTATGGACATACTGGTAACTCACATTGACTTGTTCTTTTTTTAACAAGTAATGATTTCTGACAGAATCTATTTTTTCGAACTCTGAAAACTCGCATGTCTACACAATATCATCTTTTATTGTCAGTGTGATCTCACATGCTGGTTATGTACATTCCTGCTACTCAATCATTACACCACGTTAGGATACATCGGTTTAGAAATATCCAGAAATATTTTAACTGCTACAAAGATCTGGGAGATGTTGGATCAGTGAATGTGACACATGGCTACTCACCTGCCAGACTCACGTGTAGCTACAGATCATATTTAGATTTCATTAAGACTTCATTCAAGTATCACAATATTTTATCCCTTGAATTTCTGCGGTTAATATGATAATTATTACAATTCTCCTGGTTCCCTGAGGGGCAACTGAAATGTGGCACGAGCTTCCAGCCAAAAGGACAATTAGCAGTTCATAGCTGGGGATTGTGAGTTGATTCCTGTTGTGTGAGCAAGGTTAAAATCACCCCCGTAGCTGTAATTTAGTGTGAGCAGTAATCAGTATTCCAAAAATCCAATAAATATATGAGCTGGTGACCTCTGAAATTCAGAGATTAATAAAGAGGGATATACTTGAGGACCTCATGAAAAAGAACAAAACATTTAGAAGCAAACATGTAGGAAATTAACTAGATTTGAAAAAAAAAAAAAAAAAAATTAAGCCTAAAAGTAGGAATTAATATTAAGATATTCTGGAAGAGATGAAGGACCCAAATTACTTGACAGTGTCAGGATGACACTGAGTCATACAGAAGACAGGCTTTGGATGACTCAATGGTAATTGGGAGCTGCAGTGTTTCTGAACAGGGGCGGCTGCTGCAGATCCTGTACCTCTGTGTGAATCCAGAAATGGAAACCTTCAGCCACAATTCAGGGGGCAAGATGACTACTTCATTTTCACATGAGAAATACAAAACAAGTATTAAAAATTACCTTTTACCTTTTTTTTTTTTTTTTTTTTTTTTTTTTTTTTTTTTTTTGGCACAAACTGATTTCCCAGTAAGTGACCTTTTTTCTTTTGATTCAGCAAGGAAGAAAACCGATAATTTTTGATTCTTTCCTAAAGCTTAGTTAAAATATGGCCATAGATAAAACTACAATACCTTTCTGGAATAAAAAGGAAACTGTAGGTTTTAGGTTGGCAACTGTAACTTCCTCTGACAATAACTTGTGGTGAGATAACTGGGAGTGAAAATGTTCATGCAAGTATCTTAATCAATCAAGATAATCCATTTTAAATCTGTCAAAACAAGAAGCTACCACCCTTCAAATCTAAGACATTTTTTCTCTCCATATGGTTTAGTCTCTAAAGCAGCTCAAGGCACAAGTGATTTGCAGTCAAACATCGAACAAATGTAGGGACAAATGCATTTCCCAACAGCAGTTTGTCATAGATGCCAACTGAAGAAAAGGCAGAGGAAAAAAAGCCCTGTCTGTAAAGATGACAAGGAACAAATCTTTACAAACTGTCATTTGGTATCAATCTAATGAAAAAAAAGAAAGTTTATTTTCTGATACATGGAAACAAGGAGTTGGTGGAGAGTAGAAAAAGGAGTTTAAAAAATAGTAGTTCATTTTCCTACAATCTATAGGTTTTTCTGTTCAAATACAATGGGTATCAAAATTTAATTTCAGTTTTAGATATTTTCCTTTTTTATACAGACTAATGACCAAAAAACTTAAAATGCTGATTCTTCAGAGACAATAGGCTACAATAGTAAAGAAAAGAAAGCTTGTACAGTTTGTATCTATTGATGGTACTTGACTTGACCCTTTTTTCATCCTGATGTAGCAAAAGAATAAGAAAAATAATATAATGGACATTCTGAAAATGTTAATTCAGAAACTTTAAAGTTTTGTTTGTTTTGTTTGTTTGTTTGTTTGTTTTATTTTGGGTTGTATTATTAAAGCATGTTTAAAGCCTATTTGCTTATCTAGAATTCTGCAGAGGTCTTTTTTCTTTTTTTCACTGCTGTTATGATCACCTAACTTGACTTAAATCATGGGATTTCTCAGAACTCACTTGAAAAAATCAAGGTTCACTTTCAATAACTCTTCTTGAACAAGAGAATTTAATTAAAAAAAGAAACCACAGGCACTTGATTTAAAACTTGTCAGTGATAGTGAATCCCCTACATTTCATTGAGAATTGTTCTGAGAGTTAATTAAGCTCATTGTTAAAAATAAGTTTCACTTTTGTCTACTGAATAACACTGGCACGTTTTCAGTCCCTGCTTTTTTTCTGTGACAGTGGATGCTTCATCACCAGCATTCTGCTTTTTAGAGAGACAGGACAAATAAATTGCCACCAAAATTCTCTTTGGTCAGTTAAGTAATTTGGCATCACTGAATCTCTCAGTCTTGAATCACTGAAACATGCATTTATTGCAAAGATGAACAACAACTGCAGAAGGCAACCCAGGCTATTAAGATTGTATACCAAACAGAAGGACTCTAGAAGTAAATAGGCTTCAAGAAGCTTGAAAAAAACCCCAAAAACCTATATTTCTTCAATCAATAAGGTTAGTATCAAAAAGTAGAGGTACCAGAAAGCAGTAAGAAAGGCATTTCCACTTAATTCAAAGTTTGGAGAATTAGGTAAATCTGTAGATCAAAGAAAGAAAAAATAACACAAAAATTAATTCTTGATTTGGAAAAGGAATAAATCAGTAAGAAGAAAATATTAATTTAAATATTAATAAGATTTGTAGTTTTTTGGGTTTTTTTTCATTTGAAGGGATGTAAAGCAAGCTGGAAAGACAAGGATTATCCAAAATTTCCTTGAAAGCTACTGACAAGCTATTTTATTGTCTAGTGCCATGTGCTATTATGTGTGATAAAACTGATTTGCTTGTTTGTGCATGTAGAAAACGTGTTGTTCACACAGGTCTGAAAAACAGTTTTCAGCAATCAAATTCTTATTTTCCTATTTAATGGAAAAGAGAAAATTGTATACAATGGCTAGAAAAAAAGAAATTGGAACAGCCCATCAGAGGACAGCATGCAATCCAAGTTTTGGTTTTTGCTGGTTGTATGTAGCAGAGATTTTAAAAAAGGTAACAAACCTCAGGGATCAGCTGAAATTACTGGCACTCATTGTGAAAAAGGCAGTGCTACCTCTAATTAATAGATATCAATCTTTAGGGGCATATAATCTTTGTTTATCTTAGTATCTTGCTGAAGGAGAAAATTACTTAATTTATAAGGGATTTTCAATGAAGAAATAAGATAAAAGACAATTCAACATCAGAAATTGTTGCAATACTATAGTTTTCACCACAGTATACAAAACATTGTTATAACACAAGCAGGCAATCAAAAAACGATTTGCATTCTTGAAGTTCATCTATTACAAAAAACCCTCTCATGTTAACTAGACTGAATTTAACACCTTAAGGAGGCAGTTAATAGTTCCAATTTAGAGATGAAAGAAACAGTCACATCACAAAGTTTCACAGACCTCTTGATGTTTGCATGGGATAATTTTCATTCTAAGTCTCCTTCTGGACTTTGTATGAAAATTTGTTTTCTCAATGCTTTACCAAATAATTATGATAAAGAGGATCTGCTTACATTTCAAGCCTCTGGGTTTTATTTTGAAACAGCCATGGCTTTAGTAGGGGAAAACCTTTATTATACCTATACCACTTTTTTCCTGGTTTAAAATGAATAAAATGCTAAATTCTTTCTCTCAATGAAGAGAAGATTTGTGAAAAGAAAATTATTAAGTGCCTTAACAAGATGTGAATGCAGAAAGTACTTAAGGTTCAGTGCACTCTCACTACCCACCTAAATTTCAGAGCCTCTAACTATTTTTGCAAACACAGGTTTTACCTAATGTATCATATTAACAGTAAAAAGAGTAAATTCCTTGCACATAAATTACTGCATGGTAAAAATAATGTCCTAACAAGAGGAATCTGAGAAAGTAAAACCCTCTGCCAATGCTCTCATGACCCTTTAAATGTGCTGTCATCTCCAAAGATGCCATTACTGTGCAAAGAAGCAAGTTTAATTTCCCTCCACTCAGCAGATGATACTAGACCAAGTGACTATGAGTGTAATAAAGCATCTTATTTACATTGTGAACATAAACTTTGATGTTCAATGAAGAATTTTGTGCTGCATGCTTCAGTGGTTGTGAGATATTACTCCTTCTTATAGTAAAGGTCACGATTCAAACACTTTTCAGCTATTTACAATGTAAGTCCTGGTTCTGCATTTCTGTAAGAACACATAAATTATGTTCCGTACTTAATACCAAAATCCCCTTTGTTGACTTATATACTATGGTTTATGGGCTGTCTTGGGTTATGGAACCAAAATTGTGTATTCCATTTCATCTGTTGAAAGCAGTTGGGGAGATGTTTTTCTTTATCTCTTGTAACTCTGGGGGGAGGGGGGTGGATGCCTGCTGATAATGGGCCAGCTGTTCAAACCAGGTGGGGCAGTGTTTCTTATCTCTTTCACCACCTGTCCTCCCTCCAGGGGAATATTTTTTGCTAATGGGCCATTAAGGCTCACCAAGGACAGGACACATTCCATCATCCCATTGGGAGATGCTCCACCTAGTTTGGGGGAAGCCAACCATTCCTACCTGGATAAAAAATGAGATGTAGGAACACAAGGTATCTGGTTCCACTGAATTCCCAGAGGAAGACTGGACCCCTTCTCACTGGACCTTTTTTCTACAGGATCATTTCTGCTCCAACAGAACCACATCTGCCACTCCAGGAGGACTCACTTTTGGACTGCTTCCAACACCCTGACCAACAGGGTGTCAGGTTGTATCTCTCACTCTGTCAGGGTTTCTAGGGTTGTTGTTTGTTTGCTTGTTTGTTGGTTTGGCTTTTTTACTACTACATTTGTATTGTTAATATTCCTAGTAAAGAACTGTTATTCCTATTCCCAAATCTTTGCCCGAAAGCCCTTAATTGCAAAATTAAAATTTGGCAGGGGTGAGGGGTTTACATTCTCCATTCCAAGGGAAACTCCAGCTTTGCCTGGCAGATACCTGTCTTTCCAAACTAGGACATGGGCAGAAAAAACATAACACTGAAATAAAGGCAAAGTCTGGGTTACAGTTACAGCACATCCCCATCTTTCACACACAGCAAACACAGCAGAAGTGCACGCATTCTCTTTTTCCCGTGTTGGTTTGGGGCTTGGGTGGGTTTTTTGAGCTTGGTATCAGCGATGCATTTAAAGAAATAAATTATATTTAAACCTAAAAATTATTGTAAGATGCAAGATTGTTACTAATGTTGCTGACTCAAGGTATCAACCTGATCTTCAGGTAAACAAAAAGGATTGCACATAAATATTGTAAAAGCTGAAAGTAAGATCCTGCATGCATCCTAAACGGCAGAGAAGAGAATGAAAAATTTTTGCTGAGACTTATATGAAGAGAGAAGGGGTTCTAGAGATATGCATTCTTTTTTGCAAACACACTCAGGCAGGTACAATCCCAATGGCTTTATCAAAACAAAACAGGCCCTGCCTAATCATTCAGGCTTTGTGACAGAAAAGTAAATCAGGGAATCCAAATTCCCCCTGGTAACTGAAAGATATCAATTTTTAATGAGATTGTGAATAATTTATTATCTTTCCCATAAAAAAAATATTTTTGAATAATTTGTTAATCTTAGTAATAGTATGACAAAATATCTAGGGAAGAATGAAAGCAGCAGAGTATGAAGAATATGATGTTAATTTTAATTAAATTATTCCCACCCTTCAGAGAATAGCTTTGAAGACCCCATTTGGCAAGAACTGGAGCTACAGCATTATTGATTCTGGTTACATCTTATAAGCAAGGAGAAATATATAATTTTGAGGTGAACATATAGATTATGGGCATACTAAAGTATTTATCAAAACCATTAGCCACACAAATAATCCCACCTCTATTCACACCACAGCAGTGAGAATACATGTCTGAAATTTACATTTCCTGTAATTATAGTGCAAGTGAGGCAGATGTTTAAATTTAAATTCTTTGCTGTCTGGGGATTGTTTTACCTACCTGAAATTCATCAGATTCAAATGTGCTACTGAGCCAAGACTGAACAACCCAAATGCATCTTTCCCAGTAATGAATAATCTGACTTGTAAATCCAACTGCTAGCAGCTATTTCAATTAATCACATATCCTACCAAAAAAACAACCATATTATTTAAATGCAAATAAATTTTATTTTGAGATGTTTAGGGGACAGAACACAGAACCTCTTAAATGTTAAAACTCTTTATTCAGCAGGACCTTTTCTGCTATTTGTAAAAAAATGTTGTATCTAGCTATCACATACAGTGCAAGACTAAAGCTCAGACAACACAGACCTTGCCAAGGAGAAAATGCACATCTGCATGCCCAGAACACTCTGTCAGCTCTCCTAACTAAGCCAAACAACTACTCCTGACAACTTTGTGACTAAAATAATAAATTAAAAAAAATATTACAGAAACACTCTCTTCTTTTCTTTCAATTTGTTCCTGACTGCAATTCAGATTGAGATTTCATGTAATTACAACTCAGAACATTTTCAGACAAGAACAGAAATGTATCTACTGAAGGGTTGTAGAACTCTGAGTAGAGAAGGTAAACAAAAGAATCTATAGAGCTGTGGATAATGTGTAGAGGCAAGTTAATTGTTTGGCAGGACAATTATGGAATGACCTGATTGTATAAAATATCTCAAGAAATGCAAGATAAAAAAAGAGACACTGTTGAGTAACACACCTGAGTCTGTGCTACATTGCACAGAATTTCAAAAGAGATTCCAGGCACATCCTGCTGTTCACAGCACTTAACAGAGAGTACCAAGCGTTTGCAAAAACATCTTAACCTTATCTTCTAAATACCTGTGCCCAGTGACTCCTCATACTGCACTGGAGCCTGGACTTCTAAGAACATCTCACGTTACTTGGAATGAGAAAAAAAGGGTCAGAACAGAGACTATCGTAGATGTGGGAAAAGCTTAACACTTGGGAAATAAGACCTTTAAAATCAAGATGAAGTATACAATGTTCTGCAAGCCAAACTCTGATTAAGAAAAACCTTAATGGTTCTCTTACTTTAAAGTGTGCACCACTATATTGAGAATTCTGTTACTACTGTGGGTAAAAACTGCTTTTTAACTACTGAATGCATACTACATGTATTTATGTATATATATAATTTTACTTTCTCTTAGCTTCTGTCTTATACTTGACACCCGTTCTTCATTGACTAAAAGAAAAAAAAAATATCAGTGGAAACATTTGACAAAAAATGTTCTAGAAAAACTCAGTATAAGAAAAAAGAACATTAGTTCAACAGTGTAGTTATCAAGCACTTTTAAGGCATAAAACATCCAAGTTGAAAGATCAGTTTCAATAATGCCTTCTAGCACTTATGCTTTAAGGTAAAATCTGTGCCCTGGACAGTTACTTAATAAGGTAAGTTTATATTGTCTTCTCTCCTGGAAAGTAATTAAAACAAACAAACAAACAAAAAGGAGAAAGCTTAAATCAACTAGCTCTTCTTTCCCACAAACCCTCAGACCTACTTTTGAAAAACTTAAAATTTCATCATGATCTTCCATCTCCAAATGTTCTTAGAGAAAAGGTTGAGTTTATTTCCCACACATACCCCACCTCCTCGTTTTAAAAAGTTAAGGGAATATTTTCAAGAATTCCATAATTGTCTTCAACCTCTATAGGAAAAAAAAAAAACACCTCTGTAATTGTTCCAAATTTCCATACTTTTTTCTATTAATACCAATGCCAGTAGGATGGGGTGGTTTTTCTGTTGTTTCTTTCATTTTTAGTCTTTTATCCTCTCTCAGCAAGGTTAGACAAGCATCTCCAATGTACCTTCAATGTTTTTCAGAACTCAACAGCTGGATAAATAAGGAAAGTCAACGTAGAAACAAAAATGAAGAAAAGTTACAGCAAAATCAACAATTTTAGTTTTCAGTCATTAGCTAGTTTAGGGCAGGAGGGAAACCTACACTTCACTGTATTTTTGGGGTCTTGTATGGATGTGGAAGTGTCTTGCAGAGATGAATTAAGGGGAGACAGAGATTTCATTGTTCCAAGAGCAGAGGAGGACAGGGAAAACGGAAATAAAACATCTAGAAAATCAAGCCTCTTAATTCACTCAAGAAACAACTGCTTGATACTGCTGGTAATTTCCCACTGTGCATGTGCTGCTGGAAACAAAAGATTAGTGCAGATAATTTTTTATAGCCAGTTTAGAGGCAGACATAGATTTGCTGAGTAATTTACAGGTTGAAACAAATCTGTACCTCTGGAGTTTTCACTGGGTTTATTACCTAAACAGGTGAAGGCTAGAAACAAGAATCAAGAACGGGGGAGGAATTAAGCAGCTCTGTCTTATTCAAGGGCACATCCTGACTCCATCTTGTCAATCCACAGCTGTTATCAAATATATTAGCAGCAATATGCTATTCTAAGTCAAAATTAATCATTTTTCATTTTCTACCTCTATTGAAGTTGAAGGAGATAACTTCTTATCAAGTTATAAAACAGAGCAGATATTTTTAAATAGAGAAATAGGCCAAGATAATGTGAAGTAACAGCCTCCCCTGTGGCTGATTTGCATAGTTTAAATGCTCTGTAGTGTACTCTGGATGTTCAGTAACAAATCATGGTATTCTGAAGGAAACCTACTGCACAGCCTAGCTAAAATCTGTGAGGCAGTTACAGCCTGAAAAATCTGTTTTTCATGATAAACCCACATGGAAAGTGTTATGTGGATCTGTGTGAGACTATGCAAAATCTGGCTTTCTGATGTCTTACCCAGTCAAGGTAAGGAAAGTGACAGTAAGTCACTGTTCTACTCCAACTTACAGGATTGTTTTTAAGAGAGCAGTAACAGAATATTTGCTTATTGTTACAGTGCTGACTTTTGCTTCCTTAACCTATTTCACTAGAATGGATTCCTGGCAAACATATACAAAGATTTGTCTACAACATATAACCTGTAAAGAAAGTAAAATTCAAAGGTAAAAAGAGAGTATATAAAAGGCCAAATACACATATATAAAATATGTATGGCCTGAAGAGATTGCAGAGAAGTACAAAGAAAAATCTTTAAGCTTTGTCCTTCTTTCTGTTAGAAGGCATGAATGCCTTAAAACACAACATAAAACTTTCCCTGCTGGTTTTCCCTGTGTGAGGACAGCCTCAGGTGTGCTGTGGCTTTAGAGAGCTCTCTGAGGTTTTCCTTGCTGACAGCAGAGACAACCAGCACTCAGGAATGCCACCAGCTTCAACTCATTGATTTTATCAGCACATCTCTTTAGTGATAAATATGGCTTAGACCACATCATTTGTGCTGTCCCAGTACTGAGTAATGACACCCTGTTCCTCTGTCAGCTATGACATGAGGACACTGCTCTTTCAGAATGGTTTCACAAGGGAGAGGCAAGCCAGAGTGATTCAGCCATCAGGAAAATGCTACGTGCATGGATTAGGCAGGGATCCCACACTTTCCTTTCTGCTGGAAATGTCACAAAGCAAACCTACATCTGTACAAACTTCCAGGTACCATGACAGTACATCAGAGAAAAACGAACAAGGGAAAATGCCAGCTGGAGGTTTAAACAAGGAACAGTCATACAGACAAATTAGGGCCAGGAAGAGAAGTCACTGTATCTTGCATAGACTAGGTTCAAGAAAGCTATTTTGTGGGGAGCATAAACAGCAATTTCTTCAAAAGCACACTCAATCTTTTGAGTAGCAGTTCAGCTGTCAGTGATGCAGTGTCTAACTAGGTACAGCAGAGCACCACTACCTTGGATTGATTCTACTGAAAAAAGTAGTAAGGTGTGAGAAAATACCTAAGAAACAAGTCAAGAACTCAATAAAAGAGTTCTGAAGTGAAAAGCTATAAAAAATCTATGAAAAAAAAAAAAAAAAAAAAAAAAAAACAAACAAAACCAAAGAATCAGAAGGTGGCAACTCAACAATATCATGGATGAACCCATTCCAAGACAAAGACTGACCTGTCCTCAAATGACTAATGACAACCTGGGCAGCAAAGATACATCCCATGTCTCACTGGGAATTCTGACCATGTTAACACCCACCCTAGCAGTGTGTTAATCCTGGTTATCTACTGCATGTGTTAGACCATAAAACAAATCAGTGTATTCTGAAATTACACAAATCCTGCTTGCAAAGTCTCTCTCTACACAGCAAAAGATGCCCATAACCAAAAGTGATCCCAGGAGGAAGGAATCTCATACTCTAAGGAGGAGGACAGGTAGGTTTCTCACTCAGAGGACAAACCTAGTGAAGATAGTATTAAAATATAATCATGAAGCTCCTGGTCAAGTGACCACCAACTCCATGGGACCTCAACCACCAGGGACAATCACCAATCTACAACAGGATACGGTCTGTCATTAAACCTGTCTCTGACAGACTGGTACTGAGGACACACAGACCATAAATTTTTCTACTAGATATCCAACAGCTACTAATTCCCCATCTAGATGCAGTTTCCAATCAGCCAGCCTCTGTTCCATATTCATAGTAACATAACAGAACTGAAGTTAAGCCTGACTTTGTGCACTGAATTGACTCTGGAGTTAATCCTGGACCCTCTCACAAAGCCAGCCCTAACAGCACCTCAGAAGCAGGGACAGAAGTAGTGGTAGTGTATAAAGAAATTGAGATGTTAAAGGCAACCTGATCTAGCAAACTGCCCCTTCCCAAAAATGACAGACAGTAGAGTAGAAAGAAAAGATGATCTGCACTCCTAAGAACTGAATATACCCACAGCTGGAGGAACACTACCAGATGGAGCCACTGATGGTTGCCTTCAACACAGCCTCTGATAGAATTTACAAAACTATATCTGTTTGTTGTAAGGGACCAAACCCTGGTCACAAAATGCAGTTAAAACATAGAAGAGGAAAGAAAACTTAGTATTTTCAAACATGTTTTGAAAAGAGTCTGCTGGAATGGAGACATATTTCTCACAGCTCTTTATCTTTTTTTTTCCTTTTCTCTGGCTCTTCAAGTCATTTTGAGATAATGAAAGCATTATAAAAGAAACAGAAAGAAACTAAGGACAAGCAGGGCAACCATGTTAGTTTTAGAGTTTTTTCAGTCTTTGAAACCAATAATAAGAAAAAACAGATTGTGCATACAAAATTACTGAAAGAAAAAAGCAGATGCAAATAAGTATTGAATTCAAGAAGCAGATCTTGAAATCTAGTATTTTAGGGAAATGGCTTGAGGCTCTGAACAAAATTTATGCCATTTCTTACTTCAAATTAGTTTAAAAGCCAAGCTATCTGTAATCACAGTGGACTGTACATGACATAAAAAGTATGCTAAAACACTTTCTCAAAGAATCTTGATTAAAATATGAAACTGTAATAGTAACATGCTTCCAAAGAGCATACAGAGAATTTTAGTATGTCAAATTGATTGCCACCAACTGGTTTTACACTGCAGGCAGCTTTTTGGAAAATATCTCACATTAAATACATTTATCAAAATATTTCATCTTTCCTTCCTAAGTGGTTGACAAAGTTAACAAATACATATATATACACAAAACCAAAGTTAGAAGAAAAAATTAAAGAGTTGATCATGGAGTTCTCCATGGGGAAAGAGATAAACATGAGACAGGTGACATGGCAGCTTAAAATATCAAAGTTTTAAGAGCTGAAATATGGAGAGAGAGATCTAAAAAGCAGGTTCAGCCAACTGCCCTGTTTACTGCTCCTGTTTGATGCTGCACCAAATGGTTACAACAAAGAGGCTTATTGATCACCCAGCACAGCAGCTGAGCCATAAAATGTGATGACTGGAGGTTGAATGCAAAATGAGATCAAACTTTCACTATCAGGACTGGGTGAAGTAACACAGTTTGTGTTACTGGGAAGCCAGGGCAGGGAAAAAGGATACTCTGCCCTGAGTATCAATTTCCCAGCATGGCTAGTATTTTGTATTTCTTGTGAAAGGATGATGAAAAAATATCTCCTAAATTCCCAGACTATCTCATTATTTCTGAATTTCTACTCCCAGCTTTTAGAGTGAGTGAGGGAAAAACAAGTAATTAACAGCAATAAGTACAGTTTTTCCCTAAGCAAGAATATTGCTCATAAAATAATCTAGCAATCATATTCCAGCAAGTCTATCAAGAACCATATTTATTTCTAACACATTTTCAGAGCATTGTTTCTTTTTTATAGGGAATAATGGTAAGCAGTAACACCTGCATCTTATCTGATCTTTATCTACTGATCACATCATTAAGATATTCCAGACATAAAGGATGAGGAAAAAGTACAATTTATAAAGATTGTTTCACTCCTCAAATATTTCTTGTATTTGTGAAGTGACTGCACTTTCAGTTTGACTGTGCACATGAATTAGATTGTTTTGGACAGTTCCCTCACTGCTTCGGTGGGAAAAATAATATATATAAGGTCATGGCAAAAGTTACAGCTCTTATATATTTCTGTGTAAAATGTGCTGGTTTCAGTTGGGGTAAAATTAATTTTCTTCCCAGTGGCTGGTATGGGGCAGTGTCTGGATTTGTGCTGAACAGGGTGATAATATAGGGATGTGTTTGTTACTGCTGGGCAGGGCTTACACAGAACCAAGGCCTTTTCTGCTTTTCCTATTGCCACACCGGTGAGGAGACTTGGTGTGCATGGGAGGCTGGGAGGATGCACAGCCAGGACAGGTGACCCAAACTGACCAAAGGGATATTCCAGACTATCTGACATCATGGCTCAGTGTTAAAAATTTGGGGGGGAAAGTGGGTGGGGACGTTTGCAGTGATGTTGTTTTTCTCCCCAAGTCACTGGTAAGTGGGATGGGGCCCTGCTCTCCTGGGGATGGCTGAACACCTGCCCAGCCATGGGAAGCAGTGAATGAATTCCTTGTTTTCCTTTGCTTGTGTGGCTTTTACTTTCCATATTAAACTGTCTTTATCTCAGCCCAGGAATTTTCCACCTTTTACCCTTCCAATTCTCTCTCTGGTCCTGCTGGTGGGAGTGAGTGAGTGGCTGCCTGGGGCTTGGCTGCTGGCTGGGATGAAACCACAAGATATGTATATATATAAAAATGACATGACATCCAGATCAATTCTTACACCTCTTTTTCTTCTAAATCCTTCTTGCTATATCCCCTAGAGATGTTTTGAAGCATAATAAGCTTCCAGAAGGGCAAACAAAAGAAGTTCCTTGCTGGGAACAGAAAGGTCTGCAATATCCTTTACAAAATAAAGATCTGTCAAGTACATCTACAGGAAAATCACAGCATGTGGCAAATTTTTTTGAATGAAATTTTAAAAATGTGATCCTCATTTCATATTTCTAAACAAGGTCTTTAATGTGAAATAGACACTATTTCTTCGAGGAAAATGGTATGGCTTATTCTGGTATCTATATTAACATGTAACACATGCTCACACATATTTGTGGGGAATATAAGCAAAGAAATTAATTTTAATTGGTAAATAATTGAAGATATGAATAATTTAACTGTGTGTTCTGAAATTAGAAAGCATATATGAGAAGTAATCAATAGAAATAATTAGTAGGAAAATATTTGAAATAGGTACAGAAATCTACTTATCTTCTATATTTCAACAATGAATAATTTTAAATTATTAAAATATGCAATTTCTGTGATAATCCAAGCCTTATAATAACACCATATAAATCAATTATTATCACATACAAGTCAAAAATAATTTTGGATAAAATTACAGCACTGAAGGCAATTCATTCCTTTCCTGTCCCATCTCATATCAGATATGACCAGCAATGACTTCTAAAATTTAAGTCAGGATATTAAACCAAATATTTTAATTCTTTCCAGATAGTTTTTTAATTGAAAAGTACAGTTTTCTGTATTTTCCTATGAAAATGTTCCCAGAAACTATAGCTAAGAATTATCTCTAAAAAACCCCAGACAAACAAAAAATAAACAAACCCAAAAACCAATACACAATCCCCTTGAACAAAACAAAAATTAGTTGAAGTGACTGACAAGGCTGAAGAGAAACATAAGTGTATTTAGAATGAAAAAATTTTCTTTTTTGGTTTCTGTTAATTTGGTAAAAATCAAAAGCAGTTACAATTGTCTAACCCTTGGAATTCTGGATTTTCTTTCCTCTTCAAACTATAAAAAATTTATTTTAAAAATAATTTTCATAGAAATTACACATTTTTCCACTCTGGTACTTCATGTTTCAGGAAACTGTGACTTGTTGCAGGTTAAGCTAGTAAAATAAGTCACAATAATAATTTAAATATATATTAAAGGTTAAGAAGCTACATACCTTGTGGCTGTTTAACCAGAAGTTGAAAAACAGTTTCCTTACAGGTGGCCTGGGACAAGACAGATGCGCTCAGATCCTGATTCAACAGCTCTTGATCTGAAAAATAATAAAATAAAATAAAATAAAATAAAATAAAATAAAATAAAATAAAATAATTTGTGGAAACCCATTTAGAATTTAAAACTGATGGAACAATTTTCCCAAAAAAACAGCTTCACAGATAGATGTGTTATAAAATGCAGCCTTGAATGAGAGCACATGGCCCCTTTTTTTCCACTCTGCTTAAAGGTTCTCTCAGTATTTTCCTCATTGTGAAGCACAGATACAATCTGGGTATCATTTAAAATAGAATTAAAATTAAATAGCATCAGGAAAATGTAAAGTTTAAAATGTTTTCAGTTAAATAACATTTAGAGATTACAAAATAAACTATTTTCTAAATGAAAAAATCAAGTAGCAATGAAAGCCAATGGTGACATGAAATGTAAGAGACACAGATTCAGGACCATCAGTACAGACACAGCTGCAGACAAGAAATGCTTTCTTGTTGGCAAGTTACTGAATCAACCAACAGATCAGTTCATAAAGAGAAAGGATTTAGACATTATTTAGATTGTTTCACTGATCACTGTCAGTGCAGTGGATAAATGGAAAATGACACAGGAAAAACTGGTTTGAAGTCCAATTTTATGAATAGGTTTTGGAACTCTTCAAGCAGCCAAAGGAAATTCCTTGTAGGAAATGTGTCTAGCAGCTAACTCCAAGAACCTGAGACCAATAGATGGACTATATCTATAAATATGTCATATTAAAGTGTGGTAACACTGAATGATGAACTGCTGACAGGAAGATAGGATACACAGAACTCATCCAACAGCCAGGGAAGACTGTCATTTGGGGTTATGGAACAAAGTTAAGCTAGGTGTAAGAAAAAGAATAATGATCAGAGATGTTCAGGAAGGCAGAGAACAACTCTCCTGGCACTATCATTCTTGGTTCTTGTAAGAGGAGAAACAGCCCCAAAATTATTTCATCTCAAGAGCAAGGTTTCCAGTTTCAGAAACCAGCTTAGAGGTTCAAAGTTAGATTTGCAAACTATGAGGAAATAAAAAAAACCCGGAAGGTAGCTTTCCAAATATTAAAATATGGGTGCATTAGAAAAGCCAAAACACTCATTTTAATATATCAATAAAACAATTGTATCATCATCTTTCCTGACCCAAGAGAAAGTGGGAAAGTGGGTTTTGCAGTGGCAAAAACAAGGCTATTGTGAAATCTTCTATAATGCTAATTATTCTGTAAGAATTATCTTCTATCTTCTTTTCCAGGATGCTAATAAGCTGAATACTTTAAATTTCCCCTACTAGAAGAGTTTTGCAAACTTTAAAATATATGATATTTATTTTTAGTTTATATCCTTCTACACATTCAGCTAAAAAGTAATTTTCACACAACTAGCTAACTAATCTCCAGAGATCTTTTTTTATCTGAAACACAGTTTCACTGTTTGATATTAAAAGCACTAGGTTATGCTTCATAATGCTTCAAAATTGCATTTATCAGTTCAGAGGTGCATTTGTATATTGCACATTACTTTTTTAATTGCTACCTAAAATAATAACTTGAATTATGTCAGAATGAGCACAAAGTGATGTTAGCACTTGTATTCTTAATTGACTAGATAACTGAAAATAGCATTTTTTCCACATTTTTACTATTTCACTCTAACACTGACATATATATATATGCAATAATACTTAGTCCAATATATTTTGCCTGAACAAAAAATGACCAAGTAGCAGACTTGACTTTGAGTACTTAGTTCAATTGCATGAAGTCCCAGAGAGCAGTTTGAAAATATTTTGCAAAATACATTTTAAAAAGTTGCAATTCTAGTTTGGTAATCTTTGAGTGAAAAAAGACACAGACAACCTACTGTGAATGCAGCCTTATCCTGGACATAGGGTAAATTTTTATAAGAAATCTTATGCACTGCCACAGATACAGTTTTGTTACTGCAGGTAACACTGGATTCCAGAGGAGCAAAACCACCTCCCTTATCCAGTTCCTAATTACTGCTGTAGCTTTAATATTTTATTTGAGCACAGCCCTTAAAACTCTGAAATTAATATTCTCTATAAAAGCTGTTGCAATTTTTTTCTTGAACTATATATTTGGACCACTGAAAATATGAAATTAAATTGTCCACATTGGCTGAAATAAAACATTATGGTATTAACAAACCACTAATACTTAAGGATAATTCTTATACAGGTTAACTCTGTGGGCTCTGGTTGCCACTAGAGATTTTAGTAGTTTTAAATATTTATATCATTTTTGTTGCTTCCAAAAAAAACTCTTAGCAGAAATACTATACAGTGGTATTTACAGAAAAGCAGTATCATTTAACCTGAAACAGCTGAACTAGTGCAGGTTGCTAATCCATCTGTGACAAGAGTTTGCAGGCTCTGTAGTTCTGGGCATTGGCTCATTTTGGGGGAAATCACCTGCTGTCAAATAAACATTACTCACATGACTATTCTTAATGGGCTGTGAATGCTGTGAATGTGAGTAAGAACTGCACATTTAAGCATCCAAGTGTCTAAATCCTGGGAAGAAAACTTACTGGTATTAAATTCAATAAGAAAATACCTTGTTTAAAGAGGTCCAGTGTGGTAGTAGTAGTAGTTTTACTTGCTCTTTAATTATCCCAAATAGAGTTTGTGCTACAACAGCAGTCAAAATTCACAGAAAGAAACGTTTCTGAGGAATAATGGTCTTGGCTTTGACAAAGCTTCAGAAATGCAAATGAAAGATTCAGAAATGGTCTGGATAGGGCAATTCCCAATTAATGTCTATTTTAATTCCTGAACTCTGCAGTTCTAAACATAATTTCACATCTATATAGGGCAGAAACTGCCTATGAAATGTTACTTGAAAATATGACAGATAACTTGTGTAATTTTCTTTAAAGCGTGAAGTAAATCTATAAATGTTGATGTTTATTGCTGTTACACTTTAATTGAGATGCCCTATTTTCATCATTGGCATGCTGAGTTCTCTTAAGAAGGAGCACATGGTCTAAAAGACAATTTCTAAAGATCAAGATCAGTCAGGCATGTCACTGACTTCTGAGTTGCTGCCTTCTGTTTATTTCCCCATTCCAGCCTCTTTCTGGCCTCCAGGAACACCAGAAATGAGCCTAACATATTTATTTCTCAAGATATGTAAGGCCAGGAATGGTAAACTGAACTTGTGCATCCACAATTTTGCTTATAAGACTAGATTTCTCTTCCTCTGGAAAGAAGGAAATAAGAATTTCAGTTAAGTATTCCAACACAAAGCAAATCATAGAATGAACATCTAAATACAGCTTGAATGTATAAATCAACTGTCTTGTTGTAATTAAAACAAAGCAAATTTTATGTAGGTCACCAAGAGCAACTCTCTTAGAAAATTAACATTACAATTAATCTGATTTAAAAATTCAAGATGGACTTCAAAGGACAGGTATTATTATTTTTTAATACGGATTGTGGTATAGAACTTATTTTTTCAAAGAAGCCTTTTTGTAACTCCACAGATCACAGAAACATTAGATCATCATGATGTCAGGTCTACTGATGGGGAAAGAAAAATGAAGACTGAAAACTTCTGATGCATAAAAACAAACATTTGTCCTTCACTGTTTAAGCCAGATGCTTCTGTCTCTGTCACCTGAACAACTCCCTGGGACAAGTTCATGGTCAACAGCTAGGAAGATGACTGTTGTGACTAAAACAATTAAACAATGCAGTTTCTCTTGCTTCTCAGAATTTCACAATCTACTAGGCTTTAGTTACAATATTTAAGCTCTATGAATAATTTCTGATTAAGCTGCACCAAATCTAAGTCTGATTATTCTTCTCCATTATTTTGTGAACACTGGATTAGCATTCTTACAAATAATACCTCATAGTAATGGAATACTAAACTGTGCTGTCTGGCAATAGATTTATTCTCAGTAAGACAAGCAGTTTGCATCTCCTAATTGCTCTGGTAGTTGTACAAATCAGAATCCCAGCTTGCACTTTCCACTAGAATCCTGCATTCATGAGATGTAACAGGAGTCTTTATACCACAGATGTAATACACACCTTCTCTTCAAAAGTTTACATAATCAGTTATTTCCTGGTCAAACAGGGTGGGTTGCACAGCTAGTAATTGACAGCACTTCTAATTCACATAGTCTGGCCTAAGATAAGCACACAGAGTAGATGGAGTGAGGGGAAAATACAAAGGGTTAACATTTTAGCATGAAAACTGCATTAGTAATAATGCAAAAGTTCACTTTGTCTTCAGCTGTTCCTGGAATGATGAGTTGATGAACAAAGCAATTCAAAACTGAGCTGCACCAACAATTTATCAAGGTACCTTTGGACTGAAGCTCTACCATCCATCATGTCAGTTCCTCTTCCTAATTTACATTGCAATCTCTGTCATCATCCATGTCGTTAATAAAGGTCTTGAATAATAGGGGCCCCAAAGCTGACCCCTGGGGTGCAGCAATCATTACCAGCCAGCAGCTGAATGTCAAGATGCTGATCACTATCATTTGAGACCAACAGTTCAGCCAAGTTTCCAATCCACTCAGCAGTCTGTTCATCAAGCCTAGACTTCCTTAGCTTCCAAACAAGAATGTTACAGGATACAGTGACAAAGTCTTACTAAATCATAGTATATTACATTCACTGCTCCTCCCTTATTTGCATAATCACTCATTTCCATACAGAAGGCAATCACATTTGTCAATCATGATTTGCACTTAGGAAATCCACTTGACTACTCCTGATTACCTTTTTGACCTTCATGGGTTTGGACATGGACTGCAAGAGAATGTGCAAATCATGGGCCACACACACTGCAAAAGGAAGTGTCCAGTGACACCACCAGGGGTTCAGGTGAGGTTGAACATCCTACTGCTCCGTCAGCCTTCCTTCTATCACTCTTCAAAGGAGGAAACAACAAAGCCTTTTCAACAGAAAAATCTCCTGATCAACATGAATTTTCACAGAAAACAACAGTCTCACAATCATATTGGCCAACTGTTTTATTACATTGTGAATTCCATCTGGATTTGTGGATTTGAATATGTCCAGCTGCTCTAAGTCCACAGTCTGTTGCTCCCCTACAGGCTGCCCATTTCCCTCTCAAAACAGGAAGATCACCTATCACAGCATTTATCCAACTGGTGAGGCTCTTGCCATTTACACTGCAGTGCCAGGGAGAAACCTCAACAATTCCTGACTGCCTCAGACCAGAGTTGCAGTTTCCACCCTCCCAACTTCCATTTGGATTACAGAAGTAATGACTGCACAATCAGAATGACTGCCCAAGAGCAGCTCCTGTGATGTGCAGTCAACATTTACACTTCCTCTTTCTACGTGAGAAGCACTTTGGAGCCTTGTGTATGTGCACTGAATGCCACCTGCTGCAGCAACTGCCCTGTGTCCATGTGCAGAGCCAGTTTGCAGTGCTCCTTGTCACTTAAGGACACCCAGATGCCAGATAAGTAGGAAGCTGGACAAGAGACTGCTTCTCTTGATTCCAGGATTCCCCCTCTCTGCCAGGTACTCTGCTCAGCAGCAGAACTCTGGCAATGTCCCCATGATCCTGGCCATGATTCACTTGGCCTGTAAGCACTGAATATTTTGCATGCTGTTTCTTCTTTCTATGTTTCCCAGAAGAGAACATCAACTGAAATTCACAAGAGACCTGGTCATTTACAAATGGTACTCTGTTTTGTGACAGTCATGAATGAAAATATTTCAGCAATTAAACAGGGGAAATTGCATTGAAGTCTGACAAAAAAAAACCCAAACCAAATCTGGTGAGCAAAAGTACAGAGTGTTTAGTCACGAGACCAAGATGCTCTTGATCTTTTAGGTAAACATACTTCCAAGATCCCCCATATAGGAACTGTCCACTGTGTATGTGGACAAAGCTGTATTTCTTTATTTCTAATTCATATTCAGAAGGTAGGATTAAAAAGCATGAGTTTAATGCAACAAATAAACATGAATCTACAGTTTTTAAAAATCACATTTCTTCACTTACGTGCCACAAACCCCGAATCACAGCACAAGTGTGTAAACATGGCTTAAAACTTACCTTTGAACAGGCTTAATTTTGCCATTCTCTTATGGTTTTGTTGCTATTTCTCTTACATTTATTTATTTATGAAGATAAATATTTATGAAGTTTTATCTTCAATTTTTATTTGTAGATACTGGGACATGCTTTGGCACCTGTTTTCTGATGCCACCTAAATGTTATGTTTGAGTAGATGGAGATTCAGGGAACCTTCTAAAGCCAACTGATACACTTGAAGTGAAATTTCCTCTTAGATTCAGTAAATTGTAGTCATCAATGAGAATGTGGGATTTAGGACCTGAGTTTTTACAGAATTTGTGAAATTCCAGTATGGACAGTTACTTGTCAATCTCTGATAATTCTGGATCTCATATTATCTTTTAAAGCATGTTTGAAAATATTGGTGAAACATATTTGCTTGGAAGGCCATCAGAAAAGCAAAAATTCCTGAAGAAAACCTTAAAAATGTTCTGCCCTGGCTCTCTTACTAACTCCTTTAGTTACCCAGAATCTGACCCAATAATACAAAATATTTGAAGGTAATTGAGGAACAAAAGCAAAGCATCAACTATGTGGCTTAGGCACAGCTACCAAAACACATCCCCGGAGCCTCCTATTACCAAAATGTTACAGTGCAGTACACAGCCAGCAAGAAGCTGCACATCCACATGGGGCTGCATGACCTAAAAAGCCTTCTGTGAACCTTTGGTACAGGTTTGTGTTCTTTCCTGTTTCCCACAGCACACTCTACAGAGTTTTCAGAGTGGATATATGGAGAATACACAAGAATTCTATTGCCAAAAAAATGCAACGAGGAAAATTTAATCACAACCCTTTCACACTTTTAATGGAACCCAAGGAGCTTAAATTCCTTCCCCCACTCCAAGAAAAAAAAATTCCAAACTCCTGTACTGTACCTGCCAGCTTGATATCCACTGACACATACTCAGCAGTTGGATTTTCGAAGGATATGTTGACAGAGGAATACTCCCCAATGCAGGAACTTATGATGGTTGTTTCCATCTGCTCAGGAGGAACTCCAGATCCCGTCAGGTAAAATACTCGCTCTCCAAACTGTGAATAAAGTGGGACATTTTTTATTATTTGATGAGCTGGAGCTGTACATTTTAAAGTCTTTTGTCTACTTCTTTTTTCTGCTATTCTGTGTCTCTGCTATAAGTGAACTTAATTTTTGCTTTCTTTTTTCTTTCTTCAAACTGTTGTTACTCTAAGTATTGCTATCTGGAAATCAATAGTTTCATTCTGGGAGAAGTTCACATCTCCTTCTTGTGTTTAATTTTTGTCCTACTTCAAGCACATAGTATTTAACTTCCATCCAGCCACTCAGAGCTTTCAGTGTAGGGAATGGAAAGATATAGGTGGTTGCAAATGCAAAATTCAAAGCACATATATTAAAACCTGAAAGCAGATGAAGTGAGTTCTCTCCAGAAGACAAAGGAAGCAAGAAAATAATTCTTCGATGGGACAGCAGTAAAATCACACAAAAAGCTGTAAATGTGTCTTGGGTTATGGAACCAAAAATGTGTATTCTATTTCATCTGTTGACAGCAGCTGGGGAGATGCTTTTTCTTTATCTCTGTAACTCTCGGGGGAGGGGGGTGGGTGCCTTCTGATAATGGGCCAGCTGTTCAAACCAGGTGGGGCAGTGTTTCTTATCTCTTTCACCACCTGTCCTCCCTCTGGGGGATATCTTCTGCTAATGGACCATAAAGGCTCATCAAGCCATCGTCCACAAGCCATCATCCACATTCCTTAATTCCATTGTGAGATGCTCCACCCAGTGGGGGAAGCCAACCATTCCTACCTAAATAAAAACTGAGATGTAGGAACACAAGGTATCTTGTTCCACTGGATTCCCGAAGGAAGACTGGACCCTTCTCACCATCACTGGACCCTTTTCTACAGGATCATCTCTGTTCCAACAGAACCACCTCTGCCACTCCAGGAGGACTTACTGTGGACTGCTTCCAACAGCCTGACCAACAGGGTGTCAGGTTGTATCTCTGACTCTGTCAGGGTTTGTAGGATTCTTGTTTGTTTGCTTGCTTGTTTGTTTGTTTTACTACTACATTTGTATTGTTAATTTTCCTAGTAAAGAACTTTTATTCCAGTTCCCAAATCTTTGCCTGAAAGCCCTTAATTGCAAAATTATAATTTGGAGGGGGTGAGGGGTTTACATTCTCCATTCCAAGGGAAACTCCAGCTTTGCCTGGCAGATACCTGTCTTTCAAAATGAGGACAAAGTGTTACTCTAAAGATAATAATAATGAACATTAACCTTTAGACACAGAAAAAGCAAGGATATTGGAAAGAAATAATGGATCTAAGACTTCTGTGGACCATCAGGTTTCAAATATAAGGATGTTGTGTCCTCTTGAACTGACCTTGGATATATATACTATTCATATTAGAATTGCTGTCTCCTTGTTTTTATCCTTAAATATTTAAGAGAGATTCTGAAAATAAAAGCTGTGCCAACACCACCTACAAATAACCTGCCTGTTCAAAATACTTTATCAGGAAAAAAAATTGCCACATGACTTCCTTCAGTATTTGTTTCCTTCATATAAAAGAATATTCGCTTTTTTAGTATTACTTAAAACACTATTGAAAATTGCTGGTAGCACTCAACTGGAATAATTCAAAGGTCAGCAGTCTTTTAGGATATCTGAAATTCAAAAAAAAACAAATGCAGAGAGGAAAATGCACAGAAAGCAAAGGCTTCATTTAACCACATCTTGCATGACAAAATATTACCATTTACATTGTACTATCAGTTTTTCTTTTTTATTCCAGCTGTAATTTAAAAACAGTTAATAGGTCATATTGATGACTCATGTCTCTTTATTTACTTGTTTCTTGTTCAACTTTAGGAAAATCCAGAAATAAAAAAGAAGTCAACAATTCTACGGCATTCAAAGTAAAAAAACATTTGCAGATAAAAAGAAAGGAAGAATTCACTTTTTCAAGTGTGTGACCTTCTAAAATTCAGATCAGATAAAGAAATGAAACAATTTAATTTTGGGGAAGTTGGGAAAAACATCAAGAAATTTAATTTCAGAGGTCACACTCCTAAGAAGTGCCAGTATTCTAGTGTTAAAACCAGCAGAACTCATGACTGAGTTACCTGTTCTAGCTCCTAGGTCATTATGCCACATTTTAATATTGTAAACAGAATAAATTTTTGTGTAAAACTAGGGATAAAACAAATTATAAGTTCCGAACATCATCATGTTTGCTCTTTTATTATGCATCCAATCACTAAACTTCACCTTGACCTACAGACTGAACCTCTTACTTCCTTGACTATCATAAATAGTTTCCAACCTGAATCCCAAGTGTTGTGGGCACAAGCACATTATCATACCTTTGGGCATTTGAAGGTTATTGTTGCCTTGTGATTGCGTCTTCCAAGAGCAGAGGGACAGAACCTCACAGGCAACTCAGTGGTGGAATGAGGAGGAACAATCAGCTGTACAAACACAAGAAAGAAGCCAAAGAAAGGAGAGTTAAGGGAGAGGAAATCAATTTTTTCGAGTCAGTTTCTGTTTTGTGCTTTGTACCAAGAGTGTTGATGTGTATGTGATTAATGTGTTCCACCAGATGCACTTTCCCCTCTCAGCCAGCACAGGCTGTGAAGACAGCGAGTTATTGCAGAAAACAATCCCAGTGGCAGTCCCTGCACGTCCACTGCCCAGCAGCTCCAGGGCTGGGGTTAGAACTGCTCCAAGGACACGGAGAGCGGCTCTCAAACACCATCCCAACAGCACACGGGGGTCTGATGGTACTGATGGCACTGAAGGGTTATCGCAGTGACCCCCACAGACACCAACGGGCTTAGAAAGGAAACACATGCCAGGTTTTAATAAACCAGTGCTTTGTCTCTCTTGTCCTTACCTTTAGCAAAAAACAACACTGTAAATAATGTGGCAAGTTTTCTCTTCACCTCAAGTATTCTACCTGAGACTCAATTGCACAGGCAAAAGCAAAGCAGCTGACTAGAATGGATTAATCTCTGTTTTCAAGAACCAGAGAGGCAGTAAATGAAATAAATTATGAAGAATAAAAATGCCAATGCATATAGAGAGTGATCAGCCAGAGTCACTGAATACACAATTACAATGACTATTTCTTTAATAAAAAACAAGTATTAGACTTTTAATATTATATATGTCTAAATAATGTTTGCATGTAAGAAGAGATAAAAAAGGTAATTGATATTATGAGCAGTAACCCATTTTTCATAAAATGAATATAGTTTGCAACAAATGAAGGTCAAAACAACACCCTACAACAGCTGGGACTGACAAAACAAACATAACTACCAACTCCTAGTGTTCCAGCATGACTGAAATAGTAGCTCCAGGAGAAGCCACTGTCCAAATGTCAGCCACCAATTTTAAGCTCCACAGCCACCATTAGCCTGCCCTCCAGGTGGGCCTTCTAGTCAGTTGGCCAATCAGAGGCCAACCAACACTGCCCAGGGTGTGATTGATGGATAACTCTGCCAATCAGAGGCTGGGTTAGTGCCACCCAGTGTGTGATTGGTTGTTTGCTTGCTTGATTGACAGCTCAGCCAGGCTGGGGGGTCTGGGGTCACTGTCTCCCCAGGCCTGGCCCATCCCCAAGCCCCCCCCTCCCCACACACACACACAGGGGTTGTCTTGGGACATTGATCTCATCCAATCTCTGACAGAGCCTTTGTTGCTTTTCCTCACTGCTCCATGGCTTTCCCTGCCATCCCAGAGCTGGGCCCGTCCAGGAACCATGGCATTCCTGCTCTTGCCAGTCACCCCCTGGGTGTATTTATAGGGTAGAGTTACTTGGAATAAAACACAGATCCTTCCTAACAGTGTTAAAATGATAATATATAAAAGCAAATCTTTAATTGAAAGGCCTTCAGCCTGAACAATATGGCAACATGCACACGTAATACAGTAGTTCTACAATTTTTATAAGGTTAATTGGTTAGTATAGCTATCAAAATTGTCCAATTAGAAGAGCAGTTGGTTAGGTAATTTTAGCCCAGGTACTGTCCCATTGAAATTAGTCCAAGGGCTTCTTTGCCCCATTTCTTTTGTGTCTTCTCAGATTCTGGTTGGAAAACAAAACATCTTTGTTGTAGGTTCTCTGCTTGAAAATAAGACTAAGCAGTATTTTGGAAATGTGCTAGAAGAGTAGCTTATAGTTCTAAAATGTCGGGAAAAAAGGGTAGGAGACGTACTAGAAGCTACAACCATGTATTAGCAGGTTCCAAAGCCATAATTATATGAAAATATATTAAAAGCTAAAAATCTGGTCATCAGGACCAGCTCAGTGAGGGTTGGGGATGTTGATGTGCCTTGAACAACAGATATTCCTACTGATGGCAGTGGGAGGTAGGTTGCGCAGAAGACAGGACAGAGTTCGTGTGTGCTCAACTAATACACAAATCTTGAAATGTTACTTTCTTTTTGGGGGGAGAAAGTTTTAAAGTAATTCATCAGACTACTGCCATAACAGCTAATTAAACTTTCATTTGCAGTCCAGTTCCTACCTACTAGTCAGACCCATTTATCAAATGAAGACCTACAAATGGAGAAATAACCATAGCAGAAAACACTCCCTCCCAAATACTTTTGAATAAAATGAAAAAGTAAGTAAAGGCAGGATGGCATAGAATAAGAATACATAATTAAATTAACATGAAGATTTTTAAACATTGAGTAATTTCAGTAAGACATCCACATTATTCAGAATAATAACTGTTCCACAGAGATGCAAACAGACAGGAGTTTGATTTCCAATAAGTATTACTTGACATATTATCATTACTCAGAAAATGCACTGCCACAATGAATCAAAACAATCAACATGGAGATATGATAATCCAGCAGACTTCCTGCTCTGAAAGCAGAAAGGATTGTTAATTTTTACAGTATAGATTTGGTTTTAAAAATTCATTTTGTATTATGTAGTATGATGTTCTGTGAATCCAAAAAGTAATTTGTTTTGAAATAAGCTGGGAAAAAAAAATCTACTTACTTTCTACAGAAAGCCAAAAAAATTTGCTTTTAAAACTAAATTGAGAAATAATGCTAAACAATATATTTTAATAAGGTCATAAAATCATTCAATCATTCAATTAAATATTCTGATGCTAACACATCAGCTGCTTTCCATGGTTTTTTTTACATAATCCATGATACTCATGTGAAAAGGAACTGATAATCATTGCTTTTCATAAGATGTCAGATAAAACAGTTCAAATACAGAAACTGAGTCTGAAGTTAGCTACAAATACATTATTTCTATTATAAAATGAAGAAAGGAGGGGAATTTTTCATTAAATCTAAAAGCTTGCTCTCTACACTGTACAAAACAATACTTGTGGTCTTTAAGAAAATCCTTAAAGCTTGCACACAGAGATTGCACTCCTCTCTACCAGCCCTTTTCTATTAAGTTATTTGTCCTCAATAAAAATTGTGTTTCAAAGACAATCAGGGAAGAACACTGCTTAATAGAAAAGGTTTTGTCTAGCTATAAGCCAGGAGAACAGCAAACTGAAGACTTACAGCGAAAGTATGTTTCTTTTTGGCCACAGAGATGATCCTGTTTGTAAGACTTTTTTGTACATTTTAAGAATATGCGTATATCAATATAATACACATATATGTGAAATACGTCAATGTATTTATATAGAGGAAAAGTTGTAAACTGGGGAACATATTACTGATGATTGAAAATTTTCAGCTGTTAAATGCTGAACCTGAATCCTTTTCTGCTAAAGACAAAGAAAGCTACAGTCAGGACAGAAACACAAAACTCAACATCTCAATGACTTTTTGCCCAGACACCCCTGATACCCAATATGCCAATATACCCAATAGTGAAAAACAGGTGGGAATTTTACAGTAAACTTATGTAAATTCACTTCCATTCTGGCTTCCAGATAATTTGACAGCATTTATAAAGTTGTTAAGTTAGTTTAAGGTTGACAAGAAGGGAAACAAATATTAGGTGTAACTTGTTAAAAAAAAAATCCAACTCTCATTAAAGGGAATCCTTGAAAGCTTTTATAAATTTTTTGAAAGAAAACCAAGATGTTATATTCCATTTAAACTGACTTAGGCTACAATTGCAAAGCCACTATATGCTGTCTTTTCTCATTTTTATCAGTTTACAAAGAGTAACAGAGCTGCTTCTAATTGACATGAAGCTGAGAAAGGATTTAAAGCCTTTGAATTTCATTTAGACTTCATTATTCACCCTGAAGTTCAGGAATATTTGAGCCTGTTCCAACTGGACCTCAGGAAAGTGTATTATTCATGAGGTCCATACTTGAAGTTGAATCAGATCTATAGGCATTTCAGTAATGCCCTTTGTTCCAGACTGAAACTGGAACAAACAAACTTCCACACACATGGAAGTATCCAAATAATAATGGATTTTTTTATTATTCTGAAATATTAGTCAAAATTTTGGTTAATAATTTTAGGCAAATATCTTAAGGGAAGAAAAAAAATCTTTGATATCACTGTTAAATCTGGTTTATCTGACATAACTCAGGGACTGAAGAAATCAATTTGAGACAATTGATTTGATTGACAGCCTAGTACATTCAAAAGTCCTACATCTTAGATGACATAAAAACAAATATGGAAATTTACATGAAATATAAAAGTGATTGACCTGACTCCACTAACTCTTCAAATATAATGTATCTTCATTGGACAATCCCACCTCCAATCTATTGTTCTAATAATTTGCTCTTTTCTGTTGCCTTTCATCTGAGGGTTGCTCAAATCAGAATCTTCCTGCTGACAAGAAAGAATTATTTGCTTTAAAGAGAGCATAAACTTGAATGATTAAGATGGGAAACTTCTTCCACACATAGCAAAGGCTTTGAAATAGATATTAATATAAACCAATACCTGAAACATGGGGCATGGTTTATGAGCAGTAATCTTCTGGAAGCTGAATGCAGTGTTGTGTGGAGGTACTAAGCCTAGGATGCAAAATATTCAGGAGAAGAAAGAACATCTGGAGTGCTGTGTCCAGTTCTGGGCTCCCCAGTCCAAGAAAGACAAAGAATTACTGGAGAGGGTCCAGCAGAGGCCACAAAGCTGATTGGGGGTCTGGAGCATCTCATGGGGACAGATAGCAGGAGCTGGGCCTGTTCAGTCTGGACAAGAGACAACTGAGAGGGGACCTCATCAGTGTATACAAGTGTCTTAAGGGCAAATGCCATACTCTTTCCAGTGTTGCCACGTGACAGGAAGTCCCATCTCAGTATGTAGAAAAACTTCTTTCCTGTGAGGGTGACCAAACACTGGAAAAGGCTGCCCAGAGCAGCTGTGGGGTCTCCATCTGTGGAGATATTCAAAAGCTGCCTGGACACAATCCTGTGCAACCTCCTCTGGGGGAACCTGCTTTAGCAAGGGGCTTGATTAGATGGTCTCCACCCCAACCATTCTGTGATTCTGTGATATAAATGCCACCACCTGACTTTGTCATCAAAACTGAAGGAAATCACATAACATCTCCAGACATGGATCTGTAATGGAAGAAATAGCTTCAAAAAGGGACAGCTACGCAAAATAAATATTAAGTAGTTGCATATAGCAACAAAAACTATCCTGTAACCGGAAGAACTACTGCAATTAAGAAGGACCATTTCAGAATTCAATCCATAAATGATATACAGGCCTGAGGATTATAATAAAAAGGAAAGAGAGAAAATTACTGCAGTTAGTGTTGAATGTGTCTTTTCTTACACAATGCAATGTAGCTATTGTTGATGTGTGAATCTCTGGTGATAAATTATGAGAGTGGAGATATTTTTTTCTTGTTAATTTCCTGCACAAGATAACATGCAATCTGCAGCAGCCAAAAGTCAGTGTGGTTAAATCTAACCCACTTCTGTGCCAATGACCTGAACATAATACATATATAATACTCCCAGATAATTAATAGAGTTTGCATCCATTAGGTTTCTACGCTCCTATTCAAATACCAATTCATTAAACAATTAGTAATAGCACCTCTCTAGGTTTAACATAGGGTATAAAGATGTGTTATTATGCATGACAGAAAAGACAGACTAAAATAAACTTCATGTTTTATACTTTTAATTTAATGGAATCCTGCATAGCAGGGAAACAGAGTAAGTAAGTTTGATCTCCTTTAGCTGTTATTGTCAGAGCCCCTTTTAGGAACATTTGGTCTGGCTTGTACTGCTGTTTGAAGGTGAAAGCTGTTTAATTTCTGAAAACTGAACCTATAATGACTATGTACCATTCCTCTATTTTTCCCATATGGTCTTTTCTTTTGTATCTTCTTAGCTTTGTTTTATTACAATATTTCTCTCCTCTCTCACTGACCATTAAACTATTTTGCAGGAATAGAATATTAAAATTGTGGAATAGTTTCTGTTAGAAGGGACCAACCAGCTCTGGTGCCTTCCCTGGATTACCTTCCTCATATCTAGAAAGGGCACAAAGGCACCATTTCTTTCCTGTCCAGCAGGTTTTTTTGTTTTGTTTTGTTTTATTTTGTTTGTTTGGTTTTGGTTTGGGGGTTTTTATCTTTTTTTTTTTCCTTTTTTTTTTTTTTTTGTTGTTGTTGTTGTTGTTGTTGTTGTTGCTTTGGTTTTTTTTCATGTTAAATGTTCTGAATTCATATTCTAAGAGGCTGTGATGGAGGCACTCAAAGCCACTCACTCAGATGCAGAGTTTCCATGCATCTGCCGTCCCTTTTCTCACCTTCCCATCATTAAAAGGTCACATATTTCAGAGAATTAACTTAATAATATCCAAAGAATTGCTTACAGGACCTCTACTATTACCTAGCATTCAGTGGTCAATAATAAATATTTTTCTAAACCCTGACCACATGGAACTCTAGCAAATCTCAATGAAAATATAAAAGCTGATCCAATCTATACAATTCTTATTCCTAGAAAGGACATAAATGTTAGGCAGCAAGATGGAAGGACTTCTGTGATGGAGAAGGAAAAAGTGGAGTAAATAAGAATAAGAGGGTTTAAGATTTGCTCTATAGAAATCATTCTCAAGGTAACTGTGAGTTTGGAGAATAAATTGATTCTAGGTATTTGCTTGAAGCTTCTTTGCAGCTATATTGATCAAATTATTATTCATAGTCCTTGCAAGTTGCTTATAACTGCCATGACTATTCTTGTATTCTTCCATTAATAGTTTATCTACTAACCTAAATATTTACCTAGTTATCCTGTTGATTATTAGATACTTATGAAGCTTCTAACCAGCTGGTTTGTCCACAACCTCTCAAGTATCTCCTGAATTATTTACAATCTACACTGAAGTTCTGTTCTAAACTGTTCCACAAAATATTCCAGGAAAAAAAAAATCTGTACTTCAGCTTGAGCTGCTTTTCAAGTTTAATTGTTTTCTTCCTCAGGCCATAAAATCTCTAAAATATGTACTTAAAATGTCTAAAAGATTGCATATTCTGAACCCACAGTGCAATACATAATTCAATTTGTTTTAAAAAGAAGGCTCTCATCTATCCTTTCTGTGAAAGCACAGAAATCTTACTTACAGGTTGGTTTGGGTCAGCCTCAACTGCAAAATGGTTGGGATTGCTGTTGACAATTTGTAGCACCAGAGTTTCATGAGTAGGATTAGTGAGAGGTATATGCGTATGAACCCATCTGGAAAAAAAATCATATGCACAACAATGATTAATTACAAAGCTTCTTCTTACATTATGTGTTCATTATGCATAGGGTTTGTGGGGTTTTTTTATTTCCTGAAAAATTCTGGATTTTTTCTTTTTTAAAAATAATAATTAAGTTTTATTGCATTAGCACTTTCCCACTAGTGTGGAAACACATTTAGTAATTTGAATTATTATTAATAATCGTTATTAATAACAATAAATCCTAAATTCATTCAATGTTTCACTTTGTTAATTTGTTGTTTGTAACAGCATAATCATAGAATCATTATGTTGCATATGTAGATTATATATTTTAATGAGAATAGTGACCCTCCCAGAAGAAAGATTGGAGTATGCTGATTGCCTAAGTGTTATGCTTTAAATCAGCTGGACCTCTATTTTACAGACTTTCCTTCTTCATTTTCAAGTTAAAGAATATTCATGAGATAATTTCAATAGGGAGAAAATTTTAAAAACATTTCATAAGACTCCCAACATTTCCTCTACTCTGGTCAAAATACTAATATTTTTTTGTTTTTAGGAAAGTTCTATGACCATAAATCACATTCTTGTTGTAATACCAAGGGACACTGAGAAGAGATTCAAGGTGAATAAGTGAAAACAGTAAATAAGAAAAGTTTGAAAAATGAGATACATATATTGGTTTTGCTGTAATTTATCTCCTAATGGATATTCCCTCTAGTCAAAGCTGTGGCAGGTCAACTGCCAGATTGCTCCACATTTTTATCATCTGGAAAAAATTAGTCTGTTAATCATAGCTAAATTAGTAAGGAAAAAGAATATATAAAAAGCAACATTCAGAAGATATTTCAGTCCAGATTTGTGACTGTAACTTCGGACCCTAAAACCTGTTCACAGGTGGGCTCCTTCCAAAACATGCAGTGACATAAATCCCCAGCAGTGAGTAGCAGACTTGTTTCTGACTAACACTGCCAAAGCATTGTATCAAGATCTCAAATCCTGAGAGTAAAGAAGTATTACAAAACTTTCACACAGGAACTTCAGACTCACTTTACAATTCCCATTTTCCACATTTACCATCTCTATTCTTTTTTTTTTTTTTTCCTTCTTCTTCTGGTCTCTTTCATATGTAATACTTTATCAAAGGGAAAGCTAACCTGGAATATCTGAAATTTCAGTAAGCTATTAGAGGTTCTTCAAGTGATCAAAATCCAGCCACCCCACACAGACTGGCTATTGTGGTTATGCTGGAAAAATTGTTGCATGTGGTAGTAAATTCCAGATCACTGTGAACATCATTCAACTGACTCATCTTCAATGACTCCACTGTGGAGCCCATAACAGGATGGATAAGGAAAAGATAAAATATAACAGGGAGAAGGTTTTCTTCTTTAGAGACATATGCTAAGGGATGTGTTAAATCTACCTTGACATAAATAAAAAGCAGATATGACTGTGATAGCTGCAGAATCTTAGGGAATCTGAAGAAGGATTAAAGGATAAACTGTTAGAATTTTTTTCTTTTCTCTTTCAAGAATTGGTTAGAAATTGATTCTAAATTACCAGCGGGTTCTTGGCTTCTACACCAATTCCAAGTAATGTTTCAAGCACACAAATTTCTAAATTTTTCAGATCAATAGAAAAGAGAATACAGTGAGGACACAATGAAAAACATTATTCTTATATTCATATGCTAATGCTTCTTCTTCATTCAAGGAAAAAGTGGTAGAATGAAAGTAATCTGTTAAAAAATTAAAAATCGTCACCAACCAGAAATACTTCAAACATTTGATGATGTTTATAGTTCACATCTCTGGGTACACAGCAAGCAAGTAAATTCATCCAAAAAACTCCCAAACTGATATCTGTCTTAGACAATACACAGATGTCTACTTGCACTGCCTTTACATATTCAACATGCATTAATGCAGCCAATTTACTTGGAGTGTCTCATCATCTCATGGGGCAGAGAAGTTTCCAGTGATTGAACTGTAACCTCAATGCCATCATCGACTGCCATTGTCCAACACTTTGCACTTCAATAAGAGTGCTGATGACATTATGCTGACACTGCTGGACACCACCAAAAAGAGCCTGGCACCATCCTCCTGGCACCCACTTTTGTGATATTTATATGTATTGATGAGACCCCCTCCCAGCCTTCTTTACAGGCTAAAGAAGCACAGCTCTCACAGTCTCTCCTCATAAAAGAGATGCTCCAGACCTCTTAACCTTCCTGTGGCCTCCACTGGACCCTCTCCAGTAGCTCTTTGTCTTTCTGGTACTGAGGAGCCCAGAACTGTCCAGAACTGGACACAGTGTTCCTCTGCATATTTACAGATACATAGGAACTACAGCATGCATGTACTTGTAAAGGGGAAAGAAATCTCATTTGAAAAACTAAAACATGGGCTTTGAGGAGTTTTAGATAAGAGTTTTGACAGGAAGAATTGTAGTTAATGGAGCTAATCTTTTCCAACATCCATTTTATTTGCAGTAGGAAAGGATTTGCCATTTTCCACTAGACCATTTGTGCATGTAGTTTCCAGGCAGTGCATGCCAGAGAAAATTATGAGTGCCAGAAAGTCTGAATAAAAGGGTTTTAGGTAATTCCTAACTCCTAATAGCAATAGCCTACATAGTAGAGAAAAATTATGGTTTTTACTCCAGTCAGCCCAGAATTTTAAAGTAAAAGTCAGGAAATAGCACAACATTTTTCTTTAGAACATAATAGCAAAGGTATGGTCAGTTATCTTCAGTCTGTCCATCGCATTTGAACAGCAGAATATATTCACTCACAAAAATTTAATCAGGTAACATTCCATGTTGTGCTCTCAACATTTCTGCTTAGTCTGTAATGTACACTAACTACAGATTTAGTCAAAGATACACAGAAGTAAGTGGAATTTAGCATACAGAAGAGCAGTGTGTCCACAGAAACTATTAGGGAGTGGAGGTAATATGTGGAAAAGCACTACTGAAATTTTGACATTCTTCAAAGTCTTATCCTCAAAGCTTTAGTTTATGCCTTGAAAGTCAAAACTGAACTGAACATTAATGCTACGAAAATGCACGTTGAAAGTTTGCTAAAGGATGGTAGTAATTTGGTTAATTTACACCTTAACTCTAAGGTGTTCCTTTTCTGAAGACTTGCAGTGTTTCACCCATGTCTACCCCCAGGACCTACAGGACAGAAATTGCTTTTTTTTTTTGCCATTTCTTGAGAGGTTAAAAGATACTGCTAACTGGTATGCAAGCATTTGTAAAGCAGGATTGTCAGTAAATTCCTAGTTCAGAGAGAAGAAAAGAAAGAAAATAAAGCACACCTGCAGAGCTCTGTATAATCTTTGGTGCTTACATTCTGCAGTATTGTCAGACTGATTTCTATTAAAAAAAATCAGAGGAAGTTTAAATAGAGGCTAAAATCTCATTTCAATTGTTTTTCTGCAAGGAGAATTTCACCTACTTGCAAATATACCTAAAAATATATTCTGCAAGCAACTACAGCACACATGGAGCACTATTCTGACTTTAAACTCTTCACTCTTCATATGTTTTCCATGACACCTAAATGCAGTGACCCAGTCCAGCATTATGAGCTACTCACTCACTTTCCAAGCTCACATCTTATATCAGGTAGCATGGTTGGTGATGGCTTCTCTACATTGAACTTGAGGGCATACCAAAATTCCCCAATCACATCGGACCGGAACATGACACTGAAAACAGAAATGTAAACTTAATATGACAGCTATTTTTTTCAGATCATTAATAAAACCCAAACAGATTAAAATTCAGGAGAGATCTAATGAGTTCAACACAGTGAGTTCTTTAATTAGATCATATTTTTCCTCTAATACTTTTCACTGGTATCTGAATTCAGCTACCAAGTCTAATAATATTTAGAATTACTGATGCAACAAAATCTCTTCTTCATCTTTCTTGAATTCTACCAATAAAATTCATTTGTTGCTTGTAGTTTTTGTTTGTTAGCTTGCTTTTATCAAAAATACAACTCAAATATATTTCAGCTTATAAGAGTAAGCTTTAATTTAATTTCAATATCACAGTATGTTTTTTAGCCCTTTTGAAGGGCAAAGTAACAGAAATACTATACACTATTTTTAAAAAGGAAAATCTTTTCAAATCTAGTGATAAAACTGAGGAATAGATATAGACACATTCCTATGAGCATGGCAAAGAGATACACTGAAAGGAATATTCAGTATATTGTTTTGATATACAATCAAGGATTGTCATGACTGAAAATTGCTTGCTGCTAGGTGAGATATGTATAGCAATATATTTCAGTTACAGATATTCTGATACAGTCCTTTTCTACTGCAGAACTCCTTTTCTGTTTCTTGAGGATTTTTGAGTAGCTGAGTCATAATAACATTAAACCAAAGCATATAAAATGCATATAAAACTTAGAGGAAATGCACTGTACAAACCCATGACCTTCTAAGGATGAGTGCTTTCTCTGAATTATAGATAACTATGTCTATTCCATGACTTTATGGTTCCAGACTAACCCCTGTGCCAACAGAGCTTTCAAAGTGAGCGTAAAACAGCTCTAGGAAAGATTCAACCATTTGAAAAGGTACACCTGCCACAATCCCTTTTTCAACAGTTCTTCCCAGCTGCTAACATAGCAAGGGAAACAGACCATGGCTTTAGAAAAAGAAGTTAATAGTGTGGATGCAATGTGGAAGTACCTCTGTCCAGCTGCAACTGTAGCCTGTGGGAGCTACTGCAATTTAAAAGATCTATTACACACTCCTAGAACAAAACTGCAAAAACATTTGGAGAATGTCCATGTGCTTTATTTTACCTCTGCATATATTCCCTACGCCCAGCCCAAAGTCTTGTCCTGTTAAAACAAAGCTTTACCTTAAGAGAGCACAATTTCTACAATTTCCCACAGAAAAAAAAAACCCAAAAAACAAAGATACTTACTACTAGAGTTATAACAATATTCATTTTTATATAACAGTGTTATTTGAATCTGTATCACTCAATGACACCTGACATTATTCTGGTCTTTGGAAAAATCAATACAAGCAAATTGAATAAATCTCTCAGATGTCTCTGCCCTCCTCTTAAATCACCACCCCACCCTCCACCTCATCCCCATATTTCTGCCAGTCAGTTGAGCAAACTGAAAAACAGAGAATTGTTTTTCAATCAGCCTTTTGACTAAATAATGCTTAGGTAACCAAATTCCAGGAAAGTAAGCTTTGCAATTCTACACTGTTCAGTTGCTTGCTGAACTTTTAGCTAAGTTTTTTTAACTGTTTTACCTGAAACTAAGACCAAGAGGCCATCTGTCTTTTCATACCTAAATATCATACCTGCATGTTTTCACTGGGTTTTCTAACGTAATAAAAAAAAAATTAAAACCTTTAAATTTAAAATATTCATTTAGTACATCATGATTAAGTAATGGAAGATCATGAAGGTAAATGGATAAAACTGAAGACAGTTAAAGGGTTCTCCACCTGCTTTAGTTATGATTTTACAATTTTGTTCCTTCTCAGGAAAAAAAGGAATTGTGCTATTCCCTTTAAAGAACTTTAAAATTTACAAAACTAACTACTTAAATGAAGTTTTCAAGGGGGACTTCTGACATTAAGTAAGTCTCTAAAACATTGTTCACGAAATTGTAGTGAACTAGAAAAACAAGGAGTTATTCTATTGCTTGTCAATAATGCTTTTCCTCTGAAAGCAAAGATGCTGTTAGGGATACAATACATTTAAAGCTGGAAATTTTCTTCCTTCCATTTATTAACTTTTGCGGAGGTTTTTAGGGCAATATTTTCATCAAGTGACTTAGGTTTCAGTGGAAGTAGTTAATTTATTAGTAAAACAGCCAGAATCACAAGTATCAAAACTCTACAACATACCTTCCAGCAAAAGTGCCAAGAGCAGCTGCCGAAAACTGTATGTGATATGAAAATGTTTGCTTGGGCTTGAGAATGAAAGACTTTTCTCCCAAAAGGGATGGATGGTCCAGCAGCACACTCATCTTGAGAACTTTTTTGGTAGGATTAGTGATGGGAATATTAATTCCAACAGTATCCTAGAAAGAATAAAAAATTCCAAAATCAATTATGAGCGATTACACATAGAAGATATTTTTCAAACAAGAGAAACATGGGCTTTGAGTATGGTGCTTACTCATTGTTTACACTTATGCAAACTCAGGCTGCATCTTTGATGTGTGAACTAATCCAAAAAAAGCCAAGTTGCACCAAGAAACATTTCAGACAACCCCTCAAATTGTAAACTGTTTAATTCCATAAATACGGGAAAGTTCAAATCTTCCTGGCTGGTCTGCATTCTAACAGTCCACTTCACCTTCCAAGGCTTGCCAAAATACACCTTTCAAACCCATCTGCTGTAATCCCAAGCAGGTACAAACTCCAAGCTGTCTCCCAACAGCCAAGCATAGACAACTGGAAATATCCACTTCACAAGCTGGCAGAAAATTAGGCTGAATTCTGCTCGATCTCTTCCCTTAATTTAAAATTTACATCATAATACTTGACATTAAAACAACACCACCACAATAAATATTCCCTCTCTTAGTCTTTTAGGCTGTTTCCCTCACTAGGAATCTCCATATCTTTGTTTAAAGTCTAAGGGACTGACCACCTGGAAAATATCAATAGTATTAAAGATGCAAAAAAGCTCCAGTTACTGTAATAAAACAGAGCCAAAATACGGCCTCGTTAGATAAATATGCATATTTTACACATGGAACACCCTTAGGATGAGCAGGAACAGGGCAGAGACAGCTCACTCTGCACAGCTCCTACATTCCAGCACAGTTCCCTTTGCTGTAAGGTTAGAAATGGTGTAAATTCATCCTATATACCCTCTGTGTATCAATATCAACACACCTCATGAAACAAAGCTCTTTGAATAGACCAGAATGAATATACTTATGAAGGCAGAGCACTGTGATAAACCAGGTGGCATAATTGCAGTTTAAAATACATATGTTCTACTTAAATATAATCATTCATAGAAAATACACAACGCCCCCCCCCAAAAAAAAAAAAAAAAAGATATGTGTTTATTTCTCTGTACCTATATTTGTGTCTACTCTTATTTTGGTCTCTTTCCTTTGCTCTAACCAAGCATTTTATTTCAAAATACAATCAGTTTGGCTTTTTTAAACATATAGTGATTTGTTTCTCACAGCAAAATTATTCCCTGTACTTTTTTTGTATAAAGTAAATAATTCAAGTTGCAATATGAAAGGAGAAAAATATAAAATGCCTATTAAAATTAATAACACACTGAAAAATGAATATTAAATATTTTTATGACCCCACACAGAGATGCCTCACACTGATTTCAGTCTGCCTATGATTTGTTAAATTTCTATATATTCCCATTTATAGACAATGGCTACTGGAATATACATAAAACACATTTAATGATCTACAGATGGCAAGACTACACCAACAATTTAAATCACTTAAGTGCCTTGCATTAGTAAAATGGGATTTAAATTTGCCATAAAATATTTTAAAGGTCAGATTAATAGTTTTTACTGGTGTAAACAAGTTTCTAAATCTATCTACCATTTTATTGCCAAAAGCTTCATAACAATTTTATAGTAAAACATAACATGCTGCGTTGAAGAAATACTTTTATAGTAAAAAGGAAAAATGGGACAGCTGATTTAAGAAAAAACCAGCAACTATCAAAGAATCTTTTTAATCTTGTACACAAAGGAAATTTACATTGCCAATAGTATCATAAAACACTGTTCTCTTGCTAGTATAAAATTAATGCTTAAGATTATGTATTTCCCTGGAATTTCCCGGGAAATTTCAATTCTGGAATTGCCATACTCATTTCAGTGATAGTAATAAGAGCAGATATATGTTTATCAGCAGAATATATAAATAATTTTTTTTTTTTATATTTCTAGGCCTTATTGGATTGCTACAGAGGCATAGAACTAGGATAAATAACAAAATGCCCATGCAATTGTTAAGAGTATTATTTTTCTTGAAAGTACCATTTTATCAGAGAGAATGTGAAATAGGAACATCACAGGCAATTTCCAAATGCATTTATAGTCGTTAATTTAGTTCCACATTTCAGTGCTGAGTATTTTATAAACATTTTGACAGAGGAGAAATGTAAAAGTTGAGAAAAGAAGAAAATTAATCTCTTTCCTCAAAGATTTCTTATATCAAGGCTGCCAGTCGCCAAAATAGAGACACTTCAATTACCCACTTCTTGTCCAGTGCAGGTTATTTAAAATAATCTCATCAGAGTTAAATTAAATAAAATGAAATGTAAATATGAGATAACATTTTTTCTCTTTGGAAATTGAAAAAAACAATCAACTGCTATATGCTCAATCCTACTAATAGCCTAAGTCTATGCATTGGTTTAATACTCTGTAAAGCAGGCTCTGTTTCAAAAGATGCTCACCATCATCAGTTGATCATTTGTGATACTATACTTGTTTGCTGAAATATTTTCCTGACATATTTTATGCCAAAGACTTTCTCATCATTCCTTTCTCTATTCCCCCCCTTTGAGCAACTGGATCCAATTTATTTAAGTCCATAATATGCAATTTTACTTTTATTAATGTATACGCTGCACTGAACTATCAACTAATCCTCTTCTAAGTTCAACAAGGTAATTTGCAGGAAGATGGGCACATTCTACAATTACTGTGCATAATAATTCTCTGTGTTCCATCTTCAGCAATAATCCTATTCTCACCATCAGCAGGTGTCAATAAAAGCAGTACCTGGCCAAAGTGTCTAAGAGACTGAGTACAATTCTTATTCTTTAGAAGAATTGTTTTCAATTACAATCCAGTTTAGTTAAGGAGATGGCATTCATTCCACATTGTCTGAAGCTTCTTCAATCCTTAGACCTTGAGGTGAAAGCATTTGTATTTGCTCCCCAGTTTGCCAGGCTGTGGCTATAGAAGCAAATTTTCAGTTGAGTAAGCAGCAAGAAAGTTATTTTTATAGGCCTGGTGAGATAATGCAGCATGAATTCTTTCCTCTGTAGGTCCTTGTCCAAATCATGGTTCTTCTAGATGAACAAGTAATAAGTGTCTTCTTTGTGCTGCTGACAAGCAGGAATGTTGCTCACTCAAGGACTGGACTTGGAATGGTGGCAATATTGTTGAAAAAGCAGATCCTTGGTCTTCTCTCTTCCATAGGCTCAAAATTATCAGAGCTTTCAAACTCCCCATCATTGTCCAGATGTCAGTAGTAGAAGTTAAGAGTCTCCTGCTATATTCTCATTATTAATTAATTTCTGTTTCTTGGAACAAAAGAGGCTCAAGTGAGCTGAGCAGACGCAATTGATGACAGAGTTTCAGGGCCATGCTGAACAGAGCTCAGTTTGGTCAAACTACTCCTAGAAATCAGTTCTGGCTCTTGAACTGCTTGATGCAAAGTCCCCCCAAGTCACATCTCACCTTGCTCCCAACTCATGTCCACACTGGGCCCTTCTGGCACTGATTATTCACACATGGAACTCCTGAGCTCCTCTGTCCTGAGGGGCTGAATCCTTCAGGATTCCTATTCACTCCTAAGTCAGTGGAGAAGATATTTGTGAAGTGAACCATCTCCCTCACTGTACAAGCTCCCTTTTTGATTTGTTTTGGGTTTTTTTTTGGTTTTGGTTTTTTGGGGTTTTTTTTTGTTTTTTTTTTGGGGGGGGGGTGTTTGTTGTGGTTTATTATTATTATTATTATTATTATTATTATTAGTGGGGTTTTTTGTTGTTGTTGGGTTTTGTTTGGTTGGTTTTTGTTTGTTTGGTTTGTTTTGTTTGGTTGGTTTTTTTTGTTTTCTCTCTGAGATGTAAACGAATTGCCAAGATAATCTTCTCCTTTCCACGGAGGGTTATGAGGCTAGAGAACCACAGCATTGCTATTCTCTTGATACTGTGTTTTCCCATTTTACTTGGCATATTTTGCCTTACAAAATATCAGCTTTCAAAAAGGCACCAACTGTTCATCAGCAGTGAAGTCTATCAGAACAGCAAACTGAACTGCTTGAAATTTAGGACTAACACCTTAAGCAAATTATATATTTGTAAAACTTGCTTAGCAAGGAATCCATTCTTACTATATTGCAATATAGGAAATTAACTAGAGGAAAAAAATTGCACAGGACATTTAATATCAGAAGCTAATAGTGCAGTGAGTTTCAGGTTTAAATTTACATATAAATTTACATAGAAAAATCACACTGAATTGAATTTCTTTTAGCTGAAATGTGCATTAGTGCCTAAGTAATAATGCCCTGAAACAGAATACAGCAATGATTAGTTCATAAGTTATTACAATAACTCTAAGCTCCCTGACTAAAAATTACTACACTGTTAACCTCTTAATGGGGCCTACGCATTGCACCAAGCAAACAAACTGGGAAAACAATGTTTTGCAAGAGGCAATTACAAAAAACATTTTTCTGAAATGGAAGGAAAAGAGGAAACTGAAAAAGCATTACATTTTGTGACTGAATCTGTCTCCAATGTCCTCAGCTCCACCAAAAGATACCACAACCCACACCAAACTGATATTACAATAATTTATACACATACAGGAAAACTAATGAACTAAATAATATGCACACACTTGGATTTCCATTCAAAGATAAAAGATGGAAAAGATAGACAGAAAAAGTTGTATCAAAGATGAGTTGAATGCTAAGTGAAGTGCTATTTTAAGATAATTATAAGGAACATACCTGACAAGGGGATACAGACTGACTCAAAGTAAAATTAACATCCCAAATTCCCACAACTGAGAAAGTAATAACTATGCTCACATCTTAATGAATACTTTTTTGAATTTGAAATCAAGGGCACCTCTGCATCCATGGAGACTAAAGCTCATAACTCTCCATACTCCTGAGATCACAGGCAGATTTTCCTCTCAGATCCAGCAGTGTTAGAAGAAGAAATTACCCATTACAGCTACTTTTTGCCACCAACTGTACTGAAGACTGGCACTTCCAGGGATCAGCTCAGTTGCCTAAATCACCTCATACAGTAACCTGGCTTATCAAAGCTCAGTTGGGTTTGACAGCCCTACCAAAAAATGTATAAGTCAATCTTTTCCATTACCAGAATCAATGAGGAAGGAGATCATAGAGTCATAGAATTGTTTGGGTTGGAAGAGACCTTGAAGATCCCTTGTTCCATGGGCAGGGACATCTTCCACCAGACCATACTGCTCAGAGCTCCATCCATCCTGGCCTTGAACACTTCCAGGGATGGGACATCCACAGCTTCTCCAGGGAACCTGTGCCAGGGCCTCACCACTTCCACAGTAAGAAACTTTCCCCTAATATCCAATCTAAATCTACTCTCTGTCAGTTTAAGGCGATTCTCCCTTGTCCTGTCACTGCATGCTCTTGTAGAAAGTTTCTCTCTGTCTTTCCTGGTGTTCCCTTCAAGTACTGGAAGGCCACAATTAGGTCACCCTGCAGCCTTCTCTCCTCCAGGCTGAACAATCCTAATTTTCTCAGCCTTTTCTCATAGGAGAGAAGCTCCCTTTAATCATCCTGGTGGTCTCCTCTGGGCTTGTTGCCAGAGGTCTATATCCTTCCTGTGCTGGGGACCCCAGAGCTGGATGTGGCACTGTGGGTGGGGTCTCACCAGAGCAGAGCAGAGGGACAGAATCCTCTCCTTCACCTGCTGCTCACGCTGCTGTTGATGCAGCCAAGGACACCTTTGGCTTTCTGGACTGCAGAAAGATGGGCTGCTTCTGATATCTGACACTGAATTAATGTAACAAAGGACCAAATTATTCTTCAGAGGATTTTACAGGAAAATCATTTACACCTACTTTGTCATCAACATTTTTGGAAAGCATGACGCAGCAAGTGACAGATTTCAATACAGCTCCTATTCATCATTTTTATGGGTCACTTTTCTGTGCAGATGCATGCACACAATATATGAGGTGCCAGTGATGGAAAACAGTTTGAATCAAATCAATAGATATATTTACACTTCTTGGGTGATAGGACTATTTTGGGTGATGTAAATCCAGGCTGCATCTTTCAGAAGCAGACTTTTTTTTTCTTCAGATTGTCCTTTCTCGCTCAGAAACTGTCATATCCACAACACCGGAACAAAACTCTTAAGGTCAGTATCACTCAATAAAAAGGACTAGAAAATGCAACATTTCCAAGTGAGAAATGAACTGTCCTTAGATAATGAAGTCAAGAGAGGTATCAGTGACTACTGCATTTTCAAAGTCAGTTATGTCTCATGGAGTTGTAGTACACAAACTCTTCTGCAAGCATGTCATCACACTGAGATACCTGCCCCAAATCAGCCTCAAAATAGCAACAATCAGCATTTGTGACCCCTCCTACTAGGGAAGTTCAGGAGATGTAAAATTTAGGATACTTTCAATTTCCAAATAGCTACTGATATACCAGGTAGACAGTTTGCAAAACCTGTCTTTTTCAATAATTTCTCAAGACTAAATCTTACTCTCAGAGATATTTTTTGAATTTAATTCAGGTTAAATGATTAAGTAAATCTGTGTCATTCCCTTATTTACCAGAGAACTGCACTATTATCCCTGGACTCTGAATGTGTACAGCACTTCAAGGTTTAGTTCCTGAACTAATTGTATCTGCCCATATAATGCAACAACACGTAGCTGTAATTATTTTCTGCTGGTCTCACTGATTTGTTTTCAAGTGCTACATAAAGTCAAAATAATGCCATAAATTCACAAATGCAATAGACTAGAACATACTTTGTAAGGCTTGGTGAGTGCTGATGATTTCTGCATATTTAGAAAGAAGTCAGTAACTGAAACCACAGAATTACTTCCAGGAATTTACTCTAATCTAATTAGCCTATTAGTTTAATAGTGAATAATATTTAGATCCAGCTGTCCTGGATTGAAAATTTGATGCGATGAGGTTAGAAATCTCCATCTGACATGCAACTACAAATATGACAAAGTCTATTTCAGTGAAATGTTGAATACCAGCTCACTCAGAATTGAGCAGGAAAAGGCAATGACCAGCACTGCCCGTGTTCCAGTGCTTCAAAGACTTTCAGAAATACTTGGTAAAAACAAACTTACAACCACCTATCAGAACACAAAGTTAGAGTAGCAGCAGGACTAATTATTACACTATTTCCACCAACTGTAAAGAATCCTGCTAAATGTGGAAGCAAATATTCCACTATGTATGTGCTTCTACTCATAGCTCATGCTGGTATGAGCTAACTAAAAGTACTTCTTTACTTTAAAAGTAGTATCCAACTCCAATAATATCTCATTTTATTGAATTTTTATGACCATACTAATGAGGCAATTTACATCTCAGCTACACCACCTACTATCAAGTTACTCAATCAGTGGAGGTAAAATGCTAATTAACTTGACTGTCTTAGATCTTGCACCTACTGTGACTCTCTCATTCTGTAGGTCTAAAAAAAGATTTTTAAGGAAGCACTTCTTCATAATTTAAAAGACCGATACTATAATTAACACTGGGACAAAAACACGTAGAGGTAGAGATAATTCTAATACAAAGCTGAAATTTTCAGGGTTTCTGCTGAGAAAAACTTCCTCCTGAATTTTCTAGGAGGAAAATTCCTCTGATAAAATCTTTCTCTCCTAGATTCTAGACATTTGGGGTTTTTTTAAATCCAACTTTTATTTCTGGCATATCTCTGCAGTCTCAGGAGCCATACAGTGTTATAATATGAAGAGAACTTCTTAAATGTTCGTAGTTTTCCTGAAAACAGAATTATATATAAATCAAAAGGAACAATCTCTGTAAGAGTCCTCTCATTCTTTTCCTTACTGTGACTCATAAGATCAGATAAACTTTGAAAACAGCCTTATTGCTAGCTGTTGCAACAAGAAAAGTTAATTTTTAAGCCCTTGAGGTTTGCTTACAGATTACTGTATCCCATGAAACAATAAATGCTGCATTTATATTGACTTCTGTGTATGACACGCTAGAGGTTTCTGCAGTCTGTCCCACACATTCCCTTAGCAGCTACTCTACAAAAGTAATGCAAACTCACTACATCAATGTTTATTAATAATATTAGCATCTGTACATTATTTTTTATTGATGGTGTCTCTTTCTAGAACCTCCTAAAAAGCAAAAATTAGAGTAGTCTGAACCAAGGCCCCTTGCATTCCCTGGGTCTGTACACTCTGACTACTTCTGCTGTCAGTCAGAAAGAAGCCTCTCTCTCTGTATGGGGGGAAGATGTTGAAGAAAGTGTTTATTAGATAATCATGAATCCATGAATCATGGAGAGTGAGTGTAAAGCCCTTTAAATATTGATTTCTCCACATTTCTGTCTGCTCAGTTCTGACCACCTGGCAGATCACCCTGCAAGGGAAAGAACTGCTACTACAATTACCTGAAATATGCTTTTTTTTGGGATATCCACGTATTTGGACATGAGTCATTATTTCATCCTTTAACTTTTATACAGTAAAAGCTATCTCCTGAGGCTTCAACTTCAAAACTTGGCGAAGCATCAATGAGGTGTTTTTCAATTGTTATATTCATCCTACAGTCACCTTCTGCTGCGTAGGGCTCAGACAGAACAGATCTGCTGCATTCATTTTTCTAGACTGCCAGAACCAAGAAGATTTGGAGGTTGGAACCAGTAATGGGAATACCCTGCCTCCACTTAGATCTGCATGTAAACAGCAACCCTGCTCCAGTGATCTTCTAAAAGCACCACAAAGGGCTCAGCAGCAGTGTGTGAGTGGTCTGGGAGGCTTCACAAACAGCAACAGCAGCACAAGTTTCAACTCACAAGAACCAATCTTGTGGAAGTGTGGGTGGGCAACATGTTTCAGAGACAGATTACCAACTTTAGGGTACTCATGTGGTTCTAAAGGACTTGGGAGAAAGAGGGAAAAAAAGACAGATTTAGTGGAGAAAAGACAAAACTACTGTCTCCACTTCACACTTATGTGGAAACCAAACTCAATCCCCTGCAGGCTTTGGTTTTATTAAAGCAGAAACTAATAATTCACTGTTTGAAACAGACCTTCCCCTCTGGCTTATCTCCTGCTGTACAGATCCTGCTTGGAGCTCACATATTAGATATTTCCTCTCAAGACAGAAAATACTTTTTTTCAAGTATATGGATTAAAAAGTCTCTTGACATAGTGAACCAGTGATATACACTTAGAATTTTCTCCATGAAATAGACAACTGCTAATGAGTAAGTGCTTAAAGCAATAACTAACAGCCTTTTAGACACTTTACATCAAAATTTAAGAATCACCTTTTTTCTTGACCTCTATATTCAATCTGAATAAATCCATTAGAATATTTGCAAGGCAAAGTAACTATTGCAGTTAACTTTTATAAACAATTTCAGGTAATGGACCTGAATTTATCAGCCTAAGTTACACCTCTGTAATACTGCTACAATTTAAGAAATAAAAATAAACACCAAAGTAAAATACAGTCACAAAAGTTTTAATAGTAAATTCTCACAATGTTTTCAATGGTTGAAGATATTAATAATTATCAATTGATAAAATTAAAAATATGGTTGTTTTCTCTGCACTTAGAACTAAAAATATGTACCAATGTACAAACAACTCATGATGACTGAAAGTGTTATTTAATTAATGAATAATGAACATTAAATAAATTTTAATTTGATTTGAAACTTCCTACTTTCACAGATGGTTCCTTTGATCTGTTAGAATTCTTCTTAAATTATCCTTTCTAAATCACAGAGAAATATATAAATGATTACTGAGTAAATATTCACTACTTCCTTCCATGTGAAATGAGGGGTGTTAATTTTTACTCCCCATTTCTCTCAAACAGCTTTAGCTGGAATTTGTTCAGTAGAAATATTTGCTGCAGGGAATCAATTTTATGGCCATCAGGTGAGTTATTTTTATACAAATAGGTCTTCATTTTCAACTAAGGTAGTCTCTCTGATCACTGAGACTTTAGCTTTTCTTTAGTCTTCTAAGATTCCAGTTAGAATGATTTTCATTTACCTGTACACCAGGAATTCAAACCAAACAGCAAATTCATTTTTAGAAGGCTGGAAGAAATTCTTCAGACAGCAGCAGACACTGGGCCCTCCTTCCTGCTGAGGGCAATGACTTAAGCAAGTGTCAGAGATTGTCACATTTACAAAGTCATTCCTTATTCTGATTTAAATAGAAGAGGAAAAATCTCAATTACTTTTTCAATAGGCCAAACCATCTAAAATAGGTAGGGCTGTAGTCTACAGTAAAAACATCCAGTAAAATTGTATAACTTAAACCAAGTAATTCCTGAGTTAATGGCATTTTTCAAACTTCAGCACAACATCTGATTTCAAATCAAACCCTTACTCAACTAGCTTTATTATTTACTGGAAGTTCCTGATTCAGATGTTATGAATATTTGTATGTATGGATTAACTTGTTGCTTGTAATGATCTAGTTTAATTATCACTGTCTATTCCAGAAGCTGTGCATACTGTCCATAGAAAGCCACCAGAAAAGAACAACCAGCTGCTTTAACCCATGTTCTAGAGATGCAAAAACCATTATTTGATAAAATATTATTTGATTTGAATAAAAAATTATTTTATATATTTGACAGTATAAAATTTTATTTGAATTTCATTCCAAAATTTTCTAATTGTATTCTGATCATGGGTACACAGCTATTTTGGAGAAGCAGGGATATATTTGTACATTTTGTGGGAGCAGTAGTACCCCTTCTAAACAGTCTTAAAGCTAGAACTTTTTGTTATGGACAACCTTCATAGGATTTGAATGAATAATAAAGATTCCTTCTTCCTATTCCTTCATCCAACACAAGGAAAACCGAGATTTCTCATCAAGTCACATTAATCACTGAGGGGGAAAACAGTGCAGTAGCACCAGTTTTCTTGGCAGCTCTGAAAAATGGCAGGACATGTTTAAAGGTTAGACTTCTGCAGAAAAAAAATCACAGAAGGTCACTTTTAAGAGCCTCCAAACATAGTTGGAAAATTTACACTTAACTACATCTTTTGGAGAAATTACCACTGTTCTCTTTGATGTTCCTCTCACTGTTATTTATTTATTTAAAACAAACAAACAAACCAAAACCAAAACCCATCAAAAAGTAAACCCAAAAAAAACATAAAGAAAAATACCCACCCAACTCTAAGAGTGTACATACAATCATGTTTTGTCTTGAGCCAAAAATCTAGCTTAAGTTCCTAGCATTGATAGAATGACAGGGAGCAGAGTTCAAACATTACATTTTCCTTTCAATAATGTTACTTTACTACCTAGTTCAACCTGTACTCCAGGCCATCAGTGAGCAAATTTTTCTTAAAAAGAACTTTTTCCATGGACTTGCTGTGTTTAATGGTTGAGAAAAATACCCTCTTGTTTCGATTGCTAAGCTCCAGGGGAGCAACAGCAGTTATGGACAAAGGGAATTGGTGGTTTCGTTATTCAGGGCCATTCTCTTTCTTCACATAACAGTTATTTTTCATAGATGTGACCACTTGTCCAGATGAAACATCCCCTCTAATTACTTGCTTTAGATCTAACCTCACATTTTTGTTCCATGGTGGTTAGTGACAGCTCATTTGAGATGTCATTTTGTGATCTACATTAGCTCCCTGCTCTTATATCAAAGAACTGATTATTCATCTGTAGGGAAAAGAGGAGGGGTGGCAGCTGCTAAATATTTATCAAAAAAATCATTCACATTTTTATAGTTCTAATAATTTTCCTTTTTTTTCCCTTTCTTTTTTTTTTCTTTTTTTTTTTTTTTTTTATGAGCTATACAAATATGCTCTGGTCTGAATTATTTGCCAAACTGCTTTCAGTTAAAGTGATTAATAATTACTACCTTCTCAGATTTGTTTTTCCTCCCACCAACCATGTTGCCATGGTTCTTTTACTTTTTATACTACCAATTGTCATGAAAGTATATGACAGAAATTAAAAAATCTTGGGGCATGATTCATACCTTCAGGTTACTCAATTTCTGAGAACATGATCCAAGTATCAGCCATATATTCAGACTACAGTTTTGCTTAGGATTTATGAAAAAATAATGTACCACAGCTATGAAAACAGTGTGTCACTGTCTTCAACTGCCAAGTTACGTAATTACAAAACATTCTTAGTTATACCTGTTTTGCTTTGAAATAAATAATGAAAAACTTAATTCACTGACACATAATTTAGATTCTAAGTTGGTTCTGCTCTAAGGCTAGTGCGACTGTAACAAGATCTGTGCATTACACCTGTGAATTGACATAATGCCATTACCACAAAATACAAACTCCTGCTAGAATGAACACCAGGCAGTTTTTTGACAGGATGGCTTACAAAGATTTGGCTGCTGTGATATGTCCATATCAGCTGGCAGTGGGAGGCAGGAGGAGGAGACACAGAGCAAGGCAGGGCGAGGACTGAGCCACCACACCGTGCAATGCCCATCAATGTTTTGCTTATGGGTGGTTCCACTTTGCTCCCAGGAAGCTAAACATCTATCAGTGGTTGAAGAACATTAGATGGGCACGTGGAAGATACCCTCTGTAGCCCTGGTTCCTACCTGTGATGTTTTGTTTTTTTCTGAAACTCTTTCCCAGAGAGTTTTCTGTCAACAAGAGACATCTTTTTCTAACTGTAACCTATGTTTACATCCTTTCCCTAGGAGGGACTTCTTCTTGATGTCCCTCTGACCTGACCAATGTAATTAAAGAAGTCTGTCTTTCTTCCACCCATTGGGTCGTCCTCTGTAGAATAGCACAAAAGGGAAGAAAGAACCAGAAATAAACAGAGTCATTGTCAGCCTTCTAAGTCAGAGTCTGTGTCGTTGTGATCTTTAACAGCTTCAACCCTCCAGTTAAATTACATCCAAAAAAGACAGATTTCATCCCCTCCAGGACTGTGTGATTCAGATGAAGGAGCAGTGAGTGGGGGCAATCAGGAGACACAGCTAAAAACACACTATTTCTGTGTACTGAGAATTTAACACCAATGCATATTTTCTTGTGAGTTCCCTTCAAGTAATTAAACAAAAGAAGGAAAGGTGGTGGCATGGCAAGGGGAAAATTAACACATATTTTCTGAGATTTCTTACTGTTGTGCCTCTCTGTAAAACAACTGTAGGTTTTAAACAGAATGCCATCTGCCACTGATGAGTTCTACCTCTGCAGTCCCCAAAGCATGATTCCCAGGTTCTAAAGATCTGCCAAGATTTTTGTGGGGAACTATTCCTTGAGCCAATAAATCCTATGAGAAGAAACACATCATAGAGTTGGCAAAGGTGAAAATTCTGATCTACAACTTAGAAATCCATTAGAAGGTAAAATCATTTCTGTATGAGAAGGGTTGGAGGAGTATCACAGAACTGTTTGCATTGGACAGAACATTAAAGATCATCTCCAACTTTAAAAATTGGAGATGATTAAAGATCAACAACATTAAAGATCATCTCCATCTCCATCATTCCAACCCCTCTGCCATGGGCAGGGACACCTTCCACCAGACCAGGTTGCTCAAAACCCCTGGCCTTGGACACTTCCAGGGATGGGGCAGCCACAGCTTCTCTGGGCAGTCTGTGCCAGTGCCTCATCACCCTCACAGTAAAGAATCTTTTCCTTACATCTGATCTAAACCTACTCTTTCTTAGTTTACAGTCATTACTCCTTGACCTACCACTACATGCCCTTGTCATGCCCCTCTCCAGCTCTCCTGTATCTCCCTTCAGGTACTGGAAGGCTGCTCAAGCTCTAACTCTCTCTGTCCTCGCAGGAAAGGTGCTCCAGCCCTTGGATCATCTTCATGGCCTCCTGTGGACTCTCTCCAACATGTATTTTGGGGATCCCAGAGCTGGACTCAGCACTGCAGGTGGGGCCTCACCAGAGCAGAGGGGCAGAATCCCCTCCCTGGACCTGCTGACCACGCTACTCTTGATCCAGAACACCTTTCACTTTGTGGGCTGCAAACACTCACAGTTGGATCTCATGTATCAACATGCCCAAGTCCTTCTCCTCAGAGCTGCTCTCAATCCATGATCTGCCCAGCTTGTATTTGTGCTTGGAATTGCCCTGAGCCAGGTGCAGGACCTTGCTCTTGACCTTTTGAACTTGGTAAGGTTTGTGTAGGCAATTCTTAGAATTTATAATGAACTTGAAAAGCTGTCAGCTACTAATGAACAACAGTCTGATCTAGCCTGTGCTATCTAGATGTCACTAACACAGTAAAACCCACAGAACAATTCAAAGATACTTCAGAATCTTTTAAAAGTAAAATATGCATTTGAAAATACACTTCTGCATCCTATACCACCCTCACTCTTACAAGTTTCTTCCTTTGCTTTTGTGATTTATTAGACTGCCACAGGCTGGTCTAGACAAGACAAAATTAAAATAAAAATATGTTAATACTTTCATAAGAGAAAAATGAATAAATTCCTGAGCAGACTGTGATCACAGAGCATACTTTCTCCCTTTTTCCCTGAACTACTTTTCAGCTGATCTCTTTTAATAGAGTTGATGATCTTTGTCAGGGTGAAATGCAACGTGAAATTTGCACTGGTGGAAGGAAAGCCAAAGCTGACAAGTGTCCAACATCACTCTCCCTTACATCATGCAGTTCAAAACATAACAATTTTCTAAAATGATAGAATAGAATGGGTGCCTCACAAATCTGAAATTTCTTTATTGGCAATTAATTCCAGGAGAGTGCTATGGAAATGTTTCTACACATAGCAGGATTGATGGAGTATTTAATGACTGTGAGGAAATCGATGGAGTATTGAATGACTGAAAGACAGAGGATACTGAAAAAAAAGACAAATATTCTTAAAATTTAGATTGGTTTCTTTCATCATGACAGCTGGCAAAAAAAGAGGTTGAATCTGGGCAGTGACTGAGGAAGTTGTAAGGTAAAGTTGGAGGTGTTCATTATAAGCAGCACTAGGATTGACTGTATTATTTCAGTATTATCAACACTTGAAAATATAATTCCTCTGAAATACAGGTTTATCCTAGACACACCTGTAAGGGTTGCCCTGTTTACAAAGCTTTAGGAATCCTTCACAGCTGGAATGCATCCTTACAACCTTTCCAGGCTTCACTATTTATCTATTTTCTCTTAATATACACAGAACTGAGAAAATAAACCTGCAGCTGGATACCCTCCCTCCATTTAAGTAGGGTTATTCTTATTTCTGCAATGGTTGAACACTGGATTTCAGAGCATTCAGGGCTTGGATAAGAAAGAATATCCAGATCAGCAAGCTATAGGCTTTAAAAATCATTAATTTTAAATGAAAATCAGAAATCATGTACCAATCTATCCAAGAAACAAAAAGCCCCAGCCAAAGATGAAAACACCCAGGCTTCCTCCCTTAACCCAAAAAATAAACCACCTCCAAACAAACCAACAAACCACAAGAACAAAAACACAAACCCCAAAAACCTGGAGAGGAAAATAAGAAATAAATCTATATTCAAGAAGTTTAAATGAATATTGAAAAAAACAGACTGTCAACCATTGCTTACTTGGAAACAGAAGCTTGTGGAATTATCACAAAGAAAGTTAAAATCAATATTTTATTCTGCTATTTGCAAAGTAATGGCACCAAGCATTTATCCAACACAGAAGCTACCATGACTACTAATGATCAGGGAGAAAAAGTGAGAAGTGAAACTGCTTCTCTGTCCCAAAACCTCTAAACATAAGAATATTAAACAGTACTAGCACTACTAGGAGCCAAGTTTACGGCAAATTTTCCTTTTTTACTATAGTTTTCCTCATAGAAAAAAAATTAACACACACATAGAAAATGAGATTACTTTTTCTTATTCAAATGCTGCATTGACCTTTAAAGCATTGTATCATACCAAACAACTTGTGGTGGGAATTCTATTGACCACATGGACCAAATTCAATTTAGATACAGATGTGCCTCAAATTGGAAGAACTACTGTGCTTCTATGTAAAAAATTAGGAAGTCACTAGTATATTTTAAATTAAAAGAGCTATTTCCTTTACTTCCTTTAATTTATGGGTCACTTCTTAGGTCTTCACTGAAATCCATTTCATAGAATCATAGGATATGCTGAGTTGGAAGGGACCCATGAGGAACATTGAGTCCAACTCCTGGCCCAGCACAGGACACCCCAGGAGTCACACCACATGCCTGGGAGCATTGTCCAAACACTTCTTGAGCTCTGTCAGGCTGGTGTTGTGACCACTGCCCTGGGGAGCCTGTTCCAGTGCCCAAGTAGAAACCCACAACGCCTACTGAAGATTAGGGACTATAATAGGATTTGACTCTAAATTTCCAGTTAGATAACTTCCTCTATTCAAACAAGTGTATTTCTTTTACTGATACACAGTGATTAAAATAAATGAAATTAGATCAGAGCTTTTTAAATATGGTTTTCAATATTGACTTACTCAATACTTTTATTTCCATAAACACCTTAATCATAAACTGGTTAGCATCAAACTACAAGCTTAAATGATTTCAGCTGTAACAGGTCAAAAGCATTTTAAGAAAACATGGGCAGCATAAAAGTGGGCTTGATTCATTTAACTGAGCAATCTCCACTTTGAAATTTAGGTTGAGAGAAAAAACACATCCAAAAACTACATGCAGTGAGATGGGTGTCAACAATGTAGAAACGCAAATTCAAAATATTTTATTAAAAAGTTAAACCAAATTAAGTCTTTCAGATACATATCTGCAGATGTGCTTTGATATTGAAATTTTTCACCTTAAGGATGTTCAGACATGGATGTAACAAAGCAAACTAAAGGTAAATGTAAGTGGAAAATCTTGTGCTGTTCCAATTCAAGATCACTAATCTAATCAGAATTAAGCACTATGCCAAAGATAGATGAAAGCACATGCAAGAATACTTAGCACAGAAAATTCTGAGCAAGGATAAATGAAGATGGCATCAAAATGCATGAGTTTGGGGTGGGGCCAGTACAGACCTAACTGTGCTATTTCCTTTTAGCTGATTTTGTGTACTGAAAACAGGAGAGGGCAGCTCTATGCTGACACCAAGGTGTGAGCTACAGACAATTGTATGGTGCTGCCAGGTAGAACTTCTTGTTTCTTCAGAATTCTCTGCATTCTTCAATAGAGGAGCAGCAACAACTGATGGCCAGTGCCCCAGGCCATCCATCAGGGTCAGAACTTGCACTGAGTCAGAAACTCAGCCTGAATCCTGACACCTCTCACCTTCCCTTTCCATGTGGTAGGAGCTGTCACCCTGGCACAGGCCTTGCATTTCAGACAGACTCACATGTATGAAGTACAAAAGGCTGACTCAACCTAAATTATTTCCAAACCTCAAAGGCAAACCTAGAATCTGCAAGGAAATACACTCATCAACTATAATAGGACATGTGCCAAGATGATCCCACACTGTCCACTGCTCCTGGGGTGCCCCCAGCCCTCAGCTCCTTGGGCCCTCCCTCGCTGTCTGCAGCCTGGTGGTCACTGTGGCCACCATCAAGAACAGCAAGATGCTACACCTGGTTCCTTTAACATCTCCCTCCTGCCAACTTTCCCTCTGCTGTAGCCAGTTTTGGATGTTTCAGAAGTCTGATCACTTGTGTAAGACAGAACAGTAGCTTTGACATGCAGAGGATAAATTTGTATTGCATTTGATAATGAGATTCAGCTATAACTACCATAGAAAAGCAGTGTTATTAGTATTTTAAATTAAATGTTGCTAATCCTCTTTGTTTCAAGGGCCAGGAAGGAAGAAGTCTCTAAGGTCAAAAAGAGATCAATGTATTCATTAAATCTGACTCACTGGTGTAGCAGAAGTACCAGGTGCTTTTTAAATATTTTTCAGCTTTTGAAGCAATTTCAAGTTCTCACTTTCACAAGACTCTGTCTCCAGTTTTCACTAGTTACATCTTCCAATGTTGTTCTCATTACTGGGACATTCCATGCAAGACCATGCAAATAATTCTCACATGTAAATTTTTGGCCATTAGCTCTTTATGCATGTTGGTTAGCAAAACTGAGATATCATCACTAAATATTCTTCAACAAATGATCACATTCTTCTCCATTTTTTCTTTGGCCAACTAAGTTGATAGAGCTATTTAACATTCATATGACAAGGCTTGCTTTTGCAGTCCCCCATGCTTCTAGGAGATATCTTTGATTTTCTTCCAGTATTTCAAAACCATTTTTAACCTTTAAGAACCAGATGTGTGCACGTTCTAAATAACAGTACCACCAGCATTGTTTGCTTTCTGGTCATGTCTGACCACTCTTCAGCACTCAAGGACTGTATTGTTTCTTTTCCCTGGTGTCACACTGACAGTTCTACTGAGACATTAGCAAGGATAATCCTATTCCCTTACATTAGAGCTAGATAGCTCTCACACTCCAAAATTAAGGGTCTGGCATGTAACCAGTAAATTCAGCAATAACAATTCCATAATAGTAACCACATGTTATTATTTGCTAGTCAGAAATATTCATGTCATCTTCCAAATTCGTTGATAAAAAAAAAAATACATTTCCCATAGAGATCTGAAGAAGAGGCACAGCTACTTCTTTACCTCCTTTATCTTCCTTTAAAGGAATTATCCAAATTTTAAGGTCAATAATTTTAGTGCCCTGAACATCACTTTTGTACTTTAATGTGTTTTTTTCAAGTTTTCACATTGAATTTCATTAAAATTTATAGGAAGAGTTCAAATGCACCTTGAGAATTTCTCATACAATAGGAGTCAATAGTGTACTTCAAATCTAGCTTTCCCTTTTATGACTTCAGAGAATTTTCAGATCAGAAAATGATACAAGGCAATGCATGATCCTGTGGGACAAAAACCTACACTACTCTTTTCAAGGTCTCAAATCACAAACTCTTTTAGTCCAGCTCTTATGTTTCTTACTAGCACCAGACACCTCCCAGCATACTCATCCAACACCAAGACTTTGAAAACATCATTATCTTTCTCTTCCCTACAGAAGTTCACAGTCAGGACACTGAACTTCAAGGAAAGAAGAGCAAACCTAAAATCATACATGAACAATGATATTTAAATATTTTCAGAAGTGATTATTTGTTTGTATTTTTCCCCACCATTTGAACACATGTAAAACCAACTGAGGAAATTCTTCTCTCTTCCCAGCATCTGTGACTGGAAGAGGTATTCCCCATGCACTTTCATCACATATTTTTATTTGCAAAAATGTTTCTGCAGAAAAATACCACACCAGTCATTTCTATTCATATAACCTGTTAACACCACCTATTATCACAATGCATGCAGAAAGCAGGATGTCTAGATGACAAAGCAAAAATTCACTTCCAGAAGTTAGGAAAAATATTAGCTCTGAAAACAAACACCTTAAAAATGATAATTCAAAGACAAATAAAATTACAAATCAGTGGGAAACAAAACCACTATTTATTAAGCAAACATACTAAAAAATTATTTACTTTTTACATAGTTAAGTGATTTAAAATGTACTTATTTAATGTGGTGCAATTGTTCCTCTAGTATGACTAATATAATTTAACTTTTTTCAGAGTGACAGTATGTACTCATCTAATAATACAAACATGATTAAAAACACCCCAATGATTAAAGAAATTTAAATGACAATAATAATTTGGCATGCATGAAGAAGCAAAGTACCAAATGAGCCATATCCTGTTGTGGACAACAGATAAACTGAAGTTTTTTTAGAATTCAGGCTTATTTGAGATCCAAAATTAAAAGCAGATGTCAGCAGAATAAAAGTGTAATTTTTCCAACAGGATAAAGAAGATATTTTTATTCAAGCATTTATTTTAGTTCATATCACTGAGCTTAAATAAGATCTTAATAAGTACTGAATTTTATTACTCAAAAAATGATTGTGTGGTCACTTAATAAAATTGATTAATCCTCTGTGATAGCAGCCAGAACAACAATAAAAAATAATTTTTTCTTCTAAATGCAGTAGAACAAAATTAGACATTTAGAGCAATCTTACCAGAGCTTTACACTCCACTTCTATTGTCCTTTCTGCTGCTGCAGGTGTGCTGAAAATCTTCACAGAGAACCACACTTTGCAATTTCCTCCTATGTTAGAAAAACCAAAATGCCTTAAAAGTTATCCTATGAGGTGATCAATGCTAGCAGCCTTCAAATCAATGAGAACTTTGAACTTCTAGAAGAAATGCCAGTCACTGTTCATACTGAGACAAAGCAAATCATGAACTGAGTTAATCACTGTCAACAAACTGTATTATCTCATCCCTTCTTGTCAGGATTCAAAATAGTAAGAAAATTAATATATACACAAATTGAATGGAAATTGCACTTTGGCAAATTAGCTTCCTAAACTACCACATTGTTTCTGGGTTTTAAATATCATTGATTTGTAACTAAAACTTCATAGGAAACTGACAGTACTTTTGTAGTTTTATATCAGGAAATCAAAATTATTTCTTCTCACACAGTATTTTTTATATCTAGCATTTTCCTGTTTTTAGAACACAGTCGTGAATGTTAATAAAATTATCTCATCAGGTAGATGAAACAAATTAACCCTGAAATCTCTACCACAAGGCCTGATTTTCACAGCACAAATATTTCATGTGGCACAATTTTTTCATGTATAAAGAGCTGTTCAGCACCTTTTAATAATGCATACCCAAGAACTACTTGCACTGTTCCTGTTTGTCAGTATATTGTATGAGATGAAAAAAAAAAATAGCCTTAATCCTCCTACTCACACTTTTCTGAATTATGCACTAGAGAGCTCCATTAGCACTCCTGTTTTACCACAGCATTAGTCTTGGGAGCTCCTACTGATTTTCTCTTCTGCTGTGACCTTAGCTCATCTCAGAGTCATCATTTTCTGTGGCAGTTCTTTATTTCATATGTCTGACTTTATTTCCAAGCCCTGTTTCCAGTACAACTGTTTCTGACAGGATTTAGTTGCATTATTTTCTTACAATTTTCATTGAATACATTCTGTATCATCTTACTCATTCTCTTTGGGCTAATTTGATTTACATACAATTTACTGGGATTTAATACCAGAATTCCAGCCTTACACTGTCTGGAATAGCCTCAGAGTCTTACAAAATATAAAAATTAGTATCATTGAGCTAAAGAGATCTTCTGAATGTCCATTAAAGGATTCTGGCATGTACAGGACCCTGAGTCTAATCAATTACAAAAGGTAAAAAAAAAACCCAATACACAGAAGAAAGATAACTTGTGCAAGAAGGGGGATCACCTTACACCAAAACAGAACATACTACCTTGGAAGATGAAATAAAAGTTCTTAATTAAACACCAAAAGAGAATCAAAGAGTACCCATAGCTTGGGACATCACATTCTTCAAGAATGCAGTCAAGCTGTAGGAAAAGCTCTGAAATTCACGTAGGAAACAAAAGAGGAAAATCAACAATAAAGTTCCATTTACTGAGGATATGTGATTAAACTGCAGGACAAAGGGATTTATTAAATTACAGCAATATGTTCATGAGTTAATACCTGTATAGTTAGGGAAAACAGAAAAGAGCATAAGCTTCTATTTTAAAAAATTTAACAAGGCTGCCACCCTCTTCTCAAACCTCCAAGAACACACAGACCAAAAAAACCCCTCCACCCTCAAGTGACAACTTGCTAAGGATTTTAAAAAGAAGAAACACAACCTTTTCAAATACATCTGAAGCTGGTAGCCTGACAAACTCAGAAGGGCTGAGGGATGATCAGGGTGGAAAAGGAATGCTAAAGGAAGATAAGGCTGCAGCAGAAAATCTAAATTAATTCTTTGCACTAGTGTTCATTACAGTGGAGTTCAGGGACTTTCTAAACTCTAGAGCTTGTTTTGAGGGGAATGCTCGGAGAGACTCTTCCAAACTAAAGTTTCAGCAGAAAATGTGTTCAGAGCAGACTGATAAAGAAGAAAGTAACAAATCACCTCTGCAAGAGAGTGTTTGCCCAAAAAAATTTGGTTTAATGAAAGGTGTCCCTGTCCACGGCAGGGGGGAAGGACCCAGACAACCTTTAAGGTCCCTTCCAACCCAAACCAGTCTACAATTCTGCAAGTCTGTGAATTCAAAAGGACCTCATGTGTCAAACTGTGGTGGTGCAATCCAGCATGTGGCCCCTTGCTTACGTCAGCTTGGGATATGCAGAAATGAAAAGGCAGAGAATGTGTTGCCAATTTTTAGACAGGTCTCCTGCACAAATTCAGAAATTACAGATGTGAGTTGGTTTATACATTCCAAAGAAAATTATTAAGCACCACAACAAGGGAGGGAAGCAACAACACACAAAACCATTTGAATTCTTTGACAAAACCAGGGAAATGTGGTTTACAGAGTACCCTGCATTTACTTGTCATTGCAATATCAGGCCTCCCAGCAATTCATATATACTGCAACCAAGTTATTTTTCCATATACACCTAAAGCCTTCCTTTTCTCTCTGACCACACATTTCTCCTCTGTACTCATAATTTCCCTGAATCACATTTCTGTTCTTCGTAACTGCAGTAATATAAAACTTATAGTCTACTTCCCTTCTCTCTTCTTCCTTTAATATACAAATTCATTTATTCTGTTCAATTTGCTTAAAAATACTCTAATTTCTGGTATTTCTCAAAAGCAAAACTTTCAGGTCAAGCTGCTTTCTTCTAAGTTTTGACTTCAAGTCTTTTGAGCTATTAAACCCCTTTTTTCTGTTAGAAATCATTGATTTATTTTTTTTTCCTATTTTCCATGCATTTGAATGTTTAGATTAATTTCTCTTTAAATTTTTCTCAATTTTGAAAAATCAAATATTTTTTATGGAAACCCTAAATAAGCTACAGTACTTACAGATTACCTTTCTGGGAATCAGCTATCATGTTTGGGAGGGAATACCTTGTATGTATTTTTCAATGATCTTACATGTATTTAGATATTTTCCATGAAAGTATTATTTGCATAACACTTGGCATGTCCCTAAAAGATTTAAAATACCTACATGGAAACAGTTTTCTTAATGCATGGTATGAACCTGGCAATTCTCTGCTGAAGGAGCATCTTTTTTATTTTTGCAGCTGAACCCTTGACTGAAAGTTTCTGCAGTTTCTGCTTAGTATTAAGCCTTGAAGTTGTATAAACTTTGATGTTCTGTCAACTTTTACTCAGTGAAAATGCAGCTGAATTGTTATTTGCTGTCCACTAGCATTGTTAAAAACATAAAACTCAGGGCTTTATCCTCGCTTGCTGAAAACCTGATATCAGTAGTGACTTAAATGTGAGTCCCTGCTCATGTCTTTACCCATATAATGTGTTTGAACAGGCTACATCAAGGCAAGTTTATTCCAATTATCCTCATCCTCAAGTAATTATAGGTCAGTTTTACTCCAAATTTCTTTTCTTCCTAAGGCAATTCACAAGACAGAAACTAGTTCTTACTCTCAAGAATACTCATAAGTCACTTCCAAAGATATAAAGCTTAAGCTCCCTGGAAAAAAATAAAATACCTTAAACTGATCAAAAAAACAGCAAATGCTTTTGGAATTTCCTTTGGTTCTATCTCAGCATTCAAACAACTTGTAAAAAACAACTTGTGTGGCTGAAGATAGGTGTAGTATTAGAAAATCATTTTCTAATGTACAGACCAGAAGGTCAGGAGTTTGGGGATTTCTTTCACCATTTTTTGTTGGAGCTTTTCAATGAGTTTTACTTTACCAGAGAATAAATGCTGGGAAGGCTCAATGATCAGGGACAATGGAGATTAACTCAATATACTCAGGCTGAAACTCAAGAGATGGCTTTCTCTAGTCACAGAACAAGGTTATATTTGTCTGTTTCTGTTTTCTGCACACATTTCAAAAGCAGGCAGAAAAAAATAAGGATGCACTCATCCTTTTCTCTCTACCCTTCTAAACTTCCATTGACATTTTTAATGCATTTTAAGTCTTTTCTTAGGGCCTGAGCACAGCACTTTGATGTCTTGTGAGATAAACTCCATTTGACTTTAAGCCTGGATCTCTTATCTCCTCACTCTGGGCCTTCAATGACAAATAAAAATCCTTAGCCTGCTTTATGCAACCACCAGGTCATGATCTTGTCAGATCTCATGAAATAAACAAAACAAATTGTAGTCAGTACTTCAGATGGAAATCACCACTAGAGAGGAGCGAGCACAAATCTTCTGAACATAAAAATGCATCTACTTCAATATTTAATCTCCACCACCTTCTCTTTTAGTGTCTCCTTTGGTCAGTAGGCTTTCACCCTCACAAGTTAGGGTCAAGCATCTGTCACTAATGGTTAGTGCAAACCAGCATCTTCCATATGTTAGCTGCTGCATATTCAGTTAGCACCACTGTAAAAGAGCTTCCTAATTTTAAGTTTTAAGAACTTTCCCCGACTATTTTGTAGCTTTTGGTTTTACTGTGGAATCAGTGGAAAACATAGAAAGCCATGTAATTCCTGTTTCATGTAGTTACCCTGAGCTGGGGGAACAACAAAAACAAAACTAAGGCTTATTTCTGTATCCATTCCTTAATAACAAGTCAATTTCTTCAACTAGTATTTGTCTACAGTAATTACATTTGTGAGCAGCCAGTTCTGTATTTAAAACACAGGACTTCTAAATTACAATCTACATGAAAATTACACTTGAACCTTCAATAGACATTTCAGGTTACAACCTCAAACTTCCTTTCCAAACCTTATTCCAGCTTGTATGATATAACAAAATCATTGGGTTTTCTTCCTGAACAGAATATCCTTTTGAAATCAAATCAGGCTGGTGCCTTGTCCTACCTCTCTTCAGTGATGCAAATAAACTGTTTCTCCTTTGCCTGATCTCTTCATTTATTGTGCAATTTTAAAAAAAAAAAGTTATAAAATCATTCTTAGCATATCACTATTTTAAGCCATACACTTTTAATTATATTTTTTATCACGTCCTGAAGAGTTACCAGTTCTGAAATCCTCTTCCTTCTAATCACAAGATGCTCCTTTCTACTCACTTGGATAAGAATACCTTATTGCTATATCAGCCACAAACTGAAATTTCCGATCTCTCTGTCTCCTTTCCTTAAATTTACTTTTAATCCTATGTCTGCTACACCAGCCATTGAATGTGCTGTCAGTTATAAATAGAAAAGATCCTTCCCTCCTGATTGAGACACAGCTGCCCATCAGTCACCTGAATGACACATCACTGATGATGAAGGAAGATTTGCCTTGCTGGCCTGAAAATTGTAGAATTCTAGGGTCTTTGGGAGAGGGGTGTGTGTGATATGGACACAATGGGGAAACTTGAATTGTACTGCTAGATAACGTTAATCTATTTGAAATACTTCATCTTAATTTCACTGACTTCCTGTATTGGCATCAGAAATATGATTATTTAAGGAAAAAGCTGAATTTAAGTGATATTTTCAAATTTAATGAGTTCTTTGTACAGCATTTTTACCTAATATTTGCAGAGTTAATATAGTAATAAAAATGAATAAAGTAAATTCAATTCCAGTTTTAAATAAAACACTCTTAGATAGGGATGTTTAAGGGTATGGGTTTATTTGGAATAGCAAGCAGAGACATAACACAGCATGATTTCTTGATTCTCCAAAAAACTTCCTAGGCTGGAAGTTATGAACATTCTCATTGAGTGAGCATAATTAATGTTGTCCTCATAGGTATATTGCTGTACATTACAGAATGTAAGACATAAATTAAAAGAATTACATTTTGTCTAGTTTCCTACAATATATAAACATGTAACAGCTTTCAATATGTAAAGACCCCATGCAGGAAAAAATCAAAATACACCTTTTTGATTTAGAATGTTTTTCATATAAATGTTTTTCATATAAATCATGTGAAACAGACTAGCTGCTAAGCCCATGATTTTTTACATTCCTTATTTTTTTAACTGGGCTGGCCTTAACCATCTAAGAATTATTATAAAAAGACCTGACATTCCTTTTGCAAACTTTTACTGACAATTTCAATTTCCTATAATGCTAAATTTAAATATATATATATATATATATATATATATTTTTTTTTTTACAGAATTTTAGGGGATTTCTTCAGACTTACCATAAACCTCCAAGTTCATTCCAGATACAAAATTAATTGCAATAATCAGTCCTAAGACATGTATCCAAAGCCTTTATAAAAAGGCTTTGGATACTTTTGATAGTGTCACTAGATAAATATAATGGGTTCACATGCTGAAGGAAAAACCTGCATTTTTTCTGTATAGGTAGACCCATCATTCCACTCAAAAAGAAGTTAAATCTTGTTTTAACTGACTCTAGATAACCCTCTTCACTTTTAGTTTCCAAGTGTAAAACATCTGCACTTGATTTATGGAGGGAAGCTGTAAAACATTAACACATTAAGGAAATGTTGCAACCCTTTTACATTGAGAGCTCAAAATGATGCAAAAAGTCAGACATTTATATTCATTTTTACTACATGAGGAATAACTTATCCTTGGAAAGGCAACACTTCTACACTTTCTTCTTCCAGGGAAATGATTCGTTTAGCGTTTTCACCTTTAGGCTTGAGCTCATGAGCTTTCTCACCTAAGGGCTATGCTTTTTCAATAAAAGTAATCAATAAAAATGTTTTGCATAAAATGGCAAGATAAACTTTGCTCTCAGCTGCCATTTTACATATATGAACATATTTGAGAAAGACTAACCCTAGATGAATATTCATTTCATGTATTCCATATAACACTACTTGAAAAAATATTTTAATATTCATCAGTCATTAATCTTGTTCTAAAAGGATATGATGCTACAATTCCCCAAGAGCAACTTCCATAAATTGAGAGTGTCTTACATTCTGTATCCAGCCTAAGCCATGTAGAGGGACAGTCCTTAAAGTGACTTTGAGGATGGAAGATTGCATCTGTTTGCACATGTAAATTGGAACTGATGCATAAAAGTGATGCCTTCAATTTGCTGCAATTTAAAATTAAATTATGATGCTTTCATGTGTAAATATGTGCTTAATATTAAATTAATTCAGAATTTTCAAGTGAACATAGTACCTACAGGCAGGCTTGGTGAAGAAGGGTATTCTACAAAAGGAAAATCCGCAAGAGGGATTAAGGTTCCTTTTCTTCAGGACTTGTCCTAAAGTAGGTAAAGACTGTATATCCAGAGCCTTTTCCACTCAGGAAAATTTGGAAATGGAAGTCAGGACAATTTTTTAAAATACAAAATCAAAATCTTGTTTTGGCCCTTGGAATTATCTGTGATTAGTACAACACAAAGCTCTGAAGAAGGTGTCTGACTTTTTCAAAGTCAGAAATCCAGAACCTCAATTTTTTTAAATGCTGTCTTCAAATCCATCTTTTCAAATTAACATCACCATCTTATGGTGGAAACTGAGATACCACTAGCCCATGAAAGACATTCCTTTTCCCTAAACTTCTTCAAAACTGTAAGGAGAAAAGAAAATTTAATTTTAACACTAGATAGCTTATTTCAAGGAAATGGATGACTAATGCTGCTGGTATCTTCCATTTTTGAAGCTCAGCCTTCCATACTATTAATACCACCACAGCAGGATGTTCTAACACCATTCTTCAGTTAGACACCTTTATTCCACAGACACTTTCTCATCTCCATCTCCCAGGTAACAACTTCAAAAACATCATCCAGCAGATCTGCTTTGTCTGTGGGATGTGGAAGATGGAAAATATCTCTTTAAAACAGAATATTCTTATTGTCCTTCATAAAACTCTCAGCACCTTAATATGATGATGTCACAGGTCTCCCTTCTCCCTTGCAGTTGAATGATGAAAAGGTAAATATGGCAAATACAGTTAGTCACCTTCAATAGGGGATTTTTTTTTTCACTCTCCATTTTTCCTGCATTTATCCAGGGTATGTACCTTTCAGGATACTTAGTCCAGCCTGTCTACTGGTGACAGAAGTTTTACCTGCTGGTACAGACTGAGGCAGAAATCAGGATCTGATCTTATTAACATTAACATATTAATTTATATTAATTAATTAATATTATATTAATGTTTATTAACATTAACATATTAACATGTAAAACTCTTTCTGATTAAATCATGGCATGGGAATAAACTCAGGGCACATGACAGTATGTCATCCAAGCACTTGTGATATTAGTAAATACAGATCTAAAACAAGAGATAAAAAAAATAAACAATTACACAGGAAATATATTTGGTTTTAGAAAACATCTCCCTTCACCCTTTTGAGCTCTGCAGGCAGCATGACATATGTGAACACAAAGCATGCAAAGAGTAAGAAAATTTTAAATGCAGAGGAGAAATCCAGCACATTTTAGCAACACAAGTCAAAACTTCACTGTTCTGGCCGTTTTGGGAGGGAGTTCGGGGAAGTGGGGCAGGGAAGGGAAAATTCTGCCTTAGGAAAAGCTTGAAGAATAAATTCCAGGGGAATGAATTCAAAGGATTGTCACAAACCTTACCAAGGTAGGTGCAATGTCTCAATCACATTTCTTTCTGTGCCTTCCCAAGACCATAAAGCCACACACTGAGAAGAACCCCAGACTTTCATAACAAGCCACTGAATACTCACTGAAGAGGTGGGACAGCAGGAACATTTAACAATCTACTACATCAGAATAGATAGACTACTGAAAATCACTTTGTTAGGTTTCAAGTGTAATGGACTGTATGTTTGGGGGCAACCTGCACCTCACACATATTATGTCACATGGAATTCTCAAAACTGTCCCTTTAAGGTATTATTTTGTCTTTTATTGCCTGGCTCTATTATTCTTAGTGATGATTAACATGTTTCAAGTGGCTGCCTCATATCAGACTGCCTCACAAGCAGAATCTTTGTGGTAATTTACAGGAAGATACTTTTTCAGTTACTGCAGTATGGTTTTAGAAGTCTGAATAGCAAGGAAGAAGAACTAGAACTTTTCACTCAGCATAATTTTGATATAATTGGAGATTATATAGTGAAGTGACTGTTTAGAATACTAACATTTTTAAAGTACTGCTTAACTTCTAATGTGAAGATAAATGATATTTGCTTTAAGACTCAGAGTTATTTGGTTATTATAATTACCTTAGTTCAAAGACCTGGCAAAGAAAGAAGCTGAGGTTAAGTGGAGGAGATACTTAGAATAATCTAGTCTAAGAGTTGAATAAGGAAATAATTCCAAAGGGCAAAGAGACAAGAATAACTCAAGAAGTAAAAAAAAACCCACAAATTAGCTGATTGTTAGGCATCAATGAAAAGACACGAAACCACAGAAAAACTTTTACAGCCAATAAGAATTTGAAGTTTAGAAAACAAGTATTGCTTAATAAATATTTTATTCTCCTTAGAGAAGATTTTTGAGGAAAGAAAATGCTCACAATTTTTACATGCACAAAAGGTTGCTACTAGGAGTAACAAATTGTGGGCTTTAGAGCATGCAAAAAGTATCAGTGAAACTTTACAATGGGGTGAGGGTAGAGAAGAACTAGGACAGCTTACCTAGGTCATGAAGTTTTTATCAGTAAATAACTTTGAAAAATATACTAGAGGAATGGTTGTCAAAATCCTCAAGGAAACAAGTTCCTTCTACCAAGTTATACCTAACTAACACACTCTTGTATTCCACAAAATGTCTCATAACACCCACATTCACTGCCATAATCTTTGGCTTACATAAATTGAATTGTGATTCTTTGTTAACAATTAAGTTAATGACCTCGAAGTAACCCCCCCTGCTTCCTCTTACTTCATACAACTTTTCAAATTACTTAAGAGTTTTTTTTTCCCCAAGGACTACTGCTTTTTCCTAAAGGACTACTGTTTTTCTCCACTTGCCATATCTGCCTTTATTTCTACTGACACCCTTTTTCTATCTTTGTCTACCTACATCTTAACTTCAGAACAATCCCAAAGTAAAAATCCAGAGGGAACCTTGTTTCTGGCTATCAACTTAAGGTCTCAGATAACAAACAGAAAAAAATATTGCTCATTCCAATTTTGGAATATATAGCTGGCATATAAAGCTAAGGGTGATCATGGAAAACAAAGGATCTTTAAATTTCCCTGTAGGCTCTCTGGAAGGCAAATCATCAGTAATATTGAAGGATGGACAAAACCCCACTATAAAGAAATAACAAGGAAAAGAATGGGAAAAAGAACAGAAAGGAAAGATGCTTTATGTCAGAAGAGCCACCAATACCAATTGCTCGAAAAATAAATAAAAAAGGATATGGTAAAATATATCCTTGGCAGAAACAGCATTGACTGGCCAGATTTTGCATAGTGCTGCACATTTTAAGAGTGTGAAAACTGTAACTTATGCAAGGAAATCACTTGCCAGGTGAACAGCTTGGGTAGCTGTGTCACACAAATATTTTAACATGTCTGAAAAGGCAAAAGCCAGCTCAGAAGTCATGTACACACTGTCACAGCTGATATACCCTTGGCACAGTAGGTTAAGTTATACTCAGATGATTTCCAGTCAGGAAATTCCTTAAAACAATACCAAAGTATTTTCCTGTTCTACAGCTACAGAATGAAAACAAAACATGTAAAATAGCTTATAAATGTATGCATTTAACAGTTATATTTCTTCAGAGAAAACATAATTGCTCAGAGTTTGGGAGTTTTTCATTTTTTCTTTTTTTTTTTTAAAGAGGTGATGTTTTACTACATAAAATATTTTCATAAATTTAACATTTTGGCTGTTAAGAACTCTTTAAAATAGAACATTTAACATCAAACAACTGTAGCCAGAAAAAAATCAAATACAAAATTAGTATTACTTTAGAACTGGTAAAAATCTTCTACTGAAAAAAGGCCATGCCAATGTGCAATTATTTCTTGTTTTCAACTTTTGTTTCAGTTGTACACAAGTTATGAATGTACACTGGTGAAACACAGATTACATAAAGAGTATATTAGCTAAATACAATGACTTGTGACAAGGCTAGCAGTCAAAAAAATAGAAAAAGATATCAGAATAGCAGTAGGTATTCTTCAGTCACAGAAGTCTGCTCACAAATATGGCACTTAGTTATAGCAAAGGCTTTTTAATTTTAAGTCTTAGCAGCAAAGACCTGTCAAAGGTCCTTAACAATCCTCCAGGTGTAATGTTCTGTGGTGAAATATACTTCATGTTCTTTATTGTGGAATTCCAAGCCTTATTTTATTATTGTCAACATAACATATTAAAAATAAGCTTACTGAAGACAAAGTGAACCCAATTTTTACTGGTGCTATGTCACAAAAGCAAGTAACTCCACTTAGGAGTTGCAGCACATACAAGGAGCATGAGACTTTCCCTTGAGAAATACCATTTAATCAACTGAACTATAGAATTTCCCTTGAAATTGTAAAATCAATTGCACTATTTCCCTAAAAGTTTTATATTCCCCAGCTTGCAATTCAGCACTTTCCAAAAAAAAAAAAAAAAAAAAAAAAAAAAAAAAAAAAAAACAAAAAAACCCCAAACCAAAAGGACCCAAGAAATGCTGAGTACAACATATCTTCATTTCTATTATAATTTCTATTATAGAATGTAATTAGTATTCAAAGATTTTACCCCTTCTAGATACCAGGAGACTAAACTGACAGCATTTCCTTGAATATACACGAACGTTAAACTGAACATTTAATTTGAGTTAAATTTGATTTTATTGTATGAACCTACATAAGGCTTCAGTGAGAAGGTAGATCACTTGCAGACAGAGTTCACTTTTCAATTCTCTACCATACTCAGGCAGGCTCAGTGCATTTTCCTCTTAAAAACATGCTAGATATGAAGGCTAAGAATGCCTATTTCCTATGTGAACACAGCCCTCAATTACAAAAATTATACTTGTGCACTCCAATGAGTGATTCCTGCCTGCCATTATTAGCAAAAAACCTATTCTTTATTTACAGATCAAAAATATTTTTTTCCAAAGTACTGGAGGTTTGCTAAAAATATCAAATAAACCAAAAGCATTTTATCAATCCTAATACAGTCTTACTGCAGTATTACATAGGAACACAGCTAGGAAAAGGCAAAGGCACTAAAACTGACAAGTGTATTTTTCTTTTTCAACATAACCCTTTTACTTTAAAATGTCCCTTTCAAGTACATTTGGATTTGGATAACTTTCCATTCTAAGCTCTGCCACAGAGTAGGCATTTCATCTTATTCTCCTAAGGAAAGGCAAAAAGACAACACAAAACAAGATCACACACACAGAAAAGGAAATATTTTTTTCTGGGATAAAAAAATAGTTTTCCCTGAAAGAGGAATTAAGGATTTCTGCTGAGAGCCCAGGTCATTTTAGGAAATTGATGTTTATTTCTCTGTACATCCATAAAATACAAACTCACTTATATGAAATAGCACCCTGAGCACAATGATGAAGTGGGCAGATTTTCATTAGATTTCAGGAAACATACTGTAGTGTTGTGTGAGCAATTTATGTCTTCAATAATAAAAAGAAACTATGAAGTAAAATTCCATTAATCTTCAAATAGAAGATCTTTATGTTCACACAATTCCATGCTAATAAAACCAACCCTTCATTAATTTCATGGATATTGTCTACCATATTTACAGTAGCTGAACTTTATAAGGTTGTTCTTACTAATTTCTCAATATATTGCTGGCCAAATAAGGTGTAGATAACCAATAAATCCAGAGAAGTCAGTGAAAGCAATCCTGAAATTCTTTCCATCATTCAATAGAAATTAATGTATATACATCACGTTATGAGAGAAGAAAAATCTTCCTAAATAACATAAATTTACTTTAATAGATTACCAGAAATACTAATCACATTTTTATAATTAATTCTAAATTTCAAAAAAAATCTTGCACTCACATGCACTCACTCTCTGATGACAGTGTATAAAGGATCATCTGTCTTTTGCAACAGGGGGAAACAGTAGTTCCCTAATAATAAAAATTTCATAGTTGTGCCAAGAACAATTAGGACTGTACCCACAAGAAAGAAAAAGAAATATTTTGAGAGAGACAATACAGATCATAACAAATAAAGCACTGCAATGGACAAAAAATATATATTCCCTGCTTTGTAAAAATATGAGTGGTTCTTTGCTAGTTAGTTCAGTAAATCTACTTCATAACTGAATGTGTGAATGCAGAATATGTAAATTAAGAGCCAGAATTCTGTTTTGGAAATTTATTTTGCATCTGCTATAGAAATAAAACTTCTCAGCAAATTCCAGCAGCAGGCTACAGAAGGGAAAGAGCATCTAAGATAGGCACAAAACTGATCCATGAGAAAACACTGAGATGAACTGAGACTTTTACTAACCAAAAAAATTGCTTACACAACTGTAATTTTCTAATCACAAACAGTCTTCAAGAATAACCTATTCCTAGCTTCAAAGGTGTGACTGAAGTACATGGTGCAAGCTTTTCTAGTTACAAAAATCTGGCACTACATGTAATAAAAGTAATGATAGCAACACGAAGAAGAAGAAGAAATTAGATTGGAAGGAGAAATGTGCTTTATTTTCTTCTCCTGTTGGGAATTATATTCCCTGTCATCTTAAAAACAAAATTTGGATTTGACCTAATGTTTTAATTGATATTTCTGAATTGCATAGTTTTCAGAAACTTGAAATATATATGTATATATAAACTTTGCTCTGGATTTTTAAATCTATTTATAAATTAACTGCTGGGCTGCCCAAACAGGCTCTGAGAATGTTTATTCAATTCTTTCCTCTGCTTGAGGGACTAAACATAAACCTTGAAGGAAGCTGTTTTCTCCCTTAGACAGTATTGTTGAAGATGCAGTAATTTGAATGTCAAATATCTTGGGGACAATGTCATATTTGTGTGTGTGTGTGTGAAAGATTAATTTGAATGTTTCATAATATTTAGATTAATGTAAAAGATTCAAGTCATTATTCAGCTAGGAAAAAACCCTCCACATTGTAAGACTTTTTAAAAAATCTCATATTTGATTTGACTCCACTTTCTATGAACTGTTCCATGTATTAGGCCATAAAGTTTGACTTTTTCCTGTTTTCTGGCTCAGTGAATACTTTCACAGGTCACAGCAATTGAAAGAGGATGATAGAGGAGACTGATGGAGACCTTCCTTCCATCCTCACCTCATTATCTGCCTCAGACATGCTTATAGGACTGTGAGGAACTGGTAAATATTAGTGCCCTTTTTCATTACCATTATGTACTCTCTGTGTGTTTATAATTCATTACTTGCTAAAGGGTAAAATAATAATTGTTTGTAAGCATGACAAGGTAGGAAAGGCAAAATGATGACCTGGAAAGAGCATGTCAAATACTTCAGCATAACAACAAGGGCACTGGCTGCAGGGAGACTGCTGCTCTGTTGCTCATTTCCTCTGGTTTCAAAAATGTTATTTTTTTATATTACTCTGAGTGTTTTCTGTCACAGACAACTAGTAAGAGCTTACATCTGGACCTGTCATGTGAGCCCCACTCATTATTTCTAGGGATTTTGTTTTTCAGAATATTTTTATTTTTATTAAATGGGCTATTAATTGACAAAATTCCATACATACACATTTGAAGTCTGCCAGGCGTGACAGAATGATGTGTTTCTCAGTAATACAGTTTACAGCCTATACACTTTCAGAACAAGCATAATGCACATCACAGACATTTAAATTGGGTAATAAAATTTAATCTCTTTATATGCAAATGCAATCCTACATGCTATGATATCCAAAAATATACAGATGTACAAGTTTACAAGAAGAGTGACTAATTTGTGGTTAGTGCAGATGCAACATTACCTGCCTTCTCAGCACAACAATATTACAACACCTGCTGCAGGAAGGGTGATGCAACCTAAAGTTCATCAGCAGCCTTATTTTGTGAGCAATTACAGATTGCTCTTGTTATTAATTTTAAATGGGCTAGCATGTATTGTTTACACAGATTTTTAATTGCACACAGTACCATGCCCCACAAAATTCCATGTGGGCCAGAGGTCCTTTAAGCACTGCTTTATCTGAATTATTTCAAAACTTGTTAGTTTACTGGGAGAATCAAGCCCTCAAAAGGGCATAACAAATTCATAACATCCAGCAGACTGCAGTACTGCAGAAGGGCACCTACTGAGAAAGCTAGCAGTAATTGAACAATCTTTTTGACAAAGGAAAGAAGCATAAAACAGTCTAATACTTAATGTTCTACATATGCTACACTATTCCCCAAAGCGTGTATGCATTGGCATAACTACAGCTGCAAATGTGAAAATGCTATTAAAAGATCACAGAAAACAAACAAAACCACACCAAAAAAATTCCACAAACAAACCAAGCTGTGGTTGGTATTTTAAATTTGCAAATATACATGCAATTTACATGGGGATTATTTTCTCTGCATAGGTCTTCATTTTTTTTCTCTGAAGAGAGAGACTTAAACTAATCTGAAGCTGGAGCACACCATGCATGAACACACAGAATGCAGATTGGACTGAAAAATAGCTTAACTACCCAATGAAAATTTATGGGCTGGTAACTCAAATTGATTTTAGAGAACAGTCCTCTTAAAAAGGCATTAATTCCAGAAATAAATATGCATGTGAGATGTATCAATTATATTTTAATATATTACAGGTATGTGCAACATCCTACTGCATTAATACTGAATAAATCCTATCACTTACCATTGCATTCTCAGGTCCTATGATCTTTTTAAAAAACTAAAATGAAGAAATGCTAAACTTTTTTTATATTTTTGCCATCCTGAGTACTGTTTACCTCTTAATCACTTAAACAGTTGCTAGAAGAAAGACATTATTTTACTATCTTCCCTATATGAATATCCCATAGTGGTCCCACAGATGTTCAACCCTCAGGGATTGATTTCAAGACTGAAGTCCAAGAGAATGACATGTGCAAGCACCATCACCTTCCAAAGGCATCAGTTGCTTGAAGAATCACTTGGAAGTAGTTCTTAAACTCAACAGGGAAGATACTCAACTCAGAGACATCTCATAAGAACTATTATGATAACTTCAGCTAGAAAACATTGCCTGTCATTGAAAGCCTGGTTGAAGCATAAATCAGCTTTAAAAAGAGAATTAAACCAGGCTTTGCCAAAATGAATGTCTGGCTTGGCCCCTCTGACTGTGCTTTTTCATCATGGCCTATTTACCAGTGTATGTTTCTGATGTTCAGCCTTTCAAGTACAAGGAAATTTAAAAACTTGGCAGTGACATAGAAATCTAAATGCATTCCATAAGACAAACAGAATGGGAAGTACAATCTTTGGATGAAGGCAATGCTTAGGGCAGCCACCATGCAAAATTCCCCAGACTTGTACAAACAAACATTGTGAGACATCACTGCCAGCAGGAGCATTAAAAGCTGTTGCTTAAGTGCCAGGTCTGTGCTGAGTCTTGGTGCTGGAGAGGGTGTGAGGGATGCTGGAAGAGGATTTGCAGCTGCAGTGCAGGCTTTAGCCATTGCAGCAACTTCACACTTGACTCCCATTCCCAGGGGATGATTCCTGAGGAGCAGAGTGGGTCTGGCAGAGGCTGAGCCAAGCACCCTCCCTGTGGCTGCACAGCAAAGAGCACAACACAGGGGGATTTGGCCAGTTCAGTTCAGGAAGTTACCATGAGCTCCAGAGTAGAAAAATTTCCTCTACTTCGAGAGTTTAGGAGGCTTCACTCCTAAAGGCGGAGTGCAGCATTTACTGAGACTCTGAAACAAGCACCTATTCGTGGCTAATATTTATTTCTGATCTAAACATTTTATAATATAGGAATATCTAAAGGGAAATCTTGCATAAAAGACCAGCTATTTCCTACTTTCAGTCTTTGCAACCACTTAGCCTTGTTTTATTTTTGGCTCCCATGAGAAAAGAAACCCTAGGACCTCCTCTTCAAAGACAGAAACATGTTCTGGAAAGAACTAAAACCCCACGTCAGTTTAGAAAGGGGCAAGCCCCTGTCACATCTGCTCTGCAGACATTTTTCTGCCTGGGTTTTGGATTGTTTTCTCTTTTTCCCTCTTGTACAAGGCAGCATAAAAAGGATTCATCATGAGGAATCGCTGTGTTTTTTACTGCAAGAACAAAATGTGCTTTTTTGTAAATACATCTGAAGAAGAAAAAAAAATACAAACAAATATCAGAATCCTTGTTTTTGGAAGAGCATTGTCATTAGGAAATCAAATGGAGCAAAGGTATTATCAGTAATACCAATGTGAAGCCACATTGGATTTTCTACCTAAGAACAACACCTTCCAATCATATCAGTGACAGAGTGCTGAGACATCCACTCTCCTCAACCATTTTCTTACTTGACCTTCTACATTCAGTTACAGCCTTTACTAGTTTTGGACTGATGATTCTTAAATTTGCAAATATCTCATAAGAAAAAATATTTCATTTGGGCAATTGAAGCTTAACTAAATTCATGAATATTCTCAGGCTTTCAGCAGATTTGAAGATTATCTCCTGTTAACCTGGCATCACCATTTATATTGTTTTTATTATTAATTCCACTTAATATCTGGAAATTTATAGTTCTTATCTCTACTGTACTATCTGTATATATCACCTTAATTTAATCTTTCTTAAAATCCTTCTTCTGTAAAGTTCCAATGAGATGTTGCATGAATTTCAATGTCAACCAACTTCCATGCTGCTGTACAGATTTTAATAAACTATAAAAGAACAGACTTTTTGACATTCACATTGACTTGATTCAAATTATTTGTAATTTATTGATAAAATTAGCTTCTAATTCTTTTTAGAGCTTGATAAACTCTAGTTTTAATTTATCTAGAAAATACGGTTATAAAGACAGAGAGATCTCCAATCTGCAAGCCCTTAATTTCCTAAGAACTCAGTATTGACTAAACCAACTTCTTTAGTTTAAAACTTTCCTTGATAGCTTTCCTTGTAAGAAATATTCTCTAATCAATTAAAAAATGCTTGATAATTTAAATATATACCAAATTAGATATTAATAGCATAAAGAACATGGTTCTGTAGGCAAAATTATACTTGCAAATTCAAATAAAAAAGTGGAGAAATTGATCTAAAAACAAAAAACCTGGCTTTGTCTATTTGGTGTAACCACAGAAGTAGTACTCTGGAACACTTGAAATCTCAAAAGTAATGCAGATACTGCTTAGAATAAAGCAGAAGGTAACAATATGAAAGTAAGTGGGTATTCTGGAATTTTCTCTTTTTGATTTTGTTGTACCAAAGCAGTATCTGTGTCTGACTGTTATAAGGAGTTTTTTCCACAGTGGAAAGAAGTGAAGCAATATGAATTTCAGCAAGGGCTTGCTTTGACATCAGCACGATCAGTATTATTGGAGAGTTATAAAGAAAGCATCAACAACATTCTGCCCCTCTCCAACAATAAGCAACAATCAGTGATGTTGCAAAAAGAGGGAAAAAAAAAAAAAAGAAAAAACTCAGCTTAAAATTTCATTATAATGTTCCAAAAAAGCATAAAATGAGAATTTCATACAGTTTGTAGGCTGTGCATACTAAATATTCATTTAATTTTAAAACACATTATGATGTAATTTTATGAAAATTGACAACAAGTGCATCCCTAATAACAAACATACCGATGTTAGGTGCACCAGGACCTGGTGGAGTCCCTGCTGGCAGTTTCTGATGGGCTTTTTTACCACCTGTCCTCTGTGGTGAGCTGCTGCCTTGAGGCTGCTGTTGGTCTTCATCTTGAGCAACAAATGAAATTACACCTAAAACAAATAGACACCAGGTGTTGTATTAGCCAGGCATTAGCTTCACAAAAACAGACTGCCAGACACGTACAAGTATTTCCTCAGTTCAAAACTAATATAAAATGAAGTAAAATTTCCACTCCAGGTGTGAGCCATCCAATTATAATTTATGAAGTTAAAAAATCTCTCTTGAGTGAGTACAAGGAAATTAACCATTTTTTGTCCCCCAAGAGCTCTTCTATTTGCCTGAAGAGATTCCTTATAAACACCTGAAAAAGATCAGTAGTAGGAAATACAATACAAACAAGGACTTCATAAAAGTTACAAAATCTGATGGTCACTAATTGAATCTTTTTCCCAGCTCAATTTTCTGTGCACAGTCTTGATTGTTATTTCTTTTTAAATCACAGTGTCTCATTCTAGTGCTATAAGAGAATAACTGTAATAGTTAAAACATTCCTGTGATTGGTTTTAGTATTCTATTTTAAATTGTACTCAAATATTTCAGGAAGATAAAACACAGAGAGACTCTAAACCCTGCATTTTAAATTGCCAGATCTCTACTTAATCAAAAATAAAATCAAGTATGTGCAGGTTCCCTTTAAATAATATGAATGTTATTCTGGAAAATTTGATACACTGGCTTTAAATTAACAGGTTTCATTTCTTCCTTTTTGTGCCTCGGTCTAAGAATTTTAAATCTACACAAGCTTTTGGAAATTCCACACAACATTCTACTTGCATCTAAATTGCTGTCCTTCAATGTTCAAATACATTCTGGAGAATTTTTAAGCCAAAATAAATACATCTTTCTGGTTTAATTCTTGCCTCATAAAAAATTTGAGGAGGTGAACTTTTTTTATGCTATTATACAGTAAGACATGCTCTCATTTGCACTTATTAGAATTTATGTGAAACACCTCCAAAAGGGAACTCATTCATTGTGTCTTACCCAGGATTTGGGAAAACTATTAATAATGGAACTTTTAAAATTTGAAATGGGGAATTCTTTTGAGAGACCCAGAACAATTTGATTTGAAAATACCTACATTTAATAGTATCCTTTGTTTCTGCAGCTTTGAGTGGGGCACAGGTGTGACATGACAAACACTGACAAACTATTCCTACTAAGAAGGTTTACATTAAATGATTATAGAGAAGAATATCTTTTTCTGTGAGAGACAGCAACCAAGAAACACAGGTACAAAGCACCAGAGTTAAAAACAAAATCAAAAAAAACAGAAATGGGTTTAAATCCAGAGAAACAATGTAATATAAATCTTCAAACTTAAAAAAATATTAGAATCCCAAATTTTCTTTCATTAAGAAACTCTACTTAAATACAAATAAACTAAACTAATTAAAAACAAACCAAAAGGATTTCAAATGAAAAAAGTTCTAAAGACTACTAAAATTACTCCCAGTAAATAAATCAGAACTTGGGTCCAAATAGACAGATGAGTGAGTGCAAATTGAGGAAATTATTGATTTTTTTTTTTTTAATCTTAAAGGTAAGGTAGATATGCAAGAAAGATAAAAAAATAAAACCATTATGGAAAGGATAATGAAGACTGAAGAAAATGCTCAAGGTATATAAATCTTGATGTAAGAGTATACATTGGAATGGCACCAATAGGTAATGGATTATAGGATAAATTACTAATTCATGACTAATGATCACAGGATACTGACTAATTAATCTGATTTTATGTCTCAATATATAATCCTAGTATTATTTTGATCTATTGAATTACAATATCAGAGAGAAGCAAAATGTAAGAGAGAATTTATTAATTTTAAATACCAATCCTTGCCATCAATATGCTTGAAAGATGTCAACCATTAGAAGACAATGAGTAAAAAAAATGCAAAATTATACCCTTGAATTTGATCAAAAAGTCTTGGCTAAATGCTGAAAATCAATACATTCATAAATTCTATCCACTTCTTAAAGAATATTTTGTTACACCTGATTTTAAAATTTTAGTAATTTTTCCTTTTAGTTCTTCTTTCCAGTGACCATGGAGGATTCTCTTTACCAATTTTCTGTATTTCAGAATCATGAATTATCCATATGTGAGTGTGGGAGAAAGAGGGACAGAACAGGAGTGATCCCAGTTTTAAGTAATGAGATGGTAAAACAAAGAGTGACTTCTGTTCTCTGCACAAATGTGGCCTCAAAAGCATCAAAATAATTTGCAGGAGCACTTGAATAATTAATTTTTATTTGCAGCAAATATTAGAATGCTTGAAAAGTTCCAAAAGATTAAATTACTAATGCTCAAGAATATTTCAAGGGCTATGAGAGGAACTATGGTAACTAAAAACTACTTGAATTGCTCAACTACTGTGCTGATAATCCACCAATTGCATGATCAAAAAATCAGTGAAGGCTTGTAGTATAATTGCTGACCCTCCATCTTCCTCCTTTATGAAAACCAGATCTCAAACAAACAGAATTAATAACAATGAGGTTGTAATCTGGATCGATAAAGGTGACTGAATTGATGTGGTGAATACAGATCTCTGCAAGGGTCTCAATGAAATCTGTCAGAGTATTTCTAGAAAAAATAATGAGTTTTACTACAGTTGGCATATATTTTATAACCCAATTTGTCTGTTTAATCCTAAAATATTAATAAATTGTGTTTCATCATTTTCACAGGCATTAAAGTGTCTACTAGTGGCTCAAAGCTATTTGAATTTTTTATCAGGGAAAAACAAAAGAAAATTATTGCTGGCAAGAACTGCAAATAACAAAAGAAAAAAGTGTATTAATTTCATGAGAAATCCAAAATGCAGAATCCTTATCAGTGAGGACAGTACGTAGTATAATCTGTATGACTTGAGTCTATAAATTTAGGCAGAACATTTTCCTAGGAAGTATTCCTAATTAGAATACTCTCCTGGTTTGGGAGTAAATGGTGCAACCCATTGACCCCTGTTGGATCCTAAGATAGCAGATGATACATAAATATATTAATTTATTCAAATTATGGGCTACAAAATATTCCTGTCAAGAGATGTTTTACAGGATGGAAAAAAAGAGTTTTATACAATGAAGAGTAATAAAAAGTACTTTGTGCTCTATGAAGTTATAAATAATGCATTGGAAATGTGCAGAAACACTGCACCAAAAATGACAGATTTCAATTGACAAATGCAAAAAGCGATTTTACATTTTTCATGCAGTTCTGCTGAGCTTGGCTCCTGTGCTTTTAAAGAGCTTTGACACAGGAATTTCTATGGCTGTGAATGCACAGTCATGTTGCAGAACTTTTACTTATTGATGCATCTCATCATTATTGATGCTACAATACTGATAAATGATAATCTTTTCATGCAAAACAGTCCTCAATGTTTGATTTTTGTTTTTGTTTTTGTTTTTTATAGCCAGTTTCTCAGTTCTTCACTGTCACACACTACACAACAGCGTAACTTGCCAAAATGTCATGGCTGACAATTTTTGAAGCATACATTGAAGACCAAAGTAGATTTCACCTACATCCCAGAGATACAATTTCCACTGATTCAACTGGCCACAGAATTATGCCATCATCATCTGCTTCAGCAAACAAGACTCCTTAGCTGTCCTTTTGCATATAAATAAGATATTGAACTTGCATATATGATCCTAAACTTGTAAAAGCAATAATACAAGTATTTCTAGAATTATACTGAAAATTAATAATTAAAATTTACATAAATTGAGGAGGTCATTGTTTTTGCTGACACATTATTCCTTTAAAAGCTTTCTTGGTCAAACATCGTTGCATATTTTCTAGCTTTACTAGTCAGTGTTGAAACATTTTATACAACTACAGTCAACATATTAATAGCAAAGCCTTGCTTTCTATTGCTTCAGAGAAGATGCATCCCTTTAAAAGTAGGCAGGCTGTTTTATTTCTCAATAAAATTGTAATTACAACACCCCATGTTAGACTGACTCATTGGCTATATACCACACACCCCCTGTATCAATGAAAACAGTTAAGAAAGCAAGAAATGCTCAATGCTTTCCTTTCTGTATAACCTAAATGGAATATTTGAAAGATACATAGTGTGCATGATTACTTTCTGCTGCAGAGAGATGATAAAAGTCTACAATATCCCAATATTTTAACTGGAAAAAAGAACAGAAGGCTATACGGCCACAGAATTCATCACACAAATCTGAAAAGATATAGAAACATTTGGCTTGTGGTTTAAATATACCAACATGAACTTAATAAGGTCTTGGGAATAGGAGGAGGGGTTTTTATCTTTTCCTGGCTTTTTTTCTGGCCAATGAAATCTATGTATAGTTGCTGCCATAGAAAGGTTCCACAGAAGACATAAGATAAATTAACAAGATGAATGTAATTTATGTAGCTATTTGGCCAAATTTTGTTCTTGTAGTTTTTCTGACAAAAAGAAAAAAAAAAAAATATTTATCACAGGTTAGTACAAAACTTTATAATCACTTTTTCCTTGGAAAATCTCTGTGATGAGACATGTAAATCCTAGGGAGTTTCCTAGTGCTTGTTGGTATACTAGAATTAAATGAATTGCTCCCTACAACAATGAAAAAAAAAAAAAAGAGAATAAGCTTTAAGACTCATACCAAGGAGAAATGAAGAAATGAGAAAGTGGCAAATCCTGCTGCCAACTACCATTCATACATGGCTTTGTAGCACTTAATAAAGAGGTGAATTGTTTTGTTTATAATTCTCACTGCCTCTTCTTAATGTCACAATAAAACCACAATATGGAAGGGCACAGGAGCCTGCAGCTCCAACTGCACAAGGATGGATGGATGGATGGATGGATGGATGGAAGGAAGGAAGGAAGGATACATGGATGGATACATGGATGGATACATGGATGGATACATGGATGGACGGATGGATGGATGGATGGATGGATGGATGGAAGGAAGGATGGATACATGGATGGAAGGAAGGATGGATTCATGGATGGATGGATGGATGGATGGATGGATGGATGAATGGATGGATACATGTATGGATGTATGGATGGATGGATGGAAGGATGGAAGGATGGAAGGATGGATGGATGGATGGATGGATACATGGATGGAAGGATGGATGGATGGATGGATGGATGGATGGATGGATGAATGGATGGATACATGGATGGATGGATGGATGGATGGATGGATGGATGGATGGATGGATGGATGGAAGGTGTATACCAGGGATCATCTTGCTGGGCCATGCCAGCAGCTCCTCCAGTGCAGTCTGGTGATCCAGCAGAGCCATTCACAATAATCAAGCAACCACAAGAGCCTTCAAGCTTTGTTTTTGCTACCAATGAATTGACTCATCATCATCATCAGGGTGATGTGGGTGAAGAGGAAGTGCTCAAAGCAAACAGGCACGTGCTGGAAATACAGCACAGGCAACAAGAAACTACAAAGATAATCCTTCTCCCTCATGAGTGTTTATGATTCCATTGAAATGATAGTGATCAGTAGATCAATTTGCAGAATTCCAGCAAAGACATAGACCTATTTTTATAATGCCAGTGTCAAATAGATCATAATGATAAATAAACAAGTTCAATTAACTCATTTACAAGCCAGAATGTATTGGCATGATTTTCACCACCTCACTGCAACTGTCCTACAGCTGCATCTGACAGGCCTGGAACATGCTGCCTTTTTTCCTCAATTTAAGTTTCTAAGCAGCATGGAAAAGCACTGCCTACTAAACACAGATTTAGTTAAAAAATAACTGATAGGTGAGACATAAAGTTAGAAAGCTCCTTTCCAAATTCTAGGGAGATGTATGAATAAAAGGGCACTGACTATGAAAGGTGTGTGGGTTTTTTGCACAAGACATATTTAAGTATTATGAGTTTTGCTCTATTTTGGAAAAAATTTTGGTCTATTCTGTGGAAAGCAGAAATAAAAAATTGATAAAATATAAAGCCATCTGTGGAAGATGCTTTATCAAACCTAAAGAAAATTGCTCAATTACTCAGAAAACAGACTGTGGAAGAATTTTATGTAGTGACAGAATCATGTTTGACATATTTATTTGCTATTATTTCTCTGTTAAAGCTGTCATGCACCTACAAACTAGCTGAAGCATGTAATATTGGCCCTCTGTTGAAATGCTTCCAAATGGACTTTAGAAAATAACTGGGCCCATTTTTAGCTTAGCAACCATAAAACAGCAAGACAGAAAGCAAAAGCAGCATAATTTTGCAGCTATATCATTTTGGAAATAAAAGGACTTTGAAAGTAAATGAAAAATGCAAACCATTTGCTCAGTACAAAAACTTACATGGTAGAAGTTCTTTTACTAGAATTTATTTTAATACGAAAAAGCAGTATTAGAACACCAAGGCCACAAAGTTTTACACTTACATGTCAGGAAGTTCTAGACTTGAAATTATTCATCAGTACTATGACAGCATTTTCAGCTAGGTATCAAAATAGTTGTTCTTACTTTCCTTCAGTCATTTGAACTGTTCACCCCATGGATTATTTGCTTCCTTCTAAACAATTCAGCAGACTGAACGAAGAATACTTTTTTCTTTTTTTTTTGGGGGGGGTGGGGGGTGGGTAAGTGTTTAAATTATACTTTTCTTATAGTATCTTGAACCTAGAAAGGATTAAGATTCCTGACCATTGCCTAATTCCCACTTGAATCACCTATACCTTATCTGTGATCCTCAAGATTCAAGCTGGCTGTAGATATACCCTGAAAGCCAAAAATGTATTTATATATTTGTCTTTGACACTGAAGTTCCTCAGGACCTGGAAATTCTGCTCTAGAGAACAAATACGACTTCCCAGCCTAGCACAGTCTGAAGCAGACAGACTTCCATTCTCCTTGAAGCCAGAAAGAAAGCACTTCCTAACACCTTACCTTAGGTAGGACAGGTGATAGTTAGGCTTACATCAAACCTAACATCAGACAGCAAAACCAGCTGCTGCTTCTCAGACCTGTGATAGTGGCCTCTCTTCCCTCCACCCTCTCCCTGCTGCAGCAGCTGAGTGATTAGAGTGTGTGCACGTATTTCTGTGAGAGAGACAAACCTGCCTCTGTTCCAGGGGAAGGATGAACATGATTTCCTGAGGTAGTGATTAAAGCAAGCCTTGAGCCAGGGGGTGGATTGTAGATAACTGGGACCTGTGCTTTTCAAAGGATAACTTTAGCCTTCTATCAAGTTATTTTAAAGTGTAAAATAAATGAACTTTTCTGAGAAAAAGGGCAGATATGGCTTCCCATCATTTGAACCAGTACCTTTTTGCTGGGTTAGAGAAACTGACTGTTCTCTCTTTTTTCACTCAGTGAACAGATAATACTTCAAGACATAATGGAAACCATTGTGATAGAAGTCAAGGGAATGCAAGAACATTGGAGATGTAGATCTGAACATGCCATCTATGTCCCTTTGAAGGCATGGCTTTTATCACCTGGTATTAATTTGCTGTATGATAGATCCCTTGGAGCCTCTTCCACTGAAACTTTCATTATATATAAAAGAGCTGGGGATTTTCTAAGGCAGAGGAAGAGACTATTCCTAAATCTTTAATGCTTAAAAAAAAGGCATGTTAAAATATAGTACGTCCTCAATATTTCCTGGTGCACATTTCTAATGGTTACAATTTCATTGAAAGCTGATTCTTATTCATTTAGCATGATTTTTTTTCCAAGGCTACAGATCAGGGCACCAAAGTCTTCCAATGGCACTAGGCCAAGCCTTGTTACAAGTATTAATTTCTTTGCACAAATCACTTGTGAATTGAGATGGCATTATTAGTTAAGTTTTACATATCAGGTACTCAAAACAAAGTGGCCAGAGGAGCAAAGTAGTTTGACATCCTCAGGGACAAGATTTAATAGGTTTTTAATGCTGAGAAAACAGCTGTCATTAATCTCAATTGTCCACGAATGTAGCAGAATCAAGTGCTTGAGTTAGGAACACAAATTCAAATCTACACACACTAAGGAATTTGTACTGAGAGATTTATCCATTATCAGGAAACCTTTTGTGTAAGAAGTTCAAATCTTTTCCTGAGTGCTATTCAGTTCCTTTAGGAACTGCTTCCATAATAACTCCTCTGCTTCCATAATTCCCTCCCAAACACCTTTGTAGTTTTCTCTGCTGAGAGTTACTATCATAGTTACCCTACAGGGAAGACAAAGAATGATTGTATAGTTTCATTCTCAAAACCCTGCTGAGGTAAATAAGGAGCACCATGGAATTTTAGAACCCTTACCAACCATTTAAAAATTATAAAATCTGAATTGTTATTAAAAAAGAAAATCATTAATTATGGGATGCTGATACTGGTTAAAACAATCAAGAGTTTTGCTCTTGTGTCATAAGAATACCATCATGAATATGGATGCATACAAATTATATAAAATTAATTTTAGATCTCCCTAGCCTCCATATATGTCAAAGAAAGAACCCAGTTTGCTGCATTCTATTTATGTACTATTGCCTTGTAATCAACAAATTGAACATTAATTAAGGGAAAAAATCAAATTCTGGTCTCTGCCTTTACATCTTTGGTTCTAGTAGTGTTAACATAACTGAAGGGATTCAATAGGTTTTGGAAAATTAAATTTAGATCCACATACTCAGTGATAATTCAAAAATCATTACTTCCCACTTAGTCAAGTTTCATGAGACCAATTAAATGCATAAAGTTGTTCATATGCTGGCATATTTGAAGAACCTGATCACATATTTAGCATTAAGATACCTTTAAAAATAAAAATATGAGCCAGCTTAAAAACCTGAATCACCAGTAACGACAACCTTACTTCCAGAAGAAAGGTTATGCAGAACAAATGCAAGCATTAGGTGTAAACAGATTAACCTGCTAATTTATAGGGATATTTTATATATTTGAGTTCCAAATGGTACCTTGAAAGACTCCTCGTCTGCAGGGAGATATACTCAAAGTGTAAGCAGCGGTGTCCTCCGGGTTGACAGCCACATCAGGGGCACCACTCAGCATTGAGAGATTGGAATACACCTGGGGAAGACAAATCACAAAGAGGAAAACTCACCAAAAGCAAGGAATTGTTGAAAGAACACCATCCAGACATTATCCATTCTACCTGCTTTGAAAAGTAGAAAATATGGTATCAGTAAGTCCTAAATTTTATGCAAATGAAAGAATACACACTGTAAGAGAAATGCTGATACATACAGATCATACCAAACACAAAAATTCAGGAAAAGGCATCTGTGGAAGAGGTGTCCAGGTCTGAAGCATCCCCAGGCAGAGCTGGCATCCAACTGGATACCTGCATTCTACAAAGATTTCTTTTGCAACACTAACATCATTAGATGCACATTCATTTTTGAAGTAAATATAGTTTCCTAATATTTTCTGTAGAAAAGAAGCCAATTCTTAAATCACCTTTTCTTCTGATACAGACAATCATTGCCTACAATGTATTCCTCCTCTGTGGTATTTATGTTACTGTAATTCCTTTTTCAGGTGCTTGTTCTTCTAACACCAGAATTTCTATTCCAAGTAACAGAGGAAAAAAACTTGTAAAGCAACAGTCTTCATCTTCCCCAATAAATCTGCATTTCAAACTGAATATTGAAAGTCCAGCAACCAGAAAGAATAGGAAGAGACTACTTTGGCAAGAGGAAAAAAAAGGCTAAAAAGAGACAGATGAAAAGTCTCGTTGAATTGGCACTTGGAGAAAAAAAATTGAAAAAAAAATCTTTAAGTTGTCAACAAAGAGCAAAGCATAGGAAAAGTGGGGCTGTTACACGCTGAAGATGGGGAAGATTCATTTATCAAAATATGAACAATAAATTAGCCACACTCTTACATTTATTGGCTATTCCATTTCAGTTTACAATGAATGTACACAAAAGCAAAATATAAGTACCTAAAAATACAGCTGAGATAATAGAAATGACAGCAAATTACTATGGATAGAAATAAGATTAGTTAAAATGAGATTTCTATTTAAGGAAAAAGTAACATGGAGACAGAAGCAAAAGTAGGATAAATGTGATTAATTTAAATTGGGTAAAAAGCAGAAGGGTGGGATAATACAGTTTCTATCAAAGACTGAATGTTCCAGACAAGTTTCTACCAAAAAGATGTCAAAGGAAAAGAAACATTACTGGCATGGTTGACTATAAACATGAAATGCCTAGGGATTGCTGATGAGTAAATATGGACTGGGATTTTGATTTTCAATCATTCAAGAGAAATTTTGGACACTTTTCCAGTGGAGTGAACTAACAGAAGCTAAATTATTTTTAAATGATGTTTTCAATCTTAAGTGAATGCACAACCAAATAGGAAAAGGTTGAGCATAAGCAATGCAATGATGTCAGTACACACATGGCCACTGTTTCAGTGTTTGAAACCAGATCCTGTATCAAGAGACATGAAGGAATTCTCCTTTTCCTGTCCTGCATCAGATTAAACCTTTTGGGATCAGATGCTCACTAAAACTTGTACATATCTGATGGTGACCTCAGTCTGCTGTCACCTTTCCAACTGCAGTCATTAAATACATACTCCTCCTGCTGCTCACTA